>CM035843.1:70467664-71796011 GCA_020510985.1 Pholidichthys leucotaenia
TTATTATCAGCTCCTCTAACAAGTCTCATCTAAGTGCAGCGGCGGAAGAAGGGAAGAGGCCGAACACCTTTGGCTCTATGAACTTATACTTGCACATAACAAAAGACATGCATATCAAAAGCTGACATCCCTCATTATCTTAATCCCCCCATTGTCTTCGTACTCCTCCTCATGGCCCTGGGGGGTCAGGGCAGCTCCTCCGGTCTCCACCGCAGTGCCTGGGATGCTCTCTGATCTTCACTGACGGTTGAGACTCTTTGTCCTGTTCTGAGGTGTGAAGTCGCCTTACATATGTAATCACCAAACATTCTCACATGCTTCAACATATGTAGGTTATGGAATATATGATTAATATAGACCACAGTTCAGTAGTTATTAACGAAAATGGCATTTTCCGTAATGGCGGCCACAGTTCCCCCCATACAGTGTTTGTGTGTACGTTTTCAGATTCCTTGACCATGAACACATATGACAAGCAATTGGATTGACAATGATAGGATTAGTGGTTGAGTAGTTATTGAGGAAAATGGCATTTTCCGTAATGGCGGTTTAGCGCTACAGTTCCCCCCCATACAGTGTTTGTGTGTACGTTTTCAGATTCCTTGACCATGAAAACATATGACAAGCAATTGGATTGACAATGATAGGATTAGTGGTTCAGTAGTTATTCACGAAAATGGCATTTTGCGTAATGGCGGTTTTCTTGTGGACGGTGATCCGGATCACCACCAAAATCTAATCATCTGTAGGATACCCCATTTCTGACAATCTGTGAAAATTTCATGAAAATCCGTCCATAACTTCTTGAGTTATCTTGCTAACAGACAAACAAACAGACAAACAAACAAACAGACAAACAAACAAACAGGCAAACCAACGCCGATGATCACATAACCTCCCCCTTTGGCGGAGGTAATGATTACAATAATGAACAAGGGATCTGAAACAGTCGCTAATATTAGATGTCCCATTCATTTCCAACGTTTAGGTATTCTGTAATTAATATTCACACAATCAAATAAATCTTAGTGCCATTTACTCTCTTTTATATTTGTCAAAGTCTCACATGTGATTGCCGACATTTAGGCTACACCTCTTTGTATTCCACTTTCAAACACAGCCTGCATTTGGGCCTGTAAAGCCTGATTGGGATACCTGTTTCAGGCAGGAATACTTGCATTCTACGGACATGCGCTAGTTATTTTAATTACTTTTAATCCTAGATCAAGTTTTTGGGGGGTTAAAAATGCATCATAGTTGCTAGATATA
Source organism: Pholidichthys leucotaenia (assembly GCA_020510985.1). Taxonomy (NCBI): domain Eukaryota; kingdom Metazoa; phylum Chordata; class Actinopteri; order Cichliformes; family Pholidichthyidae; genus Pholidichthys; species Pholidichthys leucotaenia. The sequence goes on from CM035843.1 coordinate 70,468,934, forward strand.
TCTTATTATACCTAACTTTGTACCATATACCTGTTGAAGTATATATTTTATGGCTGTGTTGGTAGTCTGTCGGGTCCGACAATGACATAATCTGCGGACTCAGCGATGGGAGCGCATGTGGCTCCGCAGCCCAGAGCCAGAAGCACACAGGCGCCCACAGGTGTTACAACAGTAGTCTGTAGTTTGGATCAAGGTGGACGCAGCTCCATGACATCTATCCCTTGCAGCAGCAAGACACCGTTGTCAGTCCTCCTCGAAGACAGCTATTGCTTTGTGGCTGTGCAGCCTCCAACCTTTCCTGTCTGCGGCAGAGACTTTGAGCTCATGTGGCTAGATCCTGCACCATCTGAGGTTATTCTTCAGGGTGTCTTTGTACCTCAGTTTGGGCCTTCTCTGTCTGTGTGAGCCCTCCTTGAGCTCACTATGCATCAGCTGTCGGGGGATGCGACTGTCATCCATTCTAATGACATGGCCAGTCCAGCGTAGCTGAGCCTTCAGAAGCATTGATTCAATGTTTGTGGAGCCAGCGCTATCCAGCACTTCTTGGTTTGTAACTTTGTCCTGCCAACGAATGCCCGTGATTATGCACAGCGATCTTGTATGGAACTGTTCAAGCTGCTTGATGTGCCGTCGACACAAGGCCCACGTCTCACACCCATAAAGTAGCGAGGAAAGGACTACGGCCTTGTAGTCCTTGAGCTTTGTGGACAGTCTTATGCCCTTCTGCTGGAGAACCTTCACTCTCAGTCGTTCAAGTGGTTGACTGGCTTTCTGGGTCCTGAACATGATCTCTTTGTCCAGTGAACCACCTGCAGAGATTGTGCTGCCCAGATACTTGAAGCTCTCAACACACTTCAGTTCAACTCCGTCAGTGTCACGAGCCAAGCCAGCTTGGCTTTCCCCGGCTTGGCCCTGATCTCTCTGTGGGTTTTGGTTTTTCTGTATATGTGCATTATGGGTATTTTGTACGCATCCATAGCCATTGCCTGACCAGCAGCTGTTAGTCAGCCTCTGTGGCCTACTTTCTCCCATGCTGCTGACAGTTTGTCGGTCCAGTCATGCCCCTCGCTCTCCCTTGTATTTCCATCAGCTGTTTCCAGCCCCGGTAATAATCTTTCCCGCGCCTTGCCCAGGTGTTCCCAATTTGTGAGGCCAGCAGTGTTTGTATTTAAGCAGCTCTTTGCTAGACAAACACCGCTGGACCATTATACGCGTTGGGTGGCTGTTCTCTGCCATCTAATTGTCACGTGGCCAAAAGGACTAATTTTGTGTTTGCTTGCTGGAAAACGCTGGGACTACTCGGACTGCCCCCCCCCCCCACTGTGAGTACTGTTAGTGTTTCTGTTCACCGCTGTGCTGCTACGCTTTCCACAGCATTTCCCCCCATGCAGCACAGCTGCTACGCTTCGGCTGATTTCCCAGTATAATCCTCCGGTGTGTGTGTTGGGCGTCCTGAAGGACTCTTAAGTGTTACCCGAGCTGTCTTGTCTTCTGTATGTTCATTGTTGTATGAATAAATGTGTGTTTGGTATAACTCAGCACGTAAATCCATTTGTCCTTTTCCCCCTCCTCCGTGCGCTATGGAAAAGCGCACGAGAAGCTTATGACAGAATGGTCCAGCCTGTAAAAGGATTTAGCGGGTTACACCGACACATACCTTTTTCCTTTTTTGTACTGACGTCTGCCTATCTGTTTTGGAGTTATGTTGGACTTGATTGGTACGCGGTTATCCTCTGTGTCTGGGTTGGGAGTGCTGCCGGGCCCGCATGGAAATAGACGGGCTCATTGCCTCGGTGAGCATGTACAGGCAGCATGGTGGTGCAGTGGTTAGCACTGTTGCCTTACAGTTAGAAGGTTCCTGGTTCGAATCCCCAGGCTGGCAGGGCTTGGAACCTTTCTGTGTGGAGTTTGCATGTTCTCCCTGTGCTGCGTGGGCTCACTCGGGGGGCTTCGGTTTCCTTCCACAATCCAAAGACATGCATGTTAGGTTACCTGTTTCCTATAGGCCCTTAGAATAGAGGATTAGTACTAGTGAAAGTGCTTTGAGTGGTCTTTGTGACTAGAAAAGTGCTATATAAGTGCAGGTTAGTTAGTTAGTTAGTTAGTTAGTATTCCACACCAGAGGATATTCTTTGGTACGTGGACCTGGCAGATGCAGCAGCTCAGCGGTGCCCTCAGCACACGGATTATCCAGACGAAGTTGAGAGGTTGACCCGATTGGCAGCGCTGCGGCGAGAGTTCGGGGGAGGGGTGAGGAAGTCTCCCAAGAAGACTGGGCTCACCCTGAAGGGAGGGCGCTCCCAGGGTTCTGCTGATTCTACTCCATGCCAGGGTTCAGCGTTCGTTCCTGCTATGATCCAACCAGCTCCAGCTCCACAACAACGGTGTCATCCGTTGAGGAAACGCCGGGAGAAGCCTTCCCCTCCTTCGGCTGTCAACACCCTTCCAGTCGCCAAGAGGGCCATGGTTCCCTGGGTCACACCCACTTCCGCATCGCCCGAGCTGGCTCTTCCATCGTCCAGAGGGGGAGCCAGAGCCAGCGCAGATGTAAGAGAGGATGACTGCCGGCTCTCCGCAGCTGTGAACATCGAGCACCGGAAGAACAGGCAAGTGTGTTTTCATTCTATTCAGCATAATAATGATAAACACTGTCTGTCTCCCGGAAGAGAGGCCCAGCTTTGGCAGTCCACTGGGTCCTCCCCTCCAGCTGCGGAGGTAAACTACTTTCTTGTCTCTTCTGTGTCTTCCCCATCAATTCCTGAGAGTGAGCAGAGCCACCAGATGATGGAGGAGCTGGGTCCCCCCAGAGGATTTCGCTCCGGAACCAGCATGGAGCTGGTCCCCTGCAGCCACGCCGAGGGAGTCATCGGCACAGTGGGAAGGGGCCAAGAACTCCGTGGACATGGAAAGGGACAACAGTCCACCTGCTACAGCCAAAAACATTGAATGCCGGGATGACAGGCAAGTGTATTTTCATTTAACTCAGTTAACCCATAAAAACCCTTGTCTGTCTCCCGAGGGAGAGGCCCAGTCTCAGCAGTCCGCTGGGTCCTCTCCTCCGGCTGCGGCTGTAAACTCACCCCCTACCCTCTCCGTGTCTCCTCCCTTAATCCCTGAATTCCTGCCGGTGTTGGAACCGAGCCACCAGACGGTGGAGGAGTTTTGGGCCCTGGATGATCCTGCCCAGGGGCCCGCACAGAGCGGTTCCCCTGCGTTGGAGCCGCTGCAGGGGCATCAAGTGACTGCTTTTACCATCTCCCCAGCTGTGGAGGCTCTGCAGCGGAATAGGAGCCTGAGATGGACCTCCTCGAGGCCGGACCCGGGATACTATCGCCAAGTTTGACGGAGTCCTGGACGGCAGTGGAGCTCCAGCTCAGGCAAGTTCTCTCAGTAATGTTTCTCATGTCTGTTCTAGAGAGATCTTGCCTGGCTCTTGAGGAGGAGAGTCAGGTGCAGCGCTTGGCTGCATCTGAACTCACTTCACCGGGCTCTGCCGCTGCCGGCGACCCTAACCACCTGTCTTTTCCCGCATCCTCTGAGCCGTTGTTTAGTGTCGCCGAAGAGGGTGTATCACTGCCAGAGGTCGCCGCGGGTCCGGTCCAGCCGGAGGAGGACGCCGCTGCTCCAGCTCCTCCTGCCAAGGTCATCAGGGCTCCCCCCATCAATCGCCTCCTCAGCCTGGTACTCCTGCGGGTTGACCCGCTCACCGTGGGTGCAGCTTTGGCACAATCGGGGTCCCCTGTGGGATGCTGCAGATCCTCAGCTGGGGGTCCCTGTGGGTGCAGCTGAGCCTCAGCCGGAGGTCACCGCAGGTGCAGCAAGGCTCCCACTGGAGTCCATTGAGGGTGCAGTGGAGCCGGCCCGATCGGGGGTCATCGTGGGTGCAGCGGAGCCGGCCCAGCCAGGGGTGCAGCAGAGTTGGCTCGGTCCGGGGGTCCACCGCAGGTGCTGTTATGAACCACCCGGAGGACACCGTGGAGGTCCCCTCTCCCCAGTCTGGTTACCTGCCAGTGAGCCTTCCGGTGGGCAGGCCACCTCCTGCTTCACCCCTTTGGTCCTGGTGGCTGAGCAACGCTGGCTGGCCACCAGAAGAATTGACTCCCTGGGTCAGGTGGCTCATGTTTTCCGGCAGGCCACCGGACCTTCTGCTGGACCTAGGACTCTGGGCGGCCTCCTGAGCCCCAATGTCTGTGGACTTGGGGGGGGGGGGGGGTTAATTGTGGACCCTGGGCGGGGTATTGTGTTCCCTCCTCTCCTGTTCCCCCTACCTCCTACCCGGGTTCATGTTATTTGTTGTCGTTGCTCCTGTTGGGAGGGGGGGGGGGTCTTCTTGATGTTACCTTGGGTGTCTGGGAATCCACCCTTTAAAGGGGGGGGGGCTCTGTCATGAGATGAGCCAGCTTGACTTTACCCGGCTTGGCCCTGATCTCTCTGTGGGTTTTGGTTCCTCTGTATATGTGCATAATGTGTATTTTGTATGCATTTCCATATCCATAGCCACTGCCTGACCGGCAACTGTCAGTCAGCCTCTGGGACCTACTTTCTCCCATGCTGCTGACAGTCTGTTGGTCCAGCCATGCCCCTCGCTCTCCCTCGTATTTCCATCAGCTGGTCCCAGCCCCGGTAATTATCTTTCCTGCACCTCACCCAGGTGTTCCCAATTTGTGATGCCAGCGGTGTTTGTATTTAAGCAGCTCTTTGCTAGACAAACACTGCTGGACCATTATACGTGTTACGTGGCTGTTCTCTGTCGTCTAACCGTCATGTCACCAGAAGGACTAATTCTGTTTGCTCACTGGAAAATGCTGGGACTACTCGGACTGCCCCCCCCCCCCCACTGTAAGTACTGTTAGTGTTTCTGTTCACCGCTGTGCTGCTACGCGTGGTGCGCAACAGAGTGTCCAAGTCAGTGTAAAACTGCTCTTTTATCTCTTCTGTGCTTGTCTGGGTGGGAGCATAGGCACTTATGATGGTAACAAAGCACTTGTTGCTGATAGGGAGGACGGCTAATATAACTCCATAACTACAATATGGCACCTGGTGATCAATATATGGCAGCTGATCACTTTTTGGCACGATACCACAACAAGCTCGAGTGCTGTTGGAGCAGGTACATCCCATGATGTCTAAATATTCACCCCATGATTTTCACACAGATCAGAACAATTTGTTGCACATGAAGCTAAAGGTTTCTACAGACATTCTGAAGTTCTACAACCACTGTGTGTTTGTGAAGCTGGGGTGACATCCCACCACTAGGAGACTGGGTTGAACACCCAGACTGAGGGTTTGAAGCAATAATTTTCCCACAAGAGAGCCATCTGAAACACACACACACACACACACACACACACACACACACACACACACACACACACACACACACACACACACACACCATCCATACAGCATACATATTTTAATACCTAATAGCGATAACTTGCCGCCATTACAATTTAGTACGGGGGACTTATTAATGACTGTAGCAAACTAGCATTAGCAATCATTAGCTTACCTTCATATGTGATCGAGTTCATATCCTCACGTCTTTGGCTTTATACTGCTCTATGGCTTCCTAAACTCTCCAGTATTTTCTAGCGTGTTTTGCCTTGCCGCCTGTAGCCTTCTCTGGCTCTCCCTTTTTGTCTTTACTCTAACAAAAAGCCATATAGAGCAAGCAACAGATATACCATCACCTCGATATCCTCCATCTTGTGTTTTGCTTGTGTCACATACAAAAGACATCACGGGAGTGTCGGGCTGCCTTGCAGTAAAGGCCCCACCCACTTTGAGGTGGTACTCAGTTGTAATGGAAAACCAACCACACTGTGTCGAGCAGAGTAGAGTCGAGGCGAGTCGGACTGAATAGGTACTAGTGGAAAAGGGCGTTAAGGTGCCAGAGCAGCATCTACAGTGATGTGAAAAAGTGTTTGCCCCCTTCCTGATTTCTCATTTTTTTGTATGTTTGTCACATTTAAATGTTTCAGATCATCAAACAAATTTAAATATTAGACAAAGATAACACAAGTAAACACAAAATGCAGTTTTTAAATGAAGTTGTTTATTATAAGGGATAAAAAAAATCCAATTCTACATGGCTTTGTGTGAAAAAGTGATTCCCCCCCCCCCCCCCCCCCCGTTAAAATATAAATTAACTATGGTTTATCACGTCTTTGGAAAGCTGAGTTGAATTTCTCTAGCCACACACAGGCCTGACTACTGCCACACCTGTTCTCAGTCAAGAAATCACTTAAAAAGGACCTGCTTGACAAAGTCAAGTAGACCAAAAGATCCTCAAAAGCTAGACATCATGTTGCGATCCAAAGAAATTCAAGAACAAATGAGAAACAAAGTAATTGTGATCTATCAGTCTGGAAAAGGTTATAAAGCCATTTTTAAAGCTTTGGGACTCCAGCGAACCACAGTGAGAGCCATTATCCACAAATGGTGAAAACATGGAACAGTGGTGAACCTTCCCAGGAGTGGCCAGACGACCAAAATTACCCCAAGAGCGCAGCAATGACTCATTCAAGGGGTCACAAAAGACCCCACAACAACATCCAAAGAACTGCAGGCCTCACTTGCCTCAGTTAAGGTCAGTGTTCATGACTCCACCATACGAAAGAGACTGGGCAAAAATGGCCTGCATGACAGAGTTCCATGACGAAAACCACTGCTGAGCAAAAAGAACATAAAGGCTTGTCTCAGTTTTGCCAGAAAACACCTTGATGATCCCCAAGACTTTTGGGAAGATACTCTGTAGACTGACAAGACAAATGTTGAACTTTTTGGAAGGTCTGTGTCCCATGACATCCAGTGTAAAAGTAACACAGCATTTCAGAAAAGGAACATTATACCAACAGTAAAATATGGTGGCGGTAGTGTAATGGTCTGGGGCTGTTTTGCTGCTTCAGGGCCTGGAAGACTTGCTGTGGTAAATGGAACCATGAATTCTGCTGTCTACCAAAAAATTCTGAAGGAGAATGTCCGACCATCTGTTCGTGACCTCAAGCTGAAGCGCACTTGGGTTCTGCAGGAGGACAATGAGCCAAAACACACCAGCAAATGCACCTCTGAATGGCTTAAAAAAAACAAAAGGAAGACTTTGGAGTGGCCTAGTCAAAATCTTGACTTGAATTTGATTGCGATGCTGTGGCATGACCTTAAAAAGGCAGTTCATGCTCGAAAACCCTCCAATGTGGCTGAATTACAACAATCCTACAAAGATGAGTTGGCCAAAATTCCTCCACAGCGCTGTAAAAGACTCATTGCCAGTTATCACAAACGCTTGATTGCAGTTGTTGCTGCTTAGAGTGGCCCAACCAGTTATTAGGTTTAGGGGGTAGTCATTTTTTCATACAGGGCCATGTACGTTTGGATTTTTCCCTCTTAATAATAAACATCTTAATTTAAAAACTGCATTTTGTGTTTACTTGTGTTATCTTTGTCTAATATATAAATTTGTTTGATGATCTGAAACGTTTAAGTGTGACAAACATACAAAAAATTGAGAAAGCACTTTATGAAAGGTGTCTTCCAAAAGAGACCTCCATCTTAGCAAATAGTTCCTCCTTGGGACTTATCTGGGTCTTCTGACGAAGGCTGCAGTGTACAGTCGAAACATGTTAAGAAGGTAAAGACATCTCCTTTCTATTCTTGTCTTTAATAAGAACAAAAGATAAATAATTAAAAGAAGACAAAATGAACCTACTTGAGCTATCCCTGGTCCTGGATGCTCTATGTGAAGCAACTTTTGAACCGATTTGGTCTATCGGCTCTGATATGCTCTCATATAAAACTGCACTTCAGTTGGCTCTATGCTCAGCTAAGCATGTGTGACATTCATGCACTCTCGGTTCACCCTTCATGCACTCAGTTTGCCACGGACAGCTTCAAGTAATCCTGTGCACAAACCCTCTGTATATACCCAAGGTGCCAGCTGCCTATAAATCCATGCCATTCAAACTGGCAGCGTTTTCACTTCCCCCCTTCATATCACCAGCACAAGAGCGATCGAATCGCCTCTTCCCAGTGCATGCTTTACACACATACATTGACCAGACCCTAGCGGTGCGGAAAACAGATCAGTTGTTTGTCTGCTTCGTGAGCCTGATGGCGGGGAATGCCCTGTCAAAGCAGCGCCTCTCTCATTGGCATAATTTATATCCTCAGAGGAGGCCAGAGCTTCCCAGGTATGCCACAGTCTCATTGGCCTTGACAGGCGTGTTGATAAATACTCAGGTTGGTAATGCAAGGGGAGCAATCCCCATACTGACGTGTTGTACCTTGTTTCTCTTCCTCAGGGAGCACTGGCTATGTAAACAGCCTTCCGTTGTCTGTGACACTTGTAAAATCGGGACCATATTTTCCTATTCCAGCAGTTATTTTATCAGATGTCAAATGAGATCGATCACAGAGAAAAAGTGCAGAGACTGCTGGATGAGGAGGCTGCCTCTGAGTCCTCTGTATCAGACACAGCAGCCCTGGGACTGATTCAGTTTCCTCTGTAGAGGCCCATGGGACACGGACAGCAGCCTCCTAAATCTAGCCTTGCCTTTCTTACCCTTGGGTGGTATGGTGACATCATCGGTTGTAGCTGGGTCAGTGTCTGCTAGAAAATGACCAGGCTGTTCGCGCCTGTCTCGCACGCAGAATGTTTTGTCCTTTTTTCCTTCAATGAGTATCCGTTTAGTTTCATAGATCTTCAGCTCCACACAAAGTTGACTAAAGTATAATGTTGGGTTGTATCAGCATGAACTGATTGAAGTAAATTTCTCATATGTTGATTATTATAAGTAAATGGGGTAGGCTGTGGGCTATATTAATCATATATTCCATAACCTACATATGTTGAAGCATGTGGAAATGTTTGGTAATTACATATGTAAAGCAACTTCACACCTCTGAAAGGACAAAGACTCTCAACTGCCAAGTGAAGAACAAAGACGTTCCCAGACACTGCGGTGGAGACCGGAGGAGCTACCCTCACCCCCCCTAGGGCGAAGAGAGGAAGTACCAAGACAATGGGGGGATTATGATAATGAGGGATGTCAGCCTTTGTTATGCATGTCTTTTGTTATGTGCAAGTATAAAGTCAGTGAGCCGGAGATATTCGGCCTCTTTTTTCTTCTGCTACCTCTGCACTAGATGAGACTTGTTAGGAGAGCTGATAAATAAACTTTGGTTTATATATCAAATCGCCTCATCATTTCAAGCTCTTCTACACTGGTGACCCCTGACGCGAGTATGGACCTGAGGCGTTCCCCCGCAATCGACTCATCCGTGGCGACCCAGGCAGACGCCAGCGCCCACGCAGACAGGGGAACAGATGGACGTCTTTCCCCCCTGGCAGAAGGGATTGAGAGGGCTCAACCGAGCACCAGCACCGCTGTGAGAGCTGAAGCAAGGCACTCTCACCCTGCGGACACAGCAGTGATGGTATACACGAATGCCGTCGCTGTCAAGCTGCCAGACTTCTGGCAAGAAGACCCCGCCTCGTGGTTTCAGCAAGCTGAAGCCCAGTTTGCACTGGCGGGCATCACGGCTGACGATACCAAATTCTATCATATCGTCTCCAAACTCGACGCCGCCACTTTGAGGTGTGTGCGGAGCATGATCCGGCGGCCGCCGGCCCAAGACAAATATGAAACACTGAAAGCAACCATCGTGGCAAATTACGTCCCCTCAGCTGAAGAGAGAGCCGAGAAGATCCTGGCGGTCTACGGCCACAGAGGGTGCAAACCTAAAGCCCTCATGGAGGATTTGCTGCAGCTTAAAGAAGAAGACAATGATAACTTCCTCCTCCAATTCATATTCCTCAGCACGCTGCCGCCACACATGAGAGGGACACTCGCCAACATGAGATGCAGCACCCAGCAAGACTTCCGCGTGCTTGCCAACGAAGCTCAACGGCTCGTCAACGCCTGCAAGGAGCAGACACCCACAGCAGCATCCGCAGACCTCAACGCTGATGCCCAGAACCACGAAGAGCCACAACCCACTGAGCAGATTCAGCCCGCGGTGACAGCGACACGGCCAAAATGTAACAGACGGAACGACGTCTGTTATTATCACCACCGCTTCGCCGAGAAGGCCCACAAATGTGTTCCCCCTGCAAATTTACGATTTCGGGAAAACGCCAAAGCCGAGAGCCGTTAACGGCAGCGGTTCTCGGTGAGAAGAGTAAGCTGTTATATGTGACGGATGGACACACCGGCAAGCAGTTCCTCATTGACACAGGAGCTCAGCTGAGTTTCGTCATGCCCTCCCAAGCAGATCGAGCCAGGGGCACCCGGGGCAATGGAGCGGTGGCAGCCAACGGCTCCAACATTGACACTTTCGGTGAAAAGAGCCTGCACCTCCTCATCCACGGCCGCAACTACAGATGGACATTTGTTGTAGCAGCGGTGAGCTTTAACTTGTTAGGCGCAGATTTTTTATGTGCACATGGGTTATTAGTGGATCTAGCGAATAGACGCTTGGTTAATGCACTGTCTTTTGCTTCTATTCCCTGCTCAGCCCGAGTTTCTCCACCACCTGTGCAGGCTAGCGTCACCACGGCAGGAGGTAAGTTTGAGCAACTCCTCACCCATTTTCCAGCACTCACAATTCCCAAATTCTCAGCTACAGTGGCTAAACACGGGGTTGAACACTTTATTCACACAACGGGCCCACCCATATTTGCCAAAGCTCGCCGCTTAGACGCGGCCAAGCTCAACATAGCTCAGGACGAGTTTACTACCCTTGAAAAATTAGGCATTGTTAGACGCTCGAAGAGCCCTTGGGCCTCACCACTTCACATGGTTCCGAAATCCGACGGTTCTTGGAGACCGTGCGGAGATTACCGCAGATTAAACAAAGCGACAGCGCATGACCGCTACCCAATTCCTCACATTCAGGATTTTTCACTATATCTGGCGGGTGCGCGCATTTTTTCAAAAATAGACCTGGTCCGCGGTTATCATCAAGTCCCAGTTCGAGCAGAGGACATTCCTAAAACAGCTGTAATAACCCCTTTCGGCCTTTTTGAATTTCTGCGAATGCCTTTCGGCCTCAAAGGCACTGCTCAAACTTTTCAGCGGATGATGGACGCGGTATTACGCGACCTTCCTTTTGTTTTCGTCTACCTCGACGACATGCTGGTAGCCAGCTCGTCTGAGGAAGAACACGAGCAGCACCTCACTACGATTTTTCAGAGACTAGAAGAGCACGGGTTAATAATCAATCCAGTCAAATGCAAATTCGGCGTGTCACAAATTGATTTTTTAGGACACAAAGTCTCTCCGAAAGGGGCAGTCCCACTTCCAGACAAAGTTCACGCGATAAAAAGTTTCCCACGGCCACAAACGGTCAAATCGCTGCAAGAATTTTTAGGAATGGTTAATTTTTACAACCGTTTCCTCCCCCACGCAGCTCAGCTCATGCAGCCCCTATATGACGCGCTCAGAAAAAAGAAAGCTTCCAACGCGGTCGAATGGACCCCGGAGCGCGAACGCGCCTTCGGGGAAGTAAAGAGCGCTCTAGCTATTGCCACATTGTTAGTTCACCTCGATCCCTCGGCCCGCATTGCGCTAACCACAGACGCTTCGGACCTGGCTATAGGGGCAGTTGTAGAACAACATGTCAGCGGGATCTGGTAACCTTTAGCATTCTTCAGCAAATCGCTAAACCAAACTGAGTGTAAGTACAGCACTTTTGAAAGGGAGCTGCTAGCGCTTCATTTATCCATCTGCCACTTCCAGTTCTGGTTAGAAGGGCGGAGTTTCACGGCTTTTGTAGACCATAAACCGCTCACCTTTGCTATGGCTAAAATTTCAGAACCATGGTCAGGCAGGCAACAAAGACAGCTGGCTGCGATTTCAGAGTTCACCACAGACATTCGACATGTGGCAGGCAAACTTAACGTGGTAGCAGACTGCCTCTCTCGCGCTGTGACATCACCAGAGCGCGAGGAGACAGATTATACTACCTCAGCCGCAGAACTTTTCACTAACGCGGACACATACGCAGCACCTATCCATGCAGGGATAGATTATGCAGCCATGGCAGAGGAACAAAGCAGTGATGCGGACGTGCGCGCACTCCTGTCTGGACCAACAGGGCTGGAGGAAAAGGGTTTACGCGACGGCGTGCCCCCCCTAATATGCGATATTTCAACCGGCCGACCTCGCCCGTTAGTCCCAGCCACATGGCGCCACCGTATTTTCGACCCAATTCACTCCCTCGGGCACCCAGGTGTGCGCGCCTCGGTTAAAATGGTCGCCGAAAAGTTTGTGTGGCCAGGCCTGCGCAAAAACGTAAAAGAATGGGCAAAAACTTGCATTTCTTGTCAGCGCGCCAAAATACACAAACACACAAAAGCCCCTCTGGAGCCTTTTCCGATCCCGGCTAGAATGTTCGACCAGGTTCATGTCGACCTCGTGGGGCCACTACCTTCCTCCCAAGGTTTCACACACCTGTTAACAATGATAGACCGCACCACGCGCTGGCCAGAAGCAGTCCCTCTAGCGTCAACTACAGCGGAGGAAGTCGCTCGCGTTTTTTTGACAAACTGGGTGGCACGTTTCGGCGTCCCATCGGACATCACATCCGATAGAGGGCCTCAATTTGTCTCAGAGCTTTGGTCAGCCATGTCCAGCAGCTTAGGGGCAACAATTCATCGCACCACCGCTTATCACCCTTAGGCTAATGGGTTATGCGAGCGTTTTCACAGGTCTTTAAAAGCCGCCCTCAGAGCCTCACTAACGGATACAAATTGGGTAAATAAACTTCCCTGGGTTTTATTGGGGTTGCGTGCTGCGCCTAAAGAGGATCTAGACGCCTCTCCAGCAGAATTAGTTTTTGCACAACCTCTCAGGCTCCCAGGTGAATTTTTACCAGAGAATCCAGAGCCAGGGCATCTTCCAGTCCCAAGGTTTTTAGGCAGCAACGGACCAGACTCTCTCCCCGGTCCAGCTCATCACTCCTTTCCACGGGTTTTTGTCCCTCAAGCTCTAAAGAACGCTGAATTCGTTTTTGTCAGACATGAAGCTTTAAAACCAACTTTCCGCCCAGCATACGATGGGCCATTCAGAGTGCTGGAACATGGTGATAAACACTTTGTGCTTGATTTTGGGGATAGAAAAGAAACAGTCAGCATTGACAGACTTAAACCTGCCTTCTTGTTGAAAGATGAGCCTGCACAATTGGCGAGAGCACCTCGGCGGGGTAGACCCCCCAAGAGAAAAGACTCAGCCCCCCTGCAGGGAACAATTAACCACTCTCCTTCCCACGCTGCAGATTCCTCACAAGAAGGTCCCAGCAGGACGCCTAAACGAACCCACAGCAGTTTTGGGAGAAGAATAAAACCCAGACAGCACAAGGACTGATGCAAACTACTCCACAATTGTTCACTAATTGTGCTGCAACAGTTTAGGACTGACTTATGATTTTACTATGCTGTTATGATTACCACTGAACTCTCTTAGGGGCATGGCTGCTGGAAAGTTTCTTCTGTGGCAAGAGATGTAACACTTAGTATGTCATAGCAATTATCTTAGACTGTGAATTTTTCTATTGTCCTTTCTTAGTCTTTTTGGGGGGGCTGTGGGCTATATTAATCATATATTCCATAACCTACATATGTTGAAGCATGTGGAAATGTTTGGTAATTACATATGTAAAGCAACTTCACACCTCTGAAAGGACAAAGACTCTCAACCGCCAAGTGAAGAACAAAGACGTTCCCAGACACTGCGGTGGAGACCGGAGGAGCTACCCTCACCCCCCCCAGGGCGAAGAGAGGAAGTACCAAGACAATGGGGGGATTATGATAATGAGGGATGTCAGCCTTTGTTATGCATGTCTTTTGTTATGTGCAAGTATAAAGTCAGTGAGCCGGAGATATTCGGCCTCTTTTTTCTTCTGCTACCTCTGCACTAGATGAGACTTGTTAGGAGAGCTGATAAATAAACTTTGGTTTATATATCAAATCGCCTCATCATTTCAAGCTCTTCTACACACCAAATAAGCTCTATAGCTTCAGCTTACACCCTTTCGGTTATCTTGTCTGTATTTTTTTTTTGGTTCCAAGGTTGTCATAGCCAGGAGCGGCACTGGGGTTAAGCTCCCAGTGCTCAAAAAATGCTCCTTATGGCGTGCGTTTCGAAAAGCCTCTGACAACTAAGTCCCACTCTTAGCCTGCCCGTGTGGTTCAGTCTCTAAGCCCGGTGGAACTGCTTTTACTAATAGGAGAAGGGGCGAGGGCGGATCTCTGGCGCCTTAAAACCAGATGCTTCGGGTAGATGGTGGCTCGTCAACCTGGGAAGGTAGCCCATCTAGGGGAAGGTAAACCCTGATCTCAAACCTTCGCTGCCTTGCGGCACACCCGGTCACGGGAAAGGCTTCGGGAGTCAACCCTGAGGAAAAATCCGGATTCGGAGCCCCTAAGACAGTTCTCTGTTGTGCTCAACATCGTTCTGGCAGCTCCTGCGACGGCACTGGTGCCAAACTATAGCAGCCCTGCTGTTCCTTTGGATTCATCAGTGACGTGGAGAGGGGGGACATGCTGCATGGGTAACATCTTGTCCTCCATATCTTCCTGCCCAGGCTTGAATCCTACCAACGCCCAACGCTGGAAGGTAGAACACCGGTGCACATTGGCCTGTTCAGCCACAGGCCGTGCTGTTCCAGCAGAGCAGACGTTTAGGATTCTCTTCCATGGTCATCATAGACCGACGGAGGCCGACGATGACAATTTTTTTTTTCTCTTTTGCTTGTTGTCTTGTCTCCTGTGGATGAACCAAATAAACTGAAATGAACTAACTTTTATCGCACTTTGACTCCTGGAAAATAAATTGAGAAGGTTTTGAGACAGGGTCAAGACACCTGCAACAACTCTGCAACTATTTTAAGAGAAAATTTGTTGCATAAATTTTTTGACCATATTAAAAATTCCTGTGACAAAAGATCGAGGCCTTGAAACTGACAAAAGGAAATTGAGAACAAGTGTTTGGAAAGATTTTGGAAACTCTCTTGAATGGCTTTTTCCAACTAGTCGCCAGCTATCACACCCCAGTGAGAGAGTAAGGTTGCGTTCTGCAGAGATCCCTACTTGCAGCGAAATACTGCTTTTAGTGAAGCCATCCCTTCCCCATTTTTCAAAAGCTTAGAATTAGGGAAACAGCGCCCCTCTGTAGTGAATTGGTGCTATGGGTGTGATGCGGTATTCCAGTAATACTCAAGGATTTGAGGAGGTCAAGAGAAGGTAGCTTCCTTTCAGTGACGTGCGGTGAGTTTCATTTCTGGTGAGGCTGTGATGCTTTCAATGTTAGATTTACAAATCGAATTTTATAAATAATTTTAACAAAACAAGTGTAATGTATTTTATACCTCTTAATGGAATACACAGAAAAGGCAGTGATAAAAGTCCATGTTTTCATTTTAGAACTCTCCTGAGTATAGACAATGTGCAAAGACCTCAATTACAACTTTTTTGGCCACAAAATTCATTATACTTTGTTTTTGGCCAAGGAATAAATAAATTATAGTGGTCCAGAGAGCTGTATTTCTGTGTGTTGCAGCTCCACAATTTACATTCATTATTACAAATTATTTGTAGTATTTACATCTACTATACATGCATGGTCTTATCTTTACTTGTAAATGAAGTAAATTTGCCTATCCTTCTGGACAAAAATCACTTTGGCTTTGTTAAAAAAAAAAAAATATATATATATATATATGCATACCTGTCAAGTGATACGGTTTCGCCGTATTTTAATACGGGGAAAATGCAATTTTAGCTAATACGGGTGTATTGCCATTTCTGTACCCCAAAAAGAAAAATAAACAGCGAAAAAAAAAATTATTGAAAGAACCTAAAATCAACTGAACAGTAATTCGATGCCTGGCGAAATTGAGCGCACCTAAGCAGTCTTTTTGTGATTTTCAAAATGGCTTCATGCAGCGCGCCGGCGGCGAAGAAAACAAAGTTTGAAGAAAAGGGAAATCAAGGGACTGGACGTCACCGAAAAGAATGGGAGAGTCCGAGCTTGGAGAAATTGGCATAGACAGACTCAAACCCATCTTTGTAGCGGCGGACGAGCATACGCATACGCTCATCTGCATCAGGTCGTACCTGACAGCCAGACCCACACTGCAGGGCGGCGCCTTTTTAGTCCTTCATGCTTCCTAGACACACTGGATATAAAGTATCAAACTTCAGCTTTCAGTAGATCAAACCCAATGAAGGCGATGATTTACAGTAGGTGAGAATAGGGAAACACCATCTTTGACTGACAGCGCTGTTCAGATTCAGCAGGGCATATGCTGCTCCATGAGAGTTATGGCACTAAAAACAGGCTTTTCAATTTTATATAATTTAGCTAAAATATAGAAATGTTACACATTTATGAGGGCTGTTCATTAGAGATTTCCCCTGAGTCATCTTCCATGGACTGAGAAGACTCAGCCTTGGCACATTTATTAGTCTTTCTCTGCATAGTTACCACCAAGGGTTACACATTTCTCCAATTGCTTTATGCGGCTGCGGAGACCTCACCTGTAGAAGTCTGCAGGCTGTGCCAGAAGCCACAACTTGACCATGGAAATCAGCATTTCATTGTCTTGGAAGGACTTGCCCTTCAAAAATGACTTCATTGTTGGAAAAAGGTGGAAGTCAATGGTGTAAGGTAGGGAGGGGAAGTGGGGTGAGGAAGGATTAAATAGCCACAGAACTGTGCTTCCCTTTGTGCAACGTGTAAGTTGTGAACCCGGCATTATCTTGCAGGAAGCGAACACCTTTGGTCAGCATGATGATTGCTTTTGATGACCTTCTGCAATTTCTACAGCAGTGAAGTGTAGTAAGTCCCGGTAATTGTGGTACCCTTTACCAGGCAATCCATCATCACTACTCCATGCTGGTCCCAAAAGACCGTGAGCATGACCTTGCCTGCCAAGGGTTGGACATGTGCCTTCTTCAGAGGTGGTGAGTCATAACGCTTCCATTGCTTCAACTGGGCTTTAGTTTCTGTATCATAGTGATGGACGTATGTTTCATTCTATGTGATTGACGGTATGTGACTTGTTCCTGCTTCTCAAGTTCATCCTGCCTATCATCAACAACTTCAACACCATCTTTCAAGCAGCAAGATAGGCAGTCTCCTCCCTGAAATGGATCGTCTCTTGAGAAAACTATTGGTCAAATTTGTTCAAATGAAGTATGTAAAGGCGACCAATGACCTAAGAAGGCTGGATTTCCTGGACAGTGACCTGCAGCACTCTGACAAGTTTAACAAAGCTGACAATTAAAAACTCTTTAATTCCAAGCGCCCCCGGTTCCTCCGGACCGGCGGCGCCACACGAGTCGGCTGCCTGTTGCAACAGCCTTTTTTTTTATCTTCCTTCTTCTTTCTACACCTTTCACTCTGTATATATATCACGGACGCACGGATCGCCCCGGGGGTCTCCCGGGTCGGCGGACGGAGCCACGGTTTGCAGCGGGAGACGTTACAGCGGGGAGGAGCTAGTGCTAGCTAGCACTTGGCCGCCGCCCGGTGCTAATGGGAAACTCGACATACCGGGAGCTGTAGCGAAAAGGACGCGGGTGCCGGGCTGGAGTTTAGGCGGCGTGAAAGAAATATAAGACAGAATAATAAAGAGCGATGGCAAGAACCAAGTAGACCGCCCGTAAAATCTACTGGAGGAAGAAGCCCCCCAGGAGACTGCTAGCCACCAGGGCTGCTCGGAGAGGCGCTCTGGCCACCGGCAGAGTGAAGAGGCCTCGCCGTCACAGGCCTGTGGCTCTGAGAGAGATCCGTCGCTACCAGAAATCCACGGAGCTGCTCATCCGTAAGCTGCCCGTCCAGCGCCTGGTGAGGGAGATCGCTCAGGACTTCAAGACCGTCCTGCGTTTCCTGAGCTTCGCCGTCATGGCTCTGCAGGAGACCAGCGAGGCCCACCTGGTGGGTCTCTTCTTCGCTAAGGGGGTCACCATCATGCCCAAAGACTTCCAGCTGGCCCGCTGCATCCGCGGAGAGAGAGCTTAGACTTTCTGCTGCACATTCACCAGCCATAATGCTCTGCACTGTGTGTCTATATATATACATTTATAGTAATATGGACATATGTTTACTAGATGTTGTTTTTTCTTGCCTTCTGATTGTTGCTCTGAGTGTTGCTATCCCTATGCTGTTGCAATCCTGGAATTTCCCCATTGTGGGACTAATAAAGGCTTATCTTATCTTATCTTATCTTATCTTATATATCTAGCTGACTATTAAGAACTATATTCAGAATTATTCTTATTGTGTACTTTCAAATTAAGCAAGCTACCTTGTGCTAATGTAAATTTGAAAAATATTAGTTTTTTATTTATTTTTATTTATTTATTATTACCTCCGCCAAGGAGGTTATGTTTTCATCGGTGTTGGTTTGTCTGTCTGTCTGTTTGTTTGTTTGTTTGTTAGCAAGATAACTCAAAAAGTTAATGACAAATTTTCATGAAATTTTCACAGATTGACAGAAATGGGGTATCCTACAGATGATTAGATTTTGGTGGTGATCCGGATCACCGTCCAGAAGAAAACCACCATTACGGAAAATGCCATTTTCGTGAATAACTACTGAACCACTAATCCTATCATTGTCAATCCAATTGCTAGTCATATGTTTTCATGGTCAAGGAATCTGAAAACGTACACACAAACACTGTATGTGGGAACTGTGGCGCTTGGCAGAGGTCTGCACTCTCCGAGTGCTTTTCTAGTTATTAATATTATCATTTATTTTTTTAAATTTATTTATTTTTTATTTTAAGTTTTTTTTTTGTGCTACCTGGCTTATTATTTTCACATTACCAAAAAGTTATGGCTCAAGATTGTGTCCATATACGTGTACATTTGAATAAATATGTTTGAAATAGTTCATGTTGCAATTGTTGTTGTTTGTTTGGTTTTTGTTTGTTTATTATTTTTTTTTTGCTTCAGTTTTCTTTCATCTGCCGATAAATACAGTTTTTAAGTACTCAGTACAGGTGTGAAAGCCCCCCCAATAAGGGAGGCATGAGGTATGCCTTGACAGGTATATATATATATATATATATATATATATATATATATATATATATATATATATATATATACACGTATATATATATATATATATATATATATATATATATATATATATATATATATATATATATATATATATATATATATATATATATACGTATATATATATATCATTGTCTTCCTTTATTTAAAAAAAAAGAAAAAACTGTGCATTTGGTGCTCAAGCATGCTGGAGCAATGGTACTGCGCAGCCTCTGACTGATTTTCAGCCTCACCTGCCTTCCCTGACTGCTCATCACTGCTTCCTTTGGTCCTTTGAGGCTGCAGTCATGTCACTCCTCAAGTGTAATTAGTCAAGCTTCGCATTTTCATCAGACCAATCAAATCATATGATGTCAGCAGCATCATTGTTGGCTGGAGATCCTGTTAACAACATTCGCAACTGCTAAATACAATTATGGAGGGAGTGGATTTGGAGTTTTTAATCAGAAATACCTTCATCAAGCAATAGATAATATGCAGGGGTGGACTGGCAATTTGGAGAACTGGGAGATTTTCCAGTGGCCCGTGTGGCATATTGGAATACCACCATACACGTCACGGGCGTGGGGACACACGCACAACGTGACGTCAACGCGCTGTGACTGCATTAAGGAACTGATGGCGGGAGACGGCCTCTTTGGTGCGTCGCCTCTATGCCAGCACCAGCCTGTACTCACTCCCGGTTAGCATAGCTGTTGTTCTGTATGTAACACGTGCTGTTAACAGTGTCTTTAATAAAGTTACTGTTCAGTACAGTGACCGCCTCCGCTGTCCCTCATTTACAGACATAAGAGCCTGGCCTGCCATAGGCATAAAATGGCCTGGATAAGCGCTAGCAAACAGAATGAGAGAGAGAGAGACGGGAGGTAGATGCAGCAGTCAGTCTCCAACAGAAGTGTAGGAAAACGTTAATTTTGGACAACCTCTAGTGAACCCTCAGAAACAGTGTGGATTAGATGCTAATGGTAAATATAAATATTCTTAATAAATGTACCTAAGAGACTATAATTTAATGATTAATGGTAAATGGGAGCATTTATGGGGAATGTTATTAAAGGACTGAATATGCACTGTTTAAGTATGAACTGTCAGTGAAAGCAGTAGCGTTTCTACGCCAGAGGTGGCACTCTGCAGTGATGAAACACTGTATAGTGTTAGAACACAATAGAAGAAGAGTAGTGAGCGTTCCAGTGTGTGTTCCAGAGAATGTTCGAGAGTGTTATGAAAAGATGGTGTCTAGCGATGTGCTGTGTAAGTGATGTGCCATGTCGTGTGTGCTGAGAAGTTAATAAACGGTCGCTGCAAAGTCTAACAGCTTGGCTCAATCATCCTTCCTCCCCTTCGCCCCTCCTGGGTGTAACAAAACTTGGTAGCAGAGGATGGTTCAGTCGTGTCTGAGACGGTGAGTCAGTGCAAATAAAAGAATAAAAAAGAGGCCGTAACGATGGAGCTGGAGCAGCTAACAGATAAGCTAGGCGAGGCTTTGGTACTGTTACGGGCCAAACAGCTAAATGAGGTCTGTTTATTTGCAAAGATAAGCCCAGCCAAACCGTCTAAGACAGGGGTCACCAACGCGGTGCCCGCGGGCACCATGTCACCCGCAGGGACCACATGTGTCGCCCACAGGCCTGTTCTAAAAATAGCACAACTCGCAAGTGAGCTGCATCTAAGATGTAATTTTTTCTGCCGCTATTTTTTATTTTATATTTTTTATATTTTTTCAAATCACACTTGCATTTATATAGATTTTAAAATGACAATGTCTTAAAAATAAAAAAAATGAAAATACGTTTATTATACGTAAAGTTAAGGTGAACTCTGACCTAGTTCAAAGGTCAGTATTGTGCACATGACAAAACCTTCGCGCTTGTGGAGCGTAAGCTTAGCTAGCGGGCAGTTAAGATGGTGAACGGAGTGCAGTTTCCTAGCCCAAAAACATGGCAAAAAAAAGACAGAAAATTTATCATTTTCAAAGTGAGCAGGAGGAAGAGTTCTTTTTTACTACCGTGAAAGGAAGCTGCGTGTGTTTCATTTGCAGAGCGACAGCGAAGCGCCACGAGCGACACTTCACTACCCACTCTTTTTTTTTTTTTTTTTTGGACTTATCTTGTACCCGTAGGTAGATTTGTTCTGCAGTCCGGTGACAAGCCACCAGCCGCTGCGTGCGCAAGCGCCCCTTAACTTCCTAACCTGCATGTTTTTGCATGAAAAACGAGAACATGCAAACTCCACACAGATCACTGTTGGCCGGGGGCAGGGATCGAACCCACGATCCCCGCAATCGAGGGTAAACTGCTGCCACGGTGCTAAACCACTGCGCCACCGTGCATATAAGCACTCTCAGTGCTGTTTAGCTTCTCATGAAAGGACAGTGCTGGTTGCTCAAGCATGATTCTTGGCAAGAACTGTATGGATATAATTCCAGTGAAGAAGAACACACAAAAGTGTGTTTATTAAATGTAACAGATTTTGAGCAGAATTGCAGCAGATTTGTTCAGTTAAAAATGTGATAAGATTTATTTAATATGAAAGCTGATTTTTCTTAAATGTTGCATAACTTTTTCAAACATGGTTCAACATATTTCATGAATTAAAAGGGTTTAGTTTTTTATGGTTAAAAGGGACTGGTGAAAACTGGACATTTTTTTAATGAAATGTAGAAGTGATCATCTGAACAATTGCTGAGATTAATAAAAAAGTGTTGAATATTGATCTTGTCTGTTACCCACTCTAAGTTATTGATAATTATTTATTTATGTATATATATATATATATATATATATATATATATATAGACACAATTTGTTATTTTACAGGAGTGTGTCAAGCTGGTGCCCTTCACATGACTCGATACCCATGAAGTAGCTCTTGGTTTCAAAAAGGTTGGTGACCCCTGGTCTAAGAAGTACACGCTGATACGACTGTTAATCGAGGAGGTGGAGAAAGCCATTGAACGCGAAGAGGAGGATGTAGTCCGCAAGTTTCTGCTAAAGCTAATAGCATGTGCTAACGAAGCTAAGCTAAGTGAACCGTTGACGCAGGCAGCGACAGCGGCCGGCACGAGCCGCAAGGCGGAGGCATTCGCCAGTTTACAGAGCCAGTATGCCGCTCTGCATGAAAGTATCTTTGATTCAGCTAAAAGGGTTGAAGAGGAAATAATAAGGCTGAATGATGATGAGGCCGCGCCGCCACCGGGCCGCCATTTTGTGACACAGCCCGAGGCCGCGCCGCCACAGAGACGCCATTTTGTGACACAGCCCGCGGTCCCCACAGCGCCCCTACCGCCAGAAGTGATCATTAAAGTTTGGGCGTGTTCGGGAGTTTAAGATAAATGGGCAGATAGGGGAGAGGGGCCAAAAAGACAAGTTGTCTTATTCCAATCTCACTCACCAGATCGATATGGGCTTAAAGAAAAAGCACAGTGAGGCTGAGATAATTGAGGTTGTTGTCAAAGCAGTGAGTCCTGGATTGAGTTTGCGCACTATGTTGGAGATTAAGTCAGATCTCACACTGCCACAGCTGCGCATAATCCTGCGAGGACATTATAAAGAAGATAGTTCCACTGACTTGTATCATTGTCTTATAAACCTCACACAAGACAGTAATGAGTCACCTCAGAATTTCCTGTTTCGTGCCATTGAGCTAAAGGAAAGACTTTTAGCAGCATCCAGAGAGCCTGGCACTGAAGAGCAGTTTAGTTCTGATCTTATTCAGAGGAAGTTTCTGAGGGCGGTGGAAACAGGACTGATCAGTGTTGATGTGAAGTATCAACTGAAGCGTTATTTGGAGGATCCTGCCGTCACTGACGAGCTTCTGATTTCAAAGACGAATGCAGCAGCCAGTCTTGAATGGAAACGGCACCAAAAATTTAAAAGGCACACAAAAGAACCAAAAGTTCGAGAATGCCGAGTGGAAAATCTGACGGGTTAGTATGCAACCGAGAGAGAAGTGGATGGCCAAGAGCGCCCCCTACCATCGACAAAAGGAAAAATCCTTAAGTCCCAAAACACAGTGACCCGTACGGAATCTGAGCTCCTGGACATAGTCACGCAGCTGAAGAGTAACATGGAGGAGATCAAAAAGGCCATACGTGAGTCTCCCAGAGCACCTCGCGCTCAAAGAGTCAGGAGGACACATGGCTGCAAGAGATGTCAGTCCCCCAGCAATGGCGAACAATGCAACCACTGCTTCCGGTGTGGAGTCAGCAGCCACATGTCAAGGGAATGTCGGATAGGGAGGAGACTCGGAAGAGGAACAGGGCAAGTAGACATGGCAGCCAATACTGTCGCAACCACATCAGAACAAGCTAACACACAAGAACTGTATGAGCTCGTTACTGACAGTATTCGGAGGTTGGAAGCAAGGCTGGTAGCTCAGGCCGAGGCACCTCCTGTAGAAACGGTCCATGTTAATCTACTGTCCCCTAATCGCCAATTACAGTTGCTCAACTTGGTTGGAAAAAAATATGTCATCACCTGCTTCCTCGATGACAAGGAGACACAAGCATTGTGGGACACAGGGTCACAGGTCTGTTTAATGAATGACGCCTGGAGACAGGAGCACCTGCCACACACCACCGTCAGACACTTAGCCGAGTTGGTGGGTCCAAATTTCCTGAAGGGGAGGGCAGTGAACCAGACACCGATTCCATTCTCAGGGTGGGTCGAAGTCACATTTAAGCTGCCGACAGTTAGTCGCCCACCGGTGGAACTCTTAGTTCCTGTGCTAGTGGTGAAGGAGGACGGAGTGGCAGAGCCGCCTATCATTGGGTTCAATGTGATTGACCATGTCCTGAAGATGGGCATTAAACTCCCTTGTGCCATCAGTGAAGCTGTTAGCGCAGCCTTCTCATTTGACTGTAAGAAAACAGAGGTGTTTTTGAAAGTGATGCAAAGTGAGGAGGATAGGCTGGGGGAAGGAATGGTAAAAGTTGGCAGTGAGTTGGTTACCATCCCTGCTGGCCAAACCAAAACAGTCAAAGGTTGTGTCAGAGCAGGCTCACTTCCAGACACACAAGACGTCTTGTTTGAGCCGAGTCAGTACACCCAGTTACCAGAGGGTTTGCAGATGCAAAGTGGGTTGGTGCAGTTATGGAAAGGGAAGCGATCTATGTTCAAAATACCTATAACAAACAGTACATTCCGTGATATCCAGCTGCCCGCTAAGACCATTTTGGGGGAAACGCAGAGAGTTAAAACTGCTTATCCGGCAGATATTAGACCCCCTGTTGTAAACCAAGAGACCGTCGACCCGACGACGAGTGAAACAGGAAGAGATAAAGAGACCGAGATGAACTGTGCTGTCAGAGAGACTATGGACATGTGGGACCCTCCAGTTCCCCTTGATCATCTCTCGCCCATACAGCAAGAGCAAGTAAAACAGCTACTACGGGAGGAACGGCAAGCGTTTTCCCGTGATGAGTATGATGTAGGGACAATTCCCTCTTTACAGTTGAAGATCCGACTCAAAGATCACGATCCTGTCAAAAAGACTTATGTTTCTGTTCCCAAACCACTTCATAAAGAAGTAAAGGAGTATTTAGAAGACCTGCTTAACAGGGGCTGGATCACCAAATCCAAGTCATCGTATTCCAGTCCAATCATCTGTGTGCGAAAGAAAGATGGAGGTCTGCGTTTGTGCTGCGACTTTAGAGAGTTGAACAAGAAGTCTATCCCAGACAGACACCCAATTCCCCGCATACAAGATATGCTAAACAGTCTAAATGGGAGTGTGTGGTTTTCAGTCCTCGACCAAAGGAAGGCGTATCATCAGGGTTTCCTGGAAGAGTCAAGTAGACCCCTCACTGCATTTATCACTCCCTGGGGTTTGTTCGAGTAGGTAAGAATTCCATTTGGTTTGTCCTCAGCACCAGCAGCATTCCAAAGATCTATGGAAGAGTGCTTGTGGGGGTTGAGAGATGATATTTGTCTGCCTTACCTCGATGATAACCTTGTTCATTCACAGACTTTTGAAGATCACTTGCGAGACCTGAGAAGCATCCTGCACCGCTATCAAAGCCATGGGGTGAAATTGACTCCCCGGAAATGTGAGTTATTCAGGCAGCAGGTACGTTTTCTTGGTAAAATGGTAACAGGACAGGGCTACACCATGGACCCTGCGGACACTGCCCCAGTGCAGACACTCAAACAGCAGCAACCTTCCACTGTGGGAGAGCTAAGGAAATTGCTAGGTTTTATTTCATATTACCGCAGCTATATTCCAAACTTCTCCTGTGTAGCAAAGCCTCTTTACGACCTTCTGGCTAACGATCACACAGACAAAGCAAAGAAAAACTCAAAGAAACATGTCAAAAAGAATGATGGTGGCCACTTACCCTCATCCCATGTGATCAGGTGGCGCCCAGAGCATCAAGCAGTAGTTTGTCAGCTTGTTGACCTTCTTACCCAACCCCCAGTGTTAGGTTACCCGAACTTTGAAGAACCCTTCATTGTGCACTGTGACACTTCACAGGAGGGGCTTGGGGCGGTGTTATACCAGCGACAACAAGACAAACTGGTGGTGATAGCATATGGCTCCAGGACACTGTCAAATTCAGAAAAGAACTACCACCTTCATTCAGGGAAGCTGGAGTTTCTTGCCATGAAGTGGGCCATCTGTGAGAGGTTTCGGGATTATCTGTACTATTCTCCGCCATTCACTGTCTATACGGACAATAATCCCCTAACGTATGTGCTCACCACCGCAAAGTTAAATGCAACCACACAGAGGTGGGTAGCAGAACTAGCTGATTTCCAGTTTGTGATTAAGTATCGCCCTGGAAAAGCAAACAGAGATGCAGACGGACTTTCACCTATGCCTCTAGATATGGAGCAGTACATGAACAAATGTACACAGAATGTTGATCCTGATGTGATGAATTGTGTGACACAGGCAGTCAAGGTAAAGTCACAAGAAAATGAACCATGGCTCTGCCCAGTCACCATTTCTACTCTCATTAGTGAAGCAGACCAAGAAGCCAGCTCTATAGCTGAAATATCAAAGACTGATCTAAAAAGAGCTCAAGAAGAAGACTCCGTGATTGGAGAGGTGTTGCGCTATGTGTTGTCAAAACAATGGCCAAGAAGTGGAAAGCAGCAGAACAGTAAAACTGCAGCTTTAGTCAGGCAGAAACACAAGCTGTACTTGGAAGATGATGGACTGCTTTACAGGAAAACGGCAACACAAGACCAACTACTTCTACCCCAGAAATTTCACAAGCTCGTGTTCAAAGAGCTCCACGAAAACATGGGCCATTTAGGGGTAGAGAGAGTGATGAACTTGATAAGAGAGCGTTTTTATTGGGCTCACATGCAAAGAGATGTGGAGCACTACATCACGAAAGTTTGCAGTTGTTTGAAGAGCAAACGTCCCAATAAGATAACAAGGGCACCACTGACTAACATTGTCACCACGTACCCATTTGAATTAGTGTCAGTGGATTTCCTGCATTTGGAGAAGTGCAAAGGAGGATATGAGTATATCCTGGTTGTAATGGACCATTTCACTCGTTTTGCCCAGGCTTACCCATGTCGTAACAAAGCTGCCCACACCGCTGCTGAGAAGATCTTTGGAGATTTTGCCCTTAAGTTTGGTTTCCCCACACGACTGCATCATGATCAGGGAAGAGAGTTCCAAAATAAACTTTTTGCAAAACTCCAAGAGTACAGTGGTGTGCAGGGGTCCCGAACAATGCCCTACCATCCCCAAGGGAATGGGCAGGTGGAACGATTTAATCGTACACTGTTAGCAATGCTCAGAAATTTGCCCGAAGCAGCCAAGGAAGACTGGAAGTCCTCTCTGGCAAAAGTGGTTCATGCTTATAATTGTACGCGTAGTGAAGCTACGGGGTACGCACCATATTTTCTGTTGTTTGGCCGTAGTCCAAAGTTGCCTATTGATCTGATGTTTGGCCTCACAACAAGAGAACAGAGTGTTTCTCAGCAGGACTGTGCTGAAAAGTGGAGAGCTACAATGACTGAAGCTTACAAACTCGCTTCTAAAACAGCAAACAAAGAAGGGATGAGAAGTAAAGCACTTTATGATAAAAAGGTTCACGGTGCTGAGTTACTCCCTGGATCCAGAGTATTGGTTCGAAACTTGACCGAAAAAGGTGGGCCAGGAAAATTAAGATCATTCTGGGAAGACAAGGTGTATGTCGTGACCCCAAAGAAGTACCCAGACAGTCCAGTATATGAAATCAGACCTGAAAATGGCAAGGGACACACTCGGGTCATGCACAGAAACCTTTTGCTACCTTGTGACTTTCTTCCCATGGAAACAGTGGAGCATGCCTCTAAGAAAATAAGAGAAAGGGACTCTAAAAGACAAAGGCATGTGGACAGACAAAACAACACGGACTATGAAGATGAAGAGGGTTGGAATGCCATAATCGGATTATGAGCTGGGAAGGATCAAGAGCAGCGTCCACTGAGAGCCGATGCACCGGAGTTCTACCTGCACAGTGACACTACTCCGGAGGATGAGGACCAGGACCCAGATGACGTCACGCAGGTGCAGCTGGCACCAGAGGTCGACAATCCGGTGGTTCCAGATCCAGCTGAGGCAGACCAGGACCAGAGTGATGAGGTGTCGGAGTCCAGTTCCAGTGACCAGGAGGGATCTGACGAGATTCCTGCTAAAACGTATCCTTCAAGAATAAGAAAACAGCCATTGAGATTGACTTATGATAAGTTAGGCCAACCTTGCACTTCATTGCACTTCATCTGTCTAGAACAAAGATGTAGAAGCTAAAGATAACCATTGGTCAGACATAAATGTTTTGAAAAGTAACTTGGTAGTTACTGTGATGGTTGATTAAAAAATTGAAATTAGAACAAAAAAATTTAAAAACACAAAAAAGAGACAGGATTGCCAACACTCGGTCGGAGTCATTCCCAGTGAGAGTTGGACTCCGCCAGGGCTGCCCTTTGTCACCAATCCTGTTCATAATTTTTATGGACAGGATTTCTAGGCGCAGCCAGGGAATGGAGGGTGTCATGCTTGGTGACCACAGGATCTCATCTCTGTTGTTTGCAGATGATTTTGTCCTGTTGGCTTCATCCAGCAATGACCTACAGCTCTTGCTGGGACGGTTTGCCGCTGAGTGTGAAGCGGCTGGGATGAGAATCAGCACCACCAAGTCCGAGTCCATGGTCCTCAGCCGGAAAAAGGTGGATTGTCCTCTCCGGGTTGGGGACAGGCAAGTGGAGGAGTTTAAGTATCTTGGGGTCTTGTTCACAAGTGAGGGGAGAATGGAGCGAGAGATCGACAGACGGATTGGAGCAGCATCTGCAGTGATGCGGACGTTGTACCGGTCTGTTGTGGTGAAGAGGGAGCTTAGTTCTAAGGCAAAGCTGTCGATTTACCAGTCAATCTACGTTCCTACTCTCACCTATGGTCACGAGCTTTGGGTAATGACCGAAAGAATGAGATCGCGGATACAAGCGGCTGAAATGAGCTTTCTCCGTAGGATTGCTGGACTCACCCTCAGAGATAGGGTGAGGAGCTCAGTCATCCGGGAGAGGCTCAGAGTAGAACCGCTGCTCCTCCACATTGAAAGGAGTCAGTTGAGGTGGTATGGGCATCTGATTAGGATGCCTCCTGGACGCCTCCCACTTGAGGTGTTTCAGGCACGTCCCACTGGGAGGAGACCCTGGGGCAGACCCAGGACTCGGTGGAGAGACTATGTCTCCCAGCTGGTCTGGGAACGCCTTGGTATCCCCTCTGAAGAGCTGGAGCAGGTGGCTTCGGAGAGGGAAGTCTGGGCTTCTCTGCTTGAACTGCTGCCTCCGCGACCCGGACCTCCGGAAAAGCGGTAGAAGATGGATGGATGGATGGATGGATGGAAAAAAGAGACTTGCAGTGTGTTACTAAGGTACAGGCACCACACCAAGGTTTATTTGGTAGGCTATGACTAGATTGAGTACCCTTACTCTCAGGAAAGATGCAGATACCCACCATGATGGATGGAGCAGTTGAAGGTTATCGTGCACAAAGACCTCTTCTGCAAATGTATTGCATGGAATAGGAGATACATGCTGTGCTATGGACAATTACCAGTTGCATCTTTATAGACTTTAATGAACTCTGACTCCTGTGTAGTGATACCCTACTTACATGTAATACATAATTACCAAATGTGAACTGACAGAAGAAAAGAGAAAAAAACAGTTTTTTTAAGAAAGGTGTAATGTCGGGACGACATTAACTTTTTGAGGGGTGAGTGTAGGAAAACGTTAATTTTGGACAACCTCTAGTGAACCCTCAGAAACAGTGTGGATTAGATGCTAATGGTAAATATAAATATTCTTAATAAATGTACCTAAGAGACTATAATTTAATGATTAATGGTAAATGGGAGCATTTATGGGGAATGTTATTAAAGGACTGAATATGCACTGTTTGTATGAACTGTCAGTGAAAGCAGTAGCGTTTCTACGCCAGAGGTGGCACTCCGTAGTGATGAAACACTGTACAGTGTTAGAACACAATAGAAGAAGAGTAGTGAGTGTTCCAGTGTGTGTTCCAGAGAATGTTCGAGAGTGTTATGAAAAGATGGTGTCTAGCGATGTGCTGTGTTAGTGATGTGCCATGTCGTGTGTGCTGAGAAGTTAATAAACGGTCGCTGCAAAGTCTAACAGCTTGGCTCAATCATCCTTCCTCCCCTTCGCCCCTCCTGGGTGTAACAGAAGTTCACCTGCAGAAGTGTCATGTTTGAGGGAAATGGCAGGCAGGTGAGCCAGCATATATTCGGTATGATAAAAATGATGAACTAATAATGATTTTAAATAACCCCACTCCCTCCCCGTTTTTCTCTAGACCCTCTTCCTGACCCAGTGAAATAACATATTAGAATAAATGAATTTAATATTGTGTCAAAAGAGCCCAAGCCCCATCATGCCTCAGAACATAAAAATGAGATAAAGACAGATATAATGTGGTGAATATGTATTTGTGGTTATACTGTTGTAGTTGCTTATAGTTTAGGATTTATGTTTTCTAATGTAATAAATAGGTGCATTACCTTTAGTTATATTACCTCCATCTTACATCCATAATGCAAGGTTTTCAGGACTATTCAGATGTTTTAAGAAAAATCTGCATAATTTTCAAAACTATAGGTTACATGTAGTATGCAGCACCAACTTTACGCTCATCTACTTGTTACCATTCTCTCTTAAATTTATTTTCTTTCTCATTTTTAAACCTCTTGTCAGAAACACAAATTTTACGATAAATTTTGAATCTATCGTGCCAAATTTGTGACCTCTTTCGTGCAAACTTATGAGTTTTTACCTAAAAATGTGCATTTTTTGTTATTCAATAAAAAATGTAGACTAGCAACTGATGTGTTCTAAACTATCAAAAGTGCACAGTAACTTAACTATATGCCTTGTTCTTGTGTTTTTTATTCTGAAAAGTGAAGAAATCAGAAGCAGCACCAGATTTAAATCAAGGTTAGTCAATCAATTGCTTTAATAATCAATAAATCAACTGACTATCAAAATACACTCTGGATATTTTTCCTCCCAGCTGAAGGTAGTAACTAATTTGATATCTATTGTTTTAAAATGTTGGCCTACTAAAATTGTGATGGTTTCTGGTTTGTAACAACAGGATGGCATAGGATGAAGTCAATTTCCTGGCTGTCTGCTGCATAACTTCGCAATGGACAAATTAATTTAGTTTGAGCCCAAAATGCAGGTGAAGAGGATGTGTTTATTAACAGAAAGGGGAAACTCAAAAATACACAAAATACAAGAAAATGTTCAGTAGCAATACAGTCTGGCATACAAGCTTTGGACATCCGAGCTTAGTTGGTAGAAGGAGGAGTCCCACACACTCCCAGGACGGAACCGGGTAGTGGACAAAGAAGGGCAATTAATGATGGAGGAAGACTTTCATTCGTGTCGGAGCTCAGTGGGCTCTGGAAAAACAACGCCGTAGTAGTTCAAAGGGAAGGGGAACCAACAGCTTCAGGACATCAACATAGGCTGGTAACTACAGACTGAACTGTGTAGTGTTGACTTACTCCGCGACACTGAATGCCCCCACTGTCACCCAATAAATACCAAGCAGGCTAATGAGTGACAAGTGGATGCAGGTGTGCAGCGGGAGTCTGTGTATGAGTGCATGTCAGGATGAGTGTGTGCGTGTGTGTGTGTGTGTGTGTGTGTGTGTGTGTGTGTGTGTGTGTGTGTGTGTGTGTGTGTGTGTGTGAAACCCCAGGTGATGACAATCAGCTGATAGGTGCCTGGCAGAGAGGGGTGAGGGGAAGGCTGTGGCTGAGGACTGGCAGAGGAACCAATAATCTGCCAGCTGGAAAAGATAACAGCAATCAGAGGCCATAGCCACAGATCATGAAACGGGGCAGGAAACAACAGCCCCGTACATGACACTGGCCTGATTTTTTTGTCCCACACGACCCCTGATAACATAATTAATGAACAGTTCAAAACCATGAATGACCGTCTTTCCTCTTCAGTACACAGTGTATTGGTCAGTCACATCTCAGTAAATAAATTAAAACATCATGGAAAAAGTTAATGAATTTTGAGCAGTATAATCTAAAAAGACACATTATATTCATTACAGGCACAATGAAGTATAGCAAGCCTTTCTAATTTATTTTGGATGATTACAAATCATGTATTCTAATTTACCACCTCTACACTCCTCTCTTTATGCCATGAGTTTGTTTTTTAAAATAATTCTGTTGAACCACAATTCAAAAGCATTGTCTGATTTTCATTGGTTAATTTTCATAGAATTTTTATTTATTACCACTTTTGTCAGATTAAAGTTATTTCTGTGACCATTGTGGGTTTTTCTTTCATTAACAGAGGGGTACCAACAATTTTGTCCACAGCTGTATAAACGTCAGATCTGTGACATTCATACAAGTGAAAACATACCTGGTGCTGTTGTGTCTGTCCTGTGTCTGGACCACGGATCACACCCACGGTCCTTTTTAGTTTTCAGTGCATGATCTCCTCATTGCTGTTGAAGCCACAGATACAGCTGTGCTTATTTGTGAGGAGCCTCACACCACGAACAGCAGCAAGTACTAGAACTACGCAAAAACATTCAAAAATACAGAAACTACAAGTGCTGAAATGATCTGCCACTTGACTGCAAAACAGGCATGTGGACTATATATTAAAATGAGTTTAAAACACTTTTAAAAACACTATTTTAAATGCCCCACTACTCCACTCTCGCTGACTGATTTAACATTACTTCAACCGAAAATGGAGGTTGCCCCCATAATCGTTTCTACAGCAGCGCTCTCAGGAATAAGGTGGATAAATGCAGATTTTTTGGTAGCTGTGAAGTGATTTTTTAAAAATTCTTTAAAGCACATTTGCTCAATATAGAATTTGAATTTCAATTTTAAAGTTGCCATTAGCAATGATAACATTAATGGAAATATGATTGCAGATGCTGTGTAGGTGGATCCAATGAGTAGAAGATATGGTTTAATAACATATGAGTTAAAGAATTGTATCAAAGTGATAACTTCAGCATTTTATTTCTATAGACTTATGATAACTTGCTCAAAGTTGCAAAAAAAAATGTCTCATAGTACAACAATGCAGCTGAGAAGAAATGAGCAATACAAGATTGAAGCATTTGTGTTGCTTTTTAGTACTATGTGGCACCACTTTCATAATGCAGCATTAATTTACAGTTGCAATAAAATTGTAAACTTTTTTCATGCCAAACAATTTTTGCAAAGCAATCACAAAGATTTTCTCAAAACAAGTTATTTCCTCTTGCTATATTAGGCATTCCAGAGCAAGCAAACAGGACGTCAAAGAATCTGGTGACAAATAGTCTCTATGGTATCCATTAACATTCTCCTTCTCTTGATCTCTCTGCTAGTTCTCTTTGTTGATTATCTTATTGTCCATCCAGTAGAGGTCACCTATTGAACTGAAATCCCAACTCTTGTTTGAATTTTGTGCTGTAAACTGCAACAGTTTAGTGATTTGGAGGAGTGTCTTGTGAGAGCTGAAAATATAGAATACATTTATATAACCAAGACAATGGCATAAATATATATGGCTGAAAAGTGTAAGAAAAGTGAATTTCAGAATTAAAGTCAACCTCCCCTTCCAACTGGACATGGTGCTGAACGTGGTTCAATGTCTTGCTGTTGTTCAGGTCCTTGTTTCTCTCCTCATTCCTCCTGCTAACACAGAACAGTAACATGGTGCTGTCCAGCTGTTTCATTGTAAATTTTATTGCGTTAACAACATGTAACTGATATTTTTTATTACTAACATACAAAACATAAGAATTAATAATAATGTGATTGACATTGCATTTTCTTCCAATTTAATCAACTTGTTAATTAAAAACCCATTATTTGTACTCCAGTAAAATTTAGAATTTTGTAATTTAAATGTTTGTGGGGATGGGACAGAAAGTTATTTTAATCACTGGCAATAGAGCCGACTAGCATCTGCCAAACACTTTTTTCTTTGTTAATAATTTCTTGTAACGTAACACTAATGCAAACATCTACAATACCACACAGCTTCATCTGCATCATGACAAAAAGTTATTCACATTAATTTATGCTTTTCAATCTGAAATACAAGCATTTTACTCACCTGTAGAGGTAGACAGCTAAAGGGATGGCACATAGTAGCTGTCCAAATGTAACTGAGAATTTTATATGAATGATTCCATAGTGAACTGTTTCCTCCATAAAATCAGATGGGAATCTGATCAGTAGCTTGCAGTCTAAAATCTGCTTTTCTTGTATAGTTATTATTGCCACTTATACAGACGTGGACAAAATTGTTGGTACCCCTCTGTTAATGAAAGAAAAACCCACAATGGTCACAGAAATAACTTGAATCTGACAAAAGTGGTAATAAATAAAAATTCTATGAAAATTAACCAATGAAAATCAGACAGTGCTTTTGAATTGTAGTTCAACAGAATTATTTTAAAAAAACAAACTCATGAAACAGGCCTGGACAAAAATAAGATAAGATAAGATAAGAAAAGATAAGCCTTTATTAGTCCCACAGTGGGGAAATTCCAGGATTGCAACAGCACAGGGATAGCAACACTCAGAGCAACAATCAGAAGGCAAGAAAAAAACAAGAACAGCTAGTATGTATATATATATATATATATATATACAGTATATATATATATATATATATACAGTATATATATATATATATATATATATATATATATATATATATATATATATATATATATATATATATATATATATATATATATATATATACAGTATATATACGTATATATAGACACACAGTGCGGAGCATTGTGGTTGGTGAATGTGCAGCAGAAAGTCTAAGCTCTCTCTCCGCGGATGCGGCGGGCCAGCTGGATGTCTTTGGGCATGATGGTGACCCTCTTGGCGTGGATGGCGCACAGGTTGGTGTCCACGAAGAGACCCACCAGGTAGGCCTCGCTGGCCTCCTGCAGATGGTACCCTTAACCTCTTGCACTTCGTTGTACCGCGGGCGGGCAAGTCTCTGCGTCCTAGGGCGCACGAGGGCGCACGGACGCATGACGCATGATAGAGATACTGATGATGGTCATGTAGGTGGTGTGGCCTCCAAGCGCCACTGAAAAAAAAAGCTGCAGACACAGCCGTGAACAGATTAGTTCATCTGATTGACCTCTCATTCGACTAATAAGAGCCTTGAATTGGGTTTCTGAAACCTTGAAGAACCAATGAATGAAAACCTAGGAAGGAGGACCCGCCTACTGTGAATGCAGGAGCCAATTGAAGCACAGAAGTTCGGGCTGGGTGAAAAAAGATTTACTGTTGCAGCAGATGAAAAAAAAGGACGCTGGACGAACCTGCTACAGACCCAGCAGCATGGAGAACACCCACAAGTGGGACCTGCACTCATTCCAGCAGAATAGACGTTTAAGATTCTCTTCCGTCATCATAGACCGACGGAGGCCGACGACAAAGGTCATAAATCATTCACCAAAACCGCAATATTGGAATTGTGTTTTGACCGGGATCCACGAGCGGACCAGCGTCACGTTCGTCTGACAATGGGGAAGAGAAGTTCGCCAGGACTCTGCTGCTGTGAAGAGGTAAGGTGTTATAAGCTAAATTATTATTTCTCCCTGAAAATTGTAATCCAAAAATGACTTTTGACCGATCGGTAAATTACAACTGTACGGCGCACGAAGTACGAAGTGCGTGCGCCGCGATAAACGGTTCATTTGCCGTGTTTGGACCGTGAACGCCTCCCCCCCCCCTGCGGCAGAAGAGGAGCGGGGGGGGCGGTCACAGTCCGAACGCCCCCGGTCCGCGGGGGGAAGCCGCGCTGACTGCGCAGCGGTCGCCACATAGCCATATGAGTCTATTCCGTCATGTAGCGATGGCCGTCCTCTGTAGCGGGGGGGGGGGGGACAACCCCCCACACACACACAGTAGCGAGGGGGGGGAAGCCGCTGTGACAGCGTTGCTGTGGAAACATGCAAAGAGTGTAATCCGTCATGTAGCGAGGGCCGAACTCCGTCCTTTGTAGCGGGGGGGGGCAATCCCCCCCCCACACACACAGACACAGCCCTGAATGTGACCTTTCATTAGAGCCCAAAATGAAGATTCTACATTGAATTATTCAAAAGTTACAGACGTTTTTCCAAACTGTGCCATTTGGCACAATTTGGCACAGTTCCAAAACGCCTGGGAACTACCTGAGAACAAAGCTGTGTAAAATATTCATTTTTTGTGGTATTGTTACAAAATTTGGACCTCAGCTGGATAACACTTGGTTCTACATTTCTGTTGCATTTTCCAGCCGGATAAGACAGCTGTGTGTTATTTGCAAGCATTTGTATCCAAAAAAACACCGTGGCCAAATTTATTTTCTTCAAGTTCAGTATGTTTAGATGACTGTAACTCAGTGGCCGGAGCACGTAGAGAGATTATGTTTTTTTTGCCAAAAAATTCAAAGTGTTTTCTTTTAAATGAGACCAACCCCATGAAGATGCTGCAAAAGGTTGAAGAACAGCTTTCGATTTACTTTGGGCACATTATTTTTTGGCGTTTTTAGGAAAATTGCCCGGAGTGCAAGGGGTTAACTTAATATTTTGTTGCACAACCTTTTGAGGCAATCACTGCAATCAAGCAATTTCTGTAACTGTCAATGAGACTTCTGCACCTCTCAGCAGGTATTTTGGCCCACTCCTCATGAGCAAACTGCTCCAGTTGTCTCAGGTTTGAAGGGTGCCTTCTCCAGACGGCATGTTTCAGCTTCTTCCACAGATGTTCAATAGGATTTAGATCAGGGCTCATAGAATGCCACTTTAGATTTGTCCAATGTTTGGCTCTTTGCCATTCTTGGGTGTTTTTAGCTGTGTGTTTTGGGTCATTATCCTGTTGCAAGACCCATGACCTGTGACTGAGACCAAGCTGTCTGACACTGGGTAGCACATTTCTCTCTAGAATCCCTTGATAGTCTTGAGATTTCATTGTACCCTGCACACATTCAAGACACCCTGTGACAGATGCAGCAAAGCTGCCCCAGAACATAACAGAATCTCCTCCATGTTTCACAGTAGGGACAGTGTTCTTTTCTTGGTATGCTTCATTTTTGCATCTGTGAACATAGAGCTGATGTGCCTTGCCAAAAAGTTCCAGTTTTGTCTCATCTGTCCATAGGACATTCTCCCAGAAGCTTTGTGGCTTGTCAACATGCAGTTTGGCAAATCCCAGTCTGGCTTTTTATGATTTGTTTTCAACAGTGGTGTCCTCCTTGGTCATCTCCCATGAAGTCCAGTTTGGCTCAAACAACGACGGATGGTGCAATCTGACACTGATGTACCTTGAGCTTGGAGTTCACCATGAATGTGTTTAGAGGTTGTCCTGGGCTCTTTTGTTACCATTCGTATTATCCGTCTCCTCCTGCGGCCACGTCCAGGGAGGTTGGCTACAGTCCCATGGATCTTTAATTTCTGTATAATATGTGCAACTGTAGTCATAGGAACATCAAGCTGCTTGGAGATGGTCTTATAGCCTTTACCTTTAATGTGCTTGTCTATAATTTTCTTTCTAATCTCCTGAGACAACTCTCTCCTTTGCTTCTTCTGGTCCATGTTTAGTGTGGTACACACCATGTCACCAAACAGCACAGTGACTACTTGTCACCCTTTAAATAGGCTGACTGACTGATTACACGTTTGTAGACACCTGTGATGTTAATTAGAGGACACATCTTGGTTGAACATGTCCCTATGGTCACATTATTTTCAATCTTTTCTAGGGGTACCATCATTTTTGTCCAGGCCTGTTTCATGAGTTAGGTTTTTAAAGTAATTCTGTTGAACCACAGTTCAAAAGCATTGTCTGATTTTCATTGTTAAATTTTCATAGAATTTTTATTTATTACCACTTTTGTCAGATTCAAGTTACTTCTGTGACCGTTGTGGGTTTTTCTTTCATTAACAGAGGGGTGCCAACAATTTTGTCCACGTCTGCATCTCTACTTACCTTTGGATTTCTCAGACACAGTTAAAGTCCATGTAATACTGTATGGGTCGTCTGTATAAGTTACTTCACATGTATAATTTTCCTCATCGTTATGTTGAGCACTAATAATAGCTAGCTTTGTAAGTAAGCCAGGCTCTATTTTTAGTCTGTGAGAGGAGAAATCTGAAAAACTCTATAGGAAGGGTCATATGCAAAGACAGATTTGTTTTTAACCCATCTAATCAGTCTAACATTCTCCTTCTCAGATATGTTGCAAGTGAACACAACCGTGTCTCCCCTGAACACCTGCATGATGATGTGGTCATATCTGATAACACCTTAAGGTTAAAGAAACCAATTAGTCAATATGAAATTAATGGATCAAACTTTTAATTAAATTCAAGTGGTCACAAATAGTGATGTAGCTTTCGTCCATGTGTTCATGTTACAGTCTACTGTGGTTTGTTGCAACTTGACAGGACCGGATCTCCTCTGAACAACCTGAATGATGATGTCATCATCTTTATAAATCTTTAAAAGTCAAAGGAAATGATCGATTAAAAAAAACAAAGGAAACACAGCTGTAAAATTTGTATATGTGGTCATGCAAAGAAAAAGTAGTAGCTTGTTGTGTTGAGGGAAAAAAACTCTCCTGAGTTGCAGATCGACTGCTAACACAGCGGTCAGGTTGCTGACATCAGTGCTCCTTTCAGCTAAATTCTCATGCTACTGCTTTGACGTCAGAGCCACAGACACATGTGCCCCCAACCTAGAAAAACAAGAGAACTGTCCCCCCCCCATATCCTCATATTCCTTCTATATCATGTTACAAAACTGAATAAAATACATTCAAAGCACCAATGCTAGATAGATAGATACTTTATTTCGAACAAAAAAGTATAACAAAAACAAAACAAATGACAAATGCAATAAAGTAACAGTATACAGTGTTCAAAAGGGAAAAGGAAGAAGTGAACACTTATTAATACCATCTCCTCTTTTCCATAAATACACCCATGTGAATTATATACAAATTATCACATTTAAGACCCCAAGTAGACAATTAACTATATTTTGTACATATCAACATTAACACCCATCCATGCTAGCATACATTGATGTCCATACATCAAAACCAGCCTCAAACAACACAGATATACACAGTGCTGTCCCACCCACCATTCCATACTGTCCCATAATGTCCCAGAGTGAGCACAATGAATCGTACATATAAATACTACCCTTCTAACATATATCCTTTCAGCAAATAATGTTTATACCTCTTTTTGAATTGATTTCTGTTTGTACATAGTTTCAGTTCCGGCTCCAGACTGTTCCACAAATCTACCCCACAGACAGATATGCACATACTTTTCTTGGTTGTTCGTATCTTGGGTTTTGTAAAGTTTAAGTCTCCTCTCAAATTATGATCATTGCCTCTTTTTTTTAAAATATTTTTTGTATATTAGTTGGGAGTTGATTATTAATTGCCCTGTACATTACTTGTACTGTCTTAAATTTAACTAAATCGATTAACTTTATGACATGTGACTTTAAAAACAACGAACTGGTATGGTCTCTATATCCTACATTATTTATTATCCTTATAGCCCTTTTTTGTAATGTGCGTATTGACTGTAGGTTGGTCTTGTAGGTGTTTCCCCAGACTTCTACACAGTAGTTAAGATAAGGTAAAAACAGTGAGTTGTACAGTAAGACCAATGATTTATAGTCCAAGATGTGTCTTGTCTTCCCCAGTATGCCTATACATTTTACTAACTTGGCCCTGATGTGACTGATGTGAGGTTTCCAGCAGATTTTATTGTCTAGCGTCACCCCCAGAAACTTATTTTCCTGTTCTGTTTCTATTCTGGTATCATCTATCGTTACCATTATTTCATGATTTATTTTATAATTTCCAAACAACATAATCCTTGTTTTTTTAGATTTAGAGATAATTTATTTTTGTTGAACCACTGCGTAAACTTTTCCATTTCAGTTGTGACCACCTCTAAAACCTGCTGCAAATTCTCACCAGTGCAAAGGATATTTGTGTCATCCGCAAACAAAATAAATTTCAGAATTTTTGATACTTGGCATATGTCATTTATATACAAAATAAAGAGTTTGGGTCCCAAAACTGACCCCTGGGGCACACTACAAGTAATGTCCATGAAGGGTGATTTGTGCTCACCAATTTATACAAATTGTTGTCTGTTACTTAAATAACTTTCCACCCAACTCAGTCCTACCCCTCTTATCCCATACTTTTCCAGTTTCCTTAGTAGTCAGTCACATTTTGTCTTAGCTTTGTTTTGAATTGTAATCGCTCTTGACTGTTTTCTCTTTTTTCTATTTTGAATTCCTGGATGGAATATGGGTGGGCAATATAAGCTGCGGCTTCAGCCGTCACCCATTTCGGATAACTTACGTGGAATTATATAATCAGAGGAGTCTTTGTCTAATTTGACCTTGTT
The DNA here is from genome assembly GCA_020510985.1 of Pholidichthys leucotaenia. Lineage (NCBI taxonomy): Eukaryota > Metazoa > Chordata > Actinopteri > Cichliformes > Pholidichthyidae > Pholidichthys > Pholidichthys leucotaenia. Next base: position 70,508,992 of record CM035843.1, read on the forward strand.
GTTATATTATTGAGTTTCTTTTAACCTGTACTGTACTATCCGAAATAAATTCATTCATTCATTCATTCTTTCATTCATTCATTAGTATTCTGTGGTCAATGGTGTCAAAAGCTTTCTTTAAATCTATAAATACTCCTACAGCAACCTTTTTTTTTTTTTATCTATACAACTAGTAATTTCTTCTATAAGTTCAATCAGTGCCAAAGATGTAGATTTATCTGCTCTAAAACCATACTGGCTATCTGTAAGGAGGTTGTGTTTTTCAATGAAATCATCCAGTCTCTTAGTGAATATTTTTTCAAGTATTTTGGAGAATTGTGAGAGTAAAGAGACTGGCCTGTAATTTGTGAAGCAATGACTGTCTCCTGTTTTGTATAGAGGTATTACTTTTGCTATTTTCATTTTGTCTGGAAATGTACCAGTTTGAAATGACAGGTTACAGATGTGGGTGAGTGGCTTAACAATTCCTTCAATTACTTTTTTCACTATTGTCATGTCAATTTCATTCCAGTCCGTTGATTTTTTGTTCTTAAATTTACTCAGTCTCAATAATTTCCTTTTCAGTAACTGCACCCAAAAATATTGTGTTTGGATTTCTATCTTCTATTTCATTTACAGAACCACTGTTGTTTGTTTCTGTTCTCACTATTGATTTTGCTCATTCAGGACCAACGTTTACAAAAAAATTATTGAAACCACTGACCACATCCTCCATATTATTTATCAAATTGCCATTTTCGATAAAATATTCTGGATAATTAGCATTCTTAGGTCGATTACTAATAATCCCATTGAGTACTTGCCATATTCCTCTTAAGTTATTTTTGTTATCCTCTAATATTCTGTTGTAATATTCTTTCTTACAGGTCCTCATTATATTAGTAAGCTTATTTTTATATCTTTTATATTTGATTCACAGTGGTTGGTCTGATCAAAGGGACTGCAGAACAGGCATGAGATATTTGCATTTGTGAGACATACATCACAATAGGCAGATTTGCTAGACTCTGCTCTAGCTGCAGAACAAAGAGGTTAACAGGCACATCTACATATTGATCTAAGTCTCTAGGTCACAGTAAGGACAGGACACATGAACACAATGCATGAAAGGTAACATTATCACAGTAGTGTAGCGGAAAAAAACAGAAGTAGCGAGCTGTCTGTCCTTAGTCTGTTGTGGGGGTTAACCGAACCGCCATAGCTCCCCCCCAGAGGGCGCGGCAGGGGGCCGAGACCTCGATAATCCATTTGTGTGAGCGAGCTGTGGGAGAAGCTCGCTGCAGGCGGAGGGGGAGGGAGGGGAGGGGTAGTAAGTGCCGGCAGGGGCTGTAAAATCGTCCTGAGCCGCGCAAAAATTGCTTGCTGCTCCGCGACGTCAAGAGGCTGTCCCGTTGCGCGTGCGGAGATCACAAGAAGAAAAATTAGTCTCTGACTCCTTCCGTGGCCATGAAGAAAAGCAGGAGCGGCTGTAAGAAAAAAATAAACAAAAGCAGAGGGACTGGCGTGTTGACTTTAGGTGCAGGAGCAACCCCAAAGCCCCCGGGAACAGCTGACGGCTGAAATCCCTTTGTGCCGTGGCTGAGACCATTAAAAAAAAAATCCAGTGGCGAGCTGCGTGCTTGCTTCAGGTGAACGAGCAGAGCAGCCCTGAAGGTTCTGTGAGCAGCGGCGGAGGATGATGGCGGTCTCTGGAGTCGTTACTTGTCCCGTGCTTGCTGCGCCGTCCTCGTAACTCCCCGGTGCGTGCGCGGGGGTTCCGTGCGTGGGTGGGCCGCTGGAGTGGCGAGTCAGGGTGCAGAAACTTGGTGGAGATCGGCGCAGACGGCGCCGATAAAAATCCAGGTTGAGCTGTGGCTGTAGATTGGCCATGGTGCGTTGGAGCGGTGAGAGGAAATAGACGATCTTTTGTCTCTCAGGCTCGTGCAGATGCGTTGGAGCGGCGGGAGGAGATAGACGATCTTTGTTCCTCAGGCTCGAGCGTGGTGCGTTCAGGTCCAGCGTGGATGAGCAGATCTCAGACGTGCAGATCTCATCCTGAAGAACGGGTCACCAGTGCAGCTGTCCAGCTCAGAAGGTTGCGTCGCACAAAGCGTGTACGTCTTCTCGGGGTCACCAGTGCGGCGGCATGAAATAAAGCGGCGTTGTTGGAGGTTTTAAGTAGAGTTTTATTATATCATACCACCGTCACGAGCTCCGCTCCCGGCGCCGTGCATGAGCGCCGAGAGCGAGCCCACGGCTCTCAGAGAAAGGAGGAGAGGCGGACACAAAGTCTGTGTCCTGCAGCAGAGGCTGAAGTGTGTGAGTGAGAGGAAGTGTTACAGAACCCGTGCAGTATTTATACCCAACCCAAACAATACATCAAAGCAAAATTCACAGCGGTTGGTCTGATCAAAGGGACTGCAGAACAGGCATGAGATATTTGCATTTGTGAGACATACATCACAATAGGCAGATTTGCTAGACTCTGCTCTAGCTGCAGAACAAAGAGGTTAACAGGCACATCTACATATTGATCTGAGTCTCTAGGTCACAGTAAGGACAGGACGCATGAACACAATGCATGAAAGGTAACATTATCACAGTAGTGTAGCGGAAAAAAACAGAAGTAGCGAGCTGTCTGTCCTTAGTCTGTTGTGGGGGTTAACCGAACTGCCACACCATAAACATTACGCTGGCCGTGGCTTGATTCAGCACTCGGTTGTGTTGTGCTAGGAATGCAGGTGTCAGGATGTTTTGTCCGTAGGTGTCTCCACCTACTTGTTGTATTGTTACAAAATGCAAGATGTTGCATAAAGTGCATTGTGGAGCGTGTGAATAATGAGGCGGATTTGGTTCAGGCGGTTTATTACACGACTCACACAAGGAGCATAGACAGAATGGCATACAAGTAGGAACTCTTCCCTTAAATAACATGACATCCTTCTAGACTCTTCTCACACAAAAATGATAATCTCCTTCTAGACTCTTCTCACACACAAAAGATAATCTCCCCGTCCGACTGCAGTCAGTCCATTCATCCTTGACACCTCCCTGTTATCTTACTAGGGCATCTAGAAACTTCTCACACACGAAAGGTTAACTTCGCGTCCTTTGTTCCTGTCTAAGGTGGTAAACCATGATGCACTCCCCAGGTCGCCACCCCCCCCCCCCCAGCAACTTAGATAGGACAAAAGGGTAACAGTCCACATGCTGTGATAGAACCATTAACATCAGTCCACATGCTGTAGAACCATCAACATCAGTCCGCATGCTGCTTGGGCTTCAGTCTTCTGCCGTATCTGCTGTAGCCAGGATTCGCTGCCTCCGTGGCGCTGCCATGCTGGGGGGCTGATGTCTTGGGGTGAAAACTTTTTGACTGTCCGTGTGGGTGCTCTAGAGAATCTTTTCTCTGGGAAGCGCCCCGTGGGGGTCTTCCACGCCGAGGGGCCCTTGCCAACAGCACTTGCTCGTCAGCCACAACGAAAGCAGGTTTGAGTCTGTCTATGCCAATTTTTTCCCTCCTACCAACCAAGTCTAGCAAAAAATGCTTATCCCCTGTTTCCAGCACTCTAAATGGTCCATCGTAAGGTGGGCGCAGTGGGGGGTGGTGGGCGTCGTGTCTGACAAACATGAACTCTGCGTTTTTCAAAGCTTTAGGCACAAAAACGCACGGAAAACTGTGGTGGGCAGGGCCCGGCAGCGTGCTTGAGTCTATGCAACGCTGCAGCAGCTGAGACGGGGAGCTGCCCGGTGCAGGATTATCTGGCAGAAACTCCCCAGGCAGCCGGAGTGGTTGTGCAAAAATGAGTTCTGCCGGGGAAGCTTCCAGATCCTCTTTAGGCGCAGAACGCAACCCCAATAAAACCCATGGTAGCCTGTCTACCCAATTTGCATCCGTCAGTGAAGCCCTCAGAGCCGCTTTTAAACGACCTATGAAAACGTTCGCATAACCCATTAGCCTGCGGGTTGTACGCGGTTGTGCGGTGAATTGAGACACCTAGGCTGCGGGCCATGGTTGACCAGAGTTCAGAAACAAATTGAGAGCCTCTGTCGGACGTAATGGTAAATGGTAAATGGCATTCACTTATATAGCGCTTTTATTCTCATCTCTTGATGACCAAAGCGCTTTACAGATCCTGCTATCCACCCAATTCACACACACATTCACACACTGATGTAATGTCCGACGGAACTCCAAAACGCGCCACCCATGCTGTTAAAAACGCGCGCGCCACCTCCTCGGCCGTGGTTGCCGCCAGCAGAACCGCTTCTGGCCAGCGCGTGGTGCAGTCCACCATTGTCAGGAGATGCGTGTACCCCTGTGATGGCGGAAGGGGGCCTACGAGGTCCACGTGGACATGGTCGAACCTCGTAGCCGGGATGTGAAACGGCTCCAAAGGAGCCTTCGTGTGTCTGTGAACTTTGGCTCGTTGGCACGCCACGCAGGCTGCCGCCCACTCTTTCACTTGTTTGCGAAGGTCCGGCCACACATATTTCTCTCCTACCATTTTGACCGACGCGCGCACCCCTGGGGGTGCCAAAGAGTGAACCAACTCAAACACGCGGCAGCGCCACACGGCCGGAACCACAGGCCGTGGGCGACCCGTGGAGACGTCGCAGATTAAGGGGGGAATGCCGTTAAGCAGCGTCCTCTTCTCCAGCCTTAACCCTGTTGGTCCAGACTGGAGCGCGCGCACGTCCGCGTCACTAGCCTGCTCCATGGCCATGGCTGCGTAATCCATCCCTACACAGACCGGGGCCACAACGACGCGCGAGAGGCAGTCTGCCACTAGATTCAGTTTGCCCGACACATGCTGAATATCGGTAGTAAACTCTGAGATTGCGGCCAGCTGCCTCTGCTGCCAGCCCGACCAAGGTTCTGAAACTTTGGCCATCGCGAATGTTAGTGGCTTATGGTCAACGAAGGCAGTAAAATTGCGCCCTTCCAGCCAGAACTGGAAATGGCGAATGGCCAGGTGGAGAGCCAGCAACTCTCTGTCGAACGCGCTGTATTTACGTTCATTGTCGCGCAAGGTTCTGCTGAAAAAGGCAAGCGGCTGCCAAGCCCCGGCGACGCGCTGCTCCACGACAGCCCCTATGGCCACACCTGAGGCGTCAGTGGTGAGGGCTATGCGGGCCGTTGGGTCTGGATGTGCCAACAATGCAGTGTTTGTCAGGGCTGCTTTAACTTCCGAGAACGCCTGCTCTCGTTCCGGGGTCCATTCAACCCTATTCGCGGGTTTCTGTTTTTTGAGCGCAGCATACAATGGCTGCATGAGCTGCGCTGCACGGGGAAGGAAACGGTTATAAAAGTTCACCATTCCCAAAAATTCTTGTAGGGCCCTGACCGTTTGCGGTCGGGGAAAATCTGTCACTGCGCGCACTTTGTCAGGTAGCGGAACCGCTCCTTCGGGAGAGACGCGGTGCCCTAAAAAATCAATCCCCGTCACCCCGAACTGACATTTCGCTGGGTTGATTATTAAACCGTGCTCTTCCAACCTTCGGAAAACCGTCGTGAGGTGGGTTTCGTGTTCGTCTTCGGACGCGCTGGCTACCAAGATATCGTCCAGGTAGACGAACACGAAAGGGAGATCGCGCAGCACTGCATCCATCATGCGTTGGAACGTCTGTGCTGCCCCTTTAAGCCCAAACGGTATGCGCAAAAACTCAAATAAACCAAACGGAGTTATTACCGCTGTTCTGGGTATGTCCTCAGCACGCGCTGGGACTTGGTGGTAACCACGGACCAAATCTGTCTTAGAAAAAATGCGCGCTCCTGCGAGGTGAGCTGAAAAATCCTGAATGTGGGGAATTGGGTAGTGGTCATGCGCTGTAGTGTTGTTTAACCTGCGGAAATCGCCTCAAGGTCGCCACGAACCTTCAGCTTTAGGGACCATGTGTAGCGGGGAAGCCCATGGGCTGTTTGAGCGCCTGATGATGCCTAACCTCTCTAGGTTAGCGAACTCCTTGTGCGCTATGGCCAGTTTAGCTGCATCCAAGCGCGGAGGTCTTGCAAAAACGGGCGCCCCGGTGGTGGTGATAAAATGCTCCACCCCATGTTTAGCGATAGCTGCTGAAAATGTCGGGACTGTGAGTGCCGGGAACTGAGCAAGCAGTGTGTGGAACTTACCGCATGCTGCTGTGACGTTGGCTTGTGCTGTTGGCCGGGTCACTCGAGCTATACAGGGGAGAGAGTCAAAAGACAGTGCATTAACCAGGCACCTGTTAGCCATATCTACCATCAACCCATGTGCACATAGAAAATCAGCCCCCAGTATATGGTAATCCAATGCTGCTACAACAAAAGTCCATTCAAATGTACGACCGTGTAGAGACAAGAGCAGAGTCCTCTCACCAAAGGTCTTAATGTCTGAGCCGTTTGCTGCTGCCATCTCGGGGCCACTGGTTCCTGCCAGCCGGTCAGCGTAGGTCGGCCAGATGAAACTCCTCTGTGCGCCGGTGTCCACGAGGAAATGCCTCCCTGAGCGTGCGTCCGTCAAATAGAGCAGCTTGTTCTCCTCCCAGAGGGTCGCGGCTGCTACCGACCCCCGGTCTTGGCATTTCCCGAGCGCTTGAACTGGTACGGTGGTATACATTTGCGTGCCCTCTCTGCAAAGTGGCAATGGTAGAAGCAAAGCGTGTCACCTCCACTTTCCTTGGCCCCCGCTGCTGCTGCCGTCGGTGGTTCTGCTGCTGCCGTCGGCGGCTCCTCGCCTCCTCATGTCGACGTGCCGGGCTCCGTCGCTGCCGCAATGGTCACGAAAGCCTTGGTGGCGACGATGATCCGGTCTGCCTCTCAGGCTAGCGCACAATAGTCCCGTTTGGCCAGCAACGACGAATTGGCCAGGGCCGCTCTCGCCGCTGTCAGAAGGTTCCTGAGGAAAATGTGGGTGAAGATGAAGTGGTCGTCGTCCGTGCCCTTTAACCTCAGCATCTTCTCCATCATGTCCACGGTCGAACCGTCTCCCAACTCGGTCCGCGTCAGAAGCCTCTCTGCTCTCTCACCATCTGAGAGCGTGTAGTGCTGGATGAGGGCAGCCTTCAGCGTGTCATATTTGCCGTCGGCTGGTGGCTGATCGGGCAGGCTCTCGATGTGCTGAGCCGTGCTGGCATCGAGCGCTGTGACCACATAGTAGAATTTCGTATCATCCGCCGATATCCCTCGGAGGGCGAACTGCACCTCAGTTAGGTGGAACCAGGAGCGCGGGTTGTGCTGCCAAAAATCAGGTAGTTTGATCGCTACAGCGCACGCGAAGCTGTGGGTTCCAGTTGAGGTTGGCTCCGGGGATCTTCCGTCATATTCCATGATTCGTCTTTGGTCACCAGTGTTGAGCGTGTAAATAATGAGGCGGATTTGGTTCAAGCAGTTTATTATACGACTCATACAAGGAGCATAGACAGAATGGCATACAAATAGGAACTCTTCCCTTAAATAACATGACATCCTTCTAGACTCTTCTCACACACAAAAGATAATCCCCGTCTAGACTCTTCTCACACACAAAAGATAATCTCCCCGTCCGACTGCAGTCAGTCCATTCATCCTTGACACCTCCCTGTTATCTTACTAGGGCATCTAGAAACTTCTCACACACAAAAGGTTAACTTCGCGTCCTTTGTTCCTGTCTAAGGTGGTGCACTCCCCAGGTTGCCACAACTTAATATTTTTGTTTTGACTATAAAACAATAAGACCAAAATTAAACACAGGTACGTCCAAAAATTTGATAATATATTTTTTTTCTTCCTAAGTTTGGAAAAGGACAAAACAAAAATGAGACCAAAAATTTGTTTTTTCTGATTTTATTTTGAATTGGAATTACAAATGAAGGAACCATACACGGATTTGTTTTCACTTGCTGAAACAAAAACGACTGTGACGTTTCAAAACAATTGAGGGCGGAATGGAACGCGCTATGGAACAGTTACGTGACACCGTCCTTCTGATACAGACCTCGGAACAGCGTTTCGAATCACAAGTTCCACCTAGGTTCCGGTACGTTCCAAAACACTGTTTCGATTTTGCCATCACTACTTTCCTGTCTAGACTCCTGGACTAACACTGTGACCCTTGGAGTTTCTCCTCCTAGAAATTAAGGATCTCTACATTAAGGACACCATTGCCTGGTAAATAACCAAGCACTCTCAATTAATACTCACCAAGACTGCCTACTTATCATGCTCGCCACACCTCTCCTTTTCTAGCCCTTTATTCACCTGAGCTCCTATAGTACGGAACCCTCTGTGACTTGCCTCCATTGCAACATATTCATTCATCTGCTTTCAATAAAACTCATTAAACCAGCTCCTGAGGCTGTTCCTGCTTTTAATAATAGCTTAGATTTGTATAGCACCTTTCAAAATACCCAAGGTTTGGGGTTCTATTACTTAATTATGACAAACGGTGCTCCTATTTTCGACCCAACTTTGAAGTGGGATTTTCAGCAGTGTTGGCAACCAAAAGGAAACGTTGGAATAGACTCTGACATAAGGAGTCCATTCAGGAGTCACTTTTTCCAATCACCCCAAGATGGGATAGTCTCCTCTCAGCGAAATGAGCTCCGGGATCTTACTGAAGTTTTTGGAATCAAATACTTATATATGCATGATGCTAATCCTACTATTAATCCCACCAAGAAGAGGAAGGTTACAGTGCTGCTTTAGAGAGAGACAGAGAGAGAAAGAAAAAGATCATTTCTAAACCATAGGTATTTAAAAAGGTAGCATCTGTCCTCCATCATCTAATGAGCACAGCACTTGTTTTATGGAAGAAGACTCAAAGGGAATATGTTATCCTGAGATGGGAGAGAATGAAACAAAGATGGACTTGCAATGACATACTTGACTCAAAGAAATACTATTGTGCATGTGTGTATATGTGGAGGTAAATTAGTCTTTAGAATTTCCACACTGAGTATCCTCACATTTATTTGGAAAAAAAAATATCTCCCTCATGGCTGGTAACGGTGACACCCAGTGGCATAAAGCTGAATGACAAGTGTTGACTGCTGGTGATAAAAGAAATATCCAAATGCACAATAGTTAGCTGACATTAACCACACAATACTGGTAAATACAATCATTAATAGTCACTTAAATCCACACCCTTCTAGTTAAACATAGACACACATGGGTGAGGAACAAAAACATTAGATCAGTTAATTCACATTACACCTAATAACGTGAAGACAAAATTAAACATTTAACTAACTAACTAACCTGCACTTATATAGCACTTTTCTAGTCACAAAGACCACTCAAAGTGCTTTCACTAGTACTAACCCTCAATTCTAAGGGCCTATAGGAAACAGATATCTAGGGACAATTTAGAACAGCCAATTAACCTAACATGCATGTCTTTGGATTGGATTGGATTTCACACACTGAATACGTAAAAGGAAAAATATCTAAAAAAAAAAAAAAATAGGTAGAAACAGAACTGCCAAGGAAAGGTCAGAATTGCTTTTGTCAAAGTGTTTTTTTTTTAGATACATATAACGAGGTAACATTTAGACTATTACAATAATACCCTCCTACAATACAGTTACATTTATATTTAATACTTCAAGCCTTTTCAGGATGACCGTTTTTGTTTCAAATTAAGGACCAAATTTAGAACATGGGGAAATAAATCCACTATTAAATATGTTTTAATTAGCAAGGCTGATAGGAAAAACACAACAGTCCAAGAAAACCAAACAAAAACTAAACAATACAGATTATAAATCCTGCCAACTCACACAGAAAAGGCAAAAACTGTGAACAACACCACTAAACACTCTGACAAAAACAGTAGAGTCAAAAATATCTTGTAAGAAGTTAGAGGCAGGATACGACAAAAGACACAGGTGCGGCGGATGATAAAATAAGGCAGCGATGCTGTGGTTTTAAGGAAGTTTATTAAATCATACCGCCGTCACGGGATCCCCTCTCCAGCCCAAGTGTGTGTAGGGTGGATGGGGATCCTCTGGCTCTCAGAGGAGAAGACACAGAGTGCGTGTCTGCAGCAGAGGTTGAAGTGAGAGTGAGAGGAAGTGTTACAGAACCTGTGCAGTATTTATACCCAACTCAAACAATACATCAAAGCAGATTCACAGCAGTTTGTCTGATCAAAGGGACTGCAGAACAGGCATGAGATATTTGCATTTGTGAGACATACATCACAATAGGCAGATTTGCTAGACTTTGCTCCAGCTGCAGAACAAAGAGGTTAACAGGCACATCTACATATTGATCTGAGTCTCTAGGTCACAGTAAGGACAGGACGTATGAACACAATGCATGAAAGGTGACATTATCACAGTAGTGTAGCGGAAAAAACCAGGAGTAGCGAGTTGTCTGTCCTTAGTCTGTTTGTGGGGGTTTTCCCAAACCGCCACAGCTCCCCCCCAGAGGGCTCGGCAGGTGGTCGAGACCTCGATAGTGCAGCTTGGGCAGCGAGCAGGGAAAAGCTCTGTGCAGGAGGGGGTGGAGGGGGGTGGGGGTAGTAAAAGCCAGCTGGAGACCATGAAAACGTCTGGGCCGCGCAAATATTGCTTGTGGGTCCGCAATGTCGAAGGGCTGGTCCCGTTGAACGTTCAGAGGTCCACAAGAAGAAAAATTAGTCACTGGCTCCTCCCGCGATTAAGTCCTGCAAGGATTAATAGCGGCCGTGAAGAAAAGACGAGGCTGCTTGATGGCTGTGATGAGAGCAGAGGGACTGGCGTGTTGACTTTAGGTGCGGGCACAACCTTAAAGTCCTCGGGGATCGCAAAACCGCTGAATTCCCCATGTGTGCCGTGGCTGAGACTGTTAACTAATCCTTCGAGCATGCTGCATGCGTGCCTCAGGTGAGCGAGCAGCCCTGAAGGGCAGCGGCGAAGGAGGAAAGCAGTCTGTGGAGCCGTATGTGTCCCGTGCGTGGTGCGCCGTGCCCGTGACTCCCCGGTGCGTGTGCCGGGGTCCCGTGCGTGGGTGGGCCGCTGGAGAGGAGAACCAGGGTCAGGGAGCTTGCTGGAGATCATCCCTGTTGTCTGTTGGAGCGGTCAAGGAAAGTAGACGCTCTGTCACTCGCTCGGTCATGGTGCGTTCAGGTCCACGTGTGCTCCGTCGGCCATGGGGAGTCGCCGTCGCGGAGAAAGGACGAGGTACATGCGCTCTCGATGTGGAGGAGCTGCGAGCGCGGCTGGTCCAGTGTGGATGTGCCGATCTAGGCGTGCAGATCTCACCATGAAGTTTGCTGCGGCTTTCCCGGTCGTGGGTGGTCTCCGTTGAGTTTCACCTGGAAACTCTGCGTCGAACTCTCCCTGAAGCAGAAGGGAGCTGTTGCGTTCGCTTGTCGTCGGAGAATCACCGCCGGGTGTTGCGTTCGCTGGCAGCGTGTTCGTTTCAGAGTCGGGTCACCAGTGCGGCGGATGATAAAATAAGGCAGCGATGCTGTGGTTTTAAGGAAGTTTATTAAATCATACCACCGTCACGGGATCCCCTCTCCAGCCCAAGTGTGTGTAGGCTGGATGGGGATCCTCTGGCTCTCAGAGGAGAAGACACAGAGTGCGTGTCTGCAGCAGAGGTTGAAGTGAGAGTGAGAGGAAGTGTTACAGAACCTGTGCAGTATTTATACCCAACTCAAACAATACATCAAAGCAGATTCACAGCAGTTTGTCTGATCAAAGGGACTGCAGAACAGGCATGAGATATTTGCATTTGTGAGACATACATCACAATAGGCAGATTTGCTAGACTTTGCTCCAGCTGCAGAACAAAGAGGTTAACAGGCACATCTACATATTGATCTGAGTCTCTAGGTCACAGTAAGGACAGGACGCATGAACACAATGCATGAAAGGTGACATTATCACAGTAGTGTAGCGGAAAAAACCAGGAGTAGCAAGTTGTCTGTCCTTAGTCTGTTTGTGGGGGTTTTCCCAAACCACCACAACAGGAATCATTAATTAACAAGTTTAAACAAAAAGTAACTTAAAGTAGGACATTCAAAAACCATAAATAAAAATGAGTAAGTAGAAAACAAAAGAGGAACCAAACCCTTACAAATGTACACCCTCCAACCCCCACCACTACAGGAAGTGCAATATTACTGAGCTACAGCTCACCATGACAGGAATCAGACTGGGGTAATTCACAAATACATTTTGAGCAATTTTTGTCCAAACAAATCTATGAGGAGCCCAAAATCACAACTGAGCCTGAAAATGAAGGTAAAACAAAGTTATAGGGACAGGCAGGCCTGTTAACATTCATAATTGAGTTTTTTTCCCCATCTAGCTACAGAGCAGCATGTCATTGATCGCTGGTTTGAACAACAGACAGTTCCTCATTCAGGCCCAAACACAGACTCCTTAAATCATATACATTCCTTGACTCCACTGAAAGAAGCAGCTGAACAACACGTTCCCTCTGATGTTGATGTTCAAGCTTACATTTTACTGAGAACATTAAGCTTGAAACATCCCTGTCATGTCCTCCATAAAATTTAAACAACTCTGCTCATTTCTGGGATTAAGAGGTAATTTTATTGACATTGTATCAGTCGTCGTTGCTTTTTGGAGAGCAAAAAGGCAAGGCGGACCTCCACACAGCATGACAATCTTTAAAAACACCTCAGATGTGTTGCGTTTGTTATGCAGCAGTGGCTTCACTGACCGAGCTATCCTCTGATGTCCTTCCTTTGGAGCCCATGCTTTGAAACTAAAAACATTTAAGCACTATCTCTCCATTGTCTCCGTTTAGCTTTCATTTGAATGTCTTGACTGATTAGGTGCACCCGTAGATTGAATTCAGCCTCTCTTGGTACTCGCTCCTCTCGTTGTTATTCACCCTTTCAGCCGTGTCACCTTGCAGTTGATGGAGAGTCATCTATAAATGTGGAGAATGAAAATGATCAACACAATCTCTCAGACAGGAAATGGAGTAAAGACGTGAACGTTTAAAAGACTGCAACATTTTTACTGACCTCTGCTGTCATCTGAGGAGGAATCTGGTCTGGGCTTAGATGTTCTCGTGTTGAGCACCGGCATTTTCTGCCAAGACAAAAATGTGGGAAAAAAGATGTAACTTTTATAATATCTTCTAGTTTCGTCATTTGTCATCTTCACACAGGACTTATAACGGTCACAGAAGCATGTATGTGTCTAAACATATATGTATTGTACACAAGCTGAAAGAAAAGTTTTGGTGTTGCATTTAGTAACTGTTGCTGTGAGTCATGTGGGTTCTCAGGTCCATTGTGTCAATAGTCACTTTGTCTCCACAACAGCTGCATCTCAACATTTATGCAGCCATCTGTGCTCAGACATTGTTCTTCTCTTTATGCAGCAACTCCAGTTACACATTAAAACATATAGATATTCTCTTTAGGAAGTATTAATTTGATGGATGTTGCATCTGTCCGACCCCAGTATACTGTAGACAACTGGCTATAAGGCAGCATAACAGACTTTAAAACTGATAAAAAAAACATCATCAGCAAAGAGTGATAAAACATTAGTGAGTGTAGTGTCAGAATGGTATTTCAGATTTTCATGTCAAATTTGTCATGACCCGAGCACTATGCCTTGGTGCTCGGGTTATTCCTGTCAGGGTTTGACAGCGGCGTTATGATTCTAGCTCTCCGAGCTCTTATTGTGATAGTGCTCGGGGAGGCTTCCGCCCAGCTGTCAAACCCTCAACAGCTGTGCTGCATTTGTGGTCGTTAGCGCTCAGGCTATTTTAACCCACGCTGGCGATCGCATCCTCGCAGCAGTGTCTGTTCACTTTCCCAGTTCACTCTCCGTCATGCTACGGATGCCTGGACTAATTCATACCACGCCTGCTTTTGGTTTGACCGTCGTTCCCCGGAACTAGTAAGTGTGCTGTATTAGCCTTATTCCTCCCAGTGTGAATTGACCTCTGTGAGTCTCTGCCTTAGCAGCCTGTGTATCGTTATTATTTTCAACAACCAAGCCTGCCTGTGTATGACCGTCTCCTGCTATGGACCTGTAGAGCTGTTTGCCTTATGCCTCCTGCTGTTTGTAGACTAAAGTGTCTTTGTCTCAGCAGACTGTGTTATCACTATATTTTCACCGTTAATAAAACTCACTGAACTCACTGGTGACTGTGTGGCGTCTTATGGTGGCTCGCGAGAGCCACCCTTGACAGTACACTGCTGCCTAAACAGCGTTTACGGTGACGCCAACCCGAGACGCAATTCACCAGTGAGTTTGAGTTTTTGGACAGTTGCTGTTTCCGTCTGGGTACTGTGTGTGTGTGTGTGTGAGGAATGCCGTCGCGGAGGGGCCGCGCTTGGAGTCTGAGCCACGAGCTGATGGGAGTTCTGGAAGTTGTGGATGAGTTGCTCATCTCCGCTTCCCTGCTGGACTACCATCACGGCATACACTGGTACCTAGACACTGCTGAAGACGTTCTTCGTCATCTCTCTCCCCGCTGGGCCGACCACCCGGAAGTCGACGCGAGAAGGGAGGATATCGTAGCGCAACGCGAGATATTCCTGATGCTGGAGGAGGAACGCGATGTAAAGCAGGAGGAGAGGCACTTCTGCCCATGGCCTACGGATCCTGATCCAGTCCTGGAGTTCGCACCACCGGGAGGCCGGCGGAAGTGCCGACGCCGAGGTCAAGTACGTCTTCTGCAAGCTCCTGTTCCGGATCCAGTTCCGGGCCACCGGAGTGACCCACTCAATCAGCCAGCTGCTGAGAGTGATCTGAGTCCTGCGCCGGTGAGCTCCGTCCATGGGTCCTGTGTTACCATCCAGCGAGCGAGGGAAGGAGCAACGTCCTCTACAGCTGGCACCATCTTCCCTTCGGGAGACAGGCAAGTTCAATTTAGATAGTTTATTTCGAACACAAAAAATATAACAAAAAACAAGCAAATAGCAAATGCAATAAAGTTACAGTATACACTGTTCGAAAGGGAGAAGGAAGAAGTGAACACTTATTAATTCCAACTCCTCTTTTCCATCGATACACCCATGTGAATTTTATACAAATTACTACCTTTAATACCCCAAGTAAACAATTTACTGTATTTTTTACAGATCAACATTAACACCTGTCCATTCTAAAATACAATGAAGTCTATATATCAAAACCAGTCTCAAACGACACAGATACACACAGTGCTGTTCCACCCACCATTCCATAGTGTCCCATAATGTCCCAGAGTGAACATAATGAATCGTACATATAAATTCTACCCTTCTAACATATATCCTTTCAACAAATGGTGCTTATACCTCTTTTTAAATTGATTTCTGTTTGTACATAGTTTCAGTTCCGGCTCCAGACTGTTCCAAAAATCTACCCCACAGACAGATATGCACATACTTTTCTTGGTTGTACGTAACTTGGGTTTTGTGAAGTTTAAGTCTCCTCTCAAATTATGATCATTGTCTCTTTTTTTAAATATTTTTTGTATATTAGTTGGGAGTTGATTGTTAATTGCCCTGTACATTGCTTGTGCTGTCTTAAATTTAACTAAATCGATGAACTTTATGACATGTGACTTCAAGAACAACGAATTGGTATGGTCTCTATATCCTGCATTGTTTATTATCCTTATAGCCCTTTTTTGTAATGTGCATATTGCTTGTAGGTTGGTCTTGTAGGTGTTTCCCCAGACTTCTACACAGTAGTTAAGATAAGGTAAAAACAGTGAATTGTACAATAAGACCAATGATTTATAGTCCAAGATGTGTCTTGTCTTCCCCAGTATGCCTATACATTTTGCTAATTTAGCCCAGAATTGACTGATGTGAGGTTTCCAGCAGATTTTACTGTCTAGCGTCACCCCCAGAAACTTATTTTCCTGTACTGTTTGTCGTTATCATTATTTCATGATTTATTTTATAATTTCCAAACACCATAATCTTTGGTTTTTTTAGATTTAGAGATAATTTATTTTTGTTGAACCACTGCGTTAATTTTTCCATTTCAGTTGTGACCACCTCTAAAACCTGCTGCAAATTCTCACCAGTGCAAAGGATATTTGTGTCATCTGCAAACAAAATAAATTTCAGAATTTTTGATACTTGGCATATGTCATTTATATACAAGATAAAGAGTTTGGGTCCCAAAACTGACCCCTGGGGCACACCACAAGTGATGTCCATGCAGGGTGATTTGTGCTCTCCAATTTGTACAAATTGTTGTCTGTTACTTAAATAACTTTCCACCCAACTCAGTCCTACCCCTCTTATCCCATACCTTTCCAGTTTCCTTAGTAGTATTCTGTGGTCAATGGTGTCAAAAGCTTTCTTTAAGTCTCTAAATACTCCTACAGCAACCTTTTTTTTGTCTATACAACTAGTAATTTCTTCTATAAGTTCGATCAGTGCCAAAGATTTAGATTTATCTGCTCTAAAACCATACTGGCTATCTGTAAGGAGGTTGTGTTTTTCAATGAAATCATCCAGTCTCTTAGTGAATATTTTTTCAAGTATTTTGGAGAACTGTGAGAGTAAAGAGACTGGCCTGTAATTTGTGAAACAATGACTGTCTCCTGTTTTGTAAAGAGGTGTTACTTTTGCTATTTTCATTTTGTCTGGAAATGTACCAGTTTGAAATGACAGGTTACAGATGTGGGTGAGTGGCTTAACAATTCCCTCAATTACTTTTTTCACTATTGTCATGTCAATTTCATTCCAGTCCGTTGATTTTTTGTTCTTAAACTTACTCACAGTCTCGATAATTTCCTTTTCAGTAACTGCACCCAAAAAGATTGTGTTTGGGTTTCTATCCTCTATTTCATTCACAGACCCACTGTGGTTTGTTTCTGGAGTCACTATTGATTTTGCTAATTCAGGACCAACGTTTACAAAAAATTTATTGAAACCACTGACCACATCTTCCATATTATTAATCAAACTGTCGTTTTCGATAAAATATTCTGGATAATTTGCATACTTAGGACGATTACTAATAATCCCCTTGAGTACTTGCCATATTCCTCTTATGTTATTTTTGTTATCCTCTAGTATTGTGTTGTAATATTCTTTCTTACAGGTCCTCATTATAGTGGTAAGCTTATTTTTATATCTTTTATATTTGATCTCAGCTTCCACTGTTCTGCATTTAATGAATTGTTTATATAATGTATTCTTCTTTTTACATGCATTTATTAACCCCTTGGTGATCCAAGGAATATTTTTTTTTTGTTGTCTGTCACTGTATTGTTTTATAGGACAGTATTTATTGTACAATGATTGAAATATTTGTAAAAATTTATCATATGCTCTATTTATGTCATTTTCATCATAAACTATCTTCCAATCTTGTATTAATAATTCCTTTGTCAGTAAATACATTGATTCTTCGGTTCTTATTCTTTTATATTTAATATTTTTGGTATACCTTTTCTTCCTATAATCACATTGATAGACAACAAAAATCGGCAGGTGGTCGCTGTTATCATTCAATAAAAGCCCACTCCTGATATTATTTTCCATAATGTTTGTGAATATGTTATCTATTAGTGTGGCACTGCGCAACGTGATTCTGCTAGGTCCTGTAATTGTTGGATGTAAGCCCATGCTGTACATTGTGTTGATAAATTCTTCTGTCAAACTATGTTGTTTTGAGTTCATCAGATCTATATTGAAATCCCCACAGATGAACATAACTTTATGAGTTAGTTTTGCGTACATTTTTTCCATCCAGTCCTTAAATAAGTCAATGTTTGATCCAGGTGTTCTATATACACAGCTCGCTACTACATTCTTCACATTGTCCAGACAGATTTCTATTGTAATACATTCAAATAAATCATCCACAGTTACTGACAGATTTTCAACAACCTTGTATTGCAAGCTCTTGTCAACATAAATTGCAACTCCTCCTCCTTTTTTCACTTTTCTATTTATATAATTTAATTCATAGCCATCCATGGTAAAATCCACTCCTTTCTCTTCACTGAGCCACGTCTCTGATATTGCCACAATATTGAAGGGCTCTTTAAACTGATTTAAATAATCTTTAGTGTTATTAAAGTTTGCATAGAGACTTCTGCTGTTGAAGTGGATCATAGAAATATTGAAATCAGATGTGACCATTGTGTTAAACTGTTCATCTGTGTAATAATTACAGTCATTATTGATTGAGTTAAAAAGATTATTATCAGGGTCTATGTCATATTCTACGTCCTGTGGGTTGTGCTCTGTGTATTCAAAAACTTTCAGTTCCTGTTGTTCCTGTTTGTTGATTTTTTGATTCATGCTGTAGAATGTTTTGTTGCAGATGAGTAAAATCCTTCAGTGTCCTATATTTGTCGGAATTGTTGCTGTGCCTCCAGATCATATTTGTCCAGTTCCATAATATTACGGATGTTAATGACCTTGGCTTCTTCAGGCGATCCGTTTAATTTGATGAATATTTTACAGTTTGATGTCCAGGTGTTTTGAATTTTTTTCTGCTTTTTCATGTATCTTGCTTTCCTGGCTATTTCTGCGTTCTCTTTCGTGAGGTGCTCGTTTATGTAGATGTTGGTTCCTTTCAGCTTCTTACCTTGTTTCATTAGCGCCGTCTTGTGTTTTCTGTTTACAAACCTCATGATCACAGCAGGTTTGTCGCCGTTTTTCCTGGGCAGA
The DNA here is from genome assembly GCA_020510985.1 of Pholidichthys leucotaenia. Taxonomy (NCBI): domain Eukaryota; kingdom Metazoa; phylum Chordata; class Actinopteri; order Cichliformes; family Pholidichthyidae; genus Pholidichthys; species Pholidichthys leucotaenia. The sequence goes on from CM035843.1 coordinate 70,527,543, forward strand.
GGGTGGCAGGACTCGATGTTGGTGCAGTCCAGCTGGATTCCTTTTGACTGCATGAAGGCCGTCACCTGTTGCTCAGCAGATTCCTCATCCAGCTGACTTCCACTGCTGTCTGCGGCCACTGCTCTCGCGTATGATCGGGGTTTGATGTGGAGCCCCGTGATGATCACGTCGTTTGCCCGAGTGCTCTGGTCCATCTCAGCCAATCTGCTTTCCAGATACGCCAGCCTCTTGTCTTTTTCAGCGTTCTGGCTGCGCAGCGCTTTAATTTCCTCCACGAGGTCCAGTATACCTCTTTGTTGTGATTTTAGAGCAGACATTTCTTCTGCCAAGAAATCCAGCGCTTTTTTTATCTCATCTTCATTTGCCAGAGCTCTTTTGGGACCCATTATTCCGGCCGATGATCTCTGATTTGGATAGTTCGGAAAAAAAAAAAACGCACGTGGGAGTAATCTCTTTGTTTTCCCTGAGCGCGAGGTGCGGTGGGGTGGGGGGCGCAGGGCCGCTTCACAAGCTTCACCAGCTACTACTGGCAAATTCCTCCTTACTCTTCACGAGCAGGTTCACTCCCCAGCGGCAGCAACAAAAAAAGCTCAAAACGCCAGCTCCAAACTGCGTTCTAACTGCATTTAACTGCCTTTAACTGCCTTTTAAACAGTCACGAACAGGGAGCTCTTACCTGTGCGTCCTCACTCGTCCTCACCCGGAACCGGAATTTCACTTTACTATCAATCATAGTGATCTGTCTTGTCTGACTCCTGGGGTGAAGCTCGGGGTTCGCAGCTCCCCGAGTTTCCTTCTCCAGCTGTAGCTAATTATACTGAACCTGCTGCCTCTGTGTTTCCTCCTGCTGAGCGGTCTTCGGCATCAGTTCCACGCCGTCGGACGGGGGGGAGGCCTGCGGCTCTGGGAGAAATCCCGGCCCTGCAGCCTTGTGTTGGACAGAGGAGGAGAACGGACTGCGGTGAGGAGCCAGAGCCGACGAGTAAGCGTCCCCAGGGTTCCTCAGAGATGCAGCCCGAGTCAGCAGGTCGAGGGTCCCCCGTCTCCACACCGTGCAGGTTATCGGTGTGGACAGCGACACGAGGGAATCCAGCTGCAGAAATCATCAGGCCGGCTGTGGCACTCGACGCAGCCGAGTGGGAGCCTGACGACGAGCGTCTACCTGAACCCGGATCGACGAAGTCCTGGACGGCTCCAGAGCCCGAGTGCAGGCAAGTGCTCTTCTTTGTTTACCTTTGTGGTGTGTTAGAGCATTTTTGCCTGCCTCATGGGGAGGCGAGCGAGGGGCAGCCGTCTGCTGCACCCGAGCTCGTCTCGCTGGGCTCTGGCGCTGCCGGTGGAACTGATCCCGGTCCTCTCCTGTTCTCTGAGCCCCTCCACAGCATTACCGGTCTGGAGTCTGTCAAGGTCATGGGACTGGGGGTTCCAGTTCAGGGATGGAGGTCGTCGCCGGTGCAGTTCCGACCCAGTCGGGGTCCGACACGTGGGCCGAGGTGACCCAGTCGGGGTCCAACGTGGGTGCAGCGGTGACCCAATCGGGGTCCGTCCTGACCCAGTCAGGGTCCGACGCGTGGGCCAAGGTGACCCAGTCGGGGTCCGACGCGTGGGCCGAGGTGACCCAGTCGGGGTCCAACGTGGGTGCAGCGGTGACCCAATCGGGGTCCGTCCTGACCCAGTCAGGGTCCGACGCATGGGCTGAGGTGACCCAGTCAGGGTCCAATGTGGGTGCAGCGGTGACCCAATCGGGGTCCATCCTGACCCAGTCGGGGTCCGACGAGGTCCAGTGGGGGTCCAGCGCAGGTGCGGCTGCGACCCAATCAGGATTCGAGGGGGTCCAATTTCGTGATTGTTCCCCTCTCAGGAGCCACCAGCTGGGGGCCGTTGGAGGTTTTTGACTGGCAGACTGGCGCTCTTATGTCTGGTCTTTATTAGGCGGGCGGCTGCATGCTATCCCTCCACGTCCTGGTGGTTGTGGGATGCGGGTCGGCCACCCGAGGAACTGCTTTGTGCGTTCGGCGTCTTGGGTTGGTCACCCGATAAACTGTGTCTGCTACTGGGTGGCCTGGTTCGGCCACCAAAGGACTTGTTTCTGGGGGCCTGGGACTGGGGCAGGCCACCTGATCATGTACTGTTTTGTGGGACTATCTGTGGGCCATCGGAGGCAGGGAGGTCGCCAGAGCTCTGCCTGGGGGGCGTTGGATCTCCGCCGATCATCTTTTGTTTTGGCCCATACGGTGTCAGGTTTTTGTCAAAGTCATGTAAAGCAATCTAGTTTGCCTCATGTGTTTTGTAATCCATAGTCTAGTTAAGTCAGGTAAAGCAATCTACATTGCCTCATGTGTGTTTTGCAATCCATAGTCTGGTTTTTTTTTTTGTTTTTGTTTTTGTTCTGTCCTCCCCTCTTCTTTTTGAGGGGCTATGGTCAAGTTTTGTCTTTGTTGTTTTGTCCTCCCCTCTTTCCTTGAGGGGCTATAGTATGGGGGTTTTGTCCATAGTTACCGGGTGTTTGCATATATTTTTGGCTTCGTTTGTGTTTTTTTTTTTCATAGTCACCGTGTTTAGCACGTATTTCTTTTGTTTCCATAATTACCGTCATGTATTTCTTTTTTTTTTTTCCATAGTCATGTGTTTGTTTCCATAGTTACAGTTATGTATTTCTTTCCTTTCTTCCATAGTTATGTTTGCATTTATTTCTTTTGTTTCCATAGTTACAGTCATGTATTTCTTTCCTTTTTTTTTCCATAGTCATGTGTTTGTTTCCATAGTTACAGTCATGTATTTCTTTCCTTTTTTCCAGAGTCATGTGTTTGCATTTATTTCTTGTTTTGTTTCTATAGTTACCATGTGTTTGGGTGTATTTCTTTGGCTAGGTCACAGGTGTCAAACTCATTCCATGGAGGGCCAAGACCCTGCAGGTTTTACCTCCACCCAGTGGCTTCAACAGGTGTTTTCTCTGAATTTCCTCCCACTGATTGCTGATCAGTGAAAACACCTGCTGAAGAGGCTGGGTGGAAGTAAAACCTGCAGGGTCTTGGCCCTCCATGGAATGAGTTTGACACCCCTGGGCTAGGTTATGTACACTGGAGTTAGCCGGATTGTCTGTGGTCTCGGTGGGAAAACTTTCAGGGTCAGATGTTGTTTGCTGTTTATGATTGTTTTTTTCCTTGTAGTCATGTCTTGTTTTGTTTTTTTTTTCTCGGGTTTGTTTTTTCTCGTCATTGTTCTGGGGGGAAATTGATTGGATATGTCGGGTGATGTATTCTTTTCCCTTTCTGTTTTAGGTCTTGTTAGGTTTTGTTTGGTTCCCTCCTTGCCTGTTCCTCAACCCGCTCACCCTGTGGTTGGGGGGGGGGGGGGGTTAGGTGTTACTAGACGTTCGGAGCCCGTCATGGGAGGGGGGGCCTACTGTCATGACCCGAGCACTATGCCTTGGTGCTCGGGTTATTCTTGTCAGGGTTTGACAGCGGCGTTATGATTCTAGCTCTCCGAGCTCTTATTGTGATAGTGCTCGGGGAGGCTTCCGCCCAGCTGTCAAACCCTCAACAGCTGTGCTGCATTTGTGGTCGTTAGTGCTCAGGCTATTTTAACCCACGCTGGCGATCGCATCCTCGCAGCAGTGTCTGTTCACTTTCCCAGTTCACTCTCCGTCATGCTACGGATGCCTGGACTAATTCATATCACGCCTGCTTTTGGTTTGACCGTCATTCCCCGGAACTAGTAAGTGTGCTGTATTAGCCTTATTCCTCCCGGTGTGAATTGACCTCTGTGAGTCTCTGCCTTAGCAGCCTGTGTATCGTTATTATTTTCAACAACCAAGCCTGCCTGTGTATGACCGTCTCCTGCTATGGACCTGTAGAGCTGTTTGCCTTACGCCTCCTGTTGTTTGTAGACTAAAGTGTCTTTGTCTCAGCAGACTGTGTTATCACTATATTTTCACCGTTAATAAAACTCACTGAACTCACTGGTGACTGTGTGGCATCTTATGGTGGCTCGCGAGAGCCACCCTTGACAAAATTACTTATTCTTTCATTCATTCAGCAACAAGACAAAATGCTTTCACCACACACAATGTGCTGTTTTGTTTATGTTTAAGTATACCAAGCCCAGAAATGCTGGATTTAATTTTTAAAATATCTAACCTATGTATAGGCCATTGTTTGCATCAGTTTCATCATTGTGACCATGAACTCAATTCCCATCATCACCACTTCCTCCTAACACTGAACCATATACTAACCAGTCCAGCTGTGCAATAAAGCACACAGTCCAAAGGATTTGTATAATACTTTTTGGACCTTTTGTATTGAGCTGTTAACTGATACTGCCTCAATTTTTGTGTCCTGACTCTGGAGTTACATCAACATTATCTGCAAACTTCTTTCTTCTTTTTCTTTAATTCAATAATACAAACACCAATGGTTAAAATGCCTGAATTTTACCTTTGCAATCTATACCACAAATGATATTCAATTTACTTTTTTGATTTTGAGTTTTTGGCTGACAGAAGTCTCTCAATATGAAATCATTTGATGTAATTTATGTAAACACTGATATCCACAGTTTCACCCAGTTCTGTACATTGTAGGTCAGTTTCTTTTTCAATTCAATTCAATTCAATTCAATTCAACTTTATTTATATAGCGCCATTTCACAACAACAGTCATCTCATAGCACTATCAACTGTAGGGAGGACCCCCACAGTTGCAGAAAGACCCCAGCAATCAGGCGATCCCCTGTGAGCAAGCACTTGGCGACGGTGGAGAGGAAAAACTCCCTTTTAACAGGAAGAAACCTCCAGCAGAACCAGGCTCAGGGAGGGGCAGTCATCTGCTGCGACTGGCTGGGGGGTGAGGGGACAGAGAAGAAGAAAAGAACAGACATGTAGAGAGCAAACAGCACGATGGGGACTCAATCTATGGGAGAGAACAAACAAATGTTAATGACCAGCAAAAAAAAAATATTTCATAGAGAGTGAGGAAAGAAGTGAGGCCCAGTGCATTACTGGAGGTCCCCCGGCTGACTAAACCTATTAGCAGCATAACTAAGGGAGGGTTCAGAAACACATGATCCCTCCCTAATTGTAGGCTATATCAAAAAGGTAGGTTTTAGCCCTATTCTTAAAAACAGAGATCGAGTCTGACTCCCGAATCCAGATTGGCAGCTGATTCCACAGGAGAGGAGCTTGATAACTGAAGGCTCTGCCTCCCATTGTACTTTTGGAGATTCTAGGTATTACAAGTAAACCTGCATTTTGGGAGCGTAGTGCTCTGTTAGGATGATACGGTAGTATCAGATCTTTTAAATAAAAAGGAGCCTGATTGTTTAGAGCTTTGTAAGTAAGAAGAAGGATTTTAAACTTAATTCTAAACTCTATGGGAAGCCAATGAAGGGAGGCCAGAACCGGAGAGATATGATCTCTCTTTCTAGTACCTGTTAAAACTCTTGCTGCAGCATTTTGGATCAGCTGAAGACTTTTTAAAGATGTTTTAGGACAGCCTGATAATAAAGAATTACAATAATCTAATCTCGAGCTAACAAAAGCGTGGATCAGCTTCTCAGCATCACTCTGAGACAAGATGCTCCTAATCTTGGCAATATTACGCAAATGATAGAAGGCAGTCTTAGAAACAAATTTAATATGTGAATTGAAGGACAAATCCTGATCAAAAATAACTCCGAGACTTCCGGTCTGGACGCCATGGCGACTGCAGCTTAACACTGAAGTTCTCAGACCCAATCTAGGATAACACCTTGAAAATCAAACTTAACGGATTTTTGGAGGAGTGAAAATCAAAAGACAAAATCATCATGTCTAAAGGAAAACAGAAGAAACTGAAATTCTCCAGGCCAGGACACGTATCGGCCGGAGAATCCGAACTGGAAGATCTCCGTTCAGAAGACGAGGAACTGGTGATAGCTAACAAAAGGGTTAGCCTGAAATCACTATTTGAGGAGCTACGACGATTTCGCCGAGATGTTACGGCCGAATTTCGGGAATTCAGAGAAGAATTGAAAAGGACAAACAGCAGAGTGGACCAGGCCGAGAACCGAATCTTGGAAACAGAGGATCGAATAAAAGTGCTCGAAGATTCTGTGCTAGACCTACGCAAAAGACAAGCAGCTATAGAGGCTAAGCTAACCGACCAAGAAGGAAAACAAAGAAGAGACAACATAAGAATTCATGGTCTGACAGAAGGAACCGAAAATGGTTTTAACTCAATGGCAGAATGCGTGGAATCCTTACTAAGAGAGAAATTGGATATTCCACAATCCACCGACTTGAAGATAGAAAAGGCACATCGTTCATTAGCCGCTAGGCCGGCGGCGGAAGCGCCCCCACGTTCGGTGTTGGTAAGATTTTCCAATTTCAAAATAAAACAAGAGGTTGTAAGACTGGCCTGGCAGAAAAAAGGATTTATGCACCAGGAGAGAAAAGTCTACGTGGAACACGATTACGCCCCGGAGGTCCTTAAAAAGCGCAGGGAATACAACGACGCGAAAAAGGTGTTAAGAGAGAAGAAATTGCGCTTTCAGACACCATTTCCTGCGAAGTTAAGGGTCTTCTACGGCGATGAAACGTGTCTCTATAATTCGGCGGAAGAAGCAACAGCTGACATGGCGAAAAGAGGGCTCCCGGTAACGGTATTTAAACCCCCAGCAGACCCGAGTGAGAAGATCAAAACGCAAACATGGACAACACAAAGACCTTCAAAATCCACGGACCAGCAGCGGGAAACCCAGCACCAGAGCGTCGCGGATAAACTATCCGTTTTCAGGTTGGAATAGCGACCTTTTTTTTTTTTCTCTTGAATCAATCCGCACATCCATCCCCCCTCATACAAGGTAACAAACATTAAAGGAGATGCATATTCAGCATGTGGTAAAACATTTCATGGAACAATCATATTATTTGAAACAAATAAGTCTTTGTAATAAAAAAAAAAAAAAAAAAAACTGGTTAAAATAGAAATGTGACAATAATCCACATGTTCTCCTCATACTAACAAATACTGTTTTTGCGTGAATGTTTGATGTGATGGGGGTGGGAGGGTGCACACAATTTCACAGGGTTTAGGCATAAAGGGAAAAAAAAAAAAAAAAAATCATTACAAGTTTGGATTGGGTTCTGAAACTCACGTTAAAAGCATGGGACTACTTTCAGTGGTAAGAGAGGGCCCTCAACACGTAACAGAGTTTGAGGAATTTCCCTCAGAGCCTTCACTCCATCAAGGCTCTTACAGGGTCTTTAAAAAGACCTCAGCTCAGGAAGTTCTTATGACAGCTTTTTGTTTTAAAGTTTTTTACACTATGTTCTTAATGTTTTTCTTGTTTTTAATGTTCTTTCAGTTTCTGAGTAGCATAAAAGAGGGCCACCACACAGTTATACTAAACAAAACAACACAATGGAGAAACAGGGTGTAACCAAAATAATTTCATATAATGTAAAAGGAATCCTGAATCCAGTTAAAAGATCCAAGATTCTAGGCAAAATGAAAAAAGACAAAGCAGGAATAATACTTTTACAAGAAACCCACCTAACAGACGTGGAACACAATAAACTCAGTAGACAGGGGTTTAAAATGATCTCTTCATCTTAAGATAAGATAAGCCTTTATTAGTCCCACAACGGGGAAATTCCAGGATTGCAACAGCACAGGGATAGCAACACTCAGAGCAACAATCAGAAGGCAAAAAAAAAGCAAGCAAGAGCAGCTAAAATACATATGTACATATTACTATAAAATATATATATACACACACACACACACACAGACACACAGTGCAGAGCATTGTAGCTGGATGGAATAAATATATGAATATATGAACACACAGTGCAGAGCATTGTAGCTAGTTGGAATAAATATGTAAATATATAAACACTCACAGTATGGAGCATTGCAGCTAGGTGGAATAAATATGCAAGTATATAAACACACACAGTGCGGAGCAATGTAGCTAGATGGAATAATATGTAGATATATAAAAACACAGTGCGGAGCATTGTAGCTAGATGGAATAAATATATAGATATATAAATATAAACACACCCAGTGCAGAGCATTGTAGCTAGATGGAATAAGTATGTAAATATATAAACACACACAGTGCAGAGCATTGTTGCTAGGTGGGATGAAACAGCATAACCGTCTATTTAGTTATCCTACATGGTATGATTATGTGCCCATACATATTCTCACCCTCCATAGCGACCGGTATGTTCCTAGTTGTATGCCGGAGAGGACCATTGTGTAAGTCTATTGCATCTTTTGCATTCAAAAACTATTAGTTTGTTACGTCTTTTTGCTATCTCTGCGAGCAGCCCTGCTTAGGTTGTACAGTCTGACAGCCGTTGGTAGGAAGGACCTACGAAACCTCTCGGTTGTGCACCTGGGATGATGTAGTCTGCTGCTAAATGAGCTCCTCAGTGCATCCAGTATGTCCTGCATAGGGTGGAACTCGGACTCCAGCAGAGATGACAGTTTAGCCACCGTCCTTCTCTCTCCTATCTCCTCCATCGGATCAAGGCGTTGCCCCAGGACAGAGCTAGCTTTCTTAATCAGTTTGTTCAGTCTCTTCCTATCGGTTGCAGTAATGCCACTGCCCCAGCAGACCACTCCAAAAGTGATGGCTGATGCCACCACCGTGTCATAGAATGACTTCAGCAGCGCCCCTTGTACACCAAAAGACCTGAGTCTCCTCAGCAGGAACAGCCTGCGCTGTCCCTTCTTGTAGAGTGCGTCAGTATTGTGTGACCAGTCTAGTTTATTGTTCAGATGAATACCCAGGTACTTGTAGGATGTCACCATCTCGATGTCTGTTCCCTGTATATTTACTGGTGCTGTGAGGGGCTGCCCATGCCTGCGGCAGTCCACCACCAGCTCCTTAGTTTTCCTCGCGTTGATCTGGAGGCAGTTCCGATGGCACCAGTCCACAAAGTCCTGGATAAGCCCTCTGTACTCAGCTTCATCTCCGCTGGAGATGAGACCAACGATCGCAGAGTCATCAGAGAACTTCTGTAGATGGCAATGTGTTGTGTTGTGTGAGAAGTCCGCAGTATAAAGAGTGAACAAGAAGGGAGCCAGCACCGTTCCCTGGGGGGCCCCCGTGCTACTGATGATCGTGTCGGAAACACAGTCCCGGGTTCTCACAAACTGAGGCCGGTTCGTGAGGTAGTCCAGGATCCATGATGACAGGTGCTGGTCCACCCCTGCGCGCAGCAGCTTGTCCTTCAGGATCATCGGTTGGATGGTGTTGAAAGCACTGGAGAAGTCAAAGAACATGATCCTCACCATATTCCCGGGCTTCTCCAGGTGGGACAGAGAACGATGAAGGAGGAAGATCACCGCATCCTCCACCCCAATGCCATGCTGGTAGGCGAACTGGAGTGGATCCATCGCTGGTTCCACCAGGGGGCGGAGATGAGCAAGGAGCAGTCTCTCCAGGGTCTTCATCAAGTGGGACGTCAAGGCCACCGGTCTGAAGCTGTTCAGGTCTTTGGGGTGGGAAGTTTTTGGTACAGGTACCACACAAGATGTTTTCCACAGCTGTGGTACCCTCCCCAGTTTCAGGCTCATGTTGAAGATATACGTCACAATCCCACACAGCTGGTCTGCACAGGACTTGAGGAGCTTTGCGCTGATGCCGTCCGGTCCCGACGCCTTCCTCGCCTTGATCTTCCTCAGCTCCGTCCTCACCTGGGTCTTGGTCAGGGTCAGGATGGGGGGCTGTGTGTTGGGAGTGGGGGGGGTGTCGGTGGAGTGGGGAGTGGGTAGCAGGACTTGATTTCTTAGAGGCAGCAGTGGTTGTTGTGCAGACAGGGGGGAGGGCGGTTGGTCAAATCTATTGAAAAACAGATTCAGGTTGTTCGCCCACTCCCTGCCCCCCGTGGCCTGGGGGGAGGTATTCTGGAGCCCCGAGATGGTTTTGAGGTTTCTCCAGACCCCGCTGATGTCGCTCTGTTGCAGCTTGTCCTCCATCTTCTTCCTGAAGCTGTCCTTGCCTTCTCTGATCTTTCTCCTCAGCTCCCTCTGTACGGACTTCAGCATCTCCCTGTTCCCCGACCTGAAGATCCTCTTCTTCTCTCTCAGAAGTGTTTTTATCTCAGGGTTGATCCAGGGTTTGTTGTTTGAGTGACGCCGTATGGTCATCTTCATATAAATCAGGGAGGAGGAGGGGAGTAGCGACATTGATATCAACCAAAATTACATTTGAAAAAAAATCAGAACACAAAGATAAAGAAGGGAGATACAGTTTGGTAACTGGGCGGCTAGAGGGAGAAGATATCACCCTGCTGAATGTGTATGCTCCCCCAGGGGCTAACTGGAAATTTTATAAAAATGTATTCGACCTAATGATAACTAAAGCTCAAGGTTTAGTGATATGTGGTGGGGACTTCAATCTTAGACTGAATCCATACTGGGATGCTTCTGGTAATTCCCCACATCAAAATAACACCCAAAACAGGAAGACTCGGATGCTACTAAAAGAATTGGGAATCTGTGACGTGTGGAGGGAACTCAACCCCAGTGTAAAAGACTATACATTTTACTCAACTCCACATTCATCTTACTCAAGGATTGACTATTTTTTTATGTTTAATAGAGACATTGGAAGAGTAAAAACATGTAAAATAGGACTGATGGATCTCTCCGACCACAGTCCGATCTACATGGACTTAAATATCCAAAAATACACAAATAATACATTTTCTTGGAGGTTAAATTCAAATGTCCTGAAAGGACCATTGAAAGATGAATTGGAATCAGATATTCTCAGATATTTGGAAGATAACGATAATGGAGAAGTATCCCCTTTAATACTGTGGGATGCATGTAAAGCTGTAATAAGAGGAAAGATTATTGCAAAACTGGCAACCCAAAAGAAACTAAGACAAGAAAAACTATCCACATTAGAGTCAGAACTTAGGAACCTAGAAAAAGAACACAAAGGCAACACTCATTCTACTGACTCGCTCAAGATTAAGGAAATTAAAAACCAAATAAATGAGATCTACACAATAGAAATCCAGAAGAAACTTACATTTCTGAAACAAAAATACTATGAAGCAGGCAGTAAATCGGCAAAATTGCTAGCCTATAAATTGAGGAAACATCAAACAGAAAGAGCAATCTACAAAATCAGAGACCCAGTATCAAAGGAAATAAAATTCAGAATTCAGGATATTCTTAAAAACTTCGAGAATTACTATAAGAACTTATACTCCCGCAAAAAACATAAAAACGCATCCGAGGCATTCCTAAACACATTAAACCTTCCCCAACTTACGGAGTCACAAAATAAAACACTACTGTCAGAAATACATCCTAAAGAATTGGAAAAAGCAATTATGAAACTTAAAGCTAACAAATCCCCAGGAGCTGATGGCTATACAGCAGAGTGGTACAAAACCTTTAAACAGCAACTATCTCCTCTCCTCCTGAAAACATTTAATTATGTCCTCCACACAGGGGAAACCCCCCCCTCCTGGAGAGAAGGGGTCATTGCAGTTATACCTAAACCTGAAAAGGATAAACTAGAGTGCTCCAACTACAGACCAATCAGTGTACTAAATCAGGACTATAAGCTTTTTACCATTATCCTTGCCAAAAGGTTAGAAAATATACTGACAGACCTAATTCATTTAGACCAAACAGGTTTTATAAGACAAAGACAGACACAAGACAACATTCGACGCACTTTACACATAATTCATCATATAAAAAAATATAACTTAAATGCAGTCATATTGGGATTAGATGCTGAAAAAGCATTCGATTCGGTTGACTGGTCTTTTCTATATAGAATCTTATCCAGTTTCAATTTTCATAACAACTTCATTAGAACTATACAGGCATTATATAAAAAACCAACAGCTAAAATAAGGATTAACGGTAATTTATCATCATCTTTTGAACTGGAAAGAGGATGTCGTCAGGGCTGCCCCCTGTCACCACTGCTCTTTGCAATCTTCATAGAACCTCTGAGCCAATGGATAAGACAAAATCAAAAAATTCAAGGTATTACACTTGGTCAGAAGGAACATAAAATAGCACTCTTTGCTGATGACATTTTAATATACCTAGGGCAGCCGGACACTTCTTTACCAGAACTAACCTCAGTTTTTTCAGAGTATGGAGATTTATCGGGATACAAATTAAATATGCATAAAACCCAAGTTTTAACATTCAACTATGACCCAAATCATTATTCACTAAGCAAACTCAAAACTAACTGGGAGTCGGAATCTATGAAATATCTAGGGGTCAATATCCCGAAACAACTCAACAAAATTATATCACTAAACTATGATCCACTGGTGACAAAAATAAAATCTGACCTAGCAAGATGGAATATGATACCATTCTTGGGTACCGCACAAAGAATTGAAGCAGTCAAAATGAATATACTTCCACGTCTTCTATACCTTTTCCAAACAATACCGGTAGAACCTCCCAAAAAAACATGGCAGGAGCTGGACAGAAGGATCTCAAGATTCATATGGCAGGGCAAGAGACCTAGAATCAGATATAGAACCCTACAGCTAAACAAAGACAAAGGTGGGCTCGCGCTGCCAAATATCAGGGACTACTTTAAAGCCGCACAAATTAAAACTTTAGTAGAGATATGTAACCCAGTCTACACTGCACAATGGAAGGAGATCGAATGCCAAATAACAAGTGACATCCCCCTACAGGCGATAATAGGGAACAATGTCTTACCTAAGCTTTTGAATAACACTAACCCGTGGATAGAGACCCCGCTAAAAATTTGGTTTAAGATAGTCAGAGAGAATCAAACTAAAGAGCCCTATCGACTTCTGCAATGGATCGCCTATGATCAGGACTTTACTCCTAATAAAACAGACACCAGATTTAAAAAGTGGAAGGAGAAAGGGCTGATAAAATATTACGATTTTTTTAAAGGGCAAATCTTAAGAAGTTTTGAAGATTTGAAAAAACAAGGCCTAATAAATCAAGACCTTTACAGGTTCTTCCAGCTTAGACACCACATAAACAATATACTTAAAAAGGAGGTTTTGGAAAGGGCCCAGTCAGGTGTTCTGAAGGTCTTCTTAATGGCATATAAAGGGATCCCAGGGATCAGATACATTTCTAAAATATACCAAGGTCTTCAAGACTTAAAAGGAGACAACACATCTTATATAAAAGAGAGATGGGAAAAAGAGGGGAATTTCACTTTACAACTGGAAATATGGGAAAAGCTAAATAAACAGCAATGGAAAAGTACCTCATCCCTGCAGTGGAGAGAATTTGGATGGAAAAACTTGGCAAGATTTTTCAGAACACCTGCACAAAACAAATTTACCCATAAGGGATTGAACTGTTGGCGCTTGTGTGGTGAAAAGACTGCAAATCATTTTCATGTGTTTTGGTCATGCCCAGTTATCCACCAATATTGGACCAAGGTACAGACAATATTGGGGAAAATATTCAAAATTACAGTTCCCTTTTCTTTTGTAACTTTGTATTTGGGTTTACTACCGGACTCACTGGAAAGACGAGGAGAAAAATACTTATTCAATGTTTTAATATTGGCAAGCAAAAAAGCTCTAACTAAAAAATGGATGTTGAAGGACTGTCCTACACCTGAAGATTGGACTAACGTGATCCAAGACATTTACTCGATGGAAAAGTTGACATTCGCACTGAGACAGGACATGGATGTGTTCATGAACTTTTGGCAACCCTGGACCGCATATGTGTCTTCCATTAGATCTAATCTTTGACAAATACCATTTCAATAATGGTTCCGCTCTTTGTTCCAATGCTACTCAGATGCTCTTTTATCTTTATTTACTTACTTTTTCTTTTTGTTTGTTTTTTTACTGGTTTGTTTTTTTTTTTTATTTGTTTCTTGTTTTTTTTTCTCTTTAATTTCACTTTTTCTTTCACTTTAAAAAAAAAAAAAAAAAAGGGGTGTTGTAAGAATTAATCTTCCAATGTTGTCAGATATCAGAAAATAAGGGAACATGTGATGAAAATGTAAACACTGCATTGCTGTAACGACCTGTATACCCTTTACAAAAACTTAAATTAAAAAAAAAAAAAAAATAACTCCAAGGTTCCTCACAGAGCTATTAAGAGAAAGAGTAACTGCATCCAAACTGAAAGTTTGATTTGGAAAGGAATTTCTAAGGTTTTTTGGACCAACAAGAATGACTTCAGTCTTATCTGAATTTAATAGCAGGAAATTACAAGTCATCCAAACTTTGATTTCCTTAAGACAGGCTTCTAACTTGGCTAATTGATTAGTATCATCTGGCTTCATTGACAGGTATAATTGTGTGTCATCTGCATAACAGTGAAAATGTATACAGTGCTTTCTAATAATGTTGCCTAACGGAAGCATATATAAACTAAAAAGAGTAGGGCCAAGCACAGATCCCTGTGGAACTCCATGACTAAGCTTTGAGCTGAGAGAAAACTCATCATTTACATGAACAAACTGGAACCTATCAGATAAATAAGATCTAAACCACTGCAACGAAGTTCCATTAAGTCCAACATAGTGTTCTAATCTATCAAGTAGAATATTATGATCAATAGTATCAAAAGCTGCACTAAGATCTAAAAGGACAAGTACAGAAACTAGTCCATTATCAGATGCAATGAGGAGGTCGTTAGTGACCTTCGCTAAGGCTGTTTCAGTGCTATGATGGATTCTAAACCCAGATTGAAACTCCTCAAATAAACCATTTCCCTGCAGGTGGTCAAATAATTGCGTAGCAACAACTCTTTCTAAGATTTTTGAAATGAAAGGGAGATTAGAGATTGGTCTATAGTTAGCTAAAGCTCCTGGATCTAGCGTTGGCTTTTTGAGTAAGGGTTTAATTACAGCCGTTTTAAAAGCCTGCGGTACATGGCCTAAAGTTAATGAAGAATTGATTATATGAAGAATAAAGCTACCAATAAGTGGGAAGACTTCTTTAAATAACCTGGTAGGAATAGGGTCTAAAAGACAAGTTGAAGGTTTGGATGAGGAAACTATTTTGTCTAACTCACAAAGGTCGATTGGAGTAAACTCATCAAGACAGACATCAATAGAAGGAGTTGTAGTAGTTACAGTATTTAAGTTAACTGTGGGAAGAATCTGATTGATTTTATCTCTGATGGATGAAATTTTATTATTGAAAAAGTTCATAAAGTCCTGACTAGTAAGCTCTAAGGGGATGCTAGGATTGACAGAGTCCTGACTCTTTGTCAACCTGGCTACAGTACTGAAAAGAAACCTAGGATTATTCTTGTTCTCTTCTATTAATGCAGAGTAATAACTCGTTCTAGCTTTTCTAAGAGATTTTTTATAAATTAAAAGATGATTTCTCCAAGCTAAATAGATTTCATCTAAATTAGTAGAGCGCCATTTTCTTTCTAATTGACGAGTCTTCTGTTTTAAGCTACGAGTTTCTGTGTTGAACCAAGGAGTTAGAAATCTCTGATTAGACTTTTTCTTTTTTAAGGGGGCCACCAAGTCTAGAGCCTGATGCAGAGAAGCTGAAACACTATCCACCATGTTATCAATTACAGAAGGAGCAAGCTGTCTATAGCTTATTTCCGTTGTGTTGACACATGGCATAGAGGAAACAATCTGCATAAATTTGGAAACAGCATCATCTGAGAGGCATCTACTGTGATAATATTTTTCTTTAGGAGCCAAATAGTCAGAAATAGTAAAATCAAAGGTTAACAGACAATGGTCTGACAGTACAGGGTTATGAGGAGACACTACAATATTTTCTATTTCTATGCCATATGTCAGAACAAGGTCCAATGTATGGTGGAGGTAATGAGTAGAATTTCCTACTTTCTGAGAAAACCCAATCGAGTCTAATATTGAATTAAAAGCCACATTAAGGCAGTCACTATCTACATCCACATGTATATTAAAGTCCCCTACTATAATTATTCTATCAGATTTCAGCACTAAATCAGCTAAGAAATCAGGAAATTCGGATAAAAATTCTGAATAGGTTGATGGGGGACGATAAACTATGGCAAATAAAATTGGGTTTAACCTGGAATTGCTAAAGTGCCCAACACTGAGGACCAGGCCCTCAAAGGAATTATAACATGTTTTTTGCTTTACATTAACTAGTAATTTGGAATGGTAAATTGTTGCTACTCCTCCTCCACGACCAGAACTTCTGGGATTTTGACAGTTTAAATAACCAGAGGGAGTTGATTCATTTAAACCAACATAATCCTCTTGCCCTAACCAAGTCTCTGTAAGGGAAATTAAATCAATCTGATGATCAATTAACAGATCATGGACTAACAGAGACTTGGGAGTTAGAGACCTAATATTTAATAAACCACATTTAATTTTTAAATTATGAGGAGGAACAGAGGCCAAATCATTCAGTTTAGAGGCTTTATGTTTAATTTGAGTTTTACCAATATTTTGCTTTATCACTTTGGGATGCTTATACATTATATTTTTATTTACTTTGGAGGGAGCAGACAACGATTCTCTGATGGGGAAGACAGGGGCTAAGTTGAGGGGTGGCGGATGAAGAGGAGCTGCAGAGAGGCGTGTAAGACTGTGACTCTGCTTCCTGGTCCCAACTCTGAGTAGTCATGGTTTTGGAAATTTGGATAAAAAAGATGCCAGATTGTTAGATAAATGAGAAGCACCATCCAAAGTGGGATGAATGCTGTCTCGTCTCATAAGACCAGGTTTTCCCCAAAAAGAGCTCCAATTGTCAATGTAGCCCACGTCATTTTTAGGACACCACACAGACAGCCAGCGGTTCAAGGATGACGAGCGACTAAACATGTCATCACTGGTCAGATTGGGGAGGGGCCCAGAGAATACTACAGTGGCAGACATCGTTTTTGCAAACACACACCGATTCTATATTAAGTTTCGTGACTTCCGACTGCCGGAGACGGATGTCATTAATGCCGGCGTGAATAACAATTGTGGAATATTTACAGTTACTTTTAGCCAGCATTTTCAAATTTGACTCGATGTCGCCTGCTCTGGCCCCAGGAATACATTTGACTATGGCCGCTGGAGTCTCTAGGTTCACGTTTCTGACTACAGAGTCGCCAATGATCAGAGTTTTTTCCTCAGCGGGTGTGTCGCTGAGCGGGGAAAAACGATTAGAAACGTGAACAGGTTGGTGGTGAACCGGGGCTTTGCGACTAGGCTTCCTTCTCACCGTCACCCACCCAGTCTCCTCGCTGCTGAGGAGAGCCGGGGAACCGGTGACAGTGGGACCTAAGCTAGCTAGCTCCACTGCAGCTAAGGGGCGTCCGTCGAGATTAACTGGCGCAGACGGTGTTTCAATGCAGCGGAGCCGGGATTCCAAATCAGACAACCTCGCCTCGAGCGCCTCAAAAAGACAACATTTATTACATTTACCGTTATCACTAAAAGAGGCAGAGGTGTAGCTAAACATCTGACAGAGAGAGCACACCAGAGGAGGAGAGGAAGGAGAGCTAGTAGCCATAGCTAGTGGCTCGAGAGCTGGTGAGCAACCCACACAGGCAGACAGCAAAACAGGAAGTGACGATACGTTACCACAAGGAAGTGACGATCCTTCACCCAGTGACGATCCTTTCGATCCTTTTTGTAACTGTTCTGCATCATAACAGAAACACAGCTACACTCATGATTTCATACTTACATATTTGGAGTCCAAGCATTTTACTCACCTGCAGAGGCAGACAGCTGAAGTGACAGTAAATAGTAGCAGCCCGAATGCAAGTGGGAGAATAATATTTAAATGCTCCGATAATGAACTGTTTCCTGCATAGAATCAGATTAGAATTATATTGCAGCTGTACTACGGTTTTACATTATTATTCCCACTTAGGTCTCTACCTACCTGGGAGTTTTTCAGACACAGTTAAAGTCCATCTAATACTGTGTAGGCCGTCTGTATCAGTTAGTTCACATGTATAATTTCCCGCATCAGCATGTTGAGCACTAAAAATAGTTAGCTTTGTAGGTAAGCCAGGCTCTATTTTCAGTCTGTGAGAGGAGAAATTTGAAAAATTCTCTTTACGGGCAGGGTCATATGTAAAGAAAGATTTGTTTTTAATCCATTTAATCAGTGTAGCATTCTTCTCCTCCTTTGATATGTTGCAAGTGAACACGACCTGGTCTCCTCTGAACACCTTCATCATGATGTGCTCATTTGTTATAATTTCTAAAAGTTAAAGAAAACAATTAACCACTATAAAATTCATGCAGTCAGATAATTAGGTTTAAAAAAATCTACACTGTACCTGCGAAGACATGACACATCAGCACCATTTGAGCTGCTGTAACTGCTGTAACTGCTGCTCAGTTACAGCTGATCATCGTGACTAACACACTACATCTTTATCTGCAGCTTCAAATGAACTTGAGGAGGAGACTGAGGACAGGAAGTGGTTGGTTGCTGTTCTGGTGAACTCAACTTCTTTTAAAAAGTGTCTATTTAACAACAAATTCAGACAGCAGCATTTTCCTAAAAGTGAAATGAGGGATGCAAAATGTAAACTGGAAATAGCTGTCTGTCGTTTAGTAACTCAAAATGAAATGGATGATTCCGAGATGTGCTGTTAGGAGCCAGTTTTCCAGGAACACCACAGGAACATCAAATCTGTCACACTTTACCCACACGGTGTGCAGATTGAGTGCCTCCTCACATTTGTGCATCAACTTACAAACATGATGCCAATGATCTAATTAGAAATGCTCCTAAATGTGTTGGTTCCCCTTTTCATCCAAGAAACCTCTTTGAGGTCGTCTGCCAGTCTTCGAAAGGGATACTAATATATCACCTACGGGAGCATAGTGTCTCATCTAACCAAACTGCTGAACAGACAACTTCCTGACTTCTTTGTGCTGTGGTCTTGTAGGTGCATGGATATTTTAAGATCATGTTAACATGCCCTCTATAGATCAACACCCCACCATTTCATCAACATAACTGTGCATGCATTTACAAAAATAATGTGTGAACGCCATGGTGCTTTAAATAATTTAAGAGCTTCATTAAACTTTGCAGCTTAGACAAAGAATTCATACTAATTACAGCAGTCATGCAGTATACTGCAGCACTAGAATAACTGAAACTACAATTAAATTTTACACAAATAGTCAGTCAAGTTTAACTACCGCTATGTAAAATGTCTCTCATTTCCTATATTCTTGCCCACGCAAACCAAACTGAATTTTCAACGAGAACCAGAACAGGAAGCTCTTTTCTATAGGTGTCAGAATTAACTTTAAAGTCCACGTACTGTCTGTAATTCTTTAGATTAACAAAAATGTATTGTGGAGCACAAACATACCAATGTCACAGGGATGCAGATTGAGCCTTTTATTATGTTATTGCATCTATTTGTTAATTATGGTGTCAGTCATTATGCTTATACTGGTGGAACACTATAACAAAAACAACTGCAAACTAAATGTTGAAAGACAGGAAAACTCTCATAACACGTGACAAAATATGACATCATTATAAGTACAAACACTTAAACTTAACACCTAGATTGGCACAGAGCATGGAGGGAGATTCACTGAAGTCAACTCCAATGATGTCGCTCTTAAAAGAGCATGGAAACATTATTATTATTATTACTTCCGCCAAGGGAGGACCGAGGGAATGTTTTTAGTGGCGTTGGTTGGTTGGTTTGGCTTGTAGCAACATAACTCAAAAAGTTATGAACAGATTTTGATGAACTTTTCACGAAAGGTGTGTAACGGCATGGGGAACAGATGATTAGATTATGGTGGTGATTCGGATCATGATCTGTATGCAGGGATTTTTTGAATAATATTTTTGTACATTTTTTGTTACATTTATTTTATCCATTGTAAGTTTGAATGAATGTGGGAGTGTCCTAACAAAGATGGGGGGTGTCCTAATTTATTCCTCACTATTTCTTTAGAATTACATTTTACAGAAAATTTGAAAACAATAAAGTCTTTAATTAATTTTTAATTGTTTAGTTGTAGTACGTGAATCTCCCAGTATTTTTAACAGTGATATTGCGGCGGATGAAAAATAAGCAGCGAAGTGAGGGTTTTAAGTAGGTTTATTATCATACCGTCGTCACGGAGCTCACCCCATGGGCGAGCCCGGAGGCTCTCCAGCAAAGTGTGCAGATGAGCAGTCGTCAGAGTGAGAGAGTAAGCTACAGAATAATGCAGCTTATATACCCAACTACAGACAATACATGAAAGGCATTCACAGCAGTAGGTATGGGCATTTGCATTTGAGAGACACACATAACAATAAGGAGATTGCTGGCCGTAATTCGCCTCAGCTCCGGAACTGTAGGACAAAAGAGGTTGCAAGGCACATCTACATATTGTCATCAGTGTATAGACACAGTAAGGACAGGAAGCATGAACACAATTCATGAATGGCACATTAACATCACAGTAGTGAGCCGGAAAAAGCCAGAAGAAGCGGGCTGTCTGTAGACATTAATACACACATTGCTGTGCCTGTCCAGCTGTTGTGGGTATTACGCCACACGCTCCCCACCAGAGGGCTTGGCAGGCGGCCGAGGCCTCAATAGTCTGGCTTTGGCAGCGAGCAGGGAAAGCTCTGTTCAGGCGGAGGTGGAGGGAGGTGGGGGGTAGTAAATGCCGGCTGGGGACGGTGAAATCGTCTGAGCCGCGCAAAAATTGCTTGTTGGTCCGCGATGTCGAGGGGCTGCCCCATTGAACGTGCGGAGATCCACAAGAAGAAAAATTAGTCAGTGGCTCCTCTCGCGATTAAGTCCTGCAAGGATTAATAGTGGCCGTGAAGAAAAAGGAAGCGGCGAGGATAAACAGCGGCCATGAAGAAAAACAGGGGCAGCTGTAAGAAAAAAAAAACAAAAGCAAAGGGACTTGGCGTGTTGACTTTAGGTGCGGGCGCAACCCTAAAGCCCTCGGGAACCGCAGACTGCTGAATTCCCTATGTGCGCCGTGGCTAAGACCATTAGCAAATCCTGTGAGCAACCTGCGTGCGTGCCTCAGGTGTACGAGCAACCCTGAAGGGCCTGTGTGCAGCGGCGAAGGAGGATGGGGGTCTGTAGAGCTGTATGCGTCCCGTGCGTGGTGCGCCGTCCTCGTAACTCCCCGGTGCGTGTGCCGGGGCTCTGTGCGTGGGTGGGCCAGCTGGAGAGGAGAACCAGGTTCAGGGAGCTTAATCATCCCTGTTCATTGTGTTGGAGCGGTGAAAGGGAGTAGACGATCTTTGTCCCTCGAGCTCGTGTAGATGCGTTGGAGCGGTGAGAGGGAGGAGACGATCTTTGTCACTCGCTCGGCCATGGTGCGTTCAGGTCCACGCGCTGCATTCTCTGTCGGCCATGGAGGTCACCGTCGTGGAGAGAGGACAAGGTGCGTGCGCTCTCGTATGGAGAGAAGCTGTGAGAGCGGCCGGTCCAAGCGTGGATGTGCCGATCTAGGCGTGCAGATCTCACCATGAAATTTTCCGCAGCTGTCCCAGTCGTGGGTGGTCTCTGGAGAGTTTCGCCTGGAAACTCTGCGTTGAAGTCTCCCTGAAGCAGAAGGGAGGGCAGATCAGTCAGGCTGCTGCGTTCGCTTGTCGTCGGAGAATCACCGCCGGGTGCTGCGTTCGTTGCCATCAGGACACCAGCGTGGCTGTCCAAACCAGAAGGTTGCGTTGCACAAAGCGTGTGCATTCTCGGGGTCACCAGTGCGGTGGATGAAAAATAAGCAGTGAAGTGAGGGTTTTAAGTAGGTTTATTATCATACCGCCGTCACGGAGCTCGCCCCCATGGGCGAGCCCGGAGGCTCTCCAGCAAAGTGTGCAGATGAGCAGTCGTCAGAGTGAGAGAGTGAGTTACAGAATAATGCAGCTTATATACCCAACTACAGACAATACATGAAAGGCATTCACAGCAGTAGGTATGGGCATTTGCATTTGAGAGACACACATAACAATAAGGAGATTGCTGGCCATAATTCGCCTCAGCTCCGGAACTGTAGGACAAAAGAGGTTACAAGGCACATCTACATATTGTCATCAGTGTATAGACACAGTAAGGACAGGAAGCATGAACACAATGCATGAATGGCACATTAACATCACAGTAGTGAGCCGGAAAAAGCCAGAAGAAGCGGGCTGTCTGTAGACATTAATACACACATTGCTGTGCCTGTCCAGCTGTTGTGGGGATTACGCCACAATATTAAATTTAATTTAATCACCCTTATTGTCATTCACCTGTGCAACCAATCATGTACAGTAGAACGAGATTGTGCTTTACCTATCTACAGTGTCAATCACACACACCCCAGTGCAGAATCAGAGGGCCGCTGCCATGCAAGGTGCCGCCACAGATTTCCCTCCTCCGTTCCATTATTGCTGAGCACCAAGCTGGACGGCAGGAAGTTCCACTTTTATATGGTCTTTGGCATGACCCAGCCGGGATTTGAACCCCTGCCTCCCGGATGTGGGGCAGATGCTCTACCAACTGAACCACCACTCCGGTCGAAAAATATCCATATGTCCAAATGTGTTAAAAAAAAACCCACACAGGCTGATACAGGGTGTCCTAATTTTTTCACATGACTGTATATTAATATGGCGTTTTTCATGTATTGCCCCTTGAAGACGTGTCCACTGAGTTACCCCATAGGGCCACATGCCTCGGCAACCCAGAAGCCAAACACTGCAGATAAAGTATGAGGGGACGTGTCCACCAAACTCATTTTTCCTGCTGTGAGCAGCTATTTTCGATTCCTTCTCTATGTAGTCCAGCGTTTACAGCGCTGAGCGCCCTCGGCACTGAAACGCTTTTAGCAGTGGACGCTTTTTGTCGTGGTGCTCAGGGCTGAAAAAAGTTCAACTTGTCACACTACTGTACAGCTGCGCTCGTCAATGTCAGACCTTTCTAAGCATCCAATCAGAATTAAGGAAGGGCGGGACATAGGACACTGGTACAGCAGGATGAGAATGGGAGGTGACGTGGAGGAGGTCGAGGCTGAACTTTGCTGCATCAAACAACCCTGTACTCTTTGATCTGACACTAAAAGGATATCATGGTCAAAATTTGAAAGCAAACGCTTGGAGGAACATGTCCGCATCTGTCTGCGTGCTAGGTGAGTGTTTGTGCCTTTTTCATAGTCATATTTCTTACAAGTTTGCTGCGGTAGATAATATGGATACTATGTGAATTTGTAGTTGATAACTGCAAAAAAATGGTATGATACCGCACTGTTGTGTAATATTTCTTAGTAATTATGAACCTTGCCAGTAAACCGTAATGGAGAAGAGGGGAGGAAAAAAAAGTGAAAACCAACCTGAAAGATTCAATAAACCATGATGTTGATTTAAGGTGGAATTGCCCAGCTCCAATGTATGGTCAATACAACTATGACAGTCTTGTTATTATTATTATTATTGTAGAAGAGCTTGAAAGAACGAGGCGATGTGATATATAAACCAAAGTTTATTATCAGCTCCTCTAACAAGTCTCATCTAGGTGCAGCAGCAGAAGAAGGAAAGAGAGCGAACACCTTCGGCTCTACGAACTTATACTCGCACATAACAAAAGACATGAATATCAAAAGCTGACATCCCTCATTATCTTAATCCCCCCATTGTCTTCGTACTCCTCCGCCTGGCCCTGGGGGGTCAGGGCAACCCATCCGGTCTCCACCGCAGTGCCTCGGATGCTCTTGAATGAATGAATGAATGAATGAATGAATTTATTTTCGGATAATACAGTACAGGTTAAAAGAAACTGTATAATATAACAACAAGGTCAAATTAGACAAAGACTCCTTCTACTAAACAATTCCACGTGAGTTATCCGAAATGGGTGATGGCTGAAGCCGCAGCTTATATTGCCCACCCATATTCCATCCAAGAATCTTTGATCTTCACTGGCGGTTGAGACTCTTTGTCCTGTTCTGAGGTGTGAAGTCGCCTTACATATGTAATCCCAAACATTCTCACATGCTTAAACATATGTAGGTTATGGAATATATGATTAATATAGACCACAGCCCCCCCCCAAACGACTAAGAAAAGGACAATAGAAAAATTCACAGTTTATGATAATTATTATGACATACTAACTGCTACACCTCTTGCCACAGAAGAAACTTTCCAGCAGCCATGCTCCTAAGAGAGTTCAGTGGTAATCATAACAGCACAGTAAAATCACAAGTCAGTCCCAAACTGTTACAGCACAATTAGTGAACAACTGTTGAGTAGTTTGCATCAGTCTCTGTGCCGTCTGGGTTTTAATCTTCTCCCGAATCTGCTGTGGGTCCGCTTGGGCGTCCTGCTGGGACCTTCCTGAAAGGAATCTGCAGCTTGGGAAGGAGAGTGATTATTTGTTCCCTGCAGGGGGGCTGAGTCTTTTCTCTTGGGGGGTCTACCCCGCCGAGGTGCTCTCGCCAACTGTGCAGGCTCGTCTCTCAACAAGAAGGCAGGTTTAAGTCTGTCAATGCTGACTGTTTCTTTTCTATCCCCAAAATCAAGCACAAAGTGTTTATCACCAGGTTCCAGCACTCTGAATGGCCCATCGTATGGTGGGCAGAAAGTTGGTTTTAAAGCTTCATGCCTAACAAAAACGAATTCAGCGTTCTTTAAAGCTTGTGGGACAAAAACCCGTGGAAAAGAGTGATGTGCCGGTCCGGGGAGAGAGTCCAGTCCGTTGCTGCCGAAAAACCTCGGGGCAGGGAGATGCCCTGGCTCTGGGTTCTCTGGTAAAAATTCACCCGGGACCCTGAGAGGTTGTGCAAAAACTAATTCTGCCTAGATCCTCTTTGGGCGCAGCACGCAACCCCAATAAAACCCAGGGAAGTTTATTTACCCAATTTGTATCCGTTAGTGAGGCTCTGAGGGCGGCCTTTAAAGATCTGTGAAAACGCTCGCATAACCCATTAGCCTGAGGGTGATAAGCGGTGGTGTGGTGAATTGTCGCCCCTAAGCTGCTGGCCATGGCTGACCAAAGCTCCGAGACAAATTGAGGCCCCCTATCGGACGTGATGTGCGATGGGACGCCGAAACGTGCCACCCAGTTTGTCAAAAAAACGCGAGCGACTTCCTCCGCTGTGGTTGACGCCAGAGGGGCTGCCTCTGGCCAGCGCGTGGTGCGGTCTATCATTGTTAACAGATGTGTGAAACCTTGGGAGGAAGGTAGCGGCCCCACGAGGTCGACATGAACGTGGTCGAACCTTCTAGCAGGGATTGGAAAAGGCTCCAGAGGGGCTTTTGTGTGTTTGTGTATTTTGGCGCGCTGACAAGAAATGCAAGTTTTTGCCCATTCTTTTACGTTTTTGCGCAGGCCAGGCCACACAAACTTTTCGGCGACCATTTTAACCGAATCGCGCACCCAGGTGTGCGCGAGGGAGTGAATCGAGTCAAAAATACGGCGGCGCCATGCAGCTGGGACTAACGGGCGAGGTCGGCCGGTTGAGATATTGCATATTAGGGGGGGCACACCGTCGCGTAAACCCCTTTCCTCCAGCCTTTAACCCTGTTGGTCCAGACAGGAGTGCGCGCACGTCCGCGTCACTACTTTGCTCCTCTGCCATGGCTGCATAATCTATCCCTGCGTGGATTGGTGCTGCGTATGTGTCCGTGTTGGTGAAAAGCTCTGCGGCTGCGGTAGTATAATCTGTCTCCTCGCACTCTGGCGATGTCACAGCGCGAGAGAGGCAGTCTGCTACCACGTTAAGTTTGCCTGCCACATGTCGAATGTCTGTGGTGAACTCTGAAATCGCAGCTAGCTGTCTTTGTTGCCTGCCTGACCACGGTTCGGAAATTTTAGCCATGGCAAAGGTGAGCGGTTTGTAGTCTACAAAAGCCGTGAAACGCCGCCCTTCTAACCAGAACTGGAAGTGGCGGATGGATAAATGAAGCGCTAGCAGCTCCCTGTCAAAAGTGCTGTATTTACGCTCAGTTTGGTTTAGCGATTTGCTGAAGAATGCCAAAGGTTGCCAGATTCCGCTGACGTGTTGTTCTGCAACTGCCCCTATGGCCAGGTCCGAAGCGTCTGTGGTTAGCGCAATGCGGGCCGAGGGATTGGGGTGAACCAACAATGTGGCAATAGCTAGGGCACTTTTTACTTCCGCGAAGGCGCGTTCGCACTCCGGGGTCCAGTCGACCACGTTGGAAGCTTTTTGTTTTCTGAGCGCGTCATATAGGGGCTGCATGAGCTGAGCTGCGTGGGGGAGGAAACGATTGTAAAAATTAACCATTCCTAAAAATTCTTGCAGCGATTTGACCGTTTGTGGCTGTGGGAAACTTTTTATCGCGTGAACTTTGTCTGGCAGTGGGACTGCCCCCTTCGGAGAAACTCTGTGTCCTAAAAAATCAATTTGTGACACGCCGAATTTGCATTTGGCTGGATTGATTATTAACCCGTGCTCTTCTAGCCTCTGAAAAACCATAGTGAGATGCCGCTCGTGTTCTTCCTCAGACGGGCTGGCTACCAGCATATCGTCGAGGTAGACGAAAACAAAAGGGACATCGCGTAATACTGCGTCCATCATCCGCTGAAAGGTTTGAGCAGCGCCTTTGAGGCCGAAAGGCATCCGCAAAAATTCAAAAAGGCTGAAGAGGGTTATTACAGCTGTTTTAGGAATGTCCTCTGCTCAAACTGGGACTTGATGATAACCGCGGACCAGGTCTATTTTTGAAAAAATGCGCGCACCCGCCAGATGTAGTGAAAAATCTTGAATGTGAGGAATTGGGTAGCGGTCATGTGCTGTCGCATTGTTT
The DNA here is from genome assembly GCA_020510985.1 of Pholidichthys leucotaenia. Lineage (NCBI taxonomy): Eukaryota > Metazoa > Chordata > Actinopteri > Cichliformes > Pholidichthyidae > Pholidichthys > Pholidichthys leucotaenia. The sequence continues at coordinate 70,554,262 of CM035843.1, forward strand.
AATCTGCGGTAATCGCCGCACGGTCTCCAAGAACCGTCGGATTTCGGGACCATGTGAAGTGGTGACGCCCAGGGGCTTTTCGAGCGTCTGATAATGCCTAATTTTTCGAGGGTAGTAAACTCGTCCTGAGCTATGGCGAGCTTGGTCGCGTCTAAGCTCCGAGCTTTGGCGAATACGGGTGGGCCCGTTGTGGGAATGAAGTGTTCGACCCCGTGTTTAGCCACTGTGGCTGAGAATTTGGGAATTGTGAGTGCTGGAAATTGGGTGAGGAGTTGATCAAACTTACCTCCTGCTGTGGTGACGCTAGCCTGCACGGGTGGTGGAGAAACTCGAGCTGCGCAGGGAATAGAAGCAAAGGACAGTGCATTAACCAAGCGTCTGTTCGCTAGATCAACTAATAACCCATGTGCACACAAAAAATCTGCGCCCAACAAGTTAAAACTCACTGCCGCTACAACAAATGTCCATCTGTAGTTGCGGCCGTGGATGCGGAGGTGCAGGCTCTTTTCGCCAAAAGTGTCGATGCTGGAGCCGTTGGCTGCCACCGCTCCATTGCCCCGGGTGCCCATGGCCCGATCTGCTTGGGAGGGCATGACAAAACTTAGTTGAGCTCCCGTGTCAATAAGGAACTGCTTGCTGGTGTGTCCGTCCGTCACATATAACAGCTTGCTTTTTTCGCCGAGAACAGCTGCTGTTAACGGCTCTCGGCTTTCGCATTTCCCGAAATCATGAATTTGCAGGGGGGAACGCATTTGTGAGCCTTCTCGGCGAAGCGGTGGTGGTAATAACAAACGTCGATCCGTCTGTTACGTTTTGGCCGTGTCGCTGTCACCGCGGGCTGGTTCTGCTTGGTGGTTTGTGGCTCCCCGTGGCTCCGGGCATCAGCGTTGAAGTCTGCGGATGCTGCTCTGGGTGTCTGCTCCTTGCAGGCGTTGATGAGCCGTTGAGCTTCGTGAGTTAGCACGCGGAAGTCTTGCTGGGTGCTGCATCGCATGTTGGCAAGCGTCCCTCTCATGTGTGGCGGCAGCGTACTGAGGAATATGAATTGGAAGAGGAAGTTGTCATTGTCCTCTTCTTTAAGCTGCAGCAAGTCCTCCATGAGGGCCTTGGGTCTGCATCCTCTGTGGCCGTAGACCGCCAGGATCCTCTCGGCTCTCTCTTTGGCTGAGGAGACGTAATTTGCCACGATGGTTGCTTTAAGTACTTTATATTTGTCTTGGGCCGGCGGCCGCTGGATAATGCTCCGCACACACCTCGAAGTGGCGGCGTCGAGTTTGGCGACGATGTGATAGAACTTCGTATCATCAGCCGTGATGCCCGCCAGTGTAAACTGGGCTTCAGCTTGCTGAAACCATGAGGCGGGGTCTTCCTGCCAGAAGTCCGGCAGCTTGACAGTGACGGCGTTTGTGTGGACCGTCATTGATGTGTCCGCAGGGTGAGAGTGCCTTGCTTCGGCTCTCTCAGCGGCGCTGGTGCTCGGTTGAGCCCTCTCTATCACTTCTGCCGAGGGGGAACGTCGTCCATCTGTTCCCCAGTCTGCGTGGGCGCCGGCGTCTTCCTGGGTCGCCACAGATGAGTCGATCGTGGGGGAACGCCTCTGGTCCATCCTCGTGTCAGGGTCACCAGTGTAGAAGAGCTTGAAAGAACGAGGCAATGTGATATATAAACCAAAGTTTATTATCAGCTCCTCTAACAAGTCTCATCTAGGTGCAGCAGCAGAAGAAGGAAAGAGAGCGAACATCTTCGGCTCTACGAACTTATACTTGCACATAACAAAAGACATGCATATCAAAAGCTGACATCCCTCATTATCTTTATCCCCCCATTGTCTTCGTACTCCTCCGCCTGGCCCTGGGGGGTCAGGGCAACCCATCCGGTCTCCACCGCAGTGCCTCGGCTGCTCTTTGATCTTCACTGGCGGTTGAGACTCTTTGTCCTGTTCTGAGGTGTGAAGTCGCCTTACATATGTAATCCCAAACATTCTCACATGCTTAAACATATGTAGGTTATGGAATATATGATTAATATAGACCACAATTATTATTATTATTATTATTATTATTATTAGTAGTAGTAGTAGTAGTAGTAGCAGTAGTAGTATTATGTCGTGAACCCCGAGTTACCAGCGGTATCGGAGAGGAGTTGTCGGGCTGTGGTTTGTGGGACCGGCTGGTTCCGAGAGTGTTGGATGATGCAGAATGGAACGAATCTTGGTCTAGTATTCTGGGAAATGACCAGGACCAATCCCATTCAGGGCCATTGCGGGAGGGTTCCGGTGCCAGGGCCCAAGTTACCCTGGATGAGGGATCTGGGCGGCACAGTGGAACGCCTGTGACAGCGGGTGAGGCTGAAAGGATGGCTCTCTCTTTCAGCCGTCCAATGACTCTTGGAGACGTGCCAATGAGGAGAAGGAGGTGTCGGGGCTCCGACGTGGTTCATCTCCTGGGGTGAAGCGAAGAAGAAGCTCTGGACGGGACCTACGGGACGGGTCTCCGGAGGGTGGTTTCTCCATCGGGACTGTGTGGTAGTAGGGGGGCAATGGGTTATGTTGACTGTTATAATGTGAATTGCCCGAGCCACATAGCCTGTATGTTCCACACATAGTTAATATGTGAATTGCTCTAGTTGGTTAAAAAAAAAAAAAGAAAAACAAAACGATGATTGTCTTAACGTGTTTAATCCATGGTTGATGTGTGATTGGCCCAAGGTATGAGTTAATTATAGCATTGTGTTTAACACATGAAGTTGCTGAGAGGGCTGTCCAGGTTTTGGGGTGTTCATAGCATGACGTGGGTGTGGATATTGACATATGTGATGGTTGCGTTTTGAATTCATGTTTAAGGGTTTATCCTGTTTGTATTTATGTTTACGGGATTGTTTGATGTTAAAAGTAGGAACACGGCAGGGTTTTTCATTTCATGGACTGTATAAAATAATAAAGATGGCAAAATAAGCCGTCTAGCTGTGTGGGGGTGGGACAGTAGTCCACCTGTCCCCCTCTAGTTTTAGTTATTTGTGTGCATGGATAAGCCTTAATTATTCTGTTTTTTAGTGTGTGATTCTAGTTATAAATGTGGGAGGGCCTAAATGGAGTGTGTGTGTGTTCTGGACTTTTCTGAAGGGGGTGTGTGATGTTGTGGGCTCATGGAGTGGGACTTCTCCACCCAGAGAAGAAGGCAGCTGGGGAAGGGGGAAACAATGGACCGAAAGAGGAGGTGTCACCGGGGGGGATCAGACGGGACAGTAAGGACTATGCCCCCCCCCCACACACCACCACCACCGGGGGAGAGGAGTAAATGCCGGAGCCTCTGGAAAAAGAAGGGTGTGAGAGCAGCGCCGGCGTTATGTCATGTTAATGTGCCACACAGGCTTTGTTCTAGACACAATGTATGATGGTCGGAAGTTTTGGGTATCAATGCATGGTGTTAAAGATATAAAAGTGGAATGTACAGAGACCCGGGATTCGCTTTTGGTGTCCTTTATGTTGGAGAAAGAAGAAAAAATGTATATTGTGATATACAGTATATCACTATCGTGATACAAGTTGATTTATATCGTGATATGAAATTTTTGTCATATCGCACAGCCCTGGGCTATATATATATATATATATACAGTATAGCGCTGTCACTATAACCTCGCTACTGACAAGCTGACCACACAGGTTGCCAAGCAACCATAATAGCTGCAGCTGGTTTGTCCTATGTTTTTCATGTGAATGTGCACCCCCCCCCACACACACACACACATAAATTTTGTTTTTCTGTAAATCTGCAGCTCTTTGACCGGCTGTTCCCGATGTTATGACCTCAGCCGGAGATGACACCGAGTTAAGATTATGTGCCTGTATTTTAAACAAATTATAAGCTCAAAAGGTTGGCAATTTTTTTTTCCCCCAACTGCTCTCCCTCCCACCAGCTGAGGCTGTTTGTGTCTGTTCATCAATGTAGGATACTTTCCTCCCCAGAAGGAAGCTGGGGAAGGGGGGGAACAATGGGCCACAAGAGGAGGTGTCACCGGGGGGGTATCAGACGGGACAGTAAGGACTATGTGCCCCCCTGGGGAGAGGAGTGAATGCCGGAGCAACTGGAAGAAGAAGGGTGTGAAAGCGGTGCTGGTGTTATGTCATGTTAATGTGCCACACAGACTTTGTTCTAGACACAATGTATGATGGTCGGAAGTTTCGGGTCTCAATGCATGGTATTAAAGATATAAAAGTGGAATGTACAGAGACCCGGGATTCGCTTTTGCTGTCCTTTATGTTGGAGAAAGAATAAAGTTTCTGTGTCGTCCAGCTTGTTGCCTCACCTGCTTCCTTTCTCCACAGTGGTGACCCCAAGACGTGCCATGGAAAGCGAGCTGAGCACCGTCCCGGAGACTACCTGGAGGGAGAGCACCAGCGCCACATGCATGGTCCCAGTCAAGCTCCCAGACTTCTGGCTTCACAACCTGAACACATGGTTCTTGCACATAGAAGCCCAGTTCGCACTCCGCGGGATAATAACAGACGATATCAAGTATTACTATGTGGTCGCTGTGTTGGATGCGCACGCCATGCAACAGGTGACAAGCCTGCTACAGGAGCTGCCGGCCCAAGGAAAATATGAAGCACTCAAGAAGATGCTTCTCCATTGCTATACCCTTTCTGACAGTGAGAGGCAGAGAGAGTCCTAACACGTTTGGAGTTAGGGGACAAATCAGCAGTGGAGCTCATGGAGAGCATGTTGGCACTGAGAGGGAAGGATGATGAATCTTTCCTGTTCATCCACCTGTTCCTCAAGAACCTACCAGCTACAGTGAGGGTGATCCTGGCCAACTCACGGCTGGTTGCTAAGGACTACCACGCCCTGGCGCAGGAAGTGGACCGCACCATTTTGGTGACCAGAACTCTCAGTGTGCAGACAGTGGCACCGGCATCCATGACAGACTCCAGCGAGGTTGAGGAGTCGTTCGTGGTAGCTGGGACGGACACCAGGAGATGAAGGAATGGGGCGATCTGTTTTTATCATCGTTGTTTCGGCTCAAATGCCCAATGCTGCCTGTCGCTATGCCAGTTCAAGAAGCCGGGAAGACGTCACTGTCATCTTTGCCCCTACGGGGCAGAGAGACAAACCCAAGCGCTGAATTGTGTTTGTGACATTTATTAACAAAAAGAACATTGTCATCATCATCATCATAGCAGTCTGTCAGGGGCGACAATGACTGTTTCATTTAGGTCTGATCAGTCTCCTCTACGCAGCTCTGTCCTTCGCCCTCCGTTGCCAGGAACTCCTGGCCTTGTTGGCCGGGGCGACGTCCGAGCCGGTATGAGTTGTTTTCTGACTGACCATTTCATGAAACTGATTGCAAAATATTTGAGTACCGCTAGCTTTTGCTGGACTAGTGGCACATCCTTGGCAGATAGAGGTATTATCAGTGGCAAGGACAGGCCAAGACAAACTGACTCCAGTATCTGTTGCAGTGACTGACCAGATGATAGGTTTGTTTATCTCTGCTCTTTGTGTAGTGCATGTCACGATGCACCGACTGGCAAAAGTCCACCAAAAACCTTGCGACAGATGTGCTTATCTGCCAGGATGTCCAGTCTCCATTTTATTCAGTTTGATAAAAAGTCCATCCCTCCACAATGAGTCACAAGCCCCTCAAAATCCAGATAAACTACAACCATTACTTCTTTCATAGTGCACACTATACAGTATTAAATTTGTTAAATTATAAAACCTGCCATTGTCTGTAGTAAAAACATGCAAATGGTACAATAAATCATTGAGGAATAGGATGTTCATGTTTTATTCAGTATATCAAAATCAGTAATTTTTTATGTTAAAGATAGAAAGACTGTACTGAGGGAAATTCAGATTCTTAGGAAAACTGCTTATCAATTAATTATTAATTGATCAATAAGGTGAATCAGCTACTGATGAATGAATTAATCGATAACTTGCATGCCTAGTTCAAAGTGAAGCCCAAGTTATGCACATGCGTCAACCCGACACAGCTGTGACGGCGATGACACAGCAGTGACGTGCGTTCGTATTGCGTCGACCGACATGCACCTCTCCACAGAAGGAGAGGTGTATGTCGGTGTTTTTGTCTTTAAAAATTAATACGGAGCAGCCAAAACATGAGCTGAATAAAATAATGTGTGAAAGCAAGTTAAATAATACTGGCCTGTCTGGAGACAGCTGTGGTCTTCTGAAAGAATGTCCAATAAAGGATGGCAGTTCCTAAAAGCACATTTTCAGATAAATCTGTTCATTTGTCAGATTTCTCTTCCATTTGTTTTAATGAAAGATGTTGGAAGTAAATTCATGGGTCACTGCAAATACTTTGCTTTGAAAGGACTACAGGGACTCAGGGACGACGGAAATTAGTGAGAATGCTAGAATCTGGTACAGAGCATCTTTACCCTGTGTTTAATGTTTTTTTCTGTACATGGTCCCTGACAAATAAACTGAGAAACTCAACTGAAAGGGCCAAGTTGTCACACAGTGGGAAGAAAAAATCCTAAAGAGAAAAAAATGCATCAAGATGCATTGAGAATGGTTTTAGAATCAAGTCGGAGTTCTGAATCATAATCAATCCATGAGGTGCCTAAAGATTCCCACACCTAGTTCAGACCTTGGCTGGGGAGGAGTAGTGATATTATGCTCGACACCACCCACTCGACACTGACTTGGGCAATATAACACAGACGTGTCGCGAGCAGAGTGTCGAGCAGTGTGTCAGCATGCCCACAGTCAGGTGACCGTAGCAGATGCGGCCTTGTTATGTCGGTCACATCACGTGACTTGGGGGCTTGCAGGAAGTTTGAGAGGGAATTAGTTTTTTTTTTGTTTGATTTGTCTTGTTTGTTCCTGCCATCCAATTTTGAATTGACCTCGGATGGCCAAATGCTAAAAAAAAAAAAAAGTATTGAGATTTTTTTCAGCTTTTTCAACTCGGATGCAGTTCTGACAGTCAGTCACCAGATGGCAGGCTTTATTAGATGTTTCATAATACTACAGTATGTCGCTCATGAAGCTATTGTCTGAATAGCTTCATTGCTCGTTGTTTCATTAGGCCTCAGTTTTAACATCACTCGGGTGGAGGACCGACTTATCGGACCTTTTGCAGTTTTAGCTGGTGAACCCTGGTTTAAACTAACAGCCAATTTATATCTGTAGATGGCAGCGATGGGCAATTTTCTCATTTTCAGCAATTTTTTTACATTTTTTTATGCTATTCAAGGATGAAGCGGAAGAAGATGGATGGGTGAATAGATGTTTACTTTTTTATTCATATGATATGATTTAGAAGAAAATCTGAAATTTATGAGAATCAAGTCTCAAATGCACATTAAAAAACTATTTTAAAACAACACTGCAAACTTATCAGGGAAAAAGATGCATGTAAGAATAGAAATGGTCATTTTTATGTGATTAAACTGTTGAATTTACAGAAAATGTATATCGTGATATATATCGTTATCATGATACAAGTTGACTTATATCGTGATGTGAAATTTTTGTCATATCACACAGCCCTGGGTTCTATATATACAGTATAGGGCTGTCACTATAACCTCGCTACTGACAAGCTGACCACACAGGTTGCCAAGCAACCATAATAGCTGCAGCTGGTTTGTCCTATGTTTTTCATGTGAATGTGCATCCCCCCCACCCCCACCCCACACACATAAATTTTGTTTTTCTGTAAATCTGCAGCTCTTTGACCGGCTGTTCCCGATGTTATGACCTCAGCCAGAGATGACACTGAGTTAAGTTTATGTGCGTGTATTTTAAACAAATTATCAGCTAAAAAGGTTGGCAGATTTTTTTTTTTTTCCGACTGCTCTCCCTCCCACCAGCTGAGGCTGTTTGTGTCTGTTCATCAATGTAGGATATTTTCCTCTGGAATACTTGAAAACAATGGACTCCGTGTTGGAAACTCTGCAGAGGGGCTCTTTCTCTACCCACAACACCGGGCAGGAAGCTCCAGCGGTCACATCTGCCCCGGCTTCACGGAGCCCCGTCACTGCAGTGTGGGTGAGCAGTTTCAGCTATTCAACTGTACATTAATTTGAGGATATTCTCCAACCTATTAATTATTTTGTTGCCACTCTTCACCGATTAACTACAACCCTTTAATTAATTTTTAAAATGCATGCCTCCGACGGCAGGCTGCTGTGGCTGTCGGAAAGTTGGTGACAGAAAAACTTATTAGAAATAAATTTATATCAAACTCACCACTGCTGCTAAAAATAGTCTCTGTGCTGTTTTTAAACTGTAGCTCTCTTCTATGCTATTTTTTCTGGTGAATGTACCTTCCCCGCCCCCACATAAATTTAATATATTTTCCACACATTTACAGCTTTCTTTCTAGTAAATTTCTGACTTTTTCCACTTAGTCCAAAAACAGTGCAGTACATACAAAAAAATGCAAAGCAAGAAAACCTTACAGACCGTAGCACTCATGAGCCGGCTTGGCTCAGGAGGAAATGAGGAGGTGATCAGAGTGATGATCAGGCAGAGAATAATCCAGACAATAACCAGTTTTGGTACATGCAGTCTTGCCGCACCAACACAGTGAAAAGGCAGTGCTTCAATGCATGGAAGAAGAAGAGCTGCAGGTGTGAGTCACTGAGCGAGCAGGTAACCTAATTAGCCCAACTCCTTCCAGCCGGACTGAGGGAGCACCAGACTGTGAGCAATTAGAGGGAGTGTCTGGGAAAAGGGGAGGCCCACATGAAAACAACCCAAAAATATATACAGAGAACTAACAAAATCAAATTAATCAGACATATCACACTTAAGAATAAAGTGAGGGTCTGAGCTCAGTGAAAACGTGAGCTCAGACACATGACAGGCACGTTCGGGGAGACAGTTTTTGGTGGACTCCGGCTCCCAGAAGAACCTCATCCTGCCGGTCAACGCAGACAGGGTTGCAGGAGGCACCGGTCCTGAGCTGACGGCCGCCAACGGATCATCAGGACATTTGGCGAGCGGACACAGATGATATGCTTACACAGATGTAACTTTCAGTGGGACTTTGTGATAGCTAACTAACTAACTAACTAACTAACCTGCACTTATATAGCGCTTTTCTAGTCACAAAGACCACTCAAAGCGCTTTCATTAATACTAACCCTCTATTCTAAGGGCCTATAGGAAACAGATATCTAGGGACAATTTAGAACAGCCAATTAACCTAACATGCATGTTTTTGGCATGTGGGAGGAAACCGGAGAAATCCCGGAGTAAACCCACGCAACACGGGGAGAACATGCAAACTCCACACAGATCACTGTTGGTCGGGGGCTGGGATCGAACCCACGATCCCACGATCCCCCGGCCAAGGGTAAACTGTGCTGCCGCAGTGCTAACCTGCATGTTCTGACCCCATTTTAGGCACAGATTTTTTATGTGCTTATGGGTTGTTAGTCAATGCTGCTAATAGGAGATTAGTGGACGTTGTCTCTTTTACCTCACTGCCCTGTACAGCTGGGGGAGTTGGGTCGACAATACTGGCTAACGTTATAGCTCCAGGGGGTAAGTACCAACAATTGCTCACACAGTTCCCAGCACTCACGGTCCCCACTTTTTCGGCTACGGTAATGAAACACGAGGTCGAACACTTTAGAACAACAAAAGGCCCACTGGTGTTCGCGCAACCGCAGCGTTTGTGAGAGCACTACAGGAGTTTTGGGGAATGGTTCATTTTTATAACCGTTTCCTTCCCCAGGCAGCCCAGCTGATGCAGCCATTGTATGTCGCGCTTAAAAAATAAAGCCCGCGGAAACTATCGACTGGACTCCCAAGCGAGTCCAGGCTTTTACAAATGCCAAAACAGTGCTGGCGGATGCCTCATTGTTAGCCCACCCGGATCCGTCTGCACGGATGGTGTTCACTGCGGACGCGTCTGATGTTGCCATGGGGCAGTGGTGGAGCAGTATGTCTCAGGTTTGTGGAAGCCGCTCTCATTTTTCAGCCGAACTTTGCGCAACAACGAATGCAAATACAGCACATTCGGTAGAGAATTGCTGGCTCTCCACCTGGCAACGCACCACTTCCAGTTTTGGCTAGAGGGGCACGAGTTCACCGCATTCATGGACCATAAGCCGCTGACGTATGCAATGTCCAAAGTCTCGAAACGGTGGTCGGCCCGGCAGCAACAGCATTTGGCTGCGATTTCGGAGTTTACAACCGACATTCAACACGTTGCCAGTAAGCTCAGTGTTGTGGCCGATTGTCTGTCACATGCATTCGTCTCCCCGGTCTATATGGGAGTAGATTTTCCTGAGATGGCCAAGGAGCAAGCCGGGGACATGGATATTTGCGTGCTCCAGTCTGCACCTACTGGGTTAAGGCTGGAGATCAGGGTGGTGCAAGAAGGGTGCCCTCCCTTGCTCTGCGATGTGTCCACTGGCTACCTGCGCCCAGTGGTTCCAAGCTCTTGGCGCCATCATGTTTTTGACTCGGTCTACTCCCTTTCACATTCGGGAGTGCGCACTTTGGTGAAGCTAGTGGGGGCGAAATTTGTTTGGCTGCACTTGCGCAAGGACGTGAAAGAGTGGGCTGCAGCTTGCATCGTGTGCCAGTGGGCCAAAGTGCACAAGCACACCAGAGCCCCCCTCGAGCCGTTCCAAATCCCAGCCTGGAGGTTTGACCACATCCACGCGGATTTAGTGGGACCCCTCCCGCTGTTGCAAGATTTCATGCACCTTTTCACAATTGTGGACCGCACCACGCACTTGTCTGAAGTGGGCCTGCTGTCTTCTACCATGTCCGCAGACGTGGCTCATGGTATTTTGTCAGCTTGGGTTGCACGGTTCGGATCCCCATCAGACATCACTTCCGACAGTGGTCCACATTTCGTTTCGCAACTCTGGTCTCCGAGAGCCCAGAGCCTGGGGGTCAAAATTCACTGCACTACCGTGTACAACCCCCAGGCTAACGGGTTATGCGAGCGTTTTCATAGGTCGCTTAAAGCAGCGCTCAGAGCTTCCCTCACGGATACAAACTGGGTCGATCGCCTGCCCTGGGTTCTTTTGGGATTGTGCTTCGCACCTAAGGAGGATTTGGCAGCCTCCCCGGCAGAACTCGTTTTTTGTCAGCAGTTGCGGATCCCCAGAGAGTTTTTACCGGAAAACCCCGCACCCGCCGCTGATCCACCTGTGTAATGTTTGCACAGTACAGAGACTTTTAATGTACTGGGCCCGGCCCACCATTGTTTTCCCACACCTTTGTCTCAAAAAGCTTGCAGAGCGCCAGTTTTGTTTTTGTCAGGCATGATGTGCACCGGACCCCGCTGCACCCACTGTACGACGGATCGTTCAGGGTGTTGTAACCTCGGGGAAGCATATTGTGTTAGACTTGGGGGGACGTAGGGAGACTTTCTGCATTGACAGGCTGAAGCCCACTTTTGTGTTGGCAGACGAGCAGGTGGTGTTGGCCCAAGCTCCCCGGCATGGACGCCCACCATTGGTGGCTCCACAAGTTGGTGATCCCTCGGCAGGGACCTGCACTCGCGAAGCTGATGTTTTTTCTCCCCCTCCCTTTTTCCCCTCCACAAACTGACATGCCCTCCTGTACACCCCGCCAGCAGAGCGTTTCGACTGGATTGGCGACCCCCCGCTACAGCCGCTATGGGCGCCGGCTCAAACCCAAAGGGCCGGGGGGTTAGTGCCCTTTCTGGGTGTTTAGGGGGGGCTGTGTTGGGGCATGGAGTGGGACTTCTCCACCCAGAGAAGAAGGCAGCTGGGGAAGGGGGAAACAATGGACAGAAAGAGGAGGTGTCATCAGGGGGTATCAGTCGGGACAGTAAGGACTATGCCCCCCCCCCCCCCGGGGAGAGGAGTAAATGCCGGAGCCGCTGGAAAAAGAAGGGTGTGAGAGCAGCGCCGGCGTTATGTCATGTTAATTTGTCGCACAGGCTTTGTTCTAGACGCAATGTATGATGGTCGGACGTACCGGGTCTCAGTGCATGGTATTAAAGATATAAAAGAGGAATGCACAGAGACCCAGGATTCGCTTTTGCTGTACTTTATGTTGGAGATAGAATAAAGTTTCTGTGTCATCTAGCTCGTTGCCTCACCTGCTTCCTTTCTCCACAATGTATTAAACATAATTAATATTATATTATTGTGTGTTATGGGTGCTGGCTTCTCCTTTCCGGTTCCACCGTCATCCACAGTATAAAATGCTGATGCGGTAGAGGGACGTTCTCTTTTGGCTTTGCCTCTGCCTAGACAGGAGCGCCTTGTGTCACTGTGAGTCACCCATTAAAGTCACGTTCCATTGCACCTCCAGCCTCGTTATTGAAGTACTGGTGATGGACATAAAAACTCTTTCAGCTTTAGAGGCTGAGGAGTAATTAAAAAGTGCATTTCACAGAAATGAGAACACAAACAGTACCTTTCAGACAATCATTGGGGTATAGCATACACATGAATGATATATGATAGGACACAGATGTGGAGGTATATGGGAAGAAATACAAATAAATTCACTTCCAGTAATGACATATTGAAAATTTTATCAAAATAAAACACAAAATTTATTGTTTAGAGTCATTTTTCGAACCATCAGAACATGTTTTTCCTCATTCCATTTGGTCAAACTGCATTGAGAATTCAATTATTGCCATATCCCGAGCGCTATTTTGTCGGCGCTCGGACTACACATCATTCCTGTCAGGCTTTGACAGCAGTGTTGTCATTCTGGCTCCCCGGGCTCTGATTGGTCAAACGCTCGGGAGTTCCCTGCTGTCAGAGCCTGAGCAGCTGTGCTGCATTTGCGGTCGTTAGCAGCCGGCTTTAAATGCCGGCACCAGCGGCTGCATCTTGCGGCTGTCTTGTCAAGCATTCTTGTCAATGTTCGTGTCAAGCATTTGTGTCAGAGTTCGCGTCATCATTCGTGTTAACATTTCCTTAATGTTCTTCCACGGTTCTTCGCTAAAGTAAGTGTGTTTATGGTCTTAGTTATTGTTAATATTCCTTGCCTTTTCCTTCATGTGATGATGAGCGAAGGTCCCTCGTCTCAGCTGTCATTGATCGGTGTAATGTTCGTAGTTAATCTTGCCGCTCAGCCCATGTGGCTAGCTACCTTGTCCTAGCCTTGAACTGTAAATAAACCTAAGTGCAACTTAACTGGTCTGTGGCGTCTTATGCTGGCTCGTGAGGGCCAGACGTGACAGTAGACAGCCGCCAGAAGGAGACGCCGTCCGCAGTAAGTTGCATTCAGGAGAACTCCGCTCGTTCCTGTCTGGGTACGGCATACTGGAATTATACCGTCGTGGAGGGGTCGCACTCGGGGTTCCAGCGACCAGCTGACCGAGGTGCTGGAGCAAGTGGATGAAATCCCCATTGCCGCCTCCGACCTCGATCTTAATCCTGATACCCTCATCGCCCCTCCCCTCCTCGGCTATCAGCCCGATGTACACTGGTACCTAGACCAGGCTGAGTATGTGCTCGACCAACTGTCTCCCCGCTACGACGACCACCCAGAAGTCGACGCAATGAGACTGGATATCGCCTCCCAACGCAGAATACTCCGGAGGTACGAGGAAGAAGAAGCCCAGAGGCGGAGGAGACGGAATCCCCGCTGCCCGCTTTGGGATCCTGATCCCTTCCTCGATCCAGTCCAGGAGTTCACACCACCTGTGGCCCGTCGAAGACGTCGGCTTTGAGGCCAGAGACATTCTCAGCAAAAGTCCAGTCCGGATCCTGCTTCGGATCGCTGGTATGACCCCTTTAACCAGACAGCTGTCTCTTCAGCGTGTCGCCAGGAGAGAACCCCGCAGCCAGTCTCCCCGAGCCGTCTTCCTTTGCTGATTCGCCAGCGCTTCTTGCCCGGCCCGTTTTGGCTGTCGCCCCCTCCTTTCCGACATCTTCTTCGGCTGCTGATTGTATGAGGAGTTCTGCCCCGGCGAGCCCTGCATCGATCCCATCTCAAGTGGCCCCCCCTCCTCCTTCCAGGGAGCCCTCTGCCACCATCCGACGTGAGGAGGAAGGAGCAACGTTCCCTGCAGCAGGCACCATCCCTCCCCCGGGAGACAGGCGAGTACAAGTTCACTCCTTTCCCCTTAATAGTGATTTGTCTTGTCTGACTCCTGGGGGTGAGGTTCAGGGTTCGCAGCCCCCCGAGCCCCCACCACCTGCTGAGATAATTACTAAACTCGCTGCCTCTGTGTCTCCCCCTGTTGAGCGTTCTTCGATGTCAGTCGAGCGTTATCAGATGAGGAGGGGGCCTGCGGTCCTGGAGCAGAAGATCCCAGACCCGCAGCCACATCAAGGACAGAGGAGGGGATCGGACTACTGTTTGGAGCCTGCGCCGATGACGGAGCATCCCCGGGTCTCCACGGATGAGCAGTCCGACCCAGCGGGCCAGGGGCCCCCTGCCACCATGCCGTACGGATTACCAGCGTGGATATCGGCGTCAGAGGGTCCTCAGGCTGCCGAAGCCATCATGCCGGCTGCGGAGTCCGACGCAGCCGAGTGGGAGCCAGAAGACGACCTCCTCCCATCTGAGCCCGGATCATCGAAGTCCTGGATGGGGTCCGAACTTGAGATCAGGCAAGTGCTCAGTGTTGTCTTTGTTTTTTCTATTGTTGAGCATTTTTGCCTGTCTCTTGGTGAGGCGAGCCGGGTGCAGCCATCCACTGCGTCCGAGCTTGTCTCGCCGGGTTCTGCCGCTGCAGGTGTTCCTGATCCCGGTTTTTCTTTTTCTTCTGAGCCCTCCCCCAAGATCGCTGGTGCAGAGTAGACCCCTATCGCTGTGCCGGAGGTTCCGGATTCGGAGTTGGAGGTTGGTACTGGTGTGGCCCTGACCCAATCGGGGTCCGACGCGGGTGCAGCGTCGACCCAATCAGAATTCGTTGTCGAAGTGGTTCTGACCCAATCAGGGTCCGACGTGGGTGCAGCATTGGTGGAATCAGAGTTCGTCACCGAGGTGGTTCAGACCCAATCGGGGTCCAACGTGGGTGCAGCGTCGGCGGAATCAGAGTTCGTCACCGAAGTGGTTCAGACCCAATCGGGGTCCGACGTGGCTGCAGCATCGGCTCAGTCAAAGTTTGTCCCCGGAGGGGTTCTGGCCCAATCCAGGCCCACCATGGGTGCAGCGTCGGTCCAGTCAGGATTCCTTACCGGATTGGTTCCGGCCCTGCCAGTCTCTGTTTGGGTGGGATCCGGAGATGGTGCTGCAGATCCACCGCCAAATAATCCCAAATTAATTCCCTACCCTCGTCATGTTTCTCCCTCCCCCGCATCTGGCACCGCGGGGATTAATCATAGCTTGCCCGGTTCTTCCTGGCTTTCCCCCGCTGTTGGAAGACCGTTGCCGATCTCTCTCCAGTCATCTGGTTGGCAGGTGGATGTGGGTCGACCACCTGGAAGCCTGTTCTTCCCGTTTGGCTTCCAGGGCTGGCCTCCCGATAAACAGAACTGTTCATTTGGCGCCCTGGTCCAGCCGCCGGAGGCATGGTCATCCTCGGCTCGGGATTCGGGTAGGCCGCCAGAACACGTCCTGCTGCCCCTGTTAGCGGTCTGGATGCTGGGGGCTGGGAGGCCTCCTGAACTGTGTATTATGACTGTCATCCTGATGTGCTTCTTCCCCCTTCTTTTGCCCCTCAGTAGTTTCTGTGATTTTGAGGGGTTTTTTGGATTAAAATACTCCACAGGCAGGATTATGGTGTACTCCAATGTGTGACTTGACCACTGTTTTTTTTCCCCATTCAGTCCTGCTTATATACCCATTTTTTTCCCCTCTTGTTTGACCTTTTGGTTTTAAAGACAACCGGGTGTATCTGATTTTGTTAGCACTTTTCCTCTATTTTTTTTGATTCTATGGTTATTTTGTACATCGTTTATATCACCCCTATTTTGTGTTTTATGAATATATGTACCCTTGTCAGGGCAATTCACACATTTTTGAGTTAGTAGAATGTTGTCTGTTTATTGTGTCTTGGATCAAGGAATCTTTAGAGTAGATTTTTTTTTCCCTTCTCGTTAGATATAATACCATTATGATTGTTTTCTCGCTGGCCATTGCCATGCACTTGTAACATCTACATTAGATTTTTATTCTGCCAAATAGGGTCTAGTTGACCTCATTCTGGCATCAAAGGAATGAACCTGTTCAAAATTCTGCCTTTTTCTTTTTTTCCCATGTTTTGGTTTTCCTAATCACTCTTAATATTAGAATTTAAACTGCAGCCTTGGGAATTCTCAGCCGCTAAATTTCTGGTAGAGCTTTTGCACTCTGTCTGTGTTTAGGTGATGGTCATATCAGACACTTGCTTATCTTAATGGCTTAGTACTGACTGGGAGCCCTAAACTCTCCTAAACCATTTTTGATATTTCTTTCACGTGTGCAAGCTCTAAACAGTTGTCTGCATTGTTAACTGGCCTTCAGAAGTGAAAATTAACTGACAGGGACTCGAGGAGTAACCTTGTGTTTGGCACATAACTTCAAACTTAACATCTGATATTTGTGTATCCGAGGTAGCTTACTTTATGGGTCGTTGGCTTGTTCGTTTTTCATTTTTTGCCTATGTGCACTGAAGGCCACTGATCAATCACATCAGTGTCGGGTTCATACTATTGAGGGTTTTTTTGGTTTGCTGTCTATTCATGAGAGTTTTTTTTTCTTCTTCTCTGTAACGGTCCGGTTATCCAGTTTTGTGACGTCATTGTTAAGCTATTTTCTCTTTGTGATACGCGTTCTTGTACAGTTTTTCTTGTTGCCCCCTTGTGAATTTATCCCCTGTTTGTGTTTCTGCCCCTGCCTTGTCTTCATGGTGATTTGTGTGTCTTTTTCTGTGAGGTTGATCTTGTCCCCCCTCTACCTGCTTCCCCATCCACCCTCCCTGGGTTGGGGTGGGGGTGGGGGGTGGATGTTACAGGCATCCGGGAGTTCGCCTTGAGGGGGGGGGGGGGGTCCTGTCATATCCCGAGCGCTATTTTGTCCGCGTTCGGACTACACATCATTCCTGTCAGGCTTTGACAGCTCTGGCTCCCCGGGCTCTGATTGGTCAAACGCTCGGGAGTTCCCTGCTGTCAGAGCCTGAGCAGCTGTGCTGCATTTGCGGTCGTTAGCAGCCGGCTTTAAATGCCGGCGCCAGCGGCTGCATCTTGCAGCTGTCTTGTCAAGCATTCTTGTCAACGTTCGTGTCAAGCATTCGTGTTAACATTTCCTTAATGTTCTTCCACGGTTCTTCGCTAAAGTAAGTGTGTTTATGGTCTTAGTTATTGTTAGTATTCCTTGCCTTTTCCTTCGTCTGATGACGAGCGAATGTCCCTCGTCTCAGCTGTCATTGATCGGTGTAATGCTCGTAGTTAATCTTGCCGCTCAGCCCATGCGGCTAGCTACCTTGTCCTAGCCTTGAACTGTAAATAAACCTAAGTGCAACTTAACTGGTCTGTGGCATCTTATGCTGGCTCGTGAGGGCCAGACGTGACAATTATGCAGTATATGAATGTCTTTTAGTAAACTATTTTCTTTGAATTTCAATGTCATCTCAACTCCTTTCAAAGTTATGGAGAAATTCATGCAAGGACACTAAAGAAATGGGGTTTTTTTTCATGTGCATTGGAAAATCAAATGCCTTTTCCACTTTTTGTTAGATTTCTTTTCTTCTTGCTGCTGTGTTGTGTTAATGCCATATATTGTTGTGTTTACCACTTCAGGCCGGCATCATAAAGTTTAATTTCATTGAGACATCCAGAACAAGTCCGACTGTTGAACTGAAGCCTTGGTTGAGGAACTGAGGGTTCAGCTGCATTAAAAAAAAGGATTGTTTCTCCTCCTCTAGTACACCTTTCTATAACAAAACAACGCTGCAAGGAATACTGAATAACATTTTGAAGGAAAAATACGTCTTTTAAAGAAGCCATGCACAAGGTTATCCATGAGCCTGAAACTTTGGCAAACAAAAGAGCATAAACTTTGGACATTTTGCTTTTAAAATTCAATGCCAGAAGAAGCACACACATACAAATGAAAAGCCCCAGGGGTCAAGTAAACCACAGCAAATATTAAATAGGTATATGCACCCAGAGAGGATGAAGTTATTTACAGCGGATGGCTGGCAGCCCAACAAAGTCCTTGATTCCTTTATATTCAAAATTCTGCACTGCCCCTATTAATCACTCCTTAATTACTCCACAGTGGAGCATCCACACCAACAATGGTTTCTAATCATAAAACACTAAAATCATTAGTATGTTTCATCATTAATCTTTCAGTACATTAGCTGAAAAGGTCTGGCTGCCTTGACGGGGTGAAGAAATTCTTTGTGTATGATTTTATTAAAGTGAACGATTGTCTTATCTGGAAATAAAACCAAAGCAAGAATGAAGCAACAACTACAACTAGAAATTTTACATTTGACACTTTATTTGTGAATATTTGTTGTGTTCCTGTTATTAAAAATGTGAAAGTGCTTCCAGCTTGTACAAAACATCAATATTTCATTGTGCCAGTGCCCTCTAGTGGTCATATATGTTATGACCATAAATGGCCTGTGACCATAAACCAAAAGTCTGAACATTCAGTCGTTGTTATTCACCCTTTCAGCCTTGTCACCTTGCAGTTGATGGAGAGTCATCTATAAATGTGGAGAATGAAAATGATCAACACAATCTCTCAGACAGGAAATGGAGCAAAGACATGAACGTTTAAAAGACTGCAACATTTTTACTGACCTCTGCTGTCATCTGAGGAGGAATCTGGTCTGGGCTTAGATGTTCTCGTGTTGAGCACCGGCATTTTCTGCCAAGACAAAAAAGCGGGGAAAAAAGAAGTAACTTTTATAATATCTTCTAGTTTTGTCATTTGTCATCTTCACACAGGACTTATAACGGTCACAGAAGCATGTATGTGTCTAAACATATGTATTGTACACAAACTGAAAGAAAAGTTTTGGTGTTGCATTTAGTAAGTGTTGCTGTGAAAGTCATGTGGGTTCTCAGGTCCACTGTGGCAACAGTCACTTTGTCTCCACAACAGCTGCACCGCAACATTTATGCAGCCATCTGTGTTCAGACATTGTTCTTCTCTTTATGCAGCAACTCCAGCTACACATTAAAACATATAGATATTCTCTTTAGGAAGAATTAATTTGATGGATGTTGTGTCTGTCCGACCCCAATATACTGTAGACAACTGGCTATTAGGCAGCATAACAGACTTTAAAACTGATAAAAAGCATCTTCAGCAAAGAGTGATAAAACATTAGTGAGTGTAGTGTCAGAATGGTATTTCAGATCTTCATGTCAAATTACTTTTTCTTTCATTCATTCAACAACGAGACAAAATGCTTTCACCACACACAATGTGCTGTTTTGTTTATGTTTAAGTATACCAAGCCCAGAAATGCTGGATTTAATTTTTAAAATATTTAACCTATGTATAGGCCATTGTTTGCATCAGTTTCATCATTGTGATCATGAACTTAATTCCCATCATCACCACTTCCTCCTAACACTGAACCATATACTAACCAGTCCAGCTGTGCAATAAAGCACACAGTCCAAAGGATTTGTATAATACTTTTTGGACCTTTTGTATTGAGCTGTTAATTAATACTGCCTCAATTTTTGTGTCCTGACTCTGGAGTTACATCAACATTATCTTCAAACTTCTTTCTGTCTTTTTCTTTAATTCAATAATACAAACACCAATGGTTAAAATGCCTGAATTTAACCTGTGCAATCTATACCATTTATTTTGAGTTTTTGGCTGACAGAAATCTCTCAATATGAAATCATTTGTTGTAATTTATGTAAACACTGATATCCACAGTTTCACCCAGTTCTGTACATTGTAGGTCAGTTTCTTTTTATAACTGTTCTGCATCATAACAGAAAAACAGCTACACTCACGATTCCATATCTACATCTTTGGAGTCCAAGCATTTTACTCACCTGCAGAGGCAGACAGCTGAAGTGATGGTAAATAGTAGCAGCCCGAATGCAAGTCGGAGAAAATTATTTAAATGTTCCGATAATGAACTGTTTCCTGCATAGAATCAGATTAGAATTATATTGCAGCTGTACTATGGTTTTACATTATTATTCCCACTTAGGTCTCTACCTACCTGGGAGTTTTTCAGACACAGTTAAAGTCCATCTAATACTGTGTAGGCCGTCTGTATCAGTTACTTCACATGTATAATTTCCCTCATCATCATGTTGAGCACTAAAAATAGTTAGCTTTGTAGGTAAGCCAGGCTCTATTTTCAGTCTGTGAGAGGAGAAATTTGAAACATTCTCTTGACGGGCAGGGTCATATATAAAGAAAGATTTGTTTTTAATCCATTTAATCAGTGTAGCATTCTTCTCCTCCTTTGATATGTTGCAAGTGAACATGACCTGGTCTCCTCTGAACACCTTCATCATGATGTGCTCACTTGAAATTTCTAAAAGTTAAAGAAAACAATTAACCACTATGAAATTCATGCAGTCAGATAATTAGGTTTTAAAAAAATCTACACTGTACCTGCGAAGACATGACACATCAGTACCATTTGAGCGGTGAACACTGCTGCTCTGCTACAGCTGAACATCGTGACTAACACACTACAACTTTACCTGCAGCTTCAAATGAACTTGAGGAGGAGACTGAGGACAGGAAGTGGTTGGTTGCTGTTCTGGTGAACTAAACTTCTTTTAAAAAGTGTCTATTTAACAACAAATTCAGACAGCAGCATGTTCCTAAAAGTGAAATGAGGGATGCAAAATGTAAACTAGAAATAGCTGTCTGTCGTTTAGTAACTCAAAATGAAATGGATGACTCCGAGATGTGCTGTTAGGAGCCAATTTTCCAGGAAGAGCACAACTCACACAGGTGTCGGCATCTGTAAATGTCTTGTCGCGTCAAAGCGTTATCTTGTCCGCTTCTGTTTGTTTTTATTGACTTCGTTTTTAATTTTTTATCTCTTTTCACTGATATTAGCTTTTTGCTTGGTGTTAGCTTAGTGTTGGCCTAGCAGAAAGCCCGATCAGACACACGGGTGGATCAGACCCCGGGCGGGGCTGTTCACTGGGATGGGCTAACCTGTTTAAGCTGGTTTTAGCTGTTTTTGGCTGGCTGGCTATCCACTTCTCGCCTGGAATGTCATGGCTCCATCCTCGACGTGTGTCAGCTGTGTGTCCCTCCTTAGGAAGGTTTCTGAGTTGGAAGTGAGACTCTCCAACCTCTATAAGATTCGGGAGGCTGAAGACCACCTTGACACTATAATTCTAGGGCGAACATCGGCCCCGGCAACCGACTCGCAGCTGGCAGAGACGGCTACTTACCTGGGTGAATTCAGCACATCGCCATCCATTTCCACCCCTGCTCAGGTCTCTTCAGATTTCCAGGACCCCAGCAATAAACATTGACTTCAGCTCGGAGCTAAACCCAAAGCCCCGGGTGGTTTTTCTCATCCTCAATGCGCACCCTGGGCCTTGACTGGGCCAACTAGCAAACATCGGTGATTGACCAGACAGGGCCGCGCCTCTTCTCTTCCCTTGCTACTGGAAAACAGATTTGACATCCTTTCCCTGGAAGATTTTCCCCACCTGGACGTTGATCATCCTCCCATGTTTTGTACATGTTGGATGCAACAACATCCCAGATGAAGCGTCGGAGATCTTAAAGAGTGACTTCAAGAGCCTTCTTTCAACTCTTATGAACTGTGGCAGACGTGTGTTTATCTCTGGGCCTTTGGCACCTTTCAGACAAGGTTGCCATTATTTTAGCAGAACTCTCAGCCTTAATACCTGGTTGTATTCTACATGTCCTACTTTTAACATTGGTTTTGTAGACAATTTCAACCTGTTTTGGAACCGCCCATCACTTATGAGGCCAGATGGCATCCATCCAAATAGACTTGATGCATGTGTTTTAAGGGACAATCTGTTTTATTCCATTCAGCGTTTTTTAGTACAGTGACTGAAATTTGGTGCGTTAACTCACCCCGAAGTTCCTGGGTCTGCCAACCAGCCCTTCTTTGTTTCCACTTCTCATATTAATCCTATTAATCTAAATAATCCTCACTGTTTAGATCAGTCTTCAATTGATAACCCCATAGAGATTGTGTCTGTTTCCCGTTACCAAAATATTATAACCCAAGACAAATACAACATAACTTGATAAATACATGCCTTTCTGCAGCTCCTCCTCATCCACCACCCCTCAACTTAGCCCCTGTCTTCCCCCTCAGAGAACCTTTGTCTACTCCCCCCAAAGTTAATAAAAATATAATGTATTAACATCCCAAAGTGATTAAACAAAAAGTTGGTAAAACTCAAATTAAACACCAAGTCTCTAAATTTAATAATTTGGCCTCTGTTCCTCCTCATAATTTAAAAATTAAATGTGGTTTGTTAAATATTAGGTCTCTAACCCAAGTCTCTACTAGTTCATGATCTATTAATTGATCATCAGATTGATTTAATATCCCTTACAGAGACTTGGCTAGGGCAAGATGATTATGTTGGTGTAAATGAATCAACTCCCTCTGGTTATCTAAACTATCATAATCCCAGAAGTTCTGGTCGTGGAGGTGGAGTAGCGGCAATTTTCCATTCTAAATTACTAGTTAATGTAAGGCAAAAATCATGTTTTAATTCCTTTGATGGCCTGGTCCTCAGTATGGGGCATGTTAGCAATCCTAGCTTAAACTCAATTTTCTTTGCCATAGTTTACCGTCCTCCCTCAGCCTACTCTGACATGATTTCTGGACCCAGGGGACAGAAGACAAACTTGAGGGGATATAGTTAACTTTTTATTGCCCAGTGAGCTGTGTATGAGTGTGTGAATGTGTAGTGTGAGGTGTGATGCGGGACTCGTGCTGGAGCTGAGCAGGTCTTTGCTTCGCCTGGCAACCCTAGAAACACAAAGCAGAGGTGTTAGCGCTGCACCAGTGCGGAGGGTGTAACAAGAGACTGCTGCTTACTTTGCAGGTGGAGATGCAGAGCTTCAGCTTGCCTTGCTGACGGCTGCCAGGGGGTGAGCGTCCTGCTCGGTGTTGTGAAGCGGGGAGGTGACTCTGACGCCGGGGAGATGCTGAGCTGCTGCCGGGGAGAGAGGGTCCGCCGCCTGGGGGGTCCACCTGTGCACAGGGGAGAGAAGCTTGATAAAGTAAGGGTGAGAAGCACTTACGTGTGTAGACGTGTTGCTCTTCCTTGAACGGAGAATCAGAACGAGACTGAGGACGGGCGAAGTGCCTTCCTGAGTGTAGCAGACGGCTCCGTGCTGAGTCGCAGGCAGGGTTGGCTCTTAAAGGCCACTGACGATCAGCAACAGGAGTACGCACAGCTGAAACAGGTGAAGGCCCTGCGGGCACCATGACGGTACTCCCCCCTCTAGAGGTGCCTCCTGGCACCTGTCCTATCCTACCTGGGTGCGTCAGATGAAAGTCGCAGATGAGCTGTTTGTCCAGGATCAGCAACGGACGCGCCCAGGATCTATCTTCAGGGCCGAAACCCTCCCAATCCACCAGGTACTGTAGGCCCCGACCCCGCCGACGAACATCCAAGATGGCAGTGACCCCACACGCCGGGTGGCCATCGATCATCCTCGGGGGGGGGGGCGGGGGGCGGGCAGAAGGGACTGGAGACGAAGGGCTTGACCTGAGAAACATGAAAGGTGGGACAGATGCGGAGGGAGGGGGGAGCGCTAGGTGGACAGCAGCAGGGTTAATAATACGGTCAATAGTATACGGACCGATGAAACGCTTGGAAAGTTTGCGTTTCTCAGCCTTCAGATTGATATTACGAGTAGAGAGCCATACCTGCTGACCCACCTCGTACCTGGGAGCCGGTCTCCTGTGACGATTGACAGTCTTCATGTTGTGCTCCATGGTCCGGAAGAGGACTCGGCGGGTGGTGGTCCAGAGCCGGCGGCAGCGCCTGACATGAGCAAGGACAGAAGGCACCACCACCTCCTCCTTCTCCTCTTCCGGGAACGGGGGGGGGGGGGGGAGGGGTTATACCCCAAAGATGCCCTGAAGGGGGACATCCTGATCGCCGATGAGACCGTGCAATTGTGGGCATATTCAATCCAGGGCAGGTGGTTACTCCACAAAGAGAGACTGGATGCAATGACACATCGCAGGGCAGCCTCCAGCTCCTGGTTCGTTCGCTCACACTGCCCATTACTCTGCGGGTGGTAACCGGAGGATAGGCTCACTGTCGTTCCCAATGCCTGGCAGAACGCCCTCCACACCTGAGAGACAAACTGCGACCCCCGGTCCGAGACGATGTCCGCGGGGATTCCATGGAGGCAGATGACATGCTGAACCAGCAAGTCCGCTGTCTCCCGCGCCGTCGGCAACCCCCGGAGAGGGACAAAATGGGCCGCCTTGGTGAAACGGTCGACAATGGTTAAGATTGCAGTGCAATGGTTAGATGGTGGGAGGTCTGTCACAAAGTCCAGGGCGATGTGTGACCAGGGGCGACCTGGGACCGGGAGGGGGTGTTGCAGTCCGGCCAGGGGAGAGGAGGAAGACTTCCCGGTGGCACACTGCGCAGGCCTGGATGTAGTCACCGACGTCCTTCCGCAGGCCCAGCCACCAAAACGCCCTTTGGAGGAGCCCAACTGTGCGTGAAATCCCTGGATGGCATGCCAACTTTGAGGCGTGAGCCCAGTGGATGACCTCACCCGGGACCAACGTGGGGACGAACAACCGACCCAGGGGGCCGTCTCCTGGATCGTGCTCAGCCTCCTGCGCCTTCACCACTTTCTCCCGAATGTCCCACAAAAGGGCGCCCACGATGCAGGACGGGGGAAGGATTGTCTGCTCCTGGTCCACGGAGGTCTCCACCGAGAACTGCCTGGAGAGTGCGTCCGGCTTGGTGTTCTTCCCTCCAGGGCGGTAGGTGATGGTAAAGTTGAACCGACCGAAGAAGAGAGACCAGCATGCCTGACGTGAATTAAACCGTTTCGCCGTCCTCAAGTACTCCAGGTTCTTGTGGTCAGGCCAAACCACGAACGACTCGGCAGCACCCTCCAGCCAATGGCGCCACTCCTCCAACGCGAGCTTCACCACCAACAGCTCCCTATCACCGATGCAATAGTTCTTCTCTGCTGGAGACAGGTGGCGTGAAAAGAAAGCACAGGGGTGGATCACCCCGTCCGTTGGGGAACGCTGAGAGAGTACTGCCCCCACCCTGGAGTCCGTTGCGTCCACCTCGACTAGGCATTGGAGAGCCGGATCCACCTGCGTCAGGTCGTGGGATGACGAGAATTCCCTCTTAAGGGTGTCGAATGCCGCCGCGGCCTCCTCCGTCCAGCGGAAGGGGGTCTTTGGGGACGTGAGATCGGTCAGCGGGCGGGCCACCGTGCTGTACTTAGGCACGAAGCGGCGGAAGAAATTGGCAAACCCTAGGAATTGCTGCAATTACTTCCTGGACGGGGGGGGGGGGGCACTCCACCACCACCTTGACCTTGGCCGGGTCGGGGAGAATCTGGTTGTGTGAGACTACAAACCCGAGGAAAGATGTCGTCTGGGTGTGGAACTCAAACTTTTCAGCCTTCACGAACAGCTGGTTCTCCAGAAGCCGCTGGAGGACCCGCCTCACATGCACCCAGTGCTCATCAAGCGAATGGGAGAAGATGAGGATGTCATCTAAATACACAAAGACGAAGGCACCCAGGAAATCCCGGAGAGCGTCATTGATCAAACGCTGGAAGACGGCCGGATCGTTGTTCAGCCCAAACGGCATTACCAGGTATTCAAAGTGGCCGCTTGGGGTCCGGAAGCCCGTCTTCCACTAGTTTCCCTCCCTGATCCGCACGAGATGGTACGCGTTGTGAAGATCCAATTTGGTGAACCACGAGGCCCCCTGGAGGGAATCGAAGGTCACATCCATGAGGGGCAGGGTATATTTGTCCTTAATTGTAATGTCATTAAGCCCCCTGAAGTCAATGCAGGGTCGCAGGAAGCCGTCCTTTTTTCCCACGAAAAAAAAACCTGCCCCCACTGCTGAAGATGATGGACGGATGATCCCCGAGCTGAGCGACTCCTTGATGTAAGTGTCCATCGCCTCCCGCTCCAGGGCCAACAGGCTATACAAAAGGCTCACTGGAAGCGGGGTACCAGTCCGGAGATTAATAGCACAGTCGTAGGGGCGGTGGGGGGGAAGAGACAGCGCCCGTGGCTTGCTAAAAACCCTCCCTAGGTCATGATACTCCACTGGTACCTTGGACAGATCCGGGGGAGGGAATGTGGGCGGGGCCATAGACACGGACGGGGCGCAGGCTGCGGACTGCAGACACGCACTGAGGCAGAACATACTCCACGAAGAAATGCTCCCTGTCTGCCAGTCGAAGGACGGGTTGTGCAGCTGTAACCAGGGGTAACCCAGGATGATCGGTTAAGTGGACGTAGGCAATACCAGGAAACGTAGGTCCTCCCGATGATTCCCGGAAACGATCACTGACACCGGCACAGTCTGTTGGGAGATGGCAGTCAGAGGGGCTTTGGATAGAGCAATGAGCTTGAGCGGAGGTTGAAGAGCTTGGCACGGGAGCCCCAACTGGGTTGCCAGGTCTCCTGATATGAAACTGCTCAGCCCCTGAGTCAGTCACTGCATGAGTGGAATGTTCAGTGTGCTTGTACAGTAAATAAGGCGAATGGGCACGAGACAGCAGGTGAGGGGTTTAGATTGAGAAACATCTGTAAGCCCCCCTACTGTGGCCCACGGACCTCCCCCTTTAACCGGCTCGTGCAATCAGCCAATTCGTGTGAGCTGCTTCCATAGTAAAGGCATAACCCTAGCTCCCTATGGCACTGCTTCTCAGCAGGAGGAATCTTGGAGCGCCCTATTACCATATCCTCTTGCCCCGGAAGTTGCTCCGGGGAGGGCAGGGCCAGCTGTGAGGACTGAGGGGCATGAAAGGATTGCGCGCCCGAGCGGCTGGAAGCCCTCCGCTCGGCGGCTCGTTCCCTCAGCCTGTTGTCTAAGCTGATGACGAGTGAAATTAGTTCATGTAACCTCTCGGGCTTATTCTGTGTGGCTAGCTCATCCTTCAGGGCAGGGCTTAGGCTACGGATGAATATACTGCACAATGAAGCATCCTCCCACCCGACCTCAGCGACTACAACCCGAAAGTCGACCGCATAATCTGCGGCGGATCTGCCGCCCTGTCGGAGATTAAGTAACCGGGTGGTTAGTACAGTTTCCCGGTCGGTGTGGTCAAAAACTTCCGTAAATTCAGCTAGGAACTGTTGGTAAGTTAGCGTGGCATAGCAGGGCTTAGCCATAACGGCATAGGCCCAAGCTAGCGCCCTACCCTCTAGCAGGTTAGCAATGTAGCCAATTCTACTGTGATCTGTGGGGAAATCCCCTGGAACCCGTTGAAAGACTGTCTCGCACTGTAGAATAAACCCCCGGGCCTCCCCGAGCTTCCCACTGAAGCAAGCGGGTGTGGGCACCGGTGTGAGACGGGTCGACGGGGCTTGACTCGTTTGGCTAGGTGAGGAGCTAGCGGGGCCTGGGGGAGCCCCGGAAACCGGTGGAAAAGCCCACTGTCCTTCAAGGTGATCCAACCAGTTGTTAATTTGAGATAACTGGGCTAAGATAACATTTTGCTGGAAAATAACTTGCTCCACTCGAGAGTCTAGGGCAGGGGTCAGTAACCTTTACCACTCAAAGAGCCATTTGTTTTCAATTTCTTCTTCTTCCGGCATTCAGAGAGAGCAGACGCTTTTCTCCCTCCTCTCCCTCCTAATCCTCTCCCTTCTGATCCCAGCTTGCAATGTTGCGTTTTTGTCTGTGTTTAGTCGCTCTTCTTCTGCTGAATCTTAATCTAAACGGAAATTATGGATCTGGAAAGCGGCTTAAATGTGATTGTCACCACTCTAAAAGAAGATCGGGTCAGGGGAGACCCAAGGGGAAGACTCATGGACATTGGGAACTCATGCGTCTGTATGATTCGACTGGAGATGCAGAAGACATCTATTGACTATGATTACAGGACTTCTACTTTGGCTTTTGGAGTTTCCTGATGTTTCAGAAATTGAGGAAGGTGGAGAGCTGTTCAAATGCGGACCCAGGCAAGCTCCTTCACCAAATTCAACCAGTTGGGGAGTGCACGAGGCGGCATGGTGAACTGAATGGTAATTGATTCAGATGGTGGAATACATCCCGAGTCGCTAGTGCTCTCCTGGGAATGTTTCTTAAGCCTGTACATGGAAATTATGAAGCACAGAATCGCATGAGAGAGGAAAATTCTATTCTCTGAGTGCACTGTGCAGATTTGACCTTGTTTTTTTTTTTTTTTTGGTGCCCTGTTTACATTCCTCCTCGATGAAGATAAGGTGGATGAGGCGGGTCTGCTAACCCAAACAATCGACAAACAATTGCTGTTGTTTCAGCAGACTGGACTCTTCAAGGACAGTGTTACCATGTGTCTTCAAACTCTGCCATCTGCAAGCACGAGAGAGATAGACTCTGGACTTGCTTATAGATCACATGATTATAACATCCATCCACTGCCAGGAGGCGCCCTCTGCTGTTCACTAGCAACTGACACACCCACACTACACACTGCATACAACATCACATGACTGATACATACACTGACACATATACACACACACTGTCTCTCTCAACTTTTGTTTTTGTGTGATCTATTGTCTGCTAATTGTGCATTGGAGAGTTTTTTTTCTATGTAATCACAATTTTGGTCATAAAATGAGCTTTATTTTGATTAACAATGCTTTTTTCTCTCTGCCCATTGTGTCACTTCCCTTTCCCCTCATTCCCTTCTTTACCCTCTACTGCTGACAGGCGCCTCCATGGCTGCCGTGTCATTGAGATGCGCTTATTCAGCGCGCCCAATGTCAAGTCAAATTCCTCGTATGTTTATGTTTTTTATGTAAACATGCTTGGCAATAAAAGCTTTCTGATTCTGATTCTGATTCTGATTTGGACCTATTTCCCACAGAAAAGAAAACACTGGGAGCCACAAAAACCCTTTTGACACTTAAAATGAAATAACACTGCATATAACTTTTTTTTCCCTTTATGCTATGTATAAACAAACTATAATGTGTTGCATTTATGAAATCAGGGAACTCCTGCAGAGAAAACAAAATTACATTTCTGCATGCAACAAAAACATTTTGAACTCCGAAAAAAAAAGACATTGAGTTGAAGGTTGACATTGGGTTGAAAGGAGAGTGCTATTTCTAGCACGGATGACTCCTGATCCTTCGATAAAAATCTCATAATTCCGCTGAAAACAATACCGAAAGCTCAGAATTCCAACACGAACCAGGGATGTGATTTGGGGTTGGGGAAATTATCTGAAAATTCAGCAGGGGTCTGGGGGACACACTCCCCCAGCGGGGTCCGGGGCAGAGCCCCGGTGGGGTAGGGGGGGGCAAGGGGGGCAAGGGGGGCAAAGCCCCCCGAAGCTCCTGGGTTTTTATGATTTTTAAGTAGCAGAACTGTGCTTAAATGACATAAAACAAACAGCTGAATGCCACTTATTAATGTATAATATTGACTTATGTTCCAAGAAGATAGCATTCCTAAAATATTCCAACAAGCATTATCCATCACATGCTTTAACACTTGATCAAATCAAAATCAGTTAATTTTATCTGTTCCATAATAGAAATAAAATTCCAACATACCATTACTTTTTATAATTTCAGCCGTGGCGCATATATTGAGTTCATATTCCCCACATATGTATGACTGTATGTGTATTGGGGGCTTCACGTCTCAGAGGACAAAAGAGGTCTGGGCCTGCAGAGGTCTACAGGAGATGACTAGGAGGTGTGAACTTGGGCCTTTGTCCCGGAGTCGATGCCCCAGGAAGAGTCCCGGAACATCGAGGGATAAGAGACAATAAGAGGAACTTCAAAGAGTGCATTGTGACTGGGGATTATGTACCACGGGATTGTATGTTTGCTAAAGCACATGTGACTTAGGTTGTGTGGCTTCTGCAGGGTATAAGAGTGTGTTATGTGATTGCTCAGTCTCTTCTTGCTTAGAGATTTGATAGAGCATGTGTTCCTTCAATAAAACTGAATCTGAGAAATAAACTCAGCCTCATCTTTGAACGCATACTCTACACTGGTGACCCTACGACAAATTATGGCCGGTGACGACCTTCACACACCGGACTTGTCAGGAGCCAACCGGGCTAATGCAGCTACCGCAGTCCAGCTGCCCGATTTCTGACAGCACAGCCCGTGCTCCTGGTTTACCACTGTTGAGGCGCAGTTCCATCTTCGGGGAATTTCAGCGGACGCAACGAAATTCTACCATGTAGTCGCAAAACTGGACAGCCTCACAGCACAGCGGGTGGAGAGCCTGACTAACCACCCACCAGAAGACGACAAGTACGGCGCATTGAAAGCCTCCCTCACCCGTGCCTTCACCCCCTCGCTGGGAGAGCGAGCAGAGAAGCTCCTGGTGTTGACTGAAAGCGAGGCAGACAGGCCTACGGACCTGATGGCGAGGATGCTGAGTCTGAGAGGCGAGGATGATGACAGCTTTATCTTCGCCCCTCTTTTCCTCAGAACACTACCGTCAGCGGTGAGAGTCACCCTGGCCAGCTCACAGCTGCTGACCAACTGAGAGTACCACGAGCTGGGCCAGGAGGCACAGCGACTCCTCAACGCCCATAGACGACACACGGCCACGACGGCAGCAGCGGAGCTGAGCGCGACGCTGGGAGACGGCAGGAGGCCAGAGGCTGCAGCACCAGATTCGCCGACGTCAGCAGCGGAGGAGACCAGGAGACGCGGAGCGGACGGCACACTCTGCTTTTATCATCGACGTTTCGCCGAGAGGGCACGCAAGTGCATTCCACCGTGCCGGTTCAAGCACTCGGGAAACGCCAGGACCGAGAGTCGGTAGCAGCTGCTGCTCTCGGCGCGAAGAATAAGCTGCTCTTCATCACAGACGCAAAATCAGGGGGGCAGTTCCTGGTGGACACAGGCTCCCAGCTGAGCTTCATCAAGCCTTCCTACGCCGACCAGCTGGCGCCTTCCAGTGGACCCCTGGTGTTAGCGGCGAACGGCTCGACGATCAAGACCTACGGGGAGAAGACCCTCCTCCTGTCTTTTCACGGTCGGACATTCGAGTGGACTTTCGTCGTGGCTGCAGTCAGCAATAACATGTTAGGTGCTGATTTTTTGTGCTCAAATGGTTTATTGGTTGATCTTGCTAATAGACGTATGGTTAATGCACTGTCTTTCCACAGCATTTCCTGTACAGCCCGGGTGGCCCCGCCTACTGCACAGCCCAACGTCACAGCTGCAGGTGGTAAGTTTCAAGCACTGCTCACTCAGTTCCCAGCACTCACAATCCCAACGTTTTCGGCGTCAGTGGCTAAACATGGGGTGGAACATTTTATAACTACCACCGGCCCCCCCCGTTTTCGCAAAAGCTCGGCGCTTGGACCCAGCTAAACTGGCCATAGCGCGCGAGGAATTCGCCAACCTGGAAAAACTGGGCATCATTAGACGCTCTAACAGCCCCTGGGCTTTGCCACTGCATATGGTCCCCAAGGCTGATGGCCCGTGGTGGCCTTGCGGTGATTTCCGCAGGTTGAATAACGCTTCAGCACACGACTGCTACCCGATTCCGCACATCCAGGATTTTTCGGCGCATCTAGCGGGGGCGCGCATTTTTTCTAAAATAGATTTGGTGCGCGGTTACCACCAAGTCCCAGTCCGCGCTCAGGACATCCCCAAAACAGTGGTAATAACTCCTTTTGGGCTTTTTTGAGTTTTTGCGCATGCCTTTTGGACTCAAGGGTGCCGCGCAGACTTTCCAGCGCATGATGGATACGGTTTTACGCGGCCTTCCCTCCGTGTTCGTTTACTTGGATTATATTTTGGTAGCCAGCACATCCGAGGAGGAACACGAAAGCCACCTCACAGCGGTTTTTCAGAGGCTGGCGGAGCACGGGTTAATAATTAACCCAGCGAAGTGCCAGTTCGGGGTGATGCAAATAGATTTTTTGGGGCACCGCGTTTTGCCAGAAGGAGCGGTCCCTCTGCCCGATAAAGTACGCGCAATAACAGATTTTCCGCAACCTCAGATGGTCAAAGCACTGCAGGAATTTTTGGGAATGGTTAATTTTTATAACCGTTTTCTCCCAAACGCAGTGCAGCTCATGCAACCATTGTACGCGGCACTTAAAAAACAAAAACATTCTCCCAGGTCAAATCAGCCCTGGCGAACGCTGTTTTGTTGGCACACCCGGTGCCAACGGCCCGTATGGCACTCACCACGGACGCTTCCGATTTAGCGGTGGGGGCAGTCGTTGAACAGTTTGTGGCAGGGAGCTGGCAACCTCTCTCGTTTTTCAGCAAAACCTTGCACGATACCGAGCGGAAATACAGCGCGTTCGACAGGGAGCTGTTGGCCCTGCATTTGGCCATCCGCCATTTCCAGTTCTGGCTGGAGGGGCGCCGTTTCACCGCGTTTGTGGACCATAAGCCGCTAACGTTTGCGATGGCCAAGATTTCAGAGCCGTGGTCAGGCCGTCAGCAAAGACAGCTGGCCGCGATATCAGAGTTCACCACCGATATTCAGCATGTCGCGGGCAAACATAATGTAGTGGCAGATTATCTTTCGCGTGCGGTAGCAGCGCCAGGCCCCCTGGGGGCAGACTCGGTGGCCGTGGCCACGGGCCAGGTTTGTGGCGCGGAAGCGCTCGCAGCCCCGGTCCGCGTGGGTTTAGATTACGCAGCCATGGCCGCGGAGCAGGTTAGTGACGCAGATGTGCGCGCGCTCCAGTCTGGACCAACAGGGTTAAGGCTGGAGCACAGGGTGCAGCAGATAGGTATGCCCCCTCTAATCTGCGATGTCTCCACGGGCCGCCCTTGCCCCGTGGTTCCAGCTGCATGGCGCCGCCGCGTTTTTGACTCAATCCATTCTCTGGTGTACCTGGGGGTGCGCGCATCGATTAAGATGGTGGGGGAGAAATTTGTTTGGCCAGGGTTGCGTAAACAGGTCAAAGAATGGTCAGCAGCCTGCGTAGCATGTCAGTGAGCCAAAATACACAAGCACACTAGAGCCCCTTTGGAGCCTTTTCACATCCCGGCTAAGCATTTTGATCATGTGCATATCGACTTGGTAGGCCCCCTTCTGTTGTCGCAGGGGTGCACACACCTTTTGACGATGGTAGATCTCACCACGCGCTGGCCAGAAGTGGTCCCGCTGGCGTCAACTACGGCAGCAGACATTGCACGTGCGTTTTTAACGGCGTGGGTTGCGCGTTTTGGAGTCCCATTGGACATAACGTCCGACAGAGGTCCCCAATTTGTTTCAGAACTCTGGTCATCCATGGCCCACAGCCTGGGGGTGAAAATTCATCGTACCACCGCGTATAACCCCCAGGCTAACGGTTTGTGTGAACGCTTTCATAGGTCATTGAAAGCAGCCCTCAGAGCATCTCTCACGGATACAGATTGGGTGGATAAACTTCCATGGGTTTTATTAGGGTTGTGTTCTGCACCTAAAGAGGATTTGCAAGCCTCTCCGGCTGAATTAGTTTTTGGTCAACCCCTCCGTTTGCCGGGGGAATTCCTTCCCGATAACCCCGCACCAAATTGCCCCCCCCCCCCGCTCAGCTGTTGCAGAGCGGCACAGGATCAAACACCCTTCTTGGCCCAGTGCATCACAGTTTTCCATGGGTTTTTGTGCCAAGGGCTTTGAAAACTGCGGAGTTTGTTTTTGTTAGATATGACGCTCAAAGACCAGGCTTGCGGCCGCCTTACGACGGACCTTTCAGAGTATTGGAGACAGGTGAAAAACATTTTTTGCTGGATTTGGGAGACAGAAAAGAGTTGGTTTGCATCAACAGACTCAAACCTGCCTTTGTTCTGGCTGATGAACACGTGCAGTTGGCCAGGGCCCCCCGCTGTGGCTGGCCGCCGGGAAGACATTGTTCCAAGCCATCACAGGGATGTGCTAATGATTGTTATTGTAAGTATTGTTCAACCAAGCCTGCAACTGGACCAGCGGCGGTGGGGCTTCGCCAACCAGCCTGGCAGGTGTGGGGTCATCTGCTCTGCACCTGTTGTGGGAGACCAAGCGGCACCTCCGTTGGTGGTGTGTGGTGGCGCACTCGCGTGGCCCCCTTCTTCTACATCGGCCGGCGGATCGTCTGGGCTGCGGGACACCTTCATCGTGCGGTGGTGGGTGGCGGAGCTGACGGTGGAGAGGCTGACCGGGATTCCGGCCGGATCGGACGGCGGCTGCGGAGCTCGGTGGAGGAGCTGGCTGAGGCTTCGGCTGAATCCGAGGTCGGCTGGACCAGATACTGGTAGCACCGGAGATTGTCCTGCTGTCATCGGCTGCGGGATACACCGGGAGAGCTTTGGCTTTGCTGGCAGATACCTGCTGCCGGGCTGCGACCCAGGCTAGCGGTCTCTGTTGGCCACCGGGAGAGCTTCGGATTCGCCGCCTGGTGGAACAGCACTAGCTGGAGGCCTCCACTAGCAACCGAGGGAGCATTGGCCTCCTCGGCTTCACCGGTGGATCCAGTTATTCAATTGCTAGTCAACAGGTGAGCCTCTCCCTTGATTCTAATCAAATCAAATCAAAATCAGCTAGTCATTATGCCTCCAAAAAAGAGTCAGACACATGGAGAGGAGCTGGAGGAGATTAAACTCTTCCTAAACTTTATGTCTGAGGAAATATCAAAAATAGCTAAACAACAAATGCTGCTTGTTAACCTTATGGAACAAGTGCGCGAGCTAAAGGCTGAAATTGTGGACAAGGACAAGAAAATTAAATCCTTAGAAAAATGTGTGGATGAACTTGAACAATATACAAGAATGGATGACGTCATTGTGAGCGGTCTGAACACCAGACACTGCTCCTATGCGCGTGTGGCAGCTGGAGTTGGTAACCAGGATGGGCAGGATGAGACACTGGCTGAGTCGCACACTCTTGAGCAGCAGGTATTGACCTTTTTCAATTCTAATAACATTGTTGTGGACAATGAGACTATTTTGGCTTGCCACACATTACCCAATAAAAACAATAAATTAAAACCAGCGATTATCATCCGATTCGTCAGTAGGAAAGCAAAAATTGATCTTCTGCGACAAGCAAAAAAACTGAGAGGAACGGCTGTCTACATAAATGAACATTTAACAAAAAAGAACTCCGAAATAGCTAGACAAGCCAGGGCACTCAGAAAACAAGGAAAAATACAGTCGACATGGACAAGAAACTGTAAGGTGTGGATAAAACTGCTTGGCACTCCAGAAGACGCTAAAGTAATGATGATTAGAGAAATGGAGGAATTGGACAGATTTAAACCTTAGCCCTGATTCAGGAATAACGGTGCAGTAATCATAAGTGGAAATTTTGTGTTCTTTTCCTTTTTTCTTCTTGGTGTACATGGTTGTCATAAATTATGTTTAGTACTTTAGTCAATCATTCTTCCTCATTTGATGATGGAGGTGTAGTGGGGCAAATTGAAGCTGGAAATTTTGTTAGTGCTGAACAGCAACCTCAGGATGTTTTGGGAGGTGTTGACCCAGACAACAATTATTTTGGTCATATCAATAATAAGTGTGTTTATTATGAAGAACAACAATTAAATGGAATTATGAATTTGGATCAAACATTAACAATAATACATATTAATAGTAGGAGTCTCTATGCAAACTTTGATAGTATTAAGGAGTTTTTGAATCAATTTAATACACCATTTAGGATTACAGTATTGCAATAAGTGAAACATGGATTAATGAAGAAAAAGATGTAAATTTTGAACTAAATGGATATGAGATGTACACACAAAATAGGAAATGTAAAAGTGGTGGTGGGGTAGCACTGTATGTTGATAGAAAATTAAAAAGTAAAAAAGTAGACAGTATGACATCAGCAGTGAATGAAAGTATGGAATGTTTAACAATTGAGATTACGATGGATAAAAGAAAAAATATAATAGTAAGTTGTATATATAGAGCACCGGGATCTGATATGGAAAAATTTAAAAATGGGATGGAAAAGATGTATGCAAAAATAAGACAAAAGGATATCTTTATTTGTGGTGACTTTAATATAGATTTGATGAAAACAAAACAACACAAACCAACTGAAGATTTCTTAGATACAATGTATAGCTTAACCTTATTTCCAAAGATTACAAAACCTACAAGAATAACGACACACTGTGCTACCCTGATAGACAACACTTTTACCAATGTTATTGAATATAATATGGTGAGTGGTATAATAATAAATGATATTAGTGACCACTTGCCTGTATTTGTTTCTTTAGATGTTAATTATTGGGCTAATGAGAGTAAGAATAATAATAAACTATGTAAAAAGATTATCTATAAAAGAATACGAACAGAAGATAGAATCAGTGATTTAAAAGAAGACTTAATGTTACAGAATTGGGATGTTGTCTATAGAGAGAAAAATGTGTACTTGGCATATGATAAATTTATTGATATATTTAAATTATTATATGATAAAAACTGTCCAATTAAACAAATTAATAAAAAACACATATACAAAAATTGCCCATGGTTAACCAAAGGGTTACAAAATGCTTGTAAAAAGAAAAATTATCTCTATAAAAATTTTATTAAATTAAGAACTAAAGAATCTGAAAAAAGATATAAAACATATAAAAATAAATTAACTGATATAATACAAACTAGTAAAAAATTATATTATAGGAAAATGTTAAATGAAAATAAAAATAATATAAAAGGAGTCTGGGATATATTAAACAAATTAAGGAAAAATGGAACTAAGAAAATGATATATCCAGAGTATTTTACTGATAATTGTGGTGATATTTATGATAAGAATATGGTAGTAAATAAAATGAATAAATGTTTCATAAGTGTTGGGCCAGAGTTGGCAGCAAAGATTCCTAATCAAGGAAAAGACACTGTGAGTGAGACTTTAATTGGAAGTAACCCTCGGTCAATTTTTCTTACAGCGGTGGATGAACTAGAGGTAAAATCTGTTGTTGAAAAGTGTAAAAATAAATTATCTACTGACTGTGATGGTATTGATATGGCACTAATAAAAAGAACTGTTGATGGTATATTAAAACCATTCACATATATTTGTAATTTATCATTTCAAACTGGTTCATTCCCGCAGAAAATGAAAATAGCAAAAGTAATTCCATTATTTAAGCAAGGAAATAAACACCAATACACAAACTACAGACCAGTATCACTTCTCCCACAATTTTCAAAAATTCTGGAAAAACTTTTCAACAACAGATTAGAAAACTTTTTAAATAAACAGGATGTGCTGAATCAGAACCAATATGGGTTTAGAGCCAAGAGTACAACATCGTTGGCGATAATGGATGCAACAGAGGAAATAATAAATGCATTAGATCAAGGAAAATATGCAATTTTTTTTTTTTTTTGTTACTTATTTGTACCCGTAGGTAGACTTGGTTTGCAGTCTGGTGACAAACCACCGGCTGCTGGTCGCTGCGTGCGCGAGCGCCCTAAACCTACATGTTTTTGGTATGCGGGAGGAAACCGGAGAAATCCCGGAGTAAACCCACGCAACACGGGGAGAACATGCAAACTCCACACAGCTCACTGTTGGTCGGGGGCTGGGATCGAACCCACGACCTCATGATCCCCGCGATCCCCCGGCCAAGGGTAAAACTGTGCTGCCACAGTGC
Organism: Pholidichthys leucotaenia; assembly: GCA_020510985.1. Taxonomy (NCBI): domain Eukaryota; kingdom Metazoa; phylum Chordata; class Actinopteri; order Cichliformes; family Pholidichthyidae; genus Pholidichthys; species Pholidichthys leucotaenia. The sequence goes on from CM035843.1 coordinate 70,591,890, forward strand.
TAAACCACTGCGCCACCGTGCAGCCCATAAAATTGGTGTGTTTATAGATTTTAGAAAAGCATTTGATACAATAAATCATTCAATACTTCTTAATAAATTGCAAATGTATGGTATTAGGGGAATTGCTCTGAAATGGGTTACAAGTTATCTATCCGAGAGACAACAATTTGTGAAAATGGGAGAATATCTGTCTGGGTGTATGGGAATTGCCTGTGGGGTCCCCCAAGGGTCAGTATTGGGCCCCAAATTATTTAACATATATATAAATGATATATTCCAAGTTTCTAAATTATTAAAAATAATATTATTTGCTGATGATACTAATTTATTTTATTCTGGAAATAATTATAATCAACTAATCCATACTATAAATAATGAATTAAATAAGCTAAAAAAAATGGATGGATTGTAATAAACTATCACTAAATATAGATAAAACTAAGGTAATGATATTTGGTAATTGTAAAAATAAAGAAGATATACACATTCATATAGATAATGTAGTTATTGAAAAAGTTAAGGAGATCAAGTTTTTGGGTGTAGTACTGGATGATAAAATTAGTTGGAAACCACATGTCAGATACATACAAAATAAAGTTGCAAAAAATATTGCAATTATAAATAAAATTAAGCAGGTCCTAGATTATAAATCACTTCATATTTTGTATTGTTCATTAGTACTTCCATACTTGACTTATTGTATAGAAGTTTGGGGTAACAGTTATAAAAGTAAACTTAATTCATTGTTAATATTACAAAAAAGGGCAGTCCGTGTTATACACAAAGTCGGGTACCTCGAACATACTAATTTATTGTTTTTACATTCGAAGTTATTGAAATTATGGGATCTGGTTCATTATTACACAGCACAATTAATGTTTAAAGTTAGTAAAAACCTCTTGCCACACAATATACAGAATCTATTCAGGGAGAGAGAAGGGAAATATAATTTACGGGGGAATACAAAATTTAAAATTCACTTAGTAAGATCTACACGGAAGAGTTTTTGTGTGTCTGTGTGTGGGGTAAAACTGTGGAATGAGCTGGGGGAGAAACACAGGCAATGTCCCAACATCCATATATTTAAATCAACATATAAAGAAATGATTTTTGAGCAGTATGAGAATGAAGGGCAGTGATGTTACATTGTGTCTTCAGTGAGGGAAGGTTGTTGTGTGTTATGGTGATTGTGAAGGTGATGGTGTTGTTTGTGTTTGCATTGAACATGCCAGAATTGTATGTTTATTGTTGTTGTAATATTGTTGGATATGGACTGTCATTGTTGTGTCATTTTTGTTGTATAATTTGACTATGGGTGTAGTAATACTGTTATTTGTTTGGTGTGGAGAAGGGGTGGGACTGTATAAGAATTGGCTTCTTCCCACTCCTTTTGAACATTTTATTTTTGGTTTGTTTTTTTGTTGTGTTTTGAACTCTCTTTTTTCTTTCTTTAACAATGTTCAAATAAAAATCAATCAATCAATCAATTCTGATTCATAGGTGCAAGGAGCCGCTGCAGAAGGAGCAAAGCCGGCTTACAGCAGATATAGCAGGAGGTTAAAGCCCAACGCCCAACGCTGGAAGGTAGAACACCGGATCACTGGAGAGGACACTCCAGCTTCGCCTTTGGCGTAGACAAAACACGGGGAATGACAGTTACCGGTTATAAGCCACTGCTCAATTGGCGTAGAGCGTGGCGCCAGGGGTTGTTCCCGACGGTGGGAGGGATCATCAGATCTCACTGGACAGCTACCGCCCGCCTCAATCTGGGCAGCCCCCAGCCAATAAGGTGTTGTCCCGCCACAGATTGCTTTCCTCATTGGGTGCATGGGGATAAGGAGAAATCAAAACAGCAGGCTGAGAACCTTCGCACCAGGCAAGACAATAAAACAAAAGAGACCAACTCTAAAACTGGGAACTTGGAACGTCCGCACTATGATGACAGGACTCGCTGCTAACCTCAAGGACATCAACGACACCAGGAAGACTGCCATCATCAATAATGAGCTGAAGAGACTGGGAGTGGATATCGCCACTCTCCAGGAAACACGGTTAGCTGATGCAGGCACACTGAGAGAGAAGGACTACACGTTCTACTGGCAGGGAAAGGGCAGTGACGAACACAGGGAAAACGGAGTGGGCTTCGCAGTGAAGAACACTTTGCTGAAGATGGTGGAACCGGGCAGCACTGGCTCTGCACGACTCCTCACCCTCCGCCTGAACACCACTCAAGGCCCAGTCACCCTCGTCAGTGTGTATGCCCCAACACAGACAGCCACACCAGAGGCAAAAGACGAGTTCTACGAGAATCTCGCAACAACTGTCAGGATCATCCCCAACTCTGAACAACTCATTCTCCTTGGAGACTTCAATGCCAGAGTGGGTGCTGACCACGGCTCCTGGCCCTCCTGTCTTGGACCTTTTGGCGTGGGCAGAATGAACGACAACGGACAGCGGCTGCTCGAGTTCTGCACATATCACGATCTGTGCATCACAAACTCGTTCTTCAAGACCAAGCCCCAACACAAGGTTTCCTGGCAACATCCGCGCTCAAAGCACTGGCACCAGCTAGACTTGATCCTGACCAGGCGCACCTCACTGAAGAACGTGCTAATCACCCGTTCGTTCCAGAGTGCAGATTGCGACACAGACCATTCATTGGTGTGTTGCAAGGTCAAGCTGCAGCTGAAGAAATTCCATCGTGCTAGACAACCTGGAAAGGCACGGATTGACATCAGCAAGATGGCCCAACCAGAACTTGTTGAGCAGTTTGCCTCCACCTTTGAGAAAGAACATGGTGTACCACAAGGAGGAGAATCTGCAAAGCAGAAGTGGGAAGAGCTGCGAAGCACCATCTACCGCACAGCCTTGGCTACCTTTGGGAGGAAGACCTCGAAGTCACAGGACTGGTTTGATGCCAAGTTGACCGAGATGACCCCCGTCATAGAAGCCAAGCCCTCAGCACTTGCTGAGTACAAAAAGTACCCAAACGAGAAGAATCTCCAGATTCTCAGGGCTGCAAGAAGCAAAGTTCAGCAGACTGCTCGGCGCTGTGCCAACGAGTACTGGACTCAGCTCAGCCAAGACATTCAAACCGCTGCCATAACAGGGAACATCCGTGGTATGTACGATGGCATCAAGAAAGCACTTGGTCCGGCTCAGAGCAAGACGCCCCCCCTCAAATCTTCCACTGGGGAAATGATCACAGAGAAGAACAAGCAGATGGAGAGATGGGTGGAACACTACTCCGACCTCTACTCTAGACAGAACATCGTGACACCGTCAGCCCTTGATGCCATCGACTGCCTGCCATCCATGGACGAACTTGACGCCGAGCCAACCATCGACGAACTCAGTAAGGCCATTGATAGCTTGGCCGCTGGCAAGGCACCCGGCAACGACGGCATACCCCCTGACCTGATCAAGCACTGCAAGACCGCCCTACTGCTGCCATTGCATGACGTCCTCTGCCAGTGCTGGAAGGAAGGTGCCGTACCACAGGACATGAGGGACGCCAAGCTCATCACCCTCTACAAAAACAAAGGGGAGAGAAGCGACTGCAACAACTACAGGGGCATTTCCCTCCTCAGCGTTGTTGGCAAAGTCTACGCACGAGTTGTTCTCGTTCGTCTACAGAAGCTTGCCGAACGTGTCTACCCCGAGTCTCAGTGTGGCTTCCGCGCTGAGCGATCGACGGTAGACATGATATTCTCCATCCGCCAACTCCAGGAGAAATGCAGAGAACAGAACATGCCTCTGTACGTCGCCTTCATCGACCTCACCAAAGCGTTTGATCTGGTCAGCAGAGAGGGCCTTTTCAAGATCCTGCCAAAGATAGGATGCCCACCAAAGTTGCAAAGCCTCATCGAATCGTTTCACACCAACATGCAGGGGATAGTGCAGCACGATGGCAACGTCTCAGAGCCATTTAACATGCGCAGCGGAGTGAAACAGGGCTGTGTACTTGCGCCAACCCTCTTTGGGATTTTCTTTGCTATGCTCCTGAGGCATGCCTTCAGCACAGCAACAGAGGGAATCTACCTGCACACAAGATCTGACGGCAGGCTTTTCAACCTCGCCCGCCTGAAAGCCAGAACCAAAGTACGCGAGGCTCTAATCAGAGACATGCTGTTCGCAGACGACGCTGCAGTCGCAACCCACACACAGCAGGAGCTTCAGACCCTGATGGACCGCTTCTCCCAGGCATGCAAGGACTTCGGGCTTACCATCAGCCTGAAGAAGACTAACGTCTTGGCGCAAGGCACGGAAGCACCACCAACCATCACCATTGATGACTACAAGCTGGAGGTCGTGAATCAGTTCACGTACCTGGGGTCCACGATCAGCAACAACCTCTCCCTTGATACAGAGATCAACAAGAGGATTGGAAAATCAGCCTTCACACTCGCTCGCCTCACCACATGAGTGTGGGAGAATCCCAAACTGTCTGTCAAGACGAAAATGGCAGTGTACAACGCCTGCGTCATCAGCACACTGCTCTATGGGAGTGAGACGTGGACAACATACGCCCGGCAGGAAAAGAGACTGAACTCCTTCCACTTGCGCTGCATTCGCCACATCCTGGACATATCCTGGCAGGACAAAGTGCCCAACACAGAAGTTCTGTCCCGCGCCGGCCTTCCCTCCATGTTCACTCTACTCAGGCAGCGCAGGCTCCACTGGATAGGCCACGTTCACCGTATGGAGGATGGCAGAATCCCCAAAGACGTCCTCTATGGAGAACTGGCAACTAGCAGGAGAGACGTTGGCCGCCCACAGCTGCGCTTTAGAGACGTCTGCAAGAGAGACATGAAGGCCCTGGATATCAACACAGAGCACTGGGAGGACCTTGCAACGGACCGCTCCAAATGGAGAGGCACCCTGACCAGACAGCTCAAGGTGGGTGAAGAGAGACTGACTGCTGCAGCAGATGAAAAAAGGACCCGCAGGAAGAACCGCCACAGACCCAGCAGCACGGAGACCACTCACAAGTGTGACCTGTGTGACAGGGACTGTCATTCGCGCATCGGCCTGTTCAGCCACAGGCGGTGCTGTTCCAGCAGAGTAGACGTTTAGGATTCTCTTCCATGGTCATCATAGACCGACGGAGGCCGACGAAAGCCCAAGCATTTGGGGATGGGTTTGTGATATGTTGTGATATTTTCTGCTATGCATCTCTGTTTATGCTTTGTCCCTGAATAGATGTTTGGGGGGGGGGGGGTTATGTGGCGCATATATTGAGTTCATATTCCCCACATATGTATGACTGTATGTGTATTGGGGGCTTCACGTCTCAGAGGACAAAAGAGGTCTGGGCCTGCAGAGGTCTACAGGAGATGACTAGGAGGTGTGAACTTGGGCCTTTGTCCCAGAGTCGATGCCCCAGGAAGAGTCCCGGAACATCGAGGGATAAGAGACAATAAGAGGAACTTCAAAGAGTGCATTGTGACTGGGGATTATGTACCACGGGATTGTATGTTTGCTAAAGCACATGTGACTTAGGTTGTGTGGCTTCTGCAGGGTATAAGAGTGTGTTATGTGATTGCTCAGTTTCTTCTTGCTTAGAGATTTGATAGAGCATGTGTTCCTTCAATAAAATTGAATCTGAGAAATAAACTCAGCCTCATCTTTGAACGCATACTCTACACAGCATTCATTTCAGATCACCAGTTTCAATCTCCATTGAGACTTGAGCAGTTCATTTTGCACAATCACTGATGTAGCCAAGTCTTAGAAATATTCAAAAGTTATGAGTCAATGTCCATTGTGCACTGTCAATTTCAAACTGTTTGGAATCATAAAAGGGGATGGTTAACTTTTATTACCATTTCCTCCCTCACGCCAGCCCAGCTCATACAGCCGTTGTAGCCGCCAGTAACAGAGAGTTAATGACTCTCCACCTGGCCATACCGATTACCGGAAGTGGCTATACGCCACTTCCAGTCCTGCCTGAAAGGGCGCAGCTTCACTGCGTTCATGGACCACAAGCCGCTAACGTACTTAACGTACTTTATCTTCCTGGAAGATAAAATAAAGCGGAATTCGGCGAATTAGCAGAAAATCACATCCCTGAGAACACGCCGCCATGAATCTTTGAAAAAGCATACAATGAGCCATTTGATTGGTCCAATCGTTTGAAACTATCCAATCGCAGGGCTGTCAAGCTACTGCAATACAGCAGTAGCTTGAACACAACACATCCGGGTTATCGCGGGAGACGACTTCCGGGGAAGCGACGAGCACTTATGTTATCGTGTTGATTTTCGCTGACGGTGATTAAACTTTAACACATTTTTTTTTTAGATTTTACAAGATCACCATAATCTTCAAATTTAGAATTACATTTTAAAAACTAATGAACTAAAATAAAATACATTTTAATTAAATACTCATTATTTATTTTCCAAAGCCACAGGGAGCCGCAGCAGAGGGATGAAAGAGCCGCATGCGGCTCCGGAGCCGCGGGTTGCCGACCCCTGGTCAAGGGTGTTAAGATGGCGTGCTAGCATGAAAGTATGAAAAGCTGCACTAAGGTCTAAAAGGACAAGCACAGAAACAAGTCCATTATCACATGCGATCAGGAGGTCATTAGTAACCTTCACTAAGGCTGTTTCAGTACTATGATGGATTCTAAACCCAGACTGAAACTCTTCAAATAGACCATTTCCCTGCAAGTGGTCAAATAATTGCGTAGCAACAACTCTTTCCAAGATTTTTGAAATGAAAGGGAGATTAGAGATTGGCCTATAGTTAGCTAAAACTCCTGGATCTAGCGTTGGCTTTTTGAGTAAAGGTTTAATTACAGCAGTTTTAAAAGCCTGCGGTACATGGCCTAAAGTTAATGAAGAATTGATTATTTGAAGAATAAAAAGCTACCAATAAGTGGGAAGACTTCTTTAAATAACCTGGTAGGAATAGGGTCTAAAAGACAAGTTGAAGGCTTGGATGAGGAAACTATTTTGTCTAACTCTAAAAGGTCAGTTGGAGTAAACTGATCCAAACAGATGTCAGTTGAAGGAATTGTAGTAGTTACTGTATTTCAGTGGGAAGAATCTGACTGATTTTATCTCTGACAGATGAAATAGTGTACGACAAATGTACGACAAATTCCTAGTTTGTGTACTACATGAACAATGGCAATAAATCTCATTCTGATTCTGATATTATGATTGAAAAAGTTCATGAAGTTCTGACTAGTAAGCTCTAAGGGAATGCTAGGATTGAAAGAGTCCTGACTCTTTGTCAGCCTGGCTACAGTGCTGAAAAGAAACCTGGGATCATTCTTGTTCTCTTCTATTAATGCAGAATAATAACTTGTTCCAGCTTTTCTAAGAGATTTTTTATAAATTAAAAGATGATTTCTCCAAGCTAAATAGATTTCATCTAAATTAGCGGAGCGCCATTTTCTTTCTAATTGACAAGTCTTCTGTTTAAAGCTACGAGTTTCTGTGTTGAACCAAGGAATTAGAAATCTCTGATTAGACTTTTCTTTTTTCAAGGAGCCACCATGTCTAGAGTCTGATGCAGAGAAGCTGTAAAACTATCTACCATGCTATCAATTACAGAAGGAGCAAGCTGTTTATAGCTTATTTCCGTTGTGTTGACACATGGCATAGAGGAAACAATCTGCTTAAATTTGGTAACAGCATCATCTGAGAGGCATCTACTGTAGTAATATTTTTCTTTAGGAGCCAAATAGTCAGAAATAGTAAAATCAAAGGTTAACAGACAACGGTCTGACAGTACAGGGTTATGAGGAGACACTACCAGATTTTCTATTTCTATGTCATATGTCAGAACAAGGTCCAACATGTGGTGGAGATAATGGGTAGAATTTCCTACTTTCTGAGAAAACCCCATCGAGTCTAATATTGAATTAAATGCCAAATTAAGGCAATCACTATCTACATCTACATGTATATTAATGTCCCCTTGTGGTGACGCAGCACAATGCAGACTGATACTATTCACGCTCAACAGGGATTGCATACGGACAGAGAACCCCTGGGGGGACAACCAGAACAATGGACTATTGTTATACATTCCTGGATTAAGGAGAGGAAGTCCGGGCGCCAGTTGGTCACACGATTGATATGTATTGACTGATATGTATATCAAAATGCAAATGTGCCATGCATTCTCTCTCTGTTGGTATAACATGTATAAAAGAGCTTGCTATACATGCCTCAGCAACACACACGACACACAGAACAACACAGCGCGACAGTGTGTCTCATGGTGATGGAGGAAATAAAACTCTGAAACCTTCCACCTCGTCGCATCTCGCCTGAACTTACGTATTTGTTAATCCACACCCTACTATAATTATTACCTCCGCCAGGCCAAAGGCCAGGAGGTTATGTTTTTGCCAGCGTTTGTCTGTCTGTCTGTCTGTCTGTCTGTTGGTTAGCAAGATAACTCAAAAAGTTTTGGACGAATTTTGATGAAACTTTCAGGTGTTGTTGGAAATGGTACAAGGAAGAACTGATTAAATTTTGGGGATGATCCAGATCACCGTCTGGATACAGGAATTTTTTAAAGGATTCTTTAACATTGTGAGATACGGCCATTTTCAACATGTGTGCAGGGGCAATAGAGGGCGCTGGTCATCGTGTCTGACGAACACAAACTCAGCGTTCTTCAAAGTTTTAGGCACAAATGCACGCGGAAAACAGTGGTGGGCAGGGCCTGCCAGCGTGCCTGTGTTTGCGCTACGCTGCAAAAACTGAGACGGGCAGCTGACCGGCACGGGATTATTTGGCAGAAATTCCCCGGGCAGTCATAGGGGCAGCGCAAAAACCAGCTCTCTGCCGGGGAAGCTTCCAAATCCTCTTTTTTTCCGCGAAGCGCAAACCCAATAAAACCCACGGCAACCTGTCTACCCAATTTGCATCCGTCAGTGAAGCCCTCAGTGCTGCTTTCAGTGATCTATGAAAACGCTCGCAGCCTGGGACTTTGCACATGAAGGAGATGGACACAACACCAACACTTCAGTTTATTACCTCCGCCAAGGAGGTAATGCTTTTACTACTGAACCGCTAATCCTATCATTGTGAATCCAATTGCTAGTCATATGTTTTCATGGTCAAGGAATCTGAAAACGTACACACAAACACTGTATGGGGGGGAACTGTGGCGCTTGGCGGAGGTCTGCGCTCTCCGAGTGCTTTTCTCGTTCTATCTGATTTCAGCACTAAATCAGATAAGAATTCAGCAAATTTGGATAAAAGCTCTGAGTAGGTTGAAGGAGGATGATAAACTATGTTAAATAAAATTGGGTTTATCCTAAAATTGTTAAAATGACCAATAATGAGGACCAGGCCTCCAAAGGAATGATAACGCATTTTTACCTCCGCCAAGGAGGTTATGTGATCATCGGTGTTGGTTTGTCTGTCTGTTTGTCTGTTTGTTTGTCTGTCTGTTTGTTACCTCCGCCAAGGAGGTTATGTGATCATCGGCGTTGGTTTGTCTGTCTGTTTGTCTGTTTTTTTGTCTGTCTGTTTGTTAGCAAGATGACTCAAAAAGTTATGGATGGATTTTCATGAAATTTTCACAGATTGTCAGAAATGGGTATTCTACAGATGATTACATTTTGGTGGTGATCTGGATCACCGTCAAGAAGAAAACCGCCATTATGGAAAATGCCATTTTTGTCAATAACTACTGAACCACTAATCCTATCATTGTGAATCCAATTGCTAGTCATATGTTTTCACGGTCAAGGAACCTGAAAACGTACAGACAAACACTGTATGGGGGGAACTGTAGCGCTAAACCGCCATTACGGACAATGCGATTTTCGTGAATAACTACTCAACCACTAATCCTATCATTCTGAGTCCAATTGCTAATCATATGTGTGTGTTTATATTTATATATCTATATATTTATTCCATCTAGCTACAATGCTCTGCACTGTGTGTGTTTATATTTATATATCTATATATTTATTCCATCTAGCTACAATGCTCAGCACTGGGTGTGTTTATATTTATATATCTATATATTTATTCCATCTAGCTACAATGCTCCGCACTGTGTTTTTATATATCTACATATTATTCCATCTAGCTACATTGCTCCGCACTGTGTGTGTTTATATACTTGCATATTTATTCCACCTAGCTGCAATGCTCCGTACTGTGGGTGTTTATATATTTACATATTTATTCCATCTAGCTACAATGCTCTGCACTGTGTGTTCATATATTCATATATTTATTCCATCCAGCTACAATGCTCTGCACTGTGTGTCTGTGTGTGTGTGTGTGTATATATATATTTTATAGTAATATGTACATATGTATATTAGCTGCTCTTGCTTGCTTGTTTTTTTTTTTTTTTTTTTTTTTTTTCTTGCCTTCTGATTGTTGCTCTGAGTGTTGCTATCCCTGTGCTGTTGCAATCCTGGAATTTCCCCGTTGTGGGACTAATAAAGGCTTATCTTATCTTATCTTATCTTATATGTTTTCATGGTCAAGGAATCTGATTTGCTTTACATTAACTAGTAATTTGGAATGGTAAATTGTCGCTACTCCTCCTCCACGACCAGAACTTCTGGGATTTTGACAGTTTAAATAACCTAAGGGAGTTGATTCATTTAAACCAACATAATCCTCTTGTCCTAACCAAGTCTCTGTAAGGGATATTAAATCAGTCTGATGATCAATTAACAGATCATGGACTAGCAGAGACTTGGGAGTTAGAGACCTAATATTTAACAAACCACATTTAATTTTAAATTATGAGGAGGAACAGAGGCCAAATCGTTTTACCAACTTTTTGTTTAATCACTCTGGGATGCTTATACATTATATTTGTATTTACTTTGGAGGGAGCAGACAGTGATTCTCTGATGGGGAAGACGGGCTAAGCTAAGGGGTGGCGGATGAAGAGAAGCTACAGAGAGTCGTGGAAGACTGCAATTCTGCTTCCTGGTCCCAACTCTGAATTGTCAAGGTTTTGGAAATTTGGATAAAAAGGATGCCAGATTGTTACATAAATGAGACGCACCATCCAAAGTGGGATGGATGCCGTCTCGTCTAATAAGACCAGGTTTTCCCCAAAATGAGCTCCAATTGTCAATGTAGCCCACATCGTTTGTAGGACACCACACAGACAGCCAGTGGTTGAAGGATGACAAGCGGCTAAACATGTCATCACTGGTCAGATTGGGGGAGGGGCCCAGAGAATACTACAGAGGCAGACATTATTTTGGCAAAGTCACACACCGATTCCACGTTAGGTTTTGAGACTTCCGACTGCTGGAGTCGGACGTCATTAATGCTGGCATGGATAACAATTGTGGAGTATTTACAGTTACTTTTAGCCAGCATTTTCAAATTTGACTTGATGTTGCCTGCTCTGGCCCCAGGAATGCATTTGACTATGGCCGCTGGAGTCTCTAGGTTCACGTTTCTGACTACAGAGTCGCCAATGATCAGAGTTTTTTTCCTCAGCGGGTTTGTCGCTGAGGGGGAAAAGCGATTAGGAACATGAACAGGTTGGTGATTAACCGGGGTTTTGCGGCTAGGCTTCCTTCTCACTGTCACCCACCCAGTCCCCTCGCTGCTGAGGAGGACCGGACGACCGCTAACAGGTCACCCTATGCTAGGGAGCTCCACTGCAGCTATGGGACATCCGTCGTTATTAACTGGCGCAGACAGTGTTTCAAAACAGCGGACCCGGGATTCCAAATCAGACACCCTCGCCTCGAGTGCCTCAAAAAGACATTTATTACCTTTACCGTTATCACTAAAAGAGGCAGAGGTGTAGCTAAACATCTGACAGAGAGAGCACACCAGAGGAGAGGAAGGAGAGCTAGTAGCCATAGTTAGTGGCTAACCCGAAGCTAACAAAAACACAGGTGAATGGTGAACAGAAGGCTAAAGAGGGTGATTAGATGACACTGAGTGCGCACACAGGTGCAGGAGGCTTGATAAACAGAAGTGAGAGCTGACGGTAGATGGAAAAAAGTGATTAAAATACAATTAAAGGCAAAATCCTCGGGAGAATGAGGAGAGCAAACCACAGACAGCCAGCAACACAGGAAGTGATGATACGTTACCACAGGAACACCTCAGTAGTACATTACAAAAAAGGAGCATCCCTTCAAACTCACAGAAAAAAAACCCCCACAACTTATAGGGATGCCAGCAGGTAAGATAAGATAAGCCTTTATTAGTCCCACAACGGGGAAATTCCAGGATTGCAACAGCACAGGGATAGCAACACTCAGAGCAACAATCAGAAGGCAAAAAAAAAGCAAGCAAGAGCAGCTAATATACATATGTACATATTACTATAAAATATATATATACACACACACACACACACAGACACACAGTGCAGAGCATTGTAGCTGGATGGAATAAATATATGAATATATGAACACACAGTGCAGAGCATTGTAGCTAGATGGAATAAATATGTAAATATATAAACACCCACAGTATGGAGCATTGCAGCTAGGTGGAATAAATATGCAAGTATATAAACACACACAGTGCGGAGCAATGTAGCTAGATGGAATAATATGTAGATATATAAAAACACAGTGCGGAGCATTGTAGCTAGATGGAATAAAAATATAGATATATAAATATAAACACACCCAGTGCAGAGCATTGTAGCTAGATGGAATAAGTATGTAAATATATAAACACACACAGTGCAGAGCATTGTTGCTAGGTGGGATGAAACAGCATAACCGTCTATTTAGTTATCCTACATGGTATGATTATGTGCCCATACATATTCTCACCCTCCATAGCGACCGGTATGTTCCTAGTTGTATGCCGGAGAGGACCATTGTGTAAGTCTATTGCATCTTTTGCATTCAAAAACTATTAGTTTGTTACGTCTTTTTGCTATCTCTGCGAGCAGCCCTGCTTAGGTTGTACAGTCTGACAGCCGTTGGTAGGAAGGACCTACGAAACCTCTCGGTTGTGCACCTGGGATGATGTAGTCTGCTGCTAAATGAGCTCCTCAGTGCATCCAGTATGTCCTGCATAGGGTGGAACTCGGACTCCAGCAGAGATGACAGTTTAGCCACCGTCCTTCTCTCTCCTATCTCCTCCATCGGATCAAGGCGTTGCCCCAGGACAGAGCTAGCTTTCTTAATCAGTTTGTTCAGTCTCTTCCTATCGGCTGCAGTAATGCCACTGCCCCAGCAGACCACTCCAAAAGTGATGGCTGATGCCACCACCGTGTCATAGAATGACTTCAGCAGCGCCCCTTGTACACCAAAAGACCTGAGTCTCCTCAGCAGGAACAGCCTGCGCTGTCCCTTCTTGTAGAGTGCGTCAGTATTGTGTGACCAGTCTAGTTTATTGTTCAGATGAATACCCAGGTACTTGTAGGATGTCACCATCTCGATGTCTGTTCCCTGTATATTTACTGGTGCTGTGAGGGGCTGCCCATGCCTGCGGCAGTCCACCACCAGCTCCTTAGTTTTCCTCGCGTTGATCTGGAGGCAGTTCCGATGGCACCAGTCCACAAAGTCCTGGATAAGCCCTCTGTACTCAGCTTCATCTCCGCTGGAGATGAGACCAACGATCGCAGAGTCATCAGAGAACTTCTGTAGATGGCAATGTGTTGTGTTGTGTGAGAAGTCCGCAGTATAAAGAGTGAACAAGAAGGGAGCCAGCACCGTTCCCTGGGGGGCCCCCGTGCTACTGATGATCGTGTCGGAAACACAGTCCCGGGTTCTCACAAACTGAGGCCGGTTCGTGAGGTAGTCCAGGATCCATGATGACAGGTGCTGGTCCACCCCTGCGCGCAGCAGCTTGTCCTTCAGGATCATCGGTTGGATGGTGTTGAAAGCACTGGAGAAGTCAAAGAACATGATCCTCACCATATTCCCGGGCTTCTCCAGGTGGGACAGAGAACGATGAAGGAGGAAGATCACCGCATCCTCCACCCCAATGCCATGCTGGTAGGCGAACTGGAGTGGATCCATCGCTGGTTCCACCAGGGGGCGGAGATGAGCAAGGAGCAGTCTCTCCAGGGTCTTCATCAAGTGGGACGTCAAGGCCACCGGTCTGAAGCTGTTCAGGTCTTTGGGGTGGGAAGTTTTTGGTACAGGTACCACACAAGATGTTTTCCACAGCTGTGGTACCCTCCCCAGTTTCAGGCTCATGTTGAAGATATACGTCACAATCCCACACAGCTGGTCTGCACAGGACTTGAGGAGCTTTGCGCTGATGCCGTCCGGTCCCGACGCCTTCCTCGCCTTGATCTTCCTCAGCTCCGTCCTCACCTGGGTCTTGGTCAGGGTCAGGATGGGGGGCTGTGTGTTGGGAGTGGGGGGGGTGTCGGTGGAGTGGGGAGTGGGTAGCAGGACTTGATTTCTTAGAGGCAGCAGGTAGAACACAGAGAGAAACTAGAAAAGCACTCGGAGAGCGCAGACCTCCGCCAAGCGCCACAGTTCCCCCCATACAGTGTTTGTGTGTATGTTTTCAGATTCCTTGACCATGAAAACATATGACTAGCAATTGGATTCACAATGATAGGATTAGTGGTTCAGTAGCTATTGACGAAAATGGCATTTTCCGTAATGGCGGTTTTCTTCTCGACGGTGAGGCCGACCCGCATCTTTAGGCCACCAGGACTGGAGGGGAGAACTCGGAGGCAGCCTCCCTACCGAGAGGGATAGCGAGGGGAAACCAAGCCGAATATGGGGAACCCCAGCGGCACCCGGTGGAGGAAGATTGGGAGAAAGATGAGGGACCAGTCCAGCATCAGACAGCAGAGGATCTGCAGTTTCTTCACTGACCTCGTACCGAACCGGTGCTGTGCCCTTGGTGGACCCCGATCGGGCGAGCGCTGCACCCACGACGGATCCTGATCAGGCTGGAGCAGCACCCACAACGGACCCTGATTGGGCTGGAGCAGCACCCACGACGGACCCCGACTGGGTCCGCGCAGCACCAGGGATGACCTCCGAGCATGAACCTGGAGCCTTCATGACGACGACCAGAGCTGATTCGTCACCGGTGACCCCGGAAGAAGACTCAGAAAAACAAAGAAAACTGGGATCAGGATCACCGGCAGTGGCAGAGCCTGGTGAGACAAACTTGGATGCAGTGATCGGCTGCACCCGGCTCGTTTCTCCGAGAGACAGGCAATAATGCTCCAGAACGGAAAAGAGAAAGACAAAATAGAGCACTTGCCTGATCTCGGGCTTTACCGCTGTCCAGGACTCCGACGATCCAGGCTTAATGATCTGGAGGTCCATTCCTAGCTCCGACTCAACTGCGGCGGGCTCCGCAGCCGGCATGATAGTCGTCACAGTCTGCGGACTCCCTGATGCTGAAGTCCATGCCGAGGGCCCGCACGGCGTGGTGGCAGGGGGTCCATGACCTGCTGGATCTGACTGCTCCTCCACGGAGACCCGGGGATGCTTGATCATTGATGCAGGCTCCAAACGACAGTCCGCCCACCTCCTCTGTCCGTGATGC
The DNA here is from genome assembly GCA_020510985.1 of Pholidichthys leucotaenia. NCBI lineage: Eukaryota > Metazoa > Chordata > Actinopteri > Cichliformes > Pholidichthyidae > Pholidichthys > Pholidichthys leucotaenia. The sequence continues at coordinate 70,607,351 of CM035843.1, forward strand.
GGCTGCGGGGCTGGCACCAGGCTCTCCAGGGCCACAGGCTCCTTCTTCGTCTTGCGGTCTATTCCTGGCACTGGGGGACACTCACAGAGAGGGGAAGGAGACACAGAGGATGCAGGTTCAATATTTATGGCTACAGCAGGTGGAGGGAGCTCAGGGGACTGTGAACCCCGAACTCCACCCCCAGGAGTCAGACAAGGCAATTCATTACAGGGAGTGAGAGAATGAAACAGCACTTGCCTGTTCTCCACAGGGCCGATGGTGACTGCTGTAGCGGGCTTGGTTCTCCCCTTTCCCCTATGGATGGTGACGGGGGGCCCCCCGGGAAAATGAAGAGGAGCCGCTCTCACTGAACCGAAGACAGGCGCAGCCGGGGAAGGACTCGTTGGGCTCACTGCAGCTGGAGAGAACGCCGAGGAGGAGGGAGGAGCAGCCGAGGCAGTCCGGGGATGAGGAGCTGATGGAACAGCGGGAACGGATGACACGGAGGCTGAGGCTGCCGTCTGTCCCTTCCGTTGTGACACAGGGATAACAGCTGGCTGATAGGCAGAGTTCTCAAGGCGGACTGGAACAGGATCTGGATGGGGATCTCGCTGAGACTGATTGTGAGCAGGGTGACGACGTCTACCGGCAGAGGGTGAGGCTAAGGTCAGATCTGGGAAACGCCGCTGCTGCGCAGAGATAGAGGCTAGCAGCTCGGCGTACTCGTAAAAATCATAGAGTTCAGGATGGATCTCCACCACTCTGACTGCCGCCACCACATGCTTCAGGATTTGGCTGGGATGGAAGGAAGAGCGAGCTTCAGCCACACGGCCCCGGATGAGCTCAGCTGCCCACTGCGTCTCTTCACGGGGGGTCCCGGCTGTGCTCTTCCTCTGCTGCGGACGGAGACGACCCTTTGGTGATGTAGAACCCTGGGCTGGATGGGTGGCAGGAACTTGATCCTTGCCCTTGATCCTTGCCCAAGTCCATGGAGTAGCTCTTTCCTAACGACGCCATTTCCCAACACGCTGGCACATGAAAAAAAAGGGAAAAAACTACAAGCCCCCAAAAAACAAACTCATGGTGACCGGTGTCTCGTTTGGCTGCGACCTACTGTCATGGATGTCCCTTGCGGGGCAACATTGAGACGCTATAGGCCAACTAGTGAGTTTGCGTATTTTTTCATAAAAAACAAGACTGACAAACCATCACGATGGGCAAAACACGAACAACGACTAAGGCATGAGACAATAGGCTAAGAGGAGGAATAACACTTACTGGAAATGATGAACCATAAAGGAGACTGGAGTTGGGGTTAGGAACTCCAGTCAAACATTGTGAAGGTCGCAGCAAGGAGAAAGCCTCAGCTGTTCCCTTAAATGAAGACACAGCACCAATCAGAAAAGCGGAATGTAATTAAATGAAATGACAAACAGCTGTCACCACACGACTCGGCTTTGACAGCTGGAAGTCCCGTTGTGACGCCGTCAAAATAAGAGTCCAGACGAAAGCCACAATAACAAGGCTCGAAATGACATGAAATGGGGAAAATGCTGGACAACCCGAGCATCTTGTCTCTGAATGATGCTGAGAAACTGATCCACCCTTTTGTTCGCTCTAGATTAGATTATTGTAACTCATTATTATCAGGTTGTCCTAAAATATCTTTAAAAAGTCTTCAGTTGATCCAAAATGCTGCTGCAAGAGTTTTAACAGGTACTAGAAAGAGAGATCATATCTCTCCAGTTCTGGCCTCCTTTCATTGGCTTCCCATAGAGTTTAGAATTAAGTTTAAAATCCTTCTTCACACTTGCAAAGCTCTTAATAATCAGGCTCCCTTTTATATAAAAGATCTGATATTACCCTATCTGACATGTTCAGGACCCAAGAGACAGACACTGACACGAGCAGATATGGACAATTATTCTTTATTGAATAGTGAGTGTGTGTAGTGCGTGTGTGAGTGCTTGCATAGATGTCTGTTCACTGGAACTGAGCAGTTCTGATGGCGACCTGGCAACCCTGAAACACACAAGTAGACACAATTACAGTTGTCCAATGATAGCAGGTAATTGTAGATGGTGAGGCTTACTTGAATGTGCCACAGGTTGTATTCTGCTGGCTCCGAGTGTCCATATGACGTGGTGGTGATTGTGCTCGTAGCTGTGGAGGTGAGGAGGAACTCCGCGATGGAGGTGGCGTTGCCCCGTTGGTCGGGGGAGCTGGTCCGCCGCCAGGGAGGTCCACCTGTGCACAGGGGTAAAGGTTTGGGGTTGAATAACAGAGAGATCTCTTACGTGACCGGTCTTAACGTGACGTTCTTGGCTTTGCTTGAGGACGTAGTCCTGGCTCATTCCCAGATGAGGAAGACAGACGACTCCGTGCCGGGCTGTCAGAAACACTGGCTTTTAACAGCCGCTGATTAGCACCTGCTGGTCTGTGCGCAGCTGGCGATAATGAAACAGATGATGGCCCAGCGGCCGTCATGACACTATCATCCTAATAGAGCATTACGCTCCCAAAATGCTGGATTACTTGTAATACCTAGAATCTCCAAAAGTACAATGGGAGGCAGAGCCTTCTGCTACCAAGCTCCTTTCCTGTGGAACCAGTGACCAGTCTGGGTTCGGGAGTCAGACTCGATCTCTGTTTTTAAGAATAGGGCAAAAACCTTCCTCTTCAATATAGCCTACGATTAGGGAGGGATCTTGTGTCTCTTAACCCCCCCTTTGTTTTGCTGTTAATAGATTTAGACTGCCGGGTAACCTCCAATAATGTACTTGGCTTCTCTCCATTAATGTTTGCTCTCTTTATGTCTGTCCTTTTCATCTTCTCTATCCCCTCACCCCCCAGCCAGTCGCAGCAGATGACTGCCCCTCCCTTAGCCTGGTTCTGCTGGAGGTTTCTTCCTGTTAAAAGGGAGTTTTTCCTCTCCACCGTCGCTAAGTGCTTGCTCACAGGGGATCGTCTGATTGCTGGGGTCTTTCTGCAATTGTAGGGTTTTCCCTACATTTGAAAGTGCTATGAAATGACTGTTGTTGTGATATAGCGTTATATAAATAAAGTTGAATTGAACTGAATTGAAAGACCACAGGAACATCAAATCTGTCACACTTTACCCACACGGTGTGCAGACTGAGTGCCTCCTCACATTTGTGCATCAGCTTACAAACATGATGCCAATGATTCTGTCACAGTGTGCAGGTTGTGATTTAATTAGAAATGCTTCTAAATGTGTTGGTTCCCCTTTTTATCCAAGAAACCACTTTGAGGTCGTCTGCCAGTCTTCCAAAGGGATACTAATATATCACCTACGGGAGCACAATGTTTCATCTAACCACACTGTGTCAATTAAAACTGCTGAACAGACAACTTCCTGACTTTGTGCTGTGGTCTTGTAGGTGCATGGATATTTTAAGATCATGTTAACATGCCTTCTACAGATCAACACCCCACCATTTCATCAACATAACTGTGCATGCATTTACAGAAATAATGTGTGAACACCATGGTGCTTTTAATAATTTGAGAGCTTCATTAAACTTTGCAGCTTAGACAAAGAATTCACACTAATTACAGTAGTCCTGCAGTACACTGCAGCACTAGAATAACTGAAACTATAATTAAATTTTACACAAATAGTCAAGTTTAAGTTTATGTAAGCCATTGATATGATTCATTGTCTTTATCTCCATTATGATTTGCATAATGAAGGACTACCGCTATATAAAATGTCTCTCCTTTCCTATATTCTTGCCCACGCAAACCAAAGTGAACTTTCAACGAGAACCAGAACAGGAAGCTCTTTTCTATAGGTGTCAGAATTAACTTTAAAGTCCATGTACTGTCTCTAACTCTTTAGATTAGCAAAGATGTATTGTGGAGCACAAATATACCATTGTCACAGGGATGCAGATTGAGCCTTATATTATGTTATTGCATCTATTTGTTAATTATGGTGTTAGTCATTATGCTTATACTGTATGGTGGAACACTATAACAAAAACAACTGCAAACTAAATGTTGAAAGACAGGAAAACTTTGATAACACGTGACAAAATATGACATCATTATAAGTGTACAAACACTTAAACTTAACACCTAGATTGGCACAGAGCATGGAGGGAGATTCACTGAAGTCAACTCCAATGATGTCGCTCTTAAAAGAGCATGGAAACATTATTATTACTATTATTACTTCCGCCAAGTGAGGACCGAGGGAATGTTATTAGTGGCGTTGGTTGGTTGGTTTGTCTTTTAACAACATAACTCAAAACGTTATCAACAGATTTTGATGAACTTTTCAGTAAAGGTGTGTAACGGCATGGGGAACAGATGATTAGATTATGGTGGTGATTCGGATCACGATCTGTATGCCGGAATATTTTGAATATTATTTTTATGCAGTAATGTGAAAAAATTTGGACACCCCTTTAAATATTCAGTTCTTTATTAAGAAATGTTCACATATCTATGTATAACCTTGTTTTTGTTTTTATTTGAATTTTTTTTTTACATCTATTTTATCCATTGTAAGCTTGAATGAATGTGGAGGTGTCCTAACAAAGATGGGAGGTGTCCTAATTTATTCCTCACTATTTGTTTAGAATTTCATTTTACAGAAAATTTGAAAAAAAAAGTCTTGAATTCATTTTTAGTTGTTTAGTTGTAGTACGTGAATCTCCCAGTATTTTTAACAGTGATACTAAATATCCATATGTTCAAATGTGTTTAAAAAAAAACAACACACAGGCTGATACAGGGTGTCCTAATTTTTTCACGTGACTGTATATTAATATGGCGTTTTTCATGTATTGCACCTTTAAGACGTGTCCACTGAGTTACCCCATAGGGCCACATGCCTCGGCAACCCAGAAGCCAAACACTGCAGAAAAAGTATGAGGGGACGTGTCCACCAAACTCATTTTTCCTGCTGTGAGCGACTATGTTTGATTCCTTCTCTATGTAGTCCAGCGTTTACAGTGCTGAGCACCCTCGGCACTGAAACGCTTTGAGAAGTGGACGCTTTTTGTTGTGGTGCTCAGGGATGAAAAAATTTCAGCTTGTCACACTACTGTACAGCTGCGCTCGTCAATGTCAGACTTTTCTAAGCAGCCAATCAGAATTGAATGAATGAATGAATGAATTTATTTCGGATAATACAGTACAGGTTAAAGAAACTGTATAATATAACAACAAGGTCAAATTAGACAAAGACTCCTTCTACTATACAATTCCACGTGAGTTATCCGAAATGGGTGATGGCTGAAGCCGCAGCTTATATTGCCCACCCATATTCCATCCAAGAATTCAAAGAAAAAAGAGTAAACAAGACAAGAGTGATTACAATTTAGAACAAAGCTAAGACAAAGTGTGACTGAGAGAAAAAAAAAAAAGAAAACTAAGCTAAGCTAAGTTAAGCAGTTACTATTCAAGACAAATCTAAGACAGAATGTCACAGAGAGAAAAAAAAAAAAAAACAAAAAAAAAAAAAAAAACAAAGCTACAACACAACACAGTTAAGGAAGGGCGGGACATAGGACACCAGAACAGCAGGACGAGAATGGGAGGTGACGTGGAGGAGGTGGAGGCTGAACTTTGCTGCATCAAACAACCCTGTACTCTTTGATCTGACACTAAAAGGATATCATGGTCAAAATTTGAAAGCAAACGCTTGGAGGAACATGTCCGCATCTGTCAGAGTGCTAGGTGAGTGTTTGTGCCTTTTTCATGGTCATATTTCTTACAAATTTGTTGCAGTAGATAATATGGATACTATATGAATTTGTAGTTGATAACTGCAAAAAAATGGTATGATACCGCACTGTTGTGTAATATTGCTTAGTTATTATGAACCTTGTCAGTAAACTGTAATGGAGAAGAGGGGAGAAAAAAAAGAAAACCAACCTGAAAGATTCAATAAACCATGATGTTGATTAAAGGTGGAATTGCCCAGCTCCAATGTATGGTCAATACAATTATGACAGTCTTGATATTTACCTCCGCCAAGGAGGTTATGTTTTTGCCGGCGTTTGTCTGTCTGTCTGTTTGTTAGCAACATATAACTCAAAAAGTTATGGATGGATTTTGATGACATTTTCAGGAAACGTGTATCATGGCACGGGGAACAGATGATTAGATTTTGGTGATGATCTGAGAGTGCACACCTCCACCAAGGGCTTTGTTTGCATTTGTGCAGCAGGATTACACAAAAACTACTGGATGGATTCAGATGAAATTTTCACCAGAGTTGGTTCTTGGGCTAGAGGGAAAGCCATTACATTTTCGGAGATGATCTGAGAATGCATACCTCCACCAAGGTTCTTATATCCTCACAGACTGTTGGCAACAATACTCCAAAACGACTGGATCAATTTGGAGGAAATTTTCACCAGATGTGGTTCTTGGCCAACACACGAACCCATTACATTTTGGGGGTGATCCATGACTGCATACCTCCGCCAAGGCTCAATCTTCTTGCAGTGGTTTAGGTTCAGGTTCAGGTTCAGGTTACTTTATTTGTACCCGTAGGTAGATTTGTTTTGCAGTTGGTGACATCCATATTTACAAGCCACTAATTACATTCAACATAGACACAAACACAGGCACACATCTTACAAAATAGGTAAATATAAAATATGTACAATATAATTTTTATAGCTTGTTCAACTCTTTGACAGCAGCAGGGACAAAGCTGTTTTTGTAGCGCTGGGTTCTACTTTTTGGGACAGCAAACCTCCGTCTGGAGGGAAGAAGCTGAAAGTTGCAGTGCAAAGGGTGGGAGTCATCATTTAAAATCGAGTCGGCCATCCTCTGTACTTGTCTGGTGTACAGGGATGTCAGGCTCAGCTGTGACTCACCAAGCAAACGACTGGACCATCTGACTACCTGATCCAAGGATTTCCTCTGTTTCAGTTTTATCTGACCAAACCATGACATTAAAGAAAAGGATAAAACAGATTCAATAAAAGCCCGATAAAACATAGTCATTATGGTTCGGTCAATTTGGAAGCGTGCAAGTTTCCTCAAACAATGCAAATTTTGCTGACCCTTTTTGCACACCCTTTCACAGTTCACCTCAAAGTTCAATCCACTATCAATAATCGTCCCAAGATATTTGTACGATTGTAAACATTCGGTGGTCTGGCCTTTTAGTATGGTGACTTTGTGCCTGGGAGTTTTCCTCCTAAAGTCAATAATCATATCTTTCGTTTTTGTTGTATTCAGCTGCAGGTAGGAATCCTCACACCAGTGAACAAAGTCATCAACTACTGGGCCGTGGCCACTCTCACCGTCCTGGAGGAGACTGACAATGACTGAGTCATCAGCATACTTTATAATGTGTCTGTTGTCATGTCTGCTCCGACACATGTTTGTTTAGTAGGATTATGTAAAAACTACTGGATGGATTTTTCTGAAATTTTAACCAGAGATGGTCCTTGGCCTGCAGATGAACCCATTACATTTTGGACCTCATCTGTGAGTACATACCTCTACCAAGGCCCAATCTTGCAATGTATGGTGAGATGGAGGTGGGGAGATACAAACAGATGGATGGACAAAGGGAGGGAAGGAAGGAGCCTTGGCGGAGATATGAACTCTGAGTGCTTTTCTAGTGTTATTATTATATTATTATTATGTCGTGGACCCCGAGCTACCAGCAGTATCAGAGAGGAGTGGTCGGGCTATGGTTTGTGGGACCGGCCGGTTCCGAGAGTGTTGGATGAGGCAGTATGGAACGAATCTTGGTCTAGTGTTTTGGGAGATGAACAGGACCAATCCTACTCAGGGCCATCGTGGGAGGGTTCCGGTGCCAGGGTCCAAGATACCCTGGATGAGGGAACTGGGCGGCACGGTGGAACGCCTGTGACGGTGGGTGGAGCCGAAAGGATGGCTCTCTCTTTCAGCTGTCCAATGACTCATGGAGACACCCCAACAAGCTGCGACATGCCAATGAGGAGAAGGAGGTGTCAGGGCTCTGACATGGTTTATCTCCTGGGGCAAAGTGAAGAAGAAGATCTAGAGAGGACCTGCGGGACGGGTCTCTGGAGGGTGGTTTTTCCATCAGGACTGTGTGGTGGTAGGGGGGCAATGGGTTATGTTGAATGTTATGATGTGAATTGCCCGAGCCACGTAGACTATATGTTCCACACATAGTTAATATGTGAATTGCCCTAGTTGGTTTAAAAAAAAAAAGGAAAACCCAAACGATGATTGTCTTAACGTGTTTAATACATGGTTGATGTGTGCATTGCCCAGGCTACATTGTTGCTATTTCAATATGGGTAATACCTAAAAGTTGCTATGTGAAGTGCCCAATTTACAAAAGAATTTTACCAGGGTGTTTAAGTCAAGATGGTAATGTCTGAATGGCCCAAGGTACGAGTTAATTATAGCATTGTGTTTAACACATGAAGTTGCTGAGAGGGCTGTCCAGGTTTTGGGATGTTCATAGCATGACATAGGTGTGGATATTGATATATGTGATGGCTGCGTTTTGAATTCTGACATATTGCTGGACCCAGGGAACACACACACAGGCTCGAGTGAAATTCAGTAATCTTTATTGAACCAACAGAGGGTGTGTGGGTGCGTGTATGCGTTGTGTGAATGTGATGACGATGGCTAAGCTGCAGCCGGGGGTGAGACAGAGCACCATACAGCCTGGCAACCCTAGAACAGAGCCAAAGCATAGACGTTAGTTCTTTCCACTTAAATGCGAGCAGAATAATGACTGGGGCTTACTTGCAGGTGGAATGATGTGAGCGCAGGTTCGGCCCGAGGGCTCCAGCCAGGAAGACAGGGTCTGCGGGGCACTCCCGGTGATGAGCGGTGAGATCTGGAGAAGCGAGAGGAAAACGTTCAGCCGCCGCGGGGAATTGGTTCCGCCGCCAGAGGAATCCACCTGTGCACAGGGGAGAGACTGAGAGGGAGGTGAGTAGCGTGATACTTACTTTGAGATGAGGGATCCTCCAAAAGATGAAGTAGCGATCTGTTCGGAGACAGTCGTGAGGGAGACAAAGGTCAGGGAGAAATGACAGATGGCTCCGTGCCAAGGCTCAGGCAGAGCCCATGAGTGATTGGCAGCAGGTGTGCGCGCAGCTGAAGCAGGTGACGGCCCAGAGTGAGTCATGACAGTACTCCCCTCCCGAGTGGCACCTCCAGGCGCCGACCTACTAGGGTCCTACTAGGTCCAGCAGGAATGATGGGCATACCCAGGACCATACCGGGTCCTGGGTATGCCCATTGGGGCCATACCCCTCCCAGTCCACCAGGTACTGCAGGCCGCGACCCCGGCGGCGGACGTCCAAGATGGAGTTGACCCTCCATGCCGGGTCGCCGTCGATGAACACTGGCGGGGGTGGAGCCCTGGGAGGGGGGCAGAGAGGGCTGGAAACGACAGGCTTGACCTGGGAGACGTGGAACGTAGGACAAACACGGAGGGGGGGAGAGCCAGGCGCACATCCACAGGGTTCACCACACGAACAATAAGGAAGGGCCCAATAAAACGCTGAGCCAGCTTCCTCTTTTCAGCCTTCAAAGCAATATGCTGGGTTGATAACCATACCTGTTGACCCACCTGGTATTGAGGAGCAGGTCTTCTGCGCCGGTTCGCTGTCCTCGAGTTGCACTCTGCCGTGCGTAAAAGGGCCCGGCACGTAGCAGTCCAGAGCCGGTGACAGCACCGCAGGTGGGCATGGATGGAAGGCACGGCCAACTCCCCCTCCTCCTCGGGAAAAAGCGAAGGATCGTAACCCAGCGAGGCCTTGAAGGGAGACATGCCGATTGCTGAGGATAAGGTTGAATTGTGGGCATATTCAATCCATGGCAGATGACTGCTCCAAGACAAAGGACTGGAGGCGATGACGCAGTGCAGAGCGGCCTCCAGCTCCTGATTGGCCAGCTCGCACTGCCCATTGCTCTGCGGGTGATGACCAGAGGACAGGCTCACCGTCGCCCCCAGCGCGTTGCAAAAACTCCTCCATACGCGGGACACAAATTGGGGGCCCCGATCGGAGACAATATCCCTGGGAATCCCGTGAAGACGCACGACGTGCAACAGGTCTGCCATGTGTAATACACCACTGTAATTGGGTACCACTGGGTATAACAGGGTAACACTCACTAACACCTGTGCTCGCCAGATTTTTGTGTGTGTAACCCTTACTAACACCTACTCACTTTAGGTGTAGTACCCTTTTTGGTAGTATTGTGTTATGGCAATGTAGTTACCTTAACTTTTCTACCTGAGGCAGAGGGATAATTGGGCCAGGTCAGACCGACTCTGGGTTCGTAGGAGCCTGGGAGGTGCAACAACAGATGACACACACACCAGTATATGGAACTTGCAACTATGTATATTATTTACAGATATGTACACATAAATAAAAACACAGCGCAATAAAACACATCTATAAACTCCAAATTATATTTACAGTGTGTTCAGTCCTTTTTTTGTATCAGTTCCAGGTGACCAGTGGAATCACCTCTAGCAGTTCATAGGGTTCGGGCTTCGGCTCGCCATCCAGATTTGGAGATCCACGCTCTGGTCAAACCAGTCCAAAAGAAAAAAAAAGAACCTGACCGTGCTAAGTGTCTCGTGCGTCAATGGGGTTCCCGCGCTCAACGGCGTCGACAGCCTTTGGATCCCAATCAATTTCAAGGGTTTTATCCAGGCAAAGGCTGCTACCAGCACGCTAGCGTCGCCATATCACCAAGGACCGTCTCTCTCTCTGGTCTGTGTCTTTCGGCGTCTGGCGTGACTAAGCCAAAAATGCAAGTCATCCCAGACCCAGGGAGAGCGCGCTTAACCCATTGGCTGGCGTGACCCAGCAACGGCGCAGCCATTGGTTACTCAAAATACCAACACACAATACTAGGAACTTTATCAGAACCTTCTAGAAAGTGTTCCTAACTATTTATGAATATATATTTATTTAAATATTTATATTCAAATTATGTATTCCCATTGTGAAATGGGTGTTTTTCTTTTCTAAAAGTGGCATCAATATTTATAATTTAATCCATGTTTTTCACACTGGGTTACACTATCCCCCCTTAGAATCATGCAAGTCCCTTTGCATGGGATTAGCTAAATGGTATTGACGGGAGAACTAGTGTTCATGGGAATAATCTTAGGATCTGACTCTGTTAAGGCTCTGGTAAAAGCCAGGTTTGAATAATCTTAGGATATGTCTCTGTTAAGGCTCTTTTAAAAGCCAGATTTAATCCTTAAAACAGGGACTGGGCAACAGTTAGGAGAGGGTTTCCCAACTGACTATGCTGTAGTCTTTCTGGCTGGGAGGTTGTCCTCTCGGAATGTCTCACAGTCTTTGGGATCTCTTTTTCAGGTTCTTTTTCTTCCACAGGTTCATCACAGGTACTTTTATCAGGTAAGTTGGTTTCACTTTCAGTTCCATTGTCATTGTTTGATGGTTCCACATTTGTTTCAGTTTCCTCCAGGTTTCCATCATTCGGTAAATTGTCACATCCAGGTGAATTGTCATTTCCAGGCAAGTTGTCACATCTAGGTGAATTGACATTTTGTATTTGGTTGTCATTCTCAGGTGAGTGAGTTTCAGCTGGAATGTCTCCTTTAAAGAATGCCTTTGGATGGGGAATTTCATAAACTCGAGTGAGCTTTATGGGTGTTTGGATTGGTTCTTTTCTGTACCAATAGACATCTTCATGTTCCGGTTCTGAATTCTCACATTCCTCACTTTGTTCAGGTGATTGCCTTGTCTTAGGTTTGCGGACATGTTTTGGTTGGACAGGTTCTTCTTCAACAGGGGCAAGAAAACCACAGGGAAGCAAGAGGTCGCGGTGAACGGTGCGAACAGGACCATTTTTTTGTTTCAGGTCTTATGGTGTAAACAGGCAAGCCACCTGCTTGGCTCACCACAATGTGAATTTCAGCTTCCCACCTGTCCGCTAGTTTATGCTTGCCTCTGAGGCGGACTGCACGTACCAAAACTCTGTCGCCTGGTTCTAGTTTTGAGGGTTTCACTCGCATATCAAATCTTGTTTTGTTTCTTTCAGCCATCTTGTTAGCATTTTCTGTTGCTAGTTTGTAGCTTTCTTGTAGAGTTGTCTTCAGTTTTTCAATGTACTGGGAATGTGACTTGAAACTTTTGTTGTGAAATGGGAGCCGAAATGCAAGGTCGACGGGCAATCTCGGCTGACGACCGAACATTAACTCACACGGGGCAAAACCAGTAGTGTCATTCTTCGTACAATTGTACGCATGTACAAGTGGTTTCACATAGTTGTGCCAATGAGTTTTGTTCTTTTCCTCCAGAGTACCCAGCATGCTCAATAACGTTCTATTGAAACGTTCTACCGGGTTACCTCTGGGGTGATAGGGTGTCGTCCGGATTTTGCGAATGCCCATGATTTTGCAAAGTTCTTTTATAATATGGGACTCAAAATCGGGACCCTGATCACTATGTAAACATTCGGGTATCCCGTAGTGGACTATAAAGTTGTCCCAGAGTGCCTTTGCAAAAGGTCTGAGCTTTCTGATTGCTGGTAGGGATGGCTATAGCGTATTTCGTGAAATGATCAGTTAGCAAGAGCACATCCTTAGTGTTACTTTGATCAGGCTCAATGGACAGGAAATCCATACAGACAAGTTCAAGCCGTCGGGTGGACTTGATATTGATAAGCGGAGCAGCTCGTTCTGGAGCGGTTTTACGTCTTACGCAGCGATTACATGTCTTGATCTTCTTTTCAATATCTGCCGCCATGCGAGGCCAATAGAACCTTGTTCTGGCGAGATCCAAAGTACGCTGTGTGCCTAAATGGCCCATGTCACAGTGGAGGCTTTGAAAGACTGAATCGCGGAGCTGTTCAGGTAAGACGAGCTGGTAAGTAACATTTCCTCCGTCTTGGCGAGTACGGTAGAGGATGCTATTGCACATTTCAAGTCGACTGAGCTCTCGGAGTAACAAGTTGATGTCAGGAAGTTCAGTTCGTACAGTTGGTGGAACTTTTAGCCCAGTTTCAATTTGTGCAATCACTTCTTTTAAACAGGGGTCAGTTCTTTGTTCATTTTTGATCTGTTCAGGAGTTATGTGGGGTACAACTGGAAGACCACCACAGCCATCTTCATCGGCATAGCCATCTGGAATGGCGGCTACAGAGATGGCTAACGAGTGAACCAAAGGGAAGGTGTTGTCTGGAGAGCTACAGACAAGATGTTTTTCACATATAGCAGACACTACTTCGGAACTTAACTGCTTTCAGGAAGAGACAAGTGAGTTTGAGTGAACTGCTGTATGCAGTCAAGCTCCTTTTGGGCCACTGCGTCATTAAGTAACTTGCCATGTGGCCATCTAGAGAGGCCATCTGCATCTGAGTTAAGCTTGCATGCTCTGTATTGGAGCTTACCGGAGTGGTGGCTCAGTTGGTAAAGCATCCGCCCCACACCTGGGAGGCAGGGGTTAAAATCCCGTCCGGGTCATGCCAAAGACCATAAAAGTGGAACTTCCTGCCGTCCAGCTTGGTGCTCAGCAATAACGGAATGGAGGAGGGAAATCTGTGGCGGCGCCTTGCATGGCAGCGGCCCTCTGATTCTGCACTGGGGTGTGTGATTTGACACTGTAGATAGGTAAAGCACAATCTCGTTCTACTGTACATGATTGGTTGTACAGTTGAATGGCAATAAGGGTGATTTAATTTAATTTAAAGTTAAACGTCGACAGAGCAGCTAGCCACCTATAACTCATGGCATCCATCTTAGCAGCAGTTAAAATGTACGTCAGGGGGTTACTGTCTGTCACGACAGTAAAATGATTGCCATATAGATAGTCTGCGAACTTCTCCATTACTGCCCACTTTAGAGCTAAAAATTCTAATTTATGGGTGGGGTAACGGGACTCACTTCTAGACAACCCCCGGCTTGCATAAGCTATGACCCTAGTCTGACCCTCCTGCTCTTGATAGAGGGCGGCGCCAAGCCCTGTAGTGCTGGCGTCAGTATGAAGGGTATATGGCAACTGAGGGTCAGCGCAACCCAGGACAGGCACAGTACTGAGCTTTTCAATGATGGTTTTGAATGCAAGGTCACAGGAAGAAGTCCATCGCTTGCCAAACGGTGTCTTTGGGTCATGGTACTGGGCAGGCTTAGCTTTGGGCTTTGGGCTTTTTCGCAAAGGAGGGTAGCCTGCTGTCAAGTCAGTGAGGGGCTTAACGATGCTAGAATAGTTCTTAATGAACCGCCTATAGTACCCTGAAAAGTCTAAGAACGAGCGGAGTTGTTTGAGCTCACGGGGCACAGGCCAGGTACTTAGGGCTTTCACTTTTTCGGGGTCGGTCTCAACTCCTTTACTGGACACAATGTGACCGAGGTATCTGACAGAAGTTTGAAAAAAATCTGCATTTCTCAGAGGAGAGTTTAAGCCCGTACTCTTTTAGGCGATTAAGAACTTTCATTAAGCGAGCCTCATGTTCTTCGGGCGTCTTGGAGAATACAATGATGTCATCGAGGAACACGATCACCTCATGCAGATTCATGTCACCCATGCATTTCTCCATGAGGTGCTGGAACGTGCTGGGGGCGTTTGTAATGCCTTGGGGCATTCTATTGAATTCCCAAAAGCCCATGGGACATACAAACGCAGTCTTTGGTTTGTCCAGCTCCTCTACCTCAATTTGGTAGTACCCCGACTTTAAATCAAGGATGGAGAACCACTGCGAACCGGTCAAGGTGGAAAACATTTCCTCCAAGTTGGGGAGGGCGTAAGCATCTTTTACAGTCTGCATGTTAAGCTTCCTGTAATCAATACAAAGGTGGATATCGCCATTTTTCTTTCGCACTACTACAATAGGCGAAGAAAATGGGGAATTGGACTCTCTTATCACACCTGCTTGTTGGAGTTCTTTGAGATGCTTACGGACCGCTTCCAGGTCATTTGGATGTATGGGACGTGCTCTGTGTTTGAACGGTGTTTCATCTGATAATTTGATTGTGTGTTTCACTTGATCCGTTTTGCCAAAGTCAAGATCGTTTTGTGCAAATACTTCAGGCATTTGACTGAGTCTTTCTGTTAGGCGCTCTTTCCATTCAGTGCTAATGGGGGAAGAGTCAAAGTTGAACTTCAGAGTGGACTTTTGTTCAGTTTTGGACTTTGTAACTTTCACGGAGTGTTCTTGCGATAGGACTCGTTGATATGCACAGATTTCTCCAATGACACACTTCTGAGGGATTGTCTCGTCATGTTCCGATTCATCGGTGAGTATAACTGGAACAAGGTAAGGTGCTCTTTCAGGTAAGTCTATGAGACATGGTTTTACTAGGATACCACCAGGTAAGGCTGACATTAATGGGTGTTCTAACAAGACAGATTTTTCACTGTTGCCGGCTGACACAGCTACAGCGCCATCTAGAACAACTGTTTGGCCTGCAGGAACTAACTGTGGCTCTTTGTTGCGCATGGTCACTAAACCAAGGCTAGTGTCTTTGGACTGTCTGTGCCGTAGCTCAAGGACTTTTAACACTGCCTTATAACCAAGTGACATGGTTGGCTGCAGTTCAGAACATGCATCAGAGTACAGCTCGTAAAGTACATCTAATGTGTTTGTCCCTATTAACACTAAGGACTGATCAGCTGCACGTACATCAGGAACCACTAAGGTAAGTGTTGGTACTTCGGCTTCAATACCGAGAAAGTCTTTTGGGAAAATGACATGCATTTCAATGTAGCCTAAGTAAGGTACACTCTGACCGTTAGCTCCCTCCGCTTCTAACAGCTCAAAAAATGGCTTAATCTCATGGTTGGATAAGTACTGTCTGTAATAGGACTCAGGGACAGTAGTCACCTGGGAGCCTGTATCTAACAAACAGCTCACAGTACAGCCATTCACTTTCACTTGTGCTGTACTTTTTGTACCAATTAGACCATTAGGAAAGTTAAAGGGGTCTGTTTTGTAATGTAACTTCAGTTTAGCACGTGTCTTGAATGAAGCTTTTGGTTTGGGACGGGTCATCTCTGAACTAGCCTCTGTTTGTCCCGTAACAGGAGTAGACTTCAGTTGTAAAGAAGACTGGGGGTTCTGACTGTCCCAAATCTGTCTTTTTACTCTTAGTTCTTTGCGTTTTGCAGCTACAAGCACAGGGTTTGGCTCTGACTCACAAGTGGCTACAATATGCCCATCTTCGCCACAGCGGAAGCAATACTATGGTCTGGGCCTAGTACTGGGACGGCTGGACGAAGGTAAGTTTTCAGGTTTGGCATGGTCAGGTTTTTTTATTTCCAGATTTCTTAGTTGGGTCTTTCCTCGGTGGTGCTTGTTTCTGTTGTTTCACGACAGCAGCTAATTGGCTTTTTAGATCAGCGACTTGCTTTTTCAGTTCTTTCAGACTGTCAGACTCTACTTCACTGTTTGTGCTTGTTTCAGTGACTGTCTGTTCGTAGGAGGCTGCTTTTGGTTTTGTGGCGCCCAAGTGTTTTTTCATGCGTGTGTTTTTAACTTCTTGCCTATTTTCGACAGTGCGAAGGTGAAGCAATAACGCTGCATATGCAGGTGGATGTTTATCTTTTAGTTCCAGCTATAGCTCTTTTAGCAGATTATCATCCCAACAGCCTCTGTTAAACTGCTTGAGAAGCTGTTTGTTCGCTTCTTGGGGCTCCAGACCACCTCTACGCACTGTGAGATTGAGCGCCACCTGCAAACGATGCAGATATGCAGAGAGTTTTTCTCCAAAATTTTGGAAAGTGTTCATGAATCACACAAACAGTTCCTCACCGTCTTCAACAGTCCCGAAAGCTGAGTCCAACAGCTTAAGATAGTCGGCAGAGGTGGCTTCAGGCCCAAGAGAGCGAATAACATCAGACGCAGGAGCAAGAAGACTTTCAAGGATCTTGCGATTTTTTTCCAAGTCAGACAAAGAAGTATCTTCCATCATGAAGTCAACATGTGAACGCCATGTTTCATAATCAGCTTCAGTATACGGTCTTGGCGTTTTGCCAGAGAAAGCTCTGATTCTCAAAGAGGAATGGGCGTTTGACGGCTTCTCTGCATATTTAATGACATGCTCGACTACGATTTTCTGAACCTCGGGTGGGTTAAGATCAGCTGGGCTCAACATCTGAGCTGTCAAGTTTGGTCTAAGAGGGCTTTGAAAGAGTCCTTGAGTGGTTTTAGGGGTGCGAGGCACTTCAACTTGGAGTGGAGGAGAGACTCCACTTTGTGTGGGTTCTACAGTAAGGGAAGCAGGATCAACGTCAGCAGCGACCGTTTCAGCTGTCTCAGCAGCTTCAATAGACTTCCCTATTGTGGACATGACCTCCCGCAACACCTCTTCAAAACCTTTTCCACTTAGCTTAGCTAAACCCCTCAGGTTGCTAAGATAAGCCTCAGTAAAACTGCCCCCTACAGTTTTAGTGTAGACATCAGTTAGAGCTTGAATGCAGTACTTAACTTCAGGATTGTCAGTGGATGGAAAGGAGCACGGCAACGTAGGTGCTAATGCTTCAATGGTTAATCCAGACTTCCGGTTCCGGCGCCACACGAGTTGGCTGCCTTTTGCAACAGCGGCTCAATTCTGAGTCGTTTTATCTTCCTTCTTCTTTCTGACCCAGTGATAACTTTCTGATCCGGCACACCTTTTATTCTATATATATCACGGACACACAGATCGCCCCAAAGGTCTCCCGAGTCGGCGGACGGAGCCTCTGTTTACAGCAGGAGACGATACAGCAGGGAAGAGCTAGCTAGCACTCAACCGCCACCCGGTGCTAACGGAGAAACTCGACATACCGGGAGAACTGGAGCGAAAATGACGCAGGTGCCGGGCTGGAGTTTAGGTGGCGTGCAAGAAATATAAGACAGAATAATAAAGAGCGATGGCAAGAACCAAGCAGACCGCCTGTAAATCTACTGGAGGAAAAGCCCCCCCAGGAAGCAGCTGGCCACCAAGGCTGCTCGGAAAAGCGCTCCGGCCACCGGCGGAGTGAAGAAGCCTCACCGTTACAGGCCCGGTACCGTGGCTCTGAGAGAGATCCGTCGCTACCAGAAATCCACGGAGCTGCTCATCCGTAAGCTGCCCTTCCAGCGCCTGGTGAGGGAGATCGCTCAGGACTTCAAGACCGACCTGCGCTTCCAGAGCTCCGCCGTCATGGCTCTGCAGGAGGCCAGCGAGGCCTACCTGGTGGGTCTCTTTGAGGACACCAACCTGTGCGCCCTCCACACCAAGAGGGTCACCATCATGCCCAAAGACATCCAGCTGGCCCGCCGCATCCGCGGAGAGAGAGCTTAGACTTTCTGCTGCACATCCACCAACCACGATGCTCCGCACTATGTGTCTATATATATATATATATATATATATATATATATATACTGTATATAGCAATATGTACATACACTACCGTTCAAAAGTTTGGGGTCACTTAGAAATTTCCTTATTTTTGAAAGAAAAACACTGTTTTTTTCAATGAAGATAACTTTAAACTAATCAGAAATACACTCTAATATCTAATATACATTGCTAATGTGGTAACTGACTATTCTAGCTGCAAATGTCTGGGTTTTGGTGCAATATCTACATAGGTGTATAGAGGCCCATTTCCAGCAACTATCACTCCAGTGTTCTAATGGTACAATGTGTTTGCTCATTGCGTCAGAAGGCTAATGGATGATTAGAAAATCCTTGTGCAATCATGTTAGCACAGCTGAAAACAGTTTAGCTGGTTAGAGAAGCTATAAAACTGACCTTCCTTTGAGCAGGTTGAGTATCTGGAAAAAAATATTATTTCAAACACATCATTATTTCTAACCTTGTCAATGTCTTGACTATATTTTCTATTCATTTTACAACTCATGGTGGTAAATAAGTGTGACTTTTCATGGAAAACACAAAATAATTGTCTGGGTGACCCCAAACTTTTGAACGGTAGTGTATGTATACTAGCTGCTCTTGTTTTTTCTTGCCTTCTGATTGTTGCTCTGTGTGTTGCTATCCCTGTGCTGTTGCAATCCTGGAATTTCCCCATTGTGGGACTAATAAAGGCTTATCTTATCTTATCTTAACTTATCTTAACTCTACAATATGACTTTTGTCAAAGTCAGATGAGTTATCATTAATGCTAAACACCCTACGGATAGTGCCATGTTGCTCTAGAAACTCAAAAACATCTGTGTCTCTTTCTTTATCAACAACACCACTGACAATGACTGTGTTAGGAATTTTAACACCATGTTTTTCCACAAAATCCATTTTGGCAGTATATAAACTGTTTAGTCAGGGGTCAATACAGAATCCTCATCTGTTGTGCAACGCTCCAGGCTCCTGGCTGTGCTCGCCAAATTTTTATATAATATACCACTGTAACACTCACGGTATAATACCACTGGGTAATTGAGTAACACCCACTAACACCTGCACTCGCCAGATTTTTGTGTGTAACCCATAGTAACTAACACCTACTCACTTTAGGTGTAGTACCCTTTTTGGTAGTGGTGTGTTATGGCAATGTATTTACCTTAACTTTACTACCTGAGGCAGAGGGATAATTGGGCCAGGTCAGACCGACTCTGGGTTCGTAGGAGCCTGGGAGGTGCAACAACAGATGACAAAACACACCAGTATATGGAACTTGCAACTATGTATATTATTTACAGATATGTACACATAAATAAAAACACAGCGCAATAAAACACAATCTATAAACTCCAAATTATATTTACAGTGTGTTCAGTCCTTTTTTTGTATCAGTTCCAGGGGACCAGTGGAATCACCTCTAGCAGTTCATCGGGTTCGGGCTTCGGCTCGCCATCTAGATTTGGAGATCCACGTTCTGGTCAAACCAGTCCAAAGGAAAAAAAAAAAAAAGAACCTGACCATGCTAAGTGGCTCATGCATCAATGGGGTTCCCGCGCTCAACGACGTCGACAGCCTTTTGATCCCAATCAATTTCAAGGGATTTATCCAGGCAAAGGCTGCTACCAGCACGCTAGCGTTGCCATATCACCAAGGACCGTCTCTCTCTCTGGTCTGTGTCTTTCGGCGTCTGGCGTGACTAAGCCAAAAATGCAAGTCATCCCAGACCCAGGGAGAGCGCGCTTAACCCATTGGCTGGCGTGACCCAGCAACGGCGCAGCCATTGGTTACTCAAAATACCAACACACAATACTAGGAACTTTATCAGAACCTTCTAGAAAATGTTCCTAACTATTTATGAATATATATTTATTTAAATATTCATATTCAAATTATGTATTCCCATTGTGAAATGGGTGTTTTTCTTTTCTAAAAGCGGCATCAATATTTATAATTTAATCCACGTTTTTAACGCTGGGTTACACGTGTCTCATGCCATGGGGAGCCCATGTAAAGGGACGAAATGGGCGGCCTTAGAAAAGCGGTCCACGATGGTGAGGACGGTGTCGAAATGGTTGGATGCCGGGAGGCCAGTTACAAAGTCCAGGGTGATGTGGGACCATGGTCTTCCAGGGACCTGCAACTGATGGAGGAAACCCGCTGGCGGTGAAGACAATGTTTTCCCGGTGGCGTACTAGGGACAGGCACGGACATAATTGATGACGTCATTCCGGAGGCCCGGCCACCAGAACGACCTCTGGAGCAGCTCCATCGAGCAGGTAATCCCAGGATGGCAAGCAAGCTTGGACGAGTGGGCCCAGTGGATCACGTCACCCCAGACAGATGATGGGATGAATAGTCTCCCTGCAGGCCCCCCACCTGGATCCGGATCAGCCTCCTGCGCCCTCAGGACCTTGTCCCTGATGCCCCACGAGAGGGTGCCCACGACGCATGAAGCAGGGAGGATGGTGTGCTCATGCCCCTCAGAAGCCTCCGAGGCAAACTGCCTAGACAAGGCATCAGGTTTGGCGTTCTTCATCCTGGAGCGGTAGGTGATGGTGAACCTGAAGCGCCCAAAGAACAAGGACCAGCGGGCCTGGCGGGCATTCAGGCGTTTAGCCGTTCTCAGGTACTCCAAGTTCTTATGGTCGGTCTACACCACAAAGGGTTGTGCGGCCCCCTCCAGCCAATGACGCCACTCCTCCAGTGCGAGCTTCACCGCCAGGAGCTCCCTGTCGCCGACGTCATAATTCCTCTCCGCGGGGGACAGCCGCCGAGAGAAGAAGGCGCAGGGGCGAATCACCTCGTCCACTGGAGAGCGTTGTGACAGGACTGCCCCCACCCCCGAGTCAGAGGCATCCACCTTGACCAGACACTGGAGAGCGGGATCCGCCTGCGTCAGGACCCGAGAGGATGAGAATTCGGTCTTCAGGGCCGCAAAAGCCGCTGCAGCCTCCTCTGTCCACTGGAACGTCACCTTGGGGTTGGTGAGACGGGTCAGGGGGAGAGAGATCATGCTGTGGTTGGGGACAAACCTGCGGTAAAAATTGGCAAACCCCAGGAATTGCTGCTGCTGCTTCCTCGACGAAGGGGAGGGCCAATCCACCACTGCCTTAACCGTCCCAGGATCCGGGATGACTTGATTGTGTGAGATAATGAATCCAGAAAGGAGGTCTTCTCGGTGTAGCACTCACACTTCTCCGCTTTAACGAATAATTTGTTCTCCAGGAGCCATTGGAGGACCTGTCTCACGTGGACCTGATGCTCCTCCTGTGACTGAGAGAAGATCAAAATGTCGTCCAGATAGACGAAGACGAAGGACCCGAGGAAGTCCTGGAGAACATCGTTAATCAGGCGCTGGAAGACCAAACGGCATTACAAGATATTCAAAGTGGCCGCTTGGGGTCCGGAAACCCATCTTCCACTCGTCGCCCTCCCGGATCTGCACAAGGTGGTAGGTGCTGTGGAGATCCAACTTTGTGAACCAGGAGGCCCCCTGGAGGGAGTCGAATGCAGAGTCCATGAGCGGGAGAGTGTACTTGTCCTTGATCGTAATGTCGTTCAGAGCCCAGAAGTCGATACAAGGACGAAGGGACCCATCCTTCTTACCAACGAAGAAGAAGCCTGCCCCCACCGGTGAGGAAGAAGGCCGAATGATGCCCGAGCTGAGCGACTCCTTGATATAAGTGTCCATTGCTTCCTGCTCTGGAGCCGATAAGCTGTAGAGGTGGCTCGACAGCAGGGGGGGCGCCAGGGCGGAGATTAATGGCACAGTGGTACGGGTGGTGGTGGGGAGAGAGACAGCGCCTGGGACTTGCTGAACACTGCTCCAAGGTCATGAAACTCCGGTGGCACTCTGGACAGGTCAGGAGGGGGGGGGGAGAGGGGGACCGAGGGAGAACATGCTGCAGACTGGAGGCAAGCGTTCAGACAGAAAGGGCTCCAAGCGAGGATGTTTCCTCTACGCCAATCAAAGGTCGGGTTGTGGAGGCGGAGCCAGGAGTAGCCCAGGATGACGGGGTGGCCGAGGTGGACAACACAAACAGCTGAAGGTCCTCCCAATGGTTGCCCGAGATAATAGCCGAGACTGGGGCTGTCTGACGTGTCACTGTCTCCAGAGGAGCCTTTGACCGGGCGACGAGACTCAGGGGGGCCGGAAGGGTATGGCAGGGGAGCCCCAGTCGGGTTGCCAGTCTCCCCGAAATGAAGCTCTGCTCAGCCCCCGAGTCCACCAGTGCATGTGTGAGAATGTCTGTGTGTTTGTAACTAAACCTAAAGGGGAGGAGACATTTTGATAGGGGATTAGGCCGAGATGAGTCCGCGAGTCCCCCTACTGCAACGCGCGGACCCCCTCTTTTTGGCCGAACAGGGCAGGTCTCGATCCCATGCTGATCATCCCCACAATACATACACAGACCTAACTCCCTGTGGTGCTGTCTCTCAGCCAGCGAGAGTTAAGTCCGCCCCACTGTCATTGCCTCGGGACCATCTGCGGCCTCCAGCTCAAGCAACGCCAAAAGAGAAGACTTAGAGGAGCACGGAAACTGACTGCCGGAGCGGCTGGAAGACCTCCGCTCGGCAGCCTGCTCCCTCAGCCTGTTGTCAAGACTAATAGTTAGAGAAATGAGCTCCGTGAGATGCTCAGGCTTCTCTAGGGGAGCCAGCTCATTCCGCAGACTCGGGCTCAGACTTCTGATGAAAATGCAGCACAACGAGGCATCCTCCCACCCTACTTCCGCCGCCACCACCCGGAAGTCAACAGCATAGTCGGCGACTGACCGGCTACCCTGACGATGGTTTAATAACCGAGTGGTGAGCACGCTATCGCAGTCCGAGTGGTCAAAAACCTTGTTGAAATCATGCATGAATTGGGAGTAGGTCAAATTTGCATAGCTGGGTTTCGCCATAACGGCGTACGCCCATGCTAGCGCTCGTCCCTCCAAAAGATTAGCCAAGTAACCTATGCGGCAGTGATCGGTGGGGAAATCTCCCGGTACACGCTGAAACACCGTCTCTCACTGAAGGATAAAGCCCCGTGCCTCCCCGAGCTTTCCGCTAAAGCGCGGGGGCGTGGGAACCGGAGTGAGACGGGTTAAGGGGCCCGGGCTAGCCTGGCTAGGTGAAGAGCTAACTGGAGCTGGCCTACTACTGGGAGCCGGAGGGAATGCCCGCTGTCCTTCCAGGCGATCAAAACGGCTGTTGATCTGGACTAGCTGATTGAGAATAACCTGCTGTTGGTGAGTTAATTGGTCCACTCGAGCCTCTAAATTGTTAAGCTGCTATGCAAGCCCGCTGTTCGCTGGATCGCTCTGACGGAGCCGTACTGCCATATTGCTGGACCCAGGGAACACACACACAGGCTCGAGCGAAATTCAATAATCTTTATTTTTTTTTATTTTTTTTTTTTTATTACTTATTTTGTACCCGTAGGTAGATTTGTTTTGCAGTCTGGTGACAAACCACCAGCTGCCGGTCGCTGCGTGCGCAAGCGCCCCTTAACTCCCTAACCTGCATGTTTTTGGCATGTGGGAGGAAACCGGAGAAATCCCAGAGTAAACCCACGCAAACACGGGGAGAACATGCAAACTCCACACAGATCACTGTTGGCCGAGGGCATGGATCGAACCCACGATCTCACGGTCCCCGCGATCCCCCGGCCGAGGGTAAAACTGTGCTGCCACAGTGCTAACCACTGCGCCACCGTGCAGCCCAACGTTTATTGTACCAACAGAGGGTGTGTGGGTGTGTGTATGCATTGTGTGGATGTGATGAAGATGGATAAGCTGCAGCCGGGGGTGAGACAGAGCGCCGTACAGCCTGGCAACCCTAGAACAGAGCCAAAGCATGACGTTAGATCTTTCCACTTAAATGCGAGCTGAATAATGACTGGGGCTTACTTGCAGGTGGAATGATGCAAGCGCAGGTTCGGCCTGAGGGCTCCAGCCAGGAAGACAGCGTCTGCGGGGCACTCCCGGTGATGAGCAGTGAGATCTGGAGAGGCGAGAGGAAAACGTTCCGCCACCGCGGGAAATTGGTTCCGCCGCCAGAGGAATCCACCTGTGCACAGGGGAGAGACTGAGAGGGAGGTGAGTAGTCGTGGATGAACAGAGAAGTGCGACTTCTGCTAAAAGCACGTAACAATGCCTTTAGATCTGGTGATGCACAGGCCTACAGTTCATCCATGGCAGATCTGAAGAGGGGCATCAAGAAGGCCAAGCACAGCTACAAGCTGAAGGTGGAGGAACATTTTGGGGACTCTGACCCCCGACGTATGTGGCAGGGCATTCAAGCTATCTCTGATGATAAGCCCAGCAACTCCATACCTATAGCCATGACTGTGCCCTTTCTCAATGAGCTAAATAACTTCTATGCTCGTTTTGACAAGGACAACAATGAAAAGAACATCAATTTCCCACCCTCTGATGACCTCCACCACCTCACACTCACCCACACCGACGTCCGTAATGCACTGAGTCATGTCAACGTACGTAAGGCTGCTGGCCCTGATGGCATTCCTGGGCGTGTGCTGAGGGCATGCGCTGAGCAGCTGGCAGGGGTCTTCACAGACATCTTCAATCTGTCCCTGGCCCAGGCCGTGGTACCAGCGTGCTTCAAGACCACTTCAATAGTACCAGTGCCGAAACATTCAACACCATCGTGCCTAAATGACTATCGCCCTGTGGCACTGACACCCATAGTCATGAAGTGCTTTGAGCGACTGGTCTTGGCACAGCTCAAAAAAGGCCTGCCCCCTACACTGGACCCTCATCAGTTCGCCTACCGGAGCAACAGGAGTACAGAGGATGCGGTTTCTACAGCGCTGCACTATGTACTCTCACACCTGGATGACAAGAACACCTACGCAAGAATGCTGTTTATTGACTTCAGCTCAGCATTCAACACAGTTATCCCCTCCAAGTTGCTCACCAAACTTGGGGACCTGGGAATCAGTACCTCCACCTGCAACTGGATCATGGATTTTCTGACCAACAGACCCCAGCATGTTAGGTCAGGCTCCAACCGTTCTTCCGTCATCACACTCAACACTGGTGTACCACAGGGCTGTGTGCTCAGCCCATTCCTCTACTCCCTCTACACCCATGACTGCAGGCCTATGTATGGATCCAATTCCATCATAAAGTTCGCAGATGACACCACGGTGATTGGACTCATCAGGGACAACGACGAGTCAGATTACAGGGCAGAGGTTGAGCACTTGGCTACTTGGTGCGCTGAGAATAACCTGCTCCTTAACACCAGCAAAACCAAGGAGCTCATAGTGGACTACAGGAAGGAGAGGGAAGAGACACATGACCCCATCCATATCAATGGCATAGCTGTTGAACGTGTCCCCAGCTTCAAATTCCTGGGGACCTACATCTCGGAGGACCTGTCCTGGTCAGTTAACACCACCAGCCTGATCAAGAAGGCCCATCAGCGCCTCTTCTTCTTGAGGACATTGAAGAAGAACCATCTGTCAACTGACATCCTGGGCAACTTCTACCGCTGCGTGATAGAGAGCACCCTGACCAACTGTATCACACTCTGGTATGGGAGCTGCTCTGTAGCTGACCGCAAGGCGCTGCAGCGGGTGGTGAAAACCGCCCAACGCATCACAGGGACTCCACTTCCAGCTATAGAGGACGTCTACAGGAAAAGATGTCTGCGCCGGGCACGCAGCATTCTTAGGGACTCCAACCATCCTGCTCATGGACTGTTCCAGCTTCTCCCCTCCAGAAGACGTTTCAGAAGCCTTCGGACTAGAACCAGCAGGTTTAGGAACAGTTTCTTTCCAACAGCTGTCACGTTATTGAACTTAGTTCCCCGCTGACTCTCTTACAATCATCTTTTACCATCCTCACCTGTACATAACTGCATAACTACATAACTACATCTAACTTATTGCACATTATTTGCACATAGCAGTACTTTTAACTTTCTGCACTGCTGCATATATTTGCATATATTTGCTTAAATTGCACATACTGTTAATTACCGTATATACTGCACTGCTGTCCTTTGCACTTCTGATTGGATGCTAAACTGTGTTTCGTTACCTTGTATTCATACATGTGTAATGACAATAAAGTTGAATCTAATCTAATCTAATCTAATCTAGTGTGATGCTTACTTTGAGATGAGGGATCCTCCAAAAGATGAAGTAGCGATCTGTTCGGAGACAGTCATGAGGGAGACGAAGGTCAGGGACAAATGACAGATGGCTCCGTGCCGAGGTTCAGGCAGAGCGGGCTATAAAGCCCGTGAGTGATTGGCAGCAGGTGTGCACGCAGCTGAAGCAGGTGACGGCCCAGAGTGAGTCATGACAAATTCATGTTTAAGGGTTTATCCTGTTTGAAAATATGTTTACAGGATTGTTTTATGTTGAAAGTAGGAACATGGCAGGGTTTTTCATTTCATGGACTGTATATAATAATAAAGATTGTCAAAAGCTCTCCGTGCGCCTCTCCAATGATGCACGGTTAGAGGAAAAAGGACGAGGATTTAAATGCTGGGTTACACCACACACACATTTATTAGCACAAAAGTGAACATAAAGAGACAAGACAGCTCGGGTACACTGAGTTCTCGAGGCTGCCCAACACACACACTGGAGGTATACAGCGGCGGACAGCGCACAGACACATACTCACAGTGCGGGGGCAGGCCGAGTCATCACAGCGATATCACGAGCACACACACAGTCCTTAGTGACGTGACGGTGGACAGGAAAACGACCATCCAACACGTACAATAATCCAGCAGCGTTTGTCTAGCAAAGAGTTGCTTTTGTACAAACACCGCTGGCGTGGCGAATTGGGAACACCTGGGCAAGCGCGGGAAAGATGATTACCGGGGAAAACAGCTGACTGTCAGAAAGAGGGGGAGGGCGTGGCTAACCAGGCCAGAGCGGCAGCTCCAGGCAGGAACAGAAACGGTGTACAGACATGAAAACAACAAGAAATCAAAACACAACTCCACATAATAAACCCACTGCCTGAGCCACCAGGATCGATCAGAACCGAGCCCACAGGAAACACGAGTTCTGTTCATGACAGAGCCCCTCCTTCTAGGGGTGGATACCAGATTCGTCGTCGGCCTCCGTCGGTCTATGATGACCATGGAAGAGAATCCTAAACGTCTACTCTGCTGGAACAGCACCGCCTGTGGCTGAACAGGCTGATGTGCACCAGTGTTCTACCTTCCAGCGTTGGGCGTTGGTAGGATTCAAGCCTGGGCAGGAAGGTATGGAGGACAAGATGTTACCCATGCAGCATGTCCCCCCTCTCCACGTCACTGATGAATCCAAAGGAACAGCAGGGCTGCTATAGTTTGGCACCAGCGCCGTCGCAGGAGCTGCCAGAACAATGTTGAGCACAACAGAGAACTGTCTTAGGGGCTCCGACTCCGGATTTTTCCTCAGGGTTGACTCCAGAAGCCTTTCCCGTGACCGGGTGTGCCACAAGGCAGCGGAGGTTTGAAATCAGGGTTTACCTTCCCCTAGATGGGCTACCTTCCCAGGTTGACGAGCCACCATCTACCCGAAGCATCTGGTTTTAAGGCGCCAGAGATTCGCCCTTGCCCCTTCTCCTATTAGTAAAAGCAGTTCCGCCGGGCTTAGAGACTAAACCACATGGGCAGGCTAGGAGTTGGACTTAGTTGTCAGAGGCTTTTCGAGACGCACGCCGTAAGGAGCATTTTATGAGCACTGGAAGCTTAACCCCAGTGCCGCTCCTGGCTATGACAACCTTGGAACCGGTGGATACCAGACACCCACGGTAACATCAAGGAACCCCCCCCCCCCCCACCAACCCCAACAGGCACAACAACACACAAACCCAGGTGGGAGGTTGGGTGAACAGGAAAGGAGGGAACACAATACCCTGCCCAGGGTCCACAACTAACCCCCTTTAGACCAAAGACATGAAGGCTCGGGAGGCCGCCCTGAGTCCCAGGCCGAACAGGCAGTTCAGTGAACCCAGTCAGGTGGCCTGCCAGAAATCACGGCCATCTGGCCCAGAGACTCAGTCCCTCAGGCAGTCGGTCAGCGTTGTTAATCCACCAGGGCTGATGGGGTGAGGCAGGAGACAGTCTGCCTACCGGGAAGCTCGCTGGTGGGTGACCAGACCAAAGGGAGGGTGTCATGACTCGCCGCTCATCAGCGGCGCCAGCCGCGCGCACACCTGCTCCTCATCAGTGGCGAGATATTTAATCCACTCTGCCCTGGGCTTCGGCCTGAAGCCGTCTCTCAACTTCGGCCCCTTTGCTACTACGGATCTCAAACCGACTAGTGAAGATAACTTGGGTAAGCTCCCCTTACCTCTCTCCTCTAGCCTTCCCCTGTGCACAGGTGGACATTCCCAGCGGTGGACTTCCTCATCTCGCCATTGGCTCTACGCTGCTGCTACAGGTACTGCAGGTCGCTGTCTCCCGGGCCTCGCCCTTGTCGACGCCAGCCACCTGTCATAACCAAGTAAGCCAGCTATCATCATTATTCCCTGTATTGGTGTGGTGCCCGTTACCCTTCTCCCTCTGCTCTCTCCCACAGGGTTGTCCGGCTGTACGGCCTCCTGCCCCCGTGCCTGACGCAGACGCCACCACCAATACATTCTTATTCCACAGACACGCAGCCATACACTTCCTTGTTGCTAATAAAGCTGTTAAATCTATCCTGAGCCTGCGTGTGTGTCTCCTGGGCCGTGCATTATGTCAGTACAGCTTCAGCCGAGCGGCTCGGCAGACAGCGGGCTCGCACGCCGTCTTTCCACCCTCGAGGCTCGGGTGGATTTAATAGCCCATCAGCAACAGGTGATATTAAATCAATTATTTATCATTACTAACCGATTAGACCGCTTGGACCCCCAGCAGCCGTTCCCCTTGGCTCGTCCGGGTGGCGCGGTTCCTGCGGCTCCGGTGGCCGTCCAGCCCGCTCCGGGTGCGCCAACACGGCTCACACCAACTCCCACTCCTGCTCGCTTTAGCGGTAAGCTGGGTGGAGCTCGGGGTTTTATTATGCAGTGTGAGTCCGTGTTTCTTCGCGTTCCCGGAGATTTTCCCTCAGATCATAGCAGAATTGGCTATATAGGTAATCTCCTTGAGGGTCATGCGCTTACCTGGGCTTACGCCATTATGGTGAAGCCCAGCTACGCCACCCTCACCTATGGCCAGTTCGTGCGACAATTTCTGGAAGTGTTCGATCATTCGCGTTTGGACAGTGTCCAGGTCGACCGCCTTCTCGGACTCCAACAGGGGAGCCGATCGGCGGCCGACTACGCGATCGACTTCCGGGTTACCGCGGAGGAAGTTGGCTGGGAAGAGCGTGCACTCTGCGGCATCTTCCTCCGCAGCCTAAATTCTGGTCTGAGGGATGAGCTGGCTGGACGGGATACCCCGGAGACGCTGGCGGAGCTGATTTCTCTCACCATCAGTTTGGATAACAGGCTGCGCGAGCGCGCCTCCGAGCGGAAGCAGTCTTCTCGCTCGCAGGCCGCCTCTGCACATCTGCCCCAAGCTCACCACCTGGCGCTGCCGCCGCCGGAGGTCTTCGAGGAGTCGGAACCAATGGTGACGGGCCGGAAAAAGCTCCCCCTGGCGGAGAAACAGCGCCGTCGTGACCTGGGCCTTTGCATGTATTGCGGAGGTAGCCAGCACACGGTGGAGCATTGTCCGGAGAAGCCAAACGAGGTGGTCCGCGAGTCACTGTAGGGGGCCTCGCGGACGCTAATCGGTTAAATCCCCTCACACATTTGACGCTGCCCATCCGCTTCTGTCACAACCTCACTGGGCACCTCACACATGCACTGGTGGATTCAGGCGCGGAGGGTAGCTTTATTTCACAAAGCCTGGCAACCCGACTGGGCATCCATTGTCACCCCCTCGACACTCCTCTCGCCCTGGTTAATCTCTCCCGAGTTTCCCTGGGAAAAGTAACTCACCAAACATCCCCCGTCCCGGTGATCATCTCTGGAAACCATCGGGAGGATATCTCTTTCTACGTCCTGCCCACCTCAGTAACTCCTGTCATCCTCGGATATCCCTGGCTCCGCCTCCACAACCCCGCCTTGGACTGGAAGACTGGGAAGGTGTCAGCGTGGAGCACTTTCTGCATGGGCACCTGCCTCCAATCCGCGGCCTGCGCCCCGTCCTCGCCTCTCACAGCTCAGGACACCGCGCCCCCAGATCTCACCCTTGTGCCCTCAGAGTTCCACGACCTGGGTGCTGTTTTCAGTAAGTCCAAGGCGATGTCTCTGCCTCCTCACCGGCCCTACGACTGCGCCATTAACATCCGCCAGGGGGCGCCCTTACCTTCAGGACGCCTCTATAGTCTGTCAGCGCCGGAGAAGGAGGCAATGAACAGCTATCTGAAGGAGTCGCTCACTGCTGGGATCATCCGACCATCCTCCTTTCCAGTAGGTGCAGGGTTCTTCTTCGTGGGAAAGAAGGACGGATCTCTTCGTCCTTGTATCGACTATCGAGCTCTCAACGATATCACGGAGAAGGACCGGTATAATTCAATTCAATTCAATTCAACTTTATTTATATAGCGCCATTTCACAACAACAGTCATCTCATAGCACTATCAACTGTAGGGGGGACCCCCACAGTTGCAGAAAGACCCCAGCAATCAGGCGATCCCCTGTGAGCAAGCACTTGGCGACGGTGGAGAGGAAAAACTCCCTTTTAACAGGAAGAAACCTCCAGCAGAACCAGGCTCAGGGAGGGGCAGTCATCTGCTGCGACTGGCTGGGGGGTGAGGGGATAGAGAAGAAGAAAAGAACAGACATGTAGAGAGCAAACAGCATGATGGGGACTCAATCTATGGGAGAGAACAAACCAAATCTACCTACGGGTACAAATAAGTAACAAAAAAAAAAAAAACAAAAACAAAAAAAAAAACAAATGTTAATGACCAGCAAAAAAAAAAAAAAAAAAAAATATTTCATAGAGAGTGAGGAAAGGAGTGAGGCCCAGTGCATTACTGGAGGTCCCCCGGCTGACTAAACCTATTAGCAGCATAACTAAGGGAGGGTTCAGAAACACATGATCCCTCCCTAATTGTAGGCTATATCAAAAAGGTAGGTTTTAGCCCTATTCTTAAAAACAGAGATCGAGTCTGACTCCCGAATCCAGATTGGCAGCTGATTCCACAGGAGAGGAGCTTGATAACTGAAGGCTCTGCCACCCATTGTACTTTTGGAGATTCTAGGTATTACAAGTAATCCTGCATTTTGGGAGCGTAGTGCTCTGTTAGGATAATACGGTAGTATCAGATCTTTTAAATAAAAAGGAGCCTGATTGTTTAGAGCTTTGTAAGTAAGAAGAAGGATTTTAAACTTAATTCTAAACTCTATGGGAAGCCAATGAAGGGAGGCCAGAACTGGAGAGATATGATCTCTCTTTCTAGTACCTGTTAAAACTCTTGCTGCAGCATTTTGGATCAGCTGAAGACTTTTTAAAGATGTTTTAGGACAGCCTGATAATAAAGAATTACAATAATCTAATCTCGAGCTAACAAAAGCGTGGATCAGCTTCTCAGCATCACTCTGAGACAAGATGCTCCTAATCTTGGCAATATTACGCAAATGATAGAAGGCAGTCTTAGAAACAAATTTAATATGTGAATTGAAGGACAAATCCTGATCAAAAATAACTCCAAGGTTCCTCACAGAGCTATTAAGAGAAAGAGTAACTGCATCCAAACTGAAAGTTTGATTTGGAAAGGAATTTCTAAGGTTTTTTGGACCAACAAGAATGACTTCAGTCTTATCTGAATTTAATAGCAGGAAATTACAAGTCATCCAAGCTTTGATTTCCTTAAGACAGGCTTCTAACTTGGCTAATTGATTAGTATCATCTGGCTTCATTGACAGGTATAATTGTGTGTCATCTGCATAACAATGAAAATGTATACAGTGCTTTCTAATAATGTTGCCTAACGGAAGCATATATAAACTAAAAAGAGTAGGGCCTAGCACAGATCCCTGTGGAACTCCATGACTAAGCTTTGAGCTGAAAGAAAACTCATCATTTACATGAACAAACTGGAACCTATCAGATAAATAAGATCTAAACCACTGCAACGAAGTTCCATTAAGTCCAACATAGTGTTCTAATCTATCAAGTAGAATATTATGATCAATAGTATCAAAAGCTGCACTAAGATCTAAAAGGACAAGTACAGAAACTAGTCCATTATCAGATGCAATGAGGAGGTCGTTAGTGACCTTCGCTAAGGCTGTTTCAGTACTATGATGGATTCTAAACCCAGATTGAAACTCTTCAAGTAAACCATTTCCCTGCAGGTGGTCAAATAATTGCGTAGCAACAACTCTTTCTAAGATTTTTGAAATGAAAGGGAGATTAGAGATTGCTCTATAGTTAGCTAAAGCTCCTGGATCTAGCGTTGGCTTTTTGAGTAAGGGTTTAATTACAGCCGTTTTAAAAGCCTGCAGTACATGGCCTAAAGTTAATGAAGAATTGATTATATGAAGAATAAAGCTCCCAATAAGTGGGAAGACTTCTTTAAATAACCTGGTAGGAATAGGGTATAAAAGACAAGTTGAAGGTTTGGATGAGGAAACTATTTTGTCTAACTCACAAAGGTCGATTGGAGTAAACTCATCAAGACAGACATCAATAGAAGGAGTTGTAGTAGTTACAGTATTTAAGTCAACTGTGGGAAGAATCTGATTGATTTTATCTCTGATGGATGAAATTTTATTATTGAAAAAGTTCATAAAGTCCTGACTAGTAAGCTCTAAGGGGATGCTAGGATTGACAGAGTCCTGACTCTTTGTCAACCTGGCTACAGTACTGAAAAGAAACCTGGGATTATTCTTGTTCTCTTCTATTAATGCAGAGTAATAACTTGTTCTAGCTTTTCTAAGAGATTTTTTATAAATTAAAAGATGATTTCTCCAAGCTAAATAGATTTCATCTAAATTAGTAGAGCGCCATTTTCTTTCTAATTGACGAGTCTTCTGTTTTAAGCTACAAGTTTCTGTGTTGAACCAAGGAGTTAGAAATCTCTGATTA
Organism: Pholidichthys leucotaenia; assembly: GCA_020510985.1. NCBI lineage: Eukaryota > Metazoa > Chordata > Actinopteri > Cichliformes > Pholidichthyidae > Pholidichthys > Pholidichthys leucotaenia. The sequence continues at coordinate 70,640,685 of CM035843.1, forward strand.
GACTTTTTCTTTTTTAAGGGGGCCACCAAGTCTAGAGCCTGATGCAGAGAAGCTGAAACACTATCCACCATGTTATCAATTACAGAAGGAGCAAGCTGTCTATAGCTTATTTCTGTTGTGTTGACACATGGCATAGAGGAAACAATCTGCATAAATTTGGAGACAGCATCATCTGAGAGGCATCTACTGTGATAATATTTTTCTTTAGGAGCCAAATAGTCAGAAATAGTAAAATCAAAGGTTAACAGACAATGGTCTAACAGTACAGGGTCATGAGGAGACACTACAAGATTTTCTATTTCTATGCCATATGTCAGAACAAGGTCCAATGTATGGTGGAGGTAATGAGTAGAATTTCCTACTTTCTGAGAAAACCCAATCGAGTCTAATATTGAATTAAAAGCCACATTAAGGCAGTCACTATCTACATCCACATGTATATTAAAGTCCCCTACTATAATTATTCTATCAGATTTCAGCACTAAATCAGCTAAGAAATCAGCAAATTCGGATAAAAATTCTGAATAGGTTGATGGGGGACGATAAACTATGGCAAATAAAATTGGGTTTAACCTGAAATTGCTAAAGTGCCCAACACTGAGGACCAGGCCCTCAAAGGAATTATAACATGTTTTTTGCTTTACATTAACTAGTAATTTGGAATGGTAAATTGTTGCTACTCCTCCTCCACGACCAGAACTTCTGGGATTTTGACAGTTTAAATAACCAGAGGGAGTTGATTCATTTAAACCAACATAATCCTCTTGTCCTAACCAAGTCTCTGTAAGGGAAATTAAATCAATCTGATGATCAATTAACAGATCATGGACTAACAGAGACTTGGGAGTTAGAGACCTAATATTTAATAAACCACATTTAATTATTAAATTATGAGGAGGAACAGAGGCCAAATCATTCAATTTAGAGGCTTTATGTTTAATTTGAGTTTTACCAATATTTTGCTTTATCACTTTGGGATGCTTATACATTATATTTTTATTTACTTTGGAGGGAGCAGACAACGATTCTCTAATGGGGAAGACAGGGGCTAAGCTGAGGGGTGGCGGATGAAGAGGAGCTGCAGAGAGGCGTGTAAGACTGCGACTCTGCTTCCTGGTCCCAACTCTGAGTAGTCATGGTTTTGGAAATTTGGATAAAAAAGATGCCAGATTGTTAGATAAAAGAGAAGCACCATCCAAAGTGGGATGAATGCTGTCTCGTCTCATAAGACCAGGTTTTCCCCAAAAAGAGCTCCAATTGTCAATGTAGCCCACGTCATTTTTAGGACACCACACAGACAGCCAGTGGTTCAAGGATGACGAGCGACTAAACATGTCATCACTGGTCAGATTGGGGAGGGGCCCAGAGAATACTACAGTGGCAGACATCGTTTTTGCAAAGTCACACACCGATTCTACATTAAGTTTCGTGACTTCCGACTGCTGGAGACGGATGTCATTAATGCCGGCGTGAATAACAATTGTGGAATATTTACAGTTACTTTTAGCCAGCATTTTCAAATTTGACTCGATGTCGCCTGCTCTGGCCCCAGGAATGCATGTGACTATGGCCGCTGGAGTCTCTAGGTTCACGTTTCTGACTACAGAGTCGCCAATGATCAGAGTTTTTTCCTCAGCGGGTGTGTCGCTGAGCGGGGGAAAACGATTAGAAACGTGAACAGGTTGGTGGTGAACCGGGGCTTTGCGACTAGGCTTCCTTCTCACCGTCACCCACCCAGTCTCCTCGCTGCTGAGGAGAGCCGGGGAACCGCTGACAGTGGGACCTGAGCTAGCTAGCTCCGCTGCAGCTAATGGGCGTCCGTCGAGATTAACTGGCGCAGACGGTGTTTCAATGCAGCGGAGCCGGGATTCCAAATCAGACAACCTCGCCTCGAGCGCCTCAAAAAGACAACATTTATTACATTTACCGTTATCACTAAAAGAGGCAGAGGTGTAGCTAAACATCTGACAGAGAGAGCACACCCTGCCCTTTATGGATACTGCCTTTCACTCCCTCCAAGGGGCGACCTGGTTTACTAAGCTGGATCTCAGCAGCGCTTACCACCTTGTCCGGATCCGGGAGGGAGATGAGTGGAAAACCGCCTTCCGTACCCCAAACGGTCATTTTGAATACCTCGTGATGCCGTTTGGGTTGACCAACGCTCCAGCCGTCTTTCAGCGCCTCATCAATGACGTCCTCCGGGACTTCATCGGCCTGTTTGTATTCGTCTACCTGGACAACATTCTCATCTTCTCCAGGTCCAGGGATGAACACCGGGTCCACGTGAGGTGGGTCCTGCAGAGACTGCTGGAGAACCGTCTGTACGTCAAGGCGGAAAAATGTGAATTCTACGCCAAAACGACTTCCTTCCTGGGGTTCATCATCTCCCATGACCAGGTGCTTCCGGACCCAGCGAAGATCAAAGCGGTGGTGGATTGGCCCACACCTACCTCTCGGAAACAGGTTCAGCAATTCATCGGGTTCGCCAATTTCTATCGCCGCTTTGTCCCGAACTTTGGAGCCATCGTCGGGCCCCTGACCCACCTCACCTCTCCTAAGACCCCGTTCCGGTGGACTGAAGAGGCCGCTACGGCCTTCCAGGCGCTGAAGACGGAGTTCTCCTCCTCCCGGGTCCTCAGCCAGGTCGACCCCGCGCTGCAGTGCATTGTGGAGGTGGACGCTTCAGACAGGGGGGTGGGGGCGGTGTTGTCCCAGCGGTCCCCAGCCAACGGAGTCAAGCGACCCTGCGCCTTCTTCTCTCGGCGCCTGTCCCCGGCGGAACGAAACTACGACGTGGGGGACAGAGAGCTTCTTGCCATCAAGCTTGCCCTTCAAGAATGGCGTCATTGGCTGGAGGGGGCAGCCTTGCCTTTTGTGGTCCTCATTGACCACAAGAACCTGGAGTACCTGAGATCTGCCAAGCGTCTGAACGCCCGCCAGGCGCGTTGGTCCCTGTTCTTTGCAAGGTTTAAGTTCAGCATCACATATAGGCCTGGCTCCAAGAACGGCCTGCCCGATGCCCTCTCCAGGCAATTTGCCCCGGAGGCCGCAGAAGACGTTGCTCACACCATCTTGCCCAGGTCGTGCATCATGGGGGCTGTTTCATGGGACATAGAAGACAAGATCCGGAGGGCGCAGGAGTCGGAACCGGACCCTGGCGGCGGACCGGAGGGGAGGCTCTTCGTGCCATCTGCCATCCGGGGGGACGTTATACACTGGCTCCATACCTCCAAGCTCACCTGCCATCCTGGAGCTTCGCGGATGATTGACCTTCTCCAGCGATCCTTTTGGTGGCCAGGCCTGTGGAAGGATGCCGCCCCTTACGCCCGGGCCTGCCCCGTCTGTGCTACCAATAAGTCAGGTAACGCTCCCCCTGCAGGTCTGCTCCAGCCCCTGCCCATCCCTGGCAGGCCCTGGTCGCACATCGCCCTAGACTTCGTCACCGGGCTCCCTGTCTCCAACAACTTTGACACAGTTCTGACCATTGTTGACCGTTTTTCCAAGGCCGCCCACTTTGTGCCCCTACGTGGACTTCCCTCAGCCTTGGAGACAGCGGACCTCCTCATCCAGCATGTGGTCAGACTGCATGGAATCCCGGTCGACGTGGTCTCTGACCGCGGCCCCCAGTTCTCTTCGGACGTCTGGAGGTCATTTTGCAGCGCCCTGGGAGCCAAGGTAAGCCTCTCCTCCGGCCATCACCCCCAGTCTAATGGGCAGTGTGAGCGGACTAACCAGGAGCTGGAGGCTCCGCTCCGCTGCGTCACTTCATCCAAACCCACGTCCTGGAGTTCTCACCTCACCTGGGTGGAGTACGCCCACAAAACCTCTCGCTCTACTGCCATCGGGATGTCGCCCTTTAAAGCATCCTTGGGCTATGATCCACCTCTGTTCCCCGCGCAGGAGGGCGAGTTGGCTGTCCCCTCTGTCCAGGCACATCTGAGGCGGTGTCGCTCCCTTTGGTCCACGGCGCGTAATGCGCTTTTACGCACGGCGGAGCGCAATAAGTCTACGGCGGACCAACATAGGAGACCTGCACCTGCCTACCAGGAGGGACAGCAAGTTTGGGTATCCACACAGGACGTTAACCTAAAGGGTGAGAGGAGAAAGCTGGCCCAACGGTTCATCGGCCCTTATCCCATAACCAGAATCATCAACCCGGTGGCTGTGCGTGTGACTATTCCCTCCTCCCTCCGCATCCATCCCACCTTCCATGTCTCCAAAATTAAACCGGTGGTCTCTGACCCCCTCTGCCCTTCACCTGCGGCGCACCCCGCTCCCCGGATGATTGGTGGCCATCTGGCCTGGACCGTCGCTGAGATCTTGGACGCCCGACGCCGGGGTCGCGGATTGCAGTACCTGGTGGATTGGGAGGGCTATGGACCCGAGCGGAGACAGTGGGTGCCTTCCTCGCTGGTGTTGGACCGGTCACTCATTTTTGAGTTTCATCGAGCGCACCCGGAAAAACCATCGCCAGGAGGCGCTGCTAGAGGGGGGAGTACTGTCATGACTTGCCGCTCATCAGCGGCGCCAGCCGCGCGCACACCTGCTCCTCGTCAGCGGCGAGGTATTTAATCCACTCTGCCCTGGGCTTTGGCCTGAAGCCGTCTCTCAACTTCGGCCCCTTTGCTACTACGGATCTCAAACCGACTAGTGAAGATAACTTGGGTAAGCTCCCCTTACCTCTCTCCTCTAGCCTTCCCCTGTGCACAGGTGGACATTCCCGGTGGCGGACTTCCTCATCTCGCCGTTGGCTCTACGCTGCTGCCACAGGTACTGCAGGTCGCTGTCTCCCGGGCCTCGCCCTTGTCGACGCCAGCCACCTGTCATAACCAAGTAAGCCAGCTATCATCATTATTCCCTGTATTGGTGTGGTGCCCGTTACCCTTCTCCCTCTGCTCTCTCCCACAGGGTTGTCCGGCTGTACGGCCTCCTGCCCCCATGCCTGATGCAGACGCCACCACCAATACATTCTTATTCCACAGACACGCAGCCATACACTTCCTTGTTGCTAATAAAGCTGTTAAATCTATCCTGAGCCTGCGTGTGTGTCTCCTGGGCCGTGCATTATGTCAGAGGGAACCCCAATGGTGTACGACCGGGGGGAGAAGGGGACCACGGCGTCCTTATGGCGGTTGGCAGTGCCCTCAGGAATCCCGGCTTGGGACCCAGCTGCACCAGCGGTGGGCCCCAGCTGGGCCGGCTCCGCTGCACCCCCAGTGGACTCCAGCAGGAGCCTAGCAGCACCCACGATGACCTCCAACTGAGGCTCAGCTGCACCTGCGGTGACCCCTGACCGGGCCGGCTCCGCTGCACCCACCATGGCCCCCCACCAGGCCGGCTCCGCTGCACCCACCATGGACTCCAGCAGGAGCTTGGCTGCATCCGTGGTGGGCTCCAGTTGGAGCACCGTTGCACCAGCGGTGACCCCCATCGGGGGCCTCATTGCTCCCGCAGTGGTCCCTGACCGGGCCAGCTCCGCTGCACCCATGATGGACTCCAGCAGGAGCCTGGCTGCACCCGCAGTGACCTCTGGCTGAGGCTCTGCAGCACTTGCGATGGACTCCATTTGGAGCATCGTTGCACCAGGGGTGACCCCCACTGGGGGCCTCATTGCTCCCGCGGTGGCCTCCCCAGCGAGGGAGGTAGTGCTCTTGACGTCACTTGGTGCTGGGCCCCCGTCATCGTCAGTCGGCAACCCTGGTGATGGCAGCTCCTGCCCGGCAACCCTAGTGAGGGGCTTGGCAGGCATGGGAGAGAAGGAAAGGTTAGGGTCGCCAGCAGCGGCAGAGCCCGGCGAAGGGAGCTCAGGTGCGGCCAAGAGCCGCACCCGACTCTCCTCCCCAAGAGCCAGACAAGATCTCTCGATCAAAGGCAGTTGAATTACAAGAGAGACAACTTGCCTGTGTTCGAGCTCTACTGCCGTCCAGGACTCCGACACTGTTGACGATGATGGTTCAGGTCCCATCGGCTGGGGGTCTGGTCCGGGGGATGACTCTGCTGTGGCAGTCACCGCAGCAGGCGTGATGGTGACAGCAGTCCTATTATCTTCCTGCAGTAGCTCCAACACAGGGGACTCCACCAGCATGGCTGCAGGGGAACCTCTCCTTGCTGGTTCCGGGAAGGGATCGTCCGGAACCACCCGCTCCTCCATCGTCTGGTGGCTCTGCTCACTCTCAGGAATCGACGGGGGGAAGACAGAAGAGACAAGGAAGTTGTTTACCTCTACAGCTGGAGGAGAGGACCCAGCGGACTGCCAAAGCTGGGCCTCTCTTCCGGGAGACAGACAGTGTTTATCATTATCATGTTTAATAGCACAAAAACACACTTGCCTGTTCTCCCGGTGCTCAAAGTTCACAGCTGCAGGGAGCCAGCAGTCATCCTCACTCGCCTCTGCGCTGGCTCTGGCTCCCCCTCTGGATGATGGAAGAACCGGCTCGGGAGATGCAGAAGTGGGCGGGGACCGGGGAAGCATGGCCCTCTCGGAGGCTGGAAAGACATCGACAGACGAAGGAGGGGAAGGCTTCTCCCAGCGTCTCCTCACTGGATGACGCCATGGTCTGGTCTCCGGGACTGACCATGCTGGAGACGGAGGAGGGTCGGACAAAGAGTCCCGAGGAATGAAGGCCTGCTGATCTCTGGGTTTCTGTCTCGGCGCCGTGAGGAATGTCAGCCCTGGGAAAGAGCGCTGAAGTAAACTCACAGTCGCCAGCAGGTCAGCGAACTCGGGGTAGTCCCATAACCCAGGATAAGCCTCCAAAACCTCCATAACTCCTTCCAAGCACTCCAGCTTCCTCTTCGGTCCTCGGGCAGCAAGGGCCCCGTTGACGAAGGTCCGGATATATTCGGTGGCCCATCCCTTCTCAATTGTGGGCAACTCCGCAGCAACAGCCTCCACAGCAGACGAGATGGTGGTGTCAGTCCGATGCTCCTCCTGCAGTGGCTCCAATACTGGGAAATTCTCCAGCATAGCTTCAGGGGACCCTCTCCACGCTGGCTCTGGGAATGGATCATCCGGGGCCACTGGCTCCTCCTCCGTCTGACTGCCCTGACCTTGGGCCAACGGACCCTCAGGGAGAATGGGAGGAGACACTGAGAGGGGAAAAGGTGAATTAATATTTGCAGCCGGAGGAGAGGACCCAGCGGACTGCTTAAACTGGGCCTCTCCCTCGGGAGACAGACAAGGTTTGCAGTTAGATGGAATGAAATGAAAAAGCACTTGCCTGTCACCCCGGCTCCTGATGTTGACAGCTGCAAACTGTTGGCAATCACCCTTCTCCGTGTCACTGACTCCTTCAAAGGCTTGTAGAGGAGCCGGCTCAGATGACGCGGAGGCGGGCGTAGCCGGGACAATCTCGGCGGCTGGAGCAATGACGGCCGCTGAAGACGAAGGGGGCTTCCTCTGGCGAGGCTTCCTTCTCCTCGCTGGCAGCTGGAGCACCAGATAGGCCGGGATTTTGAGCACACCACCTGGGTGCAGATAATCCAGGCCAATGCACTCCGGATTATCCAGAAACGACGGCGGTGTAGCCGCGGGAGGCTCGAGCGTTGGGAGCTCCGCACTCGCCCCCACGCATGGCACGGCGAAGATATCCCGGAGGATCTTGGTCGCCTCCAGATGGTTCCACAGGCTATCCCGATTTACCACTCTCACCGCCGTATCCCGAGCCCATCGAGCTGTCTCAGGTGAACAGGGATCCAGTGTCTGCGAGAATATGTCCTCCAGCAGACAAAGCAAGCACAGCTCCCTCTCCAGCAGCTCAGCCATTGCGCCCGGAAAGCAGGTGAGTGAAAACGAGACAGTCCAAAAATGAAAAAATGATTTGTGTTGGTGTAACCCACTAAATCCTTTTTATGGCTGGATTATTCTGTCATAAGCTCTCCGTGTGGCTCTCCAATGGTGCACGGCGAGGGGAAAAAGGATGAGGATTTAAATGCTGGGTTACACCACACACACATTTATGAACACATTTGGTATGAGGATCGTCACTTCCTTGTGGTAACGTATCGTCACTTCCTGTTTTGCTGTCTGCCTGTGTGGTTTGCCTGTGTGGTTGCTCTCCAGCCACTAGCTATGGCTACTAGCTCTCTTTCCTCTCCTCCTCTGGTGTGCTCTCTCTGTCAGATGTTTAGCTACACCTCTGCCTCTTTTAGTGATAACGGTAAATGTAATAAACGTTGTCTTTTTGAGGCGCTCGAGGCAAGGTTGTCTGATTTGGAATCCCGGCTCCGCTGCATTGAAACACTGTCTGCGCCAGTTAATCTTGACGGACGCCCATTAGCTGCAGTGGAGCTAGCTAGCTTAGGCCCCCCCGTCAGAGGTCCCTCGGCTCTCCTCAGCAGCGAGGAGACTGGGTGGGTGACGGTGAGAAGGAAGCCTAGTCGCAAAGCCCCGGTTCACCACCAACCTGTTCACGTTTCTAATCGTTTTTCCCCGCTCAGCGACACACCCGCTGAGGAAAAAACTCTGATCATTGGCGACTCTGTAGTCAGAAACGTGAACCTAGAGACTCCAGCGGCCATAGTCAAATGCATTCCTGGGGCCAGAGTAGGCGACATTGAGTCAAATTTGAAAATGCTGGCTAAAAGTAACTGTAAATACTCCACAATTGTTATTCACGCCGGCATTAATGACATCCGTCTCCGGCAGTCGGAAGTCACGAAACTTAATATAGAATCGGTGTGTGACTTTGCAAAAACGATGTCTGCCACTGTAGTATTCTCTGGGCCCCTCCCCAATCTGACCAGTGATGACATGTTTAGCCGCTCGTCATCCTTGAACCGCTGGCTGTCTGTGTGTTGTCCTAAAAATGACGTGGGCCACATTGACAATTGGAGCTCTTTTTGGGGAAAACCTGGTCTTATGAGACGAGACGGCATTCATCCCACTTTGGATGGTGCTTCTCATTTATCTAACAATCTGGCATCTTTTTTATCCAAATTTCCAAAACCCTGACTACTCAGAGTTGGGACCAGGAAGCAGAGTCGCAGTCTTACACGCCTCTCTGCAGCTCCTCTTCATCCGCCACCCCTCAGCTTAGCCCCTGTCTTCCCCATTAGAGAATCGTTGTCTGCTCCCTCCAAAGTAAATAAAAATATAATGTATAAGCATCCCAAAGTGATAAAGCGAAATATTGGTAAAACTCAAATTAAACATAAAGCCTCTAAATTGAATGATTTGGCCTCTGTTCCTCCTCATAATTTAAAAATTAAATGTGGTTTATTAAATATTAGGTCTCTAACTCCCAAGTCTCTGTTAGTCCATGATCTGTTAATTGATCATCAGATTGATTTAATTTCCCTTACAGAGACTTGGTTAGGGCAAGAGGATTATGTTGGTTTAAATGAATCAACTCCCTCTGGTTATTTAAACTGTCAAAATCCCAGAAGTTCTGGTCGTGGAGGAGGAGTAGCAACAATTTACCATTCCAAATTACTAGTTAATGTAAAGCAAAAAACATGTTATAATTCCTTTGAGGGCCTGGTCCTCAGTATTGGGCACTTTAGCAATTTTAGGTTAAACCCAATTTTTATTTGCCATAGTTTATCGCCCCCCATCAACCTATTCAGAATTTTTATCCGAATTTGCTGATTTCTTAGCTGATTTCGTGCTGAAATCTGATAGAATAATTATAGTAGGGGACTTTATCATTGATAAAGTCCACTTTATCATTGGTACTGACCTACCCTCCATTGAGAACTTATATCGGTCCATAACCAGGAAACGGGCGGGAAACATCTGTGCTGACCCATCACACCCCGGCCACAAACTGTTTGAACTTCTATCTTCTGGTCGTCGTTACAGATCACTGAAGGTCAAAACCACCCGTCACAGGAACAGTTTCTTTCCTCAAGCCATCACTCTGATGAACTCCTAACATTCACCTAGTCCTACCTGTTGCTGTACTCATGACTTTTCATCCATTATTACATTGCACATAACTCTCACACTGCTTTTTACTTCATTCACATTATATCACTGAATCTGAGTTCACATTGAAATACTGTGACTGTATATTTTTTCATATATTTCTGCAAAATGTGGTTAGTCTGAGTAAATAACTGCATATATTCCTGTATATATTTGCATCCTTTTATAGAAACGTGGACAGACTGTAATTTACTGTACATACTCTGTTGTCATTGAATCCTTATTTAAATCCTCCACCTGAACAATGAGAGCAAGTTTTTAGCCAAAGTCAAATTCCTTGTATGTGTTGTGCATACTTGGCCAATAAAGCTGATTCTGATTCTGATTCTGATTCTGATTTAATATACATGTGGATGTAGATAGTGACTGCCTTAATGTGGCTTTTAATTCAATATTAGACTCGATTGGGTTTTCTCAGAAAGTAGGAAATTCTACTCATTACCTCCACCATACATTGGACCTTGTTCTGACATATGGCATAGAAATAGAAAATCTTGTAGAGTCTCCTCATAACCCTGTACTGTCAGACCATTGTCTGTTAACCTTTGATTTTACTATTTCTGACTATTTGGCTCCTAAAGAAAAATATTATCACAGTAGATGCCTCTCAGATGATGCTGTTTCCAAATTTATGCAGACTGTTTCCTCTATGCCATGTGTCAACACAACGGAAATAAGCTATAGACAGCTTGCTCCTTCTGTAATTGATAACATGGTGGATAGTGTTTCAGCTTCTCTGCATCAGGCTCTAGACTTAGTGGCCCCCTTAAAAAAGAAAAAGTCTAATCAGAGATTTCTAACTCCTTGGTTCAACACAGAAACTCGTAGCTTAAAACAGAAGACTCGTCAATTAGAAAGAAAATGGTTCTCTACTAATTTAGATGAAATCTATTTAGCTTGGAGAAATCATCTTTTAATTTATAAAAAATCTCTTAGAAAAGCTAGAACGAGTTATTACTCTGCATTAATAGAAGAGAACAAGAATAATCCCAGGTTTCTTTTCAGTACTGTAGCCAGGTTGACAAAGAGTCAGGACTCTGTCAATCCTAGCATTCCCTTAGAGCTTACTAGTCAGGACTTTATGAACTTTTTCAAAAATAAAATTTCATCCATCAGAGATAAAATCAATCAGATTCTTCCCACAGTTAACTTAAATACTGTAACTACTACAACTCCTTCTATTGATGTCTGTCTTGATGAGTTTACTCCAATCGACCTTTGTGAGTTAGACAAAATAGTTTCCTCATCCAAACCTTCAACTTGTCTTTTAGACCCTATTCCTACCAGGTTATTTAAAGAAGTCTTCCCACTTATTGGGAGCTTTATTCTTCATATAATCAATTCTTCATTAACTTTAGGCCATGTACCGCAGGCTTTTAAAACGGCTGTAATTAAACCCTTACTCAAAAAGCCAACGCTAGATCCAGGAGCTTTAGCTTACTATAGACCAATCTCTAATCTCCCTTTCATTTCAAAAATCTTAGAAAGAGTTGTTGCTACGCAATTATTTGACCACCTGCAGGGAAATGGTTTACTTGAAGAGTTTCAATCTGGGTTTAGAATCCATCATAGTACTGAAACAGCCTTAGCGAAGGTCACTAACGACCTCCTCATTGCATCTGATAATGGACTAGTTTCTGTACTTGTCCTTTTAGACCTTAGTGCAGTTTTTGATACTATTGATCATAATATTCTACTTGATAGATTAGAACACTATGTTGGACTTAATGGAACTTCGTTGCAGTGGTTTAGATCTTATTTATCTGATAGGTTCCAGTTTGTTCGTGTAAATAATGAGTTTTCTTTCAGCTCAAAGCTTAGTCATGGAGTTCCACAGGGATCTGTGCTAGGCCCTACTCTTTTTAGTTTATATATGCTTCCGTTAGGCAACATTATTAGAAAGCACTGTATACATTTTCATTGTTATGCAGATGACACACAATTATACCTGTCAATGAAGCCAGATGATAGTAATCAATTAGCCAAGTTAGAAGCCTGTCTTAAGGAAATCAAAGCTTGGATGACTTGTAATTTCCTGCTGTTAAATTCAGATAAGACTGAAGTCATTCTTGTTGGTCCAAAAAACCTTAGAAATTCCTTTCCAAATCAAACTTTCAGTTTGGATGCAGTTACTCTTTCTCTTAATAGCTCTGTGAGAAACCTTGGAGTTATTTTTGATCAGGATTTGTCCTTCAATTCACATGTTAAATTTGTTTCTAAGACTGCCTTCTATCATTTGTGTAATATTGCCAAGATTAGGAGCATCTTGTCTCAGAGTGATGCTGAGAAGCTGATCCACGCTTTTGTTAGCTCGAGATTAGATTATTGTAATTCTTTATTATCAGGCTGTCCTAAAACATCTTTAAAAAGTCTTCAGCTGATCCAAAATGCTGCAGCAAGAGTTTTAACAGGTACTAGAAAGAGAGATCATATCTTTCCGGTTCTGGCCTCCCTTCATTGGCTTCCCATAGAGTTTAGAATTAAGTTTAAAATCCTTCTTCTTACTTACAAAGCTCTAAACAATCAGGCTCCTTTTTATTTAAAAGATCTGATACTACCGTATTATCCTAACAGAGCACTACGCTCCCAAAATGCAGGATTACTTGTAATACCTAGAATCTCCAAAAGTACAATGGGAGGCAGAGCCTTCAGTTATCAAGCTCCTCTCCTGTGGAATCAGCTGCCAATCTGGATTCGGGAGTCAGACTCGATCTCTGTTTTTAAGAATAGGGCTAAAACCTACCTTTTTGATATAGCCTACAATTAGGGAGGGATCATGTGTTTCTGAACCCTCCCTTAGTTATGCTGCTAATAGGTTTAGTCAGCCGGGGGACCTCCAGTAATGCACTGGGCCTCACTCCTTTCCTCACTCTCTATGAAATATTTTTTTTGCTGGTCATTAACATTTGTTTGTTCTCTCCCATAGATTGAGTCCCCATCGTGCTGTTTGCTCTCTACATGTCTGTTCTTTTCTTCTTCTCTATCCCCTCACCCCCCAGCCAGTCGCAGCAGATGACTGCCCCTCCCTGAGCCTGGTTCTGCTGGAGGTTTCTTCCTGTTAAAAGGGAGTTTTTCCTCTCCACCGTCGCCAAGTGCTTGCTCACAGGGGATTGCCTGATTGCTGGGGTCTTTCTGCAACTGTGGGGGTTCCCCCCTACAGTTGATAGTGCTATGAGATGACTGTTGTTGTGAAATGGCACTATATAAATAAAGTTGAATTGAACACAAATGTGAACATAAAGAGACAAGACAGCTCGGGTACACTAAGAGTTCTCTAGGCTGCCCAACACACACACTGGAGATATACAGCGGCGGAAAGCGCACAGACACATACTCACAGTGCGGGGGCAGGCCAAGTCGTCACAGCCATATCACGAGCACACACACAGTCCTTAGTGACGTGACAGTGGACAGGAAAACGACCATCCAACGCGTACAATAATCCAGTGGCGTTTGTCTAGCAAAGAGTTGCTTTTGTACAAACACCGCTGGCGTGGCGAATTGGGAACACCTGGGCAAGCGCGGGAAAGATGATTACCGGGGCAAACAGCTGACTGTCAGAAAGAGTGGGGCGTGGCTGGACAGGCCAGAGCGGCAGCTACAGGCAGGAACAGAAACGGTGCACAGACATGAAAACAACAAGAAATCAAAACACAACTCCACATAATAAACCCACTGCCTGAGCCACCAGGATCAATTAGAACCAAGCCCACAGGAAACATGGGCTCAGTTCATGACAAAGATGGCAGAATAAGCCGTCTAGCCTTGTGAGGGTGGGACAGTAGTCCACCTGTCCCCCTCTAGTTTTAATTATTTGTGTGCCTGGATAGGCCTTAATTATTCTATTTTTTCGTGTGTGATTCGGGTTATAAATTTGGGAGGGTCTAAATGAAGAGTGTGTGTTTTGAACTTTTCTGAAGGGGGAGCAATGTGATGTTGTGGGCTCAGGGAGTGGGACTTCTCCACCCAGAGAAGAAGGCAGCTGGGGAAGGGGGGAACAATGGACCGAAAGAGGAGGTGTCACCGGAGGGCATCAGACGGTACAGTAAGGACTATGCGCCCCCCCAGGAGAGGAGTAAATGCCGGAGCCGCTGGAAGAAGAAGGGTGTGAGAGCGGCGCCGGCGTTATGTCATGTTAATGTGCCACACAGGCTTTGTTCCAGACACAATGTATGATTGTTTCGGGTCTCAATGCATGGTATTAAGATATAAAAGTGGAATGTACAGAGACCCGGGATTCGCTTTTGCTGCACTTTATGTTGGAGAAAGAATAAAATAACTGTCGTCCAGCTTGTTGCCTCACCTCCTTCCTTTCTCCACATTGGTGACCCCAAGACGTGCCATGAAAAGCGAGCCGAGCACCGCTCCGGAGACTACCTGGAGGGAGCGCACCAGCGCCACATGCGTGGCAAAATAATTTGACACGTAAACGTGTCAAAATATACCCCAACAACAAACCATGGGTAACTAAATCAGTTAAATCCTGCTTACAGAGGAAAGCTCTTGCCTTTAAACAGGGGTCTGTTTCTGAACTACAGGTTGCCACCAAGGAGCTGAAGGCTGAAATTTTAAGAGCAAAACAGAATTATAAATCAGAATTGGAAAGCAAGATGGCAGCAAATAAACTGGGTTCGGCCTGGGCCAGTATGAAAACTATTGCAGGCCTTCAGAGCACAGAGCGCAGTAATCGTGTGTTTTTAGATGGTTTTAGTTCAGACACAGAGCTGGCTAATGCTCTTAATTGTTTTTATGGTCGTTTTGACTCCTTTGATTTTAGCACAGAAATCCAAGATTTGAAACAGAAACTCAATGACAATCAGCACTTTAATATTGAGATGCAGGATGTTGAAAGGGAGTTCCGCGCTGTAAAAGTGAACAAAAGTCAGGGCCCTGATAATATATGTGGGCGCTTGGTAAAGTCCTGTGCACATGAACTGAGTCCTATATTTCATTACATTTTCAATAAGTCCTTACAGACACAACATGTGCCTAAGATCTGGAAAGATGCCGTGGTTGTTCCCGTTCCAAAATCCAGCTGTCCTAAAACGGTAAATGACTTTAGACCAGTTGCTTTGACTTCAATTTTAATGAAAATTTTTGAAAAACTGGTCAGATGTGAGGTCCTAAGGCAGACTGAACATGCATTGGATCCTCTGCAGTTTGCCTATAGGCCTCACAGAGGAGTGGAGGATGCCACTATCACTCTGTTTGACATGCTTTTTAAACATCTGGATTTTAATGGGACACACGCCAGGCTTTTATTTGTGGACTTTTCTTCTGCCTTTAATACAATCCAACCTCATATTTTAGTTGAAAGGCTCCTGCAACAATTTGATTTAAGCAATAATCTGGTGGGTTGGATTCTGGATTTCTTAACCAACAGGACGCAGAGAGTAAGGGTCAATGGCACATTGTCTGACCTAAAGTGCTCTTCTACTGGCTCCCCTCAGGGGTGTGTGTTGTCACCACTACTCTTCATCCTGTACACAAACATGTGTCGGAGTAGACATGACAACAGACACATTATAAAGTATGCTGATGACTCAGTCATTGTCAGTCTCCTCCAGGATGGTGAGAGTGGCCACGGCCCAGTAGTTGATGACTTTGTTCACTGGTGTGAGGATTCCTACCTGCAGCTGAATACGACAAAAACGAAAGATATGATTATTGACTTTAGGAGGAAAACTCCCAGGCACAAAGTCACCATACTAAAAGGCCAGACCACCGAATGTGTACAATCGTACAAATATCTTGGGACGATTATTGATAGTGGATTGAACTTTGAGGTGAACTGTGAAAGGGTGTGCAAAAAGGGTCAGCAAAATTTGCATTGTTTGAGGAAACTTGCACGCTTCCAAATTGACCGACCCATAATGACAATGTTTTATCGGGCTTTTATTGAATCTGTTTTATCCTTTTCTTTAATGTCATGGTTTGGTCAGATAAAACTGAAACAGAGGAAATCCTTGGATCAGGTAGTCAGATGGTCCAGTCATTTGCTTGGTGAGTCACAGCTGAGCCTGGCATCCCTGTACGCCAAACAAGTACAGAGGATGGCCGACTCGATTTTAAATGATGACTCCCACCCTTTGCACTGCAACTTTCAGCTTCTTCCCTCCAGACGGAGGTTTGCTGTCCCAAAAAGTAGAACCCAGCGCTACAAAAACAGCTTTGTCCCTGCTGCTGTCAAGGAGTTGAACAAGCTATAAAATTATATTGTACATATTCTATATTTACCTATTTTGTAAGATGTGTGCCTGTGTTTGTGTCTATGTTGAATGTAATTAGTGGCTTGTAAATATGGATGTCACCAACTGCAAAACAAATCTACCTACGGGTACAAATAAAGTAACCTGAACCTGAACCTGTGGTCCCAGTCACGTTCCCAGACGTCTGGCTTATCTTACCTTATCTAGCTTAATCTTTCAGTACATTAGCTGAAAAGGTCTGGCTGCCTTGAAGGGATTGAGAAATTCTTTATGTATGATCTTATCAAGGGCAGCACGGTGGCGCAGTGGTTAGCACAGTGGCAGCACAGCAAGAAGGTCATGGGATCGATTCCACCCTTGACCATCGTGGGTTCGATCCCACCCCCAGACCATCGGTGACCCTTCTGTGTGGAGTTTGCATGTTCTCCCCGTGTCTGCGTGGGTTTACTCCGGGCACTCCGGTTTCCTCCCACATGCCAAAAACATGCAAGTTAGGTTAATTGGCATCAAAAACTGGGGATTCTAAATTGTCCTTAGGTATGGATGTGAGAGTGAATTGTTGTCTGTCTCTCTGTGTTGGCCCTGCGATGGACTGGCGATCTGTCCAGGGTGTACCCTGCCTCTCGCCCAAAGATGCTGGGATAGGCTCCAGCACCCCCGCGACCCGAAAGGATTAAGCGGTAGAAGATGGATGGATGGATGGATGGATGATCTTATCAAAGTGAAGCATTGTCTTATCTGGAAATAAAAAACCAAAGCAAGAATGATGCAACAACTACAACTAGAAATTTTACATTTGACACTTTATTTGTGAATATTTGTTGTGTTCCTGCTAATTAAAAATGTGAAAATGCTTCCAGCTTGTACAAAACATCAATATTTCATTGTGCCAGTGCCCTTTAGTGGTCATATATGTTATGACCATAAACCAAAGGTCTACACATTAAATCATTGTTATTCACCCTTTCAGCCGTGTCACCTTGCAGTTGATAGAGAGTCATCTATAAATGTGGAGAATGAAAATGATCAACACAATCTCTCAGGCAGGAAATGGAGCAAAGACGTGAACGTTTAAAAGACTGCAATATTTTTACTGAACCTCTGCTGTCATCTGAGGAGGAATCTGGTCTTGGCTTAGATGTTCTCGCGTTGAGGACTGGCATTTTCTGCTAAAACAAAAAAGCGGGGGAAAAAAGAAGTAACTTTTATAATATCTTCTAGTTTCGTCATTTTCATCTTCACACAGGACTTATAATGGTCACAGAAGTATGTATGTGTCTAAACATTGACATAATTCTGGACCCAGGGGACAAAAGACAGACTCAAGGGAAATACAATTATCCTTTTATTAGCAACCCGTGTCTTGTGAATGCGTGCGTGTATGTACAGTGTAGTGCGTGCAGTGCTGGACTCATTCTGGGGGAGAGCTGGACGCCGTTCGGCCTGGCAACCCTATGGAGACAAAGCAGAGGTGTTAACTCGGCACCAGTGCTAAGGGCGAAATAATGACGACCGCTTACTTTTGCAGATGGTGGTGGTTGGCTCAGGTTTGCCTTGAGGGCGACAGCCAGGAAGACAGCGTCGGGCTGTGTGCAGGGAGGAGTGCGAGTTACCCTGATGCAGGAGTGGAGCTGAATCGCCGCCGGGGAGAGAGAGTCCGCTGCCAGGGAGATCCACCTGTGCACAGGGGAGATGAACTTGACAAGGTAAGTTGATATTAAGCTTACGTGCGGCGACGCGTTGCTCTTGGTTAGATGATGAGCCAGGACGTGGCTGTAGAAAAGAGACGTGTCCTCGGGAGTTTGACAGATGGCTCCGTGCTGAGTCACAGGCAGGTCCGGCTTTTAAAGCCCGCTGATGATTGGTAGCAGGTGTGCGTGCAGCTGGGATTGATGATGGCCCTATGAGCGCCATGACAGTACTCCCCCCTCTAGAGATGCCTCCTGACACCTGCCCTATCTTACCCAGGTGCGTCCAGTGGAAGTCCCTGATGAGTTGTTTGTCGAGGATGAATGACGGACGTACCCAGGACCTCCACTCGGGGCCGTACCCCTCCCAGTCCACCAGGTATTGCAGGCCGCGACCCCGGCGGCGGACGTCCAGGATGGCATTGACTCCCCATGCCAGATCGCCATCTATCACCATTGGTGGAGGTGGAGCCTTGGGAGGCGGACAGAGGGGGCTGGAGCAAACGGGTTTCACCTGTGAGACATGGAAGGTCGGACAGATGCGGAGGGATGGGGGGAGAGCTAGGCGAACAGCCACAGGGTTAATCACACGAATAATGGGGAAGGGCCCGATAAAATGCTGGGCCAGCTTCCGCCTCTCAGCCTTCAAATTGATATTTCGTGTTGACAGCCAAACCTGCTGACCCACCTTGTACTCAGGTGCCGGTCTCCTGCGGCGGTTAGCCGTCCTGGTGTTACGTTCGGTGATCCAAAGGAGAACTCTGTGGGTGGTGGTCCAGAGCCGGCGACAGCGCTTCACATGAGCGCAGACAGAAGGCACCGCCACTTTCTTCTCCTCCTCAGGAAACAGTGGGGGGTCATACCCTAAGGAGGCCCTGAAGGGGGACATACCAATCGTCGAGGAAACCGTAGAGTTATGGGCGTACTCGATCCACGGCAGGTGGTTGCTCCAAGAAGATGGACTGGAGGCGATGACGCAGCATAGGGCGGCCTCCAGTTCTTGATTCGCCCGCACACACTGCCCATTGCTCTGCAGGTGGTATCCAGACGACAGGCTTACCGTTGACCCCAGTGCGTGACAGAACGCCCTCCAAACCTGGGACACGAATTGGGGCCCATGATCAGAGATGACGTCAGTGGGGATCCCGTAGAGGCGAATGACGTGCTGCACCAATAGGTCTGCTGTCTCCCGTGCCATCGGGAACCCCCAGAGGGGGACAAAGTGGGCAGCCTTGGAGAAACGATCGACGATGGTAAGGACCGTAGTGAAGTGGTTAGACAGCGGGAGACCCGTCACAAAATCCAGGGCGATGTGGGACCAGGGGCAGCTGGGGACCGGCAGGGGATGAAGGAGCCCGGCCAGTGGAGAAGAAGACGACTTCCTGGTGGCGCACTGAGCGCAGGTCCGGATGTAAGCAGTGACATCCTTTCGTAGCCCCGGCCACCAGAACAACCGCTGGAGGAGTTCTACCGTGCGGGACACCCCTGGATGGCATGCAAATTTTGAGGCATGGGCCCACTGAATCACTTCACCCCGGACCGATGTGGGGACAAACAGCCGCTCCGAGGGACCACCTCCAGGATCGGGCTCAGGCTCCAGTGCCTTCACAGCCTTCTCCCTGATGTCCCATGAGAGGGCACCAACGACACAGGACGGAGGAAGGATGGTCTGCTCCCAGTCCTCTGATACCTCTGCTGAGAATTGCCTGGAGAAGGCGTCCGGTTTGGCGTTCTTGGCCCCGGGGCGGTAGGTGATCGTAAAGTCGAACCGACCAAAGAACAGGGACCAGCGGGCCTGTCGGGAATTCAACCGCTTAGCGGTCCTCAGGTATTCTAAGTTTGTGTGGTCAGTCCAAACTACTAAAGGCTGGGCAGCCCCCTCCAACCAGTGGCGCCACTCCTCCAACGCGAGTTTCATCGCCAGGAGCTCCCTGTCTCCAATGTTGTAATTTCTCTCTGCTGGAGACAGGCGGTGCGAGAAGAAGGCACAGGGGCGGACCACCCCGTCTATTGGAGAGCACTGCCCCCACCCCGGAGTCCGATGCATCCACCTCGACCAAGCACTGGAGGGACAGGTCCACCTGCGTGAGGACGCAGGACAATGAGAACTCCCTCTTGAGGGTGCCGAACGCCGCTGCAGCCTCCTCCGTCCAGCGGAAGGGAACCTTCGGGGATGTGAGACAGGTCAGGGGACGGGCAACCATGCTATACCTGGGCACAAAGTGGCAATAAAAATTGGCAAACCCCAGGAACTGCTGGAGTTGCTTCCTGAATTGGGGGGGGGGGGCAATCCACCACCGCCTTGACCTTGACCAGGTCGGGGAGAACCTGGTTGTGGGAGATAACAAAGCCGAGAAATGAGGTCTTGTTAGTGTGGAACTCACATTTCTCGGCCTTCACGAACAGCTTGTTCTCCAGGAGTTGTTGGAGGACCCGTCTCACGTGCACCCGGTGCTCCTCTAACTACCGGGAGAAGATGAGGATGTCATCCAAGTAGACGAAGACAAAGGTGCCCAGAAAATCCCGGAGAACGTCATTTATCAGGCACTGGAAGACGGCCGGCACGTTGGTCAGCCCAAACGGCATCACTAGATATTCGAAATGGCCGCTTGGGGTCCGAAATCCCGTCTTCCACTCATCTCCCTCCTTAATCCGCACGAGATGGTAAGTGTTGCGGAGGTCGAGCTTGGTGAACCAAGAGGCCCCCTGGAGGGAGTCGAAAGCCGTGTCCATGAGGGGCAGGGGGTACTTATCCTTTACCGTGATGTCGTTGAGCCCCCTGAAATCGATACATGGCCGCAGGGAGCCATCCTTTTTGCCAACGAAGAAGAATCCTGCCCCACCGCCGAGGAGGATGGGTGGATGATGCCCGAGCTGAGCGACTCCTTAATGTATGTATCCATCGCCTCCCGCTCCAGAGCTGACAGGCTGTATAGGCGGCTCGACGGCAGCGGGGCACCAGCCCGGAGATTAATAGCACAGTCGTAGGGGCAGTGTGTGTGTGTGTGTGTGTGGGGGGGGGGGGTGACAGCACCTGTGACTTACTGAACACCACCCCCAGATCATGGTATTCAGGTGGCACCTTGGACAGATCTGGAGGGGGGGGCATGGGGGGCTAAAGACACCAACGGGGCACATGCCGCGGACTGCAGGCACGCACTGAGGCAGAACAAACTCCAAGATGTGATGTTCCCTGTCCGCCAATCAAATGATGGACTATGCAGCCGCAGCCAGGGGTAGCCCACGATGACCGGGGATGTGGAGGAGGGCAGCACCAGTAGGTGTAGGTCCTCTTGATGGTTCCCAGAAACTATCACAGACACTGGGGCGGTCTGCTGAGAGACATCGTTAAGGGGGCTAACAGCTTGAGCGGTGGCTGGAGAGTATGACAGGGGAGCCCTAACCGGGTTGCCAGGTCTCTTGATATAAAACTCTGCTCAGCCCCCGAGACAATCAGTGCATGAGTGGATAATTCTGTGTGTTTGTGAATAAATCTGATGGGCACGAGGCAACTGGTGAGGGGTTTTGACTGAGACGCGTCCGTGAGTCCCCCTACTGTGACGCATGAACCCCCTGTTTTGGTCGAACGGTGCAATTCTCCACCTCGTGTTCACTACTTCCACAATACATACACAGCCCTAATTCCCTGTGGCGCTGTTTCTCAGCTAGCGGAATCTTGGAGCGCCCGATTACCATATCCTCCTGCTCTTCTAGTACTTCCGGTGAGGGCAGGGCCAACTGGAACGACTGTGAGGAACGAAAAAACTGCGCGCCCGAGTGGCTAGAAGCTCTTCGCTCGGCTGCTCATTCCCTCAGCCTGTTATCCAAACTAATGGTAAGAGAAATCAGCTCAGTGAGTTTCTCTGGTTTATCCAACCTAGCTAGCTCGTCTCTGAGACTAGGGCATAGGCTACGGATAAAAATGCTGCACAGCGAGGCATCCTCCCACCCGACCTCAGTGGCCACCACCTGGAAATCGACAGCGTAGTCTGCCACAGACCTACTGCCCTATCGGAGATTTAGCAACCGGGTGGTAAGCACGCTATCCCGGTCGGAGTGATCAAACACCTCGTGAAAATCGGCAAGGAACCGTTGATATGTAAGGTTAGCATAACTGGGCTTGGCCATAATGGCGTAGGCCCAAGCTAGTGCTCTACCCTCTAGCAAGTTAAAGATGTAGACTATCCTGCTGTGATCAGTGGGAAAATCCCCTGGCACTCACTGGAAAACTGTCTCACATTGAAGAATAAACCCACTGGCCTCCCCGAGCTTACCGCCGAAGCGGGCGGGTGTGGGCATCGGTGTGAGGCGGGCCAATGGAATCTGACTAGCCTGGCTAGGAGGGGGGGCTAGTGGGGCCCGATGGGACCCCGGAAGCCGGCGGGAACATCTGCTGTCCATCCAGACGATCCAACCGGCTGTTAATTAGGGTTAGCTGACAGAGGATAACATTTTGTTGGTATGCTAGCTGTTCCACTCGAGCTTCTATGGTGTTAAAGCGGCATGCTAGCACGCCGTCTGCTGGGTCGCTCTGACAGAGCCATACTGATATCATTCTGGACCCAGGGGACAAAAGACAGACTCAAGGGAAATACAATTATCCTTTTATTAGCAACCCGTGTCTTGTGAATGCGTGCATGTTTGTACAGTGTAGTGCGTGCAGTGCTGGACTTGTGCTGGGGGAGAGCTGGACGCCGTTCGGCCTGGCAACCCTATGGAGACAAAGCAGAGGTGTTAACTCGGCACCAGCGCTAAGGGCGTAATAATGACGACCGCTTACTTTTGCAGATGGTGGTGGTGGGCTCAGGTTTGCCTTGAGGGCGACAGCCAGGAAGACAGCATCGGGCTCTGTGCAGGGAGGAGTGAGAGTTTCCCTGATGCAGGAGTGGAGCTGAATCGCCGCCGGGGAGAGAGAGTCCGCCGCCAGAGAGATCCACCTGTGCACAGGGGAGATGAACTTGACAAGGTAAGTTGATATTAAGCTTTTGTGCGGCGACGCGTTGCTCTTGGTTAGATGATGAGCCAGGACGTGGCTGTAGACGAGAGACGTGTCCTCGGGAGTTTGACAGATGGCTCTGTGCTGAGTCACAGGCAGGTCCGGCTTTTAAAGCCCGCTGATGATTGGTAGCAGGTGTGCGTGCAGTTGGGATTGATGATGGCCCTGCGGGCTCCATGACAAACATATATGTATCGTACACAAGCTGAAAGAAAAGTTTTGGTGTTGCATTTAGTAACTGTTGCTGTGAAAGTCATGTGGGTTCTCAGGTCCATTGTGTCAACAGTCGCTTTGTCTCCACAACAGCCGCACCTCCACATTTATGCAGCCATCTGTGCTCAGACATTGTTCTTCTCTTGATGCAGCAACTCCAGGTACACATTAACCCCTTGCACTCCGGGCAATTTTCCTAAAAATGCCAAAAAATAACATTCCAAAGTAAATCGAAAGCTGTTATTCAACCCTTTGCAGCATCTTCATGGGGTTGGTCTCATTTAAAAGAAAACACTTTGAATTTTTTGGCAAAAAAACCATAATCTCTCTACGTGTTCCGGCCACTGAGTTACAGTCATCTAAACATACTGAACTTGAAGAAAATAAATTTGGCCACGGTGTTTTTTTGGATACAAATGCTTGCAAATAACACACAGCTGTCCGATCCGGCTGGAAAATGCAACAGAAATGTAGAACCAAGTGTTATCAAGCTGAGATCCAAATTTGGAAACAATACCACAAAAAATGAATATTTTACACAGCTTTGTTCTCAGGTAGTTCTCAGGCGTTTTGGAACTGTGCCAAATTGTGCCAAATGGCACAGTTTGGAAAAACGTCTGTAACTTTTGAATAATTCAATGTAGAATCTTCATTTTGGGCTCTAATGAAAGGTCACATTCAGGGCTGTGTCTGTGTGTGTGGGGGGGTTGTCCCCCCCCCCGCTACGAAGGACGGAGTTCGGCCCTCGCTACATGACGGATTACACTCGTTGCATATTTCCACAGCAACTCTGTCACAGCGGCTCCCCCCCCCTCGCTACTGTGTGTGTGTGGGGGGGGGGTTGTCCCCCCCCTCGCTACAGAAGACGGCCATCGCTACATGACGGAATAGACTCATATGCTTCCCGCCGCGGACCGGGGGGCGTTCGGACCGTGAACGCCCCCCCCGCTCCTCTTCTGCAGCGGGGGGGGGGGGCCTTCACGGTCCGAACACGGCAAATGAACCGTTTATCGCGGCGCACGCACTTCGTACTTCGTGCGTCGTACAGTTGTAATTTACCGATCGGTCAAAAGTCATTTTTTGATTACAATTTTCAGGGAGAAATAATAATTTAGCTTATAACACCTTACCTCTTCACAGCCACATTGTCCTGGCGAACTTCTCTTCCCCATTGTCAGACGAACGCGACGCTGGTCCGCTCGTGGATCCCGGTCAAAACATAATTCCATTATTGCCGTTTTGGCGAATGATTTACGACTTTTGTCGTCGGCCTCCGTCGGTCTATGATGACGGAAGAGAATCCTTAACGTCTATTCTGCTGGAATGAGTGCAGGTCCCACTTGTGGGTGTTCTCCATGCTGCTGGGTCTGTAGCAGGTTGGTCCAGCGTCCTTTTTTTTCATCTGCTGCAACAGTAAATCTCTCTTCACCCAGCCCGAACTTCTGTGCTTCAATTGGCTCCTGCATTCACAGTAGGCGGGTCTTCCTTCCTAGGTTTTCATTCATTGGTTCTTCAAGGTTTCAGAAACCCAATTCAAGGCTCTTATTAGTCGAATGAGAGGTCAATCAGATGAACTAATCTGTTCGCTGCTGTGTCTGCAGCTTTTTTTTTTCAGTGGCGCTTGGACGTCAACACCACCTACATCACCACAATCTGGACTATGCGTCCGAGAGCGCACAAGGGCGCACTCCTGCGCCCTCGTGCGCCCTAGGATGCAGAGACTTGCCCGCCCGCGGAACAACGGAGTGCAAGTGGTTAAAACACATAGATATTCTCTTTTGGAAGTATTAATTTGATGGATGTTGTGTCTGTCCGACCCCAATATACTGTAGACAACTGGCTATAAGGCAGCAACAAACTTTAAAACTGATAAAAAGCATCTTCAGCAAAGAGTGATAAAACATTAGTGAGTGTAGTGTCAGAATGGTATTTCAGATTTTCATGTCAAATTACTTGCTCTTTCATTCATTCAGCGAGACAAAATGCTTTCACCACACATAATGTGGTGTTTTGTTTATGTTTAAGTATACCAAGGCCAGAAATGCTGGATTTATTTTTTAAAATATCTAACCTATGTATAGGCCATTGTTTGCATCAGTTTCATCATTGTGACCATGAACTTAATTCCCATCATCACCACTTCCTCCTAACACTGAACCATATACTAACCAGTCTAGTTGTGCAGTAAAGCACACAGTCCAAAGGATTTGTATAATACTTTTTGGACCTTTTGTATTGAGCTGTTAATTGATACTGCTTCAATTTTTGTGTCCTGACTCTGGAGTTACATCAACATTATCTGCAAACTTCTTTCTTCTTTTTCTTTAATTCATTAATACAAACACCAATGGTTAAAACGCCTGAATTTAACCTGTGCAATGTATACCACAAATGATATTAAATTTACTTTTTTGATTTTGAGATTTTGGCTGACAGAAGTCTCTCAATACGAAATCATTTGTTGTAATTTATGTAGACACTGATATCCACAGTTTCACCCAGTTCTGTACATTGTAGGTCAGTCTCTTTTTTATCTGTTCTGCATCATAACAGAAAAACAGTTACTTATGATTTCATATTTACATATTTGGAATCCAAGCATTTTACTCACCTGCAGAGGCAGACAGCTGAAGTGACAGTAAATAGTAGCAGTCCGAATGCAAGTCGGAGAAAATTATTTAAATGTTCCGATAATGAACTGTTTCCTACATAGAATCAGATTAGAATGATATTGCAGCTGTACTATGGTTTTACATTATTATTCCCACTTAGGTCTCTACCTACCAGAGAGTTTTTCAGACACAGTTAAAGTCCATGTTACACTATGTAGGCTGTCTGTATAAGTTACTTCACATGTATAATTTCCCTCATCATCATGTTGACCACTAAAAATAGTTAGCTTTGTAGGTAAGCCAGACTCTATTTTCAGTCTGTGAGAGGAGAAATTTGAAACATTCTCTTTAAGGGCAGGGTCATATGTAAAGAAAGATTTGTTTTTAACCCATTTAATCAGTATAGTATTCTTCTCCTCCTTTGATATGCTGCAAGTGAACACGACCTGGTCTCCTCCGAACACTTTCATCATGATGTGCTCATTTCTTGGGAGTTTCTAAAAATTAAAGAAAACAATTAACCACTATGAAATTCATGCAATTAGATAATTAGGTTTTAAAAAATCTACACTGTACCTGCGAAGACATGACACATCAGTACCATTTGGGCGGTGAACACTGCTGCTCTGTTACAGCTGATCATCGTGACTAACACACTACAACTTTACCTGCAGCTTAAAATGAACTTGAGGAGGAGACTGAGGACAGGAAGTGGTTGGTTGCTGTTCTGGTGAACTCAACTTTTTTTAAAAAGTGTCTATTTAAAAACAAATTCAGACAGCAGCATGTTCCTAAAAGTGAAATGAGGGATGCAAAATGTAAACTGGAAATAGCTGTCTGTCGTTTAGCAACTTTTTGGTCAGGTCAGGCATTTGGCTTGCTTGCTACCGGATAACCATGAAAACCGGTACGACCTGTCTCATGGGTCGGGCCATCGGCGACTCAACCGGCATCCCCGCCCATCCGAGGGCATAGAGGGTGAAACAGGGTATAAGATAAGATAAGATAAGATAAGCCTTTATTAGTCCCACAATGGGGAAATTCCAGGATTGCAACAGCACAGGGATAGCAACACTCAGAGCAACAATCAGAAGGCAAGAAAAAACAACATCTAGTAAACATATGTCCATATTACTATAAATGTATATATATAGACACACAGTGCAGAGCATCATGGTTGGTTGGTGAATGTGCAGCAGAAAGTCTAAGCTCTCTCTCCGCGGATGCGGTGGGCCAGCTGGAAGTCTTTGGGCATGATGGTGACCCCCTTAGCGAAGAAGAGACCACCAGGTGGGCCTCACTGGTCTCCTGCAGAGCCATGACGGCGAAGCTCAGGAAATGCAGGACGGTCTTGAAGTCCTGAGCGATTTCCCTCACCAGGCGCTGGACGAGCAGCTTACGGATGAGCAGCTCCGTGGATTTCTGGTAGCGACGGATCTCTCTCAGAGCCACGGGCCTGTGACGGCGAGGCCTCTTCACTCTGCTGGTGGCCGGAGCGCCTCTCCGAGCAGCCCTGGTGGCTAGCTGTCTCCTGGGGGGCTTCCTCCTCCAGTAGATTTTACGGGCGGTCTGCTTGGTTCTTGCCATCGCTCTTTATTATTCTGTCTTATATTTCTTGCACGCCGCCTAAACTCCAGCCCGGCACCCGCGTCGTTTTCGCTACAGCTCCCGGTATGTCGAGTTTCCCATTAGCACCGGGCGGCGGCCAAGTGCTAGCTAGCACTAGCTCCTCCCCGCTGTAGCGTCTCCCGCTGCAAACCGTGGCTCCGTCCGCCGACCCGGGAGACCCCCGGGGCGATCCGTGCGTCCGTGATATATATACAGAGTGAAAGGTGTAGAAAGAAGAAGGAAGATTAAAAAAAAAAAGGCTGTTGCCACGGGCAGCCTACTCGTGTGGTGCCACCGGTCCGGCGGAGCCGGAACCGGAAAAAAAAAAAAAAAGGCAGAATCCTGGCAGAACTAAAAGCAATATCTGTCACAGGTCTGTGGTGGACCACTCCCAGTTACACAGGGTGAGACTGGACATCCTGGCAGATAACCACATCAGTCACAAGGTCTGTGGTGGACTGTGCCAGTCGGTGCTTGGTGACATGCACTACACAAAGAGCAGAGATAAACAACCCTATCATCTGGTCAGTCACTGCAACAGATACTGGAGTCACTTTGTCTTGGCTTGTCCTTGCCACTGATATTACCTTTATCTGCCAAGAATGTGCTGCTAGTCCAGCAAAAGCTAGCAGTATTCAAATACTTTGCAAGCAGTTTCATGAAATGGTCAGAAAGCAACTCATACCGGCTCAGACGCCGCCCGGGCTTACAAGGTCCGCGGTGATCTGTTCACAGTCCGACAGGCAGTGAAAAGTAAGCTAGAAGCAGGAAAACTAAAGAAGAGGAAAACAGCAGCCTTGTGTGTAGCAGAATGGAATGTACGCACGCTGTTGGACAGAACAACATCACAGCACCCAGAAAGACAGACCGCGCTTGTGGCCCTGGAAATGAACAGGTACAATGTAGACATAGCTGCACTTAGTGAAACAAGATTGCCTGGATATGACAGCTTGGAAGACCATGGGTACATCTTCTTTTGGAGTGGGAGATCAACTCAAGAAAGGAGAGAAGCAGGAGTGGGCTTTGCAGTTAGAAAGGAGATAGCAGCAATGCTTGATGAGGAACCGGTGCTAATCAACGACAGGATAATAACTATGGGACTCCCACTACAGCGGAAGATGTATGCCACACTCATCAGTGTATATGCCCCAACAATGCCCAACACAGAGGAGGTGAAGGAAGAGTTCTACAGTGATTTACATGAGACTATCAGGCGTGTACCAACTGATGACAGGCTGATACTCGTTGGAGATTTTAATGCCAGAGTTGGTTCAGACACCGAGAAATGGAAAGGAGTGCTAGGCAGTCATGGAGTAGGCAAGTGCAATGCTAATGGAGAACTTCTACTTGCACTATGTTCAGAGTACAACCGTGTGATAACCAACACTCTATTTAAGCACAAGGACACACACAAGAAGACATGGAGGCACCCAAGATCCAAGCACTGGCACTTATTAGACTACATCATAGTCAGGCAGAGAGACATAAGGGATGTATTGGACACCAGAGCAATGAGAGGCGTGGACTGTGGCACTGATCATGTTATGCTGAGATCTAGATTAAGGATTTGCAGACGAAAACAGCACTGCAGGACGGGTGTGAAGCCACCATGGAAGCTAAACACTAGTGCACTGAAAGGCCAAAAGAAGCAGGAAGAACTTACACAGGAAATGGATGAAAACTTGAAAGACTGGGACAGCAACAACTCAGAGAATGACAGAGAAGAGAAATGGGCAACACTGAAGGATATGATGTATCAGACTGCGAGTGATGTATTAGGCTACCCTGATGTAACGGATGCCAACTAGTGCTGTTCGGCGTAGAACGTTAGTAAACCTCCCTCCCAAAGCCTCATACAGTATCGGTAGCGCTGAGCTATCGGTCGGACCTTTAGCTCAGCACGATCGTGCTGTGTGTGTCTCTGACCAGTTAACTGTGAGGTCGCGGGTTCGTGTCCTGTGTAGGGCGAACTGCGCTGATGACCTCAGTTACAAAGTGGTGCTGTGAGCCCCAGATGGTAGCGCTGAGCTACCGGTCGGACCTTTAGCTCAGCGCGATCGTGCTGTGTCTCCCATGCTCGAACTGTGTAGTTGACTGAGAGGTCGCGGGTTCGTGTCCCGTGTGGGGCGAACTGCGCAGGATGATCTCTGTCACACTGGTGCCGTGAACCCGGCATGGGAGTGAGGTTTAAGGGGGAGAGTGTAACGGATGCCAACTAGTGCTGTTCGGCGTAGAACGTTAGTAAACCTCCCTCCCAAAGCCTCATACAGTATCGGTAGCGCTGAGCTATCGGTCGGACCTTTAGCTCAGCACGATCGTGCTGTGTGTGTCTCTGACCAGTTAACTGTGAGGTCGCGGGTTCGTGTCCTGTGTAGGGCGAACTGCGCTGATGACCTCAGTTACAAAGTGGTGCTGTGAGCCCCAGATGGTAGCGCTGAGCTACCGGTCGGACCTTTAGCTCAGCGCGATCGTGCTGTGTCTCCCATGCTCGAACTGTGTAGTTGACTGAGAGGTCGCGGGTTCGTGTCCCGTGTGGGGCGAACTGCGCAGGATGATCTCTGTCACACTGAGAGGAAACATCAAGATTGGTTTGATGAGCATGATGAACACTGAAGAAACTACCAGAAGTGAGGAATACAGCTAGCCAGGAAAACCTACAGTGTAATGCAAGGTCGAAGAAGAAGAAATACTCAAAGGCTCAGAATGAGCTACAGAAGTACACCAGAGAGATGAAGTCCAACTGGTGGGATGAAAAAGCGGAGAAACTTCAAACTGCAGCAGACAGGAAGGACATGAAAACATTCTTCACAAGTTTGAGAGAAATCTACGGCCCTAAACCAAGAGGATTGATCCAACTAAAGGCTATGGATGGTGAAACGATTTTGCAGGAGAAAGACAAGATCCTGGACAGATTTGCAGACCTCTTTGACCAACTACTAAACAACCCTGGAGATCTCACTGAAGAGGCTAAAGAAGCTCTAGTGCAGCGACCAGCTGTATCAAGTCTGGATGAACCACCAAATTTTGATGAACTACTGGCAGCTCTCAGGACAACACAGGATGGTAAAACTCCAGGAAGGGATGGAATTCCACCAGAAGTGTGGAAATTTGGTGGTGTTCAGCTGACCAACTGCCTGCACAAGCTCATCCAAGAGATATGGGATGCCCAGAAAGTACCTCAAGACTGGAAGGATGCAAGTATTGTGCCTTTGTTTAAGAAAGGTGACAGGAAGGATTGTGGAAATTACCGAGGTATATCACTGCTAGCCACTGTTGGTAAGATTCTCTCACGTGTACTACTTAACAGACTCAGTGAACACATCTCGCAGAATGTACTACCGGAAACCCAGTGTGGCTTTAGAAGTGGAAGAAGCACAATGGACATGATTTTCTGCTTGAAACAGGTTCAAGAAAAGTGTATCGAACAGAACATGCCGCTTTATGTAGTCTTCATAGACTTCAGTAAAGCCTTCGATACTGTTTCGCAACAAGGACTTTGGCAGGTACTCAAGAAATATGGTTGTACAGAGAAGTTTGTCAGCCTGATCGAGGCACTCCATACAAGTATGCAAGCAAACGTTGCAATGAGTGGTTCAGTATCTAAAGACTTTTCAGTAAGCAACGGGGTGAAACAAGGGTGTGTGCTGGCACCTACACTCTTCTCGCTATATCTGGCAGCCATGCTTGAAGTGGCCTTCAAAGACATTTCAGAAGGAGTATACATTCAAACAAGGAAAGAAGCAGACTTGTTCAATGTGGCACAGTTTAAAGCCAAGAGTAAGACATTGATAAAGATAGTAAGAGAAATGTTCTTTGCCGACGACAGTGCTCTAGTTGCACACAGCATGGAAGATATCTTTAGTGGAGAAATTTGCAAGAGCAGCTAGCCAATTCAGCCTCCAAATCAACATCAAGAAGACAGAGTGCCTTTATCAACCACCAAAGTTCCAATTATCAACATCACTACCAGAAGAAATCAGCATTGGTACAGAGCCACTAGTCAAGTGCAAGACTTTTAAGTACCTAGGGAGTATTGTTTCAGAGAATGCTAGGCTGGAGGATGAACTATCTGTCAGAATGGGAAGAGTGAGCGCTGTGTTTGGAAACTTAAGGGAGAGACTGTGGAGCAATCGACATGTGTCAATCCGTATGAAATGCAAAGTGTACAGAGTGACAGTACTGGCTACTCTATTGTACGGTTCTGAAAGTTGGACTGTCTACAGAGTGCAGGTGAAGAAACTCCACACGTACATCTTCTTCTTCTTCGTCGATCGCTAGATGGCCACACCAGCTGCCCTGACGAATGCTGCCGTCCTGCGGAGGTCCCCGAGGTCCCCGTGTAGCTTTTGGTTCAGCGATGTGGGGTCAGGCCACGTAGCTTGTCTGAGTGCAGCGTGGTCTGGGCAGTCTTGGAGGAGGTGTTCGCTGGTCATTTGGGCAGTACCACATGGGCATCTGTCCGATTGTCCAGCTTTAAGTTTCTGGTGCATGTGAGCATGCATTCTGTTATGTATTTTTTTGTTATAGACTCCTTCTGCGTTCCACTGGAGGATGTTGACGTTCCTCTCCTTTGGCGTCTCTTTTCGGCCAGTAGCATTCCTCGTTCCCCGTCCCCTGGTCGTGCAGGACGAGGTGAGGTGACCTCCGGTAGCTGAGGGTGGGCACCTTTGAGGCTGAGGGCCCGGCACTCTTCCTCCCCGGCGGATCCCCAGAGGACGAGCACCATCACGTGCAACATCAGTGTGACTTATCATGAAGCGAATATGCGTGATGCAGAGGTTTGTGGCACCACAGGGGTCCTGCATCTCCGTCTTCAGCCATGGACGTTTGTTGGGGGTTCCTCCCCTAGACCAACTGCCTTCCATGGCTGGGCTGTCGAGAGCTTGGTCCACCCTGTAGAAAGGTTGCCTGCCAAGGCTTTCCGAGACCCTTCTTCCCGTGCAACTGTCTGTCCTCCTCCACCTTCACAGCCGTTGGGAGTTCGCTCTCCTCTCCGCCTGTTCCGCCGTTGGGATATTTGTTGCTGTAACAAAACTTAGGTTTTACATGAGTGATTTGTTACATGCTGCACAACCCCCAACCTGGAGGACCAGGGTGCACTCTTTAGTCTGGCCTCTACCCCACGCGGACCTGTTCGACATGGTTGAACCTTCTGGGAGCACTAGGCTCCCGTCGACATACACTACCGTTCAAAAGTTTGGGGTCACCCAGACAATTATTTTGTGTTTTCCATGAAAAGTCACACTTATTTACCACCATGAGTTGTAAAATGAATAGAAAATATAGTCAAGACATTGACAAGGTTAGAAATACTGATTTGTATTTGAAATAATAATTTTTTCCTTCAAACTTTGCTTTCGTCAAAGAATCTTCCATTTGCAGCAATTACAGCATTGCAGACCTAACATGATTGCACAAGGGTTTTCTAATCATCCATTAGCCTTCTGACCCAATGAGCAAACATATTGTACCATTAGAACACTGGAGTGATAGTTGCTGGAAATGGGCCTCTATACACCTATCTAGATATTGCACCAAAAACCAGACATTTGCAGCTAGACTAGTCATTTACCACATTAGCAATGTATAGAGTGTATTTCTGATTAGTTTAAAGTTATCTTCATTGAAAAAAAGTGCTTTTCTTTCAAAAATATGGAAATTTCTAAGTGACCCCAAACTTTTGAATGGTAGTGTAGCTCTGGGGGTTGCTGAGGCACGCAAGCCGCTGCACCCCGACAAGGTATGTGCACCATTGGCAGCGGCACGCGTACATGATGAGACACCTTCGAGCCATAATGAACATCTCATGGAAAGACAAGATAACCAACATAGAAGTGTTGAAACGAGCTGGTCTACCATCAATGGAGGACATGCTAAAACAGATGAATCTGAGATGGCTCGGACATGTTGAGAGGATGGACCACCAGCGTCTCCCTCGGCAGTAACTCTACTCACAGTTATGCGAGGGCAAACACAATCAGGGTAGACCAAGGCTCAGATTTAAAGACACTGTAAAAAGAAACTTGGAGAAGTTGGACATAGACAGGAGTTCCTGGCAGCAGAAGGCTAAGGATAGAGCTGCGTGGAAAATCTGATCAGACCTAAATGAAACAGTCATTGTCGCCCACGACAGACTGCTATGATGATGATGATGATGACGTTTAGCAACTCAAAATGAAATGGATGACTCCGAGATGTGCTGTTAGGAGCCAGTTTTCCAGGAAGACCACAGGAACATCAAATCTGTCACACTTTACCCACACGGTGTGCAGATTGAGTGCCTCCTCACATTTGTGCATCAACTTACAAATATGATGCCAATGATTTTGTCACAGCGTGCAGGGTGTGATTTAATTAGAAATGCTTCTAAATGTGTTGGTTCCCCTTTTTATCCAAGAAACCTCTTTGAGGTCGTCTGCCAGTCTTCAAAAGGGATACTAATATATCACCTACGGGAGCAATGTCTCATCTAACCACATTGTGTCAAATAAAGCTGCTGAACAACTTCCTGACTTCTTTGTGCTGTGGTCTTGTAGGTGCATGGATATTTTAAGATCATGTTAACATCCCCTCAATAGATCAACACCCCACCATTTCAGCAACATAACTGCGCAGGCATTTACAAAAATAATGTGTGAACACCATGGTGCTTTAAATAATTTGAGAGCTTCATTAAACTTTGCAGCTTAGACAAAGAATTCATACTAATTACAGTAGTCATGCAGTATACTGCAGCACTAGAATAACTGAAACTACAATTAAATTTTACACAAATGGTCAAGTTTAAGTTTATGTAGGCCATTGATATGATTCGCTGTCTTTATCTCCATTATGATTTGCATAATGAGGGACTACCGCTATATAAAATGTCTCTCATTTCCTATATTCTTGCCCACACAAACCAAAGTGAACTTTTAACGAGAACCAGAACAGGAAGCTCTTTTCTATAAGTATCAGAATTAACTTTAAAGTCCATGTACTGTCTGTAACACTTTAGATTAGCATAGATGTATTGTGGAGCACAAACATACCAATGTCACAGGGATGCAGATTGAGCCTTTTATTATGTTATTGCATCTATTTGTTAATTATGGTGTCAGTCATTATGCTTATACTGTATGGTGGAACACTAGCAAAAACAACTGCAAACTAAATGTTGAAAGACAGGAAAACTTTCATAACGTGACAAAATATAACATCATTATAAGTACAAACACTTAAACTTAACACCTTGTTATGGCGCCCGTCGGGCCTACACCTGCTCCAGCTGTGCACACACCTGTGATTAATCACCAGCAGCCCTTAAAAGCCAGCCTGGCCTGCAGCTCAGCATGGAGACATCTGCCACACTCAAGGAGGCACATCGCCCGTCCTCATTCAGAGATTACAGCCATGGAGGCGCAACGCAGCAATGCACATAAGCGCTCCTCTGTCTTACCTTGTCAAGATAATCTCCCCTGTGCACAGGTGGACCCCCCAGGCAGCGGACCCCCTCTTCCCGACGGAAGCTCAGCATCTTCCCGGCGTCAGAGTCACCTCCCCGTCTCACGGCTCCGAGCTGGACGCTCACTCCCTGGCAGCTGCCAGTCAGGCAAGCAGAAGCTCTGTACCGCTACCTGCAAAGTAAGCAGCAGTTTCTCATCACATCTCCCTTTGATGGTGCAGCACTAATCACTCTGTTCTGTGTTCAAAGGGTTGCCAGGCAAAGCTCAGACCTGCTCAGCTCCAGCTCGAGTCCTGCACTGCACTACACGCTACACGTTCACACACTACACCCTCATACACGCACACATTACTCACTGGGAAATAAAAGGTTAACTTTATCTCCTCGAGTCTGTCTTTTGTCCCCTGGGTCTTACAAACATGTCAGTACGTCTCCGTCAAAATGACCCAGCGGACAGCGTGCTAGCAAGCCGACTCAACACCTTAGACGCTCGAGTCGAGCAAATTATTTACCAGCAGAATGTTATCCTAACCCAGTTGACTCAAATTAACAGCCGGTTGGATCGCCTGGAAGGACAGCAGGCAATTGCACCGGCTTCCGGGACCCCTTCGGGCATCGCTAGCTCCTCTCTTAGCCTAACTAGCTTAGCCCCGTCGCCCTGTCTCACCCCGGTGCCTACGCCCGCTCGCTTTAGTGGTAAGCTCGGGGAGGCCCGGGGGTTTATCCTTCAGTGCGAGACGGTTTTCCAGCGAGTTCCAGGGGACTTCCCAACAGACCATAGCAAGATTGGCCATGTCACTAACTTGTTAGAGGGAAGGGCGCTAGCTTGGGCTTATGCCGTGGCGGCAAAACCTAGCTATGCCACGCTGTCTTACCAACAATTCCTAGCCGATTTCACGGAGGTTTTTGATCACACTGACCGGGATACAGTAGTCACAGACCGGCTGCTTAATCTTCGCCAGGGCGGGAGGTCCGCTGTGGACTATGCTGTGGATTTTCGAGTCATAGCCGCAGAGGTCGGGTGGGAGGACACAGCCCTATGTAGCTTATTCCTTCATAGCTTAAGCCCTGCTCTAAGGGATAAGTTAGCTACACGGGACAAGCCTGAGAGGTTGCATGAACTCATTTCACTTACCATTAGCTTGGACAACAGGCTGAGGGAACGAGCTGCCGAGCGGAGGGCTTCCAGCCACTCGGGTGTGCAGTCTTTCCGCATCCCTCAGACTTCGCAGCTGCCCCCCCCCCCCACCCGGATCAACTTCCGGGGGAAGAGGATATGATAATTGGCCGCTCAAAGAGTCCCCCTGCGGAGAAACAGTGCCGCAAGGAGTTGGGGTTATGCCTTTACTGCGGTAGCAGTTCACATGAATTAGCTGATTGCACGAGGCGGTTAAAAGAGGAGGTCCATGGGTCACAGTAGGGGGACTCGCGGACGCTTCACAATCAAAACCCCTCACTTGCTGTCTCGTGCCTATTCGTCTTATTCTCAAGCACACAGAACATTCCACGCATGCACTGGTTGACTCGGAAGCTGAGCAGAGCTTCATATCAAGAGACCTGGCAACCCAGCTGGGGCTCCCATGCCAAGCTCTCCAGCCTCCGCTCAAGCTTATTGCCTTATCTAAAGCCCCTTTGACTGCCATCTCCCAACAGACTGTGCCGGTGTCAGTAATCGTGTCTGGGAATCATCGGGAGGACCTACGGTTCTTGGTGTTGCCTTCGTCCACCTCCCCAATCATCCTGGGTTACCCCTGGTTATGGCTACACAACCCATCTTTTGATTGGCAGACTGGGAGTATCACTTCGTGGAGTACGTTCTGTCTCAGTGCCTGTCTGCAGTCCGCAGCTTGTGCTCCATCTCTTGCTATGACCCCGCCCACGTCCCCACCTCCGGATCTGTCCAAGGTACCTGAAGAGTATCATGATCTAGGGAGGGTGTTTAGTAAGTCACGGGCGATGTCCCTTGCCCCCCATTGCCCCTACCACTGTGCAATTGATCTCCGGGCTGGTGCTCCGCTCCCGGCATCCCGTCTGTATAGCCTGTCGGCTCCAGAGCGGGAAGCGATGGACGCTTACGTCAAGGAGTCGCTCAGCTCGGGGGTCATCCGTCCATCTTCATCAGCAGTGGGGGCAGGATTTTTCTTTGTGGGAAAAAAGGACGGCTCCCTGCGACCCTGCATCGACTTTAGGGGACAGAATGACATTACTATTAAAGATAAATACACCCTACCCCTTATGGACGCAGCCTTTGACTCTCTCCAGGGGGCCTCATGGTTCACCAAATTGGACCTTCAGAATGCATATCATCTCGTGCGAATCAGGGAGGGAGATGAATGGAAGACGGGCTTCCGGACCCCAAGCGGCCACTTTGAATATCTGGTAATGCCATTTGGGCTGACCAACGCTCCGGCCGTCTTCCAACGTCTGATCAATGACGTTCTCCGGGACTTTCTGGGGGCCTTCGTTTTTGTTTATTTAGACGACATCCTCATCTTCTCCCATTCGCTGGATGAGCACCGAGCGCATGTGAGGCGGGTCCTTCAGCGGCTTCTGGAGAATCAATTGTTTGTGAAGGTGGAAAAATGTGAGTTCCACACCCAGATGACATCTTTTCTCGGGTTCATTGTCGCCCACAATCAGATTCTTCCCGACCCGGTCAAGGTCAAGGCGGTGGTGGAGTGGCCCACCCCCTCGTCCAGGAAGCAGGTGCAGCAATTCCTGGGGTTTGCTAATTTCTACCGCCGCTTCATGCCCAAGTACAGCCTGGTGGCCCGCCCGCTGACCAATCTCACTTCCCCGAAGGTTCCCTTCCGCTGGACGGAGGAGGCCGCGACGGCATTCGACACCCTCAAGAGGGAATTCTTGTCCTCTCGCGTCCTGACTCAGGTGGATCCGGCTTTCCAATGCCTGGTTGAGGTGGACACATCGCACTCCGGGGTGGGGGCAGTTTTCTTCCAGCGCTCCCCAACGGACGGGGTGATCCGCCCCTGTGCTTTCTTTTCACGCTGCCTGTCCCCTGCTGAGAGGAACTACAGCATCGGTGACAGGGAGCTGTTGGCTGTGAAGATGGCGCTGGAAGAGTGGCGCCACTGGCTGGAGGGTGCTGCCCAGCCGTTTGTGGTATGGACCGACCACAAGAATCTGGAATACTTAAGGACAGCGAAGAGGTTGAATTCCCGCCAGGCTCGTTGGTCCCTCTTTTTCGGTCGGTTTAATTTTACCATCACCTACCGCCCTGGAGATAAGAACACCAAACCAGACGCCCTCTCCAGGCAGTTTTCAGTGGAGACCTCCAAGGACCAGGAGCAAACCATCCTTCCCCCATCGTGTGTCATGGGTGCCCTCCGTTGGGACATTCGGGAGAAAGTTCTGAAGGCGCAGGAAGCTGAGGCTGATCCAGGAGGCGGCCCCCCAGGTCGGTTGTTCGTCCCCACTTCGGTCCGGGGTGAGGTCATCTACTGGGCCCACGCCTCGAAGTTGGCATGCCACTCAGGGATTTCGCGCACAGTCGGGCTCCTCCAAAGGGCGTTTTGGTGGCCAGGTCTGCGGAGGGACGTCGGTGACTACGTCCAGGCCTGCGTTCAGTGTGCCACTGGGAAGTCCTCCTCCTCTCCTCCGGCCGGTCTGCTCCACCCCCTCCCGGTTCCGGGTTGTCCCTGGTCGCACATCACGCTGGATTTTGTGACAGGCCTTCCACCATCTAACCAGCACACAACGATCCTGACCGTGGTTGACCGTTTTTCTAAGGCGGCCCACTTCGTCCCCCTCCAGGGATTGCCAATGGACTTGCTGGTCCAACACGTCTTTCGCCTCCATGGGATTCCTGCGGACATTGTCTCGGACCGGGGGTCCGCAGTTCATCTCTCAGGTGTGGAAAGCGTTCTGCCAGGCGCTAGGGATGACGGCGAGCCTCTCCTCTGGGTACCATCCACAAAGTAATGGGCAGTGCGAACGGACTAACCAGGAGCTGGAGGCCGCCCTGCGGTGCGTCATCTCATCCAGTCCCTCCTCATGGAGTAGTCTCCTGCCCTGGATTGAATACGCCCACAACTGCACGGTCTCATCGGCGATCGGGATGTCCCCTTTCAGGGTGTCCCTGGGGTATGACCTTCCCCTGTTTCCAGAGGAGAGGGAGGTGGCGGTGCCTTCTGTTCTCGCCCATGTCAGGCGCTGCCGCCGGCTCTGGACCATCATCCGCCGGGCTCTCCTCCGGACCACGGAGCGCAATAAGAAGACGGCCAACCGGCATAGGAGACCAGCCCCTAGTTACGAGGTGGGTCAACAAGTATGGCTATCTACCCATAATATCAATTTAAAGGCCGAGAAGCGCAAGTTGTCCAAGCGCTTCATCGGTCCATACACCATTGATCGCATTGTTAACCCTGCTGCTGTGCGCCTAGCTCTCCTCCCCTCCCTCCGCATCTGTCCCACTTTCCACGTGTCTCAGGTCAAGCCCGTTGTTTCCAGTCCTCTCTGCCCGCCCCCCGCGGCTCCCTCCCCCCCCGAGGATGATCGATGACCACTCGGCGTGGGGAGTCACTGCCATCTTGGATGTCTGATGGTGGGGTCGGGGCCTTCAGTATCTGGTGGATTGGGAAGGCTTCGGCCCGGAGGATAGATCTTGGGTGCGTCCGTTGCTGATCCTGGATAAACAACTCATCCGCGACTACCACCAGACGCACCCAGGTAAGATAGGACAGGTGCCAGGAGGCACCTCTAGAGGGGGGAGTACTGTTATGGCGCCCATAGGGCCTACACCTGCTCCAGCTGTGCACACACCTGTGATTAATCACCAGCAGCCCTTAAAAGCCAGCCTGGCCTGCAGCTCAGCATGGAGACGTCTGCCACACTCAAGGAGGCACATCGCCTGTCCTCGTTCAGAGACTACAGCCACGGAGGCGCAACACAGCAACGCACATAAGCGCTCCTCTGTCTTACCTTGTCAAGATAATCTCCCCTGTGCACAGATGGACCCCCCAAGGCAGCAGACCCCCTCTTCCCGACGGAAGCTCAGCATTTTCCCGGCGTCAGAGTCACCTCCCCGCCTCACGGCTCCGAGCTGGACGCTCACTCCCTAGCAGCTGCCAGTCAGGCAAGCAGAAGCTCTGTACCACTACCTGCAAAGTAAGCAGCAGTTTCTCGTCACATCTCCCTTTGACCTGCTCAGCTCCAGCTCGAGTCCTGCACTGCACTACACGCTACACGTTCACACACTACACCCTCATACACGCACACATTACTCACTGGGAAATAAAAGGTTAACTTTATCTTCTCGAGTCTGTCTTTTGTCCCCTGGGTCTTACAAACATGTCACACCTAGATTGGCACAGAGCATGGAGGGAAATTCACTGAAGTCAACTCTAATGATGTCGCTCTTAAAAGAGCATGGAAACATTATTATTATTACTTCCGCCAAGGAAGGACCGAGGGAATGTTTTTAGTGGCATTGGTTGGTTGGTTTGACTTTTAGCAACATAACTCAAAAAGTTATGAACAGATTTTGATTAACTTTTCAGGTAAGGTGTGTAACGGCATGGGGAACAGATGATTAGATTACGGTGGTGATTCGGATCACGATCTGTATGCAGGAATTTTTTGAATATTATTTTTATACAGTAATGTGAAAAAATTTGGACACCCCTTTAAATATTCAGTTCTTTATTAAGAAACGTTCACAAATCTATGTATAACCTTGTTTTTGTTTTTATTTGAATTTTTTTTTACATTTATTTTATCCACTGTAAGTTTGAATGAATGTGGGAGTGTCCTAACAAAGATGTGGGGTGTCCTAATTTATTCCTCACTATTTGTTTAGAATTACATTTTACAGAAAATTTTTTAAAAAGTCTTTAATTCATTTTTAATTGTTTAGTTGTAGTACATGAATCTCCCAGTATTTTTAACAGTGATAATAAATATCCATATGTCCAAAAAAAAAAAAAACTTCCGGTGCCACACGAGTCGGCTGCCTTTTGCAACAGCGGCTCAATTCTGAGTTTTTTTCTTTCTTTCTTTACACACTTTATACATCACGGACACACAGATCGCCCCAAAATGCCTCCCGAGCCGGCGGACGGAGCCACTGTTTACAGCAGGAGACGGTACAGCAGGGAACAGCTGCTTGCACTTAATCGCCACTCGGTGCTGACGAAAAAACTCGACGTACCGAGATAAATAAGGCGAAAACGACGTGGTTGTCGGGCTGGTGTTAGACGGCGGACAAGGAGTATAAGGTACAGACCCACCTTCCCATCCGTTATTATGGGGAATGTACGCTCTATACTGGGAAAGGTAGATGAGCTAGCGGCTATCTGCCGTTACGATAGCACATACCGGGAGTGCTCTCTCCTTTTGTTTACCGAGACGTGGCTAACTGAACTAGTAGCAGATGCTAACATTGAGCTGGAGGGTTTCCACATGATACGGGCAGACCGAACACCAGACAGTGGCAAAGCAAGGGGCGGTGGAGTGATAATGTATGTTAAGTACAACTGGTGCAGACCGGGACATATCACTGTTAAACAACGACACTGCAGCAAAGACACTGAGTTGCTAGCTGTTAGCATGCGGCCTACATATCTCCCGAGAGAACACTCACACGTGATCTGCATTGTTGTTTATGCAAATCCGACGGCGAACGCTGGGACAGCGCGTGACGTCATCCATTCAGTAACCAGCAGGCTGCAGACAGAACACCCAGATGCTCTTCTCCTCATCTCAGGTGATTTCAACCATGTTTCACTGTCTCCCGTTCTACCCACGTTTACCCAGTATGTCACATGCCACACTAGAGACAATAAAACACTGGACTTATTCTACGCAAACACTAAGGAGGCGTACACCTCATCACAACTCCCCCAACTCGGGAGATCGGATCACAACTATTATTCCATCCAGCTACAATGCTCTGCACTGTGTGTCTGTGTGTGTGTGTGTGTGTATATATATATTTTATAGTAATATGTACATATGTATATTAGCTGCTCTTGCTTGCTTGTTTTTTTTCTTGCCTTCTGATTGTTGCTCTGAGTGTTGCTATCCCTGTGCTGTTGCAATCCTGGAATTTCCCCGTTGTGGGACTAATAAAGGCTTATCTTATCTTAACTTGGTTCATCTCTGTCATAACTCTGGCTCTCACGAGCCAGAAAGGAGATACGAGGGCGACCAGTGAATTAGCGTAATTTATTAACACAAAACACACACTACACTAAATAACGGACAGAAAAGTAAAGAGCCACGTGGGGCTAAAACACACACAGAACTAAAGGTACATACCACCCAGGGAGAAAGGCTAGAGGGGCGGCGAGGGAAAAAATACTCGCCGAGTCGCAGCACTAACACTGGGGAAGACGCCGAGGTAACGGCGAACTGCAGCTAGGCGGAGGAGCTAGCAGTCGTGGAAACACAAGATGAGTCTTTCCAAAGCGAGGTCGCAGCGATGAGTAACTCTCGGCTGCTCGCTTAAATGGGGGAGATGATTTGGGAATAGGAGACAGCTGTCCCAGCGCAGCTGAACTAGACAGCTGGCAATCAGCTGGGCGCTGTCAAAGAGCGGGCCATGGAAGACCCGGCACGGACTACCCCGGAGCAGGAGCGAACTGGACAACCTGAACGCAGAGCAAAGATAGTTCAGGTCGTGACAGTACTCCTCCCCCGAGCCGCGCCTCCTGGAGCGGCCTAAACCCCCCCCCCCCCCGAGGGAAGACCAGGGAGGGCGGTGGGGGCCAGATCTGGGAGAAAGGGGGGAACCAGAAAAAGGAGGCAGGGAAGAAAAAAAACCTAGATACAGTATAGGGTCAGATACCATAATAATCTCAACCCCAAGAAAAAACCATCACCCCCTCCTCTGCAGACGCCAGACGGTCTGTGCAGGACCACAGGAGGTGGGGAGAAACGACAAGAACAAGATACAAGGGCACAGCGATACAGTCATGGGAAGAAAAAAGGCTCACAATAACTTAGGGCGAGGACAAGACAAAAACTCATGTCCTGAAGGACAGAAAAACTATAAAACTCTGATGAACATCTGGTTGAAGTAGACTTACACAAGTAAACCCCGACCAAAACAGAATATATGGAAGTAATTCGGGCATAAGACCTAAAAATAGAGCCTGAGGCCGCAAACTGGCATAAAGATACAAAAAAACCAACTCCTCAATCACGTATTAACACAACGGAAGTCACAAAACAGTCAGGAGGAGGGCATAAATACAGAAAAAAAAAAAACAAGACTACTCAGAATGAGGCCAGGCAATGTGAAGCAAATGCTCCTTAAAGGAGAAATTAGAATAGGGATCCATACAGGGATCGTAAAACACAGAAAATTGTCTAAAGAAAAATTCTCGGTAGAAATGACATCCCAATAAGGACTCTAACACAGAAAGTTCCTTGATGTCCTGAATGAAATTAAATAATGGAGGCATACAAAACACAAGGCTATGAACAGTTAGTCAGTCTGTCAGGAATGACAGCAGGTGGAGTGAGGCAGGCAGGCGATGACAGCTTGTCCGGCGGGCGGCCTGAACTCCACCAGGCCAGGAACCACAACACCAGTTCGGGTGGCCTACCCGAGTCCCAGGCTAGGAGACACAGTTTCTCCGGAGGCCGACCCAGACCACCGAACCAGCCAGATGGCTTCCCAAGCGGTCGTCCCGTGACCTCAGACCACGGAGAGCTGAGGGAGAAGTCTTGGTGCAGCTTCCTCCCTGAGGGAAAAGGCAGGAGGAAACTGACCCAGGTGAGAAAACCCCCCACAGTAGTAGGGGGAGAAGAGATGGAGGCCAGGGGCAAAGTTAGCCTGCCATCTAACGGCAACAAGGGTAGGGGGAAACTGGCCCGGGTGAGAGGAACCCCAACAGTGGCAGGAGGAGAAATGATGGAGGCAAGGGGCGAAGTCAGCCAGACGTCAGGCGAACACAATCCTCCAGCTCCAACGCTAACCGTTACCCGGACCGGCGCAGCACCCCCGGTGGACCCCGAACGGGCCGGCGCAGCACCCCCGGTGGACCCCGAACGGGCCGGCGCAGCACCCCCGGTGGACCCCGAACGGGCCGGCGCAGCACCCCCGGTGGACCCCAGCTGGGCCGGCGCAGCACCCCCGGTGGACCCCAGCTGGACCGGCAAAACACTCCCGGTGGACCCCAGCTGGACCGGCAAAACACTCCCGGTGGACCCCAGCTGGACCGGCAAAACACTCCCGGTGGACCCCAGCTGGACCGGGACAGCACTCCCGGTGGACTCCAGCTGGACCGAGACAGCACTCCCGGTGGACTCCAGCTGGACCGAGACAGCACCTCCGGGCGCAGCGTCTGAGGCGAACACCGTGCAGGGAACCGGAACCTCCGAGATGGCACCCAGAGCAGGTTCGTCTCCGGTGACCCTGGGGAGAGGCTCAGAGGGACAAAAGGAACCGGGATCAGGATCACCGGCAGCGGCAGAGCCCGGCGGAACAGGCTCGAGCGCAGCAGACGGCTGCACCCGGCCCGCCCCCCCGAGAGACAGGCAATAATGCTCCAGAATAGAGAAGAGAAAAACAAAATAGAGCACTTGCCTGATCTCGGGTTCTACCGCCATCCAGGACTTCGATGCTCCGGGCTCAGCGTGCAGGACTCCGTCCTCCGGCTCCAACTCGACTGCGAATGGCTCCGCAGCCGGCATGATGGTTTCCACAGTCAAACGACCTCCAAACGCCGAAGACCGCGTC
Organism: Pholidichthys leucotaenia; assembly: GCA_020510985.1. Lineage (NCBI taxonomy): Eukaryota > Metazoa > Chordata > Actinopteri > Cichliformes > Pholidichthyidae > Pholidichthys > Pholidichthys leucotaenia. Next base: position 70,685,086 of record CM035843.1, read on the forward strand.
GACAGCCCACCTGGCGTGGGGGCAGGAGATCTGGACTCTGCTGGGCCGAACCATTCCTCCGTGGAGACCCGGGGACGCTTAATCGTCGGCGCTGGCTCCAACAGGCAGTTCGACCTTCTCCTCTGCCCATAACGTGGCTGCGGGGCTGGGGCAAAACCCTCCAGGGCCGCAGGCCGCCTCCTCCTCGCGCAGCGGTGTACACCTGGCACCGGGGCACACTCAAGGGGAAGAGACACAGAGGACGCAGGTTCATATTCAGTTTTTGCAGCGGGAGGAGAGAGCTCAGGGGACTGTGAACCCTGAACTCCTCCCCCAGGAATCAAACAAGGCAATTCACTCACAATGGGAGGAGAATGAAAGGACACTTGCCTGATTCCCAGAGGACCGGTGGAACCCGCTACAAGGGACTCGAGTCTCTCTTCTCCCAACCGGATAGAAGTGGGGAACCCCCCGGAGAGATGAGGCGGTGCTACCCGCACCGGATCGGGACCTGGAACACCTGGAGATGAATTTGCGCTTTTCCCAGCGGCCGGAGTGAATGACGAAGAGGGGGGTGAAACAGCTGAGGAGAGCTGGGAGCCCAAAGCTGACGGGACAGCGGGGAGAGCGGGCCCAGGAGCGGGAGCAGCTGATTCACTTCTTCGGCGAGACACGGGAGCAACAGCAGGCTGGGAGGCGGAATTCGTGTGGTTTCCTGGAGCGGGATCCGGACGGGACTCGCGCTGAGATGAGTGGGGAGTTTGGGAGCGACGTCTTCTGAACGTGAGGTCGGGAAAACGCCGCTCCTGTGCGATGAGCGAAGCCAACAGGTCAGCGTATTCCGGATAATCGTTCAGCTCCGGGTTCTTCTCGACCAGCCTGACCGCTGCAATCACGTTCTTCATGGCTACGGGGGGAACGGCGGCGGAAGAAGCGGCTGCCACTCGATCCGCAATGCGCATCGCTGTCATTCTCATCTTCTCCGGGGGAAACCCGGTTGACGTCACTCTATCCTGGGGATCACCCCTGGATGAGGCAAACTCCTGGACTGGATCGCCAGCAGGAGCGGGATTCCGAAGCGAGGAGCGAAGGCGTTCTGTCCTCGGCTTCCTGCCGGAGTTCTCCTCCAGCCTACGGAGCCTCTCCCAGGCCACAGAGATGTCTGCCCTCCTTGCCTTAACCTCGGGGAGAAGGAAGTAGCGAGAAAAGCAGTTAAGCATACCCTCGGCGAGCTCCAGGCGCCAGCGTATCTCGCTGGGGGCATCGTAGAGGTCCGTGGTGAATAACGTTCCGTCCACAAGGTCCAGAGTCTCCGAGAGATCGTGGCCTGGGTGCCGCATGAGTCTCTTGGAAGGAGACATGATACTGGCTCGCCCGTACCCAGAGGAAGAGGAAAAAAAAGGCGTCGAGTCCTTACAGCCAACTCACGGTCGCGGCCGTCTCACTAGGGCTGCGACCTACTGTCATAACTCTGGCTCTCACGAGCCAGAAAGGAGATACGAGGGCGACCAGTGAATTAGCGTAATTTATTAACACAAAACACACACTACACTAAATAACGGACAGAAAAGTAAAGAGCCACGTGGGGCTAAAACACACACAGAACTAAAGGTACATACCACCCAGGGAGAAAGGCTAGAGGGGCGGCGAGGGAAAAAATACTCGCCGAGTCGCAGCACTAACACTGGGGAAGACGCCGAGGTAACGGCGAACTGCAGCTAGGCGGAGGAGCTAGCAGTCGTGGAAACACAAGATGAGTCTTTCCAAAGCGAGGTCGCAGCGATGAGTAACTCTCGGCTGCTCGCTTAAATGGGGGAGATGATTTGGGAATAGGAGACAGCTGTCCCAGCGCAGCTGAACTAGACAGCTGGCAATCAGCTGGGCGCTGTCAAAGAGCGGGCCATGGAAGACCCGGCACGGACTACCCCGGAGCAGGAGCGAACTGGACAACCTGAACGCAGAGCAAAGATAGTTCAGGTCGTGACAATCTCCGGTCGGTGTACAAACCCCTAGTGCACAGACAATCCCCGGCCATGCACACAGTGATGTTATGGTCTGAGGAGGCAATGGACACTCTAAAGGGCTGTTTTGAAGCCACCGCCTGGAAGCAGCTCTGCGATCCACATGGTGAGGACATCGATGGCCTCATTCACACCTTCACGGCCTACCTCAGCTTCTGTGCAGACAAATCCATTCCCACCAAGACCATACGGTGTTGCTGAAACAACAAACCCTGGATCAACCCTGAGATTAAAACACTTCTGAAAGAGAAGAAGAGGATCTTCAGGTCGGGGAACAGGGAGATGCTGAAGTCCGTACAGAGGGAGCTGAGGAGCGACAACAGAGCGACATCAGCGGGGTCTGGAGAAACCTCAAAACCATCTCTGGGCTCCAGAATACCTCCCCCCAGGCCATGGGGGGCAGGGAGTGTGCGAACAATCTGAATCTGTTTTTCAATAGGTTTGACCAACCGCCCTCCCCCCTGACTGCACAACAACCACTGCTGCCTGTAAAGACATCAAGTCCTGCTGCCCACTCCCCACTCCACCAACACCCCCCACTCCCAACACACAGCCCCCCATCCTGACCCTGACCAGGACCCAGGTGAGGACGGAGCTGAGGAAGATCAAGGCGAGGAAGGCGTCGGGACCGGACGGCATCAGCGCAAAGCTCCTCAAGTCCTGTGCAGACCAGCTGTGTGGGATTGTGACATACATCTTCAACCTGAGCCTGAAGCTGGGGAGGGTACCACAGCTGTGGAAAACATCTTGTGTGGTACCTGTACCAAAAACTTCCCACCCCAAAAGACCTGAACAGCTACAGACCGGTGGCCTTGACGTCCCACTTGATGAAGACCCTGGAGAGACTGCTCCTTGCTCATCTCCGCCCCCTGGTGGAACCAGCGATGGATCCACTCCAGTTCACCTACCAGCATGGCATTGGGGTGGAGGATGCGGTGATCTTCCTCCTTCACCGTTTTCTGTCCCACCTGGAGAAGCCCGGGAATGTGGTGAGGATCATGTTCTTTGACTTCTCCAGTGCTTTCAACACCATCCAACCGATGATCCTGAAGGACAAGCTGCTGCACGCAGGGGTGGACCAGCACCTGTCATCATGGATCCTGGACTACCTCACGAACCGGCCTCAGTTTGTGAGAACCCGGGACTGTGTGTCCAACACGATCATCGGTAGCACGGGGGCCCCCCAGGGAACGGTGTTGGCTCCCTTCCTGTTCACTCTTTATACTGCGGACTTCTCACACAACACAACACACTGCCATCTACAGAAGTTCTCTGATGACTCTGCGATCGTTGGCCTCATCTCCAATGGAGATGAAGCTGAGTACAGAGGGCTTATCCAGGACTTTGTGGACTGGTGCCATCGGAACTGCCTCCAGATCAACGCGAGGAAAACTAAGGAGCTGGTGGTGGACTGCCACAGGCAAGGACAACCCCTCACAGCACCAGTAAATATACAGGGAACAGACATTGAGATGGTGACATCCTACAAGTACCTGGGTGTTCATCTGAACAATAAACTAGACTGGTTACACAATATTGACGCACTCTACAAGAAGGGACAGCGCAGGCTGTTCCTACTGAGGAGACTCAGGTCTTTTGGTGTACAAGGGGCACTGCTGAAGACATTTTATGACATGGTGGTGGCATCAGCCATCACTTTTGGAGTGGTCTGCTGGGGCAGTGGCATTACTGCAGCCGACAGGAAGAGACTGAACAAACTGATCAAGAAAGCTAGCTCCGTCCTGGGGCAGTGCCTTGATCCGGTGGAGGAGATAGGAGAGAGAAGGACGGTGGCTAAACTGTCATCTCTGCTGGAGTCCGAGTTCCATCCTATGCAGGACATACTGAATGCACTGAGGAGCTCATTTAGCAGCAGACTACATCATCCCAGGTGCACAACCGAGAGGTTTCGCAGGTCCTTCCTACCAACGGCTGTCAGACTGTACAACCTAAGCAGGGCTGCTCGCAGAGATAGCAAAAAGACGTAACAACCTAATAGTTTTTTGGATGCAAAAGATGCAATAGACTTACACAATGGTCCCCTCCGGCATACAACTAGGAAAATACCGGTCGCTATGGAGGGTGAGAATATGTATGGGCACATAATCATACCATGTAGGATAACTAAGTAGACGGTTGTGCTGTTTCATCCCATCTAGCAACAATGCTCTGCACTGTGTGTGTTTATACATTTACATATTTATTCCATCTAGCTACAATGCTCCGCACTGGGTGTGTTTATGTTTATGTTTATATATCTATATATTCATTCCATCTAGCTACAATGCTCCGCACTGTGTGCTTATATATCTACATATTATTCCATCTAGCTACATTGCTCTGCAATGTGTGTGTTTATATATTTACATATTTTTTCCACCTAGCTGCAATGCTCCGTACTATGTGTTTATATACTCATATATTTATCCCATCCAGCTACAATGCTCTACACTGTGTGTCTGTGTGTGTATATATATATATATATATTTATAGTAATATGTACATATGTATATTAGCTGCTCTTGCTTGCTTGCTTTTTTTTTTTCTTGCCTTCTGATTGTTGCTCTGAGTGTTGCTATCCCTGTGCTGTTGCAATCCTGGAATTTCCCCGTTGTGGGACTAATAAAGGCTTATCTTATCTTATCTTATCTTATCTTAAGTGTGTTAAAAAAAACACACACACTGGCTGACAGAGGATGTCCTAATTTTTTCACATGACTGTATATTAGGGATGTCAAAGTCAAATACACAGAGGGACAAAAAACCAAATCTGTTACAAGCCGAGGGCCGAAACGGTTGAATGTTTATTAAAGCATATTGAAATGATTACAAATAGCCTTTTGAACCAAGACCTAACACAGTGTACTGTATATTATTTAATGACTGAATGAATAATCCAATATTTTTATGGCTCTGTCAGTAATTTCAAGTGAAAACATTTTTTAACAGGCTCACAGACAAAAACAAACTTTCTTCAAAGAAAAATTGCATGTCCTGTACATTAAATGAATAAAGAAATATTTTCTTATGGTTCTGTCAGTTATTTCAAGGGAAAACATTTTCAACAGGCAAACAGCAAAAAAGTAAATGTCCTTCAAAAATAAAATGTTTCTTAATGTCAAGATTAATGCAGAAATGAAATTGCAGGATTAAAAACTGAAAATGCAATATTGTGCTGCTCTGATACTAGCAATTACTGCTTTCAAATAGTAAAATGAGAAAATAAAAAAAATAAATCAAATCAGTTCCATTCTTTCTCATGGCTCCTATCTGCAATTTTCTCTGAGTCCATTAACTGAAAAATGAATATAAATAAATATGTATATTAGCTGCTCTTGCTTGCTTGCTTTTTTTTTTTCTTGCCTTCTGATTGTTGCTCTGAGTGTTGCTATCCCTGTGCTGTTGCAATCCTGGAATTTCCCCGTTGTGGGACTAATAAAGGCTTATCTTATCTTATCTTATCTTATCTTAAGTGTGTTAAAAAAAACACACACACTGGCTGACAGAGGATGTCCTAATTTTTTCACATGACTGTATATTAGGGATGTCAAAGTCAAATACACAGAGGGACAAAAAACCAAATCTGTTACAAGCCGAGGGCCGAAACGGTTGAATGTTTATTAAAGCATATTGAAATGATTACAAATAGCCTTTTGAACCAAGACCTAACACAGTGTACTGTATATTATTTAATGACTGAATGAATAATCCAATATTTTTATGGCTCTGTCAGTAATTTCAAGTGAAAACATTTTTTAACAGGCTCACAGACAAAAACAAACTTTCTTCAAAGAAAAATTGCATGTCCTGTACATTAAATGAATAAAGAAATATTTTCTTATGGTTCTGTCAGTTATTTCAAGGGAAAACATTTTCAACAGGCAAACAGCAAAAAAGTAAATGTCCTTCAAAAATAAAATGTTTCTTAATGTCAAGATTAATGCAGAAATGAAATTGCAGGATTAAAAACTGAAAATGCAATATTGTGCTGCTCTGATACTAGCAATTACTGCTTTCAAATAGTAAAATGAGAAAATAAAAAAAATAAATCAAATCAGTTCCATTCTTTCTCATGGCTCCTATCTGCAATTTTCTCTGAGTCCATTAACTGAAAAATGAATATAAATAAATAAAATACAATAAGATAAAATACAAAATCTATGGCACACAGACAAAGTAATACTTCCTTCAAAGAAAAATCACGTCTTGTAGAAACAAATGTAAAAATTTAACTGAATTAAAAACTAGAAAGACGTTAATGTTCTGTGATGCTCACTTGTCTGAGGCTAAGCCTGATACTTGGTAGTGTCTCCTCTTTTGTACAAGTTCATTAATGTTCGGGGTCAGGCTCTGAGCTGAGGAAATCCTCAGGATTGAATGAAGGTGTTCATCATAAGACGGCTCCTGTGTGATGTTTTGTTTAGCTTCATCAAAGAGAACAGTTTTTCACATAGGTATGTGCTGCCAAACATAGACAGCGTCTGAGCAACTTGAATGCGCAGCTGAGGCATTGTGTCAGGGATGAAACGTGCAAACTCAGCAGCACCCACACTCTCATACTTTTCCCTCAGTGTGTCATTTCACTGGAGCTCAATCAACTCCATTTGTAGGTTTGGTGGTGTGCTTTCCACGTCAACTCCAAAAGGATTGGAGAGCAGTTCAAACCTGCTTTTTTGGGCTTCAAAGTCAGCAAATCGTCGCCGAAAGCTGGCGGCGAGTATGTTGAGTTTATCAGCAAACTGTGCACTCGGAAACACAGCGGTAGACAGCTTCTCTTTCATGATCTTACAGCTGGAAAAGTGGCTCAAGTTTTCTTTCCGCATCTGCGTCTCCCACAGACTCAGCTTGGTTTTAAACGCCTTCACCGTACTGTACATATCAGAGATGACACGCCCCCGTCCCTGCAGCTGCAGGTTCAACACATTCAAATGGCTTGTGATGTCGCACAGAAACGCCATTTCACACATAAATGTTTCATCTCGGAGCTCTGTTGTGTCTTTTCCTTTGCTTTCCATGAACAGACAGATCTCCTCACGCAGCTCGAAACATCTTTGCAGCACCTTTCCCTGGCTTAGCCATCGCACATCTGTGTGATAGGGCACGTCACCATACTCTGTGTCTAACTCGCCCAGAAATGCCTTGAACTGGCGGTGATTTAAACCTTTGGCTCTGATGAAGTTAACTGCACGCGTTATGACGCTCATTACATGTTCCATTTTCAAGGCTTTACCACACAACGACTCCTGGTGTATTATGCAGTGATAAGCTGTCAGCTCACCTGAGACCTTTTTGTCCCGCATCCTCTCACGCATTCTTGCCACCAATCCACTCCTGTGTCCACACATCGCGGGTGCTCCGTCTGTTGTCAATCCCACGAGTTTTTCCCAAGGCAGCCCCATCTCATTTACACATCTGGATACCTCCTGATGCAGATCTTGTCCTGTAGATGTGCCATGCATAGGACGCAATGCCAAAAACTCTTCTGTCATGCTCAGGCTGGAGTCCACTCCACGAATGAAAATTGACAGCTGGGCAATGTCAGTTGCGTCGGTGCTCTCATCCACAGCAAGGGAATATGCGATGAACTCTTTCCCCTTTTTCACCAGCTGTTCTTTTAGATTGGTAGAAAGCTGGTCTACACGTTCAGCAACGGTATTTCTGCTCAGGCTCACGTTTGAAAATAGCTGCCTTTTGTCTGGGCACAGTGCGTCACAAACTTTAAGCATGCAGTTTTTGATAAACTCGCCCTCTGTAAATGGTCGGGCTGATTTTGCGACTTCTTCTGCCACAATAAAACTAGCCTTCACCGCAGCCTCGCTTTGTGATTTGGCTTTTGTGAACAGAACCTGCTGGGACTTAAGACCTTGTTTTAATTCCTCCACCTTCTGTAGCCTTTGTTCCGTGTCCATATTCTTGTCTTTGTCTTTGTGTTTCTTAGACATTTCATAGTGCCTTCTTAGATTATATTCTTTCATTACAGCCACACTTTCTCCACACAGAAGACACACAGGTTTGGCTTTTACCTCCGTGAACATGTACTCTGCCTCCCACCTGGCTTGAAACCCCCTGTTCTCACCGTTCACCTTCCGTTTAGCCATTTTTTGTGAGGGGGTTGCTAAAAGTTGACATCTGCTCTGAATTCTGATGAATAATGAAGCCGAGGCCCGCTCGCAGCACTGCAGTGAGTTCGCGGGCTATTGTTGCATTGTGGGAAATGAAGTATTGATGCATTCAAAACGCCAGCAGGCGGCTGCGGCCTGCGGGCCGGTACTAATACTAATCAAATATCATTCTGGGGGCCATAGATAATTTATTCGGGCCTTGACTTTGACATATGTGCTGTATATTAATATGCCATTTTTCACGTATTGTCCCTTTAAGACGTGTCCACTGAGTAATCCCATAGGGCCACATGCCTCAGCAACCCAGAAGCCAAACACTGCAGAAAAAGTATTAGGGGGCATGTCCACCAAACTCATTTTTCCTGCTGTGAGCGACTATTTTCTGTTCATTCTCTATGTAGTCCAGCGTTTACAGCGCTGAGCGCCCTCGGCACTGAAACGCTTTGAGCAGTGGACGCTTTTGTCGCTGTGCTCAGGGCTGAAAAAAGTTCAACTTGTCTCACTACTGTACAGCTGCGCTTGTCAATGTCAGACCTTTCTAAGTAGCCAATCAGAATTAAGGAAGGGCGGGACATAGGACACCGGTACAGCAGGATGAGAATGGGAGGTGACGTGGGGGAGGTGGAGGCTGAACTTTGCTGCATCAAACAACCCTGTACTCTTTGATCTGGCACTAAAAGGATATCATGGTCAAAATTTGAAAGCAAACGCTTGGAGGAACATGTCCGCATCTGTCAGCGTGCTAGGTGAGTGTTTGTGCCTTTTTCATGGTCATATTTCTTACAAGTTTGTTGCGGTAGATAATATGGATACTATGTGAATTTGTACTTGATAACTGCAAAAAAATGGTATGATATTGCACTGATGTGCAGTGCTTAGTTATTATGAACCCATCCAACCATCCATCTTCTACCGCTTTTCCGGAGGTCCAGGTCGCGGAGGCAGCAGTTCAAGCAAAGAAGCCCAGACTTCCCTCTCCCCAGCCACCTGCTCCAGCTCTTCAGAGAGGATACCAAGGCGTTCCCAGACCAGCTGGGAGACATAGTCTCCAGATTCCCTCGGAATGTGGTTGAAGTTCTTCCGGAGGTAGGAGTTGAAGACCTCCCGGACAGGGGCCTCAGCCAGGCATTCCCAGCACACCCTCACTATACATTTGGGTCTACCAGGTCTGAATGGCATTCTCCCCTCCCATCGGATCCAACTCACCACCAGGTGGTGATCAGTTGGCAGCTCTGCACCTCTCTTTACCCTTGTGGCCAAGACATACGGTCGCAGGTCTGATGACACAATAACAAAATTGATCATCGACCAGCGACCTAGGGTGTCCTGGTGCCAGGTGCACATATGGACACCCTTATGCTTGAACATGGTGTTCGTTATGGACAAACTGTGGTTAGCACAGAAGTCCAATAGCTGAACACCACTTGGGTTCAGATCGGGCAGGCCGTTCCTCCCAGTCAGCCCCCTCCAGGATTCACTGTCGTTGCCCACATGCGCATTGAAGTCCCCCAGTAGGACAATGGAGTCTCCAAGAGGAGCACCCTCCAGCACCCCAGTCACAGACTCCAAAAAGGGTGGGTACTCTGAAACATCATTTGGTGCATAGGCACAAATGATGGTCAGGACCCATTTCCCAACCCAAAGGCTCAGGGAAGCAACCCTTTCGTCCACTGGGGAAAACTCCAATATAGAGGCAGCAAGGTGGGGGGATACAAGAATACCCACCCTTGCTCGTCGCCTCTCGCCCGGGGCAACTCCAGAAAAGGCCAAGCTCCAGCCCCTCTCCAGGAGACTGGTTCCGGAACCGGAGCTGTGTGTTGAGGTGAGGCCGACTATATCTAGCCGGTATCTCTCAACCTCGTACACCAGCTCAGGCTCCTTCCCCACCAGAGGGGTGATATTCCATGTACCAAAAGCCAGTTTAGAAAGCTTGGGATCAGTTCGCCAAGGTCTCCGTCTTTGACCGCCACCTAATCCACATAGCACTGGACCCCCATGATCCCTCCTGCAGGTGGTGAGCCCACTGGAGGGCAGACCCATGTAACTCCTTCGGGCTGAGCCCAGCCGGGTCCCATGGGTGGAAACCCGGCCACCAGATGCTAGCCATCGAGCCCCTCCCCCAGGCCTGACTCCAGGGTGGGGCCCCGGTAACCCCATACCGGGCGGGGTACACTGAATCCTTGATCTAGAATTTATCATGAGAGTCTGTTGGATCGTTCTTAGTCTGGCCCTTCACCCAGGACCAATTTGTCTTGAATGACCCTATCAGAGGCAAATTGCCCCGGACAACATAGCTCCTGGGATCACTGGGGCACGCAAACCCCCCACCACGATAAGGTGACGATCCATGAGGGGGTTATTATGAATCTTGTCAGTAAACTGTAATGGAAAAGAGGGGAGAAAAAGAATGAAAACCAACCTGAAAGATTCAATAAACCATGATGTTGATTTAAGGTGGAATTGCCCAGCCCCAATGTATAGTCAATACAATTATGACAGTCTTGTTATTATCATCATTATTATTATTATTATTGTTATTATTATTATTATTATGCCGTGGACCCCGAGCTACCAGTGGTATCGGAGAGGAGTGGTCAGGCTGTGGTTTGTGGGACCGACCGGTTCCGACAGTGTTGGACGATGCGGTATGGAACGAATCTTGGTCTAGTATTAAGGGAGATGAACAGGACCAATCCCACTCAGGGCCATCGCGGGAGGGTTCCAGTGCCAAGGCCCAAGTTACCCTGGATGAGGGATCTGGGTGGCACGGTGGAACGCCTGTGACGGTGGGTGGAGCCGAAAGGATGGCTCTCTCTTTCAGCTGTCCAATGACTCATGGAGACACCCCAACGAGCTGCGGGGTGCCAATGAGGAGAAGGAGGTGTCGGGGCTCCGACGTGGTTCATCTCCTGGGGTGAAGTGAAGAAGAAGCTCTGGACGGAACCTGCGGGATGGGTCTCCGGAGTGTGGTTTCTCCATCGGGACTGTGTGGTGGTAGGGGGGGCAATGGGTTATGTTAGAAAAATACCCGATTCTTTGATTGAAAGATCCAAGAACAAACCGGAGATTTCTTCAGTTTAAAGGATGGTACATTTATTTAGAAGTCACATGTAAAGCAAGCAGCGCTGGGTGCAGCGTGACGCAGCTCCTCCTGGAGCATGGCCAGACTGAACCCCGACTTCCGGGTGCGTGTTACAGTTATCCTCTCGGGTTGGGCGACCCAGTACAATAGAAGGGGCTTATACGCGACCTTCTGATTGGCCAGTTTAAATGTGCTATCAAAAGAGTGTGTGAGAATGCTGTTTTTGGGTGTGTAACTAATGTGAAAAGACCTGACTTAGAAGTGAGAGAAAAGGGAGAGAGCTCTATACTTTTGTCTCATTCCTATTATCTCAGGAACATATAATATAACATAATTGTTCATAAGCATGCAAACAGAATTTGTATGGAATATGTGTAGAGCATAATGGGAGATCACCTACAGAATTATTATTCTGGCACTAACTATACCTTAACCCTTTCAATCCCCCCTTTGACATGATTTTATCATGTCAACCATGTATGGTGTGAGAGACTCTAGCAATTAACAGATGGTGAATAAGGCAGGTCCCTGCATTGTGTGTCAACCCAAGAGGCTTGCACCATTGGTTCTACCCCTGCCTCCCCCCTTGTGGACACCTTAGCACAGTGCAGCAATGTCTAAGAGATGAACTGTCGCCAGGTCCTGTACCCCCCCTCGAGGTCTCCTCCTGATCATAGTTCTTTGTCCAGTGGAGTGGACCATGTAGGGGTCATGGGGTCGAACGGAATCAGTCCACAAAACCTTTGTCCACCGGTTGACCCTTGCCAGGGCTCACATCATTCGGCTGCACTCATCACACGGTTGCGACAGAGGTTTGACCTTCCTCTGTGTCTGCTTCCCGTATCTGCAGCTGTGGAGCACAGTTCCATCTTGGTGACACAGGAACGAAACAACTGTGTCCCCGCTCTCAGAGGCACACCTCATCCCATGAGGTCTACAGGACAGTCTGGTGGGTGCAGCAGAGGGTATGTAACATCCAGTCCAGCCAGTGAACAGCTCAGTGATGCTGTCCCAGGGATGCCACCCCCCTGTCGCTGGAAAGAGGTGAACATGCTGGTGTTGGTAAGTCTCGAGCTCCTGGCTCCACCCTGGATGCTGGAGGTGCGGTGGATGCGCTCGGGTACCAGTCCATTCTTCTTCTGGGGACTGAAGTCATACAGTCACTCGCCCTACGACCTTTTCTATGTCGCAGGCACACGTCATGATGGTCTGGTGCTCTCCGGCATGCATCTTCCCTGTACCCTACACCTTTAATCAAGTGCCGATACAAAGGGCTCAGCCGGGGCAGGACCAATAATGGTCTGAGGGGTTGCCATCACAATGCATGGAGCATGTAAAGTTTTATCCTTATTCACTACACCTGTAGTTATCTATGTGTTGTTGTAAGTTATCTCCCAGCAGCCTTGAGTGTGTGATTGTTGACTATATGAAATCTGCATGTGGTGATTGTGTTGTGATGTGTGCGTTGGGTGATGGGACCTATATGTTCAGTGGGTAGGTAGTAAACAATATTGTTCAACATTAGGAGACATCCATATCCATGCATTGTTGTATTCAGGCATTCAGAGCTTCTAACTTTCACCCTTATTCAGACTACCTAACCGTAATTAGCATGATGGAGATAAATAACGCAAGAACCCTATAAGTCTCACACCCCTACATCCGTGTGGTGAGCTATGTATGATTTATGTATTATCCTTAGCACACTGTGTTTACAAATAATCTGTGATGGCAGAATGGTCGTCCCCGTCATCATCCTTTGTCTTGGGGTCCTCAGCTCTTCCTCTCGACCCAGCAGTTGGTCTAAGACTTGCTGACGACTCCCACTGTGGAAAATTGCATTTGTTAACGCCCTTCTGGGCTTCTGAATATATGGCCTATAGTGTCGTACTCTGCTCCTTTTATTAGATCTACATCTAGTTATCCTTTCACCACAACCAATTTGGAATTTGCTTCAAATTTTCCTCATCCCCTCATTTGTTAATGTTAAGATTGGTCATATAGGAGATTTCTGGGCATCTTTGTGCCGCCTTTTGTGCTGTGGTTACCCAGTTAAGAGACAATGCTTATGGTTTTATTTTGGGAGAATATTCTATGTTAAGGTCAGGTATTGGTTTTCCATGGATGGCTCTATCCTGCACTAGAGATGACAATATGTCCAACATTTTCCAATCCATGTGTTTGGGTCTAACCAGCGGGATGTGTGGAACCCCCCATTGGTTGAAATGTCTCTTATCCTCTTCAATTAGGACAATGGATGCTTCCACACATTTCTTTGTTTATCAGTCTAATTTATGACCAATCTAGAGGATGGATTTGCAAATAATGGTAGTTCACAATTTGGATCAGATCCATTCAATTGCCTATAGTACATGGGGTACAATGCTACTTTTACAGATGTTGATAGGTGTTCTACTGGTAGCTTGTCATTTGCAGAATTTGATCATTATTTTTCTGACCCTGAAGAGTCCTGTATGTCATTACCCAGAGTTCTTACTTTACATGCAATAATTTAATTTTTGCTAATTTTCTGCATACGTGTAGAAGTGAGTCCACTTATCTGTTCTAGTCTTTTAGTATGCAGTCCAGTTTTCAGTGGGGGATGTGGGCGCCTCTCCTGCCAGCAGCGGCCATTATGGGGTGTGCACCCTCCTCCTCCTCCTCGCTGTCCTCCCCCCTTGTCCTCTTGGCCTCCTTTTATAAGAGAAACAGATTCATGGGGAGCCTCAGGCTCCCCTTGTGTCAGCCATTCCATAAATAAGTCCAGTTTTTCTCCAAATTTTCTTTTTCCTTCTTATCTAGATTTCCAACCTTGAGTCAAGAAAGGAACTGCTTCAAAGTCTTCCTTTAATTCTCCTAATTAATACAAGATGGGATAATAAGATTAACTCTCCACCATGCCAACAGATATTATCTGCACTACTGTAATTGAACCTTGCACACCTTTGTCTTCCAAGAGTTCTGTTCAATAAGGTTTCAATAGTCACAGCTTAACTAGTTTACAAATTTCATTTAAGAAAAACAAAATAACCACCTGTGCATTTGATATGCTTCAGCATTGATAAATAAGATCAGTTTGTCCAGTTGAACACAGACTGGTTGAATTTGAATAAATGAATAAAAGTTGTGTCACACTTCAGTCAACGGAAAGGTGGACGTTTTGCCTAATTAGAATTTGATTTAAATTTTCCTTGAATGCCTCATTTTATATATTCCTTGGTAAATTGTGGAGTGAATGTAGTTTACCCTGACCCAGCTTGGCCACCGCCGAATCAGGAAAAAACACATTCCTCATTACTGTCAGATTCCTGAAATATGACGTATCATATATCACATATCACACCATTATGTGGTGACTAACATCAAATGCATACCCTCTGTTGGGGAGGAACATAACTGGGGTGTTAGACTGATTTTAAATGACTGTGTATATAATAAGGCTATAATCTTCACTGTGGATGTTTGCTTATTAATGTTAATATTCACAATTAAGGAAATGCACTGAAAGAATGGACACCTAATGTCTCATTGCTGCTTTAAGTACTTGGAAACATTTAAGACGGCTACCTGCATTTGTGCCTTCTTCCTGGCACTCTTAGCCAAAAATTTAATTTATTTGTTGTTGGTTTTCTGTTTGTTTGGTTTTTAAACCTACAGCTGCAAATCTTACGTGGATCTTTATTTTCTTTGGTTACACATGCTCTGCTTTAATTTCTTTTTCCATTTCCATCTCAACATCAGAAATATTTTCTACACTTGCTAAATCCACCGTTTTTCTTCTCTTCCTCTAAGTACTTTTTCCCATCAGAACCACTCACTCAATTCTTTTCCATCCACTATCCATCTGTGGACAAGACTTCACCTTTCCCTGGACTAGCTGATGAAACATCTCACATCTATAATCTCTTTCAGTATTGGAACTTCCTTCTGTTCACTGTCCCGTCGTTCATACTACTGACTACTGTCCACAGCTAATGCTCCATGCAAGATCCTGAACTTTTAAGTGATCGGTTTCATTCTGAAAAGTCAGCTTTATAAATAAACCAACATGGCTCAATTCAAAATTCTGCTTTGTGACAACACTCATCTCTTGATTTATACCCTGGCCTTGGATGCCTTTTAATTACTGACCTTTTGAATTCGTTTTGGAATTAAATGATGCCTCTGGGTCTGAACACCTGCCCTTCAAGGAATGTATTAAACTAAGACGTCTGCTGGTTATTATGAAAACTTAAGTTTAACAGAGTCACCTGTATCTTGGTGTGGTGGAGTCTTGTCTTTTTCTCCTGAACAGATAACCTCCGACGAGCTAACACTATGCCTACAAAACTATAACAATTTTAGATACAAAAATATAAAACTTTCATTAGTCCCCCAAAACAATTCTAAGTGATATTTAAATCGAGACTTAACCATGTGACACACAGACCATGCGGGTGTGAACCGCTGGTTTGTTTGTCAAGCTACATTGGTTGTCTTGCGTGTGTCCCTCTGTAGTCGTCAGAGCTGCAGATCTATGTGCACAGGACATTAAAGCCTTGTTTATGCCCCACCTCCACTCTGTGCGTGCTCTATGATGGTCCCTTGGATAAGGCTGGTGTGCACACAGCTATATGTATGTATATGCTTCATTCTTGAGTCTAATCGGCCGAGTGTTTGCTGTTTTTACCCCAAATTATCTTCTTGTTTCTCTAGTCTACTCTGGTTGTGTTTGTTTTAATTCACCGTCTTCTATAATGCTTTTTACTCATCTCTGGATGATCCAAAACCATAACCCTGGTTACGTTGCCATCCCTCATCTCCATACGGAGTGTAAGGAAATCTGTAATGCTCCGCACTGTGTATTTATATTTATGTGTACATATGTATATTCACTGCTCTTATTTTCATATCTTCTAAATTATTTCTCTAAGTGTTGTTATCCCTGTGCCATTGCAATCCTAGAATTTCCCCGGTGTGGGACCAATAAAGGCTTACCTTATCTTAATGTGGCTTTCATGTAAGTTTACAGCTTTTCTAAAATTTAAACACTTCCCTTCTAACTTTGCAACCTTTTCTCTTAATAGTTATTTTCTCCTAACAAATTTTGGATTTTTTCCTTGTAAATTTGCAAGTTCCTTTTCAGGAATTTGTGACATTTTCTAATATTTGGCAAATTTCCTCAATTGTGCAATTTCCTCCAAACCTTGCAGCTTTACCCTTATACCTTTTTGCATAAATTTTCAACCTTTGTCTTAAGCTGTGATTGTAAATCAGCGTTTTTATCATATTTTGCACCTCCATGCTCATACCTTATGTTAAGTTAAAATGTCTACTGTAAATCTTTAACAATGTTATTAGATTTCACCAGATTTGTAGAGATGTGCAAAAAATACAGATAGGAGGGTCTGGGAACCTCCAAATATGTATTGGCCCTTAAATATTAAGGAGCCCTAAACCTGCCTCATTTCTCTTGGTCACTAGGTGGCTAGTTTTCTTGTAGCAAAAGTTCAGACTGCCTAATATTCTGTGGAAAAATGACCTTTCAAGCATCAAGAATTTTTCAGATTTTGGTTGTAGTTGCTGGCCTTTGTATTATTAGATGTTTCTTAGATGGCGAATGGGTGGGCAATATAAGCTGCAGCCTCAGCCATCACACTTTTCGGATAACTTATGTTGAATTGTGCAATCAGAGGAGTTATTGTTTAATTTGACCCTGTTGGATTTTTCTTCCTTGATATATTGTTCTATTCCTTTCTTTTAATCTTTTTCCAAAAAATAAAAATTCATTCATATTTATGCGCTCTTACTGTAGCTGCTCAATAGTTTGCATATAATGGTAGCATTTTAGATGAGAAAGCACACCGACCTCTCAGCAATAAGACTTCAAGCCTTAATGGAGCCTTCAAACCTTAATGGATTAGTAACTTTTCTATCTGTTCCTCTCTTGACCTCTCGTCTTGACCTCTCCCCCCTTGAAACAGAATGGCTTAATATCAAAGCCGGTTCTTTTTCAACATCCTGTAGGGAAGGATACCTATTGTGTTGCTAATTTTGGGGGACCCCTCGGGGGCCCTTGTGGGTGTTTGAGCTCAGTGGCCAAATTGCTTAACATAGGAAGTATTAGTCCCATGGGGGCCTCTGACTATTCTGACCTCCTGTGGTCATGCAGCTGATACTGACAGGTCAACTTAGATGGGGCATGGGTATGGCTTTTTTGAAGATTGGTCATGTATTGTCTGCTCAGTATGTGGTCTTGGCACATCTCTGATATGGAAGGCAACAATACTGTACTTACATGTGCTCAGCTCATGCCCCCCTCTAGCTTGTCTCATAAACATAACTAGGTCTCCCTGGTGGGGGGCTGTTTTCACATCCTGCGAACATTCCTCTGTCCTGCATTTGTTTGACCCATCTGGCAAATTTCTCCCTTCCTTTCTTTTGATCTGTGATTGGGACCTTTGTCAACCATCTAGCCCAGGGGTCACCAACCTTTTTGAAACCAAGAGCTACTCCATGGGTATCGAGTCATGTGAAGGGCACCAACTTGACACACTCCTCTAAAATAACAAATTGTATATATATATATATATATATATATATATATATATATATATATATATATATATATACATATACTGTATATACACACATAAATAAATAATTATCAATAACTTAGAGTGGGTAACAGACAAGATCAATATTCAACACTTTATTTTTATTAATCTCAGCAATTATTCAGATGATCGCTTCTACATTTCATTAAAAAAAATGTCCAGTTTTCACCAGTCCCTTTTAACCATAAAAAACTAAAAAAAAAAACTTTTAATTCATGAACTATGTTGAACCATGTTTGAAAAAGTTATGCAACATTTAAGAAAAATCAACTTTCATATTAAATAAATCTTATAGTTTTAACTGAACAAATCTGCTGCAATTCTGCTCAAAATCTGTTACATTTAATAAACACACTTTTGTGTGTTCTTCTTCACTGGAATTATATCCATACAGTTCTTGCCAAGAATCATGCTGGAGTAATAACCAGCACCGCGGCAGCAGTTTACCCTCGGCCGCGGGATCGCGGGGATCGTGGGTTCGATCCCTCCCCCCGGCCAACAGTGATCTGTGTGGAGTTTGCATGTTCTCCCCGTGTTTGCGTGGGTTTCCTCCCACATACCAAAAACATGCAGGTTAGGGAGTTAAGGGGCGCTTGCGCGCGCAGCAACCGGCAGCTGGTGGCTTGTCACCGGACTGCAGAACAAATCTACCTACGGGTACAAAAAAAAAAAAAGAGTGGGCAGCAGTTTCATGACGCGTATTGAAGTTTTTTTTTTCCAAAACTTTATTGAGAACAAGGTCCACATAGTGCCGCTTCGCCATCGCCCCGCAAATGAAACACACGCAGCTTCCTTTCACGGTAGGAAAAAAGAACTCTTCCTCCCGCTCACTTTGAAAATGATAAATTTTCTGTCTTTTTTTTTTGCCATGTTTTTGGGCTAGGGAAACTGCACTCTGCTCACCATCTTCACTGCCCGCTAGCTTACTCTCCACAAGCGCGAAGGTTTTGTCATGCGCACAATACTGACCTTTGAACTAGGTCAGAGTTCACCGTAACTTTACGTATAATAAACATATTTTCATTTTTTTTTTATTTTTAAGACATTGTCATTTTAAAATCTATATAAATGCAAGTGTGATTTTAAAAAATAGCGGCAGAAAAAATTACATCTTAGACGCAGCTCACTTGTGAGTTGTGCTATTTTTAGAACAGGCCTGCGGGCGACTCATGTGGTCCCTGCGGGCGACATGGTGCTCGCGGGCACCGCGTTGGTGACCCCTGATCTAGCCCTTGTCTAGGATAGCGCCGACCCCAGGGAGCCGGGCTTACAGGCTAGAGACATTTCATATAGGTGTTAATCAGTCTAAACTGGTTGATACACACACAGGAATACAGTAAAGATATCAATTGAGTGATGAATCACCCCACATTTCACAAATAGAGAACAACAACCTTAATTTTCTACCAGCCTCAGCGGCTTGATACATATACAGGAATACTATACAATATCAAATGTGTGAGGACTCACTCTGCTGGTGTGCTCAATTGTTCCTCTTTTGATCCATTGTTTTGCTTTCTTTGATTGCTGAAGTGGGACAGCGAAGTGGAGGGAGGAGGGGGTCACTGCGTGAAGGAGGAGGCAGCTGCTGGGGGAGGGGTCGTCCACAGCCAACACTGTCTCAAATTTCATGGAGAGAAAAAAGCTATTAAACAGCGTATCTTTTGTCCTTTTCTGTTATATCGTGTTTATTGATTATTTTGCATTTGTTCTCACCGTTGCAGCATAAGTCTCTTATTCTTACGTTTTACCTTCCTCCAATTGTTTCTCCATATTTTTGTCTTGTGTCCTGCACAAAACTTTAACATTTCATCAGTTTTCAATTTTCTTCAAAAACAAATTTCCGTTTCCATATTCTGCCCACTCTCATCTCCACAACAATAACTCCTATTTACTTCATTCATTCATTTTAGTTTGTTGTATTTATTTAATTATTTTTGTATTTATAATTTAATTCATTTATATATTTACTTATCTATACCAACCTGCAATTTTTCATTTAAATTCTCTCACCTTTATATAGTGTCCAACTAGGATTTCCCACAGTTTTGTTGAGGAATAAATCTCCTTATTCTCCAGTTTTATTGTAAACCTCCCTCTGCCTAATTTAAAGTTGAACCTTTTATCTCTCTTCTCTCCAGGCTGAATGGCATGCTTTGCCTCACTATAGGCAAACCTGCATTTTAGCAAGCCCCTGAGGTCTTTTGTTGTTATTCACCATGCATGGAATTTTTAAAGCCTTCCTTTCAACCAGAGAGATAAAGTTCCAGATTTATTATTAAGATTTTAAGTTTTGTTGGCAGTAATTTTGTGAAATAGTACACTTCCTATATTTGGCCACACGATGGAGGCACTGTGCCACAGCTTGAAGGTGATTCAAAATGGCGCCCTCGCATGCGCAGTAAATAGGACACATGCAAAATGGCCCCTGAGCCTATTGTTCACAAACCACGTGGTTTTTTTTTGTTTGTTTTTTTTTAAGAAAAATGGAGCACTGCCTCCTTAATCCCAGCTATACACACACTAGCACACTAGAATAGCTTTACAACTTTAATTTAGCACTTCATTTTAATGCTGTTACCTCAAATAATTCTCCTCTCAGTAACCTGTTTTACCAATTGCACCTCCACTCGGTGGTGGGGGTTACTTCCCTTTGTTCTGACCATGCGGTCCGGAGGCCACCATTAGTTAACATTTTCAACCCCTGGTATTTCTCAAATCACATTTTTATCCCCTATAAACAGAATTACAGACATTCGGGACCAGGCTAGCCCTTGTTCCCATATTTGAGGAGACGAAGACGGTTGAATTCCGCTTCCCTAAGTCTCTTTATTTCGGCACAGACTGTAACTGAAATTTGCTGGCCCCCTGGCTAATCCGGGTCCTTTATTTGAGGAGACGAAGACGGTTGAATTCCGCTTCCCTAAGTCTCTTTATTTCAGCACAGACTGTAACTGAAATTTGCTGGCCCCCTGGCTAATCCGGGTCCTTTATTTGAGGAGACGAAGACGGTTGAATTCCGCTTCCCTAAGTCTCTTTATTCTGGTACAGACTGCATCCAGAATACTTCACTTACATGGCATCAGGTTCTAATCCTGACTGTTTTCATTTGAGAGGACTGGCACGGCCGTTGCCCCTAAGTCTTATTAAGTCCTGGGTACAGACTGCATCCCAGAACCTCGCCGATTCATTTAATCTTTTGTTAAACAGAGGCTACTTTCACAGAGGCCTCGGCAGGTCCCCCTGCGAAGCGGTAGCTTAATTTAACTCTGATATACAGCGGACACTTTCCCTTGGGGTCTGTTTCGGCCCCAAGAACAAGCGGTGTCTTGTATCCAGCAAATTAAATGATCGCGGCTTCACTCCCAGAGTGGCATCGAGTCGAACACTTTCAATTGCTCCCCTCGGCATCAGATTGCTAAAACCTGGCTCTTTTCATTTGAGGAGACATACCAGGGTGATTATTAGTCACTCTAGTTCCTAAGTCTCGTCATTTTGGTTCAGACTGACTCCAAAATGGTTTTATTTGATGGACTATATACCCGTAATATATATCCATTGACCACGGCCTGTTCTATCTCAGACTGAACATAGAACACGTGCACTCTCTTTAACTTTTCAAACTATTGTTTAAACTTTACATGTGACTCCCAACCAAATGATAAATTTCGAGATCGGATATACCCCTTTATCAGACAACTGTAAATTTAGAGTGGCCAAACTGCATACTTTTGTAGACAAAAGGCTCTGCTTACCTTTTTATTCAGGCGCGCCACAGTGGTCTGTAAAAGGGTGGGTCCTTTCTATGTAGTTTTTCCAGGCTCGTCTCGAAGTACTTCAATCCGGGTCACCGGCACCAATTTGTTAGAAAAATACCCGATTCTTTGATTGAAAGATCCAAGAACAAACCGGAGATTTCTTCAATTTAAAGGATGGTACATTTATTTAGAAGTCACATGTAAAGCAAGCAGCGCTGGGTGCAGCGTGACGCAGCTCCTCCTGGAGCATGGCCAGACTGAACCCCGACTTCCGGGTGCGTGTTACAGTTATCCTCTCGGGTTGGGCGACCCGGTACAATAGGAGGGGCTTATACGCGACCTTCTGATTGGCCAGTTTAAATGTGCTATCAAAAGAGTGTGTGAGAATGCTGTTTTTGGGTGTGTAACTAATGTGAAAAGACCTGACTTAGAAGTGAGAGAAAAGGGAGAGAGCTCTATACTTTTGTCTCATTCCTATTATCTCAGGAACATATAACATAACATAATTGTTCATAAGCATGCAAACAGAATTTGTATGGAATATGTGTAGAGCATAATGGGAGATCACCTACAGAATTATTATTCTGGCACTAACTATACCTTAACCCTTTCATTTATGTTGAATGTTATGATGTGAATTGCCCGAGCCACGGAACCTATATGTTCCACACATAGTTAATATGTGAATTGCCCTAGTTGGTTTAAAAAAAAAAGAAAAAGAAAAACCAAACGATGATTGTCTTAACGTGTTTAATACATGGTTGATGTGTGCATTGCCCAGGCGACGTTGTTGCTATATCAATATGGGTAATACCTAAAAGTTGCAATGTGAAGTGCCCAATTTACAAAAGAATTTTACCAGGGTGTTTAAATCAAGATGGTAATGTCTGAATGGCCCAAGGTACGAGTTAATTATAGCATTGTGAATAACACACAAAGTTGCTGAGAGGGCTGCCCAGGATTTGAGGTGCTAGCATGACGTGGGTGTGGATATTGACATATGTGATGGTTGCGTTTTGAATTCATGTTTAAGGGTTTATCCTGTTTGTATATATGTTTACGGGATTGTTTGATGTTAAAAGTAGGAACACGGCAGGGTTTTTCATTTCATGGACTGTATATAATAATAAACATGGCAGAATAAGCCGTCTAGCCATGTGGGGGTGGGACAGTAGTCCACCTGTCCCCCTCTAGTTTTAGTTATTTGTGTGCATGGATAGGCCTTAATTATTCTGTTTTTAGAGTGTGATTCGGGTGTGAGAGTGTCGCCGGCGTTATGTTATGTTAATGTGCCACACAGGCTTTGTTCTAGACACAATGTATCATGGTCGGAAGTTTCGGGTCTCAATGCATGGTATTAACATAGTTTCATTTGATTCAGATTTATCTTCATGTAGCATTTAAGAAACAGAGTTTTTGTCAACAGAAAAGCAAAAAATGTGTATGACACAACATGGACAGCGTGATGCTAAATTTATCAAACATGAACACAAATACAGTGGGGAAAAAAGTATTTAGTCAGCCACCAATTGTGCAAGTTCTCCCACTTAAAAGATGAGAGAGGTCTCCAATTTTCATCATAGGTATACCTCAACTATGAGAGACAAAATGAGAAAAAAAAAATCCAGAAAATCACATTGAAGGATTTGTAATGAATTAATTGGTAAATTCCTTGGTAAAATAAGTATTTGGTCACCTTCAAACAAGCAAGATTTCTGGCTCTCACAGACCTGTAACTTCTTCTTTAAGAGGCTCCTCTGTCCTCCACTCGTTACCTGTATTAATGGCACCTGTTTGAACTCATTATCATTATAAAAGACACCTGTCCACAACCTCAAACAGTCAGACTCCAAACTCCACTATGGCCAAGACCAAAGAGCTGTCAAAGGACACCATAAACAAAATTGTAGACCTGCACCAGGCTGGGAAGACTGAATCTGCAATAGGTAAGCAGCTTGGTGTGAAGAAATCAACTGTGGGAGCAATTATTAGAAAATGGAAGACATACAAGACCACTGATAATCTCCCTCGATCTGGGGCTCCACGCAAGATCTCACCCCATGGGGTCAAAATGATCACGAGAACGGTGAGCAAAAATCCCAGAACCACACGGGGGGACCTAGTGAATGACCTGCAGAGAGCTGGGACCAAAGTAACAAAGGCTACATCAGTAACACACTACGCCGCCAGGGACTCAAATCCTGCAGTGTCAGACGTGTCCCCCTGCTTAAGCCAGTACATGTCCAGGCCCGTCTGAAGTTTGCTAGAGAGCATTTGGATGATCCAGAAGAGGATTGGGAAAATGTCATATGGTCACATGAAACCAAAATAGAACTTTTTGGTAAAAACTCAACTTGTCGTGTTTGGAGGAGAAAGAACACCATACCTACTGTGAAGCATGGGGGTGAAAACATTATACTTTGGGGCTGTTTTTCTGCAAAGGGACCAGGACGACTGATCCGTGTAAAGGAAAGAATGAATGGGGCCATGTATCGCGAGATTTTGAGGGAAAACCTCCTTCCATCAGCAAGGGCATTGAAGATGAAACGTGGCTGGGTCTTTCAGCATGACAATGATCCCAAACACACCGCCCGGGCAACGAAGGAGTGGCTTCGTAAGAAGCATTTCAAGGTCCTGGAGTGGCCTAGCCAGTCTCCAGATCTCAACCTCATAGAAAATCTTTGGAGGGAGTTGAAAGTCCGTGTTGCCCAGCGACAGCCCCAAAACATCACTGCTCTAGAGGAGATCTGCATGGAGGAATGGGCCAAAATACCAGCAACAGTGTGTGAAAACCTTGTGAAGACTTACAGAAAACGTTTGACCTCTGTCATTGCCAACAAAGGGTATATAACAAAGTATTGAGATGAACTTTTGTTATTGACCAAATACTTATTTTACCGAGGAATTTACCAATTAATTCATTAAAAATCCTTCAATGTGATTTTCTGGATTTTTTTTTCTCATTTTGTCTCTCATAGTTGAGGTATACCTATGATGAAAATTGGAGACCTCTCTCATCTTTAAAGTGGGAGAACTTGCACAATTAGTGGCTGACTAAATACTTTTTTCCCCACTGTATACCAGAGGCTGTTTAGTTTGTACAAAAACACCTTTGAGCCCAAGGTAGAGACAAAATCTTGTGACATTTGAGTCGCTGACAGAGAAAAAGTTTGCAACTTCAGGAGCCGAAAATGCCAACTTCATGGTTGGAAGTACTAGAAATACAGATTTGCCTCAA
This sequence comes from Pholidichthys leucotaenia, assembly GCA_020510985.1. NCBI lineage: Eukaryota > Metazoa > Chordata > Actinopteri > Cichliformes > Pholidichthyidae > Pholidichthys > Pholidichthys leucotaenia. The sequence goes on from CM035843.1 coordinate 70,709,882, forward strand.
CAAAAGGAATGCACTATATGAATAGAATGAATGGGGTTACAGCCAGCTGAGTGAAAAACAAGATGCCACTAAAAGCCAAAGTTTCCAAATCTTCCACACAGTACCTTTAGTCTTCAGCATCATTTCAAGCACACAATGATAACAGCCACAGTAGTAGCATTTGGTGAAAAATTGGCCTTTATTTTCTTTTGATATTTTTCTTTTATGTGTATCACTGATACAAACAACACTTTCCCCTGCAGGACGAAAAACATTGAAACATCCATTGTAAACATCCATTGTTTTGTCTTATCTAAAAGCAAATTTAACAAGAGGTTTCTCTTTTCAACGCTCTGCAATGGTGGCAAAAAAATGATGACATCTTCCCCCTGGCAAATTTTGACGTAAAGCAGCAGACGGTTTGACATAAGCTTTGACATAAGCTGGACAGAACACTAGGGAGGGGAGTTTGAATGTTGAAAAAACTGTAGACTGATTTAAAAAAAAATTTTTCTTCCAATTACCCGCCCTGTGCAAAAGCTCAAGTCATATGGGATGGTAAAAAGAACATGCAGATGCACTGACTGCCAAAAACCCTCTCCAAATTCTGGTTTAAAGTTGTCATGAGTGGTTGAAAAAAAAAACCCTCTGCCTTAAAGTTATAAAACTAATTTAACTTTTGGTAAATATCATGTACAAGTTGTGGACGTTTACCTGTTTTTTTTATTGTAAGCCACATTTGTGGAGAAATTGTGGTATTGTCACAGTCACACAAACGTCTGCCTTAAGTTCTGCAGCATGTGTACAGTCTTTGCCCCCTGGGGTCAGTGTGTGTGTGTGTGTGTGTGTGTGTGTGTGTGTGTGTGTGTGTGTGTGTGTGTGTGTGTGTTTGTAGCCAGAGATCAAATGTTTGTTTTCCCGGGACCACCTGCTCAGGAAAGCTTCACACCACCTCTCTGGCACTTTTTACCAAGACAAATTTGCTCCTTTTCTCCTACTGACTCAGCAAACATCCTGGTCACTCAGAAGAGATATTCCTCTCTGTTTTGACTAAGAGAATGGTCTTTTCTTCTTTAAGTATTTAGTTGATTGAAAATTTGCTCCAAAATAGTTGCTCAGGTCCCTGGGTCAATGTGTGTGTGTGCTTTTGTACACAGAGCACAGAGCCGTGTTTTTGCAAAATGTGGTCTCCCCATTGAACATCTGTTTTAGCCAAGAGAATGGTGGCTTGATGTCTGTCTGCCACGCGGGGCCATGCTTTTAAAAACGTTTTAGAGGTGCTCTGAAACCATACACTGCCAAAGCAAATGTTAAAACCAACTTGAAACTACCGTGTGTGTGTTTGTGTGTCTGTGCTTTTTTTAAAGTGTTTAGAGACACTCTGATGTGTTTTTTGCAAATTGAAACACTACAAACATGTCACTTTTGAGGAGAAGTTTCGCCATCATTAACCCCATCCTAACCCTAATCCACATATGGTCAACAGATTTAAAAACACAAGCTGTCACTTCTGACGACAAGTTCAAAACACTTCTGATTGACAGCCTAATTACACGGGGTCAAAGGTTTTTGTTAGATCAAAAATGAATTGATTGAGACTGAATCAATAATCAATAGGCGGTTTCCAAGTTCTGAGCTATTTATTCTCTTTCTGATCAGAAAAAGGAGGCAATTGGTCACAGCATAACATGTCTCAGAGCCTGCTCACACCAACTCCTAACATGCTTCTTATACCCTGGGCATACAGACCCTGTCCTTATCTAAATCTAAAGACAGCTGGAGCCATCTCCTCCCGAGACTGCTCTAATCTATGTACAGCACTGAACATTCTGCTTTGACCTTTACATGACCTGGTCAACCTAAGTCATCCTAACTTCGGACATCCTGAATGGAACAGCTTGGTATGATAAAACAATAAAACCTTTGTCATTATTTACAACCTCGTTCAGCCTAATCTCACAGTGAAGAACAGACATTCTTTTCAGACTCTGAGGCAATGGAAAAAACACAGAGAATCAGACACTGGCTCACTATATGCACCAGATACAATTATAATATAAAATAGAATAATACAGCATTAAAATCATATAGAATAATCAACAAAACCTGAAAATATCCTATCAGTTATGTTTTCAAAACATTTCTGATTGACAGCCTAATTACACGGGTCACGGGCCGGGATAAGGGTCAGGTCAGGGGGCGTGGCACCTGTCAAACTGAGAAAAGGGGTGTTAATAAGTACTACCCTCCCTCTCTGATGTCACCAAAATGCTGAACAATTTAGACAGAGGAAATGTCAGTCTATGTTCTATGCATAATGCTATGTATATATTATATATTTGTGTATACCTTTGTATTAGATATTCCTACATTTTGTATACTATTTATTAATCATTGAAGGAACTGCAAGCTGTAAAACCTCTCACTCCATAAGCAGGTTAAACGGTATGTAGATCATTTTTGTGAAACTATGATTTACCTAGTACAAACATGATTGTCCTGTTTGTACATAGATAAATCATAGTTGTCTTGTTTATTTCTACACTATTAGTGTTTTATATGTATCACAATAAAAACTTCTTAAATATATCTATCAGAACATTATATCACTATAAACTATAGAAATACAACTGTTTCACCTTAAATATACCCATCAGAACATCATAGCATTGTATAAACTATAGATATGCTATTCTGACAAAGTACCACTGTATAAACTATACAAATGCTATTCTTTGATCTTAAATATATTGTGACATTGGCGAGGTTCACACAAAGAAGAGGAACAGATGGTTTCGACGAACAGGCTTTATTCACACACTCTGAGCACAGACAGGAGGGGAGGTCATTCTCCCAGACCTCCGGTTCAATCATGGTTATCCAACACATGATACATCTTGCCCTACTCCTGCCTATAAAACACTGCTGGGTCATTATAACGCAGTTATAATGACACAGCAGTATAATAACTCAGTAATAACATTTAACAAACACACAAAATAACGTCTACTGTTGCAAAGCATGCTGGGAAAATCCCTTCTCCCACCCCCCAATACAGCCCCGACATTAAACTGCCCCCCCCCAAAACTGGTTTCTGTCCCCAGAAAAATTAAAGTCCAATTCAAAAGTCCAATACGAACTCGTCCAGGTGTCGGGGTGGCCTTCGATGCCGACGACCAGCAGGTACAGGCCCCCTAGGGTCCATCTGAGTCTCGGTCGGAGAATCTGGTCGGGATGAAAGCTCCAGTTCGACCACTAGCGGGGCGGATGGCTGATACGGGGCGAGACGGTCACGGTGGAGCACCACGACCCGGTCCCTTTTTTTTTAGCCTCACCCTGTACACCACATCCAACAGTCTCTGCAGAACCACGCATGGTCCCGACCAGTGGCTCGCCAACTTCGGTGACTGCCCTCTCTTTCTCTCAGGGCAGAAAACCCAGACTCGATCTCCCGGTGCAGAGTCCCTCCCCTGGCAGCGGGAGTCATACACTCGCTTCTGCCGACCCCCCGCCGCTGCCAGGGCCTCCCGAGCCAGTTCATGTACCGTGTGGAGACGTTCATTTAAACAAAACAAATAATCCAACCCAGGTTTTCCCTCCACCTCCGGCTCGGGGCGGGGGGGGGGGCAAACACCAAATCCATCGGTGTGCGCAGCTCGCGTCCAAACATGAGCGCTGCAGGTGCGCACCGAGTAGATTCCTGAGCTGCCGTCCGGTATGCCCACAAAACAAAAGGCAGATGCAGGTCCCAGTCTCGCTGTCGCTGGTCCACTAGGATAGCGAGCTGGGTGGTAAGGGTCCGGTTGAATCGTTCAACCAGGCCATCGCTCTGTGGAGGCAGCGGGGTGGTCCGGGTCTTCCCGATGCCCAGCTGCTTGCAGACCTCTCCGAAGACCTCCGCCTCAAAGTTCCGACCCTGATCGCTGTGCAGCTCCTCTGGTGTGCCAAACCGACAGAACATTTCGTCCACTAGCTTTGATGCCGTTGTAGCGGCGCTCTGGTCCGGGACCGCGCACGCCTCTGGCCACTTAGTGAAATAATCCATTGCGACCAGCACGTAGCGGTTCCCCCAGTCCGTGGTCGGGAAAGGGCTCAGGATGTCCACTTCTACCTGCTCCATCAGTGCTCCCACCCGGTACTGCTGCAGGGGAGCGTGGGATCGCTGAGTTGGCCCTTTCTGAGCTGTGCAGATGTCGCAGCGGTGGACGTGGAGCTCCACATCTTGATGACAACCGGGCCAGTAGAACCGGGCTCGAAGGCACTGCAGTGTCTTTGTCACCCCGAAGTGGCCCGCTCCTACTGCCCCATGAACCAGCTGGAGTACGTTTTGCCGGAGTCGACGAGGAACCTACAGCTGCCAGACGTGCCGCTGCCCAGCTGGAGTCTGCCACTGTCGATACACCACGCCCTCGTGGCAGGGGAGATTGGCCCACTGGGAGTGCAGGGCCTTAGTCTCTGGGTCCAGCGCTGACACAACCTCCCAGGCGGGGTGCTGTCCTGCGTCCAGCCACTGCCGAACCCGAGAAATGACCGGATCTCTATCCTGCTCACTCTGCAGCTGCTGCATGCCAAGGACCTCTGTGACGTCATCGCTAGGGGAGGCTGCCTGATCACCAGAGGAGGGGCTGAGCGTCGCTGCGTTATTTCTGCTCGCAGTGGTTCGGAGAGCAGCAGCCCGTGGGACGGCTTGGTCTCGATCTTCAGCCCGTTGGCAGTAACGACACTCCTCTGTTGCACAGGGGCGCTGAGACAGCGCATCAGCTTTGGCATGGAGGCGGCCTGCCCGATGCACAATCTGAAAATTATAATCCTGCAGTGCCTCCAGCCATCTCGCCAACTGTCCATCCGGGTCTTTGAAGTTCAATAACCAGGTCAGGGAAGCATGATCCGTCCTGAGCTGGAACCTCCCCCCGTACACATACGGGCAGAAATGACACAGTCCTTGAGTGACAGCCAACAGCTCTCTGAAAGGCACACAGTAATTCCTCTCGGCTCTGCTGAGAGTGCGGCTGAAAAAAGCGACTGCCTGTTCTCCCTGCTCTCCCTCCTGGGATAGCACCGCCCCGATGCCCTGGTTGCTGGCGTCCGTGTCCACGATGAACAGGCGGTTCGGGTCAGGATACTGCAGGATGGGGGCTGTGATGAGTGCCACGCGAAGCTGGGAGAAAGCAGCAGCACAGTTCTCACTCCACTGAAACGTGTGTCCTTTCTGCGTCAGCTGGTGCAGCGGGCTGGTGATGGTGGCAAAGTTTTTCACAAACCTTCTATAATAGGAGGCCAATCCGAGAAAACTCCTCAGTTCTCCCACGTTCTGCGGCACTGGCCAGTCTCTCACCGCCGCCACTTTTTCTGGGTCGGTGGCGACTCCCACTGCGCTGACGACGTGGCCCAGGAAAGTGGTCTCCCGCTGGAATAGGTGGCATTTTCTAGGGTGTAACCGTAGCTCTGCCTGTCGGATGGCGTCCGGTACCTCTCGGAGATTTGACAGGGCGCTGTCAAAATCAGCTGCATGCACCAGTAGGTCATCCAAGTAAACAACGCAGCGACTCCGGGGCATGTGAGCCAGCACTCGCTCCATCAAGCACTCAAAGGTGGCCGGAGCATTGCAGAGTCCAAACGGCATCACTTTAAACTGATACAGTCCCTGACCAATAGAGAAGGCTGTTTTTTGGCGGGCCTTGGGTGACAGCTCTACCTGCCAATAGCTGCTGCGTAGATCCAGTGAGCTGAACCAGCTGGAGCCGGCGATGTGGTCCAGCGCATCATCGATGCGGGGCAGGGGGTAGGAATCCTTCCGGGTGATGTCATTCAGGTGCCGGTAATCCACACAGAACTGCCACGACCCGTCCTTCTTCTTGACCAGCACCACCGGCGCCACCCAGGGGCTGCTGGAGGGCTCAGTGATGTCTGCCTCCAGCATTTCTCGCACTTTTTGTTCTGCTGCTGCCCGCCTTGAAAAGGGCAGCCGGCGTGGGTGGAATCAAATCGGCCTGGTCTCACCGGTGTCGATCTCGTGCTGCACCAAGCCGGTCCGGCTGCATTTCCTCATCTTTCGCGGCAAAGACACCCATATAACAGTCCAACAGTTCCCGCAGCTGGCGTCTCTGTCCCGGCTCCATCCCGCTGCAGCTCCGGTGAAATAATTCCTCGACCGCCTGCTGCATCTCTGCTGACACGTTGACCCCTCCCCTTGCTGTCCTTGTGTGTGCTCGTGCTTTCTCTGCCTGCGCTGGTGGCGTCATTGTGTCCGGTCCTCACGGTGGCCCGCCTGGTCTGGTCCGCCCTGGCGGTCCCTCAATCATGCGGGCCTCCGTGTTCCTTCTCTGAGTTCTGCTGTGGAGCGTGATGGTCCGGTCTCCCAGTTGGAGGAACGGTCCAGTGGTGTCAATCTTGGCGTTCCATGCTGTGAGCAGATCTAGTCCAATAATACAGGGGTCTTGGATGTCAGCCAGCCAGAACGGGTGTTTTATGTTCTGACCGGCCACCGCCACCACGAGAACTCTCCCCCCCCCCCAATCTGGCGCGTTCACCGGTAGCTCTGGTGACGCAGTGCTCGGTGGGTTCCCACCCCCGTGGGGTTGTCTCGTTTGTGCCCGGCAGCACACCGGGTCGGACCAAAGAGATTGTAGAGCCGGTGTCAATCAGGGCCCAGATCGATGTCTTCTCCAGGCTGCACTGTAGATACGTCCCTGGCGAGTGTCAAATTCGGCCCACGTGCGGTGACAGCTCATCAGTTTGTCGTGGGGTGGATGCGGGGCAGTACCGTGTGATGTGTCCTGGCTCTCCGCAGCGGGAGCACCCTTTCATGCGCCGCGGCAGCTGTCTTCTCTGTGGACGCGCTGTCGTGGTCTGCCGTAACTCCTCCTCCTCCCCCTCGCTCAAAACCGTGGCCTGGAAGGTTCTTTGTCTTGGCGTCGACGCTTCGATTGTGCGATTCATCAGCGGCTCCACCCACTCTGCTTCTGCCACCGCAGTCTCCCAGTCGCTCGTGGCGTGGATCCGTACGTGGCTCTGGAGCTGGGCCGGGTGGAGACCTTGGTTGAAGTTCCGGAGGGCGAGCTTCTCTACCACCTCTGGTGCAAAATCTGGGTAGCTGCGCCGTGTTAGCAGCCGTATGTCCGCTGCGTAGGCTCTTAGGCTTTCCTGGCTGCTTCGACGGCAGTGGATCAGCTGTTCCTGGGCGTGCTCAGCATCCGCCGTTCTCCCAAATCGTCTCCGGAGTGGTCCTTGTAGCGCTGGCCAGCTGTAGCGCTCCTCAGGCCAGAGATCAGAGAGCGTGCAGAGAGCCCTCCCTTCCAAGACCAGTGCGACTTGCACGGCGGTTTCCTCTGGTGACCAGCCGTTTAGCGTGGCGGCCAGCTCGACCTGGACCAGGTAGTCATCGAACGAGGTTTTGCCGTTGAAGCGGGGAATCTTGGCCCGCTGCCGGACGGATGGAACGGTCGCCTCCTGATCGATCGCCGCTCCTGATCGTCGTGGAATCGCCAGCCCGTCCTGCCCTGAAAAGAGTGGGAAGCGGGGCTGGTTTGCTCTGCTCCGCTCGCTCTGCCTTGAAAGAGGCAGAGGGCGGGGTGCACTGGCCCCGTCGGGTCCGCCGCTTCGTTCGTCCCTGCGAGCAGCTCCAGGGGGTGGTGTCTCGGCCCTGTCGTCCGTCGTCAGCTGAGCGATGAGTCGCTCCAGCTGCTGGATCTCCATTCTGATCCTGGCTTCCATCTGTTCCATCCCCACTCCTGACACCAGTGTGACGTTGTCGAGGTTCACACAAAGAAGAGGAGCAGATGGTTTCGACAAACAGGCTTTATTCACACACACACTCTGAGCACAGACAGGAGGGGAGGTCATTCTCCCAGACCTCCGGTTCAATCATGGTTATCCAACACATGATACATCTTGCCCTACTCCTGCCTATAAAACACTGCTGGGTCATTATAATGCAGTTATAATGACACAGCAGTATAATAACTCAGTAATAACATTTGACAAACACACAAAATAACGTCCACTGTTGCAAAGCATGCTGGGGAAATCCCTGCCACCCCCCAATACAGCCCCAACGTTACAATATCAATCAGAACGCTAGACCACTATAAACTATAGAAATACTATTGTTTGACCTTAAATATACCCATCAGAACTTCATAGCACTGTTTAAACTATAGATATGCTATTCGGACAAAGTACCACTGTTTCAACTATAGAAATACTATTTGATCTTAAATACAGTATACCTATCAGAAGATTAGACCACTATAAACTATAGAAATGCTATTCTTTGATCTTAAATATATCTATTAGAACATTATATCACTATAAACTTTAGAAATACTACTGTTTGACCTTAAATATACCCAAATATACCCATCAGAACATCATAGCACTGTAGATATGCTATAGATACTATAGCTATGCTATTCTGATAAAGTAACACTGTATAAACTATAGATACAAGGGTGAGTTACTGTGCTGTCGCAGTGCTAACCACTCCGCCACCACACTGCCCCTGCTGTAAAACCACCAACTCTAAAATATAACCCGACAGCCAGGCTTGGAAATGGGCTTTAAATTACGTTTATTCGCCAGACATTTTAGTGTTTCAAAGGGGGATAGAAATCACAGTGATCCAAGTCTACATACAGACGTAGACAAAATTGTTGGTACCCCTCTGTTAATGAAAGAAAAACCCACAATGGTCACAGAAATAACTTGAATCTGACAAAAGTGGTAATAAATAAAAAGTCTATGAAAATTAACCAATAAAAATGCTTTTGAATGCTTTTGAATTGTGGTTCAACAGAATTATTTTAAAAAACAAACTCATGAAACAGGCCTGGACAAAAATGATGGTACCCCTAGAAAAGACTGAAAATAATTAAATTAATTAAAAATTAAATCACCCTTATTGTCATTCAACCGTACAACCAATCATGTACAGCAGAACGAGATTGTGTTTTACCTATCTACAGTGTAAATCACACACACCCAAGTGTAGAATCAGAGGGCTGCTGCCATGCAAGGCGCTGCCACAGAGTTCCCTCCTCCATTCCATTTATTGCTGAGCACCAAGCTGGACGGCAGGAAGTTCCACTTTTATATGGTCTTTGGCATGACCCGGCCGGGATTTGAACCCCTGCCTCCCGGGTGTGGGGCGGATGCTCTACCAACTGAGTGACCTAATGTGACCATAGGGACATGTTCAACCAAGATGTGTCCTCTAATTAACATCACAGGTGTCTACAAACTTGTAATCAGTCAGTCGGCCTATTTAAAGGGTGACAAGTAGTCACTGTGCTGTTTGGTGACATGGTGTGTACCACACTAAACATGGACCAGAGGAAGCAAAGGAGAGAGTTGTCTCAGGAGACTAGAAAGAAAATTATAGGCAAGCATATTAAAGGTAAAGGCTATAAGACTATCTCCAAGCAGCTTGATGTTCCTGTGACTACAGTTGCACGTATTATTCAGAAATTTAAGATCCATGGGACTCTAGCCAACCTCCCTGGATGTGGCTGCAGGAGAAGACGGATAATACGAATGGTAACAAAAGAGCCCAGAACACATTCAAGGTGAACTCCAAGGTCAAGGTACATCAGTGTGATAAATTGATTTGATTTCTCTGTCTCTCTCTCTCTCTCTCTCTCTCTCTCTCTCTCACTTCTTTATCTGCTTGCTTTACACGCTACACTGCAGAGTTTAGATTACACCCCATAATTCATTCGTTGAAATCAGTTAGAATCAGCTCTGCACACAGCTGAGCTGACACGTAAGTTTAAAATATGTTACAGATACAATGAGGTAAAAATCCCTCCCTGTGCTGCGTGGGTTTACTCCAAGGGCTCCGGTTTCCTCCCACAATCCAAAGACATGCATGTTAGGTTAATTGGCTGTTCTAAATTGTCCCTAGATATCTGTTTCCTATAGGCCCTTAGAATAGAGGGTTAGTACTAGTGAAAGCGCTTTGAGTGGTCTTTGTGACTAGAAAAGCGCTATATAAGTGCAGGTTAGTTAGTTAGTAGTAGTTCAACAGAATTATTTTAAAAAACAAACTCATGAAACAGGCCTGGACAAAAATGATGGTACCCTTAACTTAATATTTTGTTGCACAACCTTTTGAGGCAATCACTGCAATCAAACAATTTCTGTAACTGTCAATGAGACTTCTGCACCTCTCAGCAGGTATTTTGGCCCACTCCTCATGAGCAAACTGCTCCAGTTGTCTCAGGTTTGAAGGGTGCCTTCTCCAGATGGCATGGGTTTTTTTTGTTTTTGTTTTTTTGGACTTATTTTGTACCCGTAGGTAGATTTGTTCTGCAGTCCGGTGACAAGCCACCAGCTGCCGGTCGCTGCGTGCGCAAGCGCCCCTTAACTCCCTAACCTGCATGTTTTTAGCATGTGGGAGGAAACCGGAGAAATCCCGGAGAAAACCCACGCAAACACGGGGAGAACATGCAAACTCCACACAGATCACTGTTGGCCGGGGGCAGGGATCGAACCCACGATCTCATGATCCCCGCGATCCCCCGGCCGAGGGTAAACTGTGCTGCCACGGTGCTAACCACTGCGTCACCGTGCAGCCCCTGTTTCAGCTCCTTCCACAGATGTTCAATAGGATTTAGATCAGGGCTCATAGAAGGCCACATTAGAACAGTCCAATGTTTCACTCTTAGCCATTCTTGGGTGTTTTTAGCTGTGTGTTTTGGGATATTATCCTGTTGCAAGACTCATGACAGAATACCTTGATAGTCTTGAGATTTCATTGTACCCTGCACAGATTCAAGACACCCTGTGCCAGATGCAGCAAAGCAGCCCCAGAACATAACACAACCTCCTCCATGTTTCACAGTAGGGACAGTGTTCTTTTCTTGGTGTGCTTCATTTTTGTGTCTGTGAACATAGAGCTGATGTGCCTTGCCAGAAAGTTCCAGTTTTGTCTCGTCTGTCCATAGGACATTCTCCCAGAAGCTTTGTGGCTTGTCAACATGCAGTTTGGCAAATTCCAGTCTGGCTTTTTTATGATTTGTTTTAAACAGTGGTGTCCTCCTTGGTCGTCTCCCGTGAAGTCCACTTTGGCTCAAACAACGACAAATGGTACGATCTGACACTGATGTACCTTGACCTTGGAGTTCACCTTGAATGTGTTTAGAGGTTGTTCTGGGCTCTTTTGTAACCATTCGTACTACCCAGTTTGTTACATTTTAGCAGCACACTGTGAAGATAACACATGTAGCACTATCAGTCCAACACAGAAATAAGCTAGCTACAATGCAAATCTTGTCCGAGCATAAAATATTTCTTACAGTTAAAGGAATGATACTGATAAATGGAGAAATTAAATGCATTTCATTCTTTACACTGTGGAGATGAAAATATATGCAATTTCTGGAAAAAAAATATGCAGGAAACTGCATCTACTCCAAAGGTCGGTCATCTCCACAGTCCTGCCCTGACTCTCCTGCAAAAAATGTAGTTTTGGGATGGAGGCATTTTCCAACAGGAGTAGTTGCCAGGAAATGCACAGAGTATGATTGAAGAAATTTACTACATTTATTAGCTTCAATCATCATAATTTCATTCTGATTGCAACAGAATTTTACACCAGGACAAATTCAGGTAAGTTTTTGGGGGGTTCTTTCCTTGGCATGTTTGACTTTACTTCCTCTAAAAGTACTATACTGAATACTGTCTCAGATTTTTTTTTTTAGCAGTGATCTGAAGGCTGACTTTTATTTTGCCAGATCACACTGTGGTTGAGCTATTGTTATGTTTTGATTATAATTCCAACCTTTTTACTTTATAGTGCTTATTAAATATCAGTTGTCTCATATTTGTGTGTTAAGTCTTTATAAAAGTTCTCCTGTCTGTGTACAGCTGCACAGTCTCCGTTCTGCTACATCTGCAAATATCAAAAATGTCATCAGTTCAATTAATACATAAATAAATGCATGCATACTGGATCTGTAGGCTCATGATTAAAAGTGAAGCTATTGGGCATCTTACATGAAAATTAAATTGACAGGTAATAATAATATGCCAGAATTTTTACAAACCTAAGTGGCTGATAATGAGAAAAATATGATAATAAATTTAAAGTCTCATTCAACACACACAAATATCAAGACGAATCCCCCTTACAGTACAAAGAAGTTCATCTAGTTGAATAAATGCACACTCAGACACCAGCTGGAATTCACACATTTTATTGGACAGCTAGCTCAGCAATGAACAATACATGAAAAAAACAATTTCCGTCATCATCAAAATTGTAACAAGAACATCATTACAACATTAACTGAAAATAAATGATCAAAAAATAATGCATATGTAATAATAATATGTAAATAAATTATGCTCAAAAACAAGTTTGCACCACCTTGACACATTCATAATAAACTGACCCTCAAACTTGAAACATGTGGATGTACTAAAGAATCCAAGAGTCTCAAAGAATCTGGGGGAAAAAAAAATCACGATAGTCATTTTATTCTGTTATTATGTAGACTTGGATCACTGTGATTTCTAACCCCCTTTGAAACACTAAAATGTCTGGCGAATAAACATAATTTAAAGCCCATTTCCAAGCCTGGCTGTCGGGTTATATTTTAGAGTTGGTGGTTTTACAGCAGGGGCAGCGTGGTGGCGGAGTGGTTAGCACTGCGGCAGCACAGCAACTCACCCTTGGCTGAGGGATCCTGGGTTCGATCCCAGCCCCCAACCAACAGTAATCTGTGTGGAGTCTGGATGGTCTCCCCGTGTCTGTGTGGGTTTACTCCGGGATTTCTCTGGTTTCCTCCCACATGCCCAAAAACATGCAAGTTAAGTTAATTGTGATCAAACTGGGGATTCTAAATTGTCCTTAGGTATGACTGTGAGAGTGAATGGTTGTCTGTCTCTCTGTGTTGGCCCTGCGGTGGACTGGCGATCTGTCCAGGGTGTACCCTGCCTCTCGCCCAAAGATGCTGGGATAGGCTCCAGCCCCCTCGCGACCCGAAAAAAGATTAAGCGGAAGAAGATTTATTGAAGACACACAACTGAACCAGTTGTGGTTGTCTGGTCGTAGTGTGTGGTGTCTTGTGCTGGGTGCCCACACATGTGCTGGTACTCGATCTCTGTTTTTAAGAATTATTTTGTGCTCGCTGTGAGAATTGGACTTTTGAGACTGCTCTCATTCATGAGTAAACTGATTAGCGTTTCTTTTCGTGGTTCGCTGCTACGCTTTACCTGAAGCGTTTGCTAAGCTAACGCTATCGCTATAGTTAACGCCATAGCTAGTTGTAGCACCTAACACTGACACAAAGAAGCGACTCTGTCCCCGGTGATTGGGGCTCGCCGGAGGAACTAACCGAGGCAACAGTTGGACGGGAGCCGGATCGGAATTCAAGTACAGCGGCGGTCAGAGACGGGGACCAGTGGAGGAGCAGCCAGGGCCCCAGCTGGATGAGCCGGAATCGGAGCCCAGCTACAGTGGCGGGGCTCAGCGGAGGAACTACTGAGGAAGACGACGGTAGGTGGCAGGGCTCAGCGGAGGATCTACCGGCACCCCAGCTGGACAGGAGCAGGATCGGAGCTCAACTACAGCGGCAGTGGGCGGCGGGACTCGGTGGAAGAGCTGCCGGTACCCCGGCTGGACAGGAGCTCAATTGCAGCGGCGGTAAGCAGCGGGATTAGCAGCGCAGGGGGCTAGCTGAGGCCCAGCTGGATTCGAGGTCGGTCGGATCGGATACCGGCAACACCAGCAGAGATTGTTTTACTATCCACAGGTCAGTAAAAATGCCACCAAAGAAGGAGGAAATGGAAGAGATCAAAAAAATCTCTGAACTTCTTGTCAGAAGAACTGACCAAAGTGGCTAGTAGTAGTAGATTAGTTTATTTGACAGGGACAGTGCAATAAACATAGACAATTAATCAAAGACAATCAATCTGATGTGTTGCACATAGAGTGTATAGCTATTAGCTAATTTGCAACTCTTGTCCCTGGATGGGCTTTAGAAAAAAGAATCAAGATAAAAATATACACAATAACCACATACATCAATGCAGAAAAATTATAAATACACAATTATAAATATTATAAATATTATAAATACACAAATATAACAGCCTGACTCACCTTTAACATAAATATTATAAATACACAAATATAACAGCCTGACTCACATTTAACACATATAACATAACTCACATTTGCCTATTTCAGGCCTTCCTCCCTCCGTCACTCACTATAAACAAACACATTTATTCCTTCCCTTCATTCACTCTCACTTTGCAGACAAATAATTCATACATGAGTACATTCTTGTTTATTTTTCAGCCAGTTTTTAACATTTTTAGTGAATGTTTTAAAGTCCGTTATTATTTTAATTTCATTTGGCATTGTGTTCCAGATGTGACTGCCCTTTATAGAGAAAGCTGTTTGTCCAAATGTGGTTCTGCGGTGGAATATTTTACAGTTATTGTTAACAGAACTCCTGGTGGCTCTGCTGCTGTCCTGTCTTTGGACGAAACCAGCAAGTGGCTCGGGTGCTGATTTATGGAAACATTTGAACGTTAATTTCAGAAGACAGAGGTCAATGAAGCTCTCAAAACTCAATAGGTTGTATTTTTTTAAAACATTACAGTGATGCCACCTAATGGGCTTTTTGTCCAAGATTTTTAGGGTTTGATTATATAATGAACCTATATGTCTTATTGTGGAAGGGGCTGCTTGAGCCCAGACTGTCAAACAGTATGATATATGAGAAAAAACCATAGAATGCATATACAGTGCAGCTGCTTCGTAAGGTATGTAATATCTAATTAATTTAAAGCAGTTCAGATTTTTTTTTACTGTTTTTGAAATTTTCTTTATATGAAGATTAAATTTGAGTTGAGGATCTAGTAAAATGCCAAGTGTGATATCCTACCGTGTAGCAATGATCACACTTGAGTTATTTCTTTGGCTAACTCTGCCGTTTATTCTGCAACACACATAATAGACTGAACATGGATTCTGCGCGGGGTTTTCACACTCTTGTTCTAATGTGTCCCCTTAATAGTAGTGCTGAACAATACAGGTAGTTCCCCCTAGAGGCATGTGCCAGTAATGTTTTAAATTAGACTTGCAGTCTACCACATCCCTCCCCTCTAGATTAAACTACTTTTAATTACACTAGCCAATTATGCTAGACATCCTGGAACTCCCATTTAACCCTAAACAATCACAGTTACTTTTAACTTCTTAAACACATGTGCCATACACATAATTTCTTTCTCTTTTTTTTTTTTTTTTTTACATGTATAACACACATAACAGTCTAACTGGGGAATTGGTTTGACTACCGCATCCCAGTGAGGTTCCAGGACGCATTCTTGTCCTGTGGCTGGGGAACTCACTACTGACTAAGTATAGTCCTTCAAGTAGTCTGGAGCTTTCCTAGCTCGCTGAGATCTTCTCACGGCGGGTGAGCCAACTGCAGGTGAAGACTCAGACTGCTCCACTGTTTCGGCTGCTGCAGTGCTGCCCGTAGAATCTGCAGAGACGGTTACCTCAGGTTTCACCTGAAGTGGTGGTTCGTTGATGCTCTCCTCAGGATGGGTGTCAGACAACACCTCTGGTGCCATCGGCAGGGGAATGGAGCTCCTACCATGAACTTGGTCGATGTGTCGCCTCACCACTTGTCCATGGCCTAATGTCACCTTGAATGACACAGGGCCTGTCTTTTCTGTTATTTCTCCTGGTACCCAGGCTGGTCCTGAGCCAAAGTTGCGGGTGTAGACCACGTCTCCTTCTCTCAGTATTCTCTCTCTAGCATGCATGTCATGATAACCTTTTTGTTTCTCTTGTTTGTCATGCACTTTGTTTCTGAAGTCTGGATGTATTAAGTCAAATGTTGACCTCAACTTTCTTCCCATCCATGGACCTGCGTAGTCAATGTGAATTCTTCTCCATGGTTTATCTGGAACTTCCCAGGGATGTAGTGGGGCTGCTGGAGGACTGTTCCTGTTCTCCTGGCATGCCGCACATGACTTCACAAGCGCCTCCACCTCTGCATCCATGTTGGGCCACCACATGTAACTCCTCGCCAACGCTTTCATGCGAGTGATGCCAGGGTGTGCTTGGTGTAGTTGTTGCAGTAAGGCATTCCTACCAGGTGGTGGAACAACCACGCGTCCTCCCCACAGGATACAACCTTCCTGGGTGCTGAGCTCATCCTGTCGTCGGGCATAGGGAATGAACTCAGGACTGTTCATCTTCGGCCATCCTCGCAAGATGTATTCTCGCACTCTTGCTAGAACAGGGTCTTTGTCTGTCCACTTCTTTATTTGTTGTGCGTTCACCAGGGGCACGCCGATATCTTCAAACAATAGCACTCTCTCCTCCTCCTCAGGCGTGCTGTCTCTTCCTCCATCCAAGGGTAGCCTACTCATCGCGTCAGCATTCGTATGGTCCCGTCCGGCTTTGTAAACGATGGTGTACTCATACGCTGCTAATGTAACGGCCCATCTCTGAATTCTCTGAGATGTCATCTGGGGTATGGCTCTCATTTCACTGAACAGTGAAATTAGTGGCTTGTGGTCAGTCACTATAGCGAACTGTCTCCCATACAGGTATTTGTGGAACTTTTTTACACCAAATACTACTGCAAGGCCCTCCTTGTCTAGCTGGGAGTAGTTTTTCTCAGCTGCACTAAGAGTTCTTGAGACGAACCCTATGGGTCTCTCTGAGCCATCCTCCATACGATGAGAGAGTACAGCACCCACACCGTAGGGTGATGCGTCACACGCCAGGATGAGTGGTTTGTTTGAATCATAGTGCACTAACACACTACAGGACTGAAGTAGCGCTTTGGACTCTTCAAACGCCTTCTGCTGCTTGACCCCCCATGACCATTTTTCTTCCTTCTTAAGTAAGGTATGTAGTAGTGCCAGCAGCGTGGAGAGCTTTGGGAGGAACCTATGGTAATAGTTCAACAAGCCCAGGTAGGCTTTTAACTCAGTAACATTTTGTGGCTCAGGCGCCTCCGCAATGGCTTCCACTTTGTCTGTTAGAGGGTGTAGACCACTGGCGTTGATCTTGTGGCCTAGGAACACCACCTCTTTTCCCATGAACTCACACTTGCTTCTTTTCAACCTCAGACCGCTTTTCTCCAACCGTTGAAGCACTTCCTCCAGCGTTTTCAGATGTTCTTGTTCATTTGGTCCTGTACAAAGGATGTCATCCAAATAAACGGCAACATTCGGAATTCCACCTAGGATGCCCTCCATAGTTCTCTGGAATATAGCAGGACTGGAAGCTACTCCAAATGGTAAGCGTGTGTAGGTATATAAGCCTTTGTGTGTATTGATGGTTACATACTTTCTTGATTCTTCTTCCAGGACTACTTGTTGGTAGGCGTGACTCATGTCTAATTTCGTGAAGTATCGGCCGCCATTCAGCTGTGCGAAGAGGTCCTCCACTTTAGGAATTGGATACTGATCCACCCGTGATGCTCGATTGACAGTGAGTTTGTAATCTCCACATATTCTAATGGAGCCATCCGGCTTTCTCACTGGGACTATGGGTGCCGCCCATTCTGCAACCTGCACTGGCTCAATGATCTTGTCATCCAGCAGCCTCTGTAGCTCGCTTTCAACCAGTGGCTTGACTGCATAGGGTACCGGTCGGGGTTTGCAGAATCGTGGTTGGGCCTCCTTGTCCACATTAATCTTTGCAGTGACACCTTTTAGCTGTCCTAAGCCTTCTTTGAACACCTCAGCGTGTCTTTCGAGGATCTCCTCCAGCTGCAATTTGGGCTGAGATTCCACTTTATTCACCAACTGATCCATCATGGCTAGTTCTTGTAGCCAACTTCGCCCTAGTAGATTTGGTCCTTCGCTCCCAACTACTACTACAGGTAAGTCCTTTTCTTTGTTTTCGTGCTGCACCTTCACTTGTGCCATGCCTAGCACGTCTAGCTTCTCTCCTGTGTATGTTTTTAATTTTAATGAACAGGGATTTAATTCTGCTGTGTCTGTTTTCTTCCACAGTTGTGTATATTGCTGTTTACTTAATATGGTTACTCCACAGCCTGTATCAACTTCAAATGTTACTTTCATTCCATTAACATTCATGGTACGCGTGATGGGCGCTACCTTGGTCAGCTCCTCTGACGTG
Organism: Pholidichthys leucotaenia; assembly: GCA_020510985.1. NCBI lineage: Eukaryota > Metazoa > Chordata > Actinopteri > Cichliformes > Pholidichthyidae > Pholidichthys > Pholidichthys leucotaenia. The sequence continues at coordinate 70,727,988 of CM035843.1, forward strand.
TTGTAAATTGTGTGAAAACCCATGTCTTCTGTATCACTTTCTCCCTCCCCTCTCAGTTGATTCGCTTGCTGTTCCTTTCCTGGGCCCTTGTTTTCATACTTTTGCCCATTAACTGTCGCTTTCAGCACCTGTGCGCTGTCCACCTTTATTCTACATGCTTTCTTAATGTGCCCTCGCTTGCCACAATTATGACACAGCTCAGTGGCAAATTTGCACTCGGCGGCATTGTGCTGGCCTTTGCAGCGATAACAACTGGGGAATTTGTGCTGAGTTTTGTCAGTCAACACTTTGTGGACACCTACTTGGGTCTTAGGCACACGAACATGCGTTGCTGTGTCCTCTGTTAGCTTCCCTTGCATTTCTCTCACATCTTTAGATGCTGTTTCCATCGCTTGGCATAATTCCAAAGCCTTCACAAAAGTGAGTTTTGTTTCAAATAAAAGTCGCCGTTGCATTCGGTCATCATTCACTCCACACACAAGTCTGTCTCTTAACATTTCTTCCAATGAGTCTTTGTAATCACAGTGCAGTGCTAATTTCCTCAATTCTGCCACATACTCTGCTATGGACTCAGTGTTCCTCCTTATGCGTGAATTAAATTTGAATCGTTGCACGATTTCACTCGGTTTGGGGCTGAAGTGCTTCTGAAGCTCAGCAGTAAGCTGGTCGTACGTTTTATCTTTCGGTAATGCAGGGCTTATTAAATTTCTCAACAAGCTGTAAGTAGTTGCACCAACTCCACTCAACAGTACAGCCTTCCTTTTGTCTGGCTCCTCAATGTCATTAGCTTCGAAGAAAAAGTCCAACATTTCACTATATTCTTCCCATGACTGAGTCGAGTTATCAAAAGGGGTTACCGTTCCGATTACAGCCGCCATTGCTCGTCGTGGTGGGGAAACCTCGTTTTTCCTCCTCTGAACTTGCACTCGAACTACTGGAGTCACTTGAGTTCGCCACACTTGCAATGTTCTCTGTTTCTCGCCGCTGATTTTTTTCTTTTAATCCTCGTCGCCAATTGTGTGATATCCTACCGTGTAGCAATGATCACACTTGAGTTATTTCTTTGGCTAACTCTGCCGTTTATTCGGCAACACACATAATAGACTGAACATGGATTCTGCGCGGGGTTTTCACACTCTTGTTCTAATGTGTCCCCTTAATAGTAGTGCTGAACAATACAGGTAGTTCCCCCTAGAGGCATGTGCCAGTAATGTTTTAAATTAGACTTGCAGTCTACCACACCAAGGTATTTGAATTCTGTAGCTAAACTGATGTCATGATCATGTATATTAACTTTAAAATGTTGCAGGTTACATTTTTTGATTGAAAAGCACATTGAGACTGTTTTCTGAAGGTTCAGCAATAGATGGTTCTTGAGGAGCCACTCTTGGACATCAACCATACTTGTAGACAGTACATCTGCAGCCTGTGCTGGAGTCTTGGCAGCTGTGTAAATAACTGCATCATCTGCATAAAGTTGGCATGTTGCAGCTGAGCAGTGTAACGGCAAGTCATTAATAAAAATGCTGAAAAGTAAAGGACCAAGAATGGACCCAACAGGTCCATTCTTGGTCAGTCAACAGGTTAAACTATTAGGGCTAATGGAAGAAGTCCGAGAATTAAAATTAACAATTAAGGAAAAAGACAAAAAAATTGCAGACTTGGAGCGACGCGTTGAGGATCTTGAACAATGTTCTCGTATGGATGATCTAATTATAAGTGGACTAGACATTAAATACCAATCATATGCTCATGCTACAGCAGGAATGAGAGGTGAGGAGGCTCCCCTGAGTGAATCAGTCTCCCTGGAAAACCAGGTGCTTCAGTTCCTTGAAAGCAGAAATATAAAGGTTGAAGCAAATGCAATTTAAGCCTGTCATGCTTTACCCAGAAAGGATAATAAAACAAAGAAATCAATTGTGATGCGCTTTGTGAACAGAAGGGTAAAGAATGACATACTGAGGCAGGCCAGAAAGCTACGGGGAACAGAAGTTTACCTAAATGAACATCTAACAAAAATTAATGCTGAAATAGCACGGCTAGCACGGATGCTGAAAAGACAAAATAAGATACAGGCAAAGTGGACAAGAAATTGTAGAGTTTGGATCAAACTAAATGGAACACCTGAGGAAGCAAAGGCCATAATAATCAGAGATCTTACTGACTTAAATAAATATAGATGAACACTGATTAAGAAAATTAAGAGACTATGATAATCCATATCCACACACATGGCAAGAATAGTTCTTTTGTGACATACCATTTCAATGTACTTTAAAAAAAAACAAAAACAAAAAAACTAAACAAAACACACAAAAAAACTTATGACTGACTTGAGTAGACATCAATTATCCCCAGTTGGAGGAAGTCATTTGATACAGAGTGAGGAAATTCAAACTCTGAAATTATGCCATTATGCTGAACATAAACTACAAGAGATGGAGAATGATATTGATCCTGATAACCACTTTTTCAATAATATTCATAATCTTTGTGAATATTACACTGAAAAGCAATTCAAAAGTCAAGTGCAACTAGATGGTAAATTATCAATAATACACTTCAACAGCAGAAGTCTTAACAAAAACTTTCCACAGATTCAGGACTATTTAAAACAGCTAGACAGAAAATTTACAGCTATCGCAGTCTCTGAAACTTGGCTTAATGAAGAGCAGGCTTCCCTGACAGCAATAAAGGGATATCAGATGTTTCATATTAACCCCTTGCACTCCGGTCAATTTCCCTAAAAACGCCAAAAAATAATGTGCCCAAAGTAAATCGAAAGCTGTTCTTCAACCCTTTGAAGCATCTTCATGGGGCTGGTCTCATTTAAAAGAAAACACTTTGAATTTTTTGGCAAAAAAAACATGATCTCTCTAAGTGCTCCAGCCACTGAGTTACAGTCATCTAAACATAGTGAACTTGAAGAAAATAAATTTGGCCTGGGTGTTTTTTTGGATACAAATGCTTGCAAATAACACACAGCTTCAGATCCGGACTGGAAAATGCAACAGAAATGTAGAACCAAGTGTTATCCAGCTGAGGTCCAAATTTTGTAACAATACCACAAAAAATGAATATATTACACAGCTTTGTTCTCAGGTAGTTCCCAGGCGTTTTGGAACTGTGCCAAATTGTGCCAAATGGCACAGTTTGGAAAAACGTCTGTAACTTTTGAATGATTCAATGTAGAAGCTTCATTTTGGGCTCTAATGAAAGGTCACATTCAGGGCTGTGTCTGTGTGTGTGTGTGTGGGGGGGGGGTTGTCCCCCCCCCACTACAGAGGACGGAGATCGGCCCTCGCTACATGACGGATTACACTCGGATGTGGCATGTTTCCACAGCGACGCTGTCACTGCGGCTCCCCCTCCCCCCGCTACAGAATCGTAGTGGCGGGGGGGGGGCGTTCACGGTCCGGTGGCGGCGAAGAACCGTGTAACGCGGTGCACGCACTTCGGACATCGTGCGCCGCACAGTTGTAATTTACCGATCGGTCAAAAGTCATTTTTGATTACAATTTTCAGGGATAAAAAAATAATTTGGCTTATAACACCTTACCTCTTCACAGCCACATTGTCCTGGCCAACTTCTCTTCCTCATTGTCAGACGAACGCGACGCTGGTCCGCTCGTGGTTCTGGTCTCGCGACCCGGTCAAAACATAATTCCATTATTGCGGTTTTGTGCTTCCATGATTGCGGTTTTTGGCGAACGATTTTTCAAAACAAATAACAGTAGTAATTAAAAAAAAGACTGGCGAAGGTGGGTGTGTCACTCAGCCTTCGTCGTCAGCCTCCGTCGGTCTATGATGACCATGGAAGAAATCACAACGTCTACTCTGCTGGAACAAAAACAACAGCGTTGGGAGGCGGGTCCTTCTGGCTAGGTTTTCATTCATTGGTTCTTCATGGTTTCAGAAACCCAATTCAAGGCTCTTATTAGTCGAATGACAGGTCAATCAGATGAACTAATCTGTTCGCGGCTGTGTCTGCAGCTTTTATTTTCAGTGCGCGCTTGGACGCCACACCACCTACATCACCACCATCAGGATCATGTGTCCGAGAGCGCACGAGGACGCAGAGACTTGCCCGTCCGCGGTACAACGGAGCGCAAGAGGTTAACAGATCTCAAAAAAAGGGTGGTGGTGTTGCACTGTATATTGATGACCTGTATAGGTGTAAGCTTGTAAATGGAATGTCCTTTGCACTACCAGGGATTTTGGAATGTGTTGCTATTGAGATTGACCAAGATAAAACAAAAAATCTGGTTATAAGTTGTATATATAGAATGCCGGGAACTTGCATTGAGACATTCAGAGATAAGTTAGTCGAGCTGTACAATAATATTACTAGTAAGAAAATGGTTGTAATTTGTGGAGATTTCAATATTGATTTACTAAATCCATTTCAACAAAATGTAATTACAGAGTTCATGAATTCTATGTACAGTATGAGTCTATATCCCACAATAACACATCCCAGTAGAATCACAGTTCACACTGCTACACTTATTGACAACCTGTTTGTTAATATTATTGATAAGAAAATAGAAAGTGGATTATTGATAAATGATATAAGTGACCATTTGCCAATCTTTGCACTTATCCATGGCCACACGGGGGCCAATACAGAAAAAAAATTAAAATCTTTCAGATACAAATCACAAAATGCAATCAGCTCTTTTAAAGAAGACTTGCTGAAGCAAGACAGGACAAAAGTCTATGTATCAGATGTAAATGAAGCCTATGACACATTTATAAACATTGTAACCACTCTTTATGAAAAAAAATTTCCATTAGTAAAGAAAAAGCTTAAACATAAATTTGTTGATAAGCCATGGTTAACTAAAGGATTACAAAAGGCGTTTAAAAAGAAAAATTCATTATATAAAGCTTTCCTAAAGAAAAGGACAAAAGAAGCAGAGCAGCGGTTTAAAACATACAAAAACAAGTTAACATATACAGTATAATGAGCTGTAGTAAAAGACTATTACAGTAAAGAACTGGAGAAAAACAGAGACAATATTAAAAATACATGGACAATACTAAAAACAGAAATATAAGCTACCCAACCAATTTTTCAAAAAAATAATAAAACGACTCAGAGTGTAAATGCAGTTTCACCTGCAGATGGATTTAATAACTTTTTTGTTAACATTGGTCCTAATTTGGCTCGAGAAATACCCATTACTGCACCTACGGGTGATACAATAAGCAAAAACACTGCTATAAAAGACTCCATTTTCATAAAGAACACAGACGAGAGAGAGGTCATTGAAATTGTTAAATCATTTAAAAGTAAAACATCTACGGACTGTGATGGTATTGACATGCTCTTAGTCAAAACTATTATTGAATGCTTAGTGAAACCACTGACCTATATCTGTAACCTGTCTCTCCAAACAGGTATATTTCCCAAAGCAATGAAAATAGCTAAAGTAATTCCGATATACAAGACGGGTGACAGAGGGGAACTTTCAAACTATAGACCAATTTCACTATTGCCGCAAGTTTCCAAGATACTTGAAAAAATATTCTGTGAGAGAATTGACAACTTCATAATGAAGAATAATTTATTGTGTGAGCAGCAATATGGGTTCAGACACAAGAGGACAACTGCATTTACTCTAATGGAATTTACAGAAAAAATATCAACTGCAGTTGAAAATAAAGAGTATTCAGTTGGGGTATTCCTGGATCTTAAAAAAGCATTTGATACAGTGGATCATAATTTATTATTAAAGAAACTACAAAATTGTGGTATTGGGGGGGTAGCACTGTCTGGTATGCACGAAGCTGGCACAAAGGGTAGTGTTGAGCCAATCAGGACTCTCTGACCTAACTGAAGTTATCCTCCAGGCTAGTTAGCATTTTTTAACAAACTGCATTAAAAACTTGACCCAAACTAAGATGGGTTTTACCATTAAACTGCTTTTAAGGACTGATGCACTTCCAGTCAATATCCTGGGCCACCGTGCATACAACTGTGCATGTCCTTCAACCGGTTAAGTCTTTTCATCACAGGATTTATGCTGTTTAATGTAGTGCTAGCCACCATTAGCTTTGTGGTATGTGGGTTGGGTCTAGTCACCAATTCTGGTGTTTGAAGGGGGGAGCGAAACGATTCTGGCACAAAACTAAGACAATAAAAGTTGGGGGGGGGTTTTGGTTTTTTTTTAGAAAACAGGGCATAAGATACCATTTTAAACAATATAGATTTGTTTTTAAAGGGGATTTATAGCCACCGGAGTGCAGATTTAAATTTCTTTATTTAATTATTTTTTTCCTGTTTATTGTCTTGCTTTTGCTCAACAAAATTATTTTAAGAACCAACCTTCACTCCAGAATGTAATGACATGTACATTCATGAATGATGTGGATTTGAAAGGCATGGCCCTGCTCTATTAATCATCATCATCATCGTCATCACAGAAGTCTGTCGTGGGCAGCAATGACTGTTTCATTTAGGTCTGATCAGATTCCTCCACACAGCTCTGTCCTTAGCCTTCTGCTGCCAGGAACTCCTGTCTATGTCCAACTTCTTCAAGTTTCTTTTTACAGTGTATGCTGTTTTCCTCTTTCTTTTGTCTTCCTGCTCCTAGCTTACTTTTCGCTGCCTGTCGGAGTGTGAACAGATCAGCACAGACCTTGTAAGCCCGGGCGGCATCCGAGCCAGTATGAGTTGCTTTCTGATTGACCATTTCATGAAACTGCTTGCAAAGTATTTGAGTACTGCTAGCTTTTGCTGGACTAGCAGCACATTCTTGGCAGATAAAGGTAATATTGTGGAGAGTGTAAATAACAAGACTGATTTATGCAGCAGACAATTTTATTCACTCTCACATCAGTCATACACAGAAAATAATGTCTCAATACACCATGGGTTCTCCTTTTATACCAACCGCCCATCTCACATCTGCATGACATCTCACATCACAATACATTCATCCCTTCCCCCCCAGCTCCTTCTTCCTGCTACCTCACCATAATCTCCATAGCCATTGTCCTTCTCTGTTTACCCTCTGCATCCAGTCTGAGATGATTAACCCAGTCTCTACAATATCAGTGGCAAGGACAAGCCAAGACAAACTGACTCCAGTATCTGTTGCAGTGACTGACCAGATGATAGATTTGTTTATCTCTGCTCTTTGTGCAGCGCATGTCACAATGTACCGACTGGCACAGTCCACCACAGACCTTGTGACAGATGTGTTTATTTGCCAGGATGTCCAGTCTCACCCAGTGTAACTAGGAGTGGTCCACCACAGACTTGTGACAGATATTGTTTTTAGTTCTGCCAGGATGCCCTGTTTCACCCTCCACGCCCTCAGAAGGGCGGGGATGCTGCTTGAGTTGCCAACGGCCCGACCCATGAGACAGGTAGTACTGGTTTTCATGGTTATCCGGTAGCAAGCAAGCCAGTGCCCGACCTGACAAAAAAACAAACAAACAAACAAAAAACAAAAAAGGGGGATGTAAGTCTCAGTTAAACTTATTGCAAAAACTGTGTTTTTAAATTGTAATGCCAAATATTATCAAAAACCAATGTCTTATGGTTCCAAATACAAGCCATCAAGCCCCTTAATAATAAATGGCAAAAGCAAACAAACTCTAAAGCCCTTTTACAGTAGAAATGTAACTGTACTGATGAGGAGAGCATGAAGTACATGAAACCAGATTACTGCCTGTATTATATACGAACGTCTGACAATGGCCGTTTATGAGTGTTGGTGCAGTTTGACTGTTGGTGCATAAACTGCACAGTCAAACTTATCAGCACTGCTGATAAGGACACATTAAACCCACATGTTCAAAATCTGGCAAACACAATGAAAGTCAGTTATGTCTTGCAATAGGCTATTATAACTCATTAAAGCTGTGGGTGACATGTGTCGGTATCCATTTTCAACAGCCTAGCTCCTGAAGTTTGCGGACGACACCACAGTCATCGGTTTGATCCGGGATGGTGATGAGTCTGCATACAGGCGGGAGGTGGAGCAGCTGACCCTCTGGTGCGGCCGGAACCATCTGCAACTTAACCCAGTCAAAACGGTGGAGATGATTGTGGATTTCAGGCGACACCCTCCTTCATTCCCCCCACTCACCATTCTCAACAGTACAGTGTCCATTTTGGACTCCTTCAAGTTCCTGGGTACCACAATCTCCCGGAACCTGAAGTGGTCCTCTCACATAGACACTGTCCGGAAAAAAAGCCCAGCAGAGGTTGTTTTTTCTGCATCAGCTCAAGAAGTTTGATTTGCCTCAGGAGCTGCTGGTTGTCTTCTACACCGCCATCATCCAATCTGTCATCTGCTTTTCCATCACTGTCTGGTTTGGATCTGCCACTAAACAGGACAAGACCAGACTGCAGCAGATCATCAAGTTTGCGGAGAGGATCATTGGTACCGACCTACCCTTCATTTAGAACCTATATCGGTCCAGTACCAGGAAACGGGCGGGAAACATCTCTGCTGACCCGTCACACCCCGGCCACAGTCTGTTTGAACTTCTACCTTCTGGTCGACGTTACAGATCACTGAAGGTCAAAACCACCCGTCACAGGAACAGTTTCTTTCCCCAAGCCATTACTCTGTTGAACTCTTAACAGTCACCCAGACCTGCCTGCTGCTGTACTTATGACTTTTTCTTTCATTCTTACACGGCGCATAACTCTCACTGTTGTCATTGAAGTCTTATTTATGTAGATCTCACACCTGAACAAACGAGAGCAAGTTTAGTTTAGCCAAAGTCAAATTCCTTGTATGTGTTGCATACTTGGCCAATAAAGCTGATTCTGATTCTGATTCTATCCGGGGGTCCGGGCCGTGGGGAAAGCAGTCCAAACAGAATAGACCAGACTGCTGCCTGGTTCACATCGCAGTGTGATCTCCATGATCTCTCCTGCAGATGTTGAGCCCACTGAAGGGTGGACCTATGTGTCTCCTTTGGGTACACTGGGTCCTTGATGTAACTTTTTTCATGGAGATTCACTGGGCCGCTCTTGGTCTGGCCCTTTACTCAGGACCAGCTTATCTTGGGAGACCCTACCAGGGGCAAGTTGCCCCCCACAACATAGCTCCTGGAAGCATTAGGGCACGCAAACCCCTCAAGCATGATAAGGTGGCGATCCACAGAGGGGATGTTTCATATTGGTGGGTTAAATTTATTTTTTTTTTCATTTTTATTTATTTATTTATGCAGGGACATGCACAATATACATTGACCTTAAAGAGGAAAGATGCATTGTACCAGGTTATAGCACAAGTGCTAATTTCCACCTGTAGTCCCTGGGCAGGCTGGTGTTAGCATTAAAAAGCAGACATTTGCTAAAACTACAAGTAAGCATTGATAAAAAACTAAAACCAAACACTGATTAAAAAACTAAAACCAAGCATTGCTAAAAACTAAAAAACATTAATATCATTGATAAGAACCCAAAACATTGATAAGAACTAAAACATACAATAATACAATGATGATTGTATTATTACCTCCGCCAAAGGGGGAGGTTATGTGATCATCGGTGTTGGTTTGTTTGTTTTTCTGTTTGTTAGCAAGATAACTCAAAAAGTTACAGACGGATTTTCATGAAATTTTCACAGATTGTCAGAAATGGGGTATCCTACAGATGATTAGATTTTGGTGGTGATCCGGATCACCGTTCACAAGAAAACTGCCATTACGCAAAATGCCATTTTCCTGAATAACTACTAAACCACTAATCCTATCATTGTCAATCCAATTGCTTGTCCAATTGCCTCTCACATAGACACTGTCCGGAAAAAAAGCCCAGCAGAGGTTGTTTTTTCTGCATCAGCTCAAGAAGTTTGATTTGCCTCAGGAGCTGCTGGTTGTCTTCTACACCGCCATCATCCAATCTGTCATCTGCTTTTCCATCACTGTCTGGTTTGGATCTGCCACTAAACAGGACAAGACCAGACTGCAGCAGATCATCAAGTTTGCGGAGAGGATCATTGGTACCGACCTACCCTTCATTTAGAACCTATATCGGTCCAGTACCAGGAAACGGGCGGGAAACATCTCTGCTGACCCGTCACACCCCGGCCACAGTCTGTTTGAACTTCTACCTTCTGGTCGACGTTACAGATCACTGAAGGTCAAAACCACCCGTCACAGGAACAGTTTCTTTCCCCAAGCCATTACTCTGTTGAACTCTTAACAGTCACCCAGACCTGCCTGCTGCTGTACTTATGACTTTTTCTTTCATTCTTACACGGCGCATAACTCTCACTGTTGTCATTGAAGTCTTATTTATGTAGATCTCACACCTGAACAAACGAGAGCAAGTTTAGTTTAGCCAAAGTCAAATTCCTTGTATGTGTTGCATACTTGGCCAATAAAGCTGATTCTGATTCTGATTCTATCCGGGGGTCCGGGCCGTGGGGAAAGCAGTCCAAACAGAATAGACCAGACTGCTGCCTGGTTCACATCGCAGTGTGATCTCCATGATCTCTCCTGCAGATGTTGAGCCCACTGAAGGGTGGACCTATGTGTCTCCTTTGGGTACACTGGGTCCTTGATGTAACTTTTTTCATGGAGATTCACTGGGCCGCTCTTGGTCTGGCCCTTTACTCAGGACCAGCTTATCTTGGGAGACCCTACCAGGGGCAAGTTGCCCCCCACAACATAGCTCCTGGAAGCATTAGGGCACGCAAACCCCTCAAGCATGATAAGGTGGCGATCCACAGAGGGGATGTTTCATATTGGTGGGTTAAATTTTTTTTTTTTTTTCATTTTTATTTATTTATTTATGCAGGGACATGCACAATATACATTGACCTTAAAGAGGAAAGATGCATTGTACCAGGTTATAGCACAAGTGCTAATTTCCACCTGTAGTCCCTGGGCAGGCTGGTGTTAGCATTAAAAAGCAGACATTTGCTAAAACTACAAGTAAGCATTGATAAAAAACTAAAACCAAACACTGATTAAAAAACTAAAACCAAGCATTGCTAAAAACTAAAAAACATTAATATCATTGATAAGAACCCAAAACATTGATAAGAACTAAAACATACAATAATACAATGATGATTGTATTATTACCTCCGCCAAAGGGGGAGGTTATGTGATCATCGGTGTTGGTTTGTTTGTTTTTCTGTTTGTTAGCAAGATAACTCAAAAAGTTACGGACGGATTTTCATGAAATTTTCACAGATTGTCAGAAATGGGGTATCCTACAGATGATTAGATTTTGGTGGTGATCCGGATCACCGTTCACAAGAAAACTGCCATTACGCAAAATGCCATTTTCCTGAATAACTACTAAACCACTAATCCTATCATTGTCAATCCAATTGCTTGTCATATGTTTTCATGGTCAAGGAATCTGAAAACGTACACACAAACACTGTATGGAGGGAACTGTGGCGCTTAACCGCTATTACGGAAAATGCCATTTTCGTCAATAACTACTGAACCACTAATCCTATCATTGTGAATCCAATTGCTAGTCATATGTTTTCATGGTCAAGGAATCTGAAAACATACACACAAACACTGTATGGAGGGAACTGTGGTGCTTAACCGCCATTACGGAAAATGCCATTTTCGTCAATAACTACTGAACCACTAATCCTATCATTGTGAATCCAATTGCTAGTCATATGTTTTCATGGTCAAGAAATCTGAAAACGTACACACAAACACTGTATGAGGGGAACTGTGGTGCTTGGCGGAGGTCTGCGCTCTCCGAGTGCTTTTCTAGTTGTATTGTATTATTATTGTATTATTGTAAAATGATACTGGCCTTTATGACTGAGCCACAACTCAACACAACCAAAAACTAGAAGAAATATAAATGTATGGCAAGATATGTATGCAAAGTACTCCTGATGGACCCTTCAAAACATCGCAATATTGTTAAATATAACTTAACATAAACAGATGCACATGTGTTGAGGTGACAATGTAAGCTATGTAACAAAAATTTTATGGTTATATGCAGAAGATATTATTATTATTATTATTATTATTATTATTATTATATACCTTTTGTTCTTATTAAAGACAAAAATAGAAAACTGTTTTTTGTCACGCCGCGCCGCTCATCAACGGCGCCACCTGCTCACACACCTGTCAGTCATCAGCGGCGAGGGATATAAGCCGCCTCGCCCTGAGCTTCGGTCTGAAGCCGTAGACTTCATTTCCCTTCCATGGGCTTCTACCACATTCTCTTCAGCATCCTCGTCACCGGTAAGAAAATCACTTACCTCATCTCTCCAGTCTGCTCCCCTGTGCACAGGTGGATTCCTCGGCGGCGGACAATCCCGTCCCTCGTCTCTCCTCGCTGCTGCACCGAGCCCTGCAGGTGGCTGTCTCCCGGGCTTCCATCCTTGAAGCGCCAGTCATCTGTCCTAACAAGTAAGCTTCTCTCCCTCGCCTATTCTCCTCCTGTGTTGGTGTGTGCTCATCACCCTGTGTCTGATTTCTCCCATAGGGTTGCCGGCTGAACGGTCTCCTGCCTCTGGGTCCGAAGCAGACGCCACCACCAACACATTAACATTCCGCAGACACGCACCCAAACATCCCTGTTGTTAATAAACACTTTGAACTACTCTGAGCCTGTGTGTGTGCGTCTCCTGAGCCGAACGTTATGTCATTTTTACCTTCTTTCCATGTTTCGACTGTTCACTGCAGCCTTCGTCAGAAGAGTCATAAAAACATCTTTCTATTTTTGTCTTTAAAAAGAACAAAAGGTAAATTATAAGAAGACAAAATGAACCTACTTGAGCTATTATTATTATATCTAGGTCAGTCAGTGAATAGAAAGCATTATGGGATGGTAAAAACGTCACCAATCTTCAACTGACACCAGGGAGTAGACGCCTTAAGGGTTATAAGATAAGATAAGCCTTTATTAGTCCCACAATGGGGAAATTCCAGGATTGCAACAGCACAGGGATAGCAACACTGAGAGCAACAATCAGAAGGCAAGAAAAAAAAGCAAGAGCAGCTAATATACATATGTACATATTACTATATATATATATATATATATACACACAGACACAGTGCAGAGCATTGTAGCTGGATGGAATAAATATATCAGTATATAAACACACAGTGCGGAGCATTGTAGCTAGATGGAATAAATATGTAGATATATAAACACTCACAGTACAGAGCATTGCAGCTAGGTGGAATAAATATGTAAATATATAAAAACACACAGTGCGGAGCATTGTAGCTAGATGGAATAAATATATAGATATATAAATATAAACACACCCAGTGTGGAGCATTGTAGCTAGATGGAATAAATATGTAAATATATAAACACACAGTGCAGAGCATTGTTGCTAGATGGGATGAAACAGCACAACCGTCTACTTAGTTATCCTACATGGTATGATTATGTGTCCATACATAATCATGTATGGGCACATAAGGCATACTATTCCATCTAGCGACAATGCTCCGCACTGTGTGTGTTTATATATTTACATATTTATTCCACCTAGCTGCAATGCTCCGCACTGTGTGTGTTTATATATTTACATATTTATTCCATCTAGCTACAATGGTCTGCACTGTGTGTTTATATACTCATATATTTATTCCATCCAGCTAAAATGCTCTGCACTGTGTGTCTGTGTGTATATATATATATATATATATATTTATGGTAATATGTACATATGTATATTAGCTGCTCTTGCTTTTTTTTCTTGCCTTCTGATTGTTGCTCTGAGTGTTGCTATCCCTGTGCTGTTGCAATCCTGGAATTTCCCCGTTGTGGGACTAATAAAGGCTTATCTTATCTTATCTTACATATTCTCACCCTCCATAGCAACCGGTATTTTCCTAGTTGTATGCCGGAGGAGACCATTGTGTAAGTCTATTGCATCTTTTGCATTCAAAACTATTAGGTTGTTACGTCTTTTTGCTATCTCTGCAAGCAGCCCTGCTTAGGTTGTACAGTCTGACAGCTGTTGGTAGGAAGGACCTGCGAAACCTCTCGGTTGTGCATCTGGGATGATGTAGTCTGCTGCTAAATGAGCTCTTCAGTGCATTCAGTATGTCCTGCATAGGGTGGAACTCGGACTCCAGCAGAGATGACAGTTTAGCCACCGTCCTTCTCTCTCCTATCTCCTCCACCGGCTCAAGGCGCTGCCCCAGGACAGAGCTAGCTCTCTTGATCAGTTTGTTCAGTCTCTTCCTATTGGCTGCGGTAATGTCACTGGCCCAGCAGACCACTCCAAAAGTGATGGCTGATGCCACCACCGTGTCATAGAATGTCTTCAGCAGCACCCCTTGTACACCAAAAGACCTGAGTCTCCTCAGTAGCAACAGCCTGCGCTGTCCCTTCTTGTAGAGTGCATCAGTATTGTGTGACCAGTCTAGTTTATTGTTCAGATGAACACCCAGGTACTTGTAGGATGTCACCATCTCGATGTCTGTTCCCTGTATATTTACTGGTGCTGTGAGGGGTTGTCCATGCCTGCGGCAGTCCACCACCAGCTCCTTAGTTTTCCTCGCGTTGATCTGGAGGCAGTTCCGATGGCACCAGTCCACGAAGTCCTGGATAAGCCCTCTGTACTCAGCTTCATCTCCATTGGAGATGAGGCCAACGATTGCAGAGTCATCAGAGAACTTCTGTAGATGGCAGTGTGTTGTGTTGTGTGAGAAGTCCGCAGTATAAAGAGTGAACAGGAAGGGAGCCAACACCATTCCCTGGGGGGCCTCCGTGCTACCGATGATCGTGTCGGACACACAGTCCCGGGTTCTCACAAACTGAGGCCGGTTCATGAGGTAGTCCAGGATCCATGATGACAGGTGCTGGTCCACCCCTGCGCGCAGCAGATTGTCCTTCAGGATCATCGGTTGGATGGTGTTGAAAGCACTGGAAAAGTCAAAGAACATGATCCTCACCACATTCCCGGGCTTGTCCAGGTGGGACAGAGAATGGTGAAGGAGGAAGATCACCGCATCCTCCACCCCAATGCCATGCTGGTAGGCGAACTGGAGTGGATCCATCGCTGGACCCACCAGGGGGCGGAGGTGAGCAAGGAGCAGTCTCTCCAGGGTCTTCATCAAGTGGGACGTCAAGGCCACCGGTCTGTAGCTGTTCAGGTCTTTGGGGTGGGAAGTTTTTGGTACAGGTACCACACAAGATGTTTTCCACAGCTGTGGTACCCTCCCCAGCTTCAGGCTCAGGTTGAAGATGTACGCCACAATCCCACACAGCTGGTCTGCACAGGACTTGAGGGTCTTATAAAGGCATCTTGACAATTTACACCTGTCTAGCATTTGCTCGTCCACCAGCAGATGACCTTCTCCTTGAGGACTGGTAGTTCAGCTCCTTCAGTCCAAACATTGTCCTCCTTGTACTTCATTTATTCCTGGGATTCCTGAGACAATGCATGTAAAGAATTGGGTTGAAATGGCTGTGGAGTCAACTGAATTACAAGTTTTAGAAGATTTGTGGATTTACTGAAAACATAATAAAGACTCAGATGTGAGGCTTGGATAATAAAGAAAATCTGAATATTCTGCAGACTACACCAGTATCATATTTTGACTTTGTACTTCTGCTGGATCTGGATGGTGCAAATTGTTGCTGAGTGTCTCATATCTTTTTACAGTTTAGAATACAGTTAAAAATGTTATGACTAAAGAAAAGAATATATTTGAAACTGGCAATTTACAGTGCCTTTAATAAAAGTTAGGAAAAAAAGGCAAAAACAATAAATACAGTAGGAACAAAAAAATATCTGGATACTTGAATGTTTTGGTGTGCCTCTAAAATGTACAGCATACCACTACTTAACTAAAACTAGAACTGCATAAACCGATGTGTTGTTTCCATGTTCATTAGTCTATGTTTAAATTAGATTTTAACACACAGATTTAGCTTTCATCTCTGATGTACTAAACCAAATAATCTGCCACTGATCATTCCTCTACCTCTATTGCTTC
This sequence comes from Pholidichthys leucotaenia, assembly GCA_020510985.1. Classification (NCBI taxonomy): domain Eukaryota; kingdom Metazoa; phylum Chordata; class Actinopteri; order Cichliformes; family Pholidichthyidae; genus Pholidichthys; species Pholidichthys leucotaenia. Next base: position 70,743,927 of record CM035843.1, read on the forward strand.
ATCTTGTCATATGTCTTCTTCTTGTCTTTGTCTTCTTGTCCTTGTCCTGTGGTTTGATTCAAACAAATTAACGCTCAATAAGACAAAATTACGCTCAGTAAGACAAAATTTATAGTTTTTAACAACCATCACAACAACTTAGTATCTAAACTCAGTGTAAATGGTGTAGAGATTGAAAGGGTATCCGAAACTAAATTTCTTGGTGTAATAATTGACAATAAACTGTGTTGGAAGTCACATATTAATTATATTAAAGGTAAAATATCCAAATCAATTGCAATACTACACAGAGTGAAATATTTGCTGAATCAACCCACACTATATACCTTGTATCATTCATTAATGCTCCCATACATGACATATTGTACTGAAGTATGGGGAAATACATATAAAACAAACATATATCCAGTCTTTATGCTTCAGAAGAGCGCTATTAGAATAATAAACAAAGCTGCTTACAGGGAAACAACAAACCCACTTTTTCTTCAATTAAAAGCTCTCACGTTGAAAGATCTGGTTGACTTTAAAACTGCAGTAATAATGTTTAAAGTGAAGAATCTATCACTGCCCGCAAATATCCAAAAGTTGTTCCAAATAAGGGAGAAACAATATCATTTCAGAGGAACATGTATATTTCAAAATCCTTCAGCGAGAACTACCACCAAGCAACACTGTGTTTCAGTGCAAGGAGTCAGATTATGGAACGATTTTGGACCTGAATTAAAATCATGTACAACGCTTGGACAATTTAAACAAAAACTAAAGGAAGAAATACTCCAAACATATATACAAGATGACATATAAAATCACATAAGGATTGTCATATCCAGTCTGCGTTGTGTTGCTGCCTAGTTTTTTTTGTCACATTTTGTCTTAGCTTTGTTCTGAATTGTAATCGCTCTTGTTTTGTTTTTCTTTTGAATTCTTGGATGGAATATGGGTGGGCAATATAAGCTGCAGCTTCAGCCATCACCCATTTCGGATAACTTATGTTGAACTGTATAATCAGAGGAGTTATTGTCTAATTTGACCTTGTTGGATTTTCTTCCCCCTTTGTTATATTATTCTGTTTCTTTTAATCTGCACTTTTAATCTATCTGAAATGAAGATTGAATGATTGAATGATTGACTGATTGATAATGGTTGCAGTGGAGATTCTTCATGTGGCGAGCTCGAGGATGTTGCGGGCATTTGGTTTTCAGCAGGTACGCTCTCTTCTCGCGTGATGCAGGGAATGCTAAACCTCTGCTTCCTGCTGGCACGGCTCATGTTGGGGGCTCCAGTGCACATTTAACCTCACCTGTTTAAGTCTGCAAACCATGTAAAAATCACTTTGTCAGTCTCTGTCTTAACATAATGTAGCCTATTATAAAAAGTTCCCATAGCTAAATACAATAACGACCCATGAAACAAGTTGGTAACTTTTTTTTTTTGTTACTTATTTGTACCCGTAGGTAGATTTGGTTTGCAGTCTGGTGACAAGCCACCGGCTGCCGGTCGCTGCGTGCGCGAGCGCCCTAAACCTACATGTTTTTGGTATGCGGGAGGAAACCGGAGAAATCCCGGAGTAAACCCACGCAACACGGGGAGAACATGCAAACTCCACACAGCTCACTGTTGGTCGGGGGCTGGGATCAAACCCACGATCTCATGATCCCCGCGATCCCCCGGCCGAGGGTAAACTGTGCTGCTGCAGTGCTAAACCACTGCGCCACCGTGCAGTGGTTTAACTTGCAGTGGTTTAACGCCACCGTGTTAACTTGACAGCTTAATAAAGTGTTTGGAGCAACACAGTTAAATAACAGAAATTAAAATGCAGTCTTTTAACCCCAAAATAAAGTGCAAAAACTCAAACAGCAGCTTCTGCTGCAGCATGGAAAGCTGCTGTAACCCTGCATGTTTGAAACAATAGAGTAGCATTCAAATCTATAAAAGTAACCGGAGTGGTGGCTCAGTTGGTAGAGCATCCGCCCCACACCCGGGAGGCAGGGGTTCAAATCCCGGCCGGGTCATGCCAAAGACCATATAAAAGTGGAACTTCCTGCCATCCAGCTTGGTGCTCAGCAATAAATGGAATGGAGGAGGGAACTCTGTGGCGGCGCCTTGCATGGCAGCGGCCCTCTGATTCTGCACTTGGGGTGTGTGTGATTTACACTGTAGATAGGTAAAGCATAATCTCGTTCTGCTGTATATGATTGGTTGTACGGTTGAATGACAATAAGGGTGATTTAATTTAATTTTAAAAAAGAAAACAAACTAGTCCATCTTATCAAAAGCTTTCTGGGTCTGGAAGTTTAAAAGTTCAATTAGACTTCAGATGAAAATTAAAAGAACTTCTTCCAGTCCAAAATAACAGTTTGTTTTAAGTTACAGTGCAGGAATATCAGCCTTCACTACACATGCAGTGAAATATTTAAGCCATTTTTGATGATTATGGTTACAGTTATTTATGAATTAAATTGCAAACCATAGTATTGTAATTTACTAAGATGCACTAATATTCAGAATAAGGGTTGATCACCATGGCAAAAAGGGGGAAGATAAGAGTAAGCCACTCTTATAATTCCCTAATTTAGTGCACTTTACACGTTAACCAGCAGAACTGCAACAGCTCAGCTGTCAGCAGCCATCATCCAAGAGAGATTATTGTCCAACAGGTAAACTAACATAAACAGCACATGATAGCAGTTTAATCAGTTTTCTAAAGCTGAGAAAGTCACTCACTGAAAATAAGAAGTGCTAACTTTACTCGTGGCCCAACTTCAATCAGTCATGACCGGGATGGAGCAGAGCAGAGACCCGGTGACAGGCAGCTGAGCTGGCGGACAGAACAGAGGGAGGATCGACGCGTCGTTGTAGTGCTGATGTAATAGGGCAACTCGGCTTTATAGAGTTTGCATTTAACTTGTTTCATTTGTTTATTTTCAGTAAAATGCTCCCGTACTTTGGAAGGTTTTGGCCTCTTCTTGTCTGTGATTTTCTCCCTTCCGTATCACCATAATGTGCTCCTCTCTTTGGCTGGAACAGATAAATGGAACATTTCCGTGGCATGCATATAAACTTTAAAATTAAATGATTCTTTGACAATAAAAATCTGTGTTGACAAATTTTTATGATTAACGTCATCGATGACGTTGACTAATCGTTACAGCCCTGAAAAGTACGCAAAGGAAATCAGGCTAAACCAGGGGTCACCAACTGGTGGACTCCGGTCCGGATCTGGACCCTGCGAGTCCTCCATCTGGGCCCCAAAGCCTTTTGATACAATTTGGGAAAAAGGGAGACTTTTATTTTGTTGGGGAAAAAAGGTAGAAAAAGAACTGGACTGCTGCATCGGCGACCGTCTGATAGATTATGGCGCGAGCCCTTGGGCGCTCTCCTCCTGCTGCAGACTCCCTCTTCGCTGTCCCACGAACATCACTCTCTGCAGAGACTCTGTGGCTCCAACCACTCCAGAGAGTCAGTGGGCTGCAAAATCAGGTTTGCTGCGGGCACCTCCCCCCCCACACACACACACACACAAAGGACAACAGCCAGGACATCCACCCCGGACAGACCTTTCAGGTCTGTACCCACAAAAAGAAGCGCTGTTAAAGTGAATGTGCAGTACCTTCGCTGGTATCACTTAAAAACTCTGTAAAAGCTCCGTATGTTACTGAACATAAAAAGTGCCACCTCCCCTCTCCCTGTAACCACGGAGTTACCGCTCCATCTATGCTGTAACAGAGTTTACTGTGGAGATTTAAAAAAAACCCAAACATGTCAGAGGAATTCTATCCTGTGGAATTATAGTTTCTGTCCGTTTTTTTTTTTTGTCTTAGTTTGAAACAATTTTTTTCTGCACTGAAAATATTGGATAGAGGTGGACTTTTTGTGAAATGTTTTTTTTAGATATTAATCTTTTTTTTAAAAATGCATTACAAATTAGTTTGTGTTCTCCTGTAAAACATTTTTTAGGATTTTATTACGTTTTGTTTGAAATTGAACAAAGAATTCATTTCAATATTTTTTTTGTTTAAAAATTAATATACAGCTAAAACATGAGCTGAATAAAACAGTGTGTGAAAGCAAGTTAAATGATACTGGCCTGTCTGGAGACAGCTGTGGTCTTCTGAAAGAATGCCAATGAAAGGATGACAGTTCTTAAAAGCACATTTTGAGATAAATTTGTCCATGTTTTTTTATTTAACTTTTATTTATACAGGGTAGTTCCATTGAGAGGCAACCTCTCTTTCTCAAGGATGTCCTGTTCACATTCACACCAGGAAGCTGCCCAGTCCAACCACAGACTGACCTGTGGCCACTGAGCAGCTCCACTGGAGTAGTTGAAGTTAAGGGCCTTGCTCAAGGGCACCACAGTGGGGTTAAGGAGGGTGGGGCAAACACTGCTATATTATCTGTCCCACCCAGACCTAATCCTGCCAGTCCAGGGATCGAACTCGCAATCCTCCATTCACCAGTCCACATCCCTAACCATTAGGCCACCACTGCCCACCATGTGTCAGATTTCTCTTCCATTTGTTTTAATAAAATACGTTGGAAGTAAATTCAAGGGTCATTGCAAATACTTTACTTTAAAAGGGCCAAGTTGTCACACAGTGGGAGGGAAAAATCTTTCTGTTCTGAATCATAATCGAATCATGGGGTGCCTAAAGATTCCCACACCTACTTTGGACCTCAGCTGGGGAGGAGGACAGAATTATCGGACCTTTTGCAGTTTTCTAATTGGTGACCCCGGTGTTTAGAATAACGGAGAAGGAGGCGAGTCTTCATGCAGCAACCAACTAACTTTATTACACTGAACTTGGGTTTAATATACAGAATGGGCCGTGCCCTCCTGACATCACCCTATGGGTGGGCACGGCATCCCAGACACACATATTCATACACCCCCCCCCAAAAAAAAAAAAGACCAAGCACACAGGAAACCCACCCAAATCTGGTAACCCGACTCACACACTAAGAACAAGGAGCAATAAAACAACCTATCACACTCACACAAAACAGCCAAACTGGACCTTGTCTCTGAAAAGTAAAATTAATCCCGTATTCTCACTCACTCACATGCACACCAGCATCAAATATTTACAAACTATACACTTTATCATATACACATACAGTATATACACAGATATTTACACAAATAAATTATCAAGTGACACCATAGTCTCTGGACAGCCACCAACTCCAAAAAAAAAAAAAAAAAAAAACACGGAGGGCCTGGGCACCCCCACGGCATCCCACAGTCCGGCCGCCGCTGCCCCCCAGGGTCGAAACACCCTCCTCTGGCCAGCCGGTCTCCACCTCTCCAAACTGGTTTCTTCTCCCTGGGCCGAACCAAACTGTCGACCCGCTGGGGAACCCGACCTGGTCTCCCATGCCCGCCACATCGGTCATCTTCGGACCCACATTCTGCGTCACGCCGTCCCGCCGATCCAGTCCAAGCTCTCACTCCAACGATGGCGTTTGGCGCTCAGCAACACCGTGCCAAAATGTCCCGCTCTGCTCTCTTTTCTTTTGGCCTCGAACACGCCGAACTCCCATGGTCGTGCTCCGAGGACCGCCGAAACCCACTCGTCGGCACCGCTCGCTGCCACCGTGCCCTGTGGCTGCTGTTGCTCCCCTCTGGGGCCCACACCATCATCCTTGCCGGGCTTGCTCACCGACCCGGGCTCCTCACTGGCACATCCAGCGCTCTCAGTCCCGGTGCTCCGCTGTCATCATGCCCAGCTGCGGCTCTTCCCCGAAGTCCTCGGCCTGCACGGTCCCGCTCGCCCGCTGTACAGCTTCCAACAGTGGGGCCAACTCCTGCTGTGTCGCCTCTGTGTCCTGCTGCATCACCTCTCCGGGGATCTCAATGTCACCTCCACCGGACACGTCCTCCGACACCAGTTCCTGGTCGTTGTTCCCCGGTCCCGGTGCTCCTCTGTGCCGTTACCGCGTCAATGGCCAGGGGCTTCTCCACACATGGCCCCGGTTCTGCCTCGAGGCCCAGTTTTGCGCCATTAGCCTTGTTTCAGCGCGAATCTAGCTTGCCAGCTAGCCTGTCCATCGGCTCCGACTGAGCCATTAGCTCTCCCAAGCTAACTAGCTCCTGTGCGTCCAACACCACCAGCCTCTTTGCCCGTAACTCTCTGGCCCTTGTCCGCTCCGTAAAGTGCGCTTCCATGAGCCCGACAGCCTCCATGTAGCATACCTGCCAACTTTTCAAACCTGAAAAGCCTAGTAGCTAGCCGGAGTCCTGGGGCCGATGCTAATGCTAATAATGCTAATGCTAATAATAGTAATGCTAATATTTGCCATACAAATATTAGCATTAAATCTAGTTAAATGTAGCTAACAACCTCATATTTCTTCAACTTTCAAACCTGAAAAGCCTAGTAGCTAGCCGGGGTCTGCAGGCCCCGGTAGGTCCAGGACAAAGTCCTGGTGGGGGGTTCAGGGGGGCTTCGCCCCCCGATGCCAAACAATTATTAGCATTAAATCAAGTTAGAATGTAGCTAACAACCTCATTTCTTCAACTTTCAAACCTGAAAAGCCTAGTAGCTAGCCGGGGTCCAGGGGCCGCAGTGTCAAACAAATATTAGCATTTGACATAGAAGTCACATATTAATTATATTAAAGGTAAAATATCAAAATCAATTGCAATACTACACAGAGCGAAATATTTGCTGAATCAACCCATATTATATACTTTGTATCATTCATTAATACTCCCATACATGACATATTGTACTGAAGTATGGGGAAATACATATAAAACAAACATATATCCAGTCTTTATGCTTCAGAAGAGAGCTATTAGAATAATAAACAAAGCTGCTTACAGGGAACCAACAAACCCACTTTTTCTTCAATTAAAAGCTCTCAAGTTGAAAGATCTGGTTGACTTTAAAACTGCAGTAATGATGTTTAAAGTGAAGAATCTATCACTGCCCGCAAATATCCAAAAGTTGTTCCAAATAAGGGAGAAACAATATCATTTCAGAGGAACATGTATATTTCAAAAACCTTCAGCGAGAACTACCACCAAGCAACACTGTGTTTCAGTGCAAGGAGTCAGATTATGGAACGATTTTGGACCTGAATTAAAATCATGTACAACGCTTGGACAATTTAAACAAAAACTAAAGGAAGAAATACTCCAAACATATATACAAGATGACATGTAAAATCACATGAGGATTGTCATATCCAGTCTGTGTTGTGTTGTTACTTAGTTTTTTTTGTCACGTTTTGTCTTAGCTTTGTTCTGAATTGTAATCGCTCTTGTTTTGTTTTTCTTTTGAATTCTTGGATGGAATATGAGTGGGCAATATAAGCTGCGGCTTCAGCCATCACCCATTTCAGATAACTTATTTTGAACTGTATAATCAGAGTTGCTCTTGTTTAATTTGACCTTGTTGGATTTTTTTGCCTTTGTTATATTATTCTGTTTCTTTTTAATCTTTACTTTTAATCTATCCGAAATAAAGATTCATTCATTCATTAAATTTGCATTCAAAAGACTATCTTAACACTGCATAGAACTTCGAATAGGCCAGATGTGATGTATTATGAATACTAGAAAAGCACTCGGAGAGCGCAGACCTCCGCCAAGCGCCACAGTTCCCCCATACAGTGTTTAACATCATAAATAAAATATTGAAAATGGCCCTATCTCGCAATGTTAAATTTAAAAAAAAAAAAAATCCTTTAAAAAATTCCTGGATCCAGACGGTGATCCGGATCACCACCAATATCTAATCATCTGTAGGATACCCCATTTCTGACAATCTGTGAAAACTTCATGAAAATCCGTCCATAACTTTTTGAGTTATCTTGCTAACAAAGAAACAGACACACCAACGCTGATGATCACATAACCTCCTTGGCGGAGGTAACTAGAAGACTAGAAATATCAGCAGGGTATACTAGCACTGTTTAACACACGTGCGTAAATGATGGCAAAATCGCTCTGATATTTTATGTGTTTACATGATACACCAAGCATGACAAGGCTTGCAATTACACAACACATGTTCTTCAAGTTTGCCGCTATGGTCTTGTGTTTTTTCGTTCTTACGTGGTCTTTCACATCGCTGATTCCGCCATGTCCAATCAAAAAGTCCTGTCTACACAAAGTGCAATTTGCGTAATTTTCACCCCTTCTTGAGCGAATAATAACTCCCGGAAATGCTTTGCTGTATTCCTCACGAAAAGACTGTAATTTTCGTTTGTGTTTCACACTCGTTAGTGATTTTTCTCCGGCAGACTCCATGATGAAAACGTATAATTCTTACCTGATCGCCTCGCGATTGCACATGGAAAATTGGCTCAGACCTCTCGCACATGCGCAATACACCTACATGAAGGAGTGCCGATTGCCTTTGTTCTAAATTTAGATACGATTCCGAGAGACAGCGTGTTTGGAATTGCTTTTGTGTTTTCCGTATTTTTTTTACGATTTAAAATTTTTGACTGAATTTTTTAGTGAAAAACCGTAATTTTGAATAATAAAACCAGAACCCGGAACGGGGTCTTAAAAACCGGAACCATTACGGCAAAACCGGAGTAGTTGGCAGGTATGATGTAGCCCTCACTCATGCCCAGCGAGTCGAGAATCCTTCGGCCCTCCACGTCGAGGTTACAGGCCAGGAGGGCCCGCCACTGTCTCCTGTCAAGCTGAGGGAAACCCAGCGAGGTGACGTACCCCTCAAATTCCATCTCCACTGCGGCCACGAAATCAACGGCTCACCCGGGCTCTCTAGAAACGGCCACAGTCACGGCTCAAACCAGCATGCATCCATTGTGCTCCTGGTCTCCAAATGTTATGTCTGAGAATAACTGCGAAGGAGGCGAGTCTTCATGCAGCAACCAACTTTATTACACTGAACTTGGGGTTTAGATACAGAATGGGCCATGCCCGACTGACATCACCCTGTGGGTGGGTACGGCGTCCCAGACACACATTCATACACCACACCCTGCTCTAATCAATGGCAGAAACACGTTTTGGCTGAGCACCAACGCATTCAAACCAGCACTTAAATATAAAAGCTGATAACAGCGTAGGCCACGCGTGTAGGGTACACTGTTGGCTCTATGTAGGGTTAACAGAGAAGTACAATTAAGGCTTCAAAGTGTATTTAATGTATAAATGAGTGTCTCCCACCCATATGCCCCAACCCTAACTTTTCTCTTAACCTTGAGGAAACAAAACACATAAATATCTTAATACTTAACACTGTAAGTTAATGGTAATGCAGTAAAACACCAAATGAAAACAAAGGTTTTTGACACAAAGGCCCAAGTGAATTTTATGCCTTCACCCACTCTAACTGACCTTCTTTCAAGTGATTTCAGTCTTAAACAGTGAAAGCCAGTGATGTCACCGGTCACATGTGTTATGTCCGGAAACCGGAATGACCAATGGAGAGATGAGCTGTGCTGGAACTCGAACTTTATTATACAAGTTATTAGTACAACAGTACAGGCAGGTTGCTGTATATCATATGCTGTGTTGCTAAAGTCGAGAGAGCTGAAAGAGGCCTAAGATGGCCGACTCACCCTACTTATTGGCTCGGCATGATGGCATCACCATACGACCTGCATTAGCACATCAGTGCCCATTAACCCTTTCATTACATTCCTCCCCTCCCTTGGAAAAACACAGAACACATCGTCTAATTTAACCCTCCCCAATCTGGTATCACTAATACAAGCAACACTAGCTAGGGCTAGTGGGTGGACCACCGAGTAGCCCAGCGCGGCTGAGTGGATTATTCTGCCACTTTCAACTGGCAACTGTGCTCCTAGCTAACCAGTCCTTTCTTCCTTATTCTCTTCCATGGGGAAGGCAGTTCTGTTGGAGGGGCCTTGTAGCGAGCCCGTGGTGGACGTACTCCTGGAGGTGCTGGGTCCCTGGACCGGGACCATCTCCCACAAAACTCTAGTCCGGGTCCCACACTGTGTGAGCTGACTCCCGCGAAGCCTCGTCTTCCAGAGCTGTCACTTGAACTCGACGGAGACGATTGGCGTGCCACACCAAACCATCTGTCAGCTAGAAGGTCGCTGATCCCAGCTGCGCGGCGATCCTCATGGGTGTCTGGGGTGCTGTAGGCCGCGATGTGGTTGACTGTGGGTCTGGTAGCTCGATTTTGCTAACCCGAACCCAATTCAATACCGCAAGTGGCATTCTGTTCACTTGCACATGTTGCTGCAGTTGTGGTGATGAAATATCCACGTCCATTAGGTGGTAATGGTTTCACTGTTACCTGGTGGGTCACGAACTTTTCATCCAGGGCTACTAAGGCGGTCCCTGGAGGCCCATGCTGGTTGTGGATCCAGAAGACTTCCAGTCACTCTGCTGTGTCCTGTATGATCACTTCTCTGTTCCCCGGACTCTGGGTGGATTATGTTCCCGGGTTTCTGTGTCCTGGCGGTCCCTGGATCCTGCTGATGCCTGCCTGGTTCCTGTGACTGGCCTTGGTGAGGTGATTGGGCCCCGGCGCTGCTACTCTCCCAGGCCCCGCCAGCATGGGGTAAATCCCTGGCACCTGAGACCGCTGCGGCACGTTTCCTGTTCTGCTGAGGCCCTGGCTCCAGTTCCAGCTGCAGCTCCAGCCCGGATTGGCCTGGTAAATGCCAGATCGCTGGCAAATAAAACTTACATCCTGAAGGATTTCATCAGTTCCCGGGAACTGGATTTCTTTTTCGTTGCGGAGACCTGGCAGACTGTGGGTGAACTCTCTGCTCTGTCCAAAGTTTTATCCCCAGGTTACTGTTATTTTAATTCCCCGCGGACAACAGGACGAGGAGGAGGTACGGCAACTGTTTACAAAAATGACTAAAATGTAAGTAGTGCTTTTTACCTTCTCCGTTCTCCAGCTTTGAACTGACTTTCTTTGAGGTGGGTCAAATAAACCCTGTACTGTGTGCTGTCATATACAGACCACCCAAATATAATAAGGACTTTTTAAATGACTTTGATGTTTTCTTAGCTGGTATTGTTACAAATTATGATCGTGTTCTTATCGTTGGAGATTTTAACATGCATGTGTGTTGTCCTGATAAGCCGCTGGTGAAAGACTTTTTAAATCTCATTCTCTAAATCTGGTGCAGTCCGTGACTGGTGGCGCTACTCACGAGCACAGACACACGTTAGATCTTGTCATCTTGTATGGCCCGTCTGTTTTTAATTTAGAAATCTGTGACTGTGTTGTCCGACCATCTGCCTGTATTATTTGAGGCTGATCTGTCACGTGCTGCAGCTAAAACTCGCTGTCACGATTGTGGCACGGTCTGGCCAAAAGTTCAATTCCAATTTTCAGATTTTATTTTACAAACTTACAAGCAAATAGTTCCAAAAAAACATCCGACACGATTCTCAGCAACAATCCACAATCGAACACATCACTATCAATCATCACACCTGTTTTATACTAACCGGAGATAATTAGGGCTAATTAGCCCCTACCATAACCCCAGGTAAAACAATAAACCTTTCCATTGTTTACACATACCCACTAATCTCTAAAAATACATAAATACTTTCCCGACTATACAATATAAATGACATATAATAAATAACAATCAATAACAACAATAACTATAAATAATTCAATAAATAGTTCAAAACCCTTATTTACAAAGCTAAACCACCCCTCTAACTTACCATACATGCTTCCTTCCTGCTGGTGTCCTATATAAGGCCCTCAACCCCTAACGGAGTCTTTTGCCCGGACACCCACAGGAAGCATGTTGGCAAAGGTATGTGAAATAAATTATTATCAATTATTTTACCAAATACTTAACCATACAATTATCTCCCAAGGGCATTCAAATTAAACAAAAGACAGATCCCAAAATAATGTGTGCAACTTTTACAAACAATCATAATAACATCTGCCACAAGGTTGGTCTTCCCTGCCACATACCGAACAGTAAAATTATAAGGTTGAAGGGACACATACCACCCTGTGAGACGGCTGTTTACGTCCTTCATCCTGTCCAACCACTGTAGGGCCCGATGATCTGTCTCCAATACAAAATGACACCCTAGTAAATAGTATTTAAGTGACCCTATTGTCCATTTCCTGGCAAGACATTCTTTTTCTATTGTGGAGTATCTTGTCTCCCGGTCCAACAACTTACGGCTCAAGAACAGTACTGGGTGTCTCTCTCCCTTCTCCTCCTGGAGAAGTACTGCTCCAATGCCAACTCCTGAACCATCCATCTGTAAAATGAACGGGCGAGCAAAGTCTGGACTATAGAGAACCTTCTCCCCAGAAATAGCCCTCTTCAGATCCTCAAACGCTCTGTCACACTCCTCTGACCATTTTACCTTATTTGGTGCCGAAGCCTTAGTGAGGTCAGTCAAAACTGCGGCTCTTTCAGCAAAGTGGGGGATGAACTTGCTGTACCATCCTACCATTCCCATGAACGATCGTACCTTCTTCTTAGTGGTGGGTACAGGATAGGTCCGGATGGCATCCACTTTACCTTCTTGTGGTCTAATAACCCCCTGACCAACCACATGTCCCAGGTACTCCACCTGCTGCTGTCCGAACGCACATTTGCGTGGATTGATTGTCAGTCCTGCCCTCTTAATTAACTGAAGGACCTGCCTAAGGTGTATCAAATGTTCTTCCCAGGTCTGACTATAGATGACCACGTCATCCAGATAGGCAGCCACAAAATTTGATACCCTTCTTAAAACTTGGTCCATAAGCCGCTGAAAAGTTGCAGGTTTCCCCTGAAGGCCAAATGGCATGACTCTAAACTGGAAACTGCCATAAGGTGTTTTAAAGGCTGTAAGCTCCTTTGTTTCAGGTGCCAGTTCCACCTCCCAATACCCCTTGCATAGGTCCAGAGTAGAAATAAACCTAGTCCTGCCCACTTTCTCTAACAGTTCGTCAATCCGGGGCATGGGGTATGACTCAAACTTAGATACTGAATTAAGATATCTGAAATCAATACAGAATCTTCATGAGCCGTCCTTTTTGGGGACCAGCACAATCGGGCTACACCACTCACTGACTGACTCCTCGATCACTCCCAGCTGCAACATCAAGTCAATTTCTTGCTTCATTTTTGGGACCAATCGCTCCGGGATCCTATAAGATTTTCTACGTGCAACAGCTTCCTCTTTCAAATAAACCTTATGATACACCAGTGTGGTGAAACCAGGTCTCTCCTGAAACAATTCTGGATCCAATAGTGCCTCTAACTCTCTCTGCTGATCCACCTGCAAATGAGACACTTGAAACAAATAAGGCTCTGACACATTTGTGGGAAAGGATTGTTCTCTCTCCTCATCCACTTCCGTCGCACAAATTAAGAGCTGATGTGTCTCCTGAAAAACAGGTTGCTGCTGCTGATGACCAGGCTGCTGAAACTCTTTCAATAAGTTAATGTGGAAGGTCTGATATTTTATCTTCCTGTCAGGCATATGTAGTTCATATGTCACTGAACTTAGTTTTTTAGAAACTTCATACGGCCCCTGCCATCGAGCCAACAGCTTACTGTCACACGAGGGCAGCAATAACAAAACCTGTTGTCCTGGATGAAAACCCCTTTTTCTGGCCTTCTTGTCATACCACGTTTTTTGTTTGGCCTGCGCCGTCCTCATGTGCTCCTGAGCCAAAGCAGTTATTCGATCCAGTTTCTCTCTCATCTTAATAACATAAGAGACCACATTGTCCTGATCACTCAGTGGACTCTCCCAGTGCTCCTTTAATAAGTCCAGTGGGCCCCTCACCTGACGACCATACAGCAGTTCAAAAGGTGAGAACCCTGTTGAAGCCTGGGGCACCTCCCGATAAGCAAACAATATATATGGTACCCATTGGTCCCAATCTGAGCCCGTTTCAGAAACAAATTTCCGCAGCATGTTTTTTAGAGTCTGATTAAATCGCTCCACTAGTCCATCAGTCTGAGGGTGATATATGGTGGTCTTAATACCCTTAATACCCAACAGCTTATATACCTGCTGCAACAGTTTTGACAAGAAATTTGTTCCACAGTCTGTTAAGATTTCTCTGGGTATGCCTACCCTTGAAAACAATTGGATAAGGCAGTTGGCAACCTGCCTAGCTTTGATAGATTTCAGGGGAAAGGCTTCTGAGTACCGAGTAGCGTAGTCACAAATTACCAGAATGTATTTATTACCAGTGGAGCTTCTCTCTAGGGGGCCAACTACATCCATCTTTATTCTGTCAAAAGGTGTTCCAATGATTGGTAATGGTTGCAGTTGGGCACGGGCTACTCCCCTAGATGATGTAATCTGGCATATTGGGCACGTTGTGCAGAAGTCCTTTATCTGGGTATACATTCCCGGCCACACAAACCTTCTAGCAATTCTCTGTAAAGTTTTATGAAATGCTAGATGACCTGCCCAAGGGATAACATGTCCCAGTTCCATAATTTTTGGTGTGAGGTCCTGTGGCAAAGCTATGGCCATAACTTCACCTTGTTGCTGGTACAAAATGCCCTTTTTAATGACATATATGACCTCAGCCAAACAATCAGTTCTACCCTGTTTCATACCCTCAATCTCCGAGACTTTATCAAACCATGGTCTAAGTGCTGGGTCAGCTTTCTGCAATGCAGCTATGTCAGGAGGGATGTCAAACTCTGCTGACTGATTTAGCTGTGGTGTTTCTTCACCCAAGTTCTTTGCTGACGCTAACACCTTATCTCTTCTCCTCTGAGCCTTGGATTTGGGTTGCTTAATAGCCTGCTTCTATCTCAGAATCATAAAATGGCAGCTCCTGAAGAACATTGGCATCCCTCTGTGCCCTGGTTGTCACCATATTACAATTTTTCACCACAGGTGTGTTTACTCTCTGCTCCACAGCGCCACCTGCCTGTCTCTCCTCCATTTGTTCCTCTCTAACCTGTTGTATGATGTCCAACAAAGTTGGAACAGCATTGCCAAGAATAACTGAATAAGGCAAATCAGGCACAAGAGCTACAGGAAGGAGATAAGTTTGCCCCCCCCCCCACTGTTAAATAAACATCAGCGGTTGGGTACGGTTTTTTTTTATCCCCATAGACACAACTGATATTTATTTTAGACTCATTCCACAAATCCCTAGGGACCAAACTAGGAAGCACAACCGTTTGAAAACAACCTGAATCTAACAGGGCCTCTTCACACTGACCATTAAGCAACACCTTGGTTTTATACACTCCACTGTGCACCGGGGCTGAAAAAGTGGGTCTAGGAACTGAGCATAATAATGATGGTTTCTCATTTTTTATGGCAGGGCATGAATACTGGGTGTGACCGATATTATTACACTGATAGCAGTGTATATCTTTATTTACAACAACATGTGACTTTTTGCTATAATCATATCTGCTATATGTGATCTGACTGGGCCTGGAATACTGCCTATTTCGAGCTGGACCACCCCTTTCACCCTCATTAAACTCACTCCGTGTGGTGAAAGATCTGTCACGGCCAAAAGTAGGTCTCCTGCTCCCAGACCTGGCTGACAGAAAAACCTCCGCCAGACGAGTAGCGTCCTCTGCAGTCTTCGGGTCCCGCTCTTGTATCCAGATTCCCAGTTCCGGGTTCACCATCCGTAGAAACTGCTCCAAAATCAACTGTTCCATAATGTCTTTTATAGTTAGGGTCTCTGGTTTAATCCATTTACATAACAGGTCTTTTAAACGTACATAAAGTTCACGAGGGGTTTCGTCCTGATGTATGTCCAGGGACCGAAACCTCCTCCTATAAGTGTCAGATGTAATTTCATATTTACTCAAAATTGCTTCCTTGACTTTCCCATAATTGTTCGTGTCAGCAATATCCATAAGTACATATACGCTCCACGCTTTACCTGTAAGCAGAGGAGCTAGCTGGATAGCCCACTGTTCTTCACGCCAGCGGCAGACTGTAGCGATCCTCTCGAACATTGTCAGGTAGTGCTCAATGTCATCTTCGGGAGAGAGAGGATTCAGCCTGGGCTCGTGGTGCGTTCGTGGCCTCCTTGACTGCACCTGCAGTGGCAAATCATCCTCCTGTGAGCCGACCCGACTGGCCGTCACACCGGGGGACCTCCCTCAAAAGCGCCGTCGTCACCACTACGTTCAGCCCGGCTCCCATACTCCTCTCTCAGCTGCGAGTCCATCCGACGAATATGACTCTCCACAGTCTGCCACTTCTGGTCCTGAAGAGCGGCTTCTTCCTCCATCTGCCGATCCCCGAGAGTCAGCGAACGCATCAAAGATTTCACCAGGCCCGTTAGCTCCTCGAGCTCGCCCAGTCTGCTGACTCCCGGGTCCTCAGCCGCCATACCTGCGTCCAGGTCAGACTGCTCCTCTCGCCTCACTTTCCTTCTGGCCATGAGTTCTTCCGTCCACCAAATGCCACGACGTCCTGGGAGCGGGCCACCACTGCCACCAAATGTCACGATACCGTGGCCAAGGAGGAGGCTTTCAATCAATTTTCCAATTATTTTATTTCAATAACTTACAAGCAAATAGTTCCAAAAAAACATCCGACACGATTCTCAGCAACAATCCACAATCGAACACATCACTATCAATCATCACACCTGTTTTATACTAACCGGAGATAATTAAGGCTAATTAGCCCCTACCATAACCCCAGGTAAAACAATAAACCTTTCCATTGTTTACACATACCCACTAGTCTCTAAAAATACATAAATACTTTCCCGACTATACAATATAAATAACATATAATAAATAACAATCAATAACAACAATAACAATATAAATAATTCAATAAATAGTTCAAAACCCTTATTTACAAAGTTAAACCACCCCTCTAACTTACCATACATGCTTCCTTCCTGCTGGTGTCCTATATAAGGCCCTCAACCCCTAACGGAGTCTTTTGCCCGGACACCCACAGGAAGCATGTTGGCAAAGGTATGTGAAATAAATTATTATCAATTATTTTACCAAATACTTAACCATACAATTATCTCCCAAGGGCATTCAAATTAAACAAAAGACAGATCCCAAAATAATGTGTGCAACTTTTACAAACAATCATAATAACATTTACCATATTATAAATGCAACACAATCACACATACAATAAGTCATACAGTGGTGACACTCCATCGTCACACTCGCGCTCCTGCTCAGCGCTGCCGGATTTTTAACCCTTCCACTGCCGGTCGGTTCTCCGCTGCCTTTGACCAGCTCTGTGTCCCTCCCGGTTCCATCTCATCTGTGGAGGAACTCAGCTCCTGGTTTCACTCCTCCTGCCAAACCATCTTGGACTCTGTGGCTCCACTGAAAACCAAGCAGCCTCGATCCAAACCTGAGCCGTGGTTCAGTGACAGAACTGGTGCAGTCAGGCAGGAGTGGCGCAGAGCTGAACGCAGATGAAGAAGGACAAACTGCGGGTGTCACTGCAGATTTTAAAAGACTGCTGGCGTCAGTATCAAAAGACTGTCAAGCAGGAAAAAAGCAAATATTTTGCTAATATTGTTTTATCTCATTGTCATAATCAACATGTTTTATTTAACACTATTGACTCTGTTCTTAACACCCCACAGACTGACTGTTTGGAGCCTCCTCTGAGTTACGCAATGATTTTATGAACTTTTTTATTGATAAGGTGGCCACCACCAGGGCTCTCATCTCAGCTCCTGCCTCTGATCCCTCTGTCTCTGTCCCTTGTTCTGCTGTTTTTAATCAATTTGAACCTGTGACTCTGTCATTTTTAGAGGACGTAGTTGGCCACATTAAGCCCTCAGGGTCTCCCTGTGATGCTGTCCCTCCAAGACTTTTTAAAGAGGTGCTTCCCAGTATAGGCCAGTCAGTTCTCGCCATCTTGAACAGCAACCTGTCATCTGGTGTGGTTCCTGCAAATTTTAAACATGCAGTAGTACAGCCCTTGATTAAGAAACCTGGTCTCGATCATACCATGTTGGCAAATTTTAGGCCTATTTCCAAGCTGCCATTTCTCTCAAAAATTTTAGAGAAAATTGTCTATATGCAGCTGAAATGTTTTCTGGATGAACACGGTATTTTGGAGATTTTTCAATCTGGTTTCAAAGCTCTTCATAGCACAGAGACAGCCTTGTTAAGAGTTTTTGAGGATATTATCTTGGCATGTGATTCAGGTGAATATGCTGTTCTTGTGCTGCTTGATTTAACTGCTGCCTTTGACACAGTGGACCATCATGTTTTAATTTCCCGTTTGCAGCACCTAGTGGGCATTTGTGCCACTGCTCTCAACTGGTTTAGATCAGACAGGACTTTTAAAGTTAGCATGTCTGGGTTTGAATCCTCTTCTGCTCCTCTGCCTTATGGGGTCCCACAGGGGTCAATTCTAGGGCCCATGCCTTTTTCTCTGTACATACTTCCACTGGGTTCCATTTTTAAAAAGCATGGTATCTCTTTCCACCTGTATGCTGATGACTGTCAGATTTATGTCCCACTAAAACAAAAAGCTGCCTCATCAGTAAACTCACTCTGGTATGCACTGAAGACATAAAGTTTTGGATGGTCCTAAACTTCCTAAATTTTAATGATAAGAAGACCGAAGTGATGGTGTTTGGACCTAGTTGCCCCTGTGAGTCCCTTCCTGTATACTTGGGCCCCCATACTCCTTCTTTCAAAGGTCTTTTTATTATTATTAATTGAAGTATCAATACAATACAAAGTATTAGAAATTTTCATTTTTGTTTCAACCAAACAGTGAAAAACTAGAACTTAAAGCCAACAAATGTAAATGCTTCAAAGCACAAAAACCTTTAAATAAACGATAATTAAAAAAAAAAATACAAAGAAAAATTGTGTGTGTGAAGTGGGGGTGGGGTAAAGGGAATATGAGCTACTCAGAAACTATAATCGTGGGTCTTTCAAAGAAATCAAGAAACGGGCGCCATAATTTATAGAATTTGTTTTCAGAGCCACAGACTGTATATCTGATTTTTTCTAAATCCAAACAGGACATTATATCTTTTATCCACTGTAAATGTGAAGGGGGCGAAGAGTCTTTCCACTTCAGTAATACAGCACGTCTGGCCAATAATAATGAAAATTTGAATACTTTTAATTTGGAACTTGGCAAGACAAGTTCTGGAGCCACACCAAAAATGGTGCATAATGGACCAGGTTTAATTTGATATTGCAGGACTTCAGACATAGTGATAAAAACAGAATGCCAAAAATTCATCAATGCAGGGCAGGACCAATACATGTGAAGCAAAGTGCCAGGAGCGCTACCACACTTTTCACAAGTTGGGTCTATATCCGAGTAAATACGTGCTAACTTAACCTTGGACAGGTGCATCCGGTGTACAATCTTAAATTGAATAAGAGCGTGACGAGCACACATTGATACAGTGTGAACCTGGCCAAGAATAGAGTCCCACAGTTCATCAGTAAAAGTAAAATTAAGATCTTGTTCCCAGTTCAATTTGATAGCGGCCAGAGAAGAAGATTGTAAATTTGAAATTAAATTATATAAAACTGACATTACCCCCTTAGAAGTTGGTTTAACTAATAAAAAATCATCTAGAGGATTATCAGAAGGTTTTTGAGGGAATTGTTTTGTCATGGTTTGCACATAATGTCTGACCTGGAGGAAGCGGAAAAAATGTGTAGAAGTGATGTCGAATTTGGTGGAAAGTTGAGAAAAACTTGCAAATTGACCATCAAAATATAAATCCGCAAAAGATTTTAAACCTTTTCTGTGCCATATATGAAATGCACTATCAATAGTTGATGGGGTAAATAAATGATTTGCGGCAATTGGACTTCTAATGGAAAAAAACTGAAGACCGAAATTTTTCCTGAATTGAGACCAAATTCTAAGAGACTGACGAACTACTTTATTATTACCCAGTGTAGACAAAGCAAGGGGAAGTGGTGAACCTAAAATTGCCGGTAGGGAGGTTTGATTGTCCACATGTGACTCCATAAGGATCCAAATAGGTGATTTGGGTTCCAGATAAAAATGTTTCCAATATAACATGCACCTGATATTTGCTGCCCAGTAGTAATATTGAAAGTTAGGCAGAGCCATGCCACCTACTGATTTGGGTCTTTGAAGAAAAACTTTCCTCAATCTCGGATGTTTACCATTCCAAATAAATGAGGTAATCAGAGAGTCCAAAGACTTAAAAAAGGATTTAGGAATAAAAATGGGGAGACATTGAAACAAATATAAAAACTTTGGAAGTAACATCATTTTTACAGAATTGATTCTGCCAATTAAAGACAAGGATAATGGGGACCATTTGGAAAGTATTAGCTTGCACTGGTCAAGTAAGGGGAGAAAAGTATTTTTAAACAAGTAATTAAATTGTTTAGTGACACATATCCCAAGATAATTAAAATGATCAATAACAACCTTGAAAGGAAAATTTTCAAAATCCTGAACTTGAATCTTTTCATTAATCAGAAACAGTTCACTCTTATTAAGATTAATTTTATAACCAGAAAACCTACTAAAACTATCCAAAATGTTGAGTATAGCGGGTAATGAAGTAAGTGGGTTGGAGAGAAATAATAAAAGATCGTCAGCATAGAGTGAAACCCTATGCTCAATGCCACCCCTACGAATGCCTAGAAAGTCCCGGCTCCCACGGATTGCAATAGCTAACGGCTCAACTGCCAAGGCAAAGAGCCCCATACTCCTTATGTTAAATCCATAGCTAGGAACCTTGGTTTTATCATGGGCAATGATTTTAAATTAGACACGCAGATTCGTTCTGTGGTAAAATCCAGCTTCTTTCATCTAAGGCGTTTAACAAAAGTAAAACCCATTCTCTCTAGACTACACTTGGAAACAGTAATCCATGCTTTTATTTCATCTCGGCTGGATTACTGTAACGCACTTTACGCCGGTGTCAGCCAGTCATCTCTTTCCCGTCTGCAGCTGGTTCAAAATGCTGCTGCTCGTCTTTTAACAGGTACACGTGGAAGAGATCACATCACACCCATCTTAGCTTCACTCCACTGGCTGCTCGTGTATTTTAGAGTTCATTTTAAAATTCTTTTATTTGTTTTTAAATCCTTGAATGGTCTTGCTCCACCTTACCTCTCTGAGCTTCTGCATCCCTACGCTCCCACCCGGTCCCTTAGGTCAGCTGAACAGCTGCTTTTGGAGGTACCAAAGGCGAGGCGCAAGCTCAGAGGGGACAGAGCCTTTTTGATCATGGCCCCCAGGTTATGGAATGATTTACCCCTGGACATTAGAAAAGCACCTTCACTGTCCATTTTTAAAACACATTTTTACTCCCTGGCCTTCGACCCAGTATGAGACATTGATTTTATTGAATGAAATGGACTTTTATTTATTTTACTTTTTATTTATTTATTTATTTATTTTTTACTGTGGGTCTTGTGTTAGCGCCCTTTGTGTTAGTGCCCTGCTTTTATGTTCTCTTGCTGTACAGCACTTTGTGTAGCGAGTGTTGCTTTTAAAAGTGCTTTATAAATAAAGTTGATTGATTGATCACGGACTCTTAATCCAACGGCTCAGCTGCAGCTTCTGTAGACTGGCGCTGTGCGAGGATTCTGAAGCAGTCCAGTCCCTTCACTCCTCCATCTGGGAAGTCTGGTTGTCATGATGTGTCACTATCGTCGTTGTTAGGATCCACACCGGGTTGCTGTGTTCTGGGATCCTCGGTGCGTGTGAGCTTCCTACCCTGCAACTCCGCAACGGTTCCTGCGGGCTTATGCTGAGCGAGGATCTGAGGCGAATCCGGCCACTGTCCCCTCTCTGGGCAGGGTTCCTCCTATGCGCACGGGACAGCTGCACTGTCGTCGTCATCATCCTGTTGTGTCTCGTCCCACTCATCATCCGGGTATGCTGCATCCCCCCCATCATATTCAGTCAAGTGGAGTCTTACTGTCATGGATGGAGAAACCCAGTTGATAGAAAAGGTCACATCCCAATATGTTGTCTCCATGTGTGGTCACTTGAAACACAAAGTCAGTAACTACTCGATGTGTAGTGGGCCATTAGTGTGATGGTCCCTACGTTGCTAACTCTGTAGCTACCATACCCATACAGCGCCGTTGCGTTCTTGCCAGTCGTGTGGTTGGGGAAAAACTTTTTTACCATGGCCCAATTCAACATCGCCCTCACTGCAGCGGTGTCGAGCAGGAGTGGCAAGTTAACATCGTCCATCTCCACCATGCAGAATGCATACGCCGTGCTTCCAGACCCTACCGTGTTGATGGTTGTCGCAGGTGGATGACTCTGGCCAGTGGGTTAGACAGTGTTACTGACCAGCAAACTTCGGCGGTCTCTAGCTGGAATGGTAGCTCAATGGTGTTAGCAAGTGTAATGTCATTTGGCACCGTTAGCATCTTCGTCTGCAGCTGAAGGTTGCTAGTGTGCTCGACCAACTGGTCCCGCACCATTTCATCTTCCAACAAACCAAACCTGCACATGTTAGCTAGGTGGCAAAGGTCTGCGACAAATTGTTGTGTTGTTTCTCCAGTTCTCTGTCGCCGTTGGTGGACTCTAATATGTCGCGCCAACACATTGTCAGGTGTGGCGAAGTAGCTAGCTAGCAGTTCTACAGCATCAGCGAACAAGTCCGTTGGTCCTAGCATGTGAAAATGCATTGTCCTTCTATGCCCAGGTTGTGAACTAACAACTTGCTTCTTTACCTTGTCCAATTTGCACAGGTCCAACGCCGACACATACTGTATGTCTCAAAGGCATCGAGCCAGTACGGTCAAGGAACAGGTGGCTCACCGGGGTACTCCAGAAACTGTCTTAGTGACCTCAGGCACACTTCCATGGCTTTACTCTCGTCGCCAAATGTTATGTCCGGAAACCGGAATGATCAATGGAGAGATGAGCTGTGCTGGAACTCCAACTTTATTACACAAGTTATTAGTACAACAGTACAGGCAGGGTGCTGTATATTGTATGCCGTGTTGCTAAGAGTCGAGAGAGCCGAAAGAGGCCTAAGATGGCCGACTCTCCCTACTTATCGGCTTGGCGTGATGATGTCACCATATGGCCTGCATTATCATGCCATTGCCAATTAACCCTTTCATTACAACATGACCACACTGTGCAGTAATAAGAAGTGTGGGTTTTGCATGGCATGCTTATAGTGCATGTATGTACATGACACATAAAACTGCCTTAAAAGTGGTGTGCCATTTTATACATTTCGATGATAACACCTTGGTTGCCTAGTTGCAGTATTTTTAGGCAAGGTATTCAACATCTGACTTGTGATTTGTTCCCATTTTTCAGCACCAGGAACAAGCTGCAGACATTTATGAAAACTGCCTGGAAATTCAATGTTATCATGGTCAACACAGTCAGTTTAGCTCTTGCAATTCAAGGGCTCACTGATCTCCAGAACCAATTCTATTTTTATGTATATTTTTAACAGCTTTAAACTGATTTTCTAATAAATATACTGTGCACAGTGATCTTGCCTAAAGCTGATTTTTCAAGTTTTTAAGTTAAGAAAATATATAGTAACTTGAGTGGAAAAGCTGTATCTCTGTGGGCTGCTGTGTGTGTTTTCTAATCATGCACTGCCAGCTGTTTTGTACTACTTTTTAAATCAACACATTATGACAATAGCCAATCATAATGTGCTTTGTTAGTCAGCAGCCAAAGTTTGTAAAAGGGTGCAAAATGTGTTAGTTGTGTCACGCCGCGCCATTCATCAGCGGCGCCACCTGCTCACGCACCTGCTACTCGTCAGCGGCGAGGGATAAAAGCCGCTCAGCCGCCTCGCCCTGAGCTTCGGCCTGAAGCCGTTAGACTTCATCGCCTTCCATGCGAAGCGTCAACTCACTTTTCAGCGTCAAGCTAAGCGGTAAGAAGATTCCTTTCCTTACCTCTCCCAGTCTGCACCCCTGTGCACAGGTGGATTCCTCGGCGGCGGACAACTCCGTCCCTCGTCCTTCCTCGCTGCTGCACCGAGTCCTGCAGGTGACTGTCTCCCGGGGTTCCGTCCGTGAAGCTTCTCTCCCTCGCCTATTCTCCTCCTGTATTGGTGTGTGCCTGTCACCCTGTGTCTGTTCTTTCCCATAGGGTTGCCGGCTGAACGGTCTCCTGCCTCTGTGCCCGAAGCAGACGCCACCACCAATACATTTACATTCCGCTGACACACACCCATACACCCCTGCTGTTAATAAACAGTTTGAACTACTCTGAACCTGTGTGTGTGTGTGTCCTGAGCCTAACGTTATGTCAGTACGGCTTCAGCAGAGCGGCTCGGCAGACGGCGGGCTCGCGCACCGGCTTACCACTCTCGAGGTTCGGGTGGATCAAATTGCTTATCAGCAGCAGGTGATTTTAAATCAACTTATTAACATCACTAACCGATTGGACCGCCTGGACCCCCAACAGCCGTTCCCCCCGGCTCACCAGGGTGGCGCAGCTCCTGCTGTTCCAGCGGCCGTCCAGCCGGCTCCTGCGGCACCGGCTCGGCTCACGCCGATTCCAACCCCCGCCCGCTTTAGCGGAAAGCTCGGCGGAGCGCGGGGGTTCATTATGCAGTGTGAGTCCGTATTCCACCGTGTGCCCGGAGACTTCCCCTCGGATCACAGCCGAATTGGCTACATAGGGAATCTCCTGGAGGGGCGCGCGTTAACTTAGACCTACGCCATAATGGCGAAGCCCAGTTACGCCACCCTCACCTATGACCAGTTCGTGGCACGCTTCCTGGAGGTCTTTGACCATTCCCGAACCGAGACGGTCCAAGTCGATCGGCTTCTCGCTCTCCAGCAGGGAAGCCGGTCGGCAGCGGACTATGCGGTCGACTACCGGGTAGCGGCGGAGGAACTGGGCTGGGACGAACGCTCCCTCTGTGGCCTGTTTCTCCGCAGCCTGAATGATGATCTGAGGGATGAACTGGCTGGTCGGGATATCCCTGGGACGCTAGCTGAGCTAACTTCTCTCGCCATCAGCTTGGATAACAGGCTGCGTGAGCGCTCCTCTGGACGGAAGTCGTCTTCTTCTCGCCCTCGGGGAGCCTCGTTGCGCCTGCCCCAAGCTCGCCCCCTGGCGACGCCGCCGCCATCGCACTCCGAGGAGTCGGAGCCGATGGTGACGGGCTGGACAAAGCTCTCCCCAGCAGAGAGACAACGCCGCCGTGAGTTGAATCTCTGCATGTATTGCGGAGATAATCAACACACGGTGGAGCTTTGTCCACATAAGCCAAACGGCGGGGTCCGCGAGTCACTGTAGGGGGCCTCGCGGACGTCAATCGGTTAAGTCCCCTTACCCAATTGAAGCTGCCCATCCGTTTTTGCCACAATCCCACTGGGCATCTCACCCACGCACTGGTGGATTCGGGTGCAGAAGGCAGCTTTATTTCACAAAGCCTGGCAACCCGTTTGGGCATTCGCTGTCAGGCACTGAAGAATCCCATCTCCCTTGTTAACCTCTCCCGTGCCTCCCTTGGGAGAGTATCACACCAAACCATCCCCGTTCCGGTCATCATCTCGGGAAATCACCGGGAGGAGATGACCTTCTACGTCCTTCCCAACTCTGTGTCGCCCGTCATCCTGGGGTATCCCTGGCTTCGCCTTCACAACCCGGTCCTGGATTGGAAATCAGCTGGGATATCGGCATGGAGTACATTCTGTATGGGCACCTGCCTTCAGTCCGCTGCCTGCTCTCCGTCCGCTCCTCCCCCTGCGACGGACGCTGCACCCCCGGACCTGTCTCTGGTGCCCCCAGAATTTCACGACCTGGGTATGGTGTTCAGCAAAGCGAAAGCTATGTCTCTCCCCCCTCATCGGCCCTATGACTGTGCCATCAACCTCCGCCAGGGGGCTCCCTTACCTTCTGGTCGCCTTTACAGCCTGTCTGCGCCGGAGAAGGAGACGATGAACGCCTACCTGAAGGAGTCATTAATTAAGTGCTGGGATAATCCGCCCATCATCGTCACCCGTGGGGGCAGGGTTCTTCTTCGTGGGAAAGAAGGATGGGTCCCTCCGCCCTTGTATCGACTACCGGGCCCTCAATAATATCACGGAGAAGGACCGTTACACCCTGCCTCTCATGGACACTGCTTTCCACTCCCTCCAGGGGGCGACCTGGTTCACCAAGCTGGACCTACGCAGCGCTTACCACCTCGTCCGGATCCGGGAGGGAGATGAGTGGAAAACGGCCTTCCGTACCCCGAACGGCCACTTTGAATACCTGGTGATGCCGTTCGGGTTGACCAACGCTCCTGCAGTCTTCCAGCGCCTCATTAATGACGTCCTCCGGGACTTCATTGGCCTTTTCGTGTTCGTCTACCTGGACGATATTCTCATCTTCTCCAAGTCCAGGGATGAGCACCAGGTCCACGTGAGGCGGGTCCTCCAAAGGCTGCTGGAGAATCGTCTGTACGTAAAGGCAGAAAAGTGTGAATTTTACGCCAGGAGTAGGTCCTTCCTGGGGTTCATCATCGCCCATGATAAGGTGCTCCCCGACCCAGAGAAGGTAAAGGCGGTGGTGGAATGGCCTACACCTGCATCCCGGAAGCAGGTGCAGCAATTTGTTGGCTTCGCCAATTTCTACCGCCGCTTTGTCCCCAACTTCAGTGCCATCGTTGGACCACTGACCCGCCTCACGTCCCCGAAGGTCCCGTTCCGGTGGACCGAAGAGGTCGCTGCAGGCGCTGCAGTGCATCGTAGAGGTAGACGCTTCGGACACGGGAGTGGGAGCAGTGCTGTCCCAGCGGTCACCGGACGATGGCGCCAAACGACCGTGCGCCTTCTTCTCCCGGCGCTTGTCCCCGGCGGAGAGGAACTACGATGTGGGGGACAGAGAGCTCTTGGCCATCAAGCTCGCCCTGCAGGAGTGGCGCCACTGGTTAGAGGGGGCGAACCTGCCGTTTGTGGTCCTCACGGACCACAAGAACTTGGAATATTTACGATCTGCCAAGCGCCTGAACGCCCGCCAGGCGCGCTGGTCCCTGTTCTTCGCCAGGTTCCAATTTTCTATCACCTTCAGGCCTGGCTCTAGGAACGTCCTGCCTGATGCCCTCTCCAGGCAGTTCGCCCCCGTGGAGTCGGAGGAGGCGTCCCACTCCATCCTGCCCAGGTCGTGCGTCGTGGGAGCCATCTTGTGGGACATCGAGAGCAAGATCCGGAAGGCACAGGAGGTGGAACCTGACCCTGGCGGCGGACCGGAGGGGAGGCTGTTCGTGCCATCCGCAGTCCGAGGAGAGGTCATCCACTGGCTCCACACCTCCAAGCTCACCTGTCACCCTGGCACCTCCCGGATGATAGATCTCCTCCAACGGTCCTTTTGGTGGCCAGGCTTGTGGAGGGATGCAGCCCGCTACGCCCGGGCTTGCCCAATCTGTGCCACCTGCAAGTCGGGAAATGCCCCTCCAGCGGGTCTGCTCCAGCCCCTGCCTGTCCCTGGCAGGCCCTGGTCGCACATCGCGTTGGATTTCGTCACCGGACTCCCCGTCTCCAACTCCTATGACACCATCTTGACCATCGTGGACCGCTTCTCCAAGGCCGTGCACTTCGTCCCCCTGCGAGGCCTCCCTACTGCCCTGGAGACGGCGGACCTCCTCGTCCAACACGTGGTCAGGCTGCACGGGATTCCGGTGGACGTGGTCTCGGACCGGGGCCCCCAGTTTTCATCCGAGGTTTGGAGGTCTTTCTGCAACGCCATCGGAGCCAAGGTGAGCCTCTCCTCCGGCCATCACCCCCAATCCAACGGGCAGTGTGAGAGGACCAACCAGGAGCTGGAGGCTGCGCTCCGCTGTGTGTCCAGATCCAAACCCACGTCCTGGAGCAACCATCTTGCCTGGGTTGAATATGCCCACAACACCGCTCGCTCTTCTGCTACAGGGATGTCCCCCTTCAAAGCGTCCCTGGGTTACGACCCCCCGCTGTTTCCGGAGCAGGAGAGTGAAGTAACTGTCCCGTCAGTTAGGGCCCATCTCAGGCAGTTCCGCTCCACCTGGACTGCCGCGCGCAATGCGCTATTACGCACAGCGGAGCGCAACAGGACTGTGGCGGACCGGCGTAGAAGACCTGCCCCGGCGTACAGAGTTGGGCAGCTTGTTTACATTTCCACCCAGGACGTCACTTTAAAAGGCGAGAGGAGAAAGCTGGCACAGCGCTTCATGGGTCCCTATCCCATCACCCGGATCATCAACCCGGTGGCTGTGCGCGTGGCTATTCCCCCCTCCCTCCGCATTCATCCTACTTTCCACGTGTCGAAGGTGAAGCTGGCAGTCACTGACCCCCTTTGCCCTCCTCCTGCAGCGCAACCCGCGCCCCGGATGATTGGTGGCCATCCGGCCTGGTCCGCCTCCTCCATCCTGGACTCCCGGCGCCGGGGTCGTGGGTTGCAATACTTGGTGGACTGGGAGGGCTATGGGCCCGAGCATCGACAGTGGGTGCCCCCGTCGTTTGTGTTGGACCCATCGCTCATCGCGGACTTCCACCGAGCGCACCCGGATAAGCCATCGCCAGGAGGTGCTGCTAGAGGGGGGAGTACTGTCACGCCGCGCCATTCATCAGCGGCGCCACCTGCTCACGCACCTGCTACTCGTCAGCGGCGAGGGATAAAAGCCGCCTCGCCCTGAGCTTCGGCCTGAAGCCGTTAGACTTCATCGCCTTCCATGCAAAGCGTCAACTCACTCTTCAGCGTCAAGCTAAGCGGTAAGAAGATTCCTTTCCTTACCTCTCCCAGTCTGCTCCCCTGTGCACAGGTGGATTCCTCGGCGGCGGACAACTCCGTCCCTCGTCCTTCCTCGCTGCTGCACCGAGTCCTGCAGGTGACTGTCTCCCGGGGTTCCGTCCTTGAAGTGCCTGCCATCAGTCAAACTCAAGTAAGCTTCTCTCCCTCGCCTATTATAATAATATAATATAACACTCTCGGCGCCACACCAGTCGGCTGCCTTTTGCAACAGCGGCTCGATTCCGAGTTTTTTTTTTCCCTTCCTCTCTCTTTTGATCACTTTTTTTTTCACCCCACTTATATCACGGACACACAGATCGTCCCAAATGTCTCCTGAGCCGGTGGACGGAGCCACTGTTTATAGCAGGATACGATACAACAGGGAAGAGCTGCTAGCATTTAACCGCCACCCGGTCCCACTGGAAAAACTCGACATACCGAGAGAACTGAGGCGAAAACGCCGCGGCTGCCGGGCTGGAGTAAGGCGGAGGACAAAAAATATAAGGTACAGACCCTCCCTTCCATCTGTTGTCATGGGAAATGTACGGTCGATACTGGGAAAGTTAGATGAGCTAGCGGCTATCTCCCGTTATGATAGCACTTACCGGGAGTGCTCTCTCCTTTTGTTTACTGAGACGTGGCTAACTGAACTAGCAGCAGATGCTAACATTGAGCTGGAGGGTTTTCACATGATACGAGCTGACCGAACACCAGAGAGTGGCAAAACTAGGGGCGGTGGAGTGATAATGTATGTTAGCAACAACTGGTGTAGACCGGGACATATCACTGTTAAACAACGACACTGCAGCAAAGACATTGAGTTGCTAGCTGTTAGCATGAAGCCTACATATCTCCCGAGAGAACACTCACACGTGATCTGCATTGTTGTTTATGCAAATCCGACGGCGAACGCTGGGACAGCGCGTGACGTCATCCATTCAGTAACCAGCAGGCTGCAGACAGAACACCCAGATGCTCTTCTCCTCATCTCAGGCGATTTCAACCACGTTTCACTGTCTCCCATTCTGCCCACTTTCACCCAGTATGTCACATGCCACACTAGAGACAATAAAACACTGGATTTGTTCTACGCAAACACTAAGGAGGCGTACACCTCATCACAACTCCCCCCACTTGGGAGATCGGATCACAACTTGGTTCATCTCCGACCGGTGTACAAACCCCTAGTGCACAGACAACCTCCGGCCATGCACACTGTGGAGTTATGGTCTGAGGAGACAATGGACACTCTAAAGGACTGTTTTGAAGCCACTGCCTGGAAGCAGCTCTGCGATCCACATGGTGAGGACATCGATGGCCTCATTCACACCTTCACGGGCTACCTCAGCTTCTGTGTGGACAAATCCATTCCCACCAAGACCATACGGCGTCACTCAAACAACAAACCCTGGATCAACCCTGAGATAAAAACACTTCTGAGAGAGAAGAAGGGGATCTTCAGGTCGGGGAACAGGGAGATGCTGAAGTCCGTACAGAGGGAGCTGAGGAGAAAGATCAGAGAAGGCAAGGACAGCTTCAGGAAGAAGATGGAGGACAAGCTGCAACAGAGCGACATCAGCGGGGTCTGGAGAAACCTCAAAACCATCTCGGGGCTCCAGAATACCTCCCCCCAGGCCACGGGGGGCAGGGAGTGGGCGAACAACCTGAATCTGTTTTTCAATAGATTTGACCAACCGCCCTCCCCCCTGTCTGCACAACAACCACTGCTGCCTCTAAGAAATCAAGTCCTGCTACCCACTCCCCACTCCACCGACACCCCCCCCACTCCCAACACACAGCCCCCCATCCTGACCCTGACCAAGACCCAGGTGAGGACGGAGCTGAGGAAGATCAAGGCGAGGAAGGCGTCGGGACCGGACGGCATCAGCGCAAAGCTCCTCAAGTCCTGTGCAGACCAGCTGTGTGGGATTGTGACGTATATCTTCAACATGAGCCTGAAACTGGGGAGGGTACCACAGCTGTGGAAAACATCTTGTGTGGTACCTGTACCAAAAACTTCCCACCCCAAAGACCTGAACAGCTACAGACCGGTGGCCTTGACGTCCCACTTGATGAAGACCCTGGAGAGACTGCTCCTTGCTCATCTCCGCCCCCTGGTGGAACCAGCGATGGATCCACTCCAGTTCGCCTACCAGCATGGCATTGGGGTGGAGGATGCGGTGATCTTCCTCCTTCACCGTTCTCTGTCCCACCTGGAGAAGCCCGGGAATATGGTGAGGATCATGTTCTTTGACTTCTCCAGTGCTTTCAACACCATCCAACCGATGATCCTGAAGGACAAGCTGCTGCGCGCAGGGGTGGACCAGCACCTGTCATCATGGATCCTGGACTACCTCACGAACCGGCCTCAGTTTGTGAGAACCCGGGACTGTGTTTCCGACACGATCATCAGTAGCACGGGGGCCCCCCAGGGAACGGTGCTGGCTCCCTTCCTGTTCACTCTTTATACTGCGGACTTCTCACACAACACAACACATTGCCATCTACAGAAGTTCTCTGATGACTCTGCGATCGTTGGTCTCATCTCCAGCGGAGATGAAGCTGAGTACAGAGGGCTTATCCAGGACTTTGTGGACTGGTGCCATCGGAACTGCCTCCAGATCAACGCGAGGAAAACTAAGGAGCTGGTGGTGGACTGCCGCAGGCATGGGCAGCCCCTCACAGCACCAGTAAATATACAGGGAACAGACATCGAGATGGTGACATCCTACAAGTACCTGGGTATTCATCTGAACAATAAACTAGACTGGTCACACAATACTGACGCACTCTACAAGAAGGGACAGCGCAGGCTGTTCCTGCTGAGGAGACTCAGGTCTTTTGGTGTACAAGGGGCGCTGCTGAAGTCATTCTATGACACGGTGGTGGCATCAGCCATCACTTTTGGAGTGGTCTGCTCGGGCAGTGGCATCACTGCAGCCGATAGGAAGAGACTGAACAAACTGATTAAGAAAGCTAGCTCTGTCCTGGGGCAACGCCTTGATCCGATGGAGGAGATAGGAGAGAGAAGGACGGTGGCTAAACTGTCATCTCTGCTGGAGTCCGAGTTCCACCCTATGCAGGACATACTGGATGCACTGAGGAGCTCATTTAGCAGCAGACTACATCATCCCAGGTGCACAACCGAGAGGTTTCGTAGGTCCTTCCTACCAACGGCTGTCAGACTGTACAACCTAAGCAGGGCTGCTCGCAGAGATAGCAAAAAGACGTAACAAACTAATAGTTTTTTTTGAATGCAAAAGATGCAATAGACTTACACAATGGTCCTCTCCGGCATACAACTAGGAACATACCGGTCGCTATGGAGGGTGAGAATATGTATGGGCACATAATCATACCATGTAGGATAACTAAATAGACGGTTATGCTGTTTCATCCCACCTAGCAACAATGCTCTGCACTGTGTGTGTTTATATATTTACATATTTATTCCATCTAGCTACAATGCTCTGCACTGGGTGTGTTTATATTTATATATCTATATATTTATTCCATCTAGCTACATTGCTCAGCACTGGGTGTGTTTATATACTTGCATATTTATTCCACCTAGCTGCAATGCTCCGTACTGTGGGTGTTTATATATTTACATATTTATTCCATCTAGCTACAATGCTCTGCACTGTGTGTTCATATATTCATGTATTTATTCCATCCAGCTACAATGCTCTGCACTGTGTGTCTGTGTGTGTGTGTGTATATATATATATTTTATAGTAATATGTACATATGTATATTAGCTGCTCTTGCTTGCTTGTTTTTTTTTTTTTTTCTTGCCTTCTGATTGTTGCTCTGAGTGTTGCTATCCCTGTGCTGTTGCAATCCTGGAATTTCCCCGTTGTGGGACTAATAAAGGCTTATCTTATCTTATCTTATCTTATTCTCCTCCTGTATTGGTGTGTGCCTGTCACCCTGTGTCTGTTCTTTCCCATAGGGTTGCCGGCTGAACGGTCTCCTGCCTCTGTGCCCGAAGCAGACGCCACCACCAATACATTTACATTCCGCTGACACACACCCATACACCCCTGCTGTTAATAAACAGTTTGAACTACTCTGAACCTGTGTGTGTGCGTCTCCTGAGCCGAACGTTATGTCAAGTTGTAGTTCTGTTGCAGGCCCCCTCAAACTATGGTAGAAATGACAATCACCCAGCCAAAGGTTGATGCACCATCAAAACTTTTCAAAAATTTTTAAGGTGAAAATCTTAGTATTGCTTTAAAATCTCAGTTGCTAATTTCAGCCACTGTATATTGCTCTGAGAACACAATGGATGTGGGTGGCAGGTGTGCGATACATTTACTGACAAAGAAAAATGAATGATGTCTAACTGTTATCAGAGGAAGTAAAACCGTCAGATGCAGAGTTAATATTTAATTTTCTTTTTCTTTTATGTGAACAGATAGCAAACAATACTGTAGGAGAACAGCCACCACAGCTGAACAATTTGTCATATCCGTGCGCTGCGTAAAAGCGCACGAAGGATAAGAGATGAAAACCCAACGCAGGAGAGTGTTGTCTGTGAATTTTATTGAGCACAGAGGTGATACACAAATGGATCTTGACTAAGCTCCAATGAGCGTGCAGAGAAAGACACAGGATTCAGTCAACTGTACTCTCTGGTTCATTGGATAATAGAGGAGGAAGAATGGGCCCCACACGCTCCCAGACGGTATTGGGCAGCGGAGAAGAAGGGCAATAATAACACAGGGTTACAAAAATAATTTTTTTGTAAGTTGTCTGTGTTTTTTCAACTGATTTAAAACAATTTTGCACCGCTGAATCAGAAAATGACATCCGTTTCTCTCGATCAGGTGCTAAGTAAAAACTTGTACTTACTTAGTACTTAGTACTGTGCATGTACTTGCCTTTATATAAAGGTAAGTACTGTACATGTATAGTACTTACTTAGTACTGTGCATGTACTTGCCTTTATATAAAGGTAAGTACATGTAAATTGAATGTTATGTCATCATTGTTCAAAATTCAGAGAATTTCAAGGCATAAAAAAGAATTTTGCATCATATAATGCGAAAATACCCGTACATGTAAACAAAAATGTATAAAACAACATGCGGCCATAATTCAAAAAGTTGACCTGATTGATCAAAACCAATGTGATTTTTGGATTCAGCACATCAAAACTGTCCTAAATCAGCTAAAAAAAAAAACAAAAAAAAAACTTTGACAATAAATTTGGTGTTGACCAGTGTAATAAGGAGAAAAGCCCCCGACGGAACGGTGGGCAAAGGTTCTTACAATAGGAGAATCAACAGAGTGGTCCAACTCTGGAGTGGGCATGACATCCAATGAACCAGCAAGTAAAAGGAGAACAGACAGGGTATAAATAATGCCAATCATAACGAGCAAAGCGCCTGCCGGTGTGAGTGAGTGTGCAGAGTGAAGCACAAATGGCAAACACCTGTACACAGACAGGAGGAGGAGGGGTGGCTGTCAATTGTCAGAGAGTGGGGCAGCCCTAGAGGGGCTCAGAGCACTGCCTGACAACAAATAAGGAACACTAACTAGTAAACAACAGACACAAAAAATAATAAGAGAAAAGCAGCCACATTATGAAGGAGGGTTTGGAAAAATCCAAAACCCCGCTCATGACAATTACCAGCACATCTGTCATAAAGCTGATTTAAGGAAAGGGGGCAAACATTAGGATGTGGTTAACTGAACACATAATAAATCCACAACTCAAATACAGATACATTTCTATTAATGACAACTACTGAATCAAATGTTACGTTGACACAGGTGATGAAAATCACATTAAAAATAAGGAAGAAACACCTGTCTCAGTGCACTTTTGTCACTGTCTTATATAATAATAATAATAATATATTTATTTTTTTCACACTTTTCATGATCCACGCTTTTGTTAGCTCTGGATAAGATTATTGTAACTCTTTATTATCAGGTTGTCCTAAAGTATCTTTAAAGGGTCTTCAGTTGATTCAAAATGCTGCTTCCTCCACGACAAGTTGACCACCTCCACGACAAGTAAGACATCACAACTCTCATCTTTATCTACGCTCATCCCCTGTGCACAGGCGAAGATCCATGCCGGCGGACCTCTCCCTCCTGGCAGTGGACCAAGCAACACTCCATATCCACAAACACAAAAACTTCCTCTCCAGCAGTAACCAGGACAGCGGGTGCTGTCTCCCTGGCCAGAGCCTTCGGGTTGAACCTGAGCACAACTCCATCTCTGCAACCAGTAAGCACTGGACATTTCTGTACTTCCCCTCCGGGGTCAAACGCTAATCCTCCCTGTCTCTGCTTATCCTTATGGTTGCCAGGCTGCACGGTGCTCTGCTTGCCCCCGGCTGCTACATCTACACACACATGCACGCACACACACACTCTGAACATAATAAAGCTACAGTGGGGAAAAAAGTATTTAGTCAGCCACCAACTGTGCAAGTTCTCCCACTTAAAAGATGAGAGAGGTCTCCAATTTTCATCATAGGTATACCTCAACTATGAGAGACAAAATGAGAAAAAAAAAATCCAGAAAATCACATCGAAGGATTTTTAATGAATTAATTGGTAAATTCCTCGGTAAAATAAGTATCTGGTCAAAAACAAAAGTTCATTTCAATACTTTGTTATATACCCTTTGTTGGCAATGACAGAGGTCAAACGTTTTCTGTAAGTCTTCACAAGGTTTTCACACACTGTTGCTGGTATTTTGGCCCATTCCTCCATGCAGATCTCCTCTAGAGCAGGGATGTTTTGGGGCTGTCGCTGGGCAACACAGACTTTCAACTCCCTCCAAAGATTTTCTATGGGGTTGAGATCTAGAGACTGGCTAGGCCACTCCAGGACATTGAAATGCTTCTTACGAAGCCACTCCTTCATTGCCCGGGCAGTGTGTTTGGGATCATTGTCATGCTGAAAGACCCAGCCACGTTTCATCTTCAATGCCCTTGCTGATGGAAGGAGGTTTTCACTCAAAATCTCACAATACATGGCCCCATTCATTCTTTCCTTTACACGGATCAGTCGTCCTGGTCCCTTTGCAGAAAAACAGCCCCAAAGTATGATGTTTTCACCCCCATGCTTCACAGTAGGTATGGTGTTCTTTCTCCTCCAAACACGACAAGTTGAGTTTTTACCAAAAATTTCTATTTTGGTTTCATCTGACCATATGACATTCTCCCAGTCCTCTTCTGGATCATCCAAATGCTCTCTAGCAAACTTCAGACGGGCTTGGACATGTACTGGCTTAAGCAGGGGGACACGTCTGGCACTGCAGGATTTGAGTCCCTGGCGGCGTAGTGTGTTACTGATGTAGCCTTTGTTACTTTGTTCCCAGCTCTCTGCAGGTCATTCACTAGGTCCTCCCGTGTGGTTCTGGAATTCTTGCTCACCGTTCTCGTGATCATTTTGACCTCACGGGGTGAGATCTTGCGTGGAGCCCCAGATCGAGGAAGATTATCAGTGGTCTTGTCGTCATCGTCGGCCTCTGTCGGTCTATGATGACCATGGAAGAGAATCCTAAACGTCTACTCTGCTGGAACAGCACCGCCTGTAGCTGAACAGGCCGATGCGCACCGGTGTTCTACCTTCCAGCGTTGGGCGTTGGTAGGATTCAAGCCTGGGCAGGAAGATATGGAGGACAAGATGTTACCCATTCAGCATGTCCCCCCTCTCCACGTCACTGATGAATCCAAAGGAACAGCAGGGCTGCTATAGTTTGGCACCAGCGCCGTCGCAGGAGCTGCCAGGAAGATGTTGAGCACAACAGAGAACTGCCTTAGGGACTCCGACTCCGGATTTTTCCTCAGGGTTGACTCCCGAAGCCTTTCCCGTGACCGGGTATGCCGCAAGGCAGCGGAGGTTTGAAATCAGGGTTTACCTTCCTCTAGATTGGCTACCTTCCCAGGTTGACGAGCCACCATCTACCCGAAGCATCTGGTTTTAAGGCGCCAGAGATCCGCCCTCGCCCCTTCTCCTATTAGTAAAAGCAGTTCCGCCTGGCTTAGAGACTAAACCATACGGGCAGGCTAGGAGTTGGACTTGGTTGTCAGAGGCTTTTTGAGACGCATGCCGTAAGGAGCATTTTGTGAGCACTGGGAGCTTAACCCCAGTGCCGCTCCTGGCTATGACAACCTTGGAACCAAGGAAGACATACAAGTGGTCTTGTATGTCTTCCATTTTCTAATAATTGCTCCCACAGTTGATTTCTTCACACCAAGCTGCTTACCTATTGCAGATTCAGTCTTCCCAGCCTGGTGCAGGTCTACAATTTTGTTTCTGGTGTCCTTTGACAGCTCTTTGGTCTTGGCCATAGTGGAGTTTGGAGTCTGACTGTTTGAGGTTGTGGACAAGTGTCTTTTATACTGATAATGAGTTCAAACAGGTGCCATTAATACAGGTAACGAGTGGAGGACAGAGGAGCCTCTTAAATAAGTTGTTACAGGTCTGTGAGAGCCAGAAATCTTGCTTGTTTGTAGGTGACCAAATACTTATTTTAAGAAGGAATTTACCAATTAATTAATTAAAAATCCTTCAATGTGATTTTCTGGATTTTTTTTTCTCATTTTGTCTCTCATAGTTGAGGTATACCTATGATGAAAATTGGAGACCTCTCTCATCTTTTAAGTGGGAGAACTTGCACAATTGGTGGCTGACTAAATACTTTTTTGCCCCACTCTAACTGAATCTGCTTTTGAGTCTGAGTCTGCTCACTGGGTCATAAAACCATGTCAGTACGACTCCGCCAAAATGACCCAGCAGACAGCACGTAAGGTAAACAACTTATGCCTGTTTTCCACTAGCCCAGCACACCTCGGTACGGCTCGATTCACTTCAGTACGGCTCGGAATGCTTCTGTCTCCATTAGCACGGTGTTGTGCTTGTGCTGTGATGGTTTGTTAGGAGGTTTTAGAAGCGGGGCGGCAGCAGATTCTCAGCGAGGCGGGGCCACACTCCCGTGACGTTACGCACCCGACTGAGTCCTTATTTACACGAGACAAAAAAGGATCCAAGGATTATTGCCTTGCTCGCTCTGTGGTTTTATCTCACAATTAATTTTATCTCATAATTAAGCTGCAACAACACAAGTCACTTTTGTTTTGAATTAACTGCCAAATGACCTAGAAATAATGAGCTGAAACTTGTTTTTATTCGTATTAAATAATGAGACGGTGGCACACTGGACTACACCAAATTGTATTATTTTTTACATCCTAGGGCATTTTGGATGTACTGAATTAAAAAAATTCATGTTTTTCACCTTCAGGTCAACGTTTGGAACAACAGTATTATTATTTTCCGTTTAGATGATACTACACTCCTTCTAAAGTATTGTAAATCTCTGAATTTGGAATGCTGATAGAACATTCAATTTACATATACTTGTACCTACTTTGACTTGGTGCTAATTTTTTATGATATTTCAATAAAAAGAACAGAAAGCTTACAAAAAGATTTGTTTTTTGGTCTAGTTAAAAGTTACATTACCTTTACAATGGTTGACCCATGACAGGAAGATCAGCATAATTTTGATCAGACTAGGCAATGGAATTTCTATGTAATTATACTGTTTTATAATTCAGTGTTATAACAGACAAACCACACTTTCCAAAACAATTCCATTTTATTATATACAAAATATTAAAAGAAAAAAAAAAACTTTGCAACACAACATGAAGGTTAATCGACATTTTATACACGCCGACCACTGAGTGTCTACACCAGCTTCCCAAACTGGGTCACGAAGACTCGGATGAATTAATCCATCTCTGCCAGCTGTGGGTCAGGAAGGCTCGGTTGAATAATCCGTGCGGGCTGTCGCGGCGGACGCGTGGGATGATTCTACAAGGAAAATGCACACAATAAAATACTGCACGAAAGTGCAATATATACAGAAAAGACAATAGTTTTTAACAAGAATACATAAGCTTATTTCAGCGTATTGTTCACATGAATAATTAAAATAAAAGCTTTAGTCCGCAGTGTGCTGCAATAAAGCAGCGATCCATCCACAAATGAACAGCTTTTTTATTGCATAAATAAACTGAGCGTCTTACCGAATATATTTGCGAAAAAACGCACAATAAAAAAAATTAAAACTCACCGTTAAAGGACTCCAATGTCGAGACCTCCCAGTATACTTTTTCATTCCGGGCGGCTCCGTCTAACTCGTGCTGAATACGTTCGTCTGACAATGCAGCGAGCAGACACTGCACCTCCTTATTGGTCCATGGAACACCCTTATTACGCAAAGCCATTTTTGATAGAGAATAAATGAAAATAGCACAGCAATACACTGAAAAGGAACCGCCAACAGTGGCTGCGTGCTGAGTAAAGGCAGTCGTGAAGATTCTTTTTTTTTTTTTTTTTTCAAAAACTTTATTGAGAAGGTCGTGAAGATTTGGTAGATGAGGAGGAGGAGAGGGGCAGTTACAACCTGACCAATCAGCGCCGGTTACGACCTGACCAATCAGCGGTGACCAGTCTGTTAACGTCACAACACGGCACAGCTCAGCACTGCTGTACCCTGCCCTGGAGCGGGGCTGAGAATCGCGGCTGTTAAACCGTGTTGGGGCTTGTGGAAAAGCGTACAAAGCGTGCTGAGCCGTCCCGTGTCGCGCTAAAGCGTGCTAGTGGAAAAGGCCCTTTAGAGGCTCGAGTGGATCAGTTATCTTACCAGCAGCAGGTAATCCTCACTCAGCTGGTTCAAATTAATGATCGGTTGGATCGCCTGGCAGGTCCGCAGGCCTTCCCTCCATCTACAGGTAGTTCCACTGCCCCCGCTCACTCCCAACCAGTTCAGGCTTCATCTTCCCAGCTGACACCGATTCCCACACCCACTCACTTCAGCGGCAAGCTAGGGGAGGCTAGGGCAGGGATGGGCAGTGAGGGCCATTCCACTGCAGGTTTTTTGTTCCACCCAGTCTCTTCAGCAGGTGTGTGCTCTGATCAGCTTCAAGGGTTGCTAATCGTTGAAAACACCTGCTGAAGAGACTGGGTGGAACAGAAAACCTGCAGTAGAATGGCCCTCCATGGCACATGATTGCCCACCCCTGGGCTAGGGGGTTCCTTCTCCAGTGTGGGATAGTTTTCCAGCGGGTGCCCGGGGACTTCCCCACCAATCACAGCTGAATAGGTTACGTGGTTAATCTCCTAGAGGGGCGGGCGTTAGCGTGGGCTTATGCAGTGATGGCTAGGGCTGTTTATGCAAACATGACATGTGACCAGTTCGTCAGTGAATTTAACGAGGTGTTCGACCACTCCGACCGCGATAGTGTGCTGCTAAACTTAAGACAGGGAGGCAAGTCCGTAGCTGACTTTCCCATCGACTTATGGGTGGTGGCCAAGGAGGTGGGGTGGGAGGACGCCTCGCTCTGAAGCATATTTGTCAGGAGCCTTAGCCCTAGCCTGCGGGATGAGCTAGCCTGCTTAGAAAAACCTAGTTGGTTAACTGAGCTGATTTCGCTAGCCATTAGCCGAGATAACAGGCTAAGGGAGTGCGCTGCCGTGTGTAACACTTCTGGTCGCTCGGGCACCCAGTCTCGCCGCTCCCTGCAGCCCCGCCATTGGCCCCATCTCCCTCAGAGTCCTCAGATGCCCCTGAGCCAATGGTAGTTGGGCAGTCTAAACTGCCGTTAGCAGAGAAGCAGCGCCGCCGCGAGCTTAGGCTATACCTCTATTGTGGAAGCGAG
This sequence comes from Pholidichthys leucotaenia, assembly GCA_020510985.1. Taxonomy (NCBI): domain Eukaryota; kingdom Metazoa; phylum Chordata; class Actinopteri; order Cichliformes; family Pholidichthyidae; genus Pholidichthys; species Pholidichthys leucotaenia. The sequence continues at coordinate 70,784,235 of CM035843.1, forward strand.
GAGCATGAGGTAGCGTCCTGTCCTATATGCCCAAAAGGGGGAGTCCGTGCGTCACAGTAGGAGGACTCACGGACTCACCTCAGTCTAATCCCCTCACCAGATTCCTTTTACCCATCCGTTTTATTCACAACCACACTGAGATAGCCACACATGCCTTAGTTGATTTGGAGCCAAGCAGAGCTTCATTTCGGGGGAACTGGCAACCCAGTTGGGGCTTCCCTGCCACCCATTGAAGACCCCCCTGAGACTCATTGCCCTGTCTAAAGCCCCTCTTGCCATAGTGTCCAAGCAGACCGCTCCTGTGTCAGTCATTATATCTGGAAATCATCGGGAGGAGCTCAGGCTGTTTATGCTGCCGGTTTCCTCCTCTCCTGTCATCCTCGGCTACCCCTAGCTCCGACTACACAACCCATCCATCGACTGGCGCTCAGGGAGCGTGGTTTCGCGGAGCTCATTCTGCCTCCATGACTGCCTGCAGTCCGCTGCCTGCTCGCCATCCGTGCCCCTCGTTGCCCCCGTCAACCCCCCTCCCAACCTGTCCAAAGTCCCTCCTGAGTATCATGACCTGGGGGCCACTTTCAGTAAGTCCCAAGCTCTATCTCCCCCCCCCACTGCCCATATGATTGTGCTATCAACCTCCGGGCTGGAGGCCTGCTGCCGTCAAGTCGACTTCACAGCCTGTCAGCACCGGAGCGGGAGGCTATGGAGACCTATATTAAGGAGTCTTTAAACTCGGGCATAATCCGGCCGTCGTCCTCGGTGGTGGGGGCGGGGTTTTTTGTGGGCAAGAAAAACGGCTCGCTGAGGCCCTGCATCGACTTTCGAGAGCTTAATAATATTACTATCAAGGACAAATACGCACTTCCCCTGATTAATATGGCATTTGATTCCCTCCGGGGGGCCTCCTGGTTCACCAAACTGGACCTCTGCAATGCATACCACCTGGTGCGGATCCGGGAGGGCGACGAGTGGAAAACAGGATTCCGGACCCCTAGCGGCCATTTCGAATACCTTGTTATGCCATTTGGGCTGACCAATACCCCCGCCATATTCCAGCGCCTCATTAATGATGTGCTGAGGGACTTTTGGGGCTCTTTTGTTTTTGTGTATTTGGATGACATTTTGATTTTTTTCTCAGTCCGTGGATGAGCATCAGGTGCACGTGAGGCGAGTCTTGCAGCGTCTCCTTGAGAACAAACTATTCATGAAGGCCGAGAAATGTGAGTTCCACCCCTCCAAGACGTCATTCCTCGGGTTCATCATTTCCCATAATGAGGTCATCCCAGACCCCAATAAGGAAAAAGCGGTGGTAGAGTGGCCCACTCCTTCTTCCAGAAAGCAACTCCAACAGTTTTCAGGATTCGCCAATTTCTACCGCCGCTTCATCAGGAACTATAGTATTGTTGCTCTCCCCCAACCCGTCTCACATCCTCCAAGTTGCCCTTTTGGTGGACGGAGGGGGCTGAGGCGGCTTTCACTGATCTAAAATCTAAATTTTCTTCCTCTCCCATCTTGGCACAGGTTGACCCCGGTCTACAATGCCTGGTAGAGGTGGACGCCTCAGACTCGGGGGTTGGAGCCGTGCTGTCCCAGCGCTCCCCGATTGATGACAAGATCCGCCCCTGTGCGTTCTTCTCCCGTCATCTCTCCCTGGCGTAGAGGAATTATGACATTGGTGACAGGGAGCTCCTGGAGGTCAAGCTTGCACTGGAGGAGTGGCGCCATTGGCTGGAGGGGGCCTCCCAGCCGTTTGTTGTCTGGACAGACCACAAAAACCTGGAGTACCTCAGAACGGCCAAGCGCCTGAACGCGTGCCAGGCCTGCTGATCCCTGTTTTTTGGCCACTTCAACTTCACCATTACCTACCATCCTGGGTCCAAAAATACCAAGCCTGACACCTTGTCTAGACAATTCGCCTCAGATGCAATGGAGGTGTCAGAGCACCCCATCGTCCCCCCATCGTGCATCGTGGGCGCCCTCTTGTGGGGCATCAAAGAAAAGGTCCTGAGAGCGCCCAGATGTGAAAATCTACAGTATGACTGCCTTCAGCCCAACTGTCATTCTGTCACAAACAAAACAACAGCTCGCGTCACTGTCACTTCTGAAACTTTACTCTGGCAGTCTTGCAGCTCTTGACACACAGTATCAGGCTGTTACATACCAGCCATGGACAAACAAGGACACCCAAGCAGAGGCATTTTGGGTTGAAGTGCTCAAATACAAAGACAGCAGTGGAGACTAGGCTTTCAAAGAATTTGCTCTCTTTGCTGTCTTTGCTTCCAACGCCTTTAAGCAATGCTGATGTAGAACAAGTATTCTCACAAATGAACGTGGTCAAGTCCAACCTTGAGGAACAGAATGGGACAGGACACACTCAGCAGCATACTCCACATAAAATATGGACTGAGAGACAAGGTATGTGCTGCAAAGATTTTATGCCAAGGACAGGAGGTTTTACACTAGGCCTGCTTGAGAAGGCTCATGTGTGTCTCTTCTTTTAAACAGTTTAAAAGCTTAAGTTTTTAAAATTTTTTGTTCACTGTTAACTTTACTTTCAATTTGCTGTTGTTTATGCAGAATACACATCTTTTTTTGATCACAGTTTAAGAATTTAAGTAATTCAAAGTTTTTATGCTAACTGTGTTTATTATAAATTTGCTGTTTATGCAGAATGCACGTCTTTAGAGTTTATAAAATTCAGTTATTCAATTCAACTGTGTTTACAGTGAATTCACTGCAAACAAAAAATTATATATATATATATACACACACACACACACACACACACACACACACACACACACCAGGGATAGGCAACTATGTGCCATGGAGGGCATTCCACTGCAGGTTTTCTGTTCCATCCAGTCGCTTCAGCTGTTGCTTTCTCTAATTAGCAATCCTTGAAGCTCATCACTGCAAGCACCTGCTGAAGAGACTGAGTGGAACAGAAAATCTGCAGTGGAATGGCCCTCACTGCCTATCCCTGATCTATACTATTATGGTAAATGGTGTTCACTTATATAGTGCTTTTTACTCAACTCTGGATGACCAAAGCGCTTTACAAATCCTGCTATCAACCCATTCACACACATACTGATGGCAGCAGAGCTGCCATGCACTGGTGCTGGTCTGACCCACCAGGAGCAACTGGAAGTTCAGTATCTTGCTCATGGACACTTTGATATATAAACAGAGTGGGAATCGAAGCACTGACCGTCCGATTAGTAGTCGGCTACACTACACCTGCTGTAGTGTTGCACAAACAGCCTCTCTTTAACACAATGTGGTAGGTTGCCTGTTGGGCTTATTTCCATAGAGCCGGTTGCTTGTTTCTCTCGTGAAACCTGACAACTCTGGTTGCCTCTCAATGGAACTCCCCTGTATAAATAAAAAGTGAAAAAAGTATCACTCAAATTAGTGAAGTTGAAGTAACTCAAATGTATGATCAAGTGTATTTGAGTAGTTTTTCTTTAAAAAATGCACTCAAAAGTGAAAGTATCCTTGTACCTGAGTAAATGTAGCTGTTACAACCCACCTCTGATTACACCCAACCAGGCAATGAGATGTAGACATGGCAGGTATTTGTAATGCTTTATAACAACTAGTGCATTTCCCATAAAAAGCAAGTATTCCTGTCTGAAACAGGTATCCCAATCAGGCTTTACAGGCCCAGATGTAGGCTGTGTTTGAAAGTGGAATACAAAGAGGTGTAGCCTATATGTAGGCAGTCATATATGTTAGACTTTGACAAATATGAAAGAGACTGAATGGCACTAAGATGTATTTGATTGTGTGAATATTAATTACAGAATACCTAATTATTGAAAATGAATGGGACATCCAGTATTAGCGACTGTTTAGGAACTCTTGTTTATCTGTTTGTCAGATCACTTAACTCGGCCAACACTCACCCAGAGTGGTGGCCTAGTTGACAGAGCATCTGCCCCGCAACTGGGAGGTTGGGGGTTCAAGTCCTGACGGAGTCATTACCAAAGACAAAAACGGTACTTCCCGCCTTCTAGCTTTGTGCACAGTGTAATAGAATGGAAGGAGAAGGTGTTTGTGGTGGTGCCTTGCATGGTAACAACCCCTTCTACTGTGCTTGATGGACTGAATGACAACACAAATGTCTTATTTGTGTGATCTTTTATCACTTATATTCATAATAGTGTTGTATCTTGCACCATTATAATTATTTTATTTTATATCACTGTTCAATGATGGAGTTAAGTGTAATATTGAATTTGTTCTGTGTATCGTCAATAAACTCCTGCTGTACTATAAGAGGACACATTTACAAATATTTGAGACCCATTCTAGTGCATCCTTTTATACTGTAGCAATATTTGGTCATTAAAAGTTTTTTAAAACTGTAATCAAACAAATTAAGTACAAAACACCCAACATTATATCCACAAGAAGGACCTGTTTTACTGCAACCATTGCATCAGTGTTGCCCATTTATTTAACTAAAAATTATTTATTTCATTATCTGGGCATTTTTGTGTCCCGTTTGGTCACGGTTGTCCTAACCATGCATATGTGGGTGCAGATATGGAATTGATCTGGCCATTCCACTCCAAAATCATGACAGTATTATTATTAAGTTTTAATTCTTTGACACACGCGAGCACTCTGGGAGAAGCACTATCAGGAACTGGTGGTCCTGCAAAGGACAGCGGTGTAGGGAGCGTGAAATGAAGAGGCTGAATTATTTCTCAATTCAGATTTATTACAACTTCACATCCCCAGCTCGCTCTCTCTAACAGGAACAAGAGAGTGAGCTGCAGTAAACCCCCACATTTATACCAGGTACATCAAAGTCACAATCACACCATCAAGTCAAATCCCCCTATTCACAATTGTAGTATGAAGTGCCTATAAAATTATTTGTCATAAGGTACAGGAATTATTTATTTTATTTAATAGTGGGTGTGAAAGGAGGCGGAGACAAACCTTCACTTCTACACCCGCTAAATTAAATAAAAGCACTCGTAAAAGGGGCACCAGTCCTAACGGACAATAAAATTAACTTTAATTTTATTTAATTTTGTACCTTAAATTACTTAATGAATCAGTCTCAAAGTTTCAGTGAGTTTTTGTCCTGCCGTGATTAGGAAACCTGTATATGCGAAAGGAAAACGCTTCTACTGCTCTTATTCACTCTTTTATTAAAATCATTCAGGTTACATGGCATGGCGTTCAAATGATGAATAAACAGATTCAGATGATGACAGCGTAAAATATCACATCAACTGATATTGGGTTCCTGAACATAAAATCCAGCTTTACACCTCTGCAGAACCAAGGAGAAACTAGACTTATGTTTCAACGGTAAATGAGGCTGGAATGTTTTAACAAAACATCGCAATTTTATGGGGAAAATTCATAAGCTAATTATCTAAAAATGACTCCTGAATTAATCTACAAAATTTAAGGGCAGTTACTTAAAAATGACTAAGAGTTTTTGCTTCAGTTTACAGTGCTATCCTGCGGCTGAGAGACTAATTGAGCCCTGAAATAAGGGCCATATTCAATTGTAATTTAATTGTTAGGACATCACGTTTTAACCCAGGAAATAGGAGAAATAAGAGTCTCACTCACACAACGGCCGTTGGTCTAAGTTCCGCGGGTCGGTACCGCTGGGTTTTGAAGTTAGGACGTCGGAGGAAGCTGCTGCAAGATGCCTCCTCACAGCCGTGGAAGTGTAAACTCAGCTGGGGGCTCTCCAGACAATGGCAGCAGTGGGTGGTCTGTCACAGAGCGGTGTGAAAAGTCCTTTGAAAAAGAGTCCAAATTTGGGGTCTCTGGTAGCAGGATCGACCCAAAAACTGAAGAAAAATCTTTTCAGTCTCTGTTCACTTTAAACTAGGCAAATTAAAGGTCCACTTTAATGGCGTGAAAAGTCATGAAAAAAAAATGTTAGAAAAACATTTACTAGGATAAGAATGGCTTCTGAGGTGAAGGAAAAAAAGTTTGAGAATTTGATTCTCTAAAAGGGACGAGCTCTAAAGAAAAAAATGGCTTCTCCTCAGTTTCCAGAATATAAGGAAAGACTTGACAAACACACAGAGAATAAGATAAAACTTCACAGGGCCTTGAAACGGTGGAATAAAATCTTCTTCTGAGATCTAGATTACTATTCTGCTTCTTTAATCTTAATTTAGTTCCTAATCTTTCTCAAAATCTCTTTCTTTCTTCTTTCTGTGTTTCTAATTCTTAATTCTATTACCGCTTTGCTGTTCTAATCTTCCTGCCTGTTCTTTGTCTACCCTTTGTCTTCTTTTCTGATCTCTTTTTCTTTTTCTAACTCTCCAACTAAACTCAAATCTAACTTCTGTCTTTTAAAGTTACCTCGCCGGGTCGTAAAACTGATGATGTAGTCGCAAGACTGACCAATCGGCTTTTTCAGAAGCAGTTTGAAATGGCTGCTATCCAATGTGAGAACACTTCTTTGTTTGAGAGCAGCCAATCAAATGAAGACACCATCCCATGAAATTTCAGAGGGAAAATCAACACTCAGTCAGTTCTTATGAGATAAATGCTCAATATAAAATCTAACTAAATTAAATGACTTGGCTAATATATGGTGATCATGCATTTATACCATTACTCCAATAACACTCATGAATATAACATTTCTTATACATAATTATAATACATGCATTCACATTTAGATCAAGATTAGAACAGCAGAACATGCAGCAAACCATGGTTGGTGATAAGAGGGATGATTTTCAGTGTCCTTAGGATCCAGAGGATAAGCTGAAAGAAACTTAATATTTAGAACAAATTAAAAGTCATCCTACGTACTGAAAACACATTCCGTAGGTATCCGCTAGGAGGTACTGTTGAGCTGTAGATGATTTCCTTTAGTATCTGGCGAAGGTACCTGGACAGCATAGGCTATAAAACCGTCAGATTAAGTGGTTTATGACTCTTTTAAAAACATTGGTTTCCTGTGAAAAGGTACGTTATCAAATGCAGTGTTCATGTTGAGAGGTCTGGTCTCCTGAGTTTTATGTTCCTTTGAGCCTTTAAAAGTAAATTGTTTACATTGGGGTCCTGGGAAAGCAAGCATCTTTGGTCAGGCCTGGAAGAAGCCTGCATGAGTCGACATAAAAGGCCAGTGATATTCCTGAAAGGGCAGAAAAGTGATATTCCTGTGTAATGAATAAAATGAAATTCCTGTAAACTGGAGAGAAGTGATCTTCTGTCTCGGCTGTGAGGAGACGATGATGCTACAGATCCCCCCTTTGTAGCGATGGTGAGCATCGGTCAGCGTCAGTACACACCCATGGCAGCTTCGTCTCCTTGGCAACACTTGACCTAAATACTGGGTTAAAAGGTTTTTGTGATGTCCATACACACTAGCATGCAAACAGTATCTATTACTAAGTACAGATCTTTGACTTTGGTTTACTGGAAGGACTTCCATGAATTTCCAAAAATAATTTGAATATGGACAAATGTAGATTATAAAATTGACTTGGAGTAGTAAGCTAAGGCATAGGTCTTGAAATGACTCAAAAATTCTAGCTACAAAAATAAGTACGTAATCTTACATACCTGAGGTAGGAATTTTGGTCTACAATGAAATAGCTATCATAGTAGTTAAAAAAAAAAAAAATTTGAATGGGTACAAAAATCAAAATGGAGTGCAAGAGCTATATATAAAAAATATAGGTTTGTATATAAGCATGCATATAACTTCAAAAATTCTAAAAATAAAGAAAAATAAAAGTCAAAACAAAGAATGCGAAACAAAAATGTATTGCTTATCTGAGGTAGATGTTTAGGTTAAGCAATATTGAGTTAATTCAAGGAGGTTCGAACTGAATTGGTTTAGCTGGACTAAACCATGGTTCCACAGAGGTCTTACTCAGAGGGTGTTTGAGACCTTTGTTCTGGAAGACTGAGCGAGCATGGGAAGTCATCATTGTTCTTTGAGTGGCAATGAGGAATAACTTTGTGACATCTGAAACAGGGGCAAGAAGCGGTAAAGGCAGACTCGTTGTCAAAGTGTTAGCTGAAAGTCTAATGTTTCTAGCTACCTTTCGAAGAAACACAGGCATTATATGTGGGTGAGCAGGGTCACCCTCTAACATGAAGAGTGACAAGTCCAAGACCTTGTTGAGTTTGAATGAGGCTTTGGAGCAAACATTCAAAACCAACACAGTATCTTGCAAAGTTTTGGTAACAGTTGGTGGTTCAACTATCTGGCATTTCAGTGTAGCGGTGTTGACAGATTTAACAGTAGACGTGCTAAGGCTAGCAAGGGGCCCTAATGATGAGGCCGTGGTTGAGAATTTACTTCAATTCAATTCAATTCAATTCAACTTTATTTATATAGCGCCATTTCACAACAACAGTCATCTCATAGCACTATCAACTGTAGGGGGGACCCCCACAGTTGCAGAAAGACCCCAGCAATCGGGCGATCCCCTGTGAGCAAGCATTTGGCAACGGTGGAGAGGAAAAACTCCCTTTTAACAGGAAGAAACCTCCAGCAGAACCAGGCTCAGGGAGGGGCAGTCATCTGCTGCGACTGGCTGGGGGGTGAGGGGATAGAGAAGAAGAAAAGAACAGACATGTAGAGAGCAAACAGCACGATGGGGACTCAATCTATGGGAGAGAACAAACAAATGTTAATGACCAGCAAAAAAAAAAAATATTTCATAGAGAGTGAGGAAAGGAGTGAGGCCCAGTGCATTACTGGAGGTCCCCCGGCTGACTAAACCTATTAGCAGCATAACTAAGGGAGGGTTCAGAAACACATGATCCCTCCCTAATTGTAGGCTATATCAAAAAGGTAGGTTTTAGCCCTATTCTTAAAAACAGAGATCGAGTCTGACTCCCGAATCCAGATTGGCAGCTGATTCCACAGGAGAGGAGCTTGATAACTAAAGGCTCTGCCTCCCATTGTACTTTTGGAGATTCTAGGTATTACAAGTAATCCTGCATTTTGGGAGCGTAGTGCTCTGTTAGGATAATACGGTAGTATCAGATCTTTCAAATAAAAAGGAGCCTGATTGTTTAGAGCTTTGTAAGTAAGAAGAAGGATTTTAAACTTAATTCTAAACTCTATGGGAAGCCAATGAAGGGAGGCCAGAACCGGAGAGATATGATCTCTCTTTCTAGTACCTGTTAAAACTCTTGCTGCAGCATTTTGGATCAGCTGAAGACTTTTTAAAGATGTTTTAGGACAGCCTGATAATAAAGAATTACAATAATCTAATCTCGAGCTAACAAAAGCGTGGATCAGCTTCTCAGCATCACTCTGAGACAAGATGCTCCTAATCTTGGCAATATTACGCAAATGATAGAAGGCAGTCTTAGAAACAAATTTAATATGTGAATTGAAGGACAAATCCTGATCAAAAATAACTCCAAGGTTCCTCACAGAGCTATTAAGAGAAAGAGTAACTGCATCCAAACTGAAAGTTTGATTTGGAAAGGAATTTCTAAGGTTTTTTGGACCAACAAGAATGACTTCAGTCTTATCTGAATTTAATAGCAGGAAATTACAAGTCATCCAAGCTTTGATTTCCTTAAGACAGGCTTCTAACTTGGCTAATTGATTAGTATCATCTGGCTTCATTGACAGGTATAATTGTGTGTCATCTGCATAACAATGAAAATGTATACAGTGCTTTCTAATAATGTTGCCTAACGGAAGCATATATAAACTAAAAATAGTAGGGCCTAGCACAGATCCCTGTGGAACTCCATGACTAAGCTTTGAGCTGAAAGAAAACTCATCATTTACATGAACAAACTGGAACCTATCAGATAAATAAGATCTAAACCACTGCAACGAAGTTCCATTAAGTCCAACATAGTGTTCTAATCTATCAAGTAGAATATTATGATCAATAGTATCAAAAGCTGCACTAAGATCTAAAAGGACAAGTACAGAAACTAGTCCATTATCAGATCCAATGAGGAGGTCGTTAGTGACCTTCGCTAAGGCTGTTTCAGTACTATGATGGATTCTAAACCCAGATTGAAACTCTTCAAGTAAACCATTTCCCTGCAGGTGGTCAAATAATTGCGTAGCAACAACTCTTTCTAAGATTTTTGAAATGAAAGGGAGATTAGAGATTGGTCTATAGTTAGCTAAAGCTCCTGGATCTAGCGTTGGCTTTTTGAGTAAGGGTTTAATTACAGCCGTTTTAAAAGCCTGCGGTACATGGCCTAAAGTTAATGAAGAATTGATTATATGAAGAATAAAGCTACCAATAAGTGGGAAGACTTCTTTAAATAACCTGGTAGGAATAGGGTCTAAAAGACAAGTTGAAGGTTTGGATGAGGAAACTATTTTGTCTAACTCACAAAGGTCGATTGGAGTAAACTCATCAAGACAGACATCAATAGAAGGAGTTGTAGTAGTTACAGTATTTAAGTTAACTGTGGGAAGAATCTGATTGATTTTATCTCTGATGGATGAAATTTTATTATTGAAAAAGTTCATAAAGTCCTGACTAGTAAGCTCTAAGGGGATGCTAGGATTGACAGAGTCCTGACTCTTTGTCAACCTGGCTACAGTACTGAAAAGAAACCTGGGATTATTCTTGTTCTCTTCTATTAATGCAGAGTAATAACTCGTTCTAGCTTTTCTAAGAGATTTTTTATAAATTAAAAGATGATTTCTCCAAGCTAAATAGATTTCATCTAAATTAGTAGAAAGCCATTTTCTTTCTAATTGACGAGTCTTCTGTTTTAAGCTATGAGTTTCTGTGTTGAACCAAGGAGTTAAAAATCTCTGATTAGACTTTTTCTTTTTTAAGGGGGCCACCAAGTCTAGAGCCTGATGCAGAGAAGCTGAAACACTATCCACCATGTTATCAATTACAGAAGGAGCAAGCTGTCTATAGCTTATTTCCGTTGTGTTGACACATGGCATAGAGGAAACAATCTGCATAAATTTGGAAACAGCATCATCTGAGAGGCATCTACTGTGATAATATTTTTCTTTAGGAGCCAAATAGTCAGAAATAGTAAAATCAAAGGTTAACAGACAATGGTCTGACAGTACAGGGTTATGAGGAGACACTACAAGATTTTCTATTTCTATGCCATATGTCAGAACAAGGTCCAGTGTATGGTGGAGGTAATGAGTAGAATTTCCTACTTTCTGAGAAAACCCAATCGAGTCTAATATTGAATTAAAAGCCACATTAAGGCAGTCACTATCTACATCCACATGTATATTAAAGTCCCCTACTATAATTATTCTATCTGATTTCAGCACTAAATCAGCTAAGAAATCAGCAAATTCGGATAAAAATTCTGAATAGGTTGATGGGGGACGATAAACTATGGCAAATAAAATTGGGTTTAACCTGAAATTGCTAAAGTGCCCAACACCGAGGACCAGGCCCTCAAAGGAATTATAACATGTTTTTTGCTTTACATTAACTAGTAATTTGGAATGGTAAATTGTTGCTACTCCTCCTCCACGACCAGAACTTCTGGGATTTTGACAGTTTAAATAACCAGAGGGAGTTGATTCATTTAAACCAACATAATCCTCTTGCCCTAACCAAGTCTCTGTAAGGGAAATTAAATCAATCTGATGATCAATTAACAGATCATGGACTAACAGAGACTTGGGAGTTAGAGACCTAATATTTAATAAACCACATTTAATTTTTAAATTATGAGGAGGAACAGAGGCCAAATCATTCAATTTAGAGGCTTTATGTTTAATTTGAGTTTTACCAATATTTTGCTTTATCACTTTGGGATGCTTATACATTATATTTTTATTTACTTTGGAGGGAGCAGACAACGATTCTCTGATGGGGAAGACAGGGGCTAAGCTGAGGGGTGGCGGATGAAGAGGAGCTGCAGAGAGGCGTGTAAGACTACGACTCTGCTTCCTGGTCCCAACTCTGAGTAGTCACGGTTTTGGAAATTTGGATAAAAAAGATGCCAGATTGTTAGATAAATGAGAAGCACCATCCAAAGTGGGATGAATGCTGTCTCGTCTCATAAGACCAGGTTTTCCCCAAAAAGAGCTCCAATTGTCAATGTAGCCCACGTCATTTGTAGGACACCACACAGACAGCCAGCGGTTCAAGGATGACGAGCGGCTAAACATGTCATCACTGGTCAGATTGGGGAGGGGCCCAGAGAATACTACAGTGGCAGACATCGTTTTTGCAAACTCACACACCGATTCTATATTAAGTTTCGTGACTTCCGACTGCCGGAGACGGATGTCATTAATGCCGGCGTGAATAACAATTGTGGAGTATTTACAGTTACTTTTAGCCAGCATTTTCAAATTTGACTCGATGTCGCCTGCTCTGGCCCCAGGAATACATTGGACTATGGCCGCTGGAGTCTCTAGGTTCACGTTTCTGACTACAGAGTCGCCAATGATCAGAGTTTTTTCCTCAGCGGGTGTGTCGCTGAGCGGGGAAAAACGATTAGAAACGTGAACAGGTTGGTGGTGAACCGGGGCTTTGCGACTAGGCTTCCTTCTCACCGTCACCCACCCAGTCTCCTCGCTGCTGAGGAGAGCCGGGGAACCGCTGACAGTGGGACCTAAGCTAGCTAGCTCCGCTGCAGCTAATGGGCGTCCGTCGAGATTAACTGGCGCAGACGGTGTTTCAATGCAGCGGAGCCGGGATTCCAAATCAGACAACCTCGCCTTGAGCGCCTCAAAAAGACAACATTTATTACACTTACCGTTATCACTAAAAGAGGCAGAGGTGTAGCTAAACATCTGACAGAGAGAGCACACCAGAGGAGGAGAGGAAAGAGAGGTAGTAGCCATAGCTAGTGGCTAGCTAGTGGCTGGAGAGCTGGAGAGCAAACCACACAGGCAGACAGCAAAACAGGAAGTGACGATACGTTACCACAAGGAAGTGACGATCTCACAAGGAAGTGACGATACTTAAGGATTGTTGACTGCTTGTCTGGACTCTGTCCAGTTCTAACTGGGCGAAAGTAGGTGAGAGTGCTAGGTAGAGGGCTAAACTGAAAAACAGGAGGGCCATCGTCCTGGCCAACGAATAGAAGTGAGTCATTTTAATCTTGAGCTTCTTGTCCGTTTTCCTTTTCTTGAGGTACCTGAGTGGTAGGTGAAAGTTATTCTTAGAGGTGGAACAACTTTGTTAGAGGCTGGGCTCTAAGCTATTAGTGTTTATCACCTTTAGAGGGTTTTGTGATTATTGACTTAAGCTAGTGATGTTGTTGATTTTGTTTGTACTACTTTGAAATAGTAACTTGATGATACTGAAAGAAATTTTGCAGGGTCTTTTAAGGTTAGATTTTAAGGAAGTCAGTTAGTTTGGGTTAACTTTCTCCTTTTGAAGGTTTAATGCAGTTACCTGATTGAGGAAGAGAAATGCGACCGAGAATGTCTGAGGCTGATCGTCAGCTAACAGTTATCTATCGGGCGCAAACAAGATTTAGGTTTGTTTACTGACTTAATGGAACAGTGTTGTCCCCGACAAGTCCCATGGGGTTTTTGTAAGCTTTGATTTGATTACGATGGACCCATTTGGAGATGGGGTCCTGGCAACCTTTGCTTATTTTGATTTGGTAAACGACCGGAGAGAGTTTATCTGTGATCGTGTGTGGACCTGTCCACCTGGGGAGGAACTTCCGAGCGAGTTTTCCTGCTCGTGCGTTGGTCTGTCCTGTCTGAGGAATGAAAGCATAATAGAAAACCTTGTCTCCCACTTGGAGTTCATCATATGAGGCTTTCTGATCGTAGTAGGCTTTGCGTCCTTCAGCTGATTGGTCCAAATGTTTTTGGGCAAAGGCAAAAGTCTGTCGGAGATGTTTGGTCAGGTCAGTCATGTACTGGTGAGTAGTGTAAGCTGTAGCAACACTGGCTTCTCCAGGTTGGTAGAGTAAATGCAGGGGCAAAGTCATTTGCCGGCCTGTCATCGTTTCAAAAGGTGACACCCCTGTAGCTTCATGGGGTGTGGCTCGGATGGCCATTAAGACCAGCGGGAGTTTTACATCCCAGTCTTTTTGGTGTGGTGAAACATACTTCTTCAGTATGTTGATCACAGTTCGGTGGGTTCTTTCAACCTGTCCAGAGGATTGTGGGTGGTGGCTAATATGGAAGTTAGCTTTAACTCCCAAGGTTTCCCACAGTTGTCGCATGACTTCGGCGGTGAAATGAGTGCCGCGGTCAGAGTTGATTCGGCTTGGCAGACCAAACCTAGAGAATACGTGGTTCATCAACAAGTAGGCCGTGGTTTCTGCCGTGTCATTAGGAGCAGGCAGGCACTCGACCCATTTGGTGAAAGCACATGTGACTGTGAGGAAGTATTTGTTTCCTCTGGCTGACCGTGGAAGGGGACCTACCCAGTCAATTTGGAGGTCAGACCATGGGAATGAAATGCCTCTTTTCTGTAGGGGTGCTCGATGCATCGGGTTGGTTGGTTGAAACTGGCAACATACGAGACATCCCTTGATGTAGTCGGCTACATCCTTTCGCATGTATGGCCAATATGCCACTTGTTTGAGCGCGTTGTACTTCGCTTTGACGCCTTTGTGTCCTGCAGTTGGGAGATCATGGGCATGAACAATCATCACCCCCCTCAGGTTACAAGGGACCACAAGCGCAGGCGTAGGGAGTTCATCGGAAACATGAACTAGAATGCCATTTCGCAGCTGCAAGGATGATCGTGCGGCAAAAAGTGGTTTCAAGTCTGGAGTGTCAGCGAGCTCCGAGTCGGATGGTGCATTAAGTGCAGGATCTGAGACGTATTGTATCATTTTATGGACCGCAGGGTCAAGGTTTTGAAGAGAGATAAGGTCAGCGTCAGTGAAAACAGGATCAACCGCACGGGGACCTGTGGTTTGTGTCGTGTCTTGGGCCCTGTTAGTCTGGGCCCTAGTGACTGCGCAGACTGTAGGGGTGGGTGGGTGGGACTGTGAAGTCGGCACCTGAGCAGAATCAAAGGACCAGGGTGTGCCTTGTATGGCTCCTTGTTTTGCAAGCAAAACAAGGCTGCACGGTGGCGCAGTGGTTTAGCACTGTGGCAGCACAGTTTTACCCTCGGCCGGGGGATCGCGGGGATCATGAGATCATGGGTTCGATCCCAGCCCCCGACCAACAGTGAGCTGTGTGGAGTTTGCATGTTCTCCCCGTGTTGCGCGGGTTTACTCCGGGATTTCTCCGGTTTCCTCCCGCATACCAAAAACATGTGGGTTTAGGGCGCTCGCGCACGCAGCGACTAGCAGCCGGTGGCTTGTCACCAGACTGCAAACCAAGTCTACCTACGGGTACAAATAAGTAACAAAAAAAAAAAAAAAAAGTGAGTCCACAAGGTCATTCCATTCTTTGTCCTGACCTGGTGTGCGCGAGTGACCTCTGACCTTTTTCCATTACACCTGGAGGTTGTTGGAGGTGACCAGGTGATCGCATGCCTTGAAAAGGTCTTGATGTTTAACCGGTTTGCGGTTGGAGGTTACAAAACCTTTGGCCTTCCAGAGTGCTAAATGACAAGTGAAACTGAGGCGTGCATAGTTGGAGTCAGTGCAGATGACCAATGTGCGAATGCCATGGTCTACAGCAAGTTGCAGTGTAATGAGCACACCTGCGATTTCCGCATACTGAGATGATTGGGAACCCAGTTGATAGTTGTGGGGTTCACAAGGCTGATTGTTCAGCCATGCCACACCCACACCAGCACGAATGTGAGTTTCATGGTGAAAAGAACAACCATCGACATAGGCAGTGACCATATCTTGGCAGATGTTCTGGTCAAAGTAGTGATGGTTTGGGTCTTCAGTGACTGTAGGTGGCTCTGCACGAATGGATGGTCCTGGAGTGTCCTCAGAGCACCGTTGGCAGGCAGCCAAGTCTGTGCCGAGAGGGCTTCTCAACTTTTGTGCGTAGCGGACCTCCACATCAAAGCTTTGTAGAGCCATCAACCAGGAGGCTATTCTGGCATTTGTTACAACACCTTCTCTGATGCGTTGACTGTTAAGGAAGACCACTGGTTGGTGGTGAGTCTCAACTGTGATTCTCTGGCCTCCTACATAGTTGGAGAAATGCTTGACTGCCCATACAGTGGCCAGAAGGGCTTTTTCACAGTCCGAGTATTTCAGTTCCGGACCAGAGAGGGTTTTGCTGGCATAGGCCACGACTCGTTTGTCGTGGTCGTAGATTTGGTATAATCCAGCACTTAAGCAGTTGGCAGAGAACCCCACTTGTAAGAAGAATGGCTGGTCGCAGTTGGGATAGGCCAAACATGGTGCTGTGCATAACTTTTGCTTCAATGCTAGCATAGCCTGTTCTTGAGCCTCAGACCAAATGAAAGGGGTGTCCTTTCGTAGGAGGTCTGTAAGGGGTTTTGCCAAGTCTGCATAATCCTCAATGAACTGACGTGAGTAATTGCATACCCCTAGGAAGCTCCGGAGTTTGGAGATGTTGGTAGGGGCTTTGATGTTTAACACACCTTGAATTTGTGCCGTTTGTGGTAGGACCCCTTTGGATCCTACCAAGAGACCGACATAGTTGACTTTGGTTTTGCACCATTGGCATTTGGAGAGAGAAATTTTGGCTCCAGCTCGCGTGAGCTGGCCAAGGACATGGTCCATTTCAGTGAGGTGGGTGTCCAGAGTTGGACTCCGAATGAGAATGTCGTCAACATAGATGAGGTTACCTCTGTCTCGGGTGTCTGGACATGCTTTGTTCAAGAAAATGTTGAACTCTGCAGGAGAGTTAGCATAACCGAAAGGGCATCGGGTGAATGTGTATTGGCGATTCGCGAACGTGAAGGCCAGTTTGTGTTGGTCTTCAGCTTGGACAGGAATAGTCCAAAAACCAGAAGCAATGTCCAGTATTGAGAAGTATTTGGCATCTTTTACTCTAGGGAGTTCTTGCTCCAGTTGGGTCATAGGCCACCTAGAGAGAGGAACTTGAGTGTTCAATTTCCTGTAATCAATGGTGAGTCTCCACTTACCATTGGGCTTTAGGACAGGCCATAGGGGAGCCGAGTAGGTACTGTTGCATGGCCTGATTATGTCACGGTCCAGTAAATCATCGATTATTTCTTGTACTGGGCCGTACGAGGCCAAGGGAATCTTGTACTGCCTGACGTAGGTTGGAGGGGCGTCAGGTGGTGTAGGAATGTGTACTGAGTGGACTGTGGTCAGTCCACAGTCCAAGGAGTCTTTGGAGAAGGATTGTTCATACTTAAGAAGAACTTGGTGAAGTTTTTCACGTTCTTCGTCAGAGGTTAGGGCATCAGCATCAGCTACCACCTGTGCAATCTCTTCAGCGATAGTGAGGACTGGTTTTGCGGAGCATCGCTGGGATTGTCATTGGTTTGCTGATCGGACTCCGATGGAAGGAGTTCAATGGCTTGGACAAGCATTTGGTCATTGTTAGTCAAGTCGATTCGTCCCACTGACTCTTTGTCAGGGGTTGGTATTGACACAAGAGCGATGGCCTTAGAAGGCTTAGTGTAAATGACTGTAGGTTCAAGAGAGTCGGCCCAAAGAGAATCAGGGAGGCCGCCTAGCACAGGAACAGTCAGTTCAAAATCGTGGAAATCTGTGGTGATGAGCCAGCCAAGAGGCGTGGCCTTGGGCAGGACGATGGTCTCTGCCGTGGGATTGTTAACCGGTAATGTGGTGGTTCTGTATTCTAGGCTTAGAAGGGGCATGGCCTCCAGAGTTAAGCCTAGATTGTCAAGCAAAGGAGCTGGTTGGAAAAATGCTTGTGGATGCATAAGTTTCTGTCCTGTTTGAATGCATAGTTGGACTGGGTAGCACGTGACATTAGCAGGTATGAGACAATGTTGAGTGTTCAGTACCTGGCAGGCCTCAGGGATGGTCTGGCCTGACTTTAGAGTGTCAAGATCTGGTTTAGAGTGAGCGTCTCAAACTGGGGTGAGAGACCATAAGACATTGTTTATGGTATCAACCTGGGTTCCAAGTCTCACAAGAAGATCACTGCCGATGTAGACTGCATGTGGCAGGTCGGGAACGACCAAGAAGGGATGCGTTAGCAGTCTGTGGTTCCACTGAAGGTGGAGGGCGCAGATACTTCTGGCGACCAATGTTTTGTTTGAGTTGGTCCCAGCAGGGAAATGAAAAGACTTGTTAGTGACCATAAGGTCAGGGTATGTAATATATTATATTGCTGTACATGATTGGTTGTACGGTTGAATGACAATAAAGGGTGATTTAATTTATTTCTCGTGTAGAGAGTCGAAAAGTGTCTGGCTGATTGCAGATTTATCAGCCCAGAGAGCCAGTACCACGTCTTCTACGTGGGAGCTTTTGATAACTAGTCCTTTGACCACTTGGGGGCAGTACTCTTCATCAACTGCCCCTGGTTTCAGGGTGCAAAGAAATGAACTGTGTTCATTTAAGGTTGGGTTGTCAGATGTGGTGACCTGAAAAGGGGTGCCTGCTTCAGCCTGGTCCCCAAGGTCACTTTCCGTCAAACTTTGTTGGGTCAGCAGTGCGAGTGGGTTGACTCCTGGAACATCCAAGGTGTCAAGAGTGTAGCACTGTGATCCGGTTGCTTCAGGTAGAGTGGTTGGAAGAGGTTGTCGAACTTGAGCCCATAGCTTGAGATTCTTGAAGTCTATCAGAGGCTCAAAGCGATTAAGTAGATCCTTGCCTATCAGCAATGGAATTGAGTTGAGATTGGACACATAGACCGGGTGGATCAAGGTCATGGGCCCAATGGAGATTTGTATCAATGACATGTGTGACACAGTCGTGTTTGAGGGTGCATAAGGTTGAATAGCTAAAGAGCAAGGTCTTAGTTTCAAGTCTTTGTGCGCATAGTTAGCAGTGACACGTAGGTGTTCAAAAAGGTCACGCGACATGAGTGTGATGTCCGCGGCGGTATCTAGTAGGGCTTCGTGCGTCATCACATCTTCCAGGGTCAATGACAGGAAAAATTTTCGTGCAACCCCCCTTTCGGTTAAATCACACAGAAATTCTTGGACCGGTGGTTCAACGCAGATTAAAGAGTCGCCGGTTTCGGGCGAGTGAGGTTTCCCAGGTAGCTGGACTACCAAAATGGCACTGGGTGGCGTTGCATTTTGGAGCTCCTCCTGAGTTTCGGGTGGAGGATGCTCGGTTGTGTCTTCGGTATCCTTCCCCTTTGTAGTAGGAGAATCCTCAGGGTTGACTTGTGACAAACCTAAAGGATCGTTTGGGGTGGTCACAATATTTATGGCTAGGACATCTGGTTTCTTGTCCTCTTTCGCCTCCTTTTTCCTCTTCAGTCCGTCAAGTATGCGTTGGAGAGTCTCCAGGTCTTCTTGGCTGAAAATGGGCTTTCCTTTCTTCTCCCAGGGTTTGGAGTTCAACTTTCCAGGGGTAGGTCTTGCTTCCCTGTTGAAGTTTTTCCGGCGGTACGAAGGAGGTGACCACCTCCCGCGATTATGCAAGTCTCGAAATCGATATCTGTCATCCCGGGTATCCGTACCGTATTCTCGTGACTTACCTGGTGGACTCAGTCTCTGACGGTAGTCAGGTTTTGGTGATGTTGGCTTGGAACTTGGTGTCAAAAATTTTTCCGGGTCATGACTCGACTTATCTTGACTAGAGGACTGTCGTCGTTTTATTTGTGACCGAGATGCTAGAACAGGGGCTGGCCTTGGGGCGCCCTCTAGGTCCAGGGTGTCTGATGCGGTGTTGACTGCTAACACCGCGGTAGACTCGGTATGCTTCTGATTGCTTTGTCGCTGTTTCTGGAATGCATAATGTGCGAACTCTCCTAGCTGGTTTATCGAGTTTGTCTTTGGGTTAGCCATGACTCCAAGGTGGTGTCCAATCGTGGGATGGAGATTCTGAATGAAAAGAGCCTTGAAATTGTGATCTTCTTCCATCTCAGGCGTGTTTTGAGATCCGAAATATGCGCGCAGGAGTCGCTGGTAGTATGCCTGTGGGGGCTCTAAGCGACCCTGTTTCACAGCTAGGGCTGTCGCTAGCCCTGACTGTAAGCAGTCGTCGGAAAACTCTCTTTCGATGGCTTCATAGAGTTTCCGGTGGTTCATCTTGATGTCAAATGGTTGCCGATCTATAAATTTTGATACCGACCTGTTGGATGTCAACTTGATCAAATAAATGCGGTCGTCAACAGTAGCATCAGGGTATTTACGCAAGTAGTAGTCGATGTCTTGCAAATAAGCCCTGGTATCAGGTGACCCACTGGTTGAGGGGTCAAATTTCGTGACGTGGCGAGCGATCTTATTGAGATCTCCATCGGATGGAATTTGCACACGTCTTTCACGTTGCCGTTCGGGTCTGAACGGGTCAGGTGAGTGTGAGCCGGGGGAGTCCCCATCCCATGAGGGGATGCCCCCCTTTGTCGAGGGAACCGGCCTGTTCATGGATTCTGATCTCAGATCCCTTTGTTTGCGGTGGTCTTCCAGCTCTTCTTGGACGTCCTGAAGACCTTGTTGTGCTTCTCGTAGGAGCAGTTTGCATTTCCCATAATCGGAGCTTGTTTCGTCCAATTGACCTTCAACTTCCTTGAGTTGATTCTCTTTGTAAAGCAGGGCGGTTCTCAATTCCTCGTTTTCTTGCTGAAGTGAGGTATTGTTGTCTTCTAGTCGTTGCTTTTCTTCCTCTGCTTGTTCCAGATTTAGCAACGTCTGATCGAGCGTAGCTTGGGTCTCTTCTTTCTCTATGCGAGCTTGTTCCTGCTTTTTCACAAGGGATTTGTTCCCTTCCTGAAGAGAAAGGATGGTTGTTTGTCGTTTCACCAGTTCCTTTTTGGCGTAGAGTACTTGGGTTTCAGCTCGTTTTAGCCTTGCAACTAATGCTAGTGCAAACTTTCCTAATACACCGGGGATTTCCTTTGCTTTCGGTGGGTTAGCTTCGCATTCATCCGAAAGTTTTTCCGTGATTTGCTTCAAATCTTTTGGTGGAGTATCCCGAACTTGTTTGGAGAAACCGGGTATAAGGTCGGAAGCCAACTCTTCCAATATTGCTTCAAGGTCATTTAATTCGTCAAGTGGATTCGACATGTTTGACCGTTTGTGTAACGCTTAGCTTGAAATCAATTCGTTGATTATAGCTAAAGTTGTGCGTCAAGAGTTAACCTTGAGTGTCGTTTTACAGTGAGGGTAATTACAAGCTTCTTTTTGGAGTTTGTTTAAACTTCCAGGCTTGTAAGAAGGAAAGCAAATATTTTGGAATTCTTTAGAAATGTGGAATACGTGTTAGTTTATTTGTTGACACTGTATTTTGATTTGTATTTCACAAGACAAAAGCAAAAAAAAAAAATTTGTGTCGATTGACTTCTTTCAGTTCAGTTATCAAAGTGTAGTTTTGGAATAGTCCTCAACTAGGTTGTGAATTTTTTGTTGAATCTCACTTGAAAGTAATGATTTTATTTACAAAAGAAAAAGAAAGCAACAAAAATAGAAAAGGTTAAATGCTTTAAGGCTTTAGGGTTGCAGTATAAGTCTTCACTTTGTTTTAAAGTTAGAACTGGCTTGGTTCTATTTGTTAAAGCTTTTCTTCATTTAAAGCCTTTCAATGTTTTAATACTTACAAGTTAGGAAACAAATTAACTGTCTTTGCATATTGTCACTAAGGCTTCCTTAGGATTAAAGTTAATGATTATTTAAAAAGAGAAGAAGAGAAAGAAGAAAAAAAAATGTTTTACAGACTAGTCAAAGTTTTCACCTTTTGACTTATTTCAAATCCTGGTGAGAAATAGTGAGTTGGTTAAATGTTTTCCTTCTCCTGGGGAAGAAATATGAATCAAAAGCAACACTGACTGTAAATAAGCTAAAGCTTTCAAGTGTTAATTGCTGGATGTGGTTTCCTAATTTTGGAGAATTTTGGTTAAATATTTAATAAATCACTAAATCCTTTACTAACATGCACAGGAGTAACATTAACTTGAGTTTAAATGAACATTGTCATTTATTAGAATCCCTAAGTTGAATGGCTTCCTATGAAAGAAATCTCACAAAGTGATATTTAAAAACAAAACACATATATATAGCTTAAAAAGTTTGCAGACTTTTAGCATAAGATGTGTGAATATATGCTTTTAACGAAAAAGATTAAAATATGTGGTTAACATATGTGAGTAAATACAAAGTCTATGCTTCTATGTTCTTTCAGTGTGTATATATGCAGTCAAAAGCTCTTCCACCAATGAGAACAAACTTCAAACCCACAAGTTTCCTTTTCCTTTTGGTTCTTGGGATAAAACTTTGATTTGGGTTTAAATTTAGGTTGTTCCGGATAATTCGGACTGATTTAAAGTCAATTTGGAAGCTCTGTTTGATTATAAATCAGCTTAATAGATTTGCTCTGCTTTAATCCGAGTGGGCATTCATGCAAGAAATGCAACTCCTATAGTTGACCACACGATGGAGGCAGTTGTCTCTGCCCTCCCAGGGGGAGGAGACACTGGTGACGTCGCTCTGGGCGGGTCTACCGGTCTCACTCAAAATGGCGGCTAGGGTGACTCCCTCTTTGCGCCTTCAAGATGGCGTCTGCACGCTTACTCTGCTCATGCGCAGTTTTCGTGCACGCCTTTCGGTCACGCGCGCGACTGTGCGCGTTCACGTGACACGTGATGCGGGCGCGAGTCTCAGCGACAACGCCACGCCTTGCTTTCCAAAATGAGAGTTTAATCTCCAACTTTCACAAATAATGTTACCCCTTTAATTCCAGGTATCGTTTAGTGCTACTTTCCCCAGCGGTTTATTCAGTGACCAGATCAAACCGTGTCCAGCTTAATCTGACGTCACCACGCTTGGGTAATTAAATTACAGAACTGGCCAGTTTAATTACTCCTTTCGGGATAATCGCCGAAAGGTTAAACTGGCGAGAGACAGGACGGTTTTCTTCGCGTTTCTGTCGCTCTAGGCCTCTGTTTCTTAATCCAGCATATAATAATACTGCTTAAACTCTGCATGCATCAAAAACTGTTGACTTTAGTGGGGGAATCACTCACCCCCCCTTTGCTATCAGCCTCCTCAGCGGGAAGTTAGGTAAACAAACACAGCAGACACACACAGGCAGGAGGAGAGATGCAGGCCTCAGTCTCTCAAACAACACACAGACTCGCCAAATAGTGGATCAATATTTGCAGGAAAAAATTATGATTTCAATGAATTTTCTTTTTGCATATACGTTTCCCAATTACAGAGGCCTCACAAACTGGGCACCATTAAGCTGTAGTATGAAGTGCCTATAAAATTATTTGTCATAAGGTACAGGAATTATTTATTTTATTTAATAGTGGGTGTGAAATGGGGCGGAGACGAACCTTCACTTCTACTCCCGCTAAATTAAATAAAAGCACTCGTAAAAGGGGCACCAGTCCTAACGGACAATAAAATTAACTTTAATTTTATTTAATTTTGTACCTTAAATTACTTAATGAATCAGTCTCAAAGTTTCAGTGAGTTTTTGTCCTGCCGTGATTAGGAAACCTGTATATGCGAAAGGAAAACGTTTCTACTGCTCTTATTCACTCTTTTATTAAAATCATTCAGGTTACATGGCATGGCGTTCAAATGATGAATAAACAGATTCAGATGATGACAGCGTAAAATATCACATCAACTGATACTGGGTTCCTGAACATAAAATCCAGCTTTACACCTCTGCAGAACCAAGGAGAAACTAGACTTATGTTTCAACGGTAAATGAGGCTGGAATGTTTTAACAAAACATCGCAATTTTATGGGGAAAATTCATAAGCTAATTATCTAAAAACGACTCCTGAATTAATCTACAAAATTTAAGGGCAGTTACTTAAAAATGACTAAGAGTTTTTGCTTCAGTTTACAGTGCTATCCTGCGGCTGAGAGACTAATTGAGCCCTGAAATAAGGGCCATATTCAATTGTAATTTAATTGTTAGGACATCACGTTTTAACCCAGGAAATAGGAGAAATAAGAGTCTCACTCACACAACGGCCGTTGGTCTAAGTTCCGCGGGTCGGTACCGCTGGGTTTTGAAGTTAGGACGTCGGAGGAAGCTGCTGCAAGATGCCTCCTCACAGCCGTGGAAGTGTAAACTCAGCTGGGGGCTCTCCAGACAATGGCAGCAGTGGGTGGTCTGTCACAGAGCGGCGTGAAAAGTCCTTTGAAAAAGAGTCCAAATTTGGGGTCTCTGGTAGCAGGATCGACCCAAAAACTGAAGAAAAATCTTCTCAGTCTCTGTTCACTTTAAACTAGGCAAATTAAAGGTCCACTTTAATGGCGTGAAAAGTCATGAAAAAAAATGTTAGAAAAACATTTACTAGGATAAGAATGGCTTCTGAGGTGAAGGAAAAAAAGTTTGAGAATTTGATTCTCTAAAAGGGACGAGCTCTAAAGAAAAAAATGGCTTCTCCTCAGTTTCCAGAATATAAGGAAAGACTTGACAAACACACAGAGAATAAAATAAAACTTCACAGGGCCTTGAAACGGTGGAATAAAATCTTCTTCTGAGATCTAGATTACTATTCTGCTTCTTTAATCTTAATTTAGTTCCTAATCTTTCTCAAAATCTCTTTCTTTCTTCTTTCTGTGTTTCTAATTCTTAATTCTATTACCGCTTTGCTGTTCTAATCTTCCTGCCTGTTCTTTGTCTACCCTTTGTCTTCTTTTCTGATCTCTTTTTCTTTTTCTAACTCTCCAACTAAACTCAAATCTAACTTCTGTCTTTTAAAGTTACCTCGCCGGGTCGTAAAACTGATGATGTAGTCGCAAGACTGACCAATTGGCTTTTTCAGAAGCAGTTTGAAATGGCTGCTATCCAATGTGAGAACACTTCTTTGTTTGAGAGCAGCCAATCAAATGAAGACACCATCCCATGAAATTTCAGAGGGAAAATCAACACTCAGTCAGTTCTTATGAGATAAATGCTCAATATAAAATCTAACTAAATTAAATGACTTGGCTAATATATGGTGATCATGCATTTATACCATTACTCCAATAACACTCATGAATATAACATTTCTTATACATAATTATAATACATGCATTCACATTTAGATCAAGATTAGAACAGCAGAACATGCAGCAAACCATGGTTGGTGATAAGAGGGATGATTTTCAGTGTCCTTAGGATCCAGAGGATAAGCTGAAAGAAACTTAATATTTAGAACAAATTAAAAGTCATCCTACGTACTGAAAACACATTCCGTAGGTATCCGCTAGGAGGTACTGTTGAGCTGTAGATGATTTCCTTTAGTATCTGGCGAAGGTACCTGGACAGCATAGGCTATAAAACCGTCAGATTAAGTGGTTTATGACTCTTTTAAAAACATTGGTTTCCTGTGAAAAGGTACGTTATCAAATGCAGTGTTCATGTTGAGAGGTCTGGTCTCCTGAGTTTTATGTTCCTTTGAGCCTTTAAAAGTAAATTGTTTACATTGGGGTCCTGGGAAAGCAAGCATCTTTGGTCAGGCCTGGAAGAAGCCTGCATGAGTCGACATAAAAGGCCAGTAATATTCCTGAAAGGGCAGAAAAGTGATATTCCTGTGTAATGAATAAAATGAAATTCCTGTAAACTGGAGAGAAGTGATCTTCTGTCTCGGCTGTGAGGAGACGATGATGCTACACAATACATCTCTTCCGAGTCCTTCAGCCGTCCTGTCTGACCCCAGGAGGTCAGGAAGTCCTTTCAGGATCTCGCCCCCGGTCTTCTGTCCTCCTTCCATGTCCATAGGGGGTCCAGACGCATTGTCCATCTGAGGCGTGAGGTCAATCCACACATGTAAGCTTTAAACATCCTTCTTGTGCTTAAACATATGCAGTTACAAATATGTGAGCTACATAACCCCCCCCCCAAACGCCAAAGAATGGGCAATGTAGCCTATGTCACACCACCATGACAGAATCAGAAAAGGCAATACAGCATATTTCACACCATCGTAACAGCATCGACAGCGCAGCCTAAGCACTTTGACACATTACACATCAGTCTGCACGTAGTCTAGGTTTCAACCGCCTTCCAAACCTGCTGTAAACAGGTTTCACAGTCCGTGTAGCGCCGTCCTGCGGCGAATCTGTTAATTGAGGGAGAGAATGATTATTTGATCCCTGCGGGGGCTCTAGGGCGCGTTCCCTGGGGGTTCTGCCTCGTCGAGGTGCTCTCGCCAGCCGTACAGACTCGTCACTCAACACAAAGGCAGGTTTTAGTCTGTCAATGTTAATTGTTTCTTTTCTGCCTCCCAAATCCAGCACAAAATGCTTCTCCCCGGTCTCCAGCACTCTAAATGGACCGTCATATGGTGGGCGGAGGCTGTGTCGCTGAGCCTCGTGCCTGACAAAAACAAACTCGGCATTTTTCAGAGCTTTGGGAACAAAAACGTGCGGGAAAGTGTGATAAGCGGGGCCCGGAAGCATGTCCGCTCCCGTGCCGATCAGTGGTCCATGCGCCGGGGGGGGGCCCCGGCGCCGTATGGGATGGTAGGAACTCACCGGGCAGCCTGAGCGGTTGCGCAAAAACTAATTCAGCGGGGGAGGCATTTAAGTCCTCCTTGGGCGCCGAACGCAACCCCAATAAAACCCATGGTAGTTTGTTCACCCAATCTGCATCCGTAAGCGATGCTCTGAGGGCTGCCTTCAAAGACCTGTGAAAACGCTCGCATAAACCGTTAGCCTGTGGGTGATAAGCGGTAGTGCGGTGGATTGTCGCTCCTAAGCTGCTGGCCATCGCTGACCACAGCTCAGACACAAATTGAGGTCCCCTATCGGACGTAATGTCTGACGGGACCCTGAAACGAGCTTCCCAGGCCGTTAAAAAAGCGCGAGCCACCTCTGCCGCTGTGGTCGCCGTTAGCAGGACCACTTCCAGCCAGCGTGTGGTTCGGTCCACCATCGTCAAAAGATGTGTGAACCCCTGCGACGGCGGTAGGGGGCCCACGAGGTCTACATGCACATGATCGAATCTCTTAGCCGGAATGTGGAACGGTTCTAAGGGGGCTTTCGTGTGCCTGTGGATTTTGGCCCGCTGGCAAGCCATGCAGGCTCTTGCCCACTCTTTCACGTGCTTGCGCAGGCTCGGCCAAACAAACTTCTCCGCTACCATTTTCACAGAAGCGCGTACCCCTGGGTGCGCCAGGGAGTGAACCGAGTCAAAAACGCGACGACGCCACTCGGCAGGTACCACCGGGCGCGGTCGCCCGGTAGATACATCGCAGATTAGGGGGGGGGGGGCGGTTTGTAGACTCCTGCTCTCCAGCCTTAACCCTGTTGGTCCAGACTGGAGCGCGCACACGTCCGCGTCTCTACTCTGCTCCACTGCCATGGCTGCATAATCTATCCCCACATGAACCAGGGCCGCGTGCGCTTCCGCGCTGCTACTCTGCCCTGCGGCTGTGGTAGTATAATCTGCTTCCGTGTGGACAGGCGCTGTTACTGCGCGCGAGAGACAGTCCACCACTACATTTAGTTTACCTGCCACATGCTGAATGTCAGTGGTAAATTCCGAAATTGCAGCCAGCTGTCTCTGCTGCCATCCCGACCACAGCTCTGAAATTTTGGCCATAGCAAAAGTGAGTGGCTTGTGGTCGACAAATGCGGTGAAACACCGACCTTCCAGCCAGAACTGGAAATGGCGAATGGCCAGATGGAGCGCTAACAGCTCCCTGTCAAACGCGCTGTATTTCCACTCAGCTTCGCGCAAGGATCTGCTAAAAAAAGCCAGCGGCTGCCACACCCCAGCGACCTGCTGTTCCACAACGGCTCCTATGGCCACCTCTGACACGTCCGTGGTGAGCGCTATGCGGGCTGATGGGTCTGGGTGAGCCAGCAGTGCTGTGTCTGCAAGTGCCTTTTTAACCCCCGTGACTGCGCGCTTCCGCTCCGGGGACCACTCGCCCATATTGGGGGGCTTCTGTTTTTTAAGCGCGGTGTATAATGGTTGCATGAGCTGCGCTGCGTGGGGTATGAAACGGTTATAAAAATTTAGCATTCCCAAAAACTTTTGTAACGCTTTGACCGTTCGTGGCCGAGGAAACTCTGCCACTGCGCATACTTTGTCCGGTAGAGGGACTGCCCCCTCTGGGGAGACGCGATGCCCCAAAAAAATCGATCTGCGCCACGCCAAACTGGCTCTTGGCCAGATTAATTATTAACCCGTGCTCCCCCAACCTCTGAAAAACTGTCTTGAGGTGTTTTTCGTGTTCTTCCTCGGAGGTGCTAGCGACCAAAATGTCGTCGAGGTAGACGAACACGAAAGGGAGATCGCGTAACACCGCATCCATCATGCGTTGGAAGGTTTGCACAGCGCCTTTCAGGCCAAACGGCATGCGTAAAAACTCGAAAAGTCCGAACGGGGTTATTACCGCTGTTTTTGGAATGTCCTCGGTTCGGACCGGGACCTGATGATAGCCGCGGACCAGGTCTATCTTAGAAAAAATGCGCGCCCTCGCCAGGTGCACCGAGAAATCCTGGATGTGTGGGATGGGGTAGCGGTCATGCGCTATGGCATTGTTTAGCCTGCGGTAATCACCACAAGGTCTCTACGAGCCGTCAGCCTTAGGGACCATATGCAGTGGGGAGGCCCATGAGCTCTTCGAACGGCGAATTATGCCCAACCTTTCCAGGTTGGCGAACTCCTCGCGCGCAATGGAGAGTTTAGCTGCATCCAAGCACCGAGCCTTCGCGAAAACTGGCGGGCCAGCTGTGGTGATAAAGTGCTCCACTCCGTGTTTCGCAACCGTAGCTAAAAAAGTGGGAACTGTGAGTGCTGGAAACTGGGTGAGGAGAGTGTGGAACTTACCGCCTGCTGTTGCGACGTTGGTCTGAACTGGTGGCAGGGACACTCGAGCTGCACAGGGGATAGAATAAAACGAGAGTGCATTAACCAGGCATCTATTAGCAAGATCAACTAACAAACTATGTGAGCACAGAAAATCAGCGCCTAACATGTTGAAACTCACTGCCGCTACAATGAAAGTCCATTCATAGGTGCGGCCGTGTAAGGACAGGCGCAGAGTCCTTTCCCTGAAGGTGTTGATGCTCGAGCCGTTCACCGCTGTTGCCCCGTTTCCGCGGGGGCCTGCCAGCCGGTCAGCGTAGGTTGCGGTGATGAAACTCACTTGGGCTCCAGTGTCCACGAGGAAGTGCCGCCCGGAGCTCGCATCCGCCAGATAGAGCAGCTTGTTTTTTTCGCAGAGAGTCGAAGCTGCTAACGACCCCCGGTCCTGGCGTTTCCCTGGTTCTTGTAGTTGCATGGCGGTACACATCTGCGTGCCTTCTCTGCAAAATGTCGATGGTAAAAGCAGAGACCATCCCCTCCGCTGCCTCGGGACCGCGCCGCCGCCATCGTCGGTGGGGTGGCTCCCACTGCCTCCGGATTTCCACTGCCCCCGGTCGCTGCGCCGAGGTCTGCTGCTGCCGCGGAGGTCGTCTGTTCGCCGCAGGCGTCGAGGAGCCGCTGCGCCTCTCTGGCCAGCGCGCGAAAGTCTCGCCGGGTCACACAACGCATGTTGGATAGGGTTCCCCTCATGTGTGTTGGGAGGGTCCTCAAGAAAATATGCTTGAACAGAAATTCGTCGTCTTCTGTATCCCTCAGCTGCAGCATGTCCTCCATAAGGTCGACCGGCCTGCGTCCTCCTCGGTCGCGCAGGTCCAGGAGCCTCCTAGCCCTCTCTTCGGCTGAGGGCATGAAACACTCGATGAAGGCAGCCTTTAACTCGCCGTACTTGTCGTCAGCGGGCGGCTGCTGCACCAGGCTCCGCACGCATCGAGCTGTGCGACTGTCAAGTTTTGCGATGACATGGTGAAACTTGGTGTCATCTGCTGTTATTCCCCTGAGGGCAAACTGCGATTCAGCGTGAAGGAACCACGAGTGCGGGTCGTCTTGCCAGAACTCAGGGAGTTTAATCGAGACGGCGCTCGTACGAGCGGTCTCCGACGAATCTGGGCCACGGGAGTCGCTTCTCGGCATCTCATGTCTTTGGTCACCAATGTAGGGAGCGTGAAATGAAGAGGCTGAATTATTTCTCAATTCAGATTTATTACAACTTCACATCCCCAGCTCGCTCTCTCTAACAGGAACAAGAGAGTGAGCTGCAGTAAATCCCCACATTTATACCAGGTACATCAAAGTCACAATCACACCATCAAGTCAAATCCCCCTATTCACAATACATCTCTTCCGAGTCCTTCAGCCGTCCTGTCTGACCCCAGGAGGTCAGGAAGTCCTTTCAGGATCTCGCCCCCGGTCTTCTGTCCTCCTTCCATGTCCATAGGGGGTCCAGACGCATTGTCCATCTGAGGCGTGAGGTCAATCCACACATGTAAGCTTTAAACATCCTTCTTGTGCTTAAACATATGCAGTTACAAATATGTGAGCTACAAGCGGTAGCACATGAAGCAGCGGCCCCTGACTTAGTATGCAGCCTGGGCTTGCCTCCCAGTGAAGGACCGCATTCTGGCCGCTGCTTCTGCCCTGTGTTGGATACACCGGTGTTCTTTGCCAGACCCCGAGTCCCCACTGGTGCTCCTCCCAGTGTACTCACGTGCCTCATGCTCTCCTCATATGCGAAATTATATGCCGAATTATCCTTTAGACCAGGGGTGTCCAAACATATCCCATGGAGGGCCAAGACCCTGCAGGCTTTACCTCGAACCAGTGTATTCAACAGCAGAGTTCACTGAATTTCTTCCCACTGATTGCTGGTAAGTGAAAAGACCTGCTGTAGAAACTGGGTAGAAGAGAAAGCCTGCAGGGTCTTGGCCCTCCATGGCACATGATTGGACAGCAACATTATGTTATAATTTTCACTGAGTGCTGGGGTGACGACCTGGCCATGATGCTGCATATTATCCAATCAGCACAGAGTCAATCCTATCCCCCCCACACACACACACAGAATTCTAGAAGCCTGGTCATGAGGAGAGAGCGATGTATAACACTGCTGTAATAATACAGGGTATAGTATCACTGGGTAATACCAGGGTATAATACCTGCGGGGTATTTGTGTAACAGGGTAACACCCACTAACACCTGCGCTCACCAGATTTTTGTGTGTAACCCTTACTAACACCCACTCACCCTACTCACTTTAGGTGTAGTACCCTTTTTGGTAGTGGTGTGTTATGGCAATGTATTTACCTGTGTGTATATACTGTATATCTACATATTATTCCATCTAGCTACATTGCTCCGCACTGTGTGTTTATATATTTACATATTTATTCCATCTAGCTGCAATGCTCCGTACTGTGTGTTTATATACTCATATATTTATCCCATCCAGCTACAATGCTCTACACTGTGTGTCTGTGTGTATATATATTTATTTATAGTAATATGTACATATGTATATTAGCTGCTCTTGCTTGCTTTTTTTTTTTTTCTTCTTGCCTTCTGATTGTTGCTCTGAGTGTTGCTATCCCTGTGCTGTTGCAATCCTGGAATTTCCCCGTTGTGGGACTAATAAAGGCTTATCTTATCTTATCTTATCTTAACTTTACTACCTGAGGGAAAAGGGATAATTGGGCCAGGTCAGACCGACTCTGGGTTCGTAGGAGCCTGGGAGGTGCAACAACAGATGACACATACACACGGTGTATGGAACTTGCAACTATATATATTAAATGTGTATTATCTACAAATATGTACAATAAAAAAAACACACACTTGTCACAATAATAAAAGAAAATAATAAAGGTCTCCAAAATATAGTCACAATATTCACAGTCCTTGTTTGTCCTTTCCAGGTGACTAGTGGAGTCACCTTTAGCAGTTCATAGGGTTCGGGCTTCGGCTCGCCATCCAGATCTGGAGATCCATGCTCTGGTCAAACCAGTCCAACGGAAGCAAAAAAAAAAGAAGAACCTGACCTATAAAATAGGTCAGAACAACAACAAATACGCTATTGCTCTAAGCTTATTACAAAATATTTCCAGGTTGTACACAAACAACATTTTCAGAACATCTCTAAACCATGGATATAATATTCACTACTAAATACATTCAGTGGCAAGTGAAATGGATCCTTCTGCTAACCATGACAGCTCTGAACACAACCTCCTTCTGTGTAAATCCTAGCCAGATGTAGCATCGGAGGTTTAGCATGTTAAGCTAGCACAACAATTTATCACCATTTCCGCACTTTAAAACACATATAAATCACAGGTACATCATTCACCATCAAGTAGCAATCAAGGGCAAGGGAACTGGGACCTTTGCTAACTGTTACATCCTTGAAAAATAGCTTTTTCTGATGAAAAAACTAGCCAAATTTAGCATCGCGGTGAGCGTTTTTAAGCTAGCGGTTAGCATCCACATACACAATGAATAGATAGCACTCACCATGCTAAGTGGCTCATGCGTCAATGGGGTTCCCGCGCTCAACGTGAGTTCACAGCCTTTGGATCCCAATCTTAAAATTTAACAAACAGGGTATTAGAATTTGCTAGTACAGCAATGTCTCATTGCGGATGTTCGTTGAGGCTTACCAATTTCAAGGGTTTTATCCAGGCAAAGGCTGCTATTAGCACATTAGTGTCACCATATCACCAAGGACAGTCTCTCTCTCTGGTCTGTGTCTTTCGGCGTCTGGTGTGACTGAGCCAAAAATGCAAGTCATCCCAGACCCAGGGAGAGACAGCGCTTAACCCATTGGCTGGCGTGACCCAGCAACGGCGCAGCCATTGGTTACAATAAATATCAACACACAATACTAGGAACTTGATCAGAACATTCTAGAAAACGTTCCCAACTATTTATGAATATATATTTATTTAAATATTCATATTTAAATCATTTACTCCCATTGTGAAATGGGTGTTTTTCTTTTTAAAAGCGGTATCAATATTTATAATTTAATTCATGTTAAACTATCTACTCCCATTGTGAAATGAATGTCCCCCTTCTTCTTAAAGCGGTATCGACATTCATAATTTCATCCACGTTTTTAACACTGGGTTACAGATGCCTAAACTTTTATTGAAAAAAATCACATACGTATTTTGACTGAACAACTCCATACTTGGGGATGCACACCCTCGTACCCTCAGCAAAGCACTTATAAAATCTGAGGTCACTCTGACAAACGATTGAGCGATATGTGAGGAACACACACAGACAGAGATTCCTTGCATTTACACATACATGTAGATACTTTAATATTTCAAGTAGGCAAAGATTGAAATGGCAAACTACTGAAAAAGTAAACTAAAAGAACCACACACACACACACACACACTCAGGTTATAATGCTGTAAAAT
This sequence comes from Pholidichthys leucotaenia, assembly GCA_020510985.1. Lineage (NCBI taxonomy): Eukaryota > Metazoa > Chordata > Actinopteri > Cichliformes > Pholidichthyidae > Pholidichthys > Pholidichthys leucotaenia. Next base: position 70,817,397 of record CM035843.1, read on the forward strand.
GAAAAGGAAAGAGAAGAATCTCTACAGTGTCACATGCTGTTCAGAACAACGTTAGTGTGCATGTGTGTCAAATGGCAGCCAGAGATTCATGTGCTACAGGGGGATTGGCTGATTTAGGGTTTAAAAAATAAAGTTCTGTCTCCTCAGCTGAAAACAACTGCATAAATTACAGGAAACATAAAGGCACTTTGTACTGATTACACTGGTCAACACCAAATTTATTGTCTAAGTTTTTTAGCTGATTTAGGTCAATTTTGATGTGCTGAATCCAAAAATCACATTGGTTTTGCTCAATCAGGTCAACTTTAGTATGGCCACATGTTGTTGTTTACGTTTTTGTTTACATGTACGAGTATTTACGCTTTATATGATGCAAAATTCTTTTTTATTTCTTGAAATTTCTCGAACTCTGAAGAGTTTGCATGTACCAATTTATGACATTGTCATGATGGCTGATTACTGTTGGACTCTGAAGAGAGACATCCCTGCCGCTGAGCATTCTAGAGGTTCGAATAAACGGAAGTTGAAGCTCTGAATTTTGAACAATGATGACGTAACATTCAATTTACATGTACTTACCTTTATCAATGTCTATTATTCAATTTACAGTAATCGAAGTTTGTAACATTTAATCAATAAATTGTGTTAGAAAATTATTTTTTCTCTTAAAAATCTATTTCGGATGAGAAATATTAACAAAAATCAACTGATAATGTCACAAAAATGTAATTGATTTAGTCAGAAGATCAGGTTTTTTTGACCTGATCGAGAGAAATGGATGTCATTTCCGGATTCAGCGGTGCAAAATTGTCTTAAATCAGTTGAAAAAACACAGACAACTTACAAAAAAATTGAAGAAAAACAAAAACAGGTTTTTTCCCCACATGTATACTTCATATCACCTCATACATTTACACATAAAAAAATTAAAAGAAGACAGTACAATCTGGTATGAAGAGAACTTTTTTGATTCAGACCATTTTAAAGCATTTTCCACAAGTTTCTCCCAATTATTATATATTATAAAAATTCCAATCATGGTGGTGGCCAATTCTATCAGCCATGAGCAAAAAAGGTGAGTTACACAGGCTCCCCATCCATAACAGAGTTAGTGTTGATAAACTGAATGAATAACATCTACACACAAGCTGACTTTAGCAGATAAAAATACTGAATACTGACATGGTTCAGGTGACCCACAGACAGATACAACTCAGGATTAACACAATCAACGTACTTTCTTTTGTTAACGTGAGTGAGTGGATGCGTGAGTGCGGTTATAAGGTGTAATGTAGTGTAGTGCAATCCGTGTACTCCAGCTGGGCCGGCAGAGCACCGCACAGACTGGCAACCCTGAAACAGAGACAAGGGCCGTTAGCAACAGTACACCTATGCAGCACGTCTGATGTTACTGGGCTTACTGTCAACAGATGTAGATGGAACTTCAGGTCGCGCGGAAGTTGCAGCCAGGGAGACAGTGTCTGCGGGCAGGTTAGGTGGAGGAGGAATAAGTCCGCCGCCTGGAGGGAGAAGGAGGTCCGCCATTGCGGGCTCCGCTTGTGCACAGGGGAAATGGACAGGTTTAGAAGCTGTAGAGCTTACTTGGTTGTTGGTCGGGGCGAAACCGACCCGGACATCGTTCTGCTGGGCTTGGAAGCCGGAGGCAGGAGAATTCAGTGCAAGGAAGCACAGAGGCAGGTTGTGGCATGATTCACAGAAGGAATCAGACGACTCCACGCCCAGCACTGGTCCTGATGGGAATAAATAGGCCACAGGAAATAACCGGCAGGTGCGCACACAGGTGCCGTGATTGGTGGCCATGACAAATAATGATTAAAAAAAACACGTTATACCACCTAGCACAGCTAACTTGGCAGCTGCCACCAGAGTGAGGAGTGGTTTGATGGGCTCCACTTCTAGCCACTTTCTGCTTATCTACTTCTTTTTATTGTCTTTGTGTGTCTGGACCTGCAACAAGAAGGGTTTTCCGGCCAACTCAACTAAAGGTGAAGCTAAAAAGTTTTATTTATATGGATATGGACATGGTCATTTCACCCTGTACTCTATCTGGTCTTCAAAAGGCCTGAGAAAAAGCTTCCAAAACAAGGCAAACATGGCTGTTAAGCAAATATCACAATATGGCAGAGGCTATACAGTTAAAGTACTGTTAGTACTGCTACTTCTGGCAGGGGATATTCACCTTAACCCTGGACCTGCCACTATTAAACAGCAGACCACTGGGTTAGCACAAACATCTGAGCCGGCGGATTGGTTGTTGCTATCTATGGCCCGGCTAACATCTGAACCGGCTGATCGCCCGCTGCTATCAACGGCCCTACTAACATCTGAACCGGCTGGTCGCCCGCTGCTATCAATGGCCCTGCTAACATCTGAACCAGCTGGTCGCCCGCTGCTATCAACGGCCCTGCTAACATCTGAACCGGTTGGTCGCCCGCTGCTATCAACGGCCATGCTAACATCTGAACCGGCTGGTCGCCCGCTGCGATCAACGGCCCTACTATCATCTGAACCGGCTGATCGCCCGCTGCTATCATCGGCCCTGCTAACATCTGAACCGGCTGATCGCCCGCTGCCATCAACGGCCTGGCTAACATCTGAACCGGTTGATCGCCCGCTGCTGCCAACGGCCCTGCTAACATCTGAACTGGTGGAGCAGTATAATGCTGGTCTTCGCCCCAGTACAGCTGAACATAGTGAGTCGGGTGAGTCGAATTGCACTGAACAGTCTCACATATCTGATCCTGCTGTAAACAGCTGCGCTACGTCCAAACTTTTGGAAACAGGAGCAGTTAAACAAAATGCAAATGAGGCGAGATCCGAAAACCGAGCTGCACAAAGGCAAAAACAACATTTATTTTTCCAAACTGTTAATCATGCATGAGTTCTTTGGGACACAAAGGCTAAACCAAAGGGGATCCTCGGCGGATATTTAAACATACGGAGCAAAACCCCCAAAAGAGATGAGATTTCGGTGTTGCTGTTGAACTCAAATCTGGACTATCTTTGTCTTTCAGAAAGCTGGCTACACAGGAACATAGACACTAATATGATCAATATTGTGGGTTATCAGTGTTTTAGAAAAGACAGGCAGGTAGGGAGGGGAGGAGGTGTTTTAATTTACATCAAAGAGGAATTTAAATGTCAATTGATTGATTTGAATACTTCACTTGAATGTTTAGCTGTTAATGTACAGTGGGGTAAAAGAGTATTTAGTCAGCCACCAGTTGTGCAAGTTCTCCCACTTAAAAGATGAGAGAGGTCTTCAATTTTCATCATAGATATACTTAACTATGAGAGACAAAATAAGAAAAAAAAAATCCAGAAAATCACATTGAAGGATTTTTAATGAATTAATTGGTAAATTCCTCGGTAAAATAAGTATTTGGTCAATAACAAAAGTTCATCTCAATACTTTGTTATATACCCTTTGCTGGCAATGACAAAGGTCAAACATTTTCTGTAAGTTTTCACAAGGTTTTCCCACACTGTTGCTGGTATTTTGGCCCATTCCTCCATGCAGATCTCCTCTAGAGCAGTGATGTTTTGGGGCCGTCGCTGGGCAGCACAGACTTTCAACTCCCTCCAAAGATTTTCTATGGGGTTGAGATCTGGAGACTGGCTAGGCCACTCCAGGACCTTGAAATGCTTCTTACGAAGCCACTCCTTTGTTGCCTGGGCGGTGTGTTTGGAATCACTGTCATGCTGAAAGACCCAGCCACGTTTCATCTTCAATACCCTTGCTGGTGGAAGGAGGTTTTCACTCAAAATCTCACAATACATGGCCCCATTCATTCTTTCCTTTACACGGATCAGTTGTCCTGGTCCCTTTGCAGAAAAACAGCCCCAAAGTATGATGTTTCCACTCCCATGCTTCACAGTAGGTATGGTGTTCTTTCTCCTCCAAACACGACAAGTTGAGTTTTCACCAAAAAGTTCTATTTTGGTTTCATCTGACCATCTGACATTGTCCCAATCCTCTTCTGGATCATCCAGTTCATTCATTCATTCCATTCATCTGGATCAGCTCTCTAGCAAACTTCAGACGGGCCTGGACATGTACTGGCTTAAGCAGGGGGACACGTCTGGCACTGCAGGATTTGAGTCCATGGCGGCGTAGTGTGTTTCTGATGTACCCTTTGTTACTTTGGTCCCAGCTCTCTGCAGGTCATTTACTAGGTCCCCCCATGTGGTTCTGGGATTTTTGCTCACTGTTCTCGTGATAATTTTGACCCCACGGGGTGAGATCTTGCGTGGAGCCCCAGATCGAGGGAGATTATCAGTGGTCTTGTATGCTTTCCATTTTCTAATAATTGCTCCCACAGTTGATTTCTTCACACCAAGCTGCTTACTTATTGCAGATTCAGTCTTCCCAGCCTGGTGCAGGTCTACAATTTTGTTTCTGGTGTCCTTTGACAGCTCTTTGGTCTTGGCCATAGTGGAGTTTGGAGTCTGACTGTTTGAGGTTGTGGACAGGTGTCTTTTATACTGATAACGAGTTCAAACAGGTGCCATTAATACAGGTAACGAGTAGAGGACAGAGGAGCCTCTTAAAGAAGAAGTTACAGGTCTGTGAGAGCCAGAAATCTTGCTTTTTTGTAGGTGACCAAATACTTATTTTACTGAGGAATTTACCAATTAATTCATTAAAAATCCTTCAATGTGATTTTCTGGATTTTTTTTTTCTCGTTTTGTCTCTCATAATTGAGGTACAGTGATCCCTCGCTACTTCACGCTTCACCTTTCGTGCCCTCAGTGCATCGCGGATTTTTCAAAAAATATTCATCAAAAATTCAAAATTGAGAAAAAATGGGCGGGCGCTAGCAGAAGGCAGGGAGACTACATTAGAACATCAGGTATCAACACGGAGAGACCGCACAACTCAAAATCCACCTCTCTGACCACCGCTCCGCTCCTCTCCGCCCACCTCTTCACCGCTCGGGAATCTCGCAAGCTGATTGGCTGAGACGTTTTACCCAGCTTCTCTCCCTGCCCAGCGCCCATACCCAGCGAAGGAAGACCACATTCATTGTTCTTTATTGCTCGTGTTGCTTAGTGGCACTTTTCGCTGTTCTCTTGTGCCTTTTTGTGCAAAATAGTCTTCCCGTCGAGCCACTACGCCGCCTCCTGCAGCTGCCCTCGACGATCCTGCGCCTCTAGCACCTGACGATGAGGCGTCACCTGAGGAGCAGTAAAGCTCTCATTAACCTGTGCAGTAAATCATCTTCATCTTGAGTTACGTATCTTGTTATAAAAATAAAAGAGTTCTAAAAACATATTTATGTACACTTTATTTACATCTATGTATGTATGTACACTTACACACACACACACACGTATCATATGAGAGAGAGAGTGAGAGAATGAACGTACGTATTATTTATGGGTGACGTCATTAGGGGTGACGCTACTTCGTGGTTTTTCACTTTTCGCGGTCGGTTCTGGAACCCATTAACCGCGATAAGTGAGGGATCACTGTATACCTATGATGAAAATTGGAGACCTCTCTCATCTTTTAAGTGGGAGAACTTGCACAACTGGTGGCTGACTAAATACTTTTTTGCCCCACTGTACGTCTCTCACTGGTAATGAATTTCAACATTGCAGTATTGTACAACCCACCGTCACACAGTTCTTCTTTTTATAATGAATTAAGTGATCTGGTTAAACAACTTGAGAGGAGCAGAGAAACAATATTTTATGGTGACTTTAATATTAACTGGTCTGATAAAAAGGACAAACAGAAACTGAAAAGCCTCATGACTAAATTTAATTACCAACAAATGATCAAAGGACCCACCAGGATAACCAAACAATCTAGAACACTTATTGACATGATATTTGCTAATAAACCAGAACGAATAACCAGAACCTATAATCTTGTAACTGGTCTCTCAGATCATAACATGGTTCTTGACATAATGTCCGGCTCAGGAAACACGCACGCAGGCTCAGGATAGATTTAACAGCTTTATTTAACAAGCAGGTGTGTATGGATGGATGTATGAGATATGTGTATGTGCTGAGGGTGAACGCCGATGTACAGGAAGCAGAGCAGAGCGCCGTACAGCCGGACAACCCTAAGGAGAGAGCAGAGGACAGGGGTAAAGGGCAACACACCTTAACAGAGATAATGAGCTGTGTGCTGCTTACTTGTGGGTGACAGGTGACTAGCGTTGGCCAAGGGAGTAGCCCGGAAGACAGCGTCCTGCAGAGCCTGAGACGATGGTGAGGCGATGACAGGGTATCCGCCACCAGGGAATCCACCTGTGCACAGGGGAGAAGACTTGGAGAAGGTAAGGGAGGTATGCTTACGTTGAAGCGTAGCTTAGCTGTCGTTGAGAGACGATGCAGCTGAGAAGATGTGCCGATGCGAACAGACGGCTCCAGACTGCTGCACAGGGCTGAGTGGGTTAAATAGCTCGCCGCTGACGAGGCACAGGTGTGCGCGCAGCTGAGGCAGATGATGAGTGGCGAGTCGTGACAGTACTCCCCCCCCCAGCAGCGCCTCCTGGCGCTGGTTTGTCCGGATGCGCCCGGTGGAACTCCGTGAAGAGACTCCTGTCCAACACCAAAGAAGAGCGCACCCAGGACCTCCACTCAGGACCGAATCCCTCCCAGTCCACCAAGTACTGCAACCCGCGACCTCAGCGCAGGGAGTCCATGATGGAAGCGACTCTCCAGGCCGGGTGACCATCGATCATCAGAGGCGCGGGCGGCGCCGCGGGCGGGGTACAGAGGGGATCGGAGACCACGGGCTTGATTTTGGATACGTGGAAGGTGGGACATATGCGGAGGGAGGGGGGAGGGCCAGACGCACAGCCACCGGGTTAACGATCTTAGAGATGGTGAAGGGGCCAATGAAGCATGGGGCCAGCTTCCTCTTCTCAGCCTTGAGGTGAATGTCCTGAGAGGCCAACCAGACTCGTTGGCCCACCTGGTAGTCAGGAGCCAGTCTCCTGTGGCGATTCGCTGTGGTGCTGTTGCGCGTTGCCGGGCGCAAAAGCGCATCGCGCGCCTTGGTCCACAGACTCCGACAACGTCTCAGGTGTGCCTGGATGGATGGGACGGCCAGCTCTCTCTCCTGCTCCGGGAACAATGGTGGGTCGTATCCCAAGGACGCCTTGAAGGGGGACATCCCTGTGGCAGACGACCGTGCTGTGTTGTGGGCGTACTCTACCCAGGCCAGGTGCGTGCTCCAGGAAGATGGGTTGGAGGACGTGACGCAGCGTAGGGCAGCTTCCAGCTCCTGGTTGGCCCGTTCACACTGCCCATTGGATTGCGGGTGGTGGCTGGAGGAGAGGCTTACTGTGGCCCCCAGGGCGTTGCAGAAACACTTCCATACCTCTGAGACAAACTGGGGCCCCCGATCAGAGACAACGTCCACCGGTATCCCGTGCAGCCTGACCACGTGTTGAACCAGAAGGTCCGCTGTCTCCCGTGCCGTTGGGAGACCCCGAAGTGGCACAAAGTGGGCAGCCTTGGAGAAACGATCCACGATGGTCAGCACAGCGTCATAGGTATTGGAGACCGGGAGACCGGTGACGATGTCGAGGGCTATGTGGGACCAGGGCCTGCCCAGGATCGGCAGGGGCTGGAGAAGACCCACGGGGGTAGAATTCCCTGACTTGCCGGTGGCACACACAGGGCACGCCCGGACGTAGTTGGTGGCGTCCCTCTGAAGACCTGGCCACCAGAAGGAACGCTGGAGGAGATCCACTAGCCGGGAAACACCAGGGTGACAGGCGAGTTTGGAGGTGTGAACCCAGTGGATGACCTCCCCCCGGGCAGTAGATGGAACGAACAGCTTTCCCTCTGGTCCGCCACCAGGGTCCGGTTCGGTCTCCCGCGCCCTCCGGATCTTGTCCCTGATGGACCAGGAAATCACCCCCACAACACACGAGCTGGGCAGGATGATATGACCTGGCTCTTCTGACATCTCGGGGGCAAACTGCCTGGAAAGGGCATCGGATAGGCCGTTCTTAGAACCAGGGCGGTAGGTGATGGTAAAGCGGAACCGGGCGAAGAACAAGGACCAGCGCGCCTGGAGGGCATTCAGACGTCTGGCAGATCTAAGGTATTCCAGGTTCTTGTGGTCTGTCAGCACCACGAATGGCAACGCAGCCCCCTCCAGCCAGTGACGCCACTCCTGCAGGGCGAGCTTGATGGCGAGAAGCTCCCTGTCCCCGATGTCGTAGTTCTGCTTGGCCGGAGACAGACGCCGTGAGAAGAAGGCGCAGGGTCGCTTGACCCCGTCGGTTGGTGATCGCTGGGACAGCACCACCCCCACTCCCGTATCAGACGCGTCGACTTCCACCAAACACTGCAGCGCGGGGTCAACCTGGGTCAGGACTCGGGAGGAGGAGAACTCCGTCTTCAACGCCTGAAATGCTGCCTCGACCTCTTCGGTCCACCGGAAGGGGTTCTTGGGGGAAGTGAGACGGGTCAACGGGGCCACAATGGCACCGAAATTGGGCACAAAACGGCGGTAGAAGTTGGCAAACCCAATAAACTGTTGGACCTGCTTCCTGGAGGTCAGCGTAGGCTGACATAATGTCTGGCCCAGGAAACACACACGCAGGCTCAGGATAGATTTAACAGCTTTATTCAACAAGCAGGTGTGTATGAATGGATGTATGCGGTATGGGTATGTGTTGAGGTGAACACCGATGTGCAGGCAGCAGAGCAGCGCGCCGTTCAGCCGGACAACCCTATGGAGAAAGAGCAGAGGACAAAGGTAACGGGCACCACACCGAGACAGGGATTATCAGTGATAGTGTTGCTTACTTGCAGGGACAGGTAGCTGGCATCAGCAGGTGATGAGCCCAGGAGACAGCATCCTGCAGGGCCTGCGTGGATGGTGGAGATGATACGGCGATGACGGGGGAAATCCGCCGCCGGGAAGGTCCACCTGTGCACAGGGGTGAAAACTTGGGAGACAAGGTAAGGAGTTCTTATGTGTTGTAGAATCTTGCTGGTGATCTGAGGTAGAATCACGAGCCTTGGAAGCACCGACGAGAACAGACGGCTCCAGACCGTAGCACAGGGCCGAGTGGGCTAAATATCCCGCTGCTGACGAGGCACAGGTGTGCACGCAGCTGAAGCCGCTGATGAGCGGCGAGTCGTGACATAGGCCACTCAACCACCGCTTTGACCTTCGCGGGGTCAGGAAGGACTTGGATGTGTGAGATTACAAATCCTAAAAAGGAGGTGGTCTTGGCATAAAACTCACATTTTTCGGCCTTGACATACAGCCTGTTTTCCAGCAGCCGTTGTAAGACCCGCCTCACATGGACCTGGTGTTCCTCCTGTGACCTGGAGAAGATGAGGATGTCATCCAGGTACACGAACACGAAGAGGCCAAGGAAATCACGCAGGACGTCGTTGATGAGGCGTTGAAATACAGCGGGGGCATTGGTCAGTCCAAACGGCATCACCAGATACTCGAAGTGACCACTAGGCGTTCGAAAGGCCGTCTTCCACTCATCCCCCTCCCGGATCCGAACGAGGTGGTACGGCTGCGGAGATCCAACTTGGTGAACCAGGTCGCCCCCTGGAGGGAGTGGAAGGCAGTATCCATCAAAGGCAGGGTGTAACGGTCCTTCTCCGTGATGTCGTTCAGGGCCCGAAAATCGATACAGGGACAGAGTGACCCATCCTTCTTGGACACGAAGAAGAACCCTGTGCCGAGCGGAGATGAGGAGGGGCGGATGATTCCCGCGTTGAGTGACTCCTTAATGTAGCTGTCCATAGCCTCTCGCTCCGGCGCTGACAGGCTGTAGAGGCGTCCGGATGGCAAGGGCGCCCCCGGGCGGATGTTGATGGCGCAGTTGTAGGGCCGGTGAGAAGGAAGAGACATCGCCCTGGACTTACTAAATACGAGACTCAGGTCATGGAACTCCGAAAGCACCAGGGAGAGATCTGGAGGCGCGGCGTCCTTGGCCGGAGGAGGAGAGGACGGGGCGCAGGCTGCGGACTGTAGGCAGGTTCCCATACAGAAGGAGCTCCAGGCTGCGATTCTTCCTGTCTGCCAATCCAGCACGGGGTTGTGCAGACGCAACCAGGGGTAACCTAGGATGACAGGCGACACAGAGGAGGACAGAACGTACAGGGTGAGATCCTCCCGGTGGTTACCTGAGATGATAACAGGAACCGGCTGGGTGTGATGAGTCACTTGTCCAAGGGTCGCACGGGAGAGAGTGACCAGGCTGAGAGGAGCGGCCAGAGGGTGGCAGGGGATGCCCAATTGGGTTGCCAGGCTCTTTGAAATAAAGCTCTGTTCTGCTCCTGAGTCCACCAGTGCATGTGTGAGGTGCCCCGTGGCATTGTGACAAAATCGAATGGGCAGTGAAAGACTAGTGAGGGGATTTGACCGGTTAGAGTCCGCGAGGCCCCCTAGCGGACCTCCCCGTTTGACTTTTCCGGGCAATGCTCCACGGTATGTTGACTACCTCCGCAATACATGCAGAGGCCCAACTCCCGGCGGCGCTGTTTCTCCGCTAGGGGGAGCCTCGACCGACCAACCACCATCGCCTCCGACTCCTCGGAAGGCTCCGGAGGAGGTAACGCCAGGGGGCGGGCTTGAGGCGTGCGGATGGGACCTCCACGCGAGCGGCCAATTAACTTCCGCTCGGTGGACCGTTCACGCAGCCTGTTATCCAAACTAATAGTTACGGAGATTAGCTCCGAGAGCGTCTCCGGAAGGTCTCGACCGGCCAGCTCATCCCTCAGACCCGAGCTGAGGCTGCGGAGGAAGATGCTACAGAGTGCAGCCTCATCCCAGCCAACCTTCTCCGCTGCGACCCGGAAGTCGATAGCATAGTCCGCCGCTGACCGGCTTCCCTGTTGGAGGCCAAGGAGACGGTCAGTGAGGACGCTATCACGCCGGGAATGGTCGAACACCTCGAGAAAGCTCCGCACGAACTGGCTGTAGGAGAAGTTTGCGTAACTGGGCTTCGCCATAACGGCGTAAGCCCAAGTTAACGCTCGCCCCTCCAGAAGATTTCCAATATAGCCAATTCGGCTGTGGTCTGAGGGAAAATCCCCGGGAACGCGCAGAAACACCGACTCACACTGCATGATGAAAGCCGAGCTTCCTGCTGAGGTGGGCGGGGGTTGGGATAGGTGTGAGTCGGGTTGGCGTTCCTGTGGCAGACTGGCCGGCCATCGGAGCGGCAGGAGCTACCCCTCCCTGACGAGCCGAGGGGAACGCCTGCTGGGGGTCCAAGCGGTCTAACCGGTGAGTGATATTTACCAATTGGTTCAAAATCACCTGCTGTAGGTGGGCTATTAAATCCACCCGAGCCTTGAGGGTGGAAAGACGGCGTGCGAGCCCGCTGTCTGCTGAGCCGCTCTTCTGGAGCCGTACTGACATAATGTCCGGCTCAGGAAACACGCACGCAGGCTCAGGATAGATTTAACAGCTTTATTTAACAAGCAGGTGTGTATGGATGGATGTATGAGATATGTGTATGTGCTGAGGGTGAACGCCGATGTACAGGAAGCAGAGCAGAGCGCCGTACAGCCGGACAACCCTAAGGAGAGAGCAGAGGACAGGGGTAAAGGGCAACACACCTTAACAGAGATAATGAGCTGTGTGCTGCTTACTTGTGGGTGACAGGTGACTAGCGTTGGCCAAGGGAGTAGCCCGGAAGACAGCGTCCTGCAGAGCCTGAGACGATGGTGAGGCGATGACAGGGTATCCGCCACCAGGGAATCCACCTGTGCACAGGGGAGAAGACTTGGAGAAGGTAAGGGAGGTATGCTTACATTGAAGCGTAGCTTAGCTGTCGTTGAGAGACGATGCAGCTGAGAAGATGTGCCGATGGGAACAGACGGCTCCAGACCGCTGCACAGGGCTGAGTGGGTTAAATAGCTCGCCGCTGACGAGGCGCAGGTGTGCGCGCAGCTGAGGCAGATGATGAGCGGCGAGTCGTGACAGTTCTTGCTGTCAGAAAACTTACTAAAAAGCGACTACAGTATTTTGGGGGAGTCTATATTGACAAATTAAATTCTATTATTCCCAAATCAAAAAATGCGGAGTTTGAACATTACTTAGAGAATCAAAATTGGGAGCAGCTCATGTCAATATGAAGTAGATGATTGTTGTAATTTTATAACTGCAACAATTACAAAGTCTATAGAAAAATTTACAAAGCAAATTAAAAGTAGACAACAGAAGATTAACCTACCATGGTTAAATAATGAAATAAGAAAACTTATGAAGAGGCGAGACTCTGCATTGAAAACATCATTAACCTCTAAACTACAAAATGATCACCTTGTGTACAAAAGTTTAAGAAATAAAGTGGTACAAGAGCTGCGAAAATCAAAAGTATCTTATTACAATAAACTGATAGATCATGCAAAGGGTAACAACAGTTCCCTATGGAGGCATTTAAGTAACTTAACTAATAAAAAAAATGTTCAGAAGGGGGTAAAGGAACTCAGAATCAATGGCAAGACCATCAGTGACAAGGCTACATTGGCAAAAGAATTTAATTCATATTTTGTGGACTCTGGAAGACTTAACAAAAAACTTTGTGCTGCCAAATGTGCTCAACAACACAAAATCAATACTTTCAACAGATTCTTTTCACATCGATGAGGTAAATGAGGAGTTAATTGCTGGTATTGTTAAAACACTATCAAACTCAAAAACTAATGATATCTACAATATGAGCACTTCCTTTCTCAAAACGCACAGCAAAATATTAATCAAACCACTGACTCATCTCATTAATCTCTCCATTAGGTCTAGTACATTTCCATCTGGTTGGAAAAAAGCTGTCGTCATACCAGTTCATAAATCAGGCAGTAAAGACGATATATGCAATTACCGCCCAATCTCTATTTTACCAGTCCTGTCTAAGGTTCTTGAAAAAGTTGTAGCTACACAGCTGATAGACTAGTTACAAGACAGCCAACTTCTTCATCCACATCAATTTGGTTTTAGACCAGGATACTCAACAGAAACAGCAAATTGTTCCTTATTGAAAATGTCAAACAGTCCTTGGACAGGGGTAATGTGGTAGGGGCTGTTTTTCTAGATCTCAAAAAGGCTTTCGATACTGTAAACCACACTTTGCTTTTATCCAAAATGGTATCTTTTAACTTCTCTCCAGATACATTAGAATGGTTTGCATCTTATCTCCAGAATAGAAAACAGTGTGTAAAAGTTCACCAGGATAAATCCTCATTTTTAAACAACCATATGGGTATCCCACAAGGATCCATTCTTGGTCCTTTACTTTTCAGCATTTTTATTAATGACTTGCCGCTACACTGCTCAGCTGCAACATGTCAACTTTATGCAGATGATGCAGTTATTTACACAGCTGCCAAGACTCCAGCACAGGCTGCAGATGTACTGTCCACAAGTATGGTTGATGTCCAAGAGTGGCTCTTCCAGAACCATCTATTGCTGAACCTTCAGAAAACAGTTTCAATGTGCTTCTCAATCAAAAAATGTAACCTGCAACGTTTTAAAGTTAATATACATGATCAAGTCATCAGTTTAGTTACAGAATTCAAATACCTTGGCATTGTACTAGATCCTCAATTCAAATTTAATCTTCATATAAAGAAAATTTCTAAAACAGTAAAAAAAAATCTGAACTGCTTTAAATTAATTAGATATTACATACCATACGAAGCAGCTGTACTGTATATGCATTCTATGGTTTTTTCTCATATATCATAATGTTTGACAGTCTGGGCTCAAGCAGCCCTTTCCACAATAAAACATATAGGTTCATTATATAATCAAACTCTAAAAATCTTGGACAAAAAGCCCATTAGGTGGCATCACTGTTATATTTTAAAAAAAATACAATCTATTGAGTTTTGAGAGTTTCATTGACCTCTGTTTTCTGAAATTAATTTTCAAATGTTTCCATAAATCAGCGCCTGATCCACTTGCTGGTTTCATCCAAAGACAGGACAGCAGCAGAGCCACCAGGAGTTCTGTTAACAATAACTGTAAAATATTCCACCGCAGAACCACATTTGGACAAACTGCTTTCTCTATAAAGGGCAGTCACATCTGGAACACAATGCCAAATGAAATTAAAATAATAACGGACTTTAAAACATTCACTACAAAGGTTAAAAACTGGCTGAAAAATAAACAAGAATGTAGCCATGTATGAAATGATTGTCTGCAGGGTGAGAGTGAATGAAGGGAAGGAATGAATGTGTTTGTTTATAGTGAGTGATGAAGGGAGGGAGGCCTGAAATAGGCAAATGTGAGTCAGGTTTTTATATTGTGTATTTATAATATTTATAATTGTGTATTTATAATGTATGTATAATCTTTTCTGCATTGATGTATGTGGTTAGTGTTTATTCTGTTTTCATTTTTTCTTTTCCTTATCCTTTTTTCTACTTACTTGTTTCTCCTTTCTGAAGCCCATCCAGGGACAAGAGTTGCAAATTAGCTAATAGCTATACACTCTTTGTGCAACACATCAGATTGATTGTCATTTGATTAATTGTCTATGTTTATTGCACTGTCCCTGTCAAATAAACAAATAATATATTGTGGAGAATGGTAAAGGATGAGGCCGGGTTTATTTCTCATGTCAGTTTTATTCACATTCTCCAACTTCCTCCAAACACAGAAAGAGAGTGAATCTTCTCACATCTGTCCTTTTTATACCCAGGACATCAAACGTACAGTCACATGGTGCTTAATCAAACATACAGTCACATGGTACTCAATCCCAGTCACAATGTAACTTCCCCCGATCTTAACACCATCCACCCCTCAGTCTCTGGTGGTCAGGAAATCCCTCAAGGCCGTCTCCTTGAAACAAAAGGCCAGATCTCACACGCTCCTGTTACCCTTAGGAGGCACAGTCCCTTTGTTCCTCTGAGACGTGAAGCATACAATAAGCATACAGTAATATCAATCAATCAATCAATCAAAGACTTTATTTCAGACTCATGATCCACCAAAAAAAAGATAAAATAAAATAAAATAAAACAAGATAGTTGAAATACAGTTAATAAGAGAAACAATCAAAAAGTTACAAAAAAAACCACTAAGACACAACTACTAAGAGAAGTACAAAAACAGTACAGACTTTAAAAAGACTTAAAAAGACAACTGTACCAGTGCCTTCTAAACTGTGACTGACAGCGAATAGAACTGAGCTTAATGCTAGACATGACTTGAATGATTTCATTTCTAGATACATCAAGCCGACAGATGAATTTATACATAAGATTCCTTATTACTGCATGCAGAGTATTTACACGTGATGAGACAAATAACTCGGAAGCACTGCACCATCGAGGCTTTTTAAGTAAAATTCTTAAAGCATCATTGTAAGCAACCTGTAATTTCTGCATACTTTGTTTTCTATAATTTATCCATAAATGAGCAGTGTACAAAGGTGTACAATAGGTTTTAAAAAGAACCAGTTTCACCTCATCTGAACAGAAACCAAATCTGCGTGCAAGAATATTTGCTTGCATGTAGATTTTGCAGCGTTGTCTGAAAATATCATCATCATCAGTCATTCTATCATTAATAAAATGTCCCAGATATTTAATTTTATCCCTGACAATTAATTCCCTGTCTGCCAATTCAAAGACAGGGAATTTCATTAACAAATCGTCTTTAGTGCGGCAAATCAGCACACAACTCTTATTTGTATTATATTTTATGTCATTTTCCTCTCCATAAGCACTACACACTCTTAATAACTCCTGAAGACCAGCACTACTTGGACTGAGAATAACTAGACCATCAGCATACATAAAATGATTCACTAACTTATTCCATATATCTGTGAAGCATATGAAACCAACATATGTGCCCCACATGACCCCCCCAAACGTCTAAGATGGAACAACATAACTAAAGATGCATGTCATAATAAAATCACTGCATATCAGTCCACATGCCACTTAGGCCTCAGGCTTCTGCCGTACTTGCTGTAAGCCGGCTTTACTGTCTCCGCAGTGTCTCCCTGCTGTGGGGCTGCTGCCTGTGGGTGAGAACTGTTAGTCAATCTCTGTGGGTGTTCTGGGGAATGCTCTCTAGGGGGTCTGCCGCGCCGGGGAGCCCTCGCCAACTGCACAGCTTCGTCAGCCAGCACAAAAGCGGGTTTGAGCCTGTTTATGCCAATCATTTCTTTCCTGCCCCCCAAATCCAGCAAAAAATGCTTATCCCCTGTTTCCAGCACTCTGTATGATCCGTCATAAGGTGGGCGTAAGGGTAGGCGGTGGGCATTATGTCTGATAAAAACAAACTCTGCATTTCTTAAAGTCTTAGGCACAAAAACACGCGGAAAACTGTGGTGAACGGGGCCCGGTAGTGTGCTCGGGCCCGTGCTACTCTGTAACCGCTGAGCTGGGGGGCACTCCGGCGCCGGATTATCTGGGAGAAATTCCCCAGGTGGCCGAAGTGGCTGTGCGAAAACTAGCTCAGCTGGGGAGGCTTCTAAATCCTCTTTAGGTGCAGAGCGCAACCCCAATAAAACCCATGGTAGTTTGTCCACCCAATTTGCATCCGTAAGCAACGCTCTGAGAGCCGCCTTCAATGACCTGTGGAAACGTTCGCATAACCCGTTAGCCTGCGGGTTGTACGCGGTCGTGCGGTGGATCGTTGCCCCCAGGCTGCGGGCCATCGCTGACCAAAGTTCGGAAACAAATTGAGGGCCTCTGTCGGACGTAATGTCTGACGGGACCCCAAAACGCGCTACCCATGCCGTTAAAAACGCGCGCGCCACCTCCTCGGCTGTGGTTGACGACAGCGGAACCACTTCAGGCCAGCGCGTGGTGCAGTCAACCATGGTCAGGAGATGTGTGCACCCTTGTGAGGGCGTGGGGGGGCCTACAAGGTCCACGTGGACATGATCAAACCTTTTAGCTGGAATGTGAAACAGCTCCAAGGGAGCCCTCGTGTGTCTGTGAACTTTGGTGCGCTGGCAAGCCATGCAGGCTGTTGCCCACTCTTTAACCTGTTTGCGCAGGCTCGGCCATACAAATTTCTCTCCTACCATTTTGACCGACGCGCGCACTCCTGGGTGCGCCAGAGAATGGATCGAGTCAAAAACGCGGCGGCGCCATGCGGCTGGTACCACCGGAC
The DNA here is from genome assembly GCA_020510985.1 of Pholidichthys leucotaenia. Lineage (NCBI taxonomy): Eukaryota > Metazoa > Chordata > Actinopteri > Cichliformes > Pholidichthyidae > Pholidichthys > Pholidichthys leucotaenia. The sequence continues at coordinate 70,834,513 of CM035843.1, forward strand.
GCGGTCGTCCAGTGGAGACATCGCAGATTAGGGGGGGCATACCGTCTTGCAGCACCCTGTTCTCCAGCCTTAACCCTGTTGGTCCAGACTGGAGCGCGTGCACATCCACGTCGCTAACCTGCTCCGCGGCCATGGCTGCATAATCTATCCCCACGCGGACTAGGGCCGCGCGCGCTTCCGCGTCGCTACCCTGCTCCGCGGCCATGGCTGCAGAATCTGCCACCACGCAGCCTGGAGCCGCCACAGCGCGTGAGAGGCAGTCTGCCACTACATTAAATTTACCCGCCACATGCTGGATATCGGTAGTAAACTCCGAGATCGCGGCCAGCTGTCTCTGCTGCCGGCCCGACCAAGGTTCTGAAATCTTGGCCATTGCGAAAGTCAGCGATTTGTGGTCCACGAACGCCGTGAAACGGCGTCCTTCCAGCCAGAACTGGAAGTGGCGGATGGCCAAGTGGAGAGCTAACAACTCCCCGTCGAACGCGCTGTATTTTCGCTCGCTATCGCGCAAGGTCTTGCTGAAAAAAGCGAGCGGTTGCCAGGCTCCGGCCACATACTGTTCCACGACCGCCCCTATGGCCACATCTGACGCGTCAGTAGTGAGTGCCATGCGGGCCGTTGGGACTGGATGTGCCAACAATGCAGCGTTTGCCAGGGCTGATTTGACTTCAGAAAATGCGCGCTCCCGCTCGGGAGACCATTCGACTTTATTCGTGGGTTTTTGTTTTTTTAGTGCAGCATACAATGGTTGCATGAGCTGTGCTGCGCGGGGGAGGAAACGGTTATAAAAATTAACTATTCCCAAAAACTCCTGTAACGCTTTGACCGTTTGTGGTTGGGGAAAATTTGTTATTGTGCGCACTTTATCGGGCAGAGGGACTGCTCCTTCTGGCGAGACGCGATGCCCCAAAAAATCAATCTGCGCCACCCCGAACTGACACTTCGCTGGGTTGATTATTAACCCGTGCTTTGCCAACCTCCGGAAAACTGCTGTGAGGTGGCTCTCGTGTTCGTCTTCGGACGTGCTGGCTACCATTATGTCGTCCAGGTAGACGAACACGAAAGGAAGATTGCGCAGGACCGCGTCCATCATGCGTTGGAACGTCTGCGCAGCGCCCTTAAGCCCAAACGGCATGCGCAAAAACTCAAAAAGCCCGAAAGGAGTTATTACCGCTGTTTTGGGTATGTCCTCAGCGCGCACTGGAACCTAGTGGTAACCGCGTACCAAGTCTATTTTAGAAAAAACGTGCGCCCCCGCCAAATGAACTGAAAAATCTTGGATGTGCGGGATCGGGTAGCGGTTGTGCGCTGTAGCGTTATTCAACCTGCGGAAATCACCGCAAGGTCGCCACGAGCCATCAGCTTTTGGGACCATGTGAAGCGGTGAAGCCCATGGGCTCTTCGAACACCTGATGATGCCCAGCCTTTCCAGGTTGACGAACTCCTCGCGCGCTACGGTCAGTTTAGCTGAGTCCAAGCGCCGAGCTTTTGCAAAAACGGGCGGACCGGTGGTAGTAATAAAATGTTCCACCCCATGTTTAGCCACTGTCGCCGAAAACGTTGGGACCGTGAGTGCTGGGAACTGAGTGAGGAGTGTGTGGAACTTACCACCTGCAGCTGTGACGTTGGCTTGTGCTGTTGGCGGGGCCACTCGAGCTGTACAGGGAATAGAATAGAAGGAGAGTGCATTAACCAGGCGTCTGTTAGCAAGATCAACCAATAAACCATGTGAGCACAAAAAATCAGCCTCTAACATGTTGAAATTGACTGCCGCTACGACAAAAGTCCACTCGAATGTACAGTCCTGCAAAGACAGAAGCAGAGTCCTCTCACCGAAGGTCTTAATCGCTGAGCCGTTCGATGCTGACACCCGGGGACCACTGGAAGGTGCCAGCCGATCTGCGTAGGAAGGTGTGATGAAGCTCAGCTGGGAGCCTGTGTCCACGAGGAAATGCCTCCCCGAGCGTGCATCCTTCAGGTAGAGCAGCTTGTTCTCCTCCCCGAAGGCCGCAGCTGCTACCGACCCCCGGTCTTGGCGTTTCCCGAGCGCTTGAAGTGGTGGCACGGTGGAATGCACTTGCGTGCCCTCTCTGCAAAGCGGCGATGGTAGAAGCAAAGGACGTCATCCGCTCCGTGTCGCCTGGCCCTTGCCGCTGCCGTCGTCAGTGCGTCTGGTGCTGCAGCCTCTGGCCCCATGCCGTCTCCGGATGTTGCGCCTAGCTCCGCTGCCGTGGCCGAAACTGCGCGCCGTTTGTGGGTGTCGACGAGTCGTTGCACCTCTTGACCCAGCTCGTGGTAGTCTTGTCGGGCCAACAGAGGTGAACCAGCCAGGGTCACTCTCACCGCTGACGGTAGGGTCCTGAGGAACAGGTGGGTGAAGATGAAGCTATCATCTTCGGAGTCTCTCAACCTCAATATCTTCCCCATCAGGTCTGCGGGTCTGTCGCTCTCAAACTCCGTCAACGCCAGGAGCCCCTCTGCTCGCTCTTGCACCGAGGGGGTGAAGTGACTGATGAGTACAGCCTTCAATGTGCTGTACTTGTCGCTGTCCGGCGGGTGGTTGACCAGGTTCTCCACCCTCTGGGCTGTGTGGTTGTCCAGCTTCGCAACCACATGGTAGAACTTTGTGTCGTCTTGCGAGATCCTCCGGAGGTTGAACTGCGCCTCGATCGCGTTAAACCAGGCACGCGAACTGTTCTGCCAGAAGTCCGGTAGCTGGAACGTGGCGGCATTCGTCCGGCTGTCTCTTGACGAGTCTGGCTCAGGAGAATTACTTCTGCTCATGACACGTCGTAAGGTCACCAGTGTGGAGAATGGTAAAGGATGAGGCCGGGTTTATTTCTCAGGTCAGTTTTATTCACATTCTCCAACTTCTTCCAAACACAGAAAGAGAGTGAATCTTCTCACATCTGTCCTTTTTATACCCAGGACATCAAACGTACAGTCACATGGTGCTTAATCAAACATACAGTCACATGGTACTCAATCCCAGTCACAATGTAACTTCCCCTGATCTTAACACCATCCACCCCTCAGTCTCCGGTGGTCAGGAAATCCCTCAAGGCCGTCTCCTTGAAACAAAAGGCCAGATCTCACACCCTCCTGTTACCCTTAGGAGGCACAGTCCCTTTGTTCCTCTGAGACGTGAAGCATACAATAAGCATACAGTAAAATATCTGTGAAGCATATGAAACCAACATATGTGCCCCACAATATAATATATAAATAAAGATGATAACATTCACCTGTAGACCTACATTTCGTCTCAGTAAACAGATTAAAAGTTGTGCAGTATACAGTGAGGATGAAAACAAGGTCATGAATACAGCAGTGTCATAAAAGCCAGTTTGTGTTGACTTTACATTTGGTCTGTTTTTGTTTTAAACCCCACAACAGCTCAGAGCCATGACAGATGATTGAAGGGTTTAACATACTTTGTTTTTCCAAAACATGCCTAACACTAAACAAAAACAATTTAAAATAATACAAAAAAACTCTTTGTTTTATTAGCAAATGGTTTAACAGTCAGCAGGCTAAAATTTTTAATACTACAAAAATATACAACTGAAACCAGATTACACACAGTCCAAAAAGACACATAACCTCTTTTTTTTCTCACTGTCTGACATTAAATAATTCTAAACCTTTCCTGTTTTAGGTCAGCTAGAATTACCAAAATTATTTCTATTTGCTAAATAATTTTTCTATTTACTAAAAATATTTTTAGAGAATTTTTTATTTCTTCAAAGTCAGAAGTTTACATACACTAACATTATTATGCCTTTAAATAATTTTGGAAAGCCTAAATGATGATGTCATTCATGGCTTTGGAAGCTTCTGATAGGCTACTCGACAACATTTGAGTTAACTGGAGGCACACCTGGGGATGTATTTTAAGGCACACCTCAAACACACTGCTTCCTTTTGTGACATCATGGAAAAATCAAAAGAAATCAGCCAAGATATCAAGAAGAGAATCGTGGGCCTCCACAAATCTGGTTCATCCACGAGTACAGTTTCCAGATGCCTGAAGGTGCCATGTTCATCTTTTCAAACAATTATACACAAGTATAACACCATGGGAATGTCCAGCTATCATACTGCTCAAGAAGGAGATGGGTTCTGTGTCCCAGAGATAAACATGTTTTGGTGTGAAATGTGATATTAACAAAACAAAAGCAAAAGCCCTTGTGAAGATGTTGGCTGAAGCTGGTAAGAGTGTCATTATCCACAGTGAAGCAAGTCCTGTGCTAACATGGGCTGAAAGGCCACTCAGCAAGGAAGAAGCCATTACTCCAAAAGCAACATAAAAAGTCAGGTTACAGTTTGCAAATGCACACAGGGACAAAGATCTTAATTTCTGGAAACATGTCCTGTGTCTCATAGAACTAAAATTGAACGGTTTGACCATAATGACCATTGTTACATTTGGAGAAAAAATGGGGAAGCTTGTAAACCTGAGAATACCATCTCAAATGTGAAGTATGGGGTGTTTTGCTGCAGGGACTGGTGCACTTCACAAAATAGATGGCATCATGAGGAGAGAACATTATGTGGAAATATTGAAGCAACATTGCAAGACATCAGCCAGGAAGTTAAAGCTTGGGCACAAATGGGTCTTTTAGATGGACAATGATACTAAGCATACTGCCAAATTAGTTACAAAGTGACTTAAGGACAACAAAGTCCATGTATTGGAGTAGCCATCACAAAGCTCTGATCTCAGTCCCATAAAAAATTTGTGGGCAGAGCTGAAAAGATGTGTGTGTGTGTGTGTGTGTGTGTGTGTGTGTGTGTGTGTGTGTGTGTGTGTGTGTGTGAGCAAGGTGGCCTACAAACCTGACTCAAGTTACACCAGTTCTGTCAGGAGGAATGGGCCAAAATTCCAGCTGTAACAAAGATTTCAACTATTGTGAGAAGCTTGTGAAAGGATACCCACGTTTGACCCAAGTCATACAGCTTAAAGGCAATGCTACAAAATATTAAGGAAATGTATGTAAACTTCTGACTTTGATGAAAGTAATAAAAAAATATTTTAAAAAAATGATTTAGCAAATCTAAAAATTATTTAGCAAATATAAATAATTTTGGTAATCCTAACTGACCTAAAACAAAAAAAAGTTTAGTCTGACTGAATGTCAGACAATGAGAAAAAAAGAGGTTATGTGCCTTTTCATAAAGTGTATGCAATCTTCTTGTTTCCACTGTATGTGCAGCACACATGAATATTATACCACTGCCCTAGAAAATAAGAATGATCTATATATATATATGTGATCTATTTAATCATATATGATTATCCATCCATCCATCTTCTTCCGCTTAATCCTTTTCGGGTCACGGGGGGGCTGGAGCCTATCCCAGCATCTTTGGGCGAGAGGCAGGGTACACCCTGGACAGATCGCCAGTCCATCGTATAATATAATGATTATATTTAATCATCTATGAATATCCAACAAAAATAGCTATACATAATCATAGTTGTAGGGTAGGATCTCAAGGTGAACCAGTGTAGCAAGGTTGGTGACCCTACTTTACTCATTCTATAGTAATAGGGCATAGGGAGTGTTAACCTTGATCTTTGACCTTTTGACCCCAAACCCATAGTCATAGGTCATGGTCTCAGGGTGAAACTGTGTACCAAGTTTGGTGACCGTAGCTTTACTCATTCTATAGTAATAGTGCGAATGGAATGTTAACATTGACCTTTGACTTTTCTGACCTCAAACCGATAGCTCTAAGTCAGGATCCCAAGATGAACCTGTGTAGCAAGTTTGGCGACTCTAGCTTTCTTTGTTGTTGAGATATTGACCTTTGACCTTCCAATCCCAAAACCATAGTCCGAGCTCAGGATAAAAGGGCGAACCTGTGTACAAAGTTTGGTGATCCTTACTTTCCTTGTTGTATAGTAATAGGACACAGCGGAAGCCAACCTTGATCTTTGGACCCCAAATTCATTGTCAGGTCAGGGTGTATCGTGCCCAAGATTTGTCTTGGCAACGACTATGGTATGGATTTAAAAAGCCTACATCACTTCTTTCTTTCAGTAGTGTTGTGCTTACAAAAGTGAGGGAAAAACTGACCTGATTTTGACCCCAATGTCTATAATTCCTGCAAAAATCATCCAATCAGAGTCAAACTGCAATATGTGCATCATTCGTGTATATCAAACCCTGGCATCAAGGTTCAAAACAATCAGAACAAAACTGGAGGAGGTGATGATTTCACATCAGTGGGACAGATGGGTGGATGGACAGATCTCTTTCATCCCCTTCGGTCTTTGACTGTTGGGGGATAAAAATGAGGTAATGGAAGGTATGTGAGAACAAATCAATCACAGCAACTAAGAACTGTGAAAAGTGAGCTGACAAAACAGAGTTCACACCAAAAACTCAAAACCTAAACCCAACCCAACTCAAAACCTAAAACCACAACATTCACCAATCACACAGGCCAGTAACAAATCTAAGATTCTAATGCTGAGTCACATCTCAGCAGACCTCTAGGTTTTGAGATGCTAGTCCATTACTAAGAGAGTCCAAACAAGTTTAAGAAAAAAAAAAAGGAAACCAATAAGAAAAAAGAAGCTTTTCTATTGGGGAAAAATACAGTAACAATAAAACAAAAAAAATGGTTTATGCTTAATAAAGTCGTATTGATAACTAGGGATATGCCAGTGATCAGTCCTGACTATACTGAGTGCTGTTCATATTTTTACAATTATCAGCATATTCTTATGGTTATCAGTATATTTTTTGACTGATAACAAACTTTGCCTTCCTTTGGGTCTTCAATAGGAGATAGCACATATTATTACTTAAAATGTTCACATAGATCTATGCCAGATTTACAAATTTTCTTCCACGGTCCCTGACAGGTAATGTATACTGTAATAAACAAAGCACTCATTCCAGAAACTTGTTTCCCCTTCATTTGATTTGATTTTGTACTTTATTGATCCCCAGAGGGGAGATTAAGGGATTCCACCTGGATGGATGAAGCAGCCACGGTACGGCGCTATCCCTTCACCATTCACACACACATTCACACCTAGGGCCACTTTTAGAGTCTCTAATTAACCTAACCTGCATGTTTTTGGCCTGTGGGAGGAAACCGGAGAACTCCCACAGACATGGGGAGAACATGCAAACTCCACACAGATCACTGTTGGTCAGGGGCTGGGATCGAACCAGGGATCCCATGGCCAGGGGTGAGTTGCTGTGCTGCTGCAGTGCGAACCACTGTTCCATCGCACCGCAGTGCCGTGTAATTTTTAAAAATATTTATATTCATGTAGGTACTTTTAAAAGTGAAACTATCAAAAATCAGAATTTTTTCCTTGTTAACATGTCTGTAACATGTTTTTTTATGACTTATCAGACATAGTAAGAGTGAAATCACTCAAATGTCTCATATCTCAGTTTTTTATGCTGTAAAGTTTCATTTAAGCCCTGCCCCCTGAGAAAAGGCGAGTTGAGACAGAGCGTTTTTGGTGATATAAAACGCTCGAAGCTGGCATGAAGGGTAGTGTTGAGCCAATCAGGACTCTCTGACCTAACTGAAGTTATCCTCCAGGCTAGTTAGCATTTTTTAACAAACTGCATTAAAAACTTGACCCAAACTAAGATGGGTTTTACCATTAAACTGCTTTTAAGGACTGATGCACTTCCAGTCAATATCCTGGGCCACCGTGCATACAACTGGGCATGTCCTTCAACCAGTAAGTCTTTTCATCACAGGATTTATGCTGTTTAATGTAGTGCTAGCCACCATCAGCTTTGTGGTATGTGTTGGGCCTAGTCACCAATTCTGGTGTTTGAAGGGGGGAGCAAAACGATTTTGGCACAAAACTAAGACAATGAAAGGGTTTTGTTTTGTTTTGGGTTTTTTTTGTTTTTTTTTTTAGAAAACAGGGCATAAGATACCATTTTAGACAATATAGATTTGTTTTTAAAGGGGATTTATAGCCACCGGAGTGCAGATTTAAATTTCTTTATTTAATTATTTTTTTCCTGTTTATTGTCTTGCTTTTGCTCAACAAAATTATTTTAAGAACCAACCATCACTCCAGAATGTAATGACATGTACATTCATGAATGATGTGGATTTGAAAGGCACGGCTCTGGTCTATTAAATTTATTGCAAAAACTGTGTTTTTAAATTGTAATGCCAAATATTATCAAAAACCAATGTCTTATGGTTCCAAATATAAGCTATCAATCCCCTTAATAATAAATGGCAAAAGCAAACAAACTGTAAAGCCCTTTTACAGTAGAAACGTAATTGTACTGATGAGGAGAGCATAAAGTACATGAAACCAAATTACTGCCTGTATTATATATGAACGTCTGACAATGGCCGTTTATGATTGTTGGTGCAGTTTGACTGTTGGTGCATAAACTGCACAGTCAAACTTATCAGCACTGCTGATAAGGGCACGTTAAACCCACATGCTCAAAATCTTGCAAACACACTGAAAGTCAGTTATGTCTTGCAATAGGCTATTATAACTCATTACAGCTGTGGGTGACATGTGTCAGTATCCATTTTCAACTGCCTATCCGGGGGTCCGGGCCATGGGGAAAGCAGTCCAAACAGAATAGACCAGACTGCTGCCTGGTTCACATCGCACTGTGATCCCCATGATCTCTCCTGCAGGTGTTGAGCCCACTGAAGGGTGGACCTATGTGTCTCCTTTGGGTACACTGGGTCCTTGATGTAACTTTTTTCATGGAGATTCACTGGGCCGCTCTTGGTCTGGCCCTTTACCCAGGACCAGCTTGTCTTGGGAGACCCTACCAGGGGCAAGTTGCCCCCGACAACATAGCTCCTGGGAGCATTAGGGCACGCAAACCCCTCAAGCATGGTAAGGTGGCGATCCACAGAGGGGATGTTTCATATTGGTGGGTTAAATGATACTGGCCTTTATGACTGAAGCACAACTCAACACAACCAAAAACTAGAAGAAATAAATAATGTATAGCAAGATATGTATGCAAAGTACTCATGATGGACCCTTCAAAACATCGCAATATTGTTAAATATAGCTTATCAACATAAACAGATGCACATGTGTTGAGGTGACAATGTAAGCTATGTAACAAAAATTTTATGGTCATATGCAGAAGATATTATTATTATTATTATTATTATTATTATAATTATATACCTTTTGTTCTTATTAAAGACAAAAATAGAAAGGAGATGCTTTTACCTTCTTTACATGTTTCGACTGTTCACTGCAGCCTTCGTCAGAAGAGTCATAAAAACATCTTCCTATTTTTGTCTTTAATAAGAACAAAAGGTAAATAATTATAAGAAGACAAAATGTATCTTATCTTATCTTATCTTATCTTAAATGTACTTACTTGAGCTATTATTATTATATCTAGGTCAGTCAGTGAATAGAAAGCATTATGGGATGGTAAAAACTTCACCAATCTTCAACTGACACCAGGGAGTAGATGCCTTAAGGGTTATAAAGGCATCTTGACAGTTTACACCTGTCTAGCATTTGCTCGTCCACCAGCAGATGACCTTCTCCTTGAGGACTGGTAGTTCAGCTCCTTCAATCCAAACGTTGTCCTCCTTGTACTTCATTTATTCCTGGGATTCCTGAGACAATGCATGTAAAGAATTGGGTTGAAATGGCTGTGGAGTCAACTGAATTACAAGTTTTAGAAGATTTGTGGATTTACTGAAAACATAATAAAGACTCAGATGTGAGGCTCAGATAATAAAGAAAATCTGAATATTCTGCAGACTACACCAGTATCATATTTTGACTTTGTACTTCTGCTGGGTCTGGATGGTGCAAATTGTTGCTGAGTGAGAGTGTCTCATATCTTTTTACAGTTTAGAATACAATTAAAAATGTTATGACTAAAGAAAAGAATATATTTGAAACTGGCAATTTACAGTGCCTTTAATAAAAGTTAGGAAAAAAAGACAAAAACCCCCCCGAATACAGTAGGAACAAAAAAATATCTGGATACTTGAATGTTTTGGTGTGCCTCTAAAATGTACAGCATACCACTACTTAACTAAAACTAGAACTGCATAAACCGATGTGTTGTTTCCATGGTCATTAGTCTGTGTTTAAATTAGATTTTAACACACAGATTTATCTTTCATCTCTTAAGTATTAAACCAAATAATCTGTCACTGATCATTCCTCTACCTCTATTTCTTCATCTCGTCGTGTGTCTTCTTCTTCTCCTAATGGTTGCAGTGGAGATTCTTCATGTGGCGAGCTCGAGGATGCTGCAGGCATTTGGCTTCCAGCAGATACGCGCTCTCCTTGCGTGATGCAGGGAATGTTAATGCTAATTAAAATACCAAAAAAAGTTTAGTATATACATATATGCAGTGTTGCAGGTTTGTATATGTATCATTGCATCTGTATTTACACTTGACAGTATGCAGGGAATTTTTTTTCCTATTACCTCTTGATATAAGTTTTGATAAGGTAGAAGGCTGCTGCCACAACAATCAGGGCAATCAATAGTCCAAATAAGACTTTCACAGCAGTGTAGCTTTCTGTACGGACACAAGACACACAAATCAACAAAATAAGTATTATAGTGGTATTACTAATGAGCTTTTACTGTATTTCTATGTATTTTTTAAAAACAGATACTTTTTAAGACTTATCAGCTTGGCTGGACTTGCACTGGAGAAAAAAACAACTGTTGGCTTTTTCTGGATGGATGGACAGACATAAATAAACTTGGATTTAAGCATTAGTGGCCACTAATGTGTGGTCACTAAGGTGTGGGCCAATCTACCACCGCTTTAACCTTCGCTGGGTCGTGGGAGATGACGAAACCCAAGAAGGACGTTGTCTTGGCATAAAATTCACATTTTTCAGCCTTCACATACAGTTAGGCCCGAAAATATTTGGACAGTGACACAAGTTTTGTTATTTTAGCTGTTTACGAAAACATATCCAGGATACAATTATATAATCAATATTGGCTTAAAGTGCAGACTCTCAGCTGTAATTTGAGAGTATTCACATCCAAATTGGAGCAAGGGTTCAGGAATTACAGCTCTTTAATACATAGCCGCCTCTTTTTCAAGGGACCAAAAGTAATTGGACAATTGACTCAGAAGGCTGCAAAAAAAAAATAACAAGGCTGCATGGGCTCTTCCCTCGTTAACCTGTCATCACTTAAGCAGTTAAAAGGTCTGGAGTTGATTCCAGGTGTGGTGTTTGCATTTGGAAACTGTTGCTGTGAACACACAACATGCGGTCAAAGAAGCTCTCAATGGAGGTGAAACAGACCATCCTGAGGCTGAAAAAAAAAGAAGAAATCCATCAGAGAGATAGCAGAAATGTTAGGAGTGGCCAAATCAACAGTTTGGTACATTCTGAGAAAAAAAGAGTGCACTGGTGAGCTTGGGAACTCAAAAAGGCCTGGACATCCACGGAAGACAACAGTGGTGGATGATCACAGAATCCTTTCCATGGTGAAGAACAACCCTTCTCAACATCCACTCAAGTGAAGAACACTCTCCTGGAAGTAGGTGTATCAGTATCTAGGTCTACCATAAAGAGAAGACTTCATGAGAGTAAATACAAAGGATTCACCACAAGGTGCAAACCATGAATCAGCCTCAAAAATAGAAAGGCCAGAATTGACTTTGCCAAAAAACACCTGAAGAAGCCAGCCCAGTTCTGGAACAGCATTCTTTGGACAGATGAGACTTAAGATCAACCTGTACCAGAATGATGGGAAGAAGAAAGTTTGGAGAAGAATTGGAACAGCTCATTATCCAAAGCACTACATCTTCTGTAAAACATGGTGGAGGCAGTGTGATGGCATGGGCATGCATGGTTTCCAATGGCACTGGGTCACTTGTGTTTATTGATGATGTGACAAAAGACAGAAGCAGCCAGATGAATTCTGAAGTGTATAGGGATATACTTTCTGCTCAGATTCAGCCAAATGCAGCAAAGTTGATTGGACGGCGCTTCACCAATGATCCAAAACATACTGCAAAAGCAACCCAGGAGTTTTTAAAGCAACGAAGTGGAATATTCTGCAATGGCCGAGTCAATCACCAGATCTCAACCCAATCGAGCATGCATTTCACTTGCTCAAGACAAAACTTAAGGCAGAAAGACCCACAAACAAGCAACAACTGAAGACAGCTGCAGTAAAGGCCTGGCAAAGCATCACAAAGGAGGAAACCCAGCGTTTGGTGATGTCCATGGGTTCCAGACTTCAGGCAGTCATTGCCTGCAAAGGATTCTCAACAAAATATTGAAAAGTAACATTTTACTTAGGGTTATGTTTATTTGTCCAATTACTTTTGAGCCCCTGAAATGAGGAGCATTTGTATAAAAATAGCTATAATTCCTACATGTTTAATCATATATTTTTGTTCAACCCCTTGAATTAAACCTTAAAGTCTGCACTTCAATTCCATTGTAGTTGTTTCATTTCAAATTCAATGTGGTGGCATGCAGAGCCCAAATCATGAAGATTGTGTCACTGTCCAAATATTTCTGGGCCTAACTGTATAACTGGTTCTCCAGCAGCCTCTGAAGGACCCGCCTCACGTGGACCCGGTGCTCGTCCTTGGATCTGGAGAAGATGAGGATATCATCCAGGTAGACGAACACGAAAAGGCCGATGAAGTCCCGGAGGACGTCATTGATGAGGCGCTGAAAGACGGCTGGGGCGTTGGTCAACCCGAACGGCATAACCAGGTACTCAAAGTGGCCGTTCGGGGTACGGAAGGCTGTCTTCCACTCGTCTCCCTCCCGGATCCGGACGAGGTGGTAAGTGCTGCGGAGGTCCAGCTTGGTGAACCAGGTCACCCCCTGGAGGGAGTGGAAGGTGGTGTCCATTAGGGGCAGGGTGTAGCGGTCCTTCTCCGTGATGTCGTTGAGGGCGCGGTAATCTATGCAGGGGCGAAGAGAACCGTCCTTTTTGGAGACGAAGAAGAACCCTGCGCCTAATGGAGATGACGAAGGGCGGATTATCCCAGCACTGAGCGACTCCTTGAGATAGGTGTTCATTGCCTCCCTCTCCGGCGCTGACAGGCTGTAGAGACGTCCCGAGGGTAATGGAGCCCCCTGGCGGATGTTTATGGCACAGTCATAGGGCCGGTGTGGAGGAAGGGACATCGCCTTGGACTTGCTGAAGACTGCGCCCAGGTCGTGGAACTCTGAGGGTACCAAGGTGAGATCCGGGGGTGCGGCATCCTTGGCAGAGGGAGGAGAGGATGGGGCGCAGGCTGCGGATTGGAGGCAGGTGCCCATGCAGAAGGGATTCCAGGCTGCCACTCTTCCGGTCTTCCAGTCCAGGACAGGGTTGTGGAGGCGGAGCCATGGGTATCCGAGTATTACCGGTGAGACAGAGGGTGACAGGACATAGAAGGTGATGTCCTCCCGGTGGTTTCCGGAGATGATGACCGGAACGGGGATCGTCCGGTGAGTCACTTTCCCCAGGGAGACACGGGAGAGGTTGACTAGGGCAAGAGGAGTAGCAAGAGGGTGGCAACGGATGCCCAATTGGGTTGCCAGGCTCTGTGAAATAAAGTTCCCCTCCGCGCCTGAGTCCACCAGTGCGTGCGTGAGATGCCCTGTGGGGTTGTGACAGAAACGGATGGGCAGCATCAAATGAGTGAGGGAAGTTAACCGATTAGAGTCCGCGAGGCCCCCTACAGTGACTCGTGGACCTCCCCGTTTGGCTTTTACGGACAATGCTCCACGGTGTGCTGGCTGCCCCTGCAATACATGCAGAGGCCCAACTCACGGCGGCATTGTTTCTCCGCTGGAGGGAGCTTTGACCGGCTCATCACCATCGGCTCCGACTCCTCGGAGGACTCTGGTGGTGGTAATGCCAGGGGGCGAGCTTGGGACAGGCGCACCGAGGCTCCCCGCGAGCGAGAAGTGGACTTCCGCTCCGAGGCACGCTCGCGCAGCCTGTTGTCCAAGCTGATGGCAAGGGAAGTCAGCTCCGCTAGCGTCTCCGGGATATCCCGGCCAGCCAGCTCATCCCTCAGACCGGAGTTAAGGCTGCGAAGGAAGATGCCGCAGAGCGAACGCTCTTCCCAGCCAACTTCCTCCGCTGTGACCCGGAAGTCGATCGCATAATCGGCGGCCGATCAGCTCCCCTGTTGGAGACTGAGGAGGCAATCGACCTGGACACTCTCCATACGCGAGTGATCGAACACTTCCAGAAACTGATGCACGAACTGGCCATAGGTGAGGGTGGCGTAGCTGGGCTTCGCCATTACGGCGTAAGCCCAGGTAAGCGCCCAACCCTTCAGGAGGTTCCCAATATAGCCAATCCGGCTGTGGTCTGAGGGAAAATCTCCAGGAACGCGGTGGAACACTGACTCACATTGCATGATAAACCCCCGCGCTCCACCGAGCTTGCCGCTAAAGCGGGCGGGGGTTGGAATGGGTGTGAGTCGTGCCGGCGCGCCCGGAGCAGGCTGGCCGGCCGCCGGAGCAGCGGGAGCTGCGCCACCCTGATGAGCCGGGGGGGACGGCTGCCGGGGGTCCAGGCGGTCTAATCGGTTAGTAATGAGGGTTAATTGGTTGAGAATCACTTGTTGCTGATGGGCTATTAAATCCACCCGAGCCTCGAGGGTGGTAAGACGGTGTGCGAGCCCGCTGTCTGCCGAGCCGCTCGGCTGAAGCCGTACTGACATAATGCACGGCTCAGGAGACACACACGCAGGCTCAGAGTGGATTTAACAGCTTTATTCAACAACAAGAGTGTGTGGCTACGTGTCTGTGAGGTGTAGATGTATTGGTGGTGGACGTCTGCGTCAGGCACGGAGGCAGGTAGCCATGCAGCCGGACAACCCTATGGGAGAGAGCACAGGGAGAAGGGTAACGGGCACCACACCAATACAGGGAATTAACAGGATGTGCTGGCTTACTTGGTTTGGGCAGGTGGCTGGCGTTGACAAGGGCGTAGCCCGGGAGACAGCGACCTGGAGCGCCTGTGACAGCAGCGAGGATGCGGCGGTGAGGAGACGTGGTCCGCCGCCGGGAGATCCACCCGTGCACAGGGGAGAAGACTGGAGAAGAAGGTAAGAGATGCTTACGTGGGTAATCTTGCTTGAAGAAGGGGGTTCCTTTCAGCAAGGGAGGCCGACGAGATCAGACGGCTTCAGGCCGAAGCCCAGGGCAGAGTGGTTTAAATCCCTCGCCGCTGACGAGGCGCAGGTGTGCGCGCAGCTGGCGCCGCTGATGAGCGGCGAGTCGTGACAGACACACCTGTTCCCACTGGAGTACCTTTGCATGATTTAGGTTTTTTGGGAGAAAGTGGCTTTATTCATCCAAAGGTGATTATTAATGTTTATCCTGTACCTTTTGAATAAAGCCATTGACTCATTTTTTTAATATGAACTCTTCCAGCTGCATAAAGAGAGTGATGACTAAGAAAATGGTATATCAATGATCTTTGATATACCACTGACATATTTCCCTCATTATTTAATTATTTTATATGTTGGTCGAGATGTATTCTGTCTCTCAGTTGTCATTAACTGTAAATCATGTATCCGTGCTTTTTCCATAGGCTAGCGACACAGAAGAACAAGTGATCAGGGATGCGACTGTTGCAATCCTCTCCGTTCATGAAGATGATGATGCACTGAATGCAGTTAATGTGGCTGTTGTGCTGGAGGGGGCCATCATCCTGCAAGACTTACCAGACCTCTGCACTGCCTTTGCATATCTGTTTGGCCTCTTGTACACAATGAACATTGACTATCCAAAGGAGATGTTCTACACTTTTGAGGCTGTTCAGTGCATCTTTTTTGACCTTGGTTCTCGATGCTCACAGCGCATAAGGTCGCTGAGAACAAAGCTTCAGCTGTAAATGGAAAGCACAAAATGTTGCAAGTGTCTGTGCCAGTTCACATATAGTGCCTGTTTGTTACATGTTAACTTAGCTTAATGGCTGCATATGTCATAATTTTACAATTGCAGTTCCTATAATCGTTGTTGTTGTGGCCCAACCATGTTCATTGTCACTGTTGTCACTCTTGTCTCTTACATGCTTGCATTTTATTGAAGAAAGAATATTGAAGCCAGTGCTGTAATTTTATTTATTTTATTTTTTTTTTAAGATTCTTTTATGTGGCACTGATTTTAACAGTTTTAAGTTAAATAAGAGTGGACAACAGTTGTGTTAAGGCCAAGTGAGTTTTATGTACAGAGATAGACAATACTGTCTACAAACAGAAATGTTTGCACATGTATAAAGCCAGACACATGTTCAAAATGCCTTTGCTGCCTTTAAAGAATAAAGGCAAAGTTTGAGCTATGCTTTGAGCATTATTTTCATACATTACATATACATAATACATAATTTTTATGTTAATGCAACAAGAATATCTGCTTTTATTAAAAGTGGAAAGACAGCATTAAAACAAGAATTTCATTGTTAGTCTCTCAATAATATTTGAATTGGTATAAACACACAGTTTTATCATATTGAAGGAGGAATTCTTTGTTTATTCCATAAAATAATATACGTATGATTAAAGTAAAAATGTGTGGTATTTCAATAAGAAATTTGTTGCTGTTTCCACCAAAATATTCTTTTTAAGTAAACTAAAAACTCCAAGTTAGCAGAACTCATATCTTAACTTGGGAACTTAAGTTTAGTCAACAACTTCATAAACTGTTGAGAAAACTCAAAAATCTATCGCATCATGTTGCCTTGATAATTTGAGTTTTCTCAGCCTTTTTTTTTTTTTTACAGTGTACTGTGTTCTAATTACAGTATTTTTGTTTATATTTTTTCTTTTACATCAGGGTTTTTTGTTAACAGTAACAATGTATTCCTTTCCTGTGTCATTTTCAGAGCTTTTTGAACAATACTCAAGTATTTTTTTTTTCACTTATAAATTGTCTTTTATTGCCATATGCATGTAAAAAAAAAAGGAAGGGGAATCTTGTAATGTAATATAGCTTTATCTACGTTTTGTGAAATTAGGTGTCTAATATGTCATATGCAGTTTAGGCATACCATGGTACAATTGCTGCGTTCCACTTGTCCTCGGAGGTCGGAATTTCCGAGCTCCGAGCAGTACATTTCAACTGGAACGCGCACTAACCTTGTAATTCCGACCTGGAAACTCGGGGCAGATTTACCTCAACTGAGTTAGGGAAAAAAAAACATGGCGGCGCCTTGTAGTGTAAGTGAATAAAAACACCCAACTACAATATATCTACATTTCTGGCGCTCTTAACCCTTTAGTTTACCTCTGCTGTCCACCCGATGTCGGTCTTTAAGCTCCTGTACAGCAGTTGAGCCGCTGCCGTTATGAAATGGATTGTTTTCTGTGTGATGCTAACGTTGCTAACGTCCATTGCGGGCTAACGTCAACAAGAGCAAACTGAGCTCTGTAACTGACCAGTAACGCCATTTATTAGAACATAAAATGTAATGTGTAAGGATTTTCACTACATGAGAACTATGAAACATCCAGCACAACAAATAAATTTCTGCTATTGAACTGACAAAAGTACATGCACACACTCATTTTCTTACCTCTCTCAGCTTAACCTTGGGGTGTTTGGTTGTCCTCGGTGTACACCATGCACTCGAACTTAAGTGTGCTTTAAGCAGACGAGGCGCCATGGTTAGTTAGCTCCCAGCGAAGAGTAGAAACTCGAGTTCCAGTGCTGATACAAAATCAATAAAAACAAATTTGGCTGTAAACACTAAACTGCGAGAAAAACGTGCTCTGCCTCTGAAACCCCATTAAATGACCGACAGATGCCTCAAAACAAGTTTAATAGTCGTTCTCTCTACAGCCAATGAAAACAGCTGGTCTTGAGGAATTTTCGCCACAGCCATTGAGAACCCTTGGGCTTGAGCACATGCATACGTGGGTTGCACGCCCAGTACGTAGCCGCCGCCATTTTACTTTTTATTCGAAAAACAACAATTTGCTCAAATGACGATGGCTTACAAATTTGCGTTGTTCTACTTTCACAATGAGGTTGTGAAGGTCAAAAGTACATCTTTGATAGTTGGTAGTAATGGAAACTTTATTCAAATAAAATCACGACCAGATTTGGATGATGAAAATTGGTTAGAACTGAAATGTCCTTCAAGGAAGGAGCCTAGCAAAACGGAGGCAGTTAAAGTTTTACTTTTTGGAGGTAAGTTCCCTGCAAAATATTATTTTGTATATTAGAGAGACATAAGATGTGTAATTAATGTATGTGTATAATTAATGTTTCAGATTCTTTCAAAGACTTGATTCACAAAAAGAATCAGTTTATACTGGGACAAGACATTTGGGCCCCACCAGTCATTGCACGCAAAGGACAGGGAAGTGCTAGCCAGGTAAGTCTCTAATGTAGAATACTGTTTTGCCATTCTTACAAAACTGTTCACTAGGGATTTGTAAAAATGTATTAAACGTAATAGTAATGGAGCAGTAATGTGACGTTTTTGAACAAATCAAATATTTGTAACTGTAACTCCTAATGCAGCCTAAACTCACTGAGGAGGCACTGTACTGACTACACACATAGTAATAACATACTAATGTTACATACATAATATACTAGGTTCACATGTATGGCAGTGATAGATGTTATAAATTTAAAGGGAATTCCGGTCATTTTTTTTCAGGCATCTCATCTGCGTCTTTACAAGGAAAGCTACTTAAAGCCAAAACCCCAAGAAAAAACATGCTGGTAACACGTAGTTTGGGTCAGGCGCAGATTTTCCTCATAGTGGCTCAAATCGGGAAACCTTATAACGTTCTTTTACCCTCTTAACTAGTCTTAAAAAATGTTTTCAATTGTATCGCCCGGGTGTCTGGGCCCTACTAAGTCCACACAGTTCACGATGACAGCAGTAGCTAGTACATAAAAGTTTAACTTTATAAGCCAGAAAACATACCTCTGTACTCGTCTGGTTTCTAGTCGAGTCCACACAAATCAGTCGTCGAAATCATCCAGTCCCATAATCCAAAGTGTGCTTTTTGTCCACCCAAAAACAACTCGCACAGCGCAGAAAACTATGCTTCAGCCGACTTGTGTCAGCGAGTGTGTTGTTTTGGGAAAGTCATGTGACTGACTTCCTCACACTGTGTCATTTTGTATCCTGTGGTATCACACACAGTGAACAGCAGAGGGAGCCACCCGTTTGCATGAACATAATGCATGTCAGACTACTCTCACAAGCTCTTTTTTATTTTGATAATATCTTATTTCACAGTTTTATTTTTATCAGTGGCTTAATTTTGAGGTTGCTACATCATATTATGTATTATGGGAAATACATGGTGGAAGTTTAACAGCTGAGAGATAAATGAATATGATGGTAATGGTCTCACAATCCTTACTTTAGAAACAATTAAATAAACGCCTGCAGTGAAGTGTCACTGATGTAGCAACCTAAAAAATAAGCCACTGATAAAAATAAAACTGTGAAATAAGATATTATAAAAAATAAAAATATAAAGAGCTTGTGAGAGTACAGTGTGACAGATTCAAATGAAAAATGATTCTGAACTGGAATCCGGAAGAGAACAGAGGTATGTTTGCTGGCTTATAAAGTTCAACTTTTATGCAACTCTGTACTTGCTACTGCTGTCATCGTGAACTGTTTGAAATTTGTAGGGCCCGGCCACCACGGCCATTCAATTAAACATTTTTTTTAGACTAGTTAAGAGGGTAAAATAACGTTATAACGTTTCCCCGTTTGAGCCACTATAAGGAAAATCTGCACCTGACCCAAACTACTTGTTACTGGCATGTTTTTTCTCGGGGTTTTCTCGGTAGCTTTCCTTGCAAAGATACAGATGAGAAGAATTGACTGGAATTCCCCTTTAAATGCTGACCACTGTTGTACTTTAAAGGCAAGAAAACCTGTCCAACAAGACGCAAGGGACAAAGTACTTGCAAACCTAAAAGAGAGACTCTCACAAAAGCGTTTGCTGGAGGCATCTGAAGAGCTTTTCAGCAGCTCAGATGATTGTCAGACCCCTATTCGCAAGGTTGGCTTGGTGTTTTTGACTGTAAAGAATCCCAGTCATCATTTTGTATATATTTATATGAGATTTTTATTTTCTTAAAGAAAAGATGCATATGGCAGATTTCACCTGATCATAGTGGTGACATCGGCATTCCTCGCCCTTTGCACGTTGTAAGTTTTGTAAAACCATGTTTGACTTGGTATTTACATTAAATTCTATCATGACTAATGTGTCAATTTCTAGGCTGAAGACATTGAAGATGCCAATTCAGAGGTAAGTACTTATAATTTGGTGGACTTAATTATAATTATTTAAAAATGTTTTCTCTGTTTGTAGTCTTTGATTGAGGTTCAACATGCTGTGCCAACTATGGCTGAGATAATTGACTGTCTTCGTGGTATGTATAAAGGCTCTTATGGAAATATATTTGTATTCTTATTTGTAAATGTGGCTTATGTAATCCTGCTGTTACCTTCTTTATTCTGCTTTTGAAGAACTCCCAGAGACATTGAAATTGATGAAGGATTGCAATGCAAAAGTTAATGCTTCAATGACACATGTCTCAGACAATTCAATGTCAATTTCTATGTCATCGGCAATGTCTTCATCAGAGAGTGAAGGGGAGATGGTAAGTTTCATTTCATATCAAATTGTATAAAATATGTTTGCTTAAAATTGATGTGTTTGAATCAAAAATGTGTAACACACAATGTCACTTTTATTATCTTTATCTGTACAGCACTTCTTACCTGGGAAGTCGGTGGCTGTTTCCAAAAGGTCTTTCCTACGTTTAAATCACACAAGGATGACTGTTTTCGCACAAGAACTGGCCGTTCTGATTTTTTCAAAGGACACTCTGGCAAATTCCACACTAACCGGGAGAAATGGAAGAGGAGATATGACCAAAGGCCAGCTTGATGTAGCCAAGGTGCAGGCCATTACAGGTAATTTCAACTGTGTAACCAGACATACAGTGGGGCAAAAAAGTATTTAGTGAGCCACCAATTGTGCAAGTTCTCCCACTTAAAAGATGAGAGAGGTCCCCAATTTTCATCATAGGTATACCTCAACTATGAGAGACAAAATGAGAAAAAAAAATCCAGAAAATCACATTGAATGATTTTTAATGAATTAATTGGTAAATTCCTCAGTAAAATGAGTATTTGGTCGCCTACAAACAAGCAAGATTTCTGGCTCTCACAGACCTGTAACTTCTTCTTTAAGAGGCTCCTCTGTCCTCCACTCGTTACCTGTATTAATGGCACCTGTTTGAACTCGTTATCAGTATAAAAGACACCTGTCCACAACCTCAAACAGTCAGACTCCAAACTCCACTATGGCCAAGACCAAAGAGCTGTCAAAGGACACCAGAAACAAAACTGTAGACCTGCACCAGGCTGGGAAGACTGAATCTGCAATAGGTAAGCAGCTTGCTGTGAAGAAATCAACTGTGGGAGCAATTATTAGAAAATGGAAGACATACAAGACCACTAATAATCTCCCTCGATCTGGGGCTCCACACAACATCTCACCCCGTGGGGTCAAAATTATCACGAGAACGGTGAGCAAAAATCCCAGAACTACATGGGGGGGTCTAGTGAATGAACTGCAGAGAGCTGGGACCAAAGTAACAAAGGCTACATCAGAAACACACTACACCGCCAGGGACTGAAATCCTGCAGTGCCAGACGTGTCCCCCTGCTTAAGCCAGTACATGTCCAGGCCCGTCTGAAGTTTGCTAGAGAGCATTTGGATGATCCAGAAGAGGACTGGGAGAATGTCATATGGTCAGATGAAACCAAAATAGAACTTTTTGGTAAAAACTCAACTTGTCGTGTTTGGAGGAGAAAGAACACCATACCTACTGTGAATCATGGAGGTGGAAACATCATACTTTGGGGCTGTTTTTCTGCAAAGGGACCAGGACGACTGATCCGTGTAAAGGAAAGAATGAATGGGGCCATGTATCACGAGATTTTGAGGGAAAACCTCCTTCCACCAGCAAGGGCATTGAAGATGAAACGTGGCTGGGTCTTTCAGCATGACAATGATCCCAAACACACCGCCCGGGCAACGAAGGAGTGGCTTCGTAAGAAGCATTTCAAGGTCCTGGAGTGGCCTAGCCAGTCTCCAGATCTCAACCCCATAGAAAATCTTTGGAGGGACTTGAAAGTCTGTGTTGGCCAGCGACAGCCCCAAAACATCACTGCTCTAAAGGAGATCTGCAGGGAGGAATGGGCCAAAATACCAGCAACAGTGTGTGAAAACCTTGTGAAAACTTACAGAAAACGTTTGACCTCTGTCATTGCCAACAAAGGGTATATAACAAAGTATTGAGATGAACTTTTGTTATTGACCAAATACTTATTTTACCGAGGAATTTACCAATTAATTCATTAAAAATCCTTCAATGTGATTTTCTGGATTTTTTTTTCTTATTTTGTCTCTCATAGTTGAGGTATACCTATGATGAAAATTGGAGACCTCTCTCATCTTTTAAGTGGGAGAACTTGCACAATTGGTGGCTGACTAAATACTTTTTTACCCCACTGTACCTTTAAACTATAGAGCATGTAGAGTGAATAAAACTAATTCTTTCCTTGTCTTAGGTGATTTGTCATGTGAAACGATCTCCTTATACATTTTAGTACATTGCAGTACAAAAACGTGGTTTATAGATATACTTAAAATCTGTATTAAGTAAGTTTTCTTTTGCAGACGCGGTGATTGAGGAGTTTCCTGGAACCACAGTGTCTGAGGTGCGAGCTGCACTATGCAGGAAGTGCAACAATGAACATTTTTCACATAAGAGGCCATAAATGTTTCGTGTAAGGTCTGATTGTTTCTTTTTCTACCCATTGTTAAGGGCTGTTTGCCAAAAAGGATAAAAAAAAAGTTTTGTTATTTGTACATTTGTTTTCATGCTACCAGGTACCAAGCAACACCACATAAGTTTTAACAAAAAGTGGTGATGAATGTGTTCAGTTTATCTCTTGTCTAGCAGTTCTTAATGTGCTTCTAAGCTCCGAGAGGGCTGCTCTTTTCAGATGCCGCTCACTCTGAGGATATGCTTGATGTTATTGTCTACAAGTTTGGAAAATTATGTGTGTGGGAGAGAAATACTGAATTTTTGCCTATGGATTTGAGGCTGAAATCAGCAAAGGGAAGAACTTTGAAAAAAATAAATGAAATTAATTTCTTTACATCAAAATGTCGGTCCAAGGGGTCAGTAATATGCATTCTATTAAATTTATTTCAACTTGCAGACAATGATGTTAAGGGGACACTTCAGACCAGAGTCATGTGAAGTGACAGCTCTAACTCATTTGAGATTATTCTACTTTTTGCATAATTCACTTGTCGAGGTTCGAAACCTTTAATTACAGTTTTTGCACTACATTGTAATTGAATGTATTTTTGGTTTGTTTTGAAATACAAATAAAATGTATTTGTTAAGTGTATACTTGATACGAAAAATGCATTTACAATAGAAACGTACACTCACCGGCCACTTTATTAGGTACACCATGCTAGTAACGGGTTGGACCCCCTTTTGCCTTCAGAACTGCCTCAATTCTTCGTGGCATAGATTCAACAAGGTGCTGGAAGCATTCCTCAGAGACTTTGGTCCATATTGACATGATGGCATCACACAGTTGGCGCAGATTTGTCGGCTGCACATCCATGATGCGAATCTCCCGTTCCACCACATCCCAAAGATGCTCTATTGGATTGAGATCTGGTGACTGTGGAGGCCATTTGAGTACAGTGAACTCATTGTCATGTTCAAGAAACCAGTCTGAGATGATTCCAGCTTTATGACATGGCGCATTATCCTGCTGAAAGTAGCCATCAGAAGTTGGGTACATTGTGGTCATAAAGGGATGGACATGGTCAGCAACAATACTCAGGTAGGCTGTAGCGTTGCAACGATGCTCAATTGGTACCAAGGGGCCCAAAGAGTGGCAAGAAAATATTCCCCACACCATTACACCACCACCACCAGCCTGAACCATTGGTACAAGGCAGGATGGATCCATGCTTTCATGTTGTTGACGCCAAATTCTGACCCTACCATCCGAATGTCGCAGCAGAAATCGAGACTCATCAGACCAGGCAACGTTTTTCCAATCTTCTATTGTCCAATTTCGATGAGCTTGTGCAAATTGTAGCCTCAGTTTCCTGTTCTTAGCTGAAAGGAGTGGCACCCGGCGTGGTCTTCTGCTGCTGTAGCCCATCTGCCTCAAAGTTCGACGTACTGTGCGTTCAGAGATGCTCTTCTGCCTACCTTGGTTGTAACGGGTGGTTATTTGAGTCACTGTTGCCTTTCTATCAGCTCGAACCAGTCTGGCCATTCTCCTCTGACCTCTGGCATCAACAAGGCATTTCCGCCCACAGAACTGCCGCTCACTGGATATTTTTTCTTTTTCGGACCATTCTCTGTAAACCCTAGAGATGGTTGTGCGTGAAAATCCCAGTAGATCAGCAGTTTCTGAAATACTCAGACCAGCCCTTCTGGCACCAACAACCATGCCACGTTCAAAGTCACTCAAATCACCTTTCTTCCCCATACTGATGCTCGGTTTGAACTGCAGGAGATTGTCTTGACCATGTCTACATGCCTAAATGCATTGAGTTGCCGCCATGTGATTGGCTGATTAGAAATTAAGTGTTAACGAGCAGTTGGACAGGTGTACCTAATAAAGTGGCCGGTGAGTGTATATTTAAAGAGTATTTTAAATGACATTTCTATGTATTGCAGAGTCATTTTAAATCGGTTTTAAATAAACTATAAATCAATTATAAGACTATTGCTAATACACAATAAATACACTTAAAATATGAAAGCAGTGTAATCACTGTGTATTAGTGAATGGGTAAATCGTCACAGATCATAATATATTAAAAATGCATTAAGTGTACTTAAAATTGTTCCACTTTAGTACATAAAAATACATTAAGCATACTTAAAGTTGAACTTTATTTCAATTTAAATTTAACTAAAATGTATTTAATACAAAAAAAGTTGTTCCAAAATAGCACACTTAAAATGTATTTTACCAAAATATACTAAAATACACTAAAATATACCTAAATTAAATATATTTAGTGTAGAAGAGCTTGGAAATGAAGAGGCGATTTGATTTATAAACAAAGTTTAATAATCAGCTCTCCTAACAGTCTCATCTGGTGCAGAGTGGCAGAGGGAGAAAAGAGACAGAATGTCTCCAGCTCACTGGCTTTATACTTGCACACAACAAAAGACATGCAAAACAAAGGCTGACATCCCTCATTATCTTAATCCCCCCATTGTCTTGGTATTTCCTCTCCTCGCCTTAGGGGGTGAGGGTGGCTCCTCCGGTCTCCTCCGCCGTGTCTGGGAACGTCTTTGTTCTTCACTCGGCGGCTGAGAGCCTTTGTCCTTTCAGAGGTGTGAAGTCCTTTACATATGTAATTACTAAACATTTCCACATGCTTCAACATATGTAGGTTATGGAATATATGATTAATATAGACCACAGGCCCCCCAAACAACTAAGAAAGGACAACAGAAAGGTTCACAGTCTAAGATAATTACTATGACATACTAAGTGTTACATTTCTTGCCACAGAAGAAACTTTCCAGCAGCCATGCTCCTAAGAGAGTTCAGTGGTAATCATAACAGCATAGTAAAATCATAAGTCAGTCCTAAACTGTTGCAGCACAATTAGTGAATAATTGTGGAGTGGTTTGTATCAGTCCCTGTGCTGTCTGGGTTTTAATCTTCTCCCAAAACTGCTGTAGGTTGGTTTAGGCGCCCTGCTGGGACCTTCTTGTGAGGAATCTGCAGTGTGGGAAGGAGAGTGGTTAATTGTTCCCTGCCGGGGGGCTGAGTCTTTTCTCTTGGGAGGTCTACCCCGTTGAGGCGCTCTCGCCAACTGTGCAGGCTCGTCTTTCAACAAGAAGGCAGGTTTAAGTCTGTCAATGCTGACTGTTTCTTTTCTATCCCCAAAATCAAGCACAAAGTGTTTGTCACCATGTTCCAGCACTCTGAATGGCCCATCGTATGCTGGGCGGAAAGTTGGTTTTAAAGCTTCATGTCACGCCGCGCCGCTCATCAGCGGCGCCACCTACTCGCACACCTGTTCATCGTCAGCGGCGAGGGATATAAGCCGCCTCGCCCTGAGCTTCGGCCTGAAGCCGTCAGACTTCATTCCCCTTTGACGTGAAGCTATCAACTCTTCAGCACGACGCTGTGTGGTAAGAAACCCTTACCTCATCCTTTCCAGTCTGCTCCCCTGTGCACAGGTGGATTCCTCGGTGGCGGACAATCCCGTTCCCTCGTCGTTCCTCGCTGCTGCACCGAGCCCTGCAGGTGGCTGTCTCCCAGGTCCCGTCCTTGTTGTGCCAGTCATCTGTTCCTAGCAAGTAAGCTTCTCCCTCGCCTATTCTCCTCCTGTGTTGGTGTGTGCCCATCACCCTGTGTCTCTGTGTTCTCTCCCATAGGGTTGCCGGCTGTACGGTCTCCTGCCTCTGTGCCTGAAGCAGACGCCGCCACCAACACATTAACATTTCGCAGACACTCATTCATTCACTCCTGTTGCTAATAAACTATTTGAACTTCTCTGAGCCTGTGTGTGTGCGTCTCCTGAGCTGAACGTTATGTCACTTCATGCTTAACAAAAACGAATTTCGCGTTTTTTAAAGCTTGAGGGACAAAAACCCGTGGGAAGGAGTGATGAGCTGGACCGGGGAGAGAGTCCGGTCCGTTGCTGCCTAAAAACCTTGGGACTGGAAGGTGCCCTGGCTCTGGGTTCTTTGGTAAAAATTCACCTGGAAGCCTGAGAGGTTGTGCAAAGACTAATTCTGCAGGAGAGGCGTCTAAATCCTCTTTAGGTGCAGCACGCAACCCCAATAAAACTCAGGGAAGTTTATTTACCCAATTTGTGTCCGTTAGTGAGGCTCTGAGGGCAGCCTTTAAAGATCTGTGAAAACGCTCGCATAACCCATTAGCCTGAGGGTGGTAAGCGGTGGTGCGAAGAATTGTTGCCCCTAAGCTGTTGGACATGGCTGACCAGAGCTCTGAGACAAATTGAGGCCCCCTATCGGACGTGATGTCCGATGGGACGCCGAAACGTGCTACCCAGTTTGTCAAAAAAACGCGAGCGACTTCCTCCGCTGTGGTTGCCGCTAGAGGGACTGCCTCTGGCCAGCGCATGGTGCAGTCTATCATTGTTAACAGATGTGTGAAACCTTGGGAGGAAGGTAGTGGCCCCACGAGGTCGACATGAACGTGGTCGAACCTTCTAGCAGGGATTGGAAAAGGCTCCAGAGGGGCTTTTGTGTGTCTGTGTATTTTGGCGCGTTGACAAGAAATGCAAGTTTTTGCCCATTCTTTTACGTTTTTGCGCAGGCCTGGCCACACAAACTTTTCGGCGACCATTTTAACCGAGGCGCGCACGCCTAGGTGCGCGAGGGAGTGAATTGCGTCGAAAATACGGCGGCGCTATGTAGCTGGTACTAACGGGCGAGGCCGGCCGGTTGAAACATCGCATATTAGGGGGGGCACGCCGTCGCATAAACCCTTTTCTCCAGCCTTAACCCTGTTGGTCCAGACAGGAGTGCGCGCACGTCCGCGTCACCGCTTTGTTCCTCCGCCATGGCTGCATAATCTATCCCTGCATGGATAGGTGCTGCGTATGTGTCTGCGTTAGTGAAGAGTTCTGCTGTTGAGGCAGTATAACCTGTCTCCTCACGCTCTGGTGGTGTCACAGCGCGAGAGAGACAGTCTGCTACTACGTTAAGTTTGCCTGCCACGTGACGAATGTCTGTGGTGAACTCTGAAATCGCAGCTAGCTGTCTTTCTTGCCTGCCTGACCATGGTTCTGAAATTTTAGCCATAGCAAAGGTGAGCGGTTTATGGTCTACAAAAGCCGTGAAACTCCGCCCTTCTAACCAGAACTGGAAGTGGCGGATGGACAAATGAAGTGCTAGCAGCTCCCTGTCAAAAGTGCTGTATTTACGCTCAGTTTGGTTTAGCGATTTGCTAAAGAATGCTAAAGGTTGCCAGACCCCACTGACAAGTTGTTCTACAACTGCCCCTATAGCTAGGTCCGAAGCGTCTGTGGTTAGCGCGATGCGGGCCAAGGGATCTGGGTGAACTAACAATGTGGCGTTAGCTAGGGCGCTTTTTACTTCCGTGAAAGCGCGTTCGCGCTCCGGGGTCCATTCGACCGCGTTGGAAGCTTTCTTTTTTTTGAGCGCGTCATATAGGGGCTGCATGAGCTGAGCTGCGTGGGGGAGGAAGCGGTTGTAAAAATTAACCATCCCTAAAAATTCCTGTAGCGATTTGACCGTTTGTGGCCGTGGAAAGCTTTCTATCGCGTGAACTTTGTCTGGAAGTGGAACTGCCCCCTTCGGAGAGACTTTGTGTCCTAAAAAATCAATTTGTGACACGCCGAATTTGCATTTGGCTGGATTGATTATTAGCCCGTGCTCTTCTAGCCTCTGAAAAACCGTAGTGAGGTGCTGCTTGTGTTCTTCCTCAGATGAGCTGGCTACCAGCATGTTGTCGAGGTAGACGAAGACAAAAGGAAGGTCGCGTAGGACTGCGTCCATCATTCGTTGAAAAGTCTGAGCAGCGCCTTTGAGGCCAAAAGGCATTCGCAGAAATTGAAAAAGGCCAAAAGGGGTTATTACCGCTGTTTTAGGAATGTCCTCTGCTCGGACTGGGACTTGGTGATAACCGCGGACTAAGTCTATTTTTGAAAAAATGCACGCACCCGCCAGATGTAGTGAAAAATCTTGAATGTGAGGGATTGGGTAACGGTCGTGCACTGTAGCGTTGTTTAATCTGTGGTAATCTCCGCACGGTCTCCAAGAACCGTCAGATTTCGGAACCATGTGAAGTGGCAAGGCCCAGGGGCTCTTCGAGCGTCTAACAATGCCCAATTTTTCAAGGGTTGTAAACTCGTCCCGTGCTATGTTGAGCTTGGCTGCGTCTAAGCGGCGAGCTTTGGCAAATACGGGTGGTCCCGTTGTGGGAATAAAGTGTTCAACCCCGTGTTTAGCCACAGTGGCTGAGAATTTGGGGATTGTGAGTGCTGGAAATTGGGTGAGGAGTTGCTCAAACTTACCTCCTGCCGTGGTGACGTTGGCCTGCACAGGTGGTGGAGAAACTCGGGCTGAGCATGGAATAGAAGCAAAGGACAGTGCATTAACCAGGCGCCTATTTGCTAGATCCACTAATAACCCATGTGCACACAAAAAATCTGCGCCTAACAAGTTAAAACTCACCGCCGCTACAACAAATGTCCATCTGTAGTTGCGGCCGTGGATGAGGAGGTGCAGGCTCTTTTCGCCGAACGTGTCGATGTTAGAGCCGTTGGCTGCCACGGCTCCATTGCCCCGGGTGCCCGTGGCTCGATCTGCGTGGGAGGGCATGACGAAACTCAGCTGCGCTCCTGTGTCGATGAGGAACTGCTTGCCTGTGTGTCCATCCGTAACGTACAACAGCTTGTTCTTCTCGCCGAGAACCGCTGCCGTTAACGGCTCTCGGCTTTGGCGTTTCCCGAAATCGCAAATTTGCAGGGGGGAAACGCATTTGCGGGCCTTCTCGGCGAAGCGGTGGTGATAATAACAGACGTTGCTCTGTCTGTTACGTTTTGGCCGTGTCACTGTCACCGTGGGCTGGGTCTGCTCAGTGGGTTGTGGCTCCTCGTGGTTCGGGGCGTCAGCATTGAGGTCTGCGGATGCTGCTGTGGGTGTTAGCTCCTTGCAGGCGTTGACGAGCTGATGAGCTTCATTGGCCAGCGCGCGGAAGTCTTGGTGGTTGTTGCATTTCATGCCGGCGAGTGTCCCTCTCATGTGTGGCGGCAGCGTGCTGAGGAATATAAACTGGAAGAGGAAGTTGTCATTGTCCTCTTCTTTGAGCTGTAGCAAATCCTCCATGAGGGCCTTCGGTTTGCACCCTCTGTGGCCGTAGACCGCCAGGATCTTCTCGGCTCTCTCTTCTGCTGATGGGACGTAGTTCACCACGATGGTTGCTTTGAGCGTCTCATATTTGTCCAGGGCCGGTGGCCGCCGGATCATGCTCCGCACACACTTCGAAGTGGCGGCGTCGAGTTTGGAGACGATATGGTAAAATTTGGTATCGTCAGCCATGATGCCCGCCAGTGTAAACTGGGCTTCAGCCTGCTGAAACCACGAGGCGGGGTCTTCTTGCCAGAAGTCTGGCAGGTTGACAGCGACGGCATTCGTGCATACTATCACTGCTGTGCCCGCCGGGTGAGAGTGCTTTGCCTCGGCTCTCATGGCGGTGCTGGTGCTCGGTTGAGCCCTCTCAATCTCTTCTGCCGGGGGGAACAGTTGTCCATCTGTTCCCTCGTCTGCGTGGTCGCTGGCGTCTGCCTGGATCACCACGGATGAGTCGATTGCGGGGGTACGCCTCAAGACCATACTCGCGTCAGGGGTCACCAGTGTAGAAGAGCTTGGAAATGAAGAGGCAATTTGATTTATAAACAAAGTTTAATAATCAGCTCTCCTAACAGTCTCATCTGGTGCAGAGTGGCAGAGGGAGAAAAGAGACAGAATGTCTCCAGCTCACTGGCTTTATACTTGCACACAACAAAAGACATGCATAACAAAGGCTGACATCCCTCATTATCTTAATCCCCCCATTGTCTTGGTATTTCCTCTCCTCGCCTTAGGGGGTGAGGGTGGCTCCTCCGGTCTCCTCTGCCGTTTCTGGGAACGTCTTTGTTCTTCACTCGGCGGCTGAGAGCCTTTGTCCTTTCAGAGGTGTGAAGTCCTTTACATATGTAATTACTAAACATTTCCACATGCTTCAACATATGTAGGTTATGGAATATATGATTAATATAAACCACATTTAGCATATTTATTTTTTACCAGGGACCCCCGGCTCCGACTACACAACCCATCCATCGACTGGCGCTCAGGGAGTGTGGTTTTGTGGAGCTCATTCTGCCTCAGTGCCTGCCTGCAGCCCGCTGCTTGCTTGCCATCCGTGCCCCTCGGTGCCCCCGTCACCCCTCCTCCCGACCTGTCCAAAGTCCCTCCTGAGTATCATGAACTGGGGGCCACTTTCAGTAAGTCCCAAGCTCACTCTCTTCCCCCCCACTCCCCATATGATTGTGCTATCAACCTCCGGGCTGGAGCCCTGCTGCCATCAAGTCGACTTCACAGCCTGTCAGCACCGGAGCGGGAGGCTATGGAGACCTATATTAAGGAGTCTTTAAACTCGGGCATAATCTGGCCTTCGTCCTCAGCGGTGGGGCGGGGTTTTTTTAGTGGGCAAGAAAGACGGCTCGCTGAAGCCCTGCATCGACTTTCGAGAGCTTAATAATATCACTATCAAGGACAAATACACACTTCCCCTGATTAATATGGTGTTCGATTCCCTCCGGGGGGCCTCCTGGTTCACCAAACTGGACCTCTGCAATGCATACCACCTGGTGCGGATCCGGGAGAGCGTTGAGTGGAAAACAGGATTCCGGACCCCTAGCGGCCATTTTGAATACCTTGTTATGCCGTTTGGGCTGACCAATGCCCCCGCCGTATTCCAGCGCCTCGTTAGTGATGTGCTGAGGGACTTTTTGGGCTCTTTTGTTTTTGTGTATTTGGATAACATTTTGATTTTCTCTCAGTCCTTGGATGAGCATCGGGTGCACGTGAGGCAAGTCTTGCAGTGGTTCCTTGAGAACAAACTATTCATGAAGGCCGAGAAATGTGAGTTCCACTCCTCCAGGACGTCATTCCTCGGGTTCATCATTTCCCATAATGAGGTCATCCCGGACTCCAATAAGGTAAAAGTGGTGGTCGAGTGGCCCACTCCTTCCTCCAGAAAGCAACTCCAACAGTTTCTAGGATTTGCCCCTGTGCGTTCTTCTCCCGTCGTCTCTCCCCGGCAGAGAGGAATTATGACATTGGTGACAGGGAGCTCCTGGCCGTCAAGCTTGCGCTGGAGGAGTGGCGCCATTGGCTGGAGGGGGCCTCCCAGCCGTTTGTCGTCTGGACAGACCACGAAAACCTGGAGTACCTCAGAATAGCCAAGCACCTGAACATGCGCCAGGCCTGCTGGTCCCTGTTTTTTGGCCATTTGGCTGTTTATGCAGAATGCATGTCTTTTCTTTAATCAGAGTTTATAAAATTCAGTTATTCAATTCAGCTGTGTTTACAGTCAATTCACTGCAAACAAATATATATATTTATATATATATATACGTATATATATATATATCAGAATCAGAATCAGAATCAGGTTTATTGCCATTGTTCATGTAGTACACAAACTAGGAATTTGTCTCGGTACAATGCTGCAACATTAAACATGATAAGATAAGAGAAATGGCGCAGTGGTTAGCACTGCAGCAGCACAGTTTACCCTTGGCCGGGGGATTGTGGGATCGTGGGTTCAATCCCAGCCCCCGACCAACAGTGATCTGTGTGGAGTTTGCATGTTCTCCCCGTGTTGCGTGGGTTTACTCCGGGATTTCTCCGGTTTCCTCCCACATGCCAAAAACATGCATGTTAGGTTAATTGGCTGTTCTAAATTGTCCCTAGATATCTGTTTCCTATAGGCCCTTAGAATAGAGGGTTAGTATTAATGAAAGCGCTTTGAGTGGTCTTTGTGACTAGAAAAGCGCTATATAAGTGCAGGTTAGTTAGTTAGTTAGAAATAAACTATACATGTAATAAAGTGTAGGATAAGATTAAGTGATACTGGTCAACAGTTAAAATATATATTAGCCAGCAGCAGATACTGTGGAGTATATATATACATTATGGCAAGCCGTTCAGGAAAAAATATATATATATTACAAAGAAAAGTTCGGAATATATTGAATGAACTTCCGAATATATTGAATGAAACTGGGAATATATTGAATGAACTTTGGAATATATTGAATGAACTTCCGAATATATTGAATGAAACTTGGAATATATTGAATGAACTTCCGAATATATTGAATGAAACTGGGAATATATTGAATGAACTTCCGAATATATTGAATGAACTTCCGAATATATTGAATGAAACTTGGAATATATTGAATGAACTTCCGAATATATTGAATGAACTTCCGAATATATTGAATGAAACTGGGAATATATTGAATGAACTTTGGAATATATTGAATGAACTTCCGAATATATTGAATGAAACTTGGAATATATTGAATGAACTTCCGAATATATTGAATGAAACTAGGAATATATTGAATGAACTTTGGAATATATTGAATGAACTTCCGAATATATTGAATGAAACTGGGAATATATTGAATGAACTTCTGAATATATTGAATGAACTTCCGAATATATTGAATGAAACTTGGAATATATTGAATGAACTTCCGAATATATTGAATGAAACTGGGAATATATTGAATGAACTTTGGAATATATTGAATGAACTTCCGAATATACTGAATGAAACGGGGAATATATTGAATGAACTTCTGAATATATTGAATGAACTTCCGAATATATTGAATGAAACTTGGAATATATTGAATGAACTTCCGAATATATTGAATGAAACTGGGAATATATTGAATGAACTTCTGAATATATTGAATGAAACTTGGAATATATTGAAAGAACTTCTGAATATATTGAATGAAACTGGGAATATACTGAATGAACTTCTGAATATATTGAATGAACTTCTGAATATATTGAATGAGACTGGGAATATATTGAATGAACTTTGGAATATATTGAAAGAACTTCCGAATATATTGAATGAAACTTGGAATATATTGAATGAACTTCTGAATATATTGAATGAACTTCCGAATATATTGAGTGAAACTGGGAATATATTGAATGAACTTCCGAATATATTGAATGAAACTGGGAATATATTGAATGAACTTCCGAATATATTGAATGAACTTCCGAATATATTGAATGAACTTCCGAATATATTGAATGAAAGTGGGAATATATTTAATGAACTTCTGAATATATTGAATGAAACTGGGAATATATTGAATGAACTTCTGAATATATTGAATGAAACTGGGAATATATTGAATGAAAATGGGAATATATTGAATGAACTTCAGAATATATTGAATGAAACTGGGAATATATTGAATGAACTTCAGAATACGTATATTGAATGAAATTTGGAATATATCTATACAAATTTGGTAATACTGGATAACGGAGAATCTTTGCTGAAATCCTTGGGTTGATAGAATGGATTCGATTAAGCTATATCAATATTTTGTTGAACTTGAAAACTTTTTAGCAACAGCTGGTCATATTCCAAATGATACAAATAATTTGGAATCTACATCACGCCACCTTGAGGATCATATTTCCATTATTGCAACATTTTTGGCGCTTTTGAGCAGTAATGTTCAACAAAGTGTTGGTGAGAGGACGTTAAGCATAATTCTTGAAGGAATTTGTGAGTTTCTCAGAGAAACATTGGAGGAAATATCACTTCTAATTGAAGCTAGAGTGCATAATTTGGGAGCAGACTCTAGAGCTCAAAGAGGAAGGCCAAGGTAAGTAGCTCTATAAACTCATTTTAATATAAAGGAAAATGGAGAGGCACGCAATATATTTTTTGCCAGACAATAGAAAATTGTTGTCACACAAAATGTTATTCTTTAAAAAAAAAAAATTCTTTCTTTTTAAGGTACAACATTGCATCTGCTCAGCTGACTATAATGCGGGATTTAGGTTTTAGCTGGACTGCTATATCTCAAATGTTGTCAGTTAATATTCAAACACTCTACAACCACAGAACAGAACTTGGTTTAGTGGACTATGGGAGCTTCTCAAACATATCAAACAATGATCTTGACAATCTCATAAATGAGGTTCTAACACAAACACCTGGTTCAGGAGAGACCTATATCACTGGGAGCTTGAGGGGGAGAGGAATCAGAGTCCAATGGTGGCAAGTGCGAGAACGTTTAAGAATATTGGAT
The DNA here is from genome assembly GCA_020510985.1 of Pholidichthys leucotaenia. NCBI lineage: Eukaryota > Metazoa > Chordata > Actinopteri > Cichliformes > Pholidichthyidae > Pholidichthys > Pholidichthys leucotaenia. Next base: position 70,869,448 of record CM035843.1, read on the forward strand.
CCAGTGGGAAGAACCTTAAGAGGTCGGAGAGCAATTCAGCGAAGGGTTTACAATGTCTCCATCCCAAATCAAGTGTGGTATTGTTTGACATCACATCACTCCTTAAATAAAAGTCATATTGTACAGCCACTGTATAGAATTACATAATTGATTGAAATATTAATAGTGTCAAATTTGTATTTAACATTCATTTTTATCTCTTCTTAGGCATATTGATACAAACCACAAGTTAAATCCTCGGGGATTTGTGTTTCATGGAGGAGTTGATGGATACAGTTGCTGTATAACCTACCTAAGATGTTACACAGACAACAGAGCATCAACTGCATTGCAGCTTTTCCAGGGAGCCATTGATCTCTTTGGGCTCCCATATCATGTCAGAGGGGATGCTGGTAGTGAGAATATTGAAATTGCATGCTTTATGATTGAGAATAGAGGGGCAAACAGAGGAAGTTTTATAGTGGGCCGTAGTGTCCATAATCAAAGAATTGAAAGACTGTGGGGAGAACTAAACAGGGTAGTATCAGCATATTTTAAGGACCTTTTTCTTTTCATGGAAAATGCTGAAATTTTAGATAGCACTGACCCACTTCATATTCAAGCTCTTCATCATATTTATCTTCCACGAATAAACAGATCAGTTGAGGAGTTTGTTTGCCAGTGGAACCACCACAGCTTAAGGACAATGGAAAGTAACTCCCCACTACAACTGTGGACAGCTGGAATGCTCCAACTTCCTCAGCATCAAAGAGCTTTCAGGCATGTACATATGCAACAATGCCAACATGTTCATCTCCAGTGTGATGCAGAGTTGAGGCCAATTAATCCCTTTACAGATGATGGAAATCATGGAATAGAACTTTTTTTGACAGCATGTAATCTTCTTCAAATGAACAATTAGTATAGAAAGTGTTAGTGCTATAAAGACATTCATCAATATGAAACAATGTATTATCTTGCACATACAGTATACTATGTAGCAAATCCAGCTGCTAAATTACTAAATTTGAGGAAACTGGTTGTCTCATTTTTATATGCTTTTAAAGAGCATTTACAGCTGCTAATGTGGCGGCATGAAATAATAAGCAGCGAACTGAGAGTTTTTGAGGGATTTTATTAATCATACCGCCATCACGAGAACTCACTCCAGCCCTGTGGGTGTGGGCTAGAGCGAGCCCGGAGGCTCTCAGGCAAAGGCAATGCGTGTAGTCAGATGAGCAGTCAGAGAGAGAGTGAGCATATGATATTCAGTCACTTAAATACCCAGTTACAGACAATACATGAAAGGCATGTTATCATCAAAGAAACTGCAGGAAGGCATGGGACATTTGCATTTGAGTACAGAGCAGGAAGTCATGCATAACAGCAGGATACTGGCGCCTGAACTAGACAAAGAGAGGCTGCCTATTGATATCAGCCATTGTTCTGCCAATTGCTCCAGCTGAGCGCTCTGCTTGTCCCAGTATGTTGTGGGGGTTACCCACACTATTCCCCCCCAGAGGGCTCAGCAGGGGGCTGAGGCCTCGATCGTCCGGCTTTGGGAGCGAGCTGCTGGGAAAATCTGTGCCGGAGGAGGGTGGGGGTAGCAAGCCTGTTGTCTGGGCCGCGTAAAAATTGCATGTGGATTCGCGATGTTGAGGGGCTGTCCGTTAAACGTGGCGGAGGTCCACAGCGGCTGTGAGAAGAAAAATTAGTCTGATTCCTCTCGCGATTCAGTCCGGCAATGAAGAAAAACAGGAGCTGAAGCTATGTGAGGGACTTGGCGTTTTGGCTTTAGGTGCGTGCGTGGCCCTAAAGCCCTCGGGGACAGCTGACGGCTGGATTCCCGTTGTGCGCCGTGGCTGAGACCTACACAAAATCCTGTTTGCGGGCTGTGTGTGTGCTTCAGGTGTGTGAGCAGTCCTGAAGAGCCGTGTGCAGCAGCGGAGGATGATGTATAAGTCCATAGAGCCAGCTTGTCTCTGGTGCGCGGCACACGCTGCGGCCACGTACCTTCCAGCTGCGCTGTTCTGATGCGAGGCTTCTGTGCATGGCCGGTCCGCTGTCGCGAGGCGAATCAGGGTCAGGGGGCTTGACGGAGATCTGCGCAGTCGGCGCCGATGGTCCTCCCTGATCGGGCTGTTGGTCGTCGCTCGTGCCGGGTCATGGTGCGTGCGCGCTCGTGTAGATGCAGAGGATATAGGCGATTCTCTGTCTCTGGGATCCACAGCGCGATGAGAGGGAGCGGATGAGCTTTGTCCCTCGGCAGGTCTCAGCGTGAAGATCTAGAATCTCAGGCGAGGATCGCAGAATGATGCTTTCTTCATGCAGCTTTCCCGGTCGTGGATGATCTCCGAGGGAGCTTGTCGGCTCTGCGTCGAGGTCTCCCGTGTGGCAGAAGGGAGGGCAGATCATTTGCGTCAGGCTGCTGCATTCGCTTGTCGTCGGAGAGTCACCGCCGGGGCTGCGTCGTTCGTAGTCAGCATGTTCTTTCACGGGGTCACCAATGTGGCGGCATGAAATAATAGGCAGCGAACTGAAAGTTTTTGAGGGATTTTATTAATCATACCACCATCACGAGAACTCACTCCAGCCCTGTGGGTGCGGGCTAGAGCGAGCCCGGAGGCTCTCAGGCAAAGGCAATGCGTGTAGTCAGATGAGCAGTCAGAGAGTGAGCATATGATATTCAGTCACTTAAATACCCAGTTACAGACAATACATGAAAGGCATGTTATCATCAAAGAAACTGCAGGAAGGCATGGGACATTTGCATTTGAGTACAGAGCAGGAAGTCATACATAACAGCAGGATACTGGCGCCTGAACTAGACAAAGAGAGGCTGCCTATTGATATCAGCCATTGTTCTGCCAATTGCTCCAGCTGAGCGCTCTGCTTGTCCCAGTATGTTGTCGGGGTTACCCACACTAAACTAAAAAAGAGCGGTGAATAGTAACTATGTAGAGGATGCCTTCACAAACGAGACTGAGTTTATTTCTCAGGAAAGGTTTATTGAGAGTCTACATCCTCTATCAAGCAAGTATCTCAACAAAAGAGAGAGAACAATCATTCAACACAGCTCTTATACTCTCCAGAGACACAAAACCCCCCAACATCAAATATTACATTCCCAGCCCACAGTCCTTCAGTAAACATATAGCTTCGAGGCTCCTTGGCGTCCCTATTGTCTCTCAACTCTTCAGCCTCGGGGGCTCCTGCTGGGACATTCTCTCTGACTTCCCGTCTCTCAAGAAACCACTTCACACCTCCCGAGGTCTCCGCCGGGTCAGGTCCTCTTGGCCGTTTAGACGTGAAGTTTCCAGAGTATGCACCGTCATGCCTACTGAATATATGTGAGGGAAAATGCATACCATACAAGCATACTATATATGCGCCCTAAATGCGCGCCATAACTAGTGCATTTAAAAAAAATTGAATGTCATCGCTTGGTGATGTCATCATGCCGAACATATAAATGTAAGGGACAGCCATTTTACAGCCTCTTTTTGGCGCTCGACCTTACAACAGACAACACTCTGTATTACCATTAAGGTTTTACGTAATAAAGTTTGTGTTCCCAGCAAACTCCACTCTCTGTTGAGCCTTCCCTGTTTTCCAGACATAACAGAAGCTCTTATGTTTTAAGTGGGTACTTATGAAAATGTTGCAAAGAAAGACAACTGGTCAGAAATGTGATTGTTTTCACTAACTTGTTCTGAAATTATTGCATTATTATTTTTAAATATTTAATCAAAATAAGTGTTGAAGGGACTTCCGGTTATGGCGGCCACCTAGAAGGACACGTATCACTCTGCTCTGCTCCTGGAGATAAAGATTCGGCAAATAACTCTCTCATTTGGAACAGAATTTTTCCCAGCGTTTGGGCGAGGATATGCCGGTGAAGCCTAAGGCTGGGAAATCAGGTGGGGGAAAAATTGAACCGCCGAAGCAGTCCAAATTAATGGACTTTCACGTCTGTGGCGCAGCAGGAAAAGCTGCGGATATGGCGGATGAAACTAGCGGTGGTGCGGTAACTGCTGATGATGGCGGCACAGGTGCAGTGCTGGCTGCCATTAGCTCAATGAGAGCAGACTTTTCCGCTAAACTTGATGGGATTATGGCAGCGCTGGATGCAATGAGAAAGGAATTGGGTGACTGCGTGGAGCGAGTGACGCAGGTGGAGCTTCGTGTTTCCAGTGTGGAGGATGACGTCGGCCGACTTCAATTAAAGGTGCGCACTTTGGAAAAAAAAAAAAAATGTCTGGAAGATAATGTCCTGGATTTGGAGTCCCAGTCGAGACGGAACAACCTGAGGCTGGTGGGTCTACCGGAGGGAGCCGAAGGTCGTGATTCATGCTCCTTTTTGGAGGGGTGGATCCCGGAGGCGCTGAACAACGCGGAGCTAAATTCATCAGTCGTCTTGGAAAGCGCCCACCGAATTGGCCCACCGAGACATAACAAGGCAGCACCGAGGACGCTAATTATGAAGTTCCTCAGTTACAGAGACAGGATGACGATCTCCAACGCGGTGCGGGCCAAAGGAGAAATTAAATACCAAGATCAACAGGTGCGGTTCTACCCAGATTTGGCCTCAGGAATCCAACAATTAAGGAAGCAGTTTGACCCCATCCGTAAAGAACTGCGCAACCTTGGGATTCGTCATGGAGTGATTCACCCTGCAAGACTTCTGGTCACATATGAGGGCAGAACACACATCTTCAAGACCCCTGAGGAGGCGCAGGAGCTCATCAAGAAGATCCGGGAAGAGACTGGTGGGAGCTAAGCATGAACAGAATATAGGGTAGAATATTTGAGCATTTACATAGGCATTTAACTGATTTGAAGCATATAGCAAGATTACAAGAATTAGACTGTATTACATATTAAAAAAAAAAAGATGTACAAAATTGCTATAAAATTTTGGAGTTAAATTGGAAAATTACAGAAGAGAGTTAATGTTACGTTATTAAAAGCAGTAGAGTTAGGGTGATTGGGAGGATGAAGAGGGAGTGGCTTTGGCTGATCCTCGTGGGTGTGGAGCGGTCGATGGCTATAGCGGGAGACGGAATTTTTTTTTTTATTTTGGGGGGTTTATCACGAAGGTGGAAAGGGGGAATTTGTTTGTGTGTAGTTTGTAGGATGAATGTTCAACCACTCATGTTTTTGCTTCTCTGTATGAGCATGTTTATATTGCGAGGTAATCCTAAACCCCCTATTGATCATAGACCAAAGCGTTAATTTTAATTTAACTTCATGGAATTGCAGAGGTCTACAAAATTTAAAAAAACTTAAACAAGTTATGAATAAAATAAAAGACATGGGTTCAAAAATTGTGTTTTTACAAGAAACCCATCTAATAGAGGAGGATGTAAAAAGAATTAGGAGAAGATGGCAAGGAAGTGTGTTCACCTCATCATTTTCATCCCGAGCCAGGGGAGTTATGACTCTCATTCATAAATCAGTCCCATTTCAAGTGAAAAATGTAATTGGAGACAAATTTGGAAGATATCTAATTATTCAAGGATCTTTGCTATTAGAAAACATAAATCTGGTGAACTTATACGGTCCTAACATAGATGATCAAAAGTTCTTTGCTAATTTATTTCTTATCTTATCATCACTTACAGGGCAACATATAATAGCAGGGGATTTTAAATGTACATTGAATCCTGGTATAGACAGATCAACAGGACTGGACTGTACACACAATGGATGCAGGATGATCATAAAGCATTCTATGAAAGAACTGAGATTGCTGGATATATGGAGAGAAATGAAACCACAAGTTAAAGCCTACTCTTGTTATTCTAATACCTACAAGTCATTCTCACGTATTGACTATTTTTTGATCTCCACAGAATTAAGGTCCAAGATTCAAAACTGCTTTTATGATAACATTGTGATCTCTGATCATGCACCCTGTTGTCTCATATATGTAGATAAGAAATTGACAAAGGAGCCAGGTAGGTGGCAATTTCAGCATAAATGGCTTCAGGATGAGGAATTTGTTAAGTACATAGAAAAACAGATAGATGAGTTCTTCGATATTAATACTTCACAAACATCAGCATGTATAAAGTGGGAGGCTTTTAAAGCTTTTATTAGGGGACATATTATTAGTTATACAGGTTCAAAATCTAAGAAGACTCAAGAGGAGAGAGTCCAATTGGAACACAAATTAAAAATTCTTCAAGAAAAAGTGTATGCAGGAAGTGACCCAAAGTTAGAGAATGAATTAATAATTCTGAGAGCTGAATATGACAAAAAATCAGCGAATAGAGCTGCCTCGAGTCTTCTAAGATTGAAGCAATCTTTTTATGAACAAGGTGAAAAATCAGGGAAATTATTGGCATGGCAGATTAAATAATTAGAATCTAAAACACCAATAACCAGTATTATAAGTAACGGACAGGTAGTTGTAGATCCTTTAGAAATTAATAGAGCCTTTAGAGATAACTATGAAAAATTATATGATACAAAAAATGAAACTGACTTAACAAAACTAAATGGGTTTTTGGACGGACTATCTATACCGTGTATTCCAAATGAAAACAGGGAGATACTGGAGTCTAAAATTAGTCAAGAAGAAGTTGGGCTAGCCATTGATAATATGAAATCAGGAAAAAGTGCAGGACCAGATGGTCTTCCAGTTGACCTCTATAAAAAATTTAAGAATAAATTAATAAAACCTTTTTTGGAAATGGGTTTAGAAGCATTTCAAAATAGTAATTTACCATCATACATGAATAATGCCTTAATTATACTGTTGCCAAAACCAGGTAAACCCTCTAATAAATGTGAAAATATGAGACCAATAAGCCTATTAAATGCTGACCTTAAGATAATCTGTAAAATTTTAGCCAGACGAATACAAGAAATATTACCAAATATTATTAACCGAGATCAGAATGGCTTTATAAAGGGAAGACAAGGCTTCCATAATGTAAGAAGATTATTCAATATTATTTATTCTAATAAAGAAGCACCGGATACAGCTCTCCTATCATTGGATGCCGAAAAGGCCTTTGATAGGGTCGAATGGCCCTTTCTTTTTGAAGTCTTACAAAGGTTTGGATTTGGAAATAATTTCATGAAATGGGTTCAGATAATATATAATAATGCTACAGCAGAAATCCTAACAAACAGCAATATCTCAAAATCAATAAAAATCAATAGAGGATGTCGACAAGGCTGTCCACTTTCACCTTTACTGTTTACTATGGCAATTGAACCTTTAGCGATGGCAGTACGTTTACATCCACAAATATATGGAATTAAGGTTGGACCAACAGAACATAAAATCTCCCTGTATGCCGATGACATAATTTTGTTTATGTTGAATCTTAAAAAATCAATTCCAACCTTGTTGAATTTAATAAAGAATTTTGGGGAAATATCAGGATATAAAATAAATAAAACTAAATCTTCAATATTAATGCTAAATGAGTCCCAGAGAAAGCACCCAGCTTCTGAGGTAAATCAATTCAATGTTGTAAATCAGTTTAAATATTTAGGAATTCAAATTGTGCCCAAGCTGGAATCAGTCGCCAGTGCCAACTACGAAGCCTTAATGACAGACATTAATGAGTTAATTCAGAGATGGATGTCACTACCAATGTCGATGATTGGGAGAATTAATATACTTAATGCGGCGTTTTTTTCAGCGTCGGTTCGCCAGCGTGGCCGTCCAAATCAGAAGGCTGGGTCGCACAAGCGTGTGCGTCTTCAAGGGGTCACCAGTGCGGCGGCATGAAATAAAGCGGAGTTGTTGGAGGTTTTAAGGAAGTTTTATTATATCATACCGCCGTCACGAGCTCCTCTCCCGGCGCCGTGCATGCGCACCGGGAGCGAGCCCACGGCTCTCAGAGAAGGAGGAGAGGCGGACACAAAGTCTGTGTCCTGCAGCAGAGGTTGAAGTCAGATTGAGAGAGCATGAGAGCATGGTTACAATGCAGTATATATACACCCAACTACAACAATACATCAAAGCATTCACAGCAGTTGGTCTGATCAAACAGATAACAGGACAGGCATGAGACATTTGCGTGAAAGGCAACATTAACATTACAGAGGTGAGCCAGACGAAACGAGTCTGCCTGTAGACATTAATACACATTTCCTATTCTGTTATTTGCTCTAGCCGAGCGCTGTGTTTGACCAGTCTGTTTGTGGGGATTTACATCAAAGCACATCTACATATGTAAGATGCTCAGAAGAAGCACAGTAAGGACAAGACGCATGAACACTATACGAGAATGGCGCATTACATCACAATACATGCATGTTTGCATCACAAATACATGAATGGCACATTGCGTCTCAGTAGTGCAGCGGGAAAAACAGAGACAAGAGAGCTGAGTGTCCTTATCTGTTGTGGGGGTTAACCGAACCGCCACACACTCCCCCCCAGAGGGCGCGGCAGGGGGCCGAGACCTCGATAATCCATCTGTGTGAGCGAGCTGTGGGAGAAGCTTGCTGCAGGCGGAGGGGGAGGGAGGGGAGGGGTAGTAAGTGCCGGCAGGGGCTGTAAAATCGTCCCGTGCTGCGCAAAAATTGCTTGCTGCTCTGCGACGTCGAGGGCCTGTCCCGTTGCGCGTGCGGAGATCACAAGAAGAAAAATTTGTCTCTGACTCCTCTCGTGGCCATGAAGAAAAGCAGGAGCGGCTGTAAGAAAAAAAATAAACAAAAGCAGAGGGACTGGCGTGATGGCTTTAGGTGCAGGAGCAACCCCAAAGCCCCCGGGAACAGCTGACGGCTGAAATCCCTTTGTGCCGTGGCTGAGACCATTAAAAAATTCCAGTGGCGAGCTGCGTGCTTGCTTCAGGTGAACGAGCAGCCCTGAAGGTTCTGTGAGCAGCGGCGGAGGACGATGGCGGTCTCTGGAGCCGTTACTTGTCCCGTGCGTGATGCGCTGTCCTCGTAACTCCCCGGTGCGTGCGCGGGGGTTCCGTGCGTGGGTGGGCCGCTGGAGTGGCGAGTCAGGGTGCAGAAACTTGGTGGAGACCGGTGCAGACGGCGCCGATAAAAATCCAGGTTGAGCTGTGGCTGCATGATTGGCCATGGTGCGTTGGAGCGGTGAGAGGAAATAGACGATCTTTTGTCCCTCAGGCTCGTGCAGATGCGTTGGAGCGGCGGGAGGGGATAGACGATCTTTGTTCCTCAGGCTCGGGCGTGGTGCGTTCAGGTCCACGCGTTGCGTTCTCCGCCGGCCATGGAGGACGCCGTCGTGGAGAAGGGATGAGGTGCCCGCGCTCTCGTGTGAAGGAGCTGCGAGCGCGACCGGTCCAGCGTGGATGAGCAGATCTCAGACGTGCAGATCTCATCCTGAAGAACGGGTCACCAGTGCAGCTGTCCAGCTCAGAAGGTTGCTTCGCACAAAGTGTGTGCGTGTCCGGGTGCTGCGTTCGCTGGCCGCTCGTTTTTTTCAGCGTCGGTTCGCCAGCGTGGCCGTCCAAATCAGAAGGCTGGGTCGCACAAAGCGTGTGCGTCTTCAAGGGGTCGCCAGTGCGGCGGCATGAAATAAAGCGGAGTTGTTGGAGGTTTTAAGGAAGTTTTATTATATCATACTGCCGTCACGAGCTCCTCTCCCGGCGCCGTGCGTGCGCGCCGGGAGCGAGCCCACGGCTCTCAGAGAAGGAGGAGAGGCGGACACAAAGTCTGTGTCCTGCAGCAGAGGTTGAAGTCAGATTGAGAGAGCATGAGAGCATGGTTACAATGCAGTGTATATACACCCAACTACAACAATACATCAAAGCATTCACAGCAGTTGGTCTGATCAAACAGATAACAGGACAGGCATGAGACATTTGCATGAAAGGCAACATTAACATTACAGAGGTGAGCCAGACGAAACAAGTCTGCCTGTAGACATTAATACACATTTCCTATTCTGTTATTTGCTCTAGCCGAGCGCTGTGTTTGACCAGTCTGTTTGTGGGGATTTACATCAAAGCACATCTACATATGTAAGATGCTCAGAAGAAGCACAGTAAGGACAAGACGCATGAACACTATACGAGAATGGCGCATTACATCACAATACATGCATGTTTGCATCACAAATACATGAATGGCACATTGCATCTCAGTAGTGCAGCGGGAAAAACAGAGACAAGAGAGCTGAGTGTCCTTATCTGTTGTGGGGGTTAACCGAACCGCCACACTTAAAAGTAATATCTTACCCAAAATACTTTATTTATTTCAATACATTCCTTTACCACCACCTTCAGATCTATTCTCAAGAATTAAAAAAAAGTTAGTGGAGTTTATATGGAACAATAGGAAGGCTAGATTACGTCTGTCCTTACTATATTTACCATTTGATCGTGGAGGTCTGAAATGTCCAAACTTTATGTTGTATTACTGGTCAGCACAACTGAGGTCTATGACATATTATTTTTCATCAAATGATCTCCCTCACTGGACTGAAATGGAATCATACAATTTACCTTTACCTCTTCCCATATTCATATGCTCAGACTCGGCAAAAAAATTACAGAAACAAGTTAAAAATCCATTTGTAAAACATATGATCAAAATATGGTGTGAAACTAAAAAATATTTAAAAGAACCACACTTACTGTCACAATTTAGTCCAATATGGGGTAATCAATACTTTAAACCAGGGAGAGTGGATGCTGTATTTAAAGTATGGAATTTAAAAGGGATCCAAAAAATTCAAGATTTATATTTGTCATGTTCAGATAACATAATGTCTTTTGAAAAGCTGAGGATCAAATTTAATCTTAATAGAACACATTTTTTAAAATATCTTCAGATTAGGAACTTTATTCGATCAAATCAAAACAATGCTCTCACTTGACCTATTTATTCATCCTTGGAAAAAATCTTGACAAAAGCTAGTAAGAGAAAGGGTATTATTTCAGAGTTTTATAACTCATTGACATTATCTTCAAGTGAAAACTCGCAGAAAAGACTGAATTATTGGAAAGAAGACCTGCAAACTGAAATCTCAGAGGAACAATGGGAATTGGCTTGTACAGAAGCTCAAACCAAATCAATAAATGTACGTCTAAAATTGATACATTTTAAATGGTTAATGCGGATGTATGTTACACCGGTGGAATTAAATAGATATAACAAAAACATACCAGATACATGCACAAAATGTATGGAAAGTAAAGGAACCTTATTTCATTGTTTATGGGAATGTAGGAAAATTAGAATGTTTTGGGAAGAGGTGAGGGGAACAATTGAAAAAATAATTTCAAAACAAATCATATTGAATCCTAAATTGTTTTTGTTGGGTCTGCATCCAGAAAAGCACAACTTTAATAAAAGTGAAAGAGCATTCATAGACCTCAGTTTGCTTAACGCCAAAAAATGTATTGCACTATTGTGGAAAAAGACTCATAGACCAGATGTGACTCAGTGGTTAAGACAGATGTTAACAAACCTTCCACTAGAAAGAATAACATACATACTGAAATCAAAGGAAATTGTGTTTGAGAATATATGGAGACCTTTTATTGATTATGTAAAGAATTTAAACATAACTTTTGAAGAAGAAGGTGAATGATGTGTGTGGACCTTATAAATTCCAAACTGGTGAATGTATAATATGTATACTTATGTAATGGATTGCCTAGACTAAACAGAGGAGCATTGTTGAAGACCTGTTCCTGTTAGTGGTTGTTGGTGTGTTTTAGTACATTTTTTTTATTATTACTTTAGTGTTAGTGTTTGATTGTTTGTGTTATGTTTGTAAAATAGGTTCAATAAAATAGGTTCCGGTTCCGCCGGACCGGCGGCGCCACACGAGTGGGCTGCCTGTTGCAACAGCCTTTTTTTTATCTTCCTTCTTCTTTCTACACCTTTCACTCTGTATATATATCACGGATCGCCCCGGGGGTCTCCCGGGTCGGCGGACGGAGCCACGGTTTGCAGTGGGAGACGTTACAGCGGGGAGGAGCTAGTGCTAGCTAGCACTTGGCCGCCGCCCGGTGCTAATGGGAAACTCGACATACCGGGAGCTGTAGCGAAAACGACGCGGTGCCGGGCTGGAGTTTAGGCGGCGTGAAAGAAATATAAGACAGAATAATAAAGAGCGATGGCAAGAACCAAGCAGACCGCCCGTAAAATCTACTGGAGGAAGAAGCCCCCCCCCCCACCAGGGCTGCTCGGAGAGGCGCTCCGGCCACCGGCAGAGTGAAGAAGCCTCGCCGTCACAGGCCCGTGGCTCTGAGAGAGATCCGTCGCTGCCAGAGATCCACGGAGCTGCTCATCCGCAAGCTGCCCGTCCAGCGCCTGGTGAGGGAGATCGCTCAGGACTTCAAGACCGTCCTGCGTTTCCTGAGCTTCGCCGTCGTGGCTCTGCAGGAGGCCAGCGAGGCCCACCTGATGGTCTCTTCTTCGCTAAGGGGGTCACCATCATGCCCAAAGACTTCCAGCTGGCCCGCTGCATCCGCGGAGAGAGAACTTAGACTTTCTGCTGCACATTCACCAGCCATAATGCTCTGCACTGTGTGTCTATATATATACTGTAGCGAACTCAATATGAGCACCCTACTTGGCTTGCCAAGTGGGTTGACCCTATTGGCGACACAGGTAGGGTGCGGGACTCCGGAGCGGGAGGCGTGAGTTCAAATCTCCCGGTGGGACGTCGCCATGTCGAGCAGCACGTTACAATACATTTATAGTAATATGGACATATGTTTACTAGATGTTGTTTTTTCTTGCCTTCTGATTGTTGCTCTGAGTGTTGCTATCCCTGTGCTGTTGCAATCCTGGAATTTCCCCGTTGTGGGACTAATAAAGGCTTATCTTAAAAATATTGTGGAAAAAAAAATAAGTGTTGAAATTGTTCTATTCTGGCTCAGAAAATGTTTAATGTATCACTGCCAACTGTTTCTTTATGACAAAGTTTGGATTATACCAGGATACATATGGAGTTTAGAGTTTATTCTCCTCACGCTTAATAATTACTTTTTTTTTTTTAACTGAAAACCTTAGAAACAGCCTGAGAAAGTCACAAATTTTTCACATTGGAAATTTATGGTAAAAAAAAAAAACATAAATTAACGAGACAAAAAACGCAAAATATGAAAAGAGTCACAAATCTAAAAGGGAAAATCTCAAACTGGCAAGAATTAATCCTGTTCTCTACTCAAGTATCTTTTTTGTACATATTTTTTTAAAAAAAATCATAATTATTTAGTTGCTACCCACACTTACAGAAAGAATATAAAATAACTACTTTACTTGAGTACAAATTGGTACCTGGTGTTTCTCTGAACTAGTTTTCACAAATATCTATGGTTAACTAAAGCACTGGTTTAACTTACTGCAGGCATTTGTGTTTTGGTTTGTGACAACAAATTAGAAGTTCCCAAATCCCCAAATCAGCCAAGTGCATAACTATTTCCTTACCTCTTTTGTCTTAGGCCCTTTCTAGTAAATGGGCGAAGGTTGTAGAGAGGTGCTGCAGTGGCAGTGCAGGGCTCCCGACATGTACGTAAAAGACATGATGCCGTTGCTGGATGTTGCGGTGGGAAGCGCCTGTTGACGGCGGTTAATTGCACTTGGTCCCCCACGGTGGAACACTGAATAAATTCCGTCATCGGTAGAATGGTATTGAACAGGGTTACTAGCATTTTGGCCACTACATACATTTGCCAGGGTGATTACCAGCTCTTCATTACTTAGAATGGCTGCAACTAACTTTTTTGCTGATTCACTCATCGCTGCCCTTCTTCCATCTCCGTTCATTACACAAAACAAAAACAATGCTAAGCCTCCAAACGGTCCTGATCACACACGTACAAAACACAGAATATATTGAATGAAACTCTGATATATATATATACAAAACACTTTGGAATATATTGAATGAAACTGGAGCCCCAAACGCTGATGGGAAATGTAGTTCATTCAATATATTCTGCAGTTCGTTCAATATATTCCCATTTTCATTCAATATATTCCCAGTTTCATTCAATATATTCTGAAGTTCATTCAATATATTCGGAAGTTCATTCAATATATTCCAAGTTTCATTCAATATATTCAGAAGTTCATTCAATATATTCCCATTTTCATTCAATATATTCAAAAGTTCATTCAATATATTCCCAGTTTCATTCAATATATTAGAAAGTTCATTCAATATATTCCTAGTTTCATTCAACATATTCGAAAGTTCATTCAATATATTCCCAGTTTCATTCAATATATTCAGAAGTTCATTCAATATATTCCAAGCTTTTCTTTGTAATATATATTTTTTTCCTGAACGGCTTGCCATAATATGGCAAGCCATAATATATATATATATATATATACACGTATATATACTGTGTATATATTTATATATATTGTGGAGTGTGTGAAATAATAAGAGGCTGACTCATGGCAGACGGTTTATTACACACTTCACTTCTCTCAAGCACAGAACAGAATAACACATTTCAGCAGGCACTCTCTTTTTACCCAAATCTCTCCTCACAAGTTTCATGGCATTTCTCCACACACAACATGATATTTGCATTACACTGCATTCAACCCCCTACGTCCTTGACTCCTTCCTGCTATCTCGCCAGGAACCTCCTGAGCATTGTTCTCCCATGCTTATCCACTGTCTCTTGTCTGAGATGCTAAATAATCTGACTCCCCCAAGGTGCTACACTTCCCCCCCAGCATCTTAGATAGAACAATAGAATATCAGTCCACATGCCGTCTGGGCTTCCGTCTCCTCCCATATCTGCTGTAACTGGGGTTAACCGCCTCCGTGGCGCTGCTGTGCCGGTGGGGGGCTGCTGGGAGTGTGTCTGACTGCGGGTGGGCCGCGACAATGGGGGGGTGCACTTCGGTCTGTCTGTGTGGCTGCTCTGGTGAATCGTTTCCCTGGGGAGCTCTCCATGGGGGTCTTCCATGCTGAGGGGCCCTAGCCAACAGCACTTGCTCGTCCGCCACAACAAAAGCGGGTTTGAGTCTGTCTATGCCAATTTTTTCCCGCCTACCCCCCAAGTCTAGCAAAAATGCTTATCCCCTGTTTCCAACACTCTGAACGGTCCATCATAGGGTGGGCGCAATGGAGGGCGGTGGGCATCGTGTCTGACGAACACAAACTCTGCGCTCTTCAAAGTTTTAGACACAAAAACACGCGGAAAACTGTGGCGGGCAGGGCCCGGCAGCGTGCCTGTGTTTGCGCTACGCTGCAAAAGCTTGGACGGGGAGCTGTCCTGCGCGGGATTATCTGGTAGAAATTCCCCGGGCAGCCGTAGGGGCTGCGCAAAAACCAGCTCTGCCGGGGAAGCTTCCAGATCCTCTTTCGGCGTGGATCGCAACCCCAATAAAACCCACGGCAGCCTGTCTACCCAATTTGCATCCGTCAATGAAGCCCTGAGTGCTGCTTTCAGTGATCTATGAAAACGCTCGCATAAACCATTGGCCTGTGGGGTGTATGCAGTTGTGCGGTGAATTGTAACACCCAGGCTGCGGGCCATCGCGGACCAGAGTTCGGAAAAAAATTGAGGGCCCCTGTCGGACGTAATGTCCGACGGGACTCCAAAATGTGCCACCCATGCTGTTAAAAAAGCGCGTGCTACGTCCGCGGACATGGTTGCCGCCAGCGGGACTGCTTCTGGCCAGCGCGTGGTGCGGTCCACTACTGCCAGGAGGTGCGTGCACCCCTGTGATGGCGGGAGGGGGCCCACGAGGTCCACGTGAACATGATCGAACCTCTTTCGGGATACGAAAGGGCTCCAAGGGAGCCTTCGTGTGTCTGTGTACCTTGGCTCGTTGGCACGCCACACAGGCTGCAGCCCACTCTTTTTACTTGTTTGCGTAGGCTCGGCCACACAAACTTCTCTCCCACCATTTTGACCGACGCGCGCACTCCTGGGTGCGCCAGAGTGTGAACCGACTCAAACACACGGCGGCGCCATGCAACCGGGACCACCGGACGCGGGCGTCCCGTGGAGACTTCGCAAATTGGGGGGGGCCGCCATCTTGCAGCACCCTGCTCTCCAGCCTTAACCCTGTTGGCCCAGACTGGAGCACGCGCACGTCTGTATCGCTAATCTGCTCCGCGGCCATGGCTGCATAATCTATCCCCACGCAGACCGGGGCCACCACGGCGCGCGAGAGGTAGTCCGCCACCACATTCAGTTTACCCGACACATGCTGAATATCGGTAGTAAACTCTGAGATCGCGGCCAGCTGTCTCTGCTGCTGGCCCGACCACGGTTCTGAAACCTTAAGATCAGTGTCCTCTCACCAAAAGTCTTAATATCCGAGCCGTTTGCTGCCAACATCTCCGGGGCGCTAGGTCCTGCCAGCCGGTCGGCATAGGTCGGCAGGATGAAGCTCTTCTGGGCTCCGGTGTCCACGAGGAAACGCCTCCCCGAGCGCGCGTCCGTCAAGTAGAGCAGCTTGTTCTCTTCACCGAGGGTCGCAGCTGCTACCGACTGCTGGCCTTGGCGTTTTCCCGAGCGCTTGAATTGGCACGGTGGCGCCACATCTGCATGCATTCTCTCCGAAGCGGCGGTGGTAGAAACAGAGTGTGTCTCTCTGGCGCTCCTTG
Source organism: Pholidichthys leucotaenia (assembly GCA_020510985.1). Taxonomy (NCBI): domain Eukaryota; kingdom Metazoa; phylum Chordata; class Actinopteri; order Cichliformes; family Pholidichthyidae; genus Pholidichthys; species Pholidichthys leucotaenia. The sequence goes on from CM035843.1 coordinate 70,885,967, forward strand.
GCCCCCGCTGCTCCTACCGTCGGTGGCTCCTCACCTCCTCTGGTCGTCTCGCTGGGCTCCGCCGCTGCCGCGTTGACTGTGATCACCCTGGTGGTGAGGATGATCCGGTCTGCCTCCTGGGCTAGCGCGCGGCCAGCAACGGCGAATTGGCCAGAACCGCTCTCGCTACTGTTGGAAGGTTCCAGAGGAAGAGGTGGGCAAACAGACAGTGCCCGTCGTCCATGTCCATTAATGCCAGCATCTTCTCAATCAGGTCTACGGCCGAACCATCTCCTAACTCGGCCCACGTCAGGAGCCTCTCCACTCTCTCACAGTCCGAGAGCGTGTAACGCCGGGTGAGTGCAGCATTGAGTGCCTCGTATTTGTTGCGGGCCGGTGGCTGATCGAGCAGTCTTGCTACCTGCTGGGCTGTGCGGGATTCCAGCGCTGCAACCACATAGTAAAACTTGGTGTCGTCTGCCGTTATTCCCCGGAGTGCAAACTGGACCTTGGTGTGGTGGAACCAAGAGCGCGGGTTGTGCTGCCAAAAGTCCGGTAGCTTGACTGAAACCGCACACGTGTGGCTGGGGGTTCCAGTCTGGGCCGTCTGTGGGATGGCTGCTGCCTCGCTGGAGCTTCCTGACCGGGCCGGCTCCGGGGTTCTTGCCTCGTGTTCTATAATATGTCTTGGGTCACCAGTGTGGAGTGTGTGAAATAATAAGAGGCTGACTCATGGCAGACGGTTTATTACACACTTCACTTCTCTCAAGCACAGAACAGAATAACACATTTCAGCAGGCACTCTCTTTTTACCCAAATCTCTCCTCACAAGTTTCATGGCATTTCTCCACACACAACATGACATTTGCATTACACTGCATTCAACCCCCTATGTCCTTGACTCCTTCCTGCTATCTCGCCAGGAACCTCCTGAGCATTGTTCTCCCGTGCTTATCCACTGTCTCTTGTCTGAGATGCTAAATAATCTGAGTCCCCCAAGGTGCTACAATATACAGTATATATATACAGTATATATATATATATATATATATATATATATATATATATATATATATACAGTATATATATACAGTATATATATATATATATATATATATATATATATATATATATATATATATATATATATATATATACTGTATATATACACTGCTCAAAAAAATTAATAGCCTGCCACAATTTCTTCACTTTAAGTTTTGGAGTGTTTTCATTTCCATCAAAAGACGTGGCATCTTTTCATTCTTAACACATTATCCAGTCCATATCAGTGTAGATATCCAGCTTATTTTTTCCCATTAAAATCTGATGTATTTTCAAAGTGTTCCTTTAATTTTTTTGAGCAGTGTATATACAGTACGTATATATATACACACCAGGGATAGGCAATTATGTGCCATGGAGGGCATTCCACTGCAGGTTTTCTGTTCCATCCAGTCTCTTCAGCTGTTGCTTTCTCTAATTAGCAATCCTTGAAGCTCATCACTGCAAACACCTGCTGAAGAGACTGAGTGGAACAGAAAATCTGCAGTGGAATGGCCCTCACTGCCTATCCCTGATCTATACTATCATGGTAAATGGTGTTCACTTACATAGTGCTTTTTACTCAACTCTGGATGACCAAAGCGCTTTACAAATCCTGCTATCAACCCATTCACACACATAAGGCTCTTTTCCATAGTCACAGTTCTTTTTTACTTGTTTCGATTCTCCACTACTTGTTTCTCCCTGGGTTGTTGATCCATTACAACCCTGTAAAGCCGCGTAAATTCGGTAGTGGGCGGGATTGAGGCGGCGCCACACTCTGCTGACGTCAAGCACGCGACCGAATCCTTCACAACAAAGAAAATGGCGGATTACGAGCGGAGGATTTCCACGTTGCTTCTTCTCTGGCTTTTGAACACAATAAATGAATGTTTTTAACCGGAGAAGAGAGTTTTACAGGAGAAGACGACGTGCATTGAGAGAACACACGTTGGAGCAGTACCAGAGACTCGTTGTTGCCATTGGGGAATATCAAGCAGCGGAATATGAAGCGGAATATGAAGCAGAGAGCTTAATTACCCAGCACATCATGCACATCAGGCACACGAGGAAACAGTTTTTGGTAATTTAATGCTTTCTATTGTCATTTTATCGTCATGTCATTGTTGTGTACAGCATTTTGATGTTGCCAGGTTATCAGTATTAATATGTATGCTGTGTGTGTGTTCTAGTTGGCTGCGTTGTTGCAAAATCAACGCTGCAGACCATGGACCTGGGCAGTAAACCGTAGCTCGCAGTGGTGGGAGAATATTGTCCCCAGCTTCTCAAGCACACAGTGGTTGCAGAACTTCCGGATCTCCGAGGACACTTTCACCTACTTGTGCCACAAATTGCGTCCATGCATGGAGCCTCATTCATGTGCATACATATGTCAAACGTTTGTTTTTTAAATAAAATTTGGTGCACTTTTCATCTACGTTTCCTCTGTTGTTCATAACGGTTAACTGTTAAGGGACAGCTAATTAAATGATAAAACCTTGTAATTGACCTTGGAATTATATGTGGATACTTGTTATATTTCCAATTAATCATAGCCCTATTTTACTTACAAAATAATTTAAATTATTTAAAAAAAAGCCAATTCAACTGTAGTAAAATTCTTGTTTTTGTGTATCATTTTCCCACTGATAGTTATTTTTAAGGGATATGTGTTCAGGGATGGGAAATTACACGCTAAAACACCGTAGAAAATGACTGCAGAAAAATGCAGCAGCTGAACAACTCCCTTTTGGTTTGATTGAATTGCCAATTGACCTTGGAATTATATGTGGAAACTTGTTATATTTCCAGTTAATCCTAGCCCACTTTTACTTACAAAATAATTTTAAAAATTTTAAAGAAAGCCAATCCAACTGTAGCACCATTTTGTATGTTGAGTGTCATTTCAGTATCATTTTCCCATCTATTGATATTTATAAGGGATATGTGTTCAGGGATGGGTAATTACACGTTAAAACACCTTAGAAAAATGACTACAACAAAAAAGGCAGCAGCTAGACAACTCACTTTTGGTTTGATGGAATTGCAAATTGACCTTGGAATTATATGTTGAAAATTGTTATTTCCAGTTAATCCTAGCCCATTTTGTCTTACAAAATAAATTTAAAAATGTTAAAGAAAGTCAATCAAACTGTAGCACCATTTTTTATGTTGAGTGTCATTTGAGTACCATTTTCCAATCTACTGATATTTATAAGGGATATGTGTTCAGGGATGGGTAATTACACGTTAAAACACCTTAGAAAATCACTGCAAAAAAAAAAAAGCAGCAACTAGACAACTCACTTTGGGTTTGATGGAATTGTCAATGGACCACGAAATTTTCTGACGAAACTTTTGTTATTCCTATTAAATACTGTGACATTGTCAGACTGGCCAACACCAAATTATAATTTTATTTTTCAAAACTATGACACTTTGGATGTATTGAATAAGAAAATCATAGGTTTATCATATTCATGTCAACGTTTACAACTACAAAACTGTTATATTTGGGTTTACATGTATGGGTATTTTCCCTTTATATTATACTAGACTCCTTATAATGTATTGAAATTCTCTGAATTTGGAATGACGATAGAACATTCAATTTACATGTACTTACCTTTTACCTACTTCGACTTTTACCTTCATCAGTGTCTACTGCTGAATGTAAAGTACACCTGTGCCTCTGCTTACAATTTAACATGAACACTGTACACAATTTAGAGAAATGTATACAGTCATGATAATTTTTATTAACTTTAACAATAACAATTACATTACTTTTAAAAATCGTGACACCTTTATGGATGAACAGCGGCATTTGGCTAATATGAGGCAATGGAATGTGTATGTAATTATTCGCCTTTCTCATTTAGTTATAACAGACAAACCACACTTTTATCCAAAAAAGTAACAATTTAATAACATTAGAAATATTCCCAAAACATGTTTAAAAACGGGGATTTTTCAGTACTTCGACCAGACTGCCAAAATGGTTTAGGAAAACTCTGTTGAAAGAAGCCGTCTCGGTCAGCTCATCCCTTCTGAATGCTTCTTCCTTCTCCTGGGCTGACTGCAGGTTTGCTGCAAGCATTCGCAGCTCCTGATGGTGTCTTTCGCGCTGTTCGTGGAGCCGTTCGTGGAGCTGTTGATGCTGTTCGAGCATCCTATCATGGGCCAGCATCTCATCAGCATGACTCTGGGCCATCACTGATGCCAGGTCAGCGAAGGTGTTGCTTCTTTTCCTCTTGGCTAGATGAAAGACAGAATTTTTTTTTTTTAGATAATGCTGGAGCAAAACATGTCAAAAAAACAAAATATGGAATTAAACTTGTGAAAGCCTGTGGTGGGACGCTTCTTTGCAGTATTTAAGCTCAACTGTCATGTTGCTGCCCCTCAGTAGAGTGGATTGTGCAACTTCTGGGTTGCTGTGGGTAGGCTACATCCCATTCATTCAGAAAATGATTAATTTAAAAAAGTTTTTGATTGGATTGGTTATTTGTAAAAGAATTTCTTTGTACTGTGGCCTCAGAAATCAGAATGGGTTAATACTGTTCGCTGAAGCATGTTGATTTGAAACTCGGAACATGTGCTTTTTTTTTAATAAAAAATACAACAGTATTTCAACCACCACCACACCTAATAAAAACTGCACTGGGTTGTTATGAAAACACCCCTGCATCTAGTGTTTTTTTTTAAACGTACAAAGACATTTTAAATTCCTTATTATGCGTCTAAAGAAAATAACAATAATCACATTAAAAAAAACGGGTGGTCATTTTCAGTTGTGCCTTACCAGAACTTGCCCGGGACATGACGGTTACTGATGGAGCTGCCGATATTGCGGACAATGGTCTCGACACCGATTCTGGCCCCCAGAGAGACGCCGGAGTGATTCTAGAAGGAAAATGCACACAATAAAGCTCACCAACAAAGTGCAACATGTACAGAAAACACCAAACTTTTTAACCAGAATACAATAATAAGCTTCTTTCAGCGTTTTGTTTAAGTGAATACTGAAATAAAAGCGTGAAGCTGCTACCTCACAGCAAGCTGCGGAGGTAGCCGGATATTAGCTGGCTAACCATCATCACTAACCATTGCCCACAATTGAAAAAATTTCTTTATTGCTTAAAAGAAGTGAGCTTTTGACCGAAAGGACCAATTGGCGAAAAGACAGACAATATTAAAACAACAATCACCGTCAACGTTTTCCAATTGCGTGGCCGTGTCGAGCACATTGTCTCTGCCATTGCTAGCAGGCCGATGTCCGTATATACAGTGGGGTAAAAAAGTATTTAGTCAGCCACCAATTGTGCAAGTTCTTCCACTTAAAAGATGAGAGAGGTCTCCAATTTTCATCATAGGTATACCTCAACTATAAGAGACAAAATGAGGGGGAAAAAATCCAGAAAATCACATTGTCTGATTTTTAAAGAATTTATTTGCAAATTATGGTGGAAAATAAGTATTTGGTCACCTACAAAAAAGCAAGATTTCTGGCTCTCACAGACCTGTAACTTCTTCTTTAAGAGGCTCCTCTGTCCTCCACTCGTTACCTGTATTAATGGCACCTGTTTGAACTCGTTATCAGTATAAAAGACACCTGTCCACAACCTCAAACAGTCAGACTCCAAACTCCACTACAGCCAAGACCAAAGAGCTGTCAAAGGACACCAGAAACAAAATTGGAGACCTGCACCAGGCTGGGAAGACTGAATCTGCAATAGGTAAGCAGCTTGGTGTGAAGAAATCAACTGTGGGAGCAATTATTAGAAAATTGAAGACATACAAGACCACTGATAATCTCCCTCGATCTGGGGCTCCACGCAAGATCTCACCCCGTGGGGTCAAAATTATCATGAGAACGGTGAGCAAAAATCTCAGAACCACACAGGGGGACCTAGTGAATGACCTGCAGAGAGCTGGGACCAAAGTAACAAAGGCTACCATCAGTAACACACTACGCTGCCAGGGACTCAAATCCTGCAGTGCCAGACGTGTCCCCCTGCTTAAGCCAGTACATGTCCAGGCCCATCTGAAGTTTGCTAGAGAGCATTTGGATGATCCAGAAGAGGACTGGGTGAATGTCATATGGTCAGATGAAACCAAAATAGAACTTTTTGGTAAAAACTCAACTTGTCGTGTTTGGAGGAGAAAGAACACCATACCTACTGTGAAGCATGGGGGTGGAAACCTCATGCTTTGGGGCTGTTTTTCTGCAAACGGACCAGGACGACTGACCCGTGTAAAGGAAAGAATGAATGGGGCCATGTATCATGAGATTTTGAGTGAAAACCTCCTTCCATCAGCAAGGGCACTTAAGATGAAACGTGGCTGGGTCTTTCAGCATGACAATGATCCCAAATACACCGCCTGGGCAATGAAGGAGTGGCTTCGTAAGAAGCACTTCAAGGTCCTGGAGTGGCCTAGCCAGTCTCCAGATCTCAACCCCATAGAAAATCTTTGGAGGGAGTTGAAAGTCCGTGTTGCCCAGTGATAGCCCCAAAACATCACTGCTCTAGAGGAGATCTGCATGGAGGAATGGGCCAAAATACCAGCAGCAGTGTGTGAAAACCTTGTGAAGAATTACAGAAAACGTCTGACCTCTGTCATTGCCAACAAAGGGTATATGACAAAGTATTGAGATGAACTTTTGTTATTGACCAAATACTTATTTTCCACCATAATTGGCAAATAAATTCTTTAAAAATCAGACAATGTGATTTTCTGGATTTTTTTTCCCCTCATTTTGTCTCTCACAGTTGAGGTATACCTATGATGAAAATTGGAGACCTCTGTCATCTTTTAAGTGGGAGAACATGCACAATTGGTGGCTGACTAAATACTTTTTTACCCCACTGTATGGCGTCCATCTGCTCGTACCATTTCCAGTCCTATCTACTCGCACCACTGCGTCCGTTATGGTCCTTTATGACCCGATAATCGCTCTTCATTTTTTTTAGTTTTTCACGACACTGTTTGGCAGTCGGATGTACCCTTGGGCTGCCATTTGGTCGGACACCTCCTGGTATATTTTTTCATTGCGAGTTGCCCCGTCCAACTCGCTCTGGATGTGGTCGTCGGCTACGAAGGACAGAAAAGTCCGCACCTCCTCGTTTGTCCATGGAATAAACTTGCGCGTGGACATTGTTAACACAATTGTGAAGCCGCTCACCGTGGTTACTCGCTGAAATTACAAATAGCGGTCGTGTAGCTTCAACAGAAAACAGAAAACGGACGCTTTTGTGACGTTACGCCCTGACCAATCAGTGGCTAGCAATCGATTGACGTCAAATCACACCTCGCTTTTCGCTCGGTTATATCCTGCCCCTTAACTGGCACGAAAATCGTATCGGTTAAAGCGGGTAGGGTACTGTGGAAAGAGCGAGAAAGTGAATAAAGTAGAAGTAAGTAAAGCTAAGGTGATACTTGTGGAAAAGTGCCTATACTGATGGCAGCAGAGCTGCCATGCACTGGCGGTGGTCTGACCCACCAGGAGCAACTGGAAGTTCAGTATCTTGCTCATGGACACTTTGACATACAAACAGAGTGGGAATCGAAGCACTGACCGTCCGATTAGTAGTCGGCTACACTACACCTGCACCACAGCTGGTGTAGTGTTGCACAAACAGCCTCTCTTTTACACAATGTGGTAGGTTGCCTGTTGGGCTTATTTCCATAGAGCTGGTTGCTTGTTTCTCTCCTGAAACCTGGCAATTCTGGTTGCCTCTCAACGGAACCCCCCTGTATAAATAAAAAGTGAAAAAAGTATCACTCAAAATGGTGAAGTTGAAGTAACTCAAATGTATGATCAAGTGTATTTGAGTAGTTTTTCTTTAAAAAATGCACTCAAGTGTAAAAAGTATCCTTGTACCTGTGTAAATGTAGCTGTTACAACCCACCTCTGATTACACCCAACCAGGCAATGAGATGTAGACATGGCAGGTATTTGTAATGCTTTATAACAACTAGTGCATTTCCCGTAGAAAGCAAGTATTCCTCTCTGAAACAGGTATCCCAATCAGGCTTTACAGGCCCAGATGTAGGCTGTGTTTGAAAGTGGAATACAAAGAGGTGTAGCCTATATGTAGGTAGTCATATACAGACGTGGACAAAATTGTTGGTACCCCTCTGTTAATGAAAGAAAAACCCACAATGGTCACAGAAATAACTTGAATCTGACAAAAGTGGTAATAAATACAAATAATATGAAAATTAACCAATGAAAATCAGACAATGCGTTTGAATTGTGGTTCAACAGAATTATTTTAAAACACAAACTCATGAATAAGGCCTGGACAAAAATGATGGTACCCTTAACTTAATATTTTGTTGCACAACCTTTTGAGGCAATCACTGCAATCAAACAATTTCTGTAACTGTCAGTGAGACTTCTGCACCTCTCAGCAGGTATTTTGGCCCACTCCTCATGAGCAAACTGCTCCAGTTGTCTCAGGTTTGAAGGGTGCCTTTTCCAGACGGCATGTTTCAGCTCCTTCCACAGATGTTCAATAGGATTTAGATCAGGGCTCATAGAACGCCACTTTAGAATAGTCCAATGTTTCGCTCTTAGCCATTCTTGGGTGATTTAGCTGTGTGTTTTGGGTCATTATCCTGTTGCAAAACCCATGACCTGCGACTGAGACCAAGCTGTCTGACACTGGGCAGCACATTTCTCTCTAGAATACCTTGATCGTCTTGAGATTTCATTGTACCCTGCACAGATTCAAGACACCCTGTGCCAGATGCAGCAACGCAGCCCCAGAAGATAACAGAATCCCCTCCATTTTTCACAGTAGGGACAGTGTTCTTTTCTTGGTATGCTTCATTTTTGCGTCTGTGAACATAGAGCTGATGTGCCTTGCCAAAAAGTTCCAGTTTTGTCTCGTCTGTCCATAGGACATTCTCCCAGAAGCTTTGTGGCTTGTCAACATGCAGTCTGTCAAATTCCAGTCTGGCTTTTTAATGATTTGTTTTCAACAGTGGTGTCCTCCTTGGTCGTCTCCCATGAAGTCCACTTTGGCTCAAACAATGACGGATGGTGCAATCTGACACTGATGTACCTTGACCTTGGAGTTCACCTTGAATGTGTTTAGAGGTTGTTGTGGGCTCTTTTGTTACCATTCGTATTATCCGTCTCCTCCTGCTGCCATGCCCAGGGAGGTTGGCTACAGTCCCGTGTATCTTAAATTTCTGAATAATATGTGCAACTGTAGTCACAGGAACATCAAGCTGCTTGGAGATGGTCTTCTAGCCTTTACCTTTAACATGCTTGTCTATAATTTTCTTTCTAATCTCCTGAGACAACTCTCTCCTTTGCTTCCTCTGGCCCATGTTTATTGTGGTACACACCATGTCACCAAACAGCACAGTGACTACTTTTCACCCTTTAAATAGGCCGACTGACTGATTACAAGTTTGTAGACACCTGTGATGTTAATTAGAGGACACATCTTGGTTGAACATGTCCCTATGGTCACATTATTATCTTTTCTAGGGGTACCATCATTTTTGTCCAGGCCTGTTTCATGAGTTTGGTTTTTAAAGTAATTCTGTTGAACAACAATTCAAAAGCATTGTCTGATTTTCACTGGTTAATTTTCATAGAATTTTTATTTATTACCACTGTTGTCAGATTCAAGTTATTTCTGTGACCATTGTGGGTTTTCCTTTCATTAACAGAGGGGTACCAACAATTTTGTCCACGTCTGTATGTTAGACTTTGACAAATATGAAAGAGACTGAATGGCACTAAGATGTATTTGATTGTTGTAATGTTTGTTATTTACTTATAACAAAGACTCTTAGTCTTAACCACCATGCCAGCAAGACGTGCTTCCTTTTTTATTATCTCTTTCGGTTCACATGTTTTACCACTTCCTGAATCTACCTGCTATCTCATGTGATCATACTACCACCTTGTGGTAACACCTATCAGTACATCCCCTTTCCTGAGCAGGTTAGGTAACTCTAACACATATACAGCATTTCAAGACTGCAACTGAATAAACCTTCTTACTAACATTCAAGATGTCTTAATGCAGTACACAGAAAACTTTTCTTTTTTTCACAAATACACTGCGTACTGATAACCAAACAAAACAAGAAAGCCACAACTATTCCATTTGTAACAAATAACATGTAACTGTCAACTCTTTTTTTTTTTTTTTAAACAACTTCAACAGTTCACTGTTCTATGAGTCTCTGAGGTGGCTTCCTGTTTCTGGTGGATTGTCTCAGAGCTGGAACGATAACATCTGGGGAAGATGAAGGAGGCTCAGTGTGCTGCAAATGTAGTGTCACATTAACATCCTTTCCAGACTCAGTTTCCTGAGGTTGCCCTTCAGTGTCCTCCAGAATCTTCAAAAGACTCTTCCTGTTTCTTCTGAACACTTGTCCATCCTCTGTTCTCACCGTATAGGATCTGGGACCCACCTCACTGAGAACTGTTGCCTTTCTGGTCCAAGTATTAGGATCTTCAATTCTCACAATGTCTCTTTCACAAAGAGGTTTCAGTCTCCTTGCTGATCTGTCATAGTTCATTTTCTGTTTGAGTTTCAGTTGTTAGTCATTTCTCTGTTGTTGTCCTTGTCTTTCTCTGTGATAATGTGTGGTAACGTGGTGCGCAGCCTGCGACACATTAGCAGCTCTGCTGGTCATGCACCACACTCTAGTGCTGCTGACCTATAACTTAGCAAAGCAAGATATGGGTCAGTATTGCTATCTCTTTCTTTTTTCAAAAGTCTTTTTACAATTTGGACTCCTTTTTCGGCTTGTCTGTTAGCCTGTGGATACAGTGGGCTAGATGTAGTGTGATGAAATCCATACTGCTTGGCAAACTCTCTGAATTCTGCACAGTTGTACTGGGGGCCATTGTCACTAACCACACGCTGTGGGATTCCATGTCTAGAAAAGAAGCTTTTTAAGATAAGCCTTTATTAGTCCCACAACGGGGAAATTCCAGGATTGCAACAGCACAGGGATAGCAACACTCAGAGCAACAATCAGAAGGCAAGAAAAAACAAGCAAGCAAGAGCAGCTAATATACATATGTACATATTACTATAAAATATATATATACACACACACACACACAGACATACAGTGCAGAGCATTGTAGCTGGATGGAATAAATATATGAATATATGAACACACAGTGCAGAGCATTGTAGCTAGATGGAATAAATATGTAAATATATAAACACCCACAGTATGGAGCATTTATGTGTGTGATGACAGACTGTGCTGATGTACTAGTGAGCTGGGCTACCTCAGGGTAGTTTGAATAATAATCTATGACTAAGACATAGTCCTTGCCATGCAAATGGAAGAGATCAGTGCCCACTTTTTGCCATGGTGCAGTTGGTTGCTCTGCAATCAGCACTGGCTCTTTTGTCTGTTTGTAGTGGTGTGTGAGACATGTGTTACATTTCCCTATCATGTTCTCGATATACATATTGATACCTGGCCAATAAACTGCTTCTCTGGCTGTCCTTTTGCATTTTTCTATTCCAAGATGCCCTTCATGAATACGATGCAGCATGTCCTGGCGCATAGACTGAGGAATAACAATCCTGTTCTGTCTCAGCACAAGGCCATTTGCCACACTCAGATCTGCTCTCACTGAGTAGTACTGTGGGCAGCTTCCCTTTGCCCAACCTCCATGAATCTGCTGGACAACCTTTTGCAGCACAGGGTCCTTTGCCGTTTCCTGTGCAATTTGCTCTAGCATCACATCTGATGCAGGGAGTGAAGCTGTCACCATGTTGACATGAGTTTCCACACCATCTGTTGTGGAGATGGACTCTGTGCAGCTGCTTGATACAGGTGCCCGTGACAAAGTATCCGCTGGCACTATATATTTGCCTGGCGTGTAGATTAACTCAAAATCATATCGCTGGAGTTTCATCATCATGCACTGTATTCTCGGAGACATGTCATTGAGGTTTTTCTTTACAATTGACACCAGTGGTTTGTGATCAGTCTAAGCAGTAAAGGTTGGCAAACCATAGACATAACTGTGAAACTTACTACACCCAAACACTAAACCCAGAGTCTCTTTTTCAATTTGGGCATAGTGTTTTTCCGTCTCTGTCACTGATCTCGACGCGTATGCTACTGGCTGCCATTTATCCCCTGTAGCTTGAAGCAGAACAGCATCCAAACCATCCTTTGAGGCATCAGTGGAGATCTTTGTTGGTTCTGAGGGGTCAAAGAATGTGAGGACAGGCTCTGTGGTTAGAATTTCCTTTAGCTTATTCCATTCTTTTTCATGTCAATTTGACCACTCAAATTCCTTGTTATGTTGGAGCAACTCTCTGAGGCATGCTGTTTTGGAAGAAAGATGAGGAATGACTTTTCCAAGGAAGTTGATCATTCCCATGACTCTCAGGACTCCTTTTTTTAATCAGTGGGAGTAGGCATGTCCAGTATAGCCTGCACTTTTGACTGATCAGGCTCAATCCCTTCACCTGAAAGTTTGTCTCCCAAAACGGTAATTTCTGTGACACCAAACTGACATTTTTTTCTGTTCAGTATTAGTCCACTGTCCTGAACCCTGTTAAGGAGTTTTTTTTAGTCTTTCATCATGTTGCTGGCGTGTCGCTCCCCAGACCACCAAATCATCAATGTACACTCTTGTGCCCTCTAGACCCTCAATTATGGACTCCATAGCCCTGTAGAAAATCTCTGGAGTTGAGATAATACCAAACGGAAGCCTCAGAAAACAGTACCGCCCAAATGGTGTGTTGAAGGTACAGTACCTGCTACTTTCTCGATCCAGCTTCAGCTGCCAAAATCCCTGTGAGGCATCCAGCTTGCTAAACTATTTAGCACCTGCCATTTCACTGGTTATTTCATCTTGTGTTGGGATTGGGTAGTGTTATCTTTTAATATTCTCATTCAAATCCTTAGGATCAAGGCAAACTCGTAACTCTCCATTCTGTTTCTTGGTACATGTGATGGAATATACACTCAGTTGGGTACTGGTCAATAACACTCAGTTGTGTCATTCTGTCCAGCTCTTTTTTCAAGCCAGCTCTAAGTGTTGCTGGCACTCTCCGTGGGGCGTGCACTACAGGCTTGGCATCACTCTTGAGCTGAATCTTGTAGGTGTATTTTAATGTTCCATGTCCTTTAAAGACAGTGGGGAACAGTTTTACAATGTGTGCAGCTCCTTCATATTGCAAGTGCTGTATTTCTTGGCTATGATTGTCCATCTTTATGTTTTCGCTGTTTATCTGGTAGATCCTCTTAACCAAACCTAGGTCCTCTGATGCTTTATCCCCTAGGAGTGATTCATATCCATTAGGTACAATGACAAACAACAGGCTGTGCTGCTCACCTTTCACTTTCACAGTAAGTTTACATCCTCCTAATGTCTCAATTGGCTGACCCTTGTATGCAGTCAGTGTTGCGGTCTTGCTGGTGATTATTTTAGGCTTTATTTTCAGAGCATTGACATCATTCTCATTTATTAGGTTAGCTTTAGCTGCTGTGTCAATCCTGAATGGCACAATTGTCCCATTTACCCACAGTGGTGCAATCCACTTATCACTTTTGACTGCACTCACTGTCTGACCAGTGCCTCCAGTTTGTGTGAGTTGTGCACTGTCATCATCGTTACTGCATGACACCATCTTGATGAAAAATGTTTCACTTAGATCATCACTGTCATCCTTTTCTGCCACTGTGTGCACTTGTCCTTTTTTAATGTCTCTAGTGCAACACATTTTTGCATAATGGTTTTTTCCTTTGCACTTTGTGCATATTTTTCCATAAGCAGGACATTGTCTCTGTTTTTCACCGCATCTCTTACAGGAATATACCACTTTTTCATTGCTTTTAATTCTGCCCCGCTGTTTCCCTTTCACGGCCAAAGCATGGACTTTCTCTTCACCTTGGCTCACTGCTCCCAAAGCAGGCTCATCAAAAGTCATTACAAGTTGGCGTGCTAGCTCACTGGCTTGACATATTTTTATAGCACTTTCCAACGTGAGCTCTGCTTCTCTCAGTAGTTTCTCTCGGAGCATCTTATCTTTTGTTCCAACCACTATCTGATCCCTTATCATAGAGTCTCTGAGATCACCAAAATTGCAAGACTGAGCTTTTAATTTAAAGCGTACCTGTGGTGGTCGTGAAAAAAAAGATATTATACTGAGCCCCTGTCTCATGTTCTAGTTCAAGTTTAAGTTCAAATTCAAGTTCAAAGCAATGTGATATAAATCCATTGCTGATGTGCTGGTTCAGCGATGTCAGCAAAACATGCGAGCAGCCATACTAGCGGCTACATGGCCTGCCAGGACGCTTCCTGTGACGTAATATCATTGGCACTGCGATCTGGATCAATATTGGCTGAGCCTGGAGTGCCCGGATGAGCAGTGGCTTTCGGGATATTCAAATTCAAATTCAAACGTTTATTTCAAACTCAGGGTTCATATTAAATGCAGAACTAAAACGAGTAGAAAATAAATAAATAAATGCTTAAAATCAGCGGGTCGTCTCGTCTGATCTGAGGTCGTAACGGCCGCCAGACGGCAGATGATTCAGCTCCTCCCTCGCCGCTATACAGAGCAGCAGACACTCGGCGCTCTTGTAACAACAAAAACATACAATGCGATATGGATATCGCAACATGGCGGAATGTAAAGCCTTTGGATGTCTCAATAATAAGCGAAAAAACAAAGATAAACACTTCTTTTGTGCACCCAAACCCAGCTCACCTTGTCAGAAGATCGTAGCGGAAAAGTGATTGCGCAATCTCGGAACAGGGCACAGACGTCTCCTTTCAGACGAAATTGCGTTGTGTGTGAGGACCACTTCGTCAATTTCACCCTCAGAAGACCTTTCTGGCTCAAACCTGTAGCCATGTTGGATGAATTCTTCCTCAGAGTCCGACAATTCAGCCATAATAGAATAAAAACACTCACATAAGCACCCTAGACGCTCATACAGGCGGAGTATTGGCAACGAAGTGACGTCACATCCGCATGTGTCATGGCTGCGCGCAGAGTTTTCATTGGCTGGCCATGCCTGCGGTCGTATTTGCATATTTCTCTGGTGGTATATGGTTGGAAATAATTATTTAACCAAATAACGAACACTTTGCCTAATGTTTTCAAGTTGAATGCATTTAGACGACCACCACAGGTACCCTTTAAGGTCTATCAGAAAGTTATCAAATGTTTCTTCTTGGTGCTGCATACGTGAGCGGAAGACATACCTTTCATAAGTTTCATTTTTCTTTGCCAGACAGTGCTCATCAAACTTTTTAAGGACTTCTTCAAACTTGTCTTTGTCCTCTAGCTGAGCAAA
This sequence comes from Pholidichthys leucotaenia, assembly GCA_020510985.1. NCBI lineage: Eukaryota > Metazoa > Chordata > Actinopteri > Cichliformes > Pholidichthyidae > Pholidichthys > Pholidichthys leucotaenia. The sequence goes on from CM035843.1 coordinate 70,901,309, forward strand.
CACAAAAGTATTAGACTTCTATGGCTTCTTTGCCGGAGACAGTTAGCAGCATGGCTATTTTTCTCTCATCTGCCCGTCTATCCACTCCAACAGCCGAAAGATACAGCAGAAATTGCTGCTTGAAAGCCTTGCAATTTGCATCCACGTTTCCAGTCAGTTTCAACGTCCCTGGTGGTTTCAATGCATCCATCATTATTTTGTGTCACTCCTGACAAAGTTTACCTGTCCTGGTACCATGTAATGTTTGTTATTTACTTATAACAAAAACACTTAATCTTAATCACCATGCCAGCAAGACGTGCTCATAGATATAGAAGCCTAGATTGGCAGCGCTGGCCAGTCCGTGGTCGCGGGGGCGTGACGTGCGTCCGCCATCTTGGTACAGGATATCTGTAGCACATCCCTGTGGTCCAGTGCAGACACCTGCTTGGGTCATTCTCCTTTGTTAAACGTTTGACAGGCTTCAGTGAACATGTTTACAACACAGTACAACACAGCGCATAGTGGTTTACTTTCAGCATAATCTGCATAAATATTAGGTGTTTAAGAGCTTCATAATTATTAAATTATGGCATTTTGCAGTGTCTCAATCAAGAACTGTCAAATGAGCTGAAAAAAAAGTTACCATACCCCCTGATTAATAATTAAGGCTAGCTCTTTCATTGTGGCCATTTATGCATAAATATATGGCTGAAATTGATTAATTCATACTTTGTCCTGGGCTGTATTTGTTATTTTTGCCACCCCAGGCAACCAGCTTAGCCACCCCAGGCAACCCCCCCCCCCCAATTGTCAAAAATGTTTATCAAAGAAATATTTCAGCCTGTGCTATACAAATTGGCCTAGATATGTAAACTTTGAAATAAATAAAGAGAATAAAAAATTACAAATCAATTATTCAAGTTTCTTCATTTAACTAGACAGACATTATACACTCCCCCCCCCCCATCTACCTGGATCTGTATAGCAGTTGTTTAAAATCAATTTGAAATTCTGATTGATTTTAGGCCCACATAACAAATTTATACAATACACCAATGTTCATTACAAATTTATTAAATTTATTGCATAGAATAATGCACTCAACATGAAAGCAGCAAGCTCATATTAATCAATTGCAAAGTGAGGTGAAGTGTTAATTGAATCAAAACCCAGTTTAAAGCAGTAGATGTAGGCTTTATTAATTTAACCCAGAGCCAGGTCAAGAATTCGGGCAATATAGAACATGTATATAAGCTTATATATTAATGCGGTAGACATGTACATTTATTTGCATACATACATGAAGGGCTAGGCCTATAGGCCCTATTGATTTAAGAGTACTAGTGCTGAAAAAAATTGAAGCTGAAAAATTGATATAATATATACCTTGTAGCTGAGCACAGACCTGTTGCTCACTCTTCTGAGAATGCCACAGATCAACTTTAAAGACCACTGTTATATAATTCTTCCTCTTGTAGTGGAAACTAAGGTGATATGCATAACAATAGTAAGTTAACATACATAATAACAATATTACATGATCTGCAAATGGTAGAAGGTAGCAACTTACACATGGAAAGTGTGTCCATTTCCCTTCCTCTGCACATTCCTACAAGTTGCATGTGCACACTGTCTCGGCATCTCGGAAGCCTTGGCAAAAGGGAACTTCCCATGAACTGTAGACCTACACCTAACAGCAATAAGCACATATTTTAAAAAAACATTATATTATGTAGCACAATAAGCACATGCCTACAAAGTAAAAAATATCACAAAGACTTAATGCTTTTATAAACCAACATTAATAAATTACAAAGTACAATTACTTTTAAATGCTTTGCAGGAATATCCACCCTGTCCCCTCCTATCCATCATAGCAAATATTTATAGTAATGTCAGGCAAAATGTAATATAAGACAGAAATAGTAATGTCTATGAGATATGACTGCATTAATCATCACCAGATCTTCTTGTACCCCCTCCCTGTAATAGACAAATGCGAAATAGGTACTGTAAAATTCTATCTGTAAAGTTTCAATTTTCAAATAACATATCTGTAAATTACTATCTGCAAACCTTCATGATGTTGGTCTGATACAGGAGGTAGACGTTTGTACACATATATGTGTAATTATTGTGTAAAGACGGTTTGATAAACCTAAATCTTTCATTAGGCCAAGTGTATACAGGAAAAAGAAAAACTATCCTCACGCTATTTGAGTAACTACCAAACTAGTTACAAGAACCCAAAGTTCATTGTTGATAATATTTGTCGTGTTCTTTAGTTGAACATAATAACGTGGGACAACTGCGTGCTGTTGAACATGAACTTTACTTGGCAGCTTGCAAGAGAAAAAGAGACAGTGCATATATAATTACGTCACGACGTCAGATGCGTGACCAAAGACCACTAGTTACAGACAAGATAATACTGTGTCGTTTGTTTACACCACATCTCCCTTTTTTTCTTTTTTTTTGAGAGTATGCATACATGTAACTAGTATTCACATGTACATTTTCTCTGAACTTAACATGTACTTTTTAAACCTTCGCTTATTATTTTCTAAACATTAACAATACCACAGCTAAGAACATTCTGTGTTTGTACCTTTTTACCATTCTTTAGAGATCTAACTTTTTAGGTTTGACAATAGTTCTTCCCGATCTAGTTCTCACAACATCAGACTTTATAGGAGTAACAGGAGGTACAATAGGCATTTGTTTCACCTGCTCTGTAGGTTCATCTGACCCACTCTGCTGTTTGGTACACTGTTGCAAAGGTGAGTGTAGAGGAATCAAATGCATGCGATTGCGTCTCACTGTCCCCTGTGGTAGGTCCACTGTATAAGATCTCGGTGTTGAGTGACTTTGGATAACAGTGCCTGGTGTTTTAGCATCTGTCACCCACACTTGTTCTCCTGGTGACAAGTTACACAAGGGTTTTGCTCGGCGACGTCTGTTGTAGTTTGAAATGTCCGACATCCTCTTCTCCCTTTCCTTATGAGCAAGAGTGACGCTGTCCGGCAGTGTCGGATCCAACTGAGAGGAAAGAGTCGGTAGTGTTGTCCTCAGGCAGCGGCCCATGAGGAGTTCAGCAGGGCTGTAACCATTTTGGAGAGGAGTAGCTCTATAGGCAAGAAGAGCTAAATATGGATCAGCAGCCTTTTTCAGTAAGTTTTTCACAGTCTGTACAGCACGTTCCGCCTCTCCGTTACTTTGTGGGAACCTTGGGCTGCTTGTGATGTGTTTAAAGCCATAGGCAGCCGCAAAGTCTGTGAAAGTCCGACCAGAGAACTGGGGCCCATTATCAGACATCAGGACCTCAGGGATGCCATGACGGGCAAAGAAAGACTTCAGGTGAGTAATGACGTCGTTGGATTTCGTTTTGTTCAGCAGGGCAATCTCAATGAACCTTGAAAGATAGTCCACAGCAAGAAGGTAAGTTTTCCCTCCCAGCTCGAACAAATCTGTACCCACTCTTTGCCACGGGCGGTCAGGGCATTCGGTTGGCATTAATGGCTCACTGTGGTTGTGTCTCTCTTGTATGCATGTTCTGCACTTTAACACCATTTCACTTATCTGTTGGCTGAGACCAGGCCACCATACTGACTGGCGAGCTCGGGCTTTACATTTTACAACTCCTTGGTGTCCATCATGTAGTTTTGTTAAGACATCGTTTCGCATTGCTGAAGGGATAACAAGTCTTGAATCCTTCAACAGCAAGCTGTCTTTCACGGTAAGTGTGGCTCGGTCGGGCCAGTAGTTTCTCAACAGAGGTTCTTGTTTTGCATGTTCAGGCCAACCTTGACTGCACATGTCCATTACACGAGCACACACACTGTCCATTTTCAGTTGTTCCTTGAGTGTTTGCATATATGATGAACTGATAGGCATATTTTCAATGATGCTGTCCACATATATGTCTGTGCTCTCCATGAGTTCCTCGTCTGATTTTGTCAGTTTTGTTTTCAATGGTGAGCGAGACAAAGTGTCTGCTGTCCAGAGCGATTTACCTGGGGCATACTGTACATTGTACGAGTAACGCATGAGTCTCATCCTGAAGCGCTGGATCCTCGGTGGCAGTAGATCCAAGGCTTGAGCTCCTAAGAGTGACACAAGAGGTTTATGATCAGTTTCCAGACAGAAGTGTTTGCCTATTAGAAAATCCCGGAATCGCTTGCATGCCCATGTGGATGCTAAGGCTTCTTTTTCCACTTGTGCATAGCGTTGTTCTGTTGGAGACAGCGACCTTGAAGCGTAGGCGACTGGTCTCCATCCTTCTTCCCACTGCTGCAGAAGAACACCACCTAGACCATAGGTGTCAAACTCATTCCACGGAGGGCCAAGACCCTGCAGGTTTTACCACCACCCAGTGTCTTCAACAGGTGATTTCACTGAATTTCTTCTCACTGATTGCTGATCAGTGAAAACACCTGCTGAAGACACTGGATGGAAGTAAAACATGCAGGGTCTTGGCCCTCCATGGAATGAGTTTGACACCCCTGACCTAGACCATAAGAAGAAGCATCAGCCGATACTTTAGTGTCTCTGTTTGGGTCATACATAGCAAGCACTGGGGGTGAAGTTAGAGCATCTTTGAGCGTTTTGAATGCTTTAGCTTGGTCTACACCCCAATACCAGCTGTTCTTCTTGGACAAAAGATCTCTCAGAGCTTTGTCGTTCTCTGCGAAATGGGGGATAAACTTTCCCACCTGATTGACCATGCCCAGAAAACTTCTTAGCTCTGTCACGTTTGACGGCTCATTCATCTCTGTGATGGACTCTGTTTTCTTTGGGTCAGGACTTATGCCAGTGTCCGTAATGATGTGGCCAAGGAAAGTCACTTTGGTCTGTGACAGATCACATTTTTCCACATTCAGAGTTATACCTGCTTTTTCCAGTCTTTGCAGGGTGGTATGGAGTCGAGCGTCGTGCTCCTCTTGGTCATGTCCCCATACCAGCACATCATCAACGTGACAGACCACTCCTTCAACTCCTTCGATAACCTCCGACATTTTGCGCTGAAAGTGCTCGGGCGCAGAGCTGATGCCAAAGGGGAGGCGGTTAAAGTGGAACCGCCCGAAGGGTGTTATGAATGTGGTCAGTTTGGCAGATTCCTCCGACAAGGGAATTTGCCAGAAGCCCATGTTGGCGTCCAGTTTGCTGAACACTTTGGCTCCTGCTAGCATCCCAAGACTTTGTTCGACAGAAGGCAGCACAAACTTTTCTCTGCACACATACTCATTTAGTCCGGTAAAATCCACGCACAGTCTCAGCCTCGGACTGTTTTTCTTCGGAACAACGACCATGCCGGTGCACCAGTCTGTAGGTTCCTCCACTCGGGTGATGACTCCAAGCTGTTCCATCCTTTGGAGTTCCTCCTTGACTTTACCCATTAGAGGTATTGGAAGCCTCCTTGGGGTTTTCAATGAGTATGGCACAGCGTTTGATTTGAGTTTTATGTGGTAGGACTGCTGCACTTCACCCAGACCGCTGCACAGTTTGGGGTAGGATGTTTTCAGAGTGTCCATTGAAATAACATCAACTCGCACAAGAAGGCCTAGAACTATGATGGCAGGAAGGCCTAACAGTGGCGTGCTGAGATTTTTGACAATGTAGACCTTTTCTGTTGTCTGTTTTGTCCCGTAGTTGAGCTGAAGCTTTGTGAAACCTGCGACCTCCAGTGGTTTCCTTCCAGGACCCAACAATGGTTTCTCCGGCTGCTGGAGAACAGGCATTTTTGCTCTTGGAAATATTTGTTCCAAGTCTGACTCCGCTATTGCAGTGACATCGGCTCCAGTGTCGAGTTTGAAAGACATTTTAGTGTCCCTCACCAGAATATCAGCTGTCCATACCTGGTGGCCTGTTGTGACTGAGCCGAGGAAAAAACTTCGCTCCTCTTCCTCCTCAATACTTTGGACATTCTTACTTTGCCTGCAGACCCGTTGATAGTGGCCTTTCTTTCCACATGCATGACATTTGGCATCATTTGCAGGGCACTCGTATTTAGGGTGAGGAGAGCCACCACATTTATAGCACCATGCGTTTGGTGTACTTTTGCTTTTACTTTTAGACAGCTGGCGTGCGTTCACTGTTTCACTTTTGAACTTAAACTTTGTCTTGTCGTATTTGGCTTTAGTAACTCTATCCACAGAGTTCGTATTCATCTGCATCATGTTTCCTTCATTCCTCAAAGTTGTTTGTTGCTTTTTGATCTCTTCTGATTGCCTTGCCATATTTACGGCTTTCTCCAAGTCCAAGTCTTTTTCCATTTGCATGCGCTCTGACAGCCTTGTGTCGGCCAAGCCCACTACTATTCTGTCTCTTATGAGCTCATCGTGAAGCTGACCGTAGTTGCAGTGCTCCGCTAATGCATGCAGGGCCGTTACAAATGCGTCTACGGTTTCATTTGGCTCTTGTTTGCGCATATTGAAACGTGCACGTTCATAAACAACATTTTTCTTTACAATGAAAAAGCTGTGGAAGCCGTCTCTCACTTTGCTATATTCGAGCTGCTCTGCTTCGGTTAATTTTAAGCCTCTCAGGACATCATCTGCTTCATCTCCCATGCAGTATATTAATGTGTTGACTTGATTTTCATTTGAACTTGAAGACAAATTGCTTGCCTGGCGAAATCTTTCGAAGCGCCGAATCCACTTGGTCCATTCATGTGGTTTGGAGAAATCAAAGGGCTCCGGTGGCTGAATGCTAAACGTGGCACTGGGCGTGCTAGCCGCGATGCTAACTCCTGCTCTCACCTGTTCATCATCTCTATCTTCGGGCATCTTAGCTCACCTCTCTCCCTCTTCCCACTAGAATGACTTTTAGTGTCTGTCTTCACAGCTACGCAGCACTTCTGACACCATGTCGTGTTCTTTAGTTGAACATAACGTGGGACAACTGCGTGCTGTTGAACATGAACTTTACTTGGCAGCTTGCAAGAGAAAAAGAGACAGTGCATATATAACATGCACATATAATAATATTATATATAATAAAAGCTTCCGGTGAAGTTGCAATGACTGTTACGAGCCGAGAATTCTAAGCAAAACCTTCAAAAATAAGGACTTTTGTTGGCCACCAACAAATGTGTGGAGTACTCTTGGGACCCAGTGCTGACCCGGTGATGGTTCTGGCAGCTATGGCCCCGTTTCGCCCCATTTCTGACTTTTAAAGTCTGATCCTCGCCCCTGCTGCTACCCCAGAGATACAGCGGCAGTGAGAAGGTATTCACGAGGTGTGGCAAATGGTCACCTGCACGAGATGAAGTAAAATCTGGTGTCGTCTACCGTTATTCCCCGGAGGGCGATCTGATCTGCAGTAAGGCGGAACCATTGGCGCACGTGTATTAATTCACATATGAGTACAATTACAGTCTATATTACGCTAACGCTAATGCTAAGCTAATGCTAAGCTAACGCTAGCCCTAACTAACGCTAGCTAACGCTAGCCCCGCCAACCTAACGATCAGCCTCGTTGAACGACTCTCCTGTTGGGCTTCAAAGCTATCTTGATAAACTTAAGTTGGTGCGCTTTATACAAGTTAGTATCCTGTCAGTTAACTGTCAGAAATGTCTCCTGGACGAAAGAGACGATATGGACTAAAGTCAGAGAGGGCTGTAGTCAATCATGGTGACGACCATCCCTTGCATGGGCCAACTTCAGCACTCCCACGTCAGATGTCCGTCTGTGAGCTGCTGTGCTTTATGCAGAACTACATGGGGAATGCCTCGATGGACTATTTTGCGAAATGGGTTGGCAACTTCTACGACGACAACCAGGTTGAAAGTGCAAAGAAGCTGCTGTTCGAGCAGTGCCCTGAGGGATCATCGCGGATGATAAAGAGGTCCGGCCCAAACCGGAAAAAAGGCAACATCTTCGACATCTACAACAAGCTGAATGAGGCTGGTCAGCAGGCGCCACAATACGTTGCCCAGAATCTCAAGGTTTTGCCACCAGCTTCGTTGGAGTCGTTTGACCTTGCCAAGCTGTCTAACGATGTGCGCCGTGTGATGTCCCTTGGAGAGAGCTTAGCCACCGTGTTTAAAACGATATCTGCTATCCAGATCGACGTGGCGGCAATATTGTCCAAACTCGGCAACACACCCCCTCCAGCTGTCGTCCCGGTCGAGGAAGGCGAGGACGAGGAAGGTGAGATAGAGGCCGGCAGTACTCAGAGTGATGTCAACATCTCCAAAGAAGATGAAACCATGGTACCACTTGTCGACCACGCCTCGGTCTCCAATGCAGCCCGTGGTTCTCCTCCTACTGTCACGGCCGACGGTGTGAATGCGCTCGTGGCCATCATCCCCACAGAGGTCTGTTCCGATGACGCTGTCGGCAGCAGCCCTTCTGGGGTTGCCAAAGCTAGCACAGATGCTGTTAATGCTGAAGAATGCGAGTTGGAGTTCAAGGAAGCTGAGAGTCGCCGTGCCAAGAAGAAGAAGAAGATGAGGAGGTCCTACGCCGATGCACTCCAATCATCGGACAAACAACCGACCACCAAGCAGGCCGCTAACCAGTTACAGGTCGTCTACAAGTCACGCCCCCACTCACAGTTACGCGTAGTACCAAAGTCTGGTAGGAGGGCTGGCGGTCTTCAGGGTCAAGGTCAAGATCAGAAGAAGCACCACGTCTTCATCAGTCGACTCGACCCCACCACCAGACCCCACCATGTTCGCTCCCATATCAATACTCGCGTTAAACTAAAAGGCGACCTCAAGATTGAGCAACTAGAAACCAAGTATGATGGTTATGCCTCCTTCAAGATTACATGTCCTGCCAGCTGCAGCAAGAAGTTGCTTGAAAAAAATGTGTGGCCATCTGGTCTATACCTTCGACAGTTCTTTGAGAGGAAATGATCTGCATGTAATTTGTTACTATTGTGTTTGTCATTTACTCATTCAGTAGTATGACCAACCTTAGAATATGTTCATTCAACTGCCAGAATGCAAAAACTTCAACTAATGAGATCTCCAGTTTATGTAATAACCATCACATTGTGTTGTTGCAGGAACACTGGCTGTTCGAAAACGAATTATCTATTCTGAGCAGATTACATGATGACTTTATAGGACAAGGTGTCTCTTTTATGGACACGGAAGAACGTGTTATCTTAGGTCGCCCCTATGGTGGCGTCGGTATCCTATGGCGGAAGTCTCTTGCGAACAGTTGTGTTGTGAAAACCTACAAGTGCGTAAGAATTACAGGTATTGAAGTCAACCTGGATGGCTTTCACTGTCTTATATTGTGTGTGTACTTCCCCAGCGACAACGTTGATAACTTGGATGAATACCTTCACTGCCTGAGTCTTGTTAAACGTATCACTGAGGATTTTCCCACTCCATATGTGTTCACAATTGGTGACTTCAACGCCAACACAGCACGCTCAAGTTGTTTTGGAGACGAACTGGTGTCTTTTTGTGAGAGTTACTCCTTACACATCTCGGACAGGATTATCTTACCAGGTGATACCTTTACTCATGTTAGCATGGCTCATGGCTCTACATCATGGCTTGATCACTGTGTGACTACATCCTCGGGCCACGATAACGTGTCCAATATCAAAGTTCTGTATGACTATGTGTGTTCTGATCATGTTCCCTTATCTATAGTTATTGAGGTATCTAGTGCTATAAGTGACCTCCGGGAAGCTCCCTCAGCCACAACGGGCAGTAGAACATACAAATGGCGTGATGCCACAGCGTCAGACCTGTCCAGATATAAGAAACTTACTCGTAGGAAACTCTGTAACATCCGTGCTCCTATGGACGCCATCAGGTGTCACGACCGCAATTGTGCGGCACACAGGGACGATATCGACAGGTTCTACAGTGATATTATTGATGCTTTAAATTACTGTGTGAGTGAATGCATTCCTAGTCACAGTGTGGCCACCCAATATAACGTCCCAGGCTGGAATGATGTCGTTAGCGAGGCTCACACAGCTGCTCGGGATGCTTTTTTGTGGTGGAGGAGTAATAGCAAACCACGTTCTGGTCCAATATTTAAAAACATGAAAAATTGCAGGGCTAGGTTCAAATATGCTCTACGAGCATGCAGGCGCAATGAAGAAAGTATCAAATGTGACCAGCTAGCTAATCACATGAGTGATCTGAACATGGTAGAATTCTGGAAACAAATGAAGGCTATGAGCTCCCACCGGTCTGTCAGATCAAACACTATTGATGGTGTGACTGGTGACGTTAATATTGCTGAAAAGTGGAAATGTCAATATGAAGCTATTTTCAACTCAGTCAAGAATGTTTCAATGAAGGATTCTGTTATGCATGATATTCGTCTGTATAACGACATGTCTGATGCCTCTGATATTTCTGCTGTTACTCCTGTTGAAGTCGATTCACTGATCAAAGTTCTCAAGAAAGGCAAATCAGCTGGCCCTGACTGTCTCACCAGTGAATGCCTCATCAACGCTGATTTCAATTTGTGTATTCTGTTGTCACTGTGTTTTAACTGTATGTTTGTTCATGGTTACATGCCAGATATGTTGATGGACTCTGTTATTATTCCTTTGGTGAAAAACAAGTGTGCCAGTCTTTCTGATATGAACAACTACAGACCTATAGCTATTGCAAATGTTATATCTAAACTGTTAGAGGGTTTACTCCTGAACAGAATTGAGGATTATCTGTGGACAAACGACAATCAGTTTGGTTTCAAATCAGCTCTTTCAACTGACAAGGCTGTTTACCTACTCCATGAATTTGTTGACTACTTCAGAAGCCATTCCACTAGTGTCTATGCTACGTTCCTAGATGCTAGCAAAGCTTTTGACAGGATTAACCACTGGTGTTTGTTCAGAAAATTGATCGATCGAGGTACTCCTATTTACATTGTTAGCATCCTGTTATACTGGTACAGAAGGCAGTCTATGGTTGTTAGATGGGGCAATGTCACCTCATCCAAATTTCATGTGACCAACGGTGTTAAACAAGGTGGTATACTGTCACCCTTGTTGTTTAATGTCTCTGTTGATGATCTCAGTGTACTGTTGAACAATACAAATGTGGGCGGCTCCTTTAACGGTGCACTGTTAAATCACATCTTCTACGCTGATGACCTCTGTTTGTTAAGTTTGTCTACAGCAGCGATGTAACATCTCCTTTCGGTATGTGAAAAATTTGGTGAAAAAAATGACATCTTGTTCAACTGTACTAAATCTATGTGTATGGCTTTCAAACCAAAGGGTGTCAATACGTCGAATCCTGTTATGCCACTTTGTGGTAATAGCTTGAACTTTGTTGAAAAAGTCAAATACCTAGGTGTGTGGATTGAATCTGATAAGACCAATGTTGATTGTAACAGGCATCTCAGGAAACTGTATGCTCAAACAAATTTACTATTGAGAAATTTCCATAGATGTTCCCCTGATGTCAAATGTATGTTGTTCAAGACCTTCTGTACCTCAATGTACTGCTCGCCTTTATGGTTTAATAGCAATGTTACTGTTAGGAACAAAATCCGCATCGCATATAATAACTCCCTAAGAAGGTTGTTAGATGTACCACGAAGGTCGAGTGCAAGCAAGATGTTTGTGTCTGTGAACATTCCGTCTTTTGGCGAATTGTTACGTAAGAATGTTTACAGTTTTATGAGAAGGTTGCTGGCATGTAACAATCATCTTATATCAGCAATTGTCAACTCGTCACTCACACTTCATTCCAGCATTTGGAAGTGGTGGCGTTCCATTTTATACTGAGCCCATTATTGCATGTTATTGTTGTTATAAGAGCGCCGAGTGTCTGCTGATCTGTATATACTTTTATTTATTTATCTATTTTCTACTTGTTTTAGTTTTGCTCTTTATATGAACCCTGAGTTTGAAATAAACATTTGAATTGAATTGAAAATTGAATATAATTACGTCACGACGTCAGATGCGTGACCAAAGATCACTAGTTACAGACAAGATAATACTGTGTCGTTTGTTTACACCACAATATTGGCTACCAATACTGACCCAGTAACAAAGAACACAATGTAACACTGTATACTAATATTACATGAGAAATATTGCCATAAGTATCGATACTGAATTACAATATATATTACACTCATGGCAGTCATGCGTGTACAGAAATCAGTGACCTCCCAAATGAAAATCAGAGTTTTTACCTTTATTTTTGACAACACGCCATTAAATTATTTAAAAACAAATACTCGACACTTACCTGATCGTTTAGACACCAGTTACACACTGTGTAAACAAACGAGAACCTTGGAAATGAAGACTTAATCAGAGTGTTGTGCGTTGAGCTGAGCTGTGGATTTGTTGTGATTCCTGTACCAATATGGCGGCCCGAAATCACGCGCTCCAGTGACCTACTGCCAATCTAGGCTTCTATATCTACGGACGTGCTTCCTTTTTTTGATTATCTCTTCCGGTTCACATGTTTTACCACTTCCTGAATCTACCTGCTATCTCATGTGACCATACTGCCACCTTGTGGTAACACCTATCAGTACAATTGTGTGAATATTAATTACAGAATACCTAATTATTGAAAATGAATGGGACATCCAGTATTAGCGACTGTTTAGGAACTCTTGTTTATCTGTTTGTCAGATCACTTAACTAGGCCAACACTCACCCAGAGTGGTGGCCTGGTTGATAGAGCATCTGCCCCCCCAGCTGGGAAGTTGGGGGTTCAAGCCCTGACTGGGTCATTACCAAAGACAAAAACGGTACTTCCCGCCTTCTAGCTTGGTGCACAGTGTAATAGAATGGAAGGAGAAGGTGTTTGTGGTGGTGCCTTGCATGGTAACAACCCCTCTGATTCTACATGTGATTAACATAGGAGAAACGTAATTTTGTTCTACTGTGCATGATGGACTGAATGACAGCAGAGATGTCTTATTTGTGTGATCTTTTATCATTTGTATTCATAATAGTGTTGTATCTTGCACCATTATAATTATTTTATTTTATATCACTGTTCAATGATGGAGTTAAGTGTAATATTGAATTTTTTCTGTGTATCGTCAAACTCCTGCAGTACTAAAAGAGGACACATTTACAAATATTTGAGACCCATTCTAGTGCATCCTTTTATACTGTAGCAATATTTGGTTGTTAAAAGGTTTTTAAAACTGTAATCAAACAAATTAAGTACAAAACACCCACCATTATATCCAGCAGAAGGACCTGTTTTATTGTTGCCCATTTATTTATCAGTGTGTGAATGTGTGTGTGTGTGAATGGGTGGATAGCAGGATCTGTAAAGCGCTTTGGTCATCAAGAGATGAGAATAAATGCGCTATATAAGTGAATGCCATTTACCATTTTATTTAACTAAAAATTATTTATTTAATTATCTGGGCATTTTTGTGTCTCGTTTTGGTCACGGTTGTCCTAACCATGCATATGTGGGTGCAGATATGGAATTGATCTGGCCATTCCGTTCCAAAATCATGATGGTATTATTATTAAGTTTTAGTTTTTTGACACACGCGAGCACTCTGGGAGGAGCACTATCAGGAACTGGTGGACCTGCAAAGGACAGCGGTAGCACATGAAGCAGCAGCCGCTGACCTAGTATGCAGCCTGGGCTTGCCTCCCGGTGAAGGACCGCATTCTTCTGTCCTGTGTTGGATACACCGGTGTTCTTTGCCAGACCCCGAGCCCCCACTGGCGCTCCTCCCAGTGTACTCATGTGCCTCATGCTCTCCTCATATGCCGAATTATCCTTTAGACCAGGGATGTCCAATCATATCCCATGGAGGGCCAAGACCCTGCAGGCTTTACCTCCAACCAGTATATTCAACAACAGAGTTCACTGGATTTCTTCCCACTGACTGCTGATAAGTGAAAAGACCTGCTGTAGAAACTGGGTAGAAGAGAAAGCCTGCAGGGTCTTGGCCCTCCATGGCACATGATTGGGCAGCAACATTATGTTATAATTTTCACTGAGTGCTGGGGTGACGACCTGGCCATGATGCCATGTATTATCCAATCAGCACAGAGTCAGTCCTACCCCCCATCCCCACACACACAGAATTCTAGAAGCCTGGTCATGAAGAGAGAGCGATGCCTAAACTTTTATTGAAAAAAAAAATCACATATTTTGACTGAACAACTCCATACTTGAGTATGGAGTTGTGACTGGTTATAGATGCAAAATGCATGTGTAAAAAGGTTGTGTAACAAGGCCAGCTGACCTCTGAACTGCTCTCCCAGGAGCTTGTGAGCGATCTCCTCTTCTTCATTGACCGTCCTGCTGCAGAAGTGGGTAAACAGCTTCTGCACATGATCTTTATCTTTGGTCTGTTTTACCATGGCTGCCATTTCCTCCATTCTTGGAGTCAGGAATCCTGCTCATCTTGTGAGATCAGTGGTGGACGAGACATATTCAGTGAGGAGCTCGTGAAGAAGAAGCATGACTTCACCAGAGGAGACGAGAGATCAGCGCTGCTGCTAACCGTGATTCCCATCTCTCCAGGACCTGTACATCTCCAGGACCCGGAGGCGTGCTGGCCGGATCATAGCCGACCCTTCACACCCTGGTCACGTACTGTTTGCGCCCCTCCCCTCAGGTAGAAGACTTCGGTCCATTCAGACTAAAACCTCCCGTCACATGAACAGCTTCTTCCCCTCTGCCATCAGACTGCTGAACACTAAGTGACTTATTGACTCTCGTGCACTATGTACAGCAGCTCAACCAGACTCATGTCAATCATCACTGTTTTCTTTTTGCATTACCGACTGCACTATGTGGTACTCCACAATATCTGCTGCTCGCTAATATATTTAAAAACTGCTTTGACTAGTGTTACTCATTCTTATTCTACACTTTATTGCATGTATAGTTTTTTTATTTCTTTTATTTTATCATGTTTAATGTTGCAGCATTGCACCGAGACAAATTCCTAGTTTGTGTACTACATGAACAATGGCAATAAATCTGATTCTGATTCTGCTGTCAGGACACTGACATGGACCACTTGTTTGGGGACTTTTCCTGCATAATCCATGTTTCAAGAACTGGGTGTTTTTCTGTGAGACGTTCTGCTCTGTGACGTTCAGCTGAGCCGAAGTGGATTAATGAAGGACGACGCTAGCTGGGATGACGCTAGCTGCCAAGGGAGCCTTGGTTTCACCGGTGGATTCAGCTGTCAGGTGGTGACGCCGGTTGGTGACCTTCGCTAGCCATCGCTGGCCATCGGGAGCGCTTCGACCTCGCAGTCGGGTGACAGCTATAATTGAGACGGCGGGCCAGCTGGCAGCCTCCACTAGCCATCGGACGTGCTTCGCCTCCTGTATTAGCCAACAGGTGAACCGCCTTTGATCCCAATCAGTTAGCATGCCTCCGAAAAGGACTCAGATAAATGGAGAGGAGCTGGAGGAGATCAAACTCTCACTAAATTTTATGACTGAAGAAATATCCAAGATTGCAAAACAACAAACTTTGTTTATTGGCCTTGTGGACCAAATGTGTGAATTAAAGGCTGAAGTCATGGAAAAAGACAAATTAATTTCTTAGAAAGACGTGTGGATGAATTAGAACAGTATACAAGAATGGATGATGTCATTGTGAGCGGTCTTAACACCAGACACTGCTCCTATGCACGTGTGACAGCTGGAGTTGATAACCAGGATGGGGAAGATGAGACATTGGCAGAATCACACACTCTTGAGCAGCAGGTATTAACTTTTTTCAACTCTTAAAACATTGTTGTAGACAATCAGACTATTTCGGCTTGCCACACGTTACCTAAAAAAGACAGTAAAGGAAAACCAGTGATCATCATCCGATTTGTCAACAGGAAAGCAAAAACTCATCTTCTGTGACAAGCAAGATAACTGAGAGGAACGGCTGTCTATATAAACAAACATTTAACAAAAAAGAACTCTAAAATAGCAAGACAAGCCAGAGCTCTCAGAAAACAGGGAAAAATACAATCGACATGGACAAAGAACTGTAAGGTGTGGATTAAACTGCTTGGCACTCCAGAAGAAGCTAAAGTAATAATGATTAGAGAAATGGAGGAATTAGACAAATTTAAACCTTAGCCCTGATGCAAGAATAACAGTGCAGTAAGATTATGAAAGGACATTTTTGTGTTTTTCCTTTTTTCCTTTTGGTGTACATTGTTGACATAACTTATGATTAGTACTTTAACCAATCATCTTTCCTCATTAAATAATGAAAGTGCATTAGGGCAAATTGAAGCTGGATTCTTTGTCAATACTGAACAGCAACCACAAGACATTTTAGGAGATACTGACCCAGACAATAATTATTTTAATCATATTAATAATAAGTGTGTTTATTATGATGAACAACAATTAAATGGAATTATGAATTCGGATCAGACATTGACAATAAAACATATTAATAGTAGGAGTTTCTATGCAAACTTTGATAGTATTCAGAATCAGAATCAGAATGAACTTTATTGCCAAGTATGTTTACACACACAAGGAATTTGACCTGTCATTAGGCGCGCTTGATAAGCGCTTCCTAATGACGCGGCAGCCATACAAGGTGCCTGTCAGCAGTGGGGGGGTAAAGAGGGGAAGGGGGAGGGGGAGGGAACACATTGGGCAGAGAGAAAAAAACAAAATTTTCAAAATAGTGCTCGAATGAGCAAAATTGTGATCACATAGAAAAAAAAAAACCCTCAGTTGCACAATTAGCAGACAAAATACAGATCACACATTAACAAAACAAGCAAGAGAGACCAGTGTGTGTATCAGTCATGTGATCAGTATGAATGCAGTGTGAATGTATCAGTTGCTGGTGCACAACAAAGGACATCTCCTGGGCAATGGCTAGATGTTATGTTCATGTAATCTAAACGTAGATAAGCATGTCCCCAGAGTCCATCTCTCTTCAGTGCATGCCAGATGGTAAAGTTCCATTTAGACACATGATCACGCTGTCCTTGAAGAGTTCGGTTGCTGCGCAACAGCAATTGTTTGTTAATTGTTTGGGTTAGAGAAGCCAAAACTCCCTTCTGCCTTATCTTCCCAGGAGGAATGAAATCTTCAGGGTGCCGAATCAAGGTCTAATAGGCACAGTTCACTTAGAGCATAGAAATTTCACCTCTCATGCAATTCTGTGCATCACAATTTACAGGCTTTAAAATCATTCCCTGGAGAGCACTCAGCGACTCCAGATGTTATCCACCTACCGAAACATAGATAAACATGTCCAAGAGAGTCCATCTCTCTTCAGTGCATGCCAGATGGTAAATTCCATGTTAGTCCCATTTGCCACTATCAGTGCTCTCCCCAGCTGGTCGAATTTGTTGAGGGAGCTACGCCGGGTCCGCATTTTGATTAGCTCATCCAACTATAATCTCGATACACCAGGAAAACTCCAGGGCCAAACAGAAAATCCTGTGATCATGCCAAAACAGGTAGATGCCTTCCACATCTTCAGCCGAATCACGCAGACATATGAGTTCCAATTGTTCCATGAGTCTCTCCACTTGGGCTCCCCCTAGCCCGATTTTCTGTTAAAAAGTGGTGTCAATAGCATTAAGCCACAATTCCATCCATCCATCTTCTACCGCTTTTCCGGAGGTCCGGGTCGCGGAGGCAGCAGTTCAAGCAGAGAAGCCCAGACTTCCCTCTCCCCAGCCACCTGCTCCAGCTCTTCAGAGGGGATACCAAGGCGTTCCCAGACCAGCTGGGAGACATAGTCTCTCCACCGAGTCCTGGGTCTGCCCCGGGGTCTCCTCCCAGTGGGACGTGCCTGAAACACCTCAAGTGGGAGGCGTCCAGGAGGCATCCTAATCAGATGCCCATACCACCTCAACTGACTCCTTTCAATGCCACAATTAAGTGGCATTTAAGTTAAGTTAATTTAATTACTTTAATTTAATTATTTAATTTAATTATTTATTTTAATTTATTTATTTTAATTTACTTTAATTTAATTATTTATTTAACTGACTCCTTTCAATGCCACAATTAAGTGGCATTTAATTTAATTTAATTTAATTTAATTTGGCAATTAAGTTAAATTAAATAAGCCACAATTCCAATTTCCATAATTTCCGTTTGGGTCGAGATGCAGCAGAAGAAGAGCGAGACACAGACAGGACACAGCAAGCAGGGGGTCAGTATCAAGGGAGGAGGAAAGGAGAGGAGAGAAAAGCGTCTGCTCTCTCTGAAAGCCGGAAGAAGCTTTCAGAGAGAACAACATAACCCTTGTATTATGTTGAAAAAAAATTACACTGATTATGTTATGGGTCATTTTGACCCGTACTGTGTAAATTCACTCAAAACAGTCAAAAAACACGTTAAACCAATAACAACTTTATTTTAGATTATATAAACATTCATAAAAGAGACATAACAATACATTTTTAATTTCAACACTATATTTAAGAACTATTTTGTTCAAGTTTTTCCCTCTGCATTTTTTTTCATTTAACTTGCCCCTTTTTCTCACATTTTCAATGCTCTCCACATGATGGACAGAATGTAACTGTGATGTAATTCTTGCATTTCACACAAGAGGTACTTGTTTTACTGTCCTCTCGGGAGGGACAGACCTGGCATCTTTTCCGTTTCTTTACACCTGTGTCCACTGGATCCTTTGCAGATTGGTTGGATGACCTGACCTTGACCTTTTCAATGACAGCTGCAGCTGCTGGGGATCGAGCTGGCCTGGCTCGCCTCTGGATCTTGGGAGTGACAAGTGCTTTGCCGAGTTCTTCCAGGAAAAGCCAACATCGGTACAATGTGCCGGCATTCCATTGCTGGTTGATTTCAGTCCACAGGACATAGGCATTATAAGCAGACACATCGACAATGTTGTAGAAAATCACCAAGGGCCAACGGGCAGTCTTGCGCTGGCAGCTGTATGTTGCTGTGACTTTGTCCAGATTGTCAACTCCTCCTTTGGTGGAGTTGTAGTCCAGGATCATTTGTGGCTTCATGTCTTCTCTTGTGCTCAGAGATGCATCTGTGTGCATTGTGCTCATTACAAGAATATTCTTGTTTCTCTTTGGGCAGTATGAAACAAGTGCTGCTTTCTCAGTGAAAACAAATATTGAGGAATGCAGAGGTCTGCCCGGCATCTTCAGAATTTCACTGGGAAGTTCTGGCTTATTTCTTATGACTGTTCCCAACATAGTCAGCTTTCTCTTCTGAAGTTCATCTCCAAGGCGGTAGGATGTAGTAGTAGTAGATTAGTTTATTTGTCAGGGACAGTGCAAGAAGTTGTCACATGTGATGTTATGACCTTGCAACCCTTCACTCATCTCCAGCACCACACGCATCCCCTGATTCTTCTCAGAAGCTCCTCCAGGTAGCTTTCCAGTATACACTTGCATATTCCATGCATAGCTAGGTTTTGCATCACAGGCTACCCACATTTTGATGCCATACTTGGCAGGCTTGTTGGGCATGTACTGTCTGAAAGGACAGCGCCCCCTGAATGGTACAAGGCGCTCATCTACAGTAACATGGGGACCAGGATTGTACAACAAAGGTAGAATTTCAACCCATTTATCCCATACATCTCTAAACGCAGCTAGTTTGTCTCTTTCACGTCGACCAGCTCTGGTGTCACGGTTGTCAAATTAGATCACACGAGATATCATGTGAAATGTCTCCAGAGACATTGTTGCTCGAAAGACTGGCCTTCCATACTCTTCATCCCATAGACTTGCAGTTGCTTCTCCCTTTGACCTGTACACTCCAGCTAATACCAGAATTCCAATGTAAGCATGCAAGTCAGTCTGATCCAGTGGCTTCCATTTCTCCTGAAATGCACGCCTCCCCTCCAAGTTGGTCATTTCCAATATAATCTTCTCTATTGGTGGGGATATGAAGAGCTGAAATGCTGATTGAATATAAACTCGTGTGACAGCAAATCTTGTAGGACCGGGAGTCATTTTGATGACATTGGAAGATGACAGTCTACCTCGGCTTTGGTGTGGTGATGCTGACCATTTTATATTACCATCTTTAGATGCCCATGTCCCCTCTGTGGATGATGATTGCTGCATTCCTTGGCTTTCATCCGATGGAGACACAACGGCAGGCTCGTCCTCTGAATCCTTCTCATCGTCGGAAAATTGACAATCTGGATCATCAATTACATTGTCCTCGGTCTCTGAAATCTCTTCCTCTGTGTCACTATCCCAGTTCAAAATATGTGATGAAGCTTCTTCAGCTGTAAACCTTCTGGAGCTCATTTTTGGTGTGTTTGTCAAAGAGATGGCATGAGAAAAGTGACAAGGACAAGGGAGAGAAAGTCCCTCCTCAACACACACCTGGGTCTCTGGCAGTCAAAATACAATTAACTGGGCAGTCAAAATAAAGTACATCAAAGAGGCATGTTTATTTTGGATCTGCACAGCTACTTACCCACATAAAAGTGTCCGGGTCAAAATGACCTGCAACATCATCTTTGTATACAAACTCCGCACATACATTCCACTACACATCAAATTGTCCAGATTTTATACACCAGTTCATGACCCTAGACAAGGAAAAGTCACAAAATTTCATGAAGAAAAAGAAAGGATAACCCGTACTTTGGTCAACACAAAAACCGAAATGCGTCAAATCGACCCTTAACATAATACAAGGGTTAAGGAGTTTTTAAATCAATTTAACACACCATTTAAGATTATTGCAATAAGTGAAACATGGATTAATGAAGAAAAAGATGTAAATTTTGAACTATATGGATATGAAATGTACACACAAAATAGGAAATGTAAAAGTGATGGTGGGGTAGCACTGTATGTTGATAGAAAATTAAAAAGTAAAAAAGTGGACAGAATGACATCAACAGTGAATGAAAGTATGGAATGTTTAACAATTGAGATTACGATGGAAAATAGAAAAAACATAATAGTAAGTTGTATATATAGAGCAGGGGTCACCAACCTTTTTGAAACCAAGAGCTACTCCATGGGTATCGAGTCATGTGAAGGGCACCAAGTTGACACACTCCTCTAAAATAACAAATTGTATACACACACACACACACACACACACATATATATATATATACATAAATAATTATCAATAACTTAGAGTGGGTAACAGACAAGATCAATATTCAACACTTTATTTTTATTAATCTCAGCAATTGTTCAGATGATCACTTCTACATTTCATTAAAAAAATGTCCAGTTTTCACCAGTCCCTTTTAACCATAAAAAACTAAACCCTTTTAATTCATTAACTATGTTGAACCATGTTTGAAAAAGTTATGCAACATTTAAGAAAAATCAACTTTCATATTAAATAAATCTTATCACTGAAGCGGCATGAAATAAGGCGGCGTTTGTGAAGGTTTGAAGCAGGTTTATTAAATCATACCGCCGTCACGAGCTCCGCTCCCGGCGCCATGCATGCGCGCCGGGAGCAAGCCCAGCGGCTCTCGGCAGTGGGAGACACAAAGTGTGTGTCTGCAGCAGCGGCTGAAGAGTGAGTGAATGAGCGGTATGATTTAATAAACCTGCTTAAAACCTTCACAAACGCCACCTTATTTCATGCCGCTTCACTGGTGACCCCGAACATGCACACGTTTTGTGCAAAGCAACCTTCTGGTCTGGACATCCACGTTGAACCGGTCGAGGGACACAAGACGTCTCCTCCCTCTCGCCGCTCCAACGCACCATGACCTGAAGGCAGAAAAGAACACGCTGACAATGAACGCAGCACCCGGTGGTGATGCTCCGACGACAAGTGAACGCAGCAGCTCCCTTCTGCTTCAGGGAACTCTCCGGACATCACTCACGACCGGGAAAGCCGCAGCAACTTCATGGTGAGATCTGCACGCCTAGACCGGCACATCCACGCTTGGACTGGCCGCTCTCACAGCTTCTGACACACGATTCTGTGTCTCCTTACGAGAGCGCACGCACTTCGTCCTTTCTCCACAACGGCGACCTCCACGGCCGACGGAGCACACGCGGACCTGAACGCACCATGACCCATCTGCTGCAACTACAACAGGGATGATTAAGCTTCCTGACCCTGGCTTTTCCTCTCCAGCTGGCCCACCCACGCACGGAGCCCCGGCACATGCACCGGGGAGTTACGAGGACGGCGCACCACGCACGGAACAATTACGGCTCCACTGACCGCCTTTCTTCTGCTGCACACTGGCCCTTCAGGCTTGTTCATACACCTGAGGCACGCAGCTTGCTCACTGGATTTTATGGTCTTAGCCACGGCACACAAGGGGAATTCAGCTGTCTGCGGCTCCCGAGGCTTTAGGGTTGCGCCTGCACCTAAAAGTCAAACACGCCAAGTCCCTTTGCTTCCTTTTTTTTTTTTCTTACAGCCGCTCCTGTTTTTCTTCATGGCCACGAGAGGAGTCAGAGACTAATTTTTCTTCTTGTGATCTCCGCACGCTCAACGGGACAGCCCCTCGACGTCGCGGACCAACAAGCAATTTTTGCGCGGCTCGGACGATTTCACCGCTCCCGGCCGGCACTTACCACCCCCCCCCCCCCCCCCCGCCTGCACAGAGCTTCTCCTGCTCGCTGCCCAAGCTGCATGATCGAGACCTCGGCCGCCTGCCGAGCCCTCTGGGAGGGAGCGTGTGGCGGTTTGGTGTAACCCCCACAACAGACTGGACAGACACAGCGCTCGGCTAGAGCAATTAACAGAACAGTGAAATGTGTGTATTAATGTCTACAGGCAGCCCCGCTTCTTCTGGCTCACCACTGTGATGTTAATGTGCCTTTCATGCATTGTGTTCATGCGTCCTGTCCTTACTGTGACCTAGAGACTGAGATCAATATGTAGATGTGCCTTAAAACCTTTCAAAAAAAAAAATTGATGGGTGCTTGAAAGCAGCTAAACTGGCCATAGCGCACGAGGAGTTTGCCAACCTGGAAAGGTTGGGCATCATCAGGCGTTCGAACAGCCCACGGGCATCCCCGCTACACATGGTCCCTAAGGCTGAGGGGTCAAGGCGACCGTGCAGGGATTTCTGCAAGTTGAATAACGCCACAGCACACGACCGCTACCCAATTCCCCACATTCAGGATTTTTCCGTTCACCTCGCCGGAGCACGCATTTTTTCTAAAATAGACCTGGTCCGTGGTTACCACCAGGTCCCAGGTCCCAGTGCGCGCGGAGGACATACCCAAAACAGCGGTAATAACTCCGTTCGGCTTGTTCGAGTTCCTGCGCATGCCATTCGGATTAAAAGGAGTGGCACAGACGTTCCAGCGCATGATGGACGCGGTGCTGCGCGATCTCCCATTCGTGTTCGTCTACCTGGACGATATCCTGGTAGCCAGTGCATCTGAGGACGAACACGTAACCCACCTCAGGATGGTTTTCCAGAGGTTGGAGGAGCACGGGTTAATAATCAACCTGGCGAAGTGCCAGTTCGGCGTGACGCAGATTGATTTTCTGGGGCACCGCGTCTCACCGGATGGGGCGATACCCTTGCCCGATAAGGTGCGCGCTGTAGTGAATTTTCCCTGGCCTCAGACGGTCAGGGCGCTGCAAGAATTTTTGGGGATGGTTAACTTTTATAACCGTTTCCTCCCCCGCGCAGCTCAACTCATGCAGCCATTGTTCGCCGCACTCAAGAAACGGAAACCTGCAGATGGAGTCGAATGGACTCCGGAGCGAGAGCAGGCGTTCTCTGAGGTTAAAACAGGTTATTTTGTTTTGAGTTTCAGAACCCAATCCGAACTTGTAATGATTTTTTTTTTTCCTTTTATGCCTATACCCTGTGAAATTGTGTGCACCCTCCCACCCCCATCACATCAAACATTCACGCAAAAACAGTATTTGTTAGTGTGAGGAGAACATGTGGATTATTGTCACATTTCTATTTTTACAAGTTTTGTTTTTTTTTTTATTAAAAAGACTTATTTGTTTCAAATATTATGACTGTTCCATGAAATGTTTTACCACATGCTGAATACGCATCTCCTTTAATGTTTGTTACCTTGTATGAGGGGGGTTGGATGTGCAGATTGATTCAAAAAAAAAAAAAATGGTCGCTATTCCAACCTGAAAACGGACAGTTTATCCGCGACGCTCTGGCGCTGGGTTTCCCGCTGCTGGCCCGTGGATTTTGAAGGTCTTTGTGTTGTCCATGTTTGCGTTTTGATCTTCTCACTCGGGTCTGCTGCGGGTTTAAATACCGTTACCGGGAGCCCTCTTCTCGCCATGTCAGCTGTTGCTTCTTCCGCCGAATTATAGAGACATGTTTCTTCATCGTAGAAGACCCTTAACTTCGCAGGAAATGGCGTCTGAAAGCGCAGTTTCTTCTCTCTTAGCACCTTTTTCGCGTCATTGTATTCCCTGCGCTTTTTAAGGACCTCCGGGGCGTAATCGTGTTCCACGAAGACTTTTCTCTCCTGGTGCATAAATCCTTTTTTCTGCCAAGCCAGTCTTACAACCTCTTGTTTTATTTTGAAATTGGAAAATCTTACCAACACCGAACGTGGGGGCGCTTCCGCCGCTGGCCTAGCAGCTAATGGACGATGTGCCTTTTCTATGTTTAAGTTGGTGGTTTGTGGAATATCCAATTTCTCTCTTAGTAAAGATTCCACGCATTCTGCCATTGAGTTAAAACCGTTTTCGGCTCCTTCTATCAGACCATGAATTCTTATATTGTCTCTTCTCTCTCTTCCTTCTTGGTTGGCTAGCTTAGCCTCTATAGATGCTTGTCTTTTGCGTAGGTCCAGCACAGAATCTTCGAGCACTTTTATTCGTTCAACTGTTTATGCTTTTTGTGTATGACTGATGGGAGAGTGTAATAAACTTCGTCGGCTCGTAACTTTGCCTCCTCATTTCACACTCTCCACAATACTGTAATTTGTTGGGTATGGAAAAGGGGTGGGACTATATAAGCGTTGGCTTCTTCCCACTCCTTTTGAACATTTTATTTTTGGCTTGATTTTTATTTTGTTTTAAATTCTTTTTTCTTTTTCGGAATGTTCAAATAAATAAAATCAAATACTTGGGGATGCACACCCTCAGCAAAGCACTTGTAAAATCTGAGGTCAGTCTGGCAAACGGTTGAGAGATATGTGAGGAACACACACACATACAGACAGAGATTCCTTGCATTTATACACAGATACTTTAATATTTCAAGTAGGCAAAGATTGAAATGGCAAACTACTGAAAAAGTAAACTAAAAAACCACACACACACACTTAGGTTATAATGCTGTAAAATGAAAATGAAAAGACAAGAATCTCTACAGTGTCACATACTGTTCAGAACAATGTTAGTGTGCATGTGTGTCAAATGGCAGCCAGAGATTCATGTGCTACAGGGGGATTGGCTGATTTAGAGTTTAAAAAATAAAGTTCTGTCTCCTCAGCTGAAAACAATTGCATAAATTACAGGAAACATAAAGGCACTTTGTACTGATTACATTGGTCAACACCAAATTTATTGTCTAAGTTTTTTAGCTGATTTAGGTCAATTTTGATGTGCTGAATCCAAAAATCACATTGGTTTTGCTCAATCAGGTCAACTTTAGTATGGCCACATGTTGTTTACGTTTTTGTTTACATGTACGAGTATTTACGCTTTATATGATGCAAAATTCTTTTTTATTTCTTGAAATTTCTCGAACTCTGAAGAGTTTGCATGTGCCAATTTATGACATGATGTCATAAATTGTCATGACATCATGTCATGCCAATTTATGACATTGTCATGATGGCTGATTACTGTTGGACTCTGAAGAGAGACATCCCTGCCGCTGAGCATTCTAGAGGGTCGAATAAACGGAAGTTGAAGCTCTGAATTTTGAACAATGATGACATAACATTCAATTTACATGTACTTACCTTTATCAATGTCTACTATTCAATTTACAGTAATCAAAGTTTGTAACATTTAATCAATAAATTGTGTTAGAAAACGATTTTTTTCTCTTAAAAAATCTATTTCGGATGAGAAATATTAACAAAAATCAACTGATAATGTCACAAAAATGTAATTGATTTAGTCAGAAGATCAGGGTTTTTGACCTGATCGAGAGAAACGGATGTCATTTTCGGATTCAGCCGTGCAAAATCATCTTAAATCAGTTGAAAAAACACAGACAACTTACAAAAAAATTATTTTTGTAACCCTGTGTTATTGCTGTATGAAGAAAAACAAAACAGGGTTTTTCCCCACATGTATACTTCATATCACTTCATACATTTACACGTAAAAAAATGAAAAGAAGACAGTACAATCTGGTATGAAGAGAACTTTTTTGATTCAGACCATTTTCAAGCATTTTCCACAAGTTTCTCCCAATTATTATATATTATAAAAATTCCAATCATGGTGGTGGCCAATTCTATCAGCCATGAGCAAAAAAGGTGAGTTACACAGGCTCCCCATCCATAACAGAGTTAGTGTTGATAAACTGAATGAATAACATCACAAGCTGACTTTAGCAGATAAAAACACTGAATAATGATTAAAAAAAACACGTTATACCACCTAGCACAGCTAACCTAGCAGCTGCTTGTTTAGATAGATAGATAGATAGATAGATAGATAGATAGTTTATTTCGAACACAAAAATATACCAAATACAAGCAAATGGCAAATGCAATAAAGTAACATTATACACTGTTCGAAAGGGAGAAGGAAGAAGTGAACACTTATTAATTCCATCTCCTCTTTAACGGCTTTAACGGTTTAACGGCTGTCTCAAGTTTCAAAGCACTACGGATTGTTTTACATACAGGTGTGCTGAGATAAAAACCTCTTTGTATTCTAGTTCTTCGTCTGCCACTTCCCAACTGTTCTTTTCCCCTCAGGTCTTTCATAATTAAGAGTGAGATCACAAATACTGTAAATAAAGGATGATAACATTCACCTGTAGACCTACATGTCGTCTCAGCAAACAGATTAAAAGCTGTGCAGTATACAGTGAGGATGAAAACAAGGTCATGAATACAGCAGTGTCATAAAAGCCAGTTTGTGTTGGCTTTACATTTGGTCTGTTTTTGTTTTAAACCCCACAACAGCTCAGAGTCATGACTGATGATTGAAGGGTTTAATGTACTTTGTTTTTCCAAAACATGCCTAACACTAAACAAAAACAATTTAAAATAAGGCAAAAAAACCTCTTTGTTTTATTAGTAAATGAGATAAAATGGTTTAACAGTCAGCAGGCTAAAATTTTTAATACTACAAAAATATACAGCTGAAACCAGGAGATTGCACACACAGTACAAAAAGACACATAACCTCTTTTTCTCTCACTGTCTGACATTAAATAATTCTAAACTTTTCCTGTTTTAGGTCACCTAGAATTACCAAAATTATTTCTATTTGCTAAATAATTTTTCTATTTGTTAAATATTTTTAGAGAATTTTTTATTTCTTCAAAGTCAGAAGTTTACATACACTAACATTATTATGCCTTTAAATAATTTTGGAAAGCCTAAATGATGATGTCATGGCTTTGGAAGCTTCTGATAGGTTACTCGACAACATTTGAGTTAACTGGAGGCACACCTGTGGATGTATTTTAACCTCTTCCACTCTGTTCAATTTCCCTAAAAACGCCTAAAAATAACATGCCCAAAGTAAATCAAAAGCTGTTCTTCAACCCTTTGCAGCATCTTCATGGGGTTGGTCTCATTTAAAAGAAAACACTGAACTTTTTGGCAAAACAGTCATAATCTCTCTAAGTACTCCTGCCACTGAGTAACAATCATCTAAACATACTGAATTTGAAGAAAATAAAGTTTGCCTGGGTGTTTTTTTTTAGATACAAATACTTGCAAATAACATACAGCTGTCAGATACTGGCTGGAAAACACAACAGAAATGTAGAACCAAGTGTTTTCAAGCTCAGGTCAAAATTTTGTAACAACACCGCAAAAAATGAATATATCCAACCATCCATCCATCCATCCATCCATCTTCTACCGCTTTTTCAGAGGTCCGGGTCACGGAGGCAGCAGTTCAAGCAGAGAAGCCCAGACTTCCCTCTCCCCAGCCACCTGCTCCAGCTCTTCAGAGAAGATACCAAGGCGTTCCCAGACCAGCTGGGAGACAGTCTTTCCACCCAGTCCTGGGTCTGCCCCGGGGTATCCTCCCAGTGGGACGTGCCAGAAACACCTCAAGTGGGAGGCGTCCAAGAGGCATCCTAATCAGACGCCCATACCACCTCAACTGACTCCTTTCGATGTGGAGGAGCAGCGGTTCTACTCTGAGCCTCTCCCGGATGACTGAGCTCCTCACCCTATCTCTGAGGGTGAGTCCATCACTCTTACGGAGAAAGCTCATTTCAGCCGCTTGTATCCGCGATCTTGTTCTTTCGGTCAGTGCCCAAAGCTCGTGACCATAGGTGAGAGTAGGAACGTAGATTGACTGGTAAATCGACAGCTTTGCCTTAGACCTCAGCTCCCTCTTCACCACAACAGACCGGTACAACGTCCGCATCACTGCAGATGCTGCTCCAATCCGTCTGTCAATCTCTCGCTCCATTTTCCCCTCATTCGTGAATAAGACCCCAAGATACTTAAACTTCTCTACTTGGGGCAGGAGCCTGTCCCCAACCCCGAGAGGACAATCAACCTTTTTCCGGCTGCGGACCATGGACTCGGACTTGGAGGTGCTGATTCTCATCCTAGCCGCTTCACACTCAGCAGCAAACTGTCCCAGCAAGAGCTGTAGGTCATTGTTGGATGAAGCCAACAGGACAACATCATCTGCAAACAACAGAGATGAGATCCTGTGGTCACCAAGCATGACACCCTCCATTCCCTGGCTGTGCCTAGAAATCCTGTCCATAAAAATTATGAACAGGATTGGTGACAAAGGGCAGCCCTGGCGGAGTCCAACTCTTAGTGGAATGAGTCCGACTGAGTGTTAGCAATACGAACCAAACTCTCACAATGGTCGTACAGAGACTGAATAGCTTGTAACAACAAACCCGATACCCCATACTCCCGAAGCACCCCCCACAAAAAACCACGAGGGACGCGGTCAAATGCCTTCTCCAAGTCTACAAAACACATGTAAACTGGTTGAGCAAACTCCCATGAGCCCTCAAGAATTCTCAAGAGGGTAAAGAGCTGGTCCGATGTGCCACGGCCAGGACGAAAACCACATTGTTCCTCCTGAATCCGAAGTTCGACCAACGGCCGGACTCTCCTCTCCAGTACCTTGGCATAGACCTTCCCAGGGAGGCTGAGGAGTGTGATGCCTCTAAAGTTGGAGCACACCCGCCGGTTCCCTTTTTTGAAGAGAGGAACCATCACCCCGGTTTGCCATGCCAAAGGCACTGTCCCCGACCTCCACGCAGTGTTGCAGAGGCGTGTCAACCATGACAGCCCTACAACATCCAGGGCCTTGAGGTACTCAGGGCAAATCTCGTCCACCCCCGGGGCCTGGCCACCAAGGATATTTTTAACCACCTTGGTGACCTCAGCCCCTGTGACAGCCGAGTCATCCCCCTCGTCCACAAACCCTGCTTCCTCTGTTGAAGGCATATCAGTGGGATTGAGGAGATCCTCAAAGTATTCCTTCCACCGCCCGACGATATCCCCAGTCGAAGTCAACAGTGCCCCATCCACACCATACACAGTGTGGACAGGGAGCTGCTTTCCCCTCCTGAGCCGCTGGACAGTTTGCCAGAATCTCTTCGAGGCCAACCGAAAGTCTTGTTCCATGGCCTCATTGAACTCCTCCCATACCCGGGTTTTTGCTTCAGCAACCACCCGAGCTGCACTCCGCTTAGCCTGCCGGTACACCTCAGCTGCTTCGGGAGTCCCACAAGCCAACCAAGCTTGATAGGACTCCTTCTTCAGCTTAATGGCCCCCCTCACCACTGGTGTCCACCACTTGGTTCGGGGGTTGCCACCATGAGATGCACCGACCACCTTGTGGCCGCAGCTCTGGGCCGCCGCTTCAACAACAGAGGTGGAGAATATGGCCCATTCAGACTCCATGTCTCCAGACTCCCTCGGAATGTGGTTGAAGTTCTTCCGGAGGTGGGAGTTGAAGACCTCCCGGACAGGGGCCTCAGCCAGATGTTCCCAGCACACCTTCACTATATGTTTGGGTCTACCAGGTCTGAACGGCTTCCTCCCCTCATGGATCGTCACCTTATCGTGGTGGTGGGGTTTGCGTGCCCCAGTAATCCCAGGAGCTATGTTGTCTGGGGCAATTTGCCTCTGATAGGGTCACCCAAGACAAACTGGTCCTGGGTGAAGGGTCAGACTAGGAACGATCCAACAGACTCTCATGATAAATTCTACATCAAGGATTCAGTGTACCCCGCCCGGTATGGGGTTACCGGGGCCCCACCCTGGAGCTAGGCCTGGGGGAGGGGCTCGATGGCTAGCGTCTGGTGGCTGGGTTTCCACCCATGGGACCCGGCCGGGCTCAGCCCGAAGGAGTCACATGGGTCCGCCCTCCAGTGGGCTCACCACCTGCAGGAGGGATCATGGGGGTCCGGTGCTATGTGGATTAGGTGGCGTTAAAGGTGGAGACCTTGGCGAACTGATCCCAAGCTTTCTAAACTGGCTTTTAGTTCGTGGAATGCCACCTCTCTGGTGGGGAAGGAGCCTGAGCTGGTGCATGAGGTTGAGAGATACCGGCTAGATATAGTCGGCCTCACCTCAACACACAGCTCCGGTTCCGAAACCAGTCTCCTGGAGAGGGGCTGGAGCTTGGCCTTTTCTGGAGTTGCCCCAGGTGAGAGGCGACGAGCAGGGGTGGGTATTCTTGTATCCCCCCACCTTGCTGCCTCTATATTGGAGTTTTCCCCGGTGGATGAAAGGGCTGCTTCCCTGCGCCTTCGGGTTGGGAAACGGGTCCTGACCATCATTTGTGCCTATGCACCAAATGATGTTTCAGAGTACCCACCCTTTTTTGGAGTCTGTGACTGGGGTGCTGGAGGGTGCTCCTCTTGGAAACCCCACTGTCCTACTGGGGGACTTCAATGCGCACGTGGGCAACGACAGTGAAACCTGGAGGGGAGTGATTGGGAGGAACAGCCTGCCCGATCTGAACCCGAGTGGTGTTTAGTTATTGGACTTCTGTGCTAACCACAGTTTGTCCATAACGAACACCAAGTTCAAGCATAAGGGTGTCCATATGTGCACCTGGCACCAGGACACCCTAGGTCGCAGGTCAATGATCGATTTTGTTATCGTGTCATCAGACCTGCGACCGTATGTCTTGGACACTCGGGTAAAGAGAGGTGCAGAGCTGTCAACTGATCACCACCTGATGGTAAGTTGAATGAAAAATGAATATATTACACAGCTTTTTTCTCAGGTTGTAACAAGGCGTTCTTGAACTGTGTCAAACTGTGCCAAATGGCACAGTTTGGAAAACTGTGTTCCAGAGTTCACTATCTCAGCAGTTTGCACAGTAAAACCAAGGGGTAATAACCCAGACATACACAGCACAGTTCCTGTTTTTTTTTACAGGCAAAAATAGCCTACAGTGTAAGAAAAATTATGCTAAAAATTAATACATTTCACTAAAGTATACACAAAAACAACCCTCCCCCCTCCAATTTTGCCAGAGTTCACTATCTTACCAGTTTACACAGATAAAGGTCAACTGGACCCCTGACCAAGTGCGCATCCCAAGTGGACCACGGAATCCAATCTGTACATGTACAGGTGCATTCTCCATCCAGTGATTTATAAATGCTGCCCCAGATGAAAACCAGTCTGTGGGACTATAATGTTCTGAATGAGGCTTTAGAAAATTATGAATCACTTTGTAAATCACTGGATTGAAAATGTACAGATTGAATACCGGAGTCCACCTGGGGTGCTCACAATAGTGTGCTCACTTGGTCAGGGCTCCATTTCTCCAGATCATGTTTACACAGTAAAACAAAGGCATAATAACCCAGACATACACAGCACAGTTCCTTTTTTTTACAGGAAAAAATGGCCTACAGTGAAATAATTATACTAAAAAATTATTAAATTTTTCTGCAATATACACAGTAACAAATAACCCCTCCCCCCCACACACGGCACACACAAAAACTTGTCGCCATGCGGGACCCTTGTAATTACCGATTGGTCAAAAGTTATTTTTATTACTATTTTTATCGATAAACAATAATTTAGATTATAAGACTTACCTGTCCACAACCACACTGTCGCTGGTACTGTCCGCTGGCGTCTGATGATCGTCAGCTATTCGTTGTTGCAACCTCCAACTGATTCCTCGTCCTGGTCACCCGACCCAGTCAAGCCATCTACGCTTTCATGCATGCCCTTTCAGTTTAATTTGTGAACCCTTTTTCAAAACAAGTAAAATAATGGCTAATGTTACCCTGACCCTTCTGCAAAGCATCAGAAAGGACTGCGCGTCACACAGCGGCTGAGTCAAAAGAGATTTTACGCACGGGAACGCATGGCATTTTACCGGAAATATAAACAAAGAACAAGTGCATGTAAGGTATCATTGAAGTCAGAAATTGATTGGCTAAACGACACGTCCATCGTCAGATTACTCAGCTTCAATTGGCTCGTTGTATTCGCGGTCGTTGATGGGCAGGTCCTTCTTGCTAGGTTTTCGATCATTGGTTACTCAATGTTTAAAAACCCAAATCAAGGCTCTTATTGGTCAAATGAGATGTCAATCTCATTCTAAACCAATCAACCAATCAATCCTTTGGCTTTCTGTTTATGGCTGTGTCTGTACTGGAAGACCAGAAATACAGCTTTTTTTTTCATTGCGCACTGAGACGCAGAGACGTGCACGTCCGCGGAATCACAGAGTGAGAGCGGTTTTAAGGCACACCTCAAACACACTGCTTCCTTGTGTGACATCATGGAAAAATCAAAAGAAATCAGCCAAGATATCAAGAAGAGAATCGTGGGCCTCCACAAATCTGGTTTATCGACAAGTACAGTTTCCAGATGCCTGAAGGTGCCATGTTCATCTATTCAAACAATTATACACAAGTATAACACCATGGGAATGTCCAGCTATCATACTGCTCAAGAAGGAGATGGGTTCTGTGTCCCAGAGATGAACGTGTTTTGGTGTGAAATGTTATATTAACAAAACAAAAGCAAAAGCCCTTGTGAAGATTTTGGCTGAAGCTGGTAAGAGTGTCATTATCCACAGTGAAGCAAGTCCTGTGCTAACATGGGCTGAAAGGCCACTCAGCAAGGAAGAAGCCATTACTCCAAAAGCAACATAAAAAGCCAGGTTACAGTTTGCAAATGCACGCAGGGACAAAGATCTTAATTTCTGGAAACATGTCCTATGTGTCTCATGGAACTAAAATTGAACTGTTTGGCCATAATGACCATTGTTACATTTGGAGAAAAAGGAGAGAAGCTTGTAAACCTGAGAATACCATCTCAAATGTGAAGTATGGGGGTGGCAGCATCATGTTGTGGGGGTGTTTTGCTGCAGGGACTGGTGCACTTCACAAAATAGATGGCTTCATGAGGAGAGAACATTATGTGGAAATACTGAAGCAACATCGCAAGACATCAGCCAGGAAGTTAAAGCTTGGGCACAAATGGGTCTTCTAAATGGACAATGATACTAAGCATACCACCAAATTAGTTTCAAAGTGGCTTAAGGACAACAAAGTCCATGTATTGGAGTAGCCATCACAAAGCTCTGATCTCAGTCCTATAGAAAATTGGTGGGCAGAGCTGAAAAGACGTGTGTGTGTGGGTGAGCAAGGCGGCCTACAAACCTGACTCAAGTTACACCAGTTCTGTCAGGAGGAATGGGTCAAAATTCCAGCTGTAACAAAGATTTCAACTATTGTGAGAAGCTTGTGAAAGGATACCCACGTTTGACCCAAGTCATACAGCTTAAAGGCAATGCTGCAAAATATTAAGGAAATGTATGTAAACTTCTGACTTTGATGAAAGTAATAAAAAAAAATTAAAAAATGATTTAGCAAATCTAAAAATTATTTAGCAAATAAGAATGATCTATATATATACTTGATTGAAGGTTTTGAAAATATGAAAGCTTACACAGACATGACCACAGGCCTTCTGTTGACGTGGTCAATACTTATTTTTCTCCACTGTAGATGCAGAGGAATGCAGAAGGAGGCAGAAGAAAACAAGAGCATTCTGAGGCAAGTGCAATATCTCCTGCCTCTGTTTTCTTTGAAGATCCCAATATTTCAATAAAGGAGAGCAGTTTTTAACTTCCATATAATTATCGGGGCAGAACCAAATTATGATAAGCATATCATCTATGAATATCCAACAAAAATAGCTATACATAATCATAGTTGTAGGGTAGGATCTCAAGGTGAACCAGTGTAGCAAGGTTGGTGACCCTACTTTGCTCATTCTATAGTAATAGGGCATAGGGAGTGTTAACCTTGACCTTTTGACCCCAAACCCATAGTCATAGGTCATGGTCTCAGGGTGAAACTGTGTACCAAGTTTGGTGACCGTAGCTTTACTCATTCTACAGTAATAGTGCGAATGGAATGTTAACATTGACCTTTGACCTTTCTGACCTCAAACCGATAGCTCTAAGTCAGGATCCCAAGATGAACCTGTGTAGCAAGTTTGGCGACTCTAGCTTTCTTTGTTGTTGAGATATTGACCTTTGACCTTCCAATCCTAAAACCACAGTCTGAGCTCAGGGTAAAAGGGCGAACCTGTGTACAAAGTTTGGTGATCCTTACTTTCCTTGTAATAGGACACAGGGGAAGCCAACCTTGATCTTTGGACCCCAAATTCATAGTCAGGTCAGGGTGTATCGTGCCCAAGATTTGTCTTGGCAACAACTATGGTATGGATTAAAAAAGCCTACATCACTTCTTTCTTTCAGTAGTGTTGTGTTTACAAAAGTGAGGGAAAAACTGACCCGATTTTGACCCCAATGTCTATAATTCCTGCAAAAATCATCCAATCAGAGTCAAACTGCAATATGTGCATCATTCGTGTATATCAAACCCTGGCATCAAGGTTCAAAACAATCAGAACAAAACTGGAGGAGGTGATGATTTCACATCAGTGGGACAGATGGGTGGATGGACAGATCTCTTTCATCCCCTTCGGTCTTTGACTGTTGGGGAATAAAGATGAGGTAACGGAAGGTATGTGAGAACAAATCAATCACAGCAACTAAGAACTGTGAAAAGTGAGCTGACAAAACAGAGTTCACACCAAAAACTCAAAACCTAAACCCAACCTAACTCAAAACCTAAAACCACAACATTCACCAATCACACAGGCCAGTAACAAATCTAAGATTCTAATGCTGAGTCACATCTCAGCAGACCTCTAGGTTTTGAGATGCTAGTCCATTACTAAGAGAGTCCAAACAAGTTTAAGAAAAAAAAAAAGGAAACCAATAAGAAAAAAGAAGCTTTTCTATTGGGAAAAATACAGTAACAATAAAACAAACAAAAAAATGGTTTATGCTTAATAAAGTCATATTGATAACTAGGGATATGCCAGTGATCAGTCCTGACTATACTGAGTGCTGTTCATATTTTTACAATTATCAGCATATTCTTATGGTTATCAGTATATTTTTTGACTGATAACAAACTTTGCCTTCCTTTGGGTCTTCAATAGGAGATAGCACATATTACTTAAAATGTTCACATAGATCTATGCCAGATTTACAGATTTTCTTCCACGGTCCCTGACAGGTAATGTATACTGTAATAAACAAAGCACTCATTCCAGAAACTTGTTTCCCCTTCATTTGATTTGATTTTGTACTTTATTGATCCCCAGAGGGGAGATTAAGGGATTCCACCTGGATGGATGAAGCAGCCACGGTACGGCGCTATCCCTTCACCATTCACACACACATTCACACCTAGGGCCACTTTTAGAGTCTCTAATTAACCTAACCTGCATGTTTTTGGCCTGTGGGAGGAAACCGGAGAACTCCCACAGACATGGGGAGAACATGCAAACTCCACACTGTTGGTCAGGGGCTGGGATCGAACCAGGGATCCCATGGCCAAGGGTGAGTTGCTGTGCTGCTGCAGTGCTAACCACTGTGCCACCGCAATTTTTAAAAATATTCATATTCATGTAGGTACATTTAAAAGTGAAACTATCAAAAATCAAAATGTTTTCCTTGTTAACATGTCTGTAACATGTTTTTTATGACTTATCAGACATATTAAGAGTGAAATCTTAATATGGGTAGTGTTGAGCCAATCAGGACTCTCTGACCTAACTGAAGTTATCCTCCAGGCTAGTTAGCATTTTTTAACAAACTGCATTGAAAACTTGACCCAAACTAAGATGGGTTTTACCATTAAACTGCTTTTAAGGACTGATGCACTTCCAGTCAATATCCTGGGCCACCGTGCATACAACTGGGCATGTCCTTCAACCAGTAAGTCTTTTCATCACAGGATTTATGCTGTTTAATGTAGTGCTAGCCACCATCAGCTTTGTGGTATGTGGGTTGGGTCTATTCTGGTGTTTGAAGGGGGGAGCGAAACGATTCTGGCACAAAACTAAGACAATGAAAGTTTTGTGGGGGGTTTTTTGTTTTGTTTTTTTAGAAAACAGGGCATAAGATACCATTTTAGACAATATAGATTTGTTTTTAAAGGGGATTTATAGCCACCAGAGTGCAGATACTCTAGAATGTAATGACATGTACATTCATGAATGATGTGGATTTGAAAGGCACGGCTCTGCTCTATTAAACTTATTGCAAAAACTGTGTTTTTAAATTGTAATGCCAAATATTATCAAAAACCAATGTCTTATGGTTCCAAATATAAGCTATCAATCCCCTTAATAATAAATGGCAAAAGCAAACAAACTGTAAAGCCCTTTTACAGTAGAAACGTAACTGTACTGATGAGGAGAGCATAAAGTACATGAAACCAAATTACTGCCTGTATTATATATGAATGTCTAACAATGGCCGTTTATGAGTGTTGGTGCAGTTTGACTGTTGGTGCATAAACTGCACAGTCAAACTTATCAGCACTGCTGATAAGGACACGTTAAACCCACATGCTCAAAATCTTGCAAACACACTGAAAGTCAGTTATGTCTTGCAATAGGCTATTATAACTCATTACAGCTGTGGGTGACATGTGTTGGTATCCATTTTCAACTGCCTATCCGGGGGTCCGTTCCAAGGCCACTGCTGCCTGGTTCACATCGCACTGTGATCCCCATGATCTCTCCTGCAGGTGTTGAGCCCACTGAAGGGTGGACCTATGTGTCTCCTTTGGGTACACTGGGTCCTTGATGTAACTTTTTTCATGGAGATTCACTGGGCTGCTCTTGGTCTGGCCCTTTACCCAGGACCAGCTTGTCTTGGGAGACCCTACCAGGGGCAAGTTGCCCCCGACAACATAGCTCCTGGGAGCATTAGGGCACGCAAACCCCTCAAGCATGATAAGGTGGCGATCCACAGAGGGGATGTTTCATATTGGTGGGTTAAATGATACTGGCCTTTATGACTGAAGCACAACTCAACACAACCAAAAACTAGAAGAAATAAATAATGTATAGCAAGATATGTATGCAAAGTACTCATGATGGACCCTTCAAAACATCGCAATATTGTTAAATATAGCTTATCAACATAAACAGATGCACATGTGTTGAGGTGACAATGTAAGCTACGTTGCAAAAATTTTATGGTCATATGCAGAAGATATTATTATTATTATTATATACATTTTGTTCTTATTAAAGACAACAGTAGAAAGGAGATGTTTTTACCTTCTTTACATGTTTCGACTGTTCACTGCAGCCTTCGTCAGAAGAGTCATAAAAACATCTTCCTATTTTTGTCTTTAATAAGAACAAAAGGTAAATAATTATAAGAAGACAAAATGTACCTACTTGAGCTATTATTATTATATCTAGGTCAGTCAGTGAATAGAAAGCATTATGGGATGGTAAAAACTTCACCAATCTTCAACTGACACCAGGGAGTAGACGCCTTAAGGGTTATAAAGGCATCTTGACAGTTTACACCTGTCTAGCATTTGCTCGTCCACCAGCAGATGATCTTCTCCTTGAGGACTGGTAGTTCAGCTCCTTCAATCCAAACGTTGTCCTCCTTGTACTTCATTTATTCCTGGGATTCCTGAGACAATGCATGTAAAGAATTGGGTTGAAATGGCTGTGGAGTCAACTGAATTACAAGTTTTAGAAGATTTGTGGATTTACTGAAAACATAATAAAGACTCAGATGTGAGGCTCAGATAATAAAGAAAATCTGAATATTCTGCAGACTACACCAGTATCATATTTTGACTTTGTACTTCTGCTGGGTCTGGATGGTGCAAATTGTTGCTGAGTGAGAGTGTCTCATATCTTTTTACAGTTTAGAATACAGTTAAAAATGTTATGACTAAAGAAAAGAATATATTTGAAACTGGCAATTTACAGTGCCTTTAATAAAAGTTAGGAAAAAAAGGCAAAAAAAATGAATACAGTAGGAACAAAAAAATATCTGGATACTTGAATGTTTTGGTGTGCCTCTAAAATGTACAGCATACCACTACTTAACTAAAACTAGAACTGCATAAACCGATGTGTTGTTTCCATGGTCATTAGTCTATGTTTAAATTAGATTTTAACACACAGATTTATCTTTCATCTCTTAAGTATTAAACCAAATAATCTGTCACTGATCATTCCTCTACCTCTATTTCTTCATCTCGTCGTGTGTCTTCTTCTTCTCCTAATGGTTGCAGTGGAGATTCTTCATGTGGCGAGCTCGAGGATGCTGCAGGCATTTGGCTTTCAGCAGGTACGCGCTCTCCTTGCGTGATGCAGGGAATGTTAATGCTAATTAAAATACCAAAAAAAGTTTAGTATATACATACACTCACCGGCCACTTTATTAGGTACACCTGTCCAACTGCTCGTTAACACTTAATTTCTAATCAGCCAATCACATGGCGGCAACTCAGTGCATTTAGGCATGTAGACATGGTCAAGACAATCTCCTGCAGTTCAAACCGAGCATCAGTATGGGGAAGAAAGGTGATTTGAGTGACTTTGAACGTGGCATGGTTGTTGGTGCCAGAAGGGCTGGTCTGAGTATTTCAGAAACTGCTGATCTACTGGGATTTTCACGCACAACCATCTCTAGGGTTTACAGAGAATGGTCCGAAAAAGAAAAAATATCCAGTGAGCGGCAGTTCTGTGGGCGGAAATGCCTTGTTGATGCCAGAGGTCAGAGGAGAATGGCCAGACTGGTTCGAGCTGATAGAAAGGCAACAGTGACTCAAATAACCACCCGTTACAACCAAGGTAGGCAGAAGAGCATCTCTGAACGCACAGTACGTCGAACTTTGAGGCAGATGGGCTACAGCAGCAGAAGACCACGCCGGGTGCCACTCCTTTCAGCTAAGAACAGGAAACTGAGGCTACAATTTGCACAAGCTCATCGAAATTGGACAATAGAAGATTGGAAAAACGTTGCCTGGTCTGATGAGTCTCGATTTCTGCTGCGACATTCGGATGGTAGGGTCAGAATTTGGCGTCAACAACATGAAAGCATGGATCCATCCTGCCTTGTATCAATGGTTCAGGCTGGTGGTGGTGGTGTAATGGTGTGGGGAATATTTTCTTGGCACTCTTTGGGCCCCTTGGTACCAATTGAGCATCGTTGCAACGCTACAGCCTACCTGAGTATTGTTGCTGACCATGTCCATCCCTTTATGACCACAATGTACCCAACTTCTGATGGCTACTTTCAGCAGGATAATGCGCCATGTCATAAAGCTGGAATCATCTCAGACTGGTTTCTTGAACATGACAATGAGTTCACTGTACTCAAATGGCCTCCACAGTCACCAGATCTCAATCCAATAGAGCATCTTTGGGATGTGGTGGAACGGGAGATTCGCATCATGGATGTGCAGCCGACAAATCTGCGCCAACTGTGTGATGCCATCATGTCAATATGAGGAATGCTTCCAGCACCTTGTTGAATCTATGCCACGAAGAATTGAGGCAGTTCTGAAGGCAAAAGGGGGTCCAACCCGTTACTAGCATGGTGTACCTAATAAAGTGGCCGGTGAGTGTATATGCAGTGTTGCAGGTTTGTATATGTATCATTGCATCTGTATTTACACTTGAGAGTATGCAGGGAATTTTTTTTCCTATTACCTCTTGATATAAGTTTTGATAAGGTAGAAGGCTGCTGCCCCAGCAACAATCAGGGCAATCAATAGTCCAAATAAGACATTCACAGCAGTGCAGCTTTCTGTACGGACACAAGACACACAAATCGACAAAATAAGTATTATAGTGGTATTACTAATGAGCTTTTACTGTATTTCTATATTTTTTTTTTAAAAAACAGATGCTTTTTAAGACTTATCAACTTGGCTGGACTTGCACTGGAGAAAAAAACAACTGTTGGCTTTTGCTGGATGGATGGACAGACATAAATAAACTTGGATTTAAGCATTAGTGGCCACACAGTTTAGTGCCACTTTTTAGCAGAAATAATATGATTTTATTGGCTTGTAAGCTAGCAGAATATGTGAAAAAAAAATTGTTTCCTTCTTGAAAATGTGCACATA
This sequence comes from Pholidichthys leucotaenia, assembly GCA_020510985.1. NCBI lineage: Eukaryota > Metazoa > Chordata > Actinopteri > Cichliformes > Pholidichthyidae > Pholidichthys > Pholidichthys leucotaenia. Next base: position 70,941,748 of record CM035843.1, read on the forward strand.
GGACACATAAATGTGCAGAATATGCTGTGGATTCAGATATTAGTCGGGATCTAGTGTGGATCCAGGCCAGGGGTGGGCAATCGTGTGACATGGAGGACCGTTCCACTGCAGGTTTTCTGTTCCACCCACTTTCTTTAGCAGACGTTAGCTCTTATCAGCTTCAGGGATTGCTAATCATTGAAAACACCTGCTGGAGAGACTGGGTGGAGCAGAAAACCTGCAGTGGGATGGCCCTCACTGCACACCCCTGGTCCAGACAGAGCACTTCAGTGCAGGCGGCAGTTACACCCCAGTGAACAGCTTCCAGAATTACACATTAGACTTAGACAAACAATAATTCATTGGACACAGCACAGTGCCATAACTGACAAACACTGACACACCCACATAGTAACGTACAAGTAATGCTTCATGGAAACATGCTTCTTGTTGATCTAGATTTATTATCTACATGTGGTAAACTGGGTGGTGGGTGTGTTCAGCTGTCTACCACTGGCACCACAGGTTATTCATTTTCATTTGCTCACAGATCCCACAGTTGGAATTTCCCCACAGAGCAAGTCCTGTTCAGACATTATCAGTTAAAGATACTGGCCTTGTAGATTTGGGGGCGGTGGGGGGGGGGGGGGGGGAAGGTAGAGGATCAAGACGCTGTACTCAAGTAAAGGTAGTCTTACCCTAAGACAGGGGTGTCCAATCGTGCCATGGAGGGCCAAGACCCTACAGATTTACACCCCTGCCCTTAAATTTCTGACTTTTTTCTTATACATTTGTAAGTTTTTTCCATTAATTTTACAGCTTTTTTAATCACAAATTTACTACTTTTTCTTGTAAATTTGAAACTTTTTCCTCTATAAATTTACAGCTTTTTTTCAAGTAATTCTGAAAATGCTGACTCAAATCCACAACTTTTTTCCCTCATGAATTTGTCTTTTATTCTTGAACATTTTACACTTTATTGTCAAAAATCTGAGGCCTTTCTCAGTCATTTAAGACATTTTTATTGTGAGACTTGCTCCTTGTTTTTGATAAATTGGTGAAACTTTGTGATATATTTCTGAGTTTTCACACAAATTTGCGACTTTTGTTCTCATTCCTGTGTAACTTTTGATCTGTAATTTCGTAAGAAAATTAAATATAGATACGGATAAGGGGTGGGAGGAAAAATAATCAATGCATCGTAATATCATGATACTTTGTGGTGGTGATACTGTATCGATTCAGAGTCACTTGTATCATGATCCTTTATTAAGAATTATTAATCAATGTTGCAAACACAAACTTACTTATTTAGGTACCAGAGTAAGAAAAAAACAACTGGCTTCAGTCCACTTGATTGTGCTAAATGGTCACTGTCTGGTTAGGTCAGCACAGCAAAGGTGACTGCTGAGCTGGGAGTTGAACAAGACTAAGATTGGGATTGCAATACACGCAAGATCGTCAAAGTATTGCATCGCGGCCCAGGTCTCATGATAATATTGTGTTGTGTGGCCTCTCGTGATTCACACCACTAATACATGTAAAATACAGTAAATCATATAAAATGGTATTAGATCAAATATTTCCTGAACCAGATTAGAAAAACAGTGATTTTAACATTGATTTCAATAAAATAACATTACACTTAACAAAAAGCTGCTATGTCTGAAGAGGGAAAAAGTAGTCTTAAAATTAAAATTAGTGGACTTCCGGGATGATGGCGGAGAGACATAACGCTTAAACAGAGAGCTCTCCCTAGCCGGACTAAAAATCATCGGTAAATGGCCAACTCGACATAAGCGGACCAATAAACCAAGGGATGAAAACACGAAGGAGCCGGGCACAAGGACAAAAGCAGGGTAAAATTAAAGAATTCCTCTTCAACAACGCAGGAGAAATCGCTGAACACGAGGCCCAAAAAAACAAGGTGACTGCAGCAGAGAAAATGGAGGACGCCAGGCTCGATAACATGAACACTGGCTTCGCCAGTTTGGGTAAAGAGTTGAAAGACTTCAAGCGGCAACTACAACAGGATTTAGCGGCTCTTAAGGAGGAGCTGAAAAAAGAGATTAAGGAGGAAATTATGGGCCTCCGAAGAGAAATGGAGTGCAAGCTAGCAGAAAACATGGAGGAGCTGCGCTCTCAACGGGCGTGTATGACAGAAGCACAGGCCCGAATATCGGAGCTGGAAGATTGGAAGAGCGAGGCAAGCGAGCAGCTACAGACCCTGACGGCGCAAACGCAGAGGATGCAGGAAAAAATAACCGACCTGGAGAGCAGGTCCAGACGGAGCAATATACGCATCTTCGGGATCCCGGAGGGCATTGAAGGCAACTCAATGACGAAATTCATGGATCAGTTCTTAAAAAAAGAGCTGGAGCTGCCCGGTGAAGCGGACCTGCAGATTCAACGAGCGCACAGAGCCTCGGCACAGAACCTGAAACCAAACTCTCCACCCAGGTCAGTTGTGGTAAACTTTCTGAAATATGATGTAAAGGAAAGAATCCTGACACAAGCGTGGAAAAAAAAGATATGAATCGGCGACAAGCAGATATTCTTTGATCATGACTACCCGACAGAAATTGTGCAGCAGCGAAAGAAATATGCCAACATTAAAAAAACGCTGAAAGAGAAAAAAATTAGATTCCAAACGCCGCTAACGAAGATGAGGATTCATTGGGAGGACGGCGTAAAAACCTACAACACGGCCAGAGAGGCAGCGCGGGACATGATGGAGCGGGGCTTTGTGGTGAGCGTGCCGGAGGAAGCGGCTGGAGCACCGGCGGCACTGAACGCATCACGACAGCCGGAGTGGAGGCGAGTGAGCGGCAGAAGACGAGAGGAGACGTGGATCAGCGGGCCCAGGAAAAACTGCAAGGCTTTCAACTGAAAGCCTAGATTATAACAAAGATCAAGAAAGGCACAGAAGAAATGAAGGCCAAGAAGACAAGGTAAAAGAGAAACAAACGGCTAGGAAAGGTTTAAGTGATTTTTGTTGGACATTTCTAGACTAATGACTATTACTTGGACAGTAAATACAGGTCTAGGGAGGGCCCCTCACTCGGTGAGGACAATCCCTCCACCCACCAACAGGGACCATTGGGCAGAAGAAAGGCCCAAAGTACGGAGGTCGAGATTTTTTAATGTGTTTTTATATAAATATGTGTTATTTTTGTTGTTAAAGGGGCTAGGAGCACAAGTTAAAAAAATGGAAAAACATGAATATGGGTAAAAATCTTAAGATAATGACACTAAACGTGAATGGTCCCAACTCACCTGTTAAAAGGGAAAGAATAATAAGAAAATTCAAGAAGGAAAAAGCCGAAATTATATTTATGCAAGAGACACATTTGAGCAAGACAGAACATGCGAAACTAAAGAGATTTGGCTATAAGAACTCCTACTACAGTTCATTTAAGGAAGGAACTAAAAGGGGGGTTATGATACTAATTTCAAATAAAATACAATTTGAATGTGAACAAGAAATCCAGGATAAAGAAGGCAGGTATGTAATAATAAAGGGAAGAATAGATGGTATGCAGATCACATTAATGAACATCTATGCCCCACCAGAAAGTGATAAGGGTTTTTTTCAACATCTGTTTGATCTCATAGCAACACACAGTGAAGGAGTCCTAATTTGTGGAGGAGACTTAAATGCTGTCATGGATCATGAAGTTGATACAACAAGTGTTAAGAAGACAAAAAAACATGTAACAAAGTTCATAAGAACCTCACTGGCAGAAATGGGTATGGTAGACATATGGAGGGACCTGCACCCACTCGAAAAAGACTATACACATTATTCAGCAGTCCATAAAGTACACTCTAGAATAGATTACTTCCTTATGAATGAAGGTGACAGACACAGGGTGAGAAATTGTCAGATTGGAGGGGCAGAAGTATCAGATCATAATCCTATATACATGGAAATATATTTAAACAATAGAAAACGACAAACAACATGGAAACTTAATGTAGGACTGTTAAATGGTGAGAAAATGAAAGAAAGAATAAAAGTAAACATAAACGAGTATATCCAAGAGAATGACAATGAAGAAGTGGACCCAACAATACTATGGGATGCACTAAAAGCCGTGTTAAGAGGTAAATTAATTGTTGAAACAGGAAAAGCAAATAAATCTAAACTGGAAACATATGAACAAAGATGTGAGAGACTGAGGGAATTAGAACGTAAACATCAAAGCACAAATGACCCAAAAATATACCAAGAAATTAAAGAAGAAAAAAGAAAGATAAAAGAAACACAAATAGATGAAATTGAAAGGAAAAATAGATATCTAAAGCAAAAATATTATGAAACGGGACCAAAAGCCACAAAACTGCTGGCAAAACGGTTAAGAAAACAACAAACAGTGAATAATGTATATAAGATTAAAGACCCCATCACAAATAAAACCACAGTTAACCCAGAAAACATCGAAGAAATATTCCATAATTTCTATCAAGAACTATACTCGCAACCTGAAGAAACAAATACTAAGGATATTAAAAAATTTCTATGCACATTGGACTTGCCATCAATAGGAAATCAACAAAATGAAAAGCAGAAATAACAACACAAGAGATTAGAGATGTGATTAAGTCACTTAAAAACGGTAAATCACCAGGTAGTGATGGATACCCCTCTGAGTTTTATAAATTGTTTATAGAAGAACTCACGCCACAGCTCCTAAAGTCATTTAACTGGACGTTGAACAACAACAAAATACCTCCATCATGGAACGAAGCCATTATTTCAGTCATTTTAAAGCCAGGGAAAGATAGAGAACAATGCGGAAACTATAGACCAATCTCTTTATTAAATGTAGATTATAAAATATATACAACAATTATATGTAAACAAATAAAGACATTCTTGACGGAATTGATAGAAGACGATCAAACTGGTTTCATAGAGGGACGCCAAACACATGACAATATCAGGAGAACAATACATATAATTAATCAAATACATAAAGAAAAGAAAAGCGCAGTAATAATGAGTTTAGACGCAGAAAAAGCATTTGACAGGGTTAACTGGAAATTCCTATATAGTGTGCTGGAACGCTTTGGGTTTAACGAAAATTCAGTACAATGCATAAGGACGCTGTATCAAGAACCTGTGGCAAGAATCAAGATAAACGGTAGCTTAACAGACAAAGTAAATATACAAAGATCAACCAGGCAGGGATGCTGCTTATCGCCCACCTTGTTTTCTCTGTTCATAGAGCCACTGGCTCAAGCGATACGACAAAATAAGAAATTAAAAGGTGTAACAATAAAGGGAGCGGAACACAAGATTGGGCTATTTGCAGACGATATTATAGTTTACCTTGAACAACCAGATGAATCAATAATGGAAATGATGAACTTGATAGAAAATTTTGGAAAATTATCAGGATACAAGATAAACATAACAAAAACACAAATACTGACATTCCACTATAACCCTCTAAACCAGATAACTGATAAGATCAAACTAAACTGGAAACAAAAAGAAATAAAATACCTTGGAGTGAACATACCTAAAGATCTAAGCAAAATCTATAAAGCAAACTGTGATAGGTTGGAACAAGAAATAAAAAAAGATACTGACAGATGGTCAATCTTAAATATGGATCTGAATTCAAAAATTGAGACAGTCAAAATCAGCATACAACCTAGATTACTTTACCTCTTCCAGGCTCTACCAACAGAGATTCCAGGTGCCCAGTTCTCAAAGTGGGACAGGATGATATCGAGATTTGTTTGGGGAGGTAAAAAGCCAAGAGTGAAATATAAAACTCTCCAGTTACCAAAAGAGAAAGGAGGCATGGGCCTACCGAGTCTAAAGGAATATTACTACTCAGCACAAATAAGATATATCATATGTTGGTGCGACGAAGGATATGAGGCAAAATGGAAAGAAATGGAAAAGGAAATTGAGGGACTCCCAGTACAAAGCATAACAGGAGATAAAGATGCATATAAGCAAATCAAACAAATAGACCCAATCACTAAATTTACTTTGGAACTGTGGTATAAAATAGTACAAAAGTATAATATAAAGGAAGACATAAAACTATTGAAATGGGTAGCATTTGACAGTCAGTTTGAACTGGCAAAGCAAGATAGAGGATACAAAAATCTGGTGAACAAGGGAATCACAGCATGGGGCAATATCGGAAAAAAAGATCTCGGGAGCTTTGTAAACATCAGAAGAAAATTTAAACTAGAAAGATCGGAATTCTTCAGATATCTGCAGATGAGAGACTATTATATGAAGAAGATTAGGCATAACCTCCAAACAGATGTGAGCGAGATTATACAATTCATTTTAAGCTCATATACAGGAAATAAAATAAGAATTATTTCAAAGCTATATCAGAAACTTATGGCAAACAAACACTCAAGTAACTATATAAAGGAGAAATGGGAGAAAGAGCTAAATTTAAACATAACAGAAGAAAGCTGGCAGGAAATATGGAAAACACAGCACACATCAACAAATTCAAGGACATGGAGGGAATTTGGATGGAAAAACCTGATTCGCTTTTTCATTACACCACAGATTCAAGGAAAATATACAAATACCCAATCTTTATGCTGGAGGGGATGTGGGGCTCAAAATGCAGACCACTCACATATGTTTTGGAAATGCTGCAAAATCTCATCATTCTGGAAATCTATACATGTGACAATACAGAGGATATTAGGATATAATATACCAATGAACTGTAACCTGATGTACTTATGTGATCTTAAAAGAGACAATGTAATACAGGCTGAGGACAGATATCTAGTTAAAATCTTGTTGATTGCATGTAAAAAAACAATCACAAAAAAATGGCGATCAGAAGTTCTTCCTGACCAAGAGCAATGGACTGACATTGTTGAGGACATACGTATGATGGAAAAACTAACATATCGACAAAGAATGCAAGAAGGACTATGGGAAAAAAAATGGCGGAAATGGACACACTACAAAGTGCAACAACGAGACAGAAATTGAAAGAATAACCAAAGACGCTGGAAAAACCAGAAGAATTAAGAGATGGAAACTAAAAACTTGATTCTCCATCATTTGTCCCCCCCCCTTTTTTTTTTTCTTTCTTACTCTAGCCCCTTTGTTTTTAAATGTAGACTGTGATCTGAATGTAATATATATGATGAAAAATGAATAAAAATCTAAGTTACAAAAAAAAAATTAAAATTAGTGAAATCAAAATTAAATGAGAGTACTGCCAAATGTTAGTAAAATAGTTTTTCTTCAAAAAATATACTCAACAGTAAAAATATACTTCAATAGATGACTCAATAAATAACAAGAGAAAAAGTTAAGAGTACATGTATTTGAGTAACTCATAACTATCCACCTCCGCTGTAGATGCACTCAAATTCAAAAGAACAGAAATACATTTTTATTAAAAGTATGTTTTGAAATTAGTTGGTCCAACAAATCAAAGAAAACCTCACCTGATGTAACATGGACATAGAGTTGACCTTGTTTCCTCCCACACATGTTAGCGGCCTCACACTGATAGAGGCCATTCATGTCCAAGGTCATGCTCTGAAATTTCAGTGTTGCTCCCTCCATGATGGCATTATGAGGCAGAGACTGACCAGATCTGTGGAACAAATAAAGTGAATAAGGCTATGAATTAAATTAATGAATAAAAAAAAATATCAAACTACATTTACACGTGTAACCATTTGTTTATATAGCATAAGTATGTTGCAACTTTCTCCATCTCTGTTAACTCGGCTGCAACGTTCAACCAAGTCACATTTTTTATTTATTTATTTTACCTTTATTTAACCAGGAGGTCCCATTAAGATCAGAGATCTCTTTTGCAAGGGAGACCTGGCCAAGGTAGCAGCCTTACAGAATCAAAACCACGTGAAACATCATCACTCTATTAAAGCAAGAATGTTTATAGGACATCATAGGACGACCTATGATCTCTGCCTGAACATCATAGGACGTCCTATGAACTCAGGCATCATAGGACTTGCGATGCCGTCATAAAGCTATGATGTCTATATGACGGCACATAGACAAATGTGTCTTTATGATGTCATATGACTCAAAATTGGCAAGGTGAATAAGTCACAGGGCCAGTCTGTTTTCTGCACGTTGTGCAAAAAAGGGGGTTAGCGTGCACCTTTGGAAATATATTTTTAATTGGTATCATTAGATGGAAAAATATGTGTAGAAAATGGTTTGCTATGTTACCAGTTGCATAAATTGTCCCACGTGACTTTTTTATGCAAGTTTAGCATAGGACCTCGGGAAACTATCAAATCTCAATTTTAGGGGTAGGGAAAATACAAATTAGCATATCTTTAGATTGCAACATCACAGCTACATGTAATACCACTCAAAATGTTCGGAATGATCTCGGCTTTCCATTGGTGGGTAAATATCAAAATTCGGTGCAATAATTAGGTCAGCAGAGGGCAAAAGGTCGCCAAAATAGGTCATTGCTGAAAATTTTGCATCGTGTCAATTAAAGCTTATGCCAGCCCCCCAGTGGTTCATTCAACAGTTTTAATGGCTAGATATTGTCGACAGGATGCAAATTGATCACTTTGATGTGACAAAACAAGATTATCTTATAAATGGCTCATACTGTACGAACATCTGTTTTATCCATTTTTACGAAAGCTAAAATATGGGGTAAGGGAAACTAAAATGCACATAACTTTTGAACCACACAAGATAAATGCGATATCTACCACTCATCTTGACCGTCTTGCATTCCGCTATTCATTCATACAAAGTTTCTGCAGATGGGGCCAGAAATGGGGTCACCAGAGGTCAAAAGGTCACAGATTTGAGACACGGTGGGTGTATAAAATAATAATAAACTTTATTTATACTGAATAACTCAGCCATCAACAACCTGGAAAACCTTTTTGATCCATGCTATGTTTACGACTTTGGTGTCAAGACCATGTTTGTAGGGTCAAAGTACATTATTAGACCAGTCTCAATATGAATGCTTGGCATGTTTACATGGCAGTATTACCTTTCATCCCTTGATCATTATACACCATCGTCACTTTCCTCTCCAGAGTCAAAGTCAAAGCACTGTCAGCACTGTTGACAATGTTACTCCCATGCAAATTTGTTGTGATTTTGAATGAATTTTGTTCAGGTTGTCCCACTCACAATGGAATACCTCATTTCCCTCTCCAGTCACAATTTGGTGTGTCAGAAAGTTGGAGACTTCATCAAGGGCCTTGGCCAGGGCAGTTTCCAACTCCAAACCAAAATTATAGCTCTCAGAGTGGCCAAGTAGGTTCAAAATCTTTGTGAGCTGCTTGCTACGGAACAAGTGTCTTACAGTCATACACAGGAGCACATGCTTTGGTAACTTCCATTTTCCTCCTGACACTGCCCGGCATATGTCTTGCCCAATGGAACTGACAAGAAGCTTCATCTTCTCACTCATATCCATCTCTTCCTTTCCGTACAGAACTATGTTAAGGAAGTGGATGAGATCCGAAGGTAAAAGCCTATCACAACTAAGCTCCATGTCATCAGACGTTGGTGGCCATGGTAGACTTTGGGACTGTCCAAAAGCTTGTTGAATGTTACTGCGAAGAAGAAGTGCGGCATTTTCAAACTTATCCTCGCTTCCAAGATTGTAAGCTTGTGCAAAAGCATCAACAACAGTGATCTTCGAACTGTAGACAAGCCAGAATGAAATTGCACCAGATTTATCTGGGATGATTTTCATAAAGGAAACATGCTGGATTGGGTCATTCTGCAGGCGTTTCAGTAGTTTTTCACAGCGATAGTTCTCATTCTCATACCCATTTCGTTTCAACTCTTCGATGAACAGCAAGCGCAAAGAACTTAGCCGTACAACCTCATATTGCTGGACGACATGAATCTGAATATGGTCCCGTACTGATGCCAGAGCCTTCTCATGGGCAATTAGCATTTCGCTGTGCTTCTGTTCTTTAGCTCTGTTGATCCCACGCTCGTAGTTAGAGAAAGTTGTACGGAAGGACTTAAAACATGACTCATGGTGCTTGGCCTCAGCAGAGAAAAGATCAACACCTTTCACCAAGCGATGTAGTCGAGATAGACCCAATTTTTCTGCCTTTGATTCGATTTGCTCCCAAGCATTGTCTTTGTTCCTCCAAGATGAGAACAGTCGAGGCCGCTCAGTTTTTCGGTCAGGTCCTTTAATCTCTACTTTTTCACAGAAAATGCACTCGCGTGGGAAGAGAGGACCTGGGGTAGATCGTTTGCGGGGTGAACGTAATGCCGAGGTTGATGCCTTTGGTTCATTGTCTTGTCCATCTCCAAGACGATCCAAGTTGTAGGTAAAACACTGATAACACTTACGGTGATACCCAATGCTTTCCAAGTCATCAGGGAGGGCTGCAGAAATCTGGTCACATACAGATTGCATATGATGTGGCGAATCATGTGGCTGGTGGAGACGGCAGTCCCGAATACCATGAAGGTACTGTAGTTTTTCAGCTGCAGTTCCTTTGACGTTACTTAATTTTGTGAAAGGGCCATGATCAGATAAAGATGGCACATGAAGCATGCATGTGGCATGGGTGGGCTTTTTGCGAGAAGGCTTTGGAGATGCTGCAGCAGCACTTCCATCACGTTTTCGTTTCGGCATTTTGGCCTCTTTCACATGTTATTCTGAAATGAAGAGTAGGACTATAGCATCAATACCAAAATATCTCTGAGTTTTAGTTTAGAAAAAAAGAGAATTTAAAGTATCCCTAACGAAAAGTTTTCTTTTTTCCACTACATAAATGTGAACACGTTTAGTTTGTTCTTTTTTCCCTCGATAAATGAGAAACCATCAGAGACATTCCCTTGTGTCTTTTGTTTGGTTTACATTGCAAAACAAGACCCTGTGGAAGATTACATTTGTAACCAGGTTATCCAATAAAGTATTATTATGGACATTACCTGGAAATCCTGATTCGCCGAGTCACTGCTATGAAATGAGAGGGATTAAAGTGTACGCCAATAAGCCTACTGACTTGAAAGCTGCTACTTTGAAATTTGTAGTACAACTTGTATCGTCTTATTATATGGATGTGTGGGTCTCATACAAAATTGGTGCTTTGACTTTTGCAGATACATGTGTTTCAAAAAGGTTCTTTGTGGGTATACACCCACCATGGAGATAAGTTTCAGAAACTTAAAGAGTTTTCCAGTATAAATACAGAATATTATTTTATATACCCACCTTGTCTCAAATTTGTGACCTTTTGAGCTCTGGTGACCCCATTTCTGGCCCCATCTGCAGAAACTTTGTACGAATGAACAGCGGAATGCAAGACGGTCAAGATGAGTGGTAGATATCGCATTTATCTTGTGTGGTTCAAAAGTTATGTGCATTTTAGTTTCCCCTACCCCATATTTGAGCTTTCGTAAAAATGGATAAAACAGAAGTTCGTACAGTATGAGCCATTTATAAGATAATCTTGTTTTGTCCCATCCAAGTGATCTAGTTGCATCCTGTCGACAATATCTAGCCATTAAAACTGTTGAACAAACCACTGGGGGCCTGGCATAAGCTTTAATTGACACGATGCAAAATTTTCAGCAATGACCTATTTTGGTGACCTTTTGCCCTCTGCTGACCTAATTATTGCACCGATTTTTCATAATTACCCACCAATGGAAAGCCGAGATCATTTCGAACATTTTGAGTGGTATTACATGTAGCTGTGATGTTGCAATCTAAAGATGTGCTCATTTGTATTTTCCCTACCCCTAAAATTGAGATTTGATAGTTTGCCGAGGTCCTATGCTAAACTTGCATAAAAAAGTCACGTGGGACAATTTATGCAACTGGTAACATAGCAAACCATTTTCTACACATATTTTTCCATCTAATGATACCAATTAAAAATATATTTCCAAAGGTGCACGCTAACCCCCTTTTTTGACTAGACTAAACAGATTTCTGCAGCCATGGCCAATTCTCTGTTGCTGCGAGCAGAGTTGCCAGATCAAGCAGTCTTCAGATTGTTGCTCAAGATGAAGAAACTAAGAGTCGCTTTCTCAGCAATGTCGTTTTTAAAGTGCTGACACAGTAAAAATGTGTGACCTTGAAGAATGCCAGTCTACACTATAAATGTGTAAAATGCCAAGCAAAGCGCTGATTTTCTCCGGGTGCTCCAGTTTTTTGGTTTCTACGGGCATGGATGGGCCTTCCTGAACAGGGTCAAAAGCCACTTTTTGCTCAGATCTATTTTCATGATCCTGCCCATGAACTGGAATTACAACGCACCTATCCCTCAACCAGTGGTCTGAATTAAGAAGAAGACGACCCACCACATGGAGAGCAATAGAATGAGGAGAACTGCTGCACGTCAGAAAAGATGCCATAAGCATGAAACACCTCAGGTTCCAGCAGTACGTCGCAGGCATGACTGTGAACAACACAGCTGTCTGAGACAGGAGACCCTTCAGCAACAGGCATGCAGAAATACTTGCTTATACTTGGTTTCTACGGGCATGGACGGGTATGTGCAGGTATGTACTAGTTTATATAATCACAAACCAACAATAAAACAGAACGACAGCTATTCAAGCACAGTAGCCTATCAAGAAAAACAATGGCATTCCTCCCATACTGCATTTTTTATGATACTTTTGAAGTCATTAATAGATATGAATGTTTTTAATTTAAGAACTTTTTGGAAATTATTCCATGACCATGGTGCATGGTAGGAAAACACCGTTTTGCCAAAGTCTGTCAAAGCCCGGGGGACATTTAACCACATTCAACCACTTGGAGGTACGGAGATGGTAACTAGTAGAGCTGACAGAGAGAAGAGTATTGAGGTATTCTGGGAGTTTACCCAGCAGAGCTTTGTGGATGAACATATACCAGTGTTGTTGTCTGGGAATAGTTAATGTCCATCCGACTAAACCACAGAGAATGCAGTGGTGAGTGAGAGGTTTTGCATTTGAAATGAGACGTAGAGGAGCATGATATACTGAATTGAGGCTCCTTAGGCTGCATGCATGTACAGTATATCATCAAAATCAGTCACAGACAGGAAGGTGGCTTCCACATGACCTGTATCAATAAAAAGATCTTCCTGCCTTGAGCTACAATAAATCAACAGTTGCGCTACACAAGTTACTGGGAATGTACACAAAACATAAAGCAAAAAATCAACACCAATAATGTCTTGCACATTTCTGACATGGTAATATTATTATTATTTTGTTGCTGTTGTTGCACTATTTTATTTTGTGGACACGAACAACACATCAATCAAAACACAAAAAATATAACTAGGCCGTCAATGACACAGTCACTCATTCCGGCCTGATGAAATCACGCAGAGTGCGTGGCACCCCTAACCTTGACCTTAACCACAACTTGGATGCAGACCCACCTGCAGATCATTGCGTGTGAGTCTGGTGAGCATTGAGGCAAATGCTTAGGAGTAAAGACTCCCATGACATGTGCACAGATGGACAGACAGTAAGTACGCCATTGCATAAGCTCCTTTCAGCTTTGCCAGAATGAGCTAAAAACCGTTAGATCTTTGCCTTGGCCTGGTACTGTTCAAACAAGCTGCGTAACTTCTATACATCCAAATCAACCCTATCAGGCTAAAGATCTCTGGAGATGTGCCATTGTAGTACTTGACCGACACAAAACCTTTTATTTCAGCTTCAAGAGTAATTAGGCGAGACGGTCTGTCACCAGTCTTTTCAGTTTCATTTTGTTGATTTCACAGTCACAAGTAAGACAAGCAGTGACCAGCCTTCATTTAATGAAGCAGTTCTTACACTTTCAGAATTTGAACTTGCCTGATCGCCTCAAATTTCAACATTATGCTAATGCTACTGGACCATAACTACTCACTTTTTTCATCCACCCCTTATTTTCTTAGCCAAGTCACAATTCTCAGGCTGCAAAGGTCTAACCTATTGTAAGACGGGGGACGGCAGTGGCTCAGGAGGTAGAGCAGGTCATCCAATAACCACATGGTTGGCGGTTCAAATCCCACTCTCCCCAGTATCCTGCTGTTGTGTCCCTGGGCAAGACACTTCACCCCCAATTGCTCCTGGTGGGTCTGGAAGCGCCATGTTAGGCAGCATGCCACCATCAGTGCGTGAATGGGTGGATGGCAGGATCTGTAAAGCGCTTTGGTCATCAAGAGATGAGAATAAAAGTGCTATATAAGTGAACACCATTTACCATTGTGTTGTCATTTTTTTTTATTATGCCACTGTTGTTGTTTATTTGCAATATTACAGAATAAAAATTATGATTCTATATAACATTTTCCAGATACTGGTCTACAGTATGACTAACTGTTATATTCATAATTATACAATGGTTAGTTCTGACCAAGCAAGTTGATTCAACAACAGAGATTCCTATTATATTCCACAATAACCGCACTTGGTCGCTCCACTTCAGTGGTACTCTAACGAGCTTTAAATTATGGTAAATGTGGGTGGCTTCTTATAATATGTGAGAATTGTAAAACTTTGTTGTGTGCATTAATTTCCATAGTGAGGTGATGTTTGGCTGCCTTCACAACCCAGAAATTGTGCTTTTTGTTCTTATTTCACACCATTTGTTAACCCAGTCAGCTGCGCTTAGCATACTTTCATAATTAGTTACCCCAAACTTTATATTAGACTTCATACCATACAGTTTCTACTGAAGCCTCACATGAAATACATTTCTGACTCTTTACTTCAACTGAAGATGCTAATGACAGAGAAGCAACGAGAATATATACAAAAGCGTACGTGCCAATTACATGCTAGCTCATGACCTGTTAGCATATATTCAAATTTATTTGCCACAAAGTTTAGATTAAAATACCACAGCATGCAGTTTCTACTGATGCCCCGCAATGTAATGGTTCCTTCTGACTCTTTATCTGAAGATAGCTAAGAAGGTGGCAACAAGAACATAAACAAAATCAGAGTTAAGCAGGAGCTAACCAGCAAGCTAGCTCAACAAAAGTGACCAGACCGATGGACTCTGGAAAAGTAAGCATATAAATGATGCCTGGTAGACAATATGGGGCATTTGAAAATTTCTATGCCTAACTATGAAGGGGCAATACCAATCAAACTTGGCAGATATGTAGCCCCATCTATTCGTTGTACTTTAACCACTTGCGCTCCGTTGTTCCGCAGGCGGTCAAGTCTCTGCGTCCTAGGGCGCAGGAGGGCGCACTCGTGCGTCCTCGTGCGCTCTTGGACGCATAGTCCAGATTGTGGTGATGTAGGTGGTGTTGGCGTCCAAGCGCCACTGGAAAAAAAAAGCTGCAGACACAGCCGCGAATAGATTAGTTCATCTGATTGACCTCTCATTCGACTAATAAGAGCCTTGAATTGGGTTTCTGAAACCTTGAAGAACCAATGAATGAAAACCTAGGAAGGAGGACCCGCCTACTGTGAATGCAGGAGCCAATTGAAGCACAGAAGTTCGGGCTGGGTGAAGAGAGATTTACTGTTGCAGCTGATGAAAAAAAAGGACGCTGGACGAACCTGCTACAGATCCAGCAGCATGGAGAGCACCCACAAGTGGGACCTGCACTCATTCCAGCAGAAGAGACGTTTAGGATTCTCTTCTGTCATCATAGACCGACGGAGGCCGACGATAAAGGTCGTAAATCATTCACCAAAACCGCAATATTGGAATTATGTTTTGACCGGGATCCACGAGCAGACCAGCGTCGCGTTCATCTGACAATGGGGAAGAGAAGTTCGCCAGGACTCTGCTGCTGTGAAGAGGTAAGGTGTTATAAGCTAAATTATTATTTCTCCCTGAAAACTGTAATCCAAAAATGACTTTTGACTGATCGGTAAATTACAACTGTACGGCGCACGAAGTACGTGCGCCGCGATAAACGGTTCATTTGCCGTGTTCGGACCGTGAACGCCCCCCCCCCCCGCTCCTCCCGGTCTGCGGGGGGAAGCCGCTGTGACAGCGTTGCTGTGGAAACATGCAACGAGTGTAATCCGTCATGTAGCGAGGGCCGAACTCTGTCCTTTGTAGCGGGGGGGGGGAC
Source organism: Pholidichthys leucotaenia (assembly GCA_020510985.1). Lineage (NCBI taxonomy): Eukaryota > Metazoa > Chordata > Actinopteri > Cichliformes > Pholidichthyidae > Pholidichthys > Pholidichthys leucotaenia. The sequence continues at coordinate 70,957,762 of CM035843.1, forward strand.
AACCCCCCCCACACACACACACACAGTAGCGAGGGGGGGAAGCCGCTGTGACAGCGTTGCTGTGGAAACATGCAATGTGTGTAATCCGTCATGTAGTGAGGGCCGAACTCCGTCCCCCCCCCCACACACACAGACACAGCCCTGAATGTGACCTTTCATTACAGCCCAAAATGAAGATTCTACATTGAATTATTCAAAAGTTACAGACGTTTTTCCAAACTGTGCCATTTGGCACAATTTGGCACAGTTCAAAAACGCCTGGGAACAGCCTGAGAACAAAGCTGTGTAAAATATTCATTTTTTGTGGTATTGTTACAAAATTTGGACCTCAGCTGGATAACACTTGGTTCTACATTTCTGTTGCATTTTCCAGCTGGATCGGACAGCTGTGTGTTATTTGCAAGCATTTGTATCCAAAAAAACACCGTGGCCAAATTTATTTTCTTCAAGTTCAGTATGTTTAGATGACTGTAACTCAGTGGCCGGAGCACGTAGAGAGATTATGTTTTTTTTGCCAAAAAATTCAAAGTGTTTTCTTTTTGGCGTTTTTAGGAAAATTGCCCGGAGTGCAAGGGGTTAATTACGCCAGCTGATTTTCAACAGTTTCCTTTAAGATCGACACATTCAGCCAATGGTGCTCTTAAGGCCTCTACATACTCTGCAAGAACAGAGAAATTTTTTCTTTTTCTTAAGATGGCAAGAACAAGAACAAAGTTCTTTCTGGCCAGGACATTTCAAACTTCATAAGAAACTCAAGTGCAGATCTCCTGGGAAATTCAAATTTTTTGGCCAGTCACACAAAAAGTTCTTGGACACCACGCAAGAAAAAAGTTCTGCCACGATGGTGTGTCAAGAACAAGTTGCAAGAACTTCCAAATCAGGGCTGCAAGAACAAAATGATGTAATTTTGATCTTGCAGCCCTTGGGGAGAGAACAAATTTCTCTGTTCTTGTGAAGTATGTATAGGCCTTAAAGCTTCAATATCATTTCTGTGGAAGGTTTCATCCTTCGCAGAGGTGATGCATCAATAGAGGGCGCAAGTGCGCCGCCCCCTTAAAATACTCAGAGATAAAAATATATCCTAAATAAATCAATCATGATATGCAAAATAAATGAGGGACATAGCATGCCCTTCTGTAGTTGATATGTAAGCTTCTGTAGCAGTAGCCATTTTAAATAACATTTCAATAGGTAGGCTTGCTTTATAGACCACTTCCTGGTTAAGGCCGCCGGTCAAAAAGCATTGAAGCCAGCAAACTTTTTTGCCCCATTTGAGCAGCAGCAGCTTTTCATTGGGCATCCAAAACTCGATTCTGGGACACATATCTGAACGCCCTGGAGCCATTTGTAAGGGTTTTTTTTTGTATTTTTATCTTAATGTGATTGGGAGTAAAGGTTGTCAATCATCAGCTACCTTCCGCTTGCCAGGAAACACAGAGCAGCTAGCAGAGCGGCTAGCTTGAGAAAACTTGGTTGTTTCATTACAACAAACACCATTTTGATGTGGAAAAAAACAGGATAAAGGAGCTGGGACCCAATCATCCAGATTTAATCATCCAGCAACAGACCAAAGATTGCAGGAGGACTTATACAAGGAGTTTCTCTCAGAACCATAAAAGGATTGCTGCAGAGGTGAGTTTGTGTTGTAGAAAGTTCAGAAAAAAATGGCTAGAATTGTGAATCTAAAATTCAAATTAAAGATCACAAGTTCATCCAAGGAATTTAAAACTATAGAAAACAATAATAAAAGTTAAAGAAGAGGCTTCTATGTCTATAAGTGCAATAGATGCAGTATTTTCCTCAAAAATGTTTATTTTGAATTCAGAAATCGTACTTCTTCAATATAAACCAAAACCACAAGTAAAGCCACAAAAAGAGGTCTACTTTAGTTTGACAGGAACCAAATCTCCTTGGTTTGAGAAGATACAAAGTGTAAAATTTATCATTTAACCAAGTATAATCTGTAAACCTAACTGGAATATAAGTAGAGGTGAGTGTAGTAACCAGAAATTGTACTTAAGTAAAATTTGTGTTACATTAATAACATGAATATAAGAGTAGTTTCCAAAAAATACTTAAATGAGTATCTTCTGAAAAAGTTACTTAAGTAGTAAGAACTTACTGATTTTGGTGGGTTTTTTTCTAAGAAATTGTTACCTCCGCCAAGGAGGTTATGTTTTCATCGGCGTTGGTTTGTCTGTCTGTCTGTTTGTTTGTTAGCAAGATAACTCAAAAAGTTAAGTATAGATTTTCATGAAATTTTCACAGTTTGTCAGAAATGGGGTATCCTACAGATGATTAGATTTTGGTGGTGATCCGAATCACCGTCCACAAGAAAACCGCCATTACACAAAATGCCATTTTCGTGAATAACTACTGAACCACTAATCCTATCATTGTCAATCCAATTGCTTGTCATACGTTTTCATGGTCAAGGAATCTGAAAATGTACACACAAACACTGTATGGGGGGGAACTGTGGTGCTTGGCGGAGGTCTGCGCTCTCCGAGTGCTTTTCTAGTTACTCATGTATCTTGTGGTTTTTCATTCATCTGTAAGATTTTAGTCATAAATTTGAAACTTCCTTTTATAACCTTTAATAATTTTTTTCATATGTTTCTGATTGTTTCCTTGTATTTTTCTAAATTTCACTAGTAGCTAGCCCATTCATGCATTCCTGCCATCTAGTGGGTATACATAGTAAGTGTTAAATGTGAAATCCTTTGTTAATAATGTGATTTTTCTTTATATCGCAGCAGATTTTATTGGATATTCTTAATCAGTAGTATTCACATTTTCACATTTGATCCAGGTGAAGGTTCTTGAAATAACTTTTAAATCAAATAACACTGTTTTACTTAAGAGAATAACATTAGTTTTCCTTTTAAAAACTTAGCTGTTGCCAGTAGGTCTATAAAGTTGGCCATTTTTTTCCTCGGTATTATTTTTAAAAAGCCTCCCTCTCCCCGTAGGTCTGTGATACCATTCTAGGACACACCAGGAAACATTTTGCATTTTCAGACCTCCTGGTCAGTGTCATGTTGCTTCAGGGCGAACGGTTTGAAGAATATCGCAAGGCATTCCCTGCAGTTGCACTGAGCTGCACTTTGAAGGCATTTCCAGTGCTCAATGGAAGCAAGCTGAAGACAGAACTAACCCAGGATTTACAGTGACTTCGGATGCAGTACGTTATGGCTGCGATCTGGCCTCCGCAGCAAATAGATCCCATTCGCGTCAATTTTCTAATCTCCACCTGGTCCAGACCACTACGGAACGAATCCGACTTGTCAGCTAATGAAACGCAACAATTCTGACAGATGTCGGATACAATCCGCAAAGAAATCACGCGGTATCTCGCAGTATTTAATAGCCATTTGATCATTAAAAATACTTTAAGGATCGCTCGTTATTTTCTGAGGTCTACACCCCCACCACTATGTCAAAGAAGGTAAAAACTTGACTTTACATACAAACGCTTCATAGAATTAAAATTAACAGGCTACTTACGTTTTATTCAGAGCCTAAAAATCCAGGTGGGGAGCCGTTACATCACACTTCCTTGTTGTCATCACGTGATCGCAATCGGTTCATCTCGGTCACTCTTGGCACTCTCGGGTCTTTCTCGAGATCTCGCGTTATTTTGTATAATTCTGGCAGGATCTTGTATTTCAAACTCTGTTCTCATCCATGCCACTGCAAAACACAAATGGATTTGGTATGGACAAACCCAAGGGGCTATCCGCACTGCATCTGCAATGTACCGCATCTGGAGTCAGTGTAAATCCTCCTCTACAGACTCCTCTACAGCAAGGATGAAAAATCCTGTTGTGGTGCTGTGGATCCGCTTCACTTTTTCATGGAGAATAACCTGTCAGGGGGTATTCTCAGACACAGTTACACTCCTGAAAATTATCACAACACCTATGACCACCGTGGAGGCTGAAAGGTGTTTTTGGACACTGAAAAGGATTAAAACATTCCTCAGGAGAGACTGAATGCCTTAGCCATTCTCTCCATGGAAAAAAGCTTGTGACTGACATGACTGACTTTAACCAGAAGGTCATAGAAAAATTGGCTAGCTTGAAAGACAGGAGAGCTAAATTTCTGAACAGATAGTGGGCACTACTACTGATGCTCATGCAAGAACTATTAGTACAAACAGATTTGTTCATAAATGTGACAGTTGATTGATTTGGTGAATCCTACAAGTTCACATGATCTGTTGTATCTTGAAATTTAGTACAGATACTAACAAAATTTAGAAGTGGTCCAGACTAGTTGTAAAATTTTTGTGTAAATAGTTAGCTGTTATTTAACGAGCAGGAGCTGTGAGTGGAGAAACCTTGGTTACTGCAGCTCCGCTCTGATGGGCTGGACATGTCTTTCGCATGTCTGATAACCGCCTTCCTAAGCAAGTGCTCTACAGTGAATTACTGCATGGGAAACAGAAGTGTGGTGGCGAGGGATTACATTATAAAGACGTCCTTTAACACCACATGAAGCGTGCGGAGATTGACACTGATACCTGTGAACAGCAAGCCTCATCCAGAAAAACATGGCATGGTGTATTACAAAAGGTAACCAGAATTGTTGAGGAGAAGCGGGAATCCAACTATATGTCAGCTCATGATCGGCGCCACTCCATCCCTGGCGTTAGTGACTTCACTTGTAGCAAATGCAAACGGCCATGTAGATCCAAAGCCGGTCTAGCAGCTCATCTGTGAGCCTGCAAGAACAAACCTACATAGCATACTCTCCCTCCTTTCTCTCGTCCTCATCGAAAACGATCACTGCCATTGATCCTCGGCATCTAAGTGATCATTAACAGCAGACCTAACATTTGCATGAGTCAGAAAATGCTTTCCTGCCAATTAATTCTTCATTTATATATATATTTATATATATATATATATTTATATATTTATATATATATATTTTATAGTAATATGTACATATGTATATTAGCTGCTCTTGCTTGCTTTTTTTGCCTTCTGATTGTTGCTCTGAGTGTTGCTATCCCTGTGCTGTTGCAATCCTGGAATTTCCCCGTTGTGGGACTAATAAAGGCTTATCTTATCTTATCTTATCTTATCTTATCTTATTTGTCGGAACAAGTGATAATCGGATGGTGTCAAGTCAGGGAAGTAAGGTGGGTGCAGACTGAGTTTAAAGCCAAAGTCACAGTGCAGCATAAGTGACTAAAAATGTGTGAGCTGGTGCACTGTCATGGTGATGGACACCTTTTGGGAGCTTTCCTCATCATTTTTTTCTTGACACAGGCTAGCAGGTTTTCAGGAAGGCAGCCACTCATGAGGGTGAAGTGGATCTGGAAGAGTATCAGTCATTGGATACATCAGGAAGTGTACTGGGGATGTTACCACCACCAGGGCAATCACTGTCCAGGCTAATCAGAAACCATGGGCGAATGCAGAGGTCCACTCTCTGCTGAGGACCCAGAACACAGCCTTCATGTCTGGTGATGAGCAATCACTCGGGGAAGCAAGAAGGAACCTGATGGCGGGCATCAAGAAAGCAAAACTCTCCTACGCTGAAAAGAAATTGAGGGCAACTTCTTCTCAAAGGACCCACGCAGCATGTGGAGGAGAATTAAGAGCATCATAGAATATAACAGCAGAGGGGGAAGTGTCCTCGAGATCCTTCTCTTCCTGATGCCATTAACTGCTTCTTCGCTCGCTTTGAGGCCTCTCCCTGCACCCACCACATCCCCTTCCCTGAAGAGCTGCCACTCAGCGTTACCACCGAGGAAGTCAGGTGATTGCTGCAGAGTGTTAACCCTCAGAAAGCTGCTGGCCCTGCCATCACCCCAGGGCTGATCATAAGTCACTGCATGTACCAGCTGATGACAGCCAACATCATTCTCATTCCAAAGTCTTCAGCAGCTTCAGGCCTGAATGACTATCACCCAGTGGCTCTCACTCCAGTAGTTACACTTGCAATCAAAATCATTCAACCCCCACTGCAGATTAGGTTAACTGGCAAAATGTACAAACAAGCAGCTGTTTGCACTAAACAAATCAAGCAAGATCAATTTAAACAGCTCAACACAATTAATATTACAAGTGGTTTCTCCACACGCTGCAGGTTTCTAGTGTCAGAGGAAGTGAAGCAGCCCCAGAGCATCATTGAGCCACTGCCATGCCTCACTGTAGGCAGGGTGTTCTTTTCAGCATATGCTTCATTCTTCCTCTTCCAGACATACCATTGCTCCATAGGCCCAAAAAGTTCCAGTTTTGCTTCATCGCTCAACAGAACAGAATCCCCAAACCTCTTTGGCTTATTTATATGGGTGGTTTTTTTTGGAGGGGGGGGGGATTCCAGTGCACTATATCAGGGGTATCCGACTTTCAAGCGCTCTCTCTTTTTCTGTAATTTGCAGATGTCGGTTTCGTTTTTATAATATGCAAGGGAACATAAAAGAGTTTCAGACTTGCATTGCAATTTTTAAAAAAAATCATTGATTTTGCCGTTAGAATCGAAACTATTGGTCGTGTCCCCTTATTTTTCCAAGTTTTTGTGTGACATGAAAATTGCATCAATTTCAAAGTACTGTAAAGTGATCTCTGAGTAACTCTTTCTACTCATTTATGCAAGAGATAACAGAGTTGTAATGCAAATTCAAAATAAAACATTCCCCAATGTGATCGGATCTATGGTTTTTGTACGGCGACCCCTGCAAATTTACTCGTACGACGTAAATTTCCGTGTCCCCGAATCTACGCAGCAACATGCAAGTTATTTGGTAAAGTAACAAGAAAAAAGGAAGTGCTGATGCTTTTCACTTTGCACCTTTCAAATCCCAAACCATACACGTAAAAAGGAGATCAGTCTTTGTGAAGCTCAGATGTAGAATATTTCAATAAAATCTCAAACATTTATGACACATCGAATATGGTGTCCTTTAAAAAATTTACGTCTTCGGTCTTGGTCGGCCGCGCGCAGCCCCGTCTGGCGAGGTGACCGCCCTGGGAAAGCACTTTTATTTTCTCTACCCCGGATTTGCTCAACCCATGTGGAGAGGATTAACCGTGGTCACTTTATATTGAAGTTACCGAAGGTCCAAACTTCCGTGTCCCGCATTTACGCCTTTTGTGATTTTACGTCTTATCCAACAAACAGGGAGAATTTGAAGGTACAGTGGGGCAAAAAAGTATTTAGTCAGCCACCAATTGTACAAGTTCTCCCACTTAAAAGATGAGTGGGGTCTCCAATTTTCATCATAGGTATACCTCAACTATGAGAGACAAAATGAGAAAAAAAAAATCCAGAAAATCACACTGAAGGATTTTTAATTAATTAATTGGTAAATTCCTCGGTAAAATAAGTATTTGGTCAATAACAAAAGTTCATCTCAATACTTTGTTATATACCCTTTGTAGGCAATGACAGAGGTCAAACATTTTCTGTAAGTCTTCACAAGGTTTTCACACACTGTTGATGGTATTTTGGCCCATTCCTCCATGCAGATCTCCTCTAGAGCAGTGATGTTTTGGGGCTGTCGCTGGGCAACACGGACTTTCAACTCCCTCCAAAGATTTTCTATGCGGTTGAGATCTGGAGACTGGCTAGGCCACTCCAGGACCTTGAAATGCGAAGCCACTCCTTCGTTGCCCCGGCGGTGTGTTTGGGATCATTGTCATGCTGAAAGACCCAGCCACATTTCATCTTCAATGCCCTTGCTGATGGAAGGAGGTTTTCACTCAAAATCTCACGATACATGGCCCCATTCATTCTTTCCTTTACACAGATCAGTCGTCCTGGTCCCTTTGCAGAAAAACAGCCCCAAAGTATGATGTTTCCACCCCCATTCTTCACAGTAGGTATGGTGTTCTTTCTCCTCCAAACACGACAAGATGAGTTTTTACCAAAAAGTTCTGTTTTGGTTTCATCTGACCATATGACATTCTCCCAATCCTCTTCCGGATCATCCAAATGCTCTCTAGCAAACTTCAGACGGGCCTGGACATGTACTGGCTTAAGCAGGGGGGCACGTCTGGCACTGCAGGATTTGAGCCCCTGGCGGCGTAGTGTGTTACTGATGTAGCCTTTGTTACTTTGGTCCCAGCTCTCTGCAGGTCATTCACTAGGTCCCCCCGTGTGATTCTGGGATTTTTGCTCACCGTTCTCGTGATCATTTTGACCTCACGGGGTGAGATCTTGCGTGGAGCCCCAGATCAAGGGAGATTATTAGTGATCTTGTATGTCTTCCATTTTCTAATAATTGCTTCCACAGTTGATTTCTTCACACCAAGCTGCTTACCTATTGCAGATTCAGTCTTCCCAGCCTGGTGCAGGTCTACAATTTTGTTTCTGGTATCCTTTGACAGCTCTTTGGTCTTGGCCATAGTGGAGTTTGGAGTCAGACTGTTTGAGGTTGTGGACAGGTGTCTTTTATACTGATAACGAGTTCAAACAGGTGCCATTAATACAGGTAACGAGTGGAGGACAGAGGAGCCTCTCAAAGAAGAAGTTACAGGTCTGTGAGAGCCAGAAATCTTGCTTGTTTGTAGGTGACCAAATAATTATTTTACCGAGGAATTTACCAATTAATTCATTAAAAATCCTTCAGTGTGATTTTCTGGATTTTTTTTTTCTCATTTTGTCTCTCATAGTTGAGGTATACCTATGATGAAAATTGGAGACCTCTCTCATCTTTTAAGTGGGAGAACTTGCACAATTGGTGGTTGACTAAATACTTTTTTGCCCCACTGTATGTATACACATTATCACATCTTAATGTGTCATGAAAATGTAGCTGTTGATGAGTTTTGATGCGTGAAAAATACTGGAAGTGTTGAAGTTGTTTCGTGTAAAACGTGTGCCATTGCAAAGTGCATTGGCACACGGGGAAACAAAAGCCCAAGTGTCCCGTTTACGTCTCCATTTACAAGTAGTTGAAGTGAGCGCTCATCCTCAAGAGTTCCTGAACACGAATGCCGTTACGAAAATAGTTAATAGTTTCATAAACCTGACACAATTGGATAGTGATTAGTCAATTTCATGTGCAGATTTGATCAATTTTAAATTTTGCCACCAATGTCACACATTGGACCCCTAATAAATAAAAACACCCATATAGGTTTGAGCAAATTGGAGCCAACTTTTCTTGTGCTTTTGGGTCAGGAGTGGCATACGTCTTGGAGTTCGGACATGGAGGCCTTCAGCATTTAGTACGTGCCTTACTGTGGAAACTGAAACCTCAGTGCCTGGTGCCACTAAATCTTGCTGTAGGTCTTTTGCAGTCATTTGGGTGTTTTTGACCACCTGCCTCCTCAGGACTATAGTGGAAGCCGCTTATAGCTTCCTCTTTCTGCCAAGTCTAGGTAGTGTAGCCACTGTTCCTTTAGCCCAGGGGGCGGGAACCTTTTTGGCTGAGAGAGCCATGAACACCACATATTTTTAAATGTAATTCCGTGAGAGCCATACAATATGTTTAAAACTAAAAATACAAGTAAATGGACTTCCGGTTATGGCTGCCACGTGAGAAGGACGCGTCTCACTCTGCTCTGCTCCTGGAGAAAAAAAAAATCGGCAAATAACTCTCTCATTTGGGACAGAACGTATCCCAGCGTTTGGGCGAGGATATGTCGGTGAAGCCTAAGGCTGGAAAACCAGGTAGAGGAAAAAGCGAGCCGCCGAAACAGTCCAAATTAACGGACTTTCAGGTCTGTGACGCAGCAAATAAAGCTCCATATATGGCGGAGGACGCTGGCAGCGGTGCGGTGTCTGCGGGAAGCGGCGCAGATGCGCTGATGGCTGCCATGAGTTCAATGAGAGCGGACTTTTCCTCTAGATTTGATGGGATTATGGCAGCGTTGGAAGGAATGAGAAAGGAATTGGGTGACTGTGTAGAACGAATGGCGCAGATGGAGCTTCGTGTCTCTAGTGCTGAAGATGACGTCACTCGTCTTCAATTAAAGGTGTGCACTTTGGAAAAAAAAAAATGTCTGGAAGATAATATCCTGGATTTGGAATCTCCGTCGAGACAGAACAACTTGAGGCTGGTGGGTCTACCGGAGGAATCCGAAGGTCGGGACTCATGTTCCTTTCTGGAAAAGTGGATTCCGGAGGCGCTGGGCAGCGCGGAGTTGCAATCAGCAGTGGTTCTGGAAAATGCACACCGTATTGGCCCACGGAGAGATAAGGGACCACCGAGGACCTTAATTATGAAGTTTCTCAGCAACAGAGAAAGGATGAAGATCTTCAACGCTGCACGAGCTAAAGGAGAGATTAAACACCAGGACCAGCAGGTGCGGTTCTACCCAGATTTGGCCACAGGAATCCAACAATTGAGGAAGCAGTTTGATCCCGTACGTAAGGAGCTGCGCAACCTTGGGATTCGTCATGGTGTAATCTATCCTGCGAGACTGTTGACCACGTATGGGGGCAGAACCCACATCTTCAAGACCCCAGAGGAGGCGCAGGAGTTCATCAAGAAGATCCAAGAAGAGACTGGTGGGAGCTAAGCATGAACAAAATATAAGGTTGAATATTTAAGCATTTGCACAGGCATCTGACTGACTTGAAGCAAAGAGCAAGTTTACAAAATATAGATTGTATTATATATTAAAAAAAAAAACAAAAAAACTATGATGTACAAAGTTGCTAAAAATTTTGGAGTTAAGTTGGAAAACTACAGAGGAGAGTTAATGTTACGTCATTAAAAGCAGTAGAGTTAGGGTGATTGGGAGGATGAAGAAGGAGTGGCTTTGGCTGTTCCTCGTGGGTGTGGAGCGGTCGATGGCTATATCGGGAGACGGAATTTTTCTTTTGATTTTGGGGGGATCGCCACAATTGTGGGAAGGGGGAATTTGTTTGTGTGTAGTTTGTAGGATGAATGTTCAACCACTCATTTTTTTGCTTCCCTGTTTGAGCATGTTTACACTGCAAGGTAATCCCAAACTCCCTATTGATCATAAACCAAAGCGTTAATTTTAATTTAATTTCATGGAATTGCAGAGGTCTACAAAATTTAAAAAAACTTAAACAAGTTATGAATAAAATAAAAGACATGGGTTCAAAAATTGTGTTTTTACAAGAAACTCATCTAATAGAGGAGGATGTAAAAAGAATTAGGAGTAGATGGCAAGGAAGTGTTTTCACCTCATCATTTTCATCCCGAGCCAGGGGAGTTATGACTCTCATACATAAATCAGTCCCTTTTCAAGTGAAAAATGTAATTGGAGACAAATTGGGAAGATATGTAATCATTCAAGGATCTTTGCTATTAGAAAATATAAATTTGGTGAACTTATATGGTCCCAATATAGATGATCAAAAGTTCTTTGCTAATTTATTTCTTATCTTATCGTCACTTACAGGGCAGCATATAATAGCAGGGGATTTTAATTGTACATTGAATCCCGGTATAGATAGATCAACAGGACTGGACTGTACGCACAATGGATGTAGGATGACCATTAATCATTTTATGAAAGAACTGAGATTGTTAGATATATGGAGAGAAATGAAACCACAAGTTAAAGCCTACTCTTGTTATTCCAGTACCTACAAGACATTCTCATGTATTGATTATTTTTTGATTTCCACAGAATTAAGGTCCAAGATTCAAAACTGCTTTTATGATAACATCGTGATCTCTGATCATGCACCCTGCTGTCTAATATACAGTGGGGTAAAAAAGTATTTAGTCAGCCACCAATTGCACAAGTTCTGCCACTTAAAAGATGAGAGAGGTCTCCGATTTTCATCATAGGTATACCTCAACTATGAGAGACAAAATGAGAAAAAAAAAAATCCAGAAAATCACATTGTCTGATTTTTAAAGAATTTATTTGCAAATTATGATGGACAATAAGTATTTGGTCAATAACAAAAGTTCATCTCAATACTTTGTTATATACCCTTTGTTGGCAATGACAGAGGTCAAACATTTTCTGTAAGTCTTCACAAGGTTTTCACACACTGTTGCTGGTATTTTGGCCCATTCCTCCATGCAGATCTCCTCTAGAGCAGTGATGTTTTGGGGCTGTCGCTGGGCAACACGGACTTTCAACTCCCTCCAAAGATTTTCTATGTGGGTTGAGATCTGGAGACTGGCTAGGCCACTCCAGGACCTTGAAATGCTTCTTACGAAGCCACTCCTTCGTTGCCCGGGTGGTGTGTTTGGGATCATTGTCATGCGGAAAGACCCAGCCACGTTTCATCTTCAATGCCCTTGCTGATGGAAGGAGGTTTTCACTCAAAATCTCATGATACATGGCCCCATTCATTCTTTCCTTTACACGGATCAGTCGTCCTGGTCCCTTTGCAGAAAAACAGCCCCAAAGCATGATGTTTCCACACCCATGCTTCACAGTAGGTATGGTGTTCTTTCCCCTCCAAACACGACAAGTTGAGTTTTTACCAAAAAGTTCTATTTTGGTTTCATCTGACCATATGACATTCTCCCAATCGTCTTCTGGATCATCCAAATGCTCTCTAGCAAACTTCAGACAGGCCTGGACACGTACTGGCGTAAGCAGGGGGACACGTCTGGCACTGCAGGATTTGAGTCCCTGGCGGCATAGTGTGTTACTGATGGTAGCCTTTGTTACTTTGGTCCCAGCTCTCTGCAGGTCATTTACTAGGTCCCCCCGTGTGGTTCTGGGATTTTTGCTCACCATTCTCGTGATCATTTTGACCCCACGGGGTGAGATCTTGCGTGGAGCCCCAGATCGAGGGAGATTATCAGTGGTCTTGTATGTCTTCCATTTTCTAATAATTGCTCCCACAGTTGATTTCTTCACACCAAGCTGCTTACCTATTGCAGATTCAGTCTTCCCATCCTGGTGCAGGTCTACAATTTTGTTTCTGGTGTCCTTTGACAGCTCTTTGGTCTTGGCCATAGTGGAGTTTGGAGTCTGACTGTTTGAGGTTGTAGACAGGTGTCTTTTATACTGATAACTAGTTCAAACAGGTGCCATTAATACAGGTAACGAGTGGAGGACAGAGGAGCCTCTTAAAGAAGAAGTTACAGGTCTGTGAGAGCCAGAAATCTTGCTTGTTTGTAGGTGACCAAATACTTATTTTCCACCATAATTTGCAAATAAATTCTTTAAAAATCAGACAATGTGATTTTCTGGATTTTTTTTCTCATTTTGTCTCTCATAGTTGAGGTATACCTATGATGAAAATTGGAGACCTCGCTCATCTTTTAAGTGGTAGAACTTGCACAGTTGGTGGCTGACTAAATACTTTTTTGCCCCACTGTATGTAGATAAGAAATTGACAAAGGAATCAGGTAGATGGCAATTTCAGCATAAATGGCTTCAGGATGAGGAATTTGTCAAGTACACAGAAAAACAGATAGATGAGTTCTTTGACATCAATACTACACAAACATCAGCATGTGTAAAGTGGGAGGCTTTCAAAGCTTTTATTAGGGGACATATTATTAGTTATACAGGTTCAAAATCTAAGAAGACTCGAGAGGAGAGAGCCCAACTGGAACATAAAATAAAAAGTCTTCAGGAAAAAGTGTATGCAGGAAGTGATCCAAGGTTGGAGAACGAATTACTGATTTTGAGAGCTGAATATGACAAAAAATCAGCGAATAGAGCTGCCTCGAGTCTTCTAAGATTGAAACAATCTTTTTATGAACAAGGTGAAAAATCAGGAAAATTATTGGCATGGCAGATTAAACAATTAGAATTTAAAACACCAATTACCAGTATTATAAGTAACGGACAGGTAGTTATAGATCCTTTAGAAATTAATAGAGCCTTTAGAGATTACTATGAAAAATTATATGATACCAAAAATGAATCTGACTTAACAAAACTAAATGGGTTTTTGAACGAACTATCTATACCGTGTATTCCAAATGAAAACAGGGAGATACTGGAGTCTGAAATTAGTCAAGAAGAAGTTGGACTAGCCATTGATAATATGAAATCAGGAAAAAGTGCAGGACCAGATGGTCTTCCAGTTGACCTTTATAAAAAATTTAAGAATAAATTAATAAAACCTTTTTTGGAAATTGTTTTAGAAGCATTTCAAAATAGTAATTTACCATCATACATGAATAATGCCTTAATTATACTGTTGCCAAAACCAGGTAAACCCTCTAATAAATGTGAAAATATGAGACCAATAAGCCTATTAAATGCCGACCTTAAGATAATCTGTAAAATTTTAGCAAGACGAATACAAGAAATTTTACCAAATATTATTAATCGAGATCAGAATGGCTTTATAAAGTCTTCCCTTTATAAAGGGAAGACAAGGCTTCCATAATGTAAGAAGACTATTTAATATTATTTATTCTAATAAAGAAGCACCGGATACAGCTCTCCTATCACTGGACGCCGAAAAGGCCTTCGATAGAGTCGAATGGCCCTTTCTTTTTGAAGTCTTACAAAGGTTTGGACTTGGAAATAATTTCATAAAATGGGTTCAGATAATATACAATAATGCTACAGCAGAAATCCTAACAAATAACAATATTTCAAAATCAATAAAAATCAATAGAGGATGTCGACAAGGCTGTCCACTTTCACCTTTACTGTTTACTATGGCAACTGAACCTTTAGCGATGGCGATATGTTTACAGTCACAAATATATGGAATTAAAGTTGGACCAACAGAACATAAAATCTCCCTGTATGCCGATGACATAATTTTGTTTATGTCGAATCTTAAAAAATCAATTCCGACCTTGTTGAATTTAATAAAGAATTTTGGGGAAATATCAGGATATAAAATAAATAAAACTAAATCTTCAATATTAATGCTAAATGAGACCCAGAGAAATTACCCAGCCCCTGAGGTAAATCAATTCAATGTTGTAAATCAGTTTAAATATTTAGGAATCCAAATTGTGCCTAAGCTAGAATCAGTCGCCAGTGTCAATTATGAAGCCTTAATGACAGATATTAATGAGTTACTTCAGAGATGGATGTTACTACCAATGTCGATGATTGGGAGAATTAATATACTTAAAAGTAATATCTTACCTAAAATACTTTATTTATTTCAATACATTCCCTTACCACCACCTTTAGATTTATTCTCAAGAATAAAAAAAAAGTTAGTGGAATTTATATGGAACAACAGGAGGGCTAGATTACGTCTGTCTTTATTATATTTACCATTTGATCGTGGAGGTCTGAAATGTCCAAATTTTATGTTGTATTATTGGTCGGCACAACTGAGGTCTATGACATATTATTTTTCATCAAATGATCTCCCTCACTGGACTGAAATGGACTCATACAATTTACCTTTACCTCTTCCCATATTCATATACTCAGATTCGGCAAAAAAATTACAAAAACAAGTTAAAAATCCATTTGTAAAGCATATGATCAAAATATGGTGTGAAACTAAAAACTATTTAAAAGAACCACACTTACTGTCACAATTTAGCCCAATATGGGGTAATCAATATTTTAAACCAGGGAGAGCGGATGCTGTATTTAAAGTATGGAATTTAAAAGGGATTCAAAAGATTCAAGATTTATATCTGTCATGTGCAGATAACATAATGTCTTTTGAAGAGCTGAGGATCAAATTTAATCTTAATAGAACACATTTTTTTAAATATCTTCAACTTAGGAACTTTATTCGATCAAATCAAAATAATGCTCTCACCCGACCTATTTACTCATCCTTGGAAAAAATGTTGATGAAAGAAAGTAAAAGAAAGGGTATTATTTCAGAGTTTTATAACTCATTGACACTATCCTCAAGTGAAAACTCACAGAAAAGATTAAACTACTGGAAAGAAGATTTGCAAACTGAAATTTCAGAGGAACAATGGGAATTGGCTTGTACAGAAGCTCAAACCAAATCAATAAATGTACGTCTTAAATTGATACATTTTAAATGGTTAATGCGGATGTATGTTACACCGGAGGAGTTAAATAGATACAACAAAAACATACCAGATACGTGCACAAAATGCATGGAAAGTAAAGGAACCCTATTTCATTGTGTATGGGAATGTAGAATAATTAGAATGTTTTGGGAAGAGGTGAGGGTAACAATTGAAAAAATAATTTCAAAACAAATCATATTGAATCCTAAACTGTTTTTGTTGGGTCTGTACCCAGAAAAGCATAACTTTAATAAAAGTGAAAGAACATTCATAGACCTCAGTTTGCTTAATGCCAAAAAATGTATTGCACTACTGTGGAAAAAGACTCATAGACCAGATGTGACTCAGTGGTTAAGACAGATGTTAACAAACCTTCCATTAGAAAGAATAACATACATACTGAAATCAAAGGAAATTGTGTTTGAGAATATATGGAGACCTTTTATTGATTATGTAAAAAATTTAAACATAACTCTTGAAGAAGAAGGTGAATGATGTGTGTGGACCTTGTAAATTCCAAACTGGTGAACATAATATGTATACTTATGTAATGGATTGTCTAGACTAAACAGAGGAGCATTGTTGAAGACTTGATTTTGTTGGTGGTTGTTGGTGTTTTTAGTGCATTTTTTTTTTGTAGTACTTTAGTGTTAGTATTTGATTGTTTGTGTCATGTTTGTTAAAAAAAAAAGGTTCAATAAAGATATTGTGGAAAAAAAATACAAGTAAATGTGTGCATTTTATGTAATTTCAACACTTTTAAAGTACAATAAGTCTCTGAATTCTTTTTAATAACATTGTTATGCTGTTGCTAATCAATGATGAGTATTTCTTACCATTAATGCGACTTCTGGTGCTCAATATTGGCTGAGCCTGGAATACCCGGATGTGCAGCGGCTTTTGGGATATTCAAATTCAAACGTTTATTTCAAACTCAGGGTTCATATTAAATGCAGAACTTAAACGAGTAGAAAATAAATAAATAAATGCTTAAATTCAGCGGGCCGTCTCGTGTGATCTGAGTTCGTAATGGCCGATGATTCTAAAACTATGCGATCTGGATCAATATTGGCTGAGCCTGGAGTACCCAGATGTGCAGCGGCTTCCGGGATATTCAAATTTAAATTCAAACGTTTATTTCAAACTCAGGGTTCATATTAAATGCAGAACTGAAACGAGTAGAAAATAAATAAATAAATGCTTAAATTCAGTGGGCCGTCTCGTGTGATCTGAGCTCGTAATGGCCGATGATTCTAAAACTATGCGATCTGGATCAATATTGGCTGAGCCTGGAGTACCCGGATGTGCAGCGGCTTTTGGGATATTCAAATTCAAATTCAAACGTTTATTTCAAACTCAGGGTTCATATTAAATGCAGAACTGAAACGAGTAGAAAATAAATAAATAAATGCTTAAATTCAGCGAGCCGTCTCGTGTGACCTGAGCTCGTAATGGCTGCAACACGGAAGATGATTCTAAAACTATATACAGAGCAGCAGACACTCGGCGCTCTTGTAAAAACAAAATCTTTAAAGTTTAAAGATTTGTCTGCGAGCCAGATGCAGCCATCAAAAGAGCCACATCTGGCTCGCGAGCCATAGGTTCCCGACCCCTGCTTTAGCCTAAACTTGCAAATGTTATTGCAGACCCCCCCACCAGTACACTTATGGGGGAATCACTACATTGCTGATGCCATCTCCTCTGTTGTTCACCAGGCCCTCGGTCACCTGGAGAACAGAGACATATATGTCAGGTTGCCTTTTGTTGATTTTGCTTCGGCATTCAACACAATGATCCCACAGTCATCAAACTGTTTATAGTGGGTCTGAGCCCACACACCTGTAACTGGGTACTAGACATTCTAATAGACCCCAGTCAGTTAGAATCCGCAACCTAACATCCTTCATGTTCATCCTCAACACTGGCTGCTCCCAGAAATGTGTTTTAAGGCCCCTCCTATTCTCACTGCTGACATGACTGCTCAGTCATGCACTGGAGCTGTCATATCTTCAAGTTTGCCGATGACACAGTTGTGGTGGGACAATCTCCAACAAGGACGAGTCTGAGTACAGAACAGACAGGAGGTGAAACATCTAGAGAGATGGTGCAGGAACAACAATATCTGCATCAACATGCAGAAGACAAAAGAGATGATTGTGGACTATACGGCTATCATACACCCCCCCCCCCGCCCGGAGTGGAGTGGCTGTCCAGGTGGTCTCCAGCTACAAATACCTGGGAGTCCACATCATTGACCACTTCATCTGGAGGAAGAACACTTCCTGTCTGATGAAGAAAGACCACCAACACCATTTCTTCCTTAGGAGGCTGAAGTGGGCGGGGCTGAACAAGTTAGTCCTGACAGCCTTCTACCAGGGCGCAGTGGAAAGTGTCCTCACTTCCTGCATCTGTGTAGTACAGCAACTATTCAGATGCAAATAGAAAGGCTTTGCAGAGAGGTTCATGTACCCACACCTGAATGACAGGTGTGGGTACATGAACGAGGAAATGATCACAACAAGTGACAGCTGTGCAGCCCATAAAACTGAGTTTGACAGCTGGACACTGCACGGCACTGTCAAAATAAAAGCACAGACCAGACACAAAGTAATAATAGAAGAATATGATAACACAACCCCAAAAGATGTAAATAATACCATAAATGACACACAATAAATAGATAGGACTAAAGGCAAAACTAAGAATACAAACACTTCATAAATAAACAAGTGTGGCACATATGTTGGGTACATATTTTCCACAAATGTATTGCTGTATGTTTATTGCGTGCTGCACGTCTCGAGGGACAAAAGGACTGAGTCTGCAGGAGATATCGAGAAGGTGTGAGATTTGGCCTTTGTCTCAGAGAGGTGCCCTGGAGGGATTTCCGGACCATCGAAGGCTAAGGGACAATGGTGGAAGATCAAAGGGTTACATTGTGACTGGGATTAAGTACCATGTGACTGTATGTTTGCTTAGACACAATGTGACTTGAGTTTCGATGTTCCGGAGCATAAAAGAGCGATGTGATATTGATCTCTTTTCTTGCTTAGAGATTGTTAGAGTATGTGTTCTGTTAATAAAGCTGAACCTGAGAAATAAACTCAGCCTCATCCTTGAGCACATCCTCTACACTGGTGACCTTAAGACGTATTATGGCCGGTGACGATTCTCCGGCACCGGACTCATCAGGAGCCAGCCAGGCTAATGCAGCTACCACAGTCCAGCTACCTGATTTCTGGCAGCATAGCCCGCGCTCCTGGTTTAACGCAGTCGAGGCACAGTTCCATCTTCGAGGAGTTTCGGCAGATGCCACGAAATTCTACCATGTGGTTGCAAAGCTGGACAGCCACACAGCCCAGCGAGTAGAGAGTCTGATTAACCACCCGCCAGACAACGACAAGTATGGCGCATTGAAGGCTGCTTTTTCACCCCCTCGTTGAGAGAGCGAGCAGAGAAGCTCCTGGCGTTGACTGAGGGCGAGGTCGAGAGACCTGCAGACCTGATGGCGAAGATGCTGAGTTTGAGAAACTCCGAGGATGATGGTTTTATCTTCGCCCACCTTTTCCTCAGGACACTACCCACAGCGGTGAGAGTTACCCTGGCCAGTTCACAGCTGCTGGCCCACCGAGACTACCACGAGCTGGGCCAGGAGGCGCAGCGACTCGTCGATGCCCATAGGCGACACACGGCCACGACCACAGCAGCGGAGCTGGCCGCAACATCCGGAGATGGCAGGGGGCCAGAGGCTGCAGCACCAGACTCACCGACGACAGCAGCGGCAGAGGCCAGGAGACGCGGAGCGGGCGACGTCCTTTGCTTTTACCATCGCCGTTTCGCCGAGAGGGCACGCAAGTGCATTCCACCGTGCCAGTTCAAGAGCTCGGGAAACGCCAAGACCGGGAGTTGGTAGCAGCTGCGGCTCTCGGTGAAGAGAACAAGCTGCTCTACCTGTGGGACGCGCGATCGGGGAGGCACTTCCTTGTGGACACAGGGTCCCAGCTGAGTTTCATCACACCTTCCTACGCTGACCGGCTGGCGCCTTCCAGTGGTCCCGGGGTGTCAGCAGCGAATGGCTCGGCGATTAAGACCTTCGGGGAGAAGACCCTGTCTCTCTCTTTCCACGGCCGTACATTTGAATGGACTTTCGTCATAGCGGCAGTCAATTTCAACATGTTAGGTGCTGATTTTTTGTGCTCACATGGTTTATTGGTTGATCTTGCTAATAGACGTCTAGTTAATGCACTGTCTTTTCACTCTATTCCCTGCACAGCCCGGGGGGCCCCGCCAACTGCACAGGCCAACGTCACAGCTGCGGGTGGTAAGTTCCACGCACTACTCACTCAGTTCCCAGCACTCACAGTCCAAACGTTTTCGGCGACAGTGGCTAAACATGGGGTGGAACATTTTATCACTACCACTGGGCCACCCGTTTTTGCAAAAGCTCGGCGCTTGGACTAAGCTAAACTGGCCATAGCGCGCGAGGAGTTCGCCAACTTGGAAAAACTGGGCATCATTAGACGTTCTAAAAGCCCCTGGGCTTCACCGCTACACATGGTCCCAAAGGCTGATGGTTCGTGGCGACCTTGCGGTGATTTCCGCAGGTTGAGTAACGCCTCAGCACACGACCACGACCTGATTCCGCACATCCAAGATTTTTCGGTTCATTTGGCGGGGGCGCGCATTTTTTCTAAAATAGACTTGGTGCGTGGTTACCATCAGGTCCCAGTGCGCGCTCAGGATATACCCAAAACAGCGGTAATAACTCCTTTCGGGCTTTTTGAGTTTTTGCGCATGCCTTTTGGACTCAAGGGTGCCGCGCAGATGTTCCAGCGTATGATGGACGCGGTTCTATGCGAGCTCCCTTTCGTGTTCATCTACTTGGATGACATTTTGGTAGCCAGCACGTCCGAAGACGAACATGAAAGCCAACTCACAGCGGTTTTTCGGAGGCTGGCAGAGCACGGGTTAATAATTAATCCAGCGAAGTGTCAGTTTGGGGTGGTGCAAATTGATTTTTTGGGGCATCGCATTTTGCCAGAAGGAGCGGTCCCTCTGCCCGATAAAGTACGCGCAATAACAGATTTTCCCCGACCTCAAACGGTCAAAGCGTTACAGGAGTTTTTGGGAATGGTTAATTTTTATAACCGTTTCCTCCCAAGCGCAGCGCAGCTCATGCAACCATTGTACGCTGCACTAAAGAAACAAAAACCCACAAATAAAATCGAATGGTCTCCTGAGTGGGAGCGCGCATTCTCCCAAGTCAAATCAGCCCTGGCAAACGCGGCTTTGTTGGCACACCCAGTCCCAACGGCCCGCATGGCGCTCACCACCGACGCTTCCGATTTAGCGGTGGGGGCGGTCGTTGAACAGTTTGTAGCGGGGACCTGGCAGCCGCTCCCGTTTTTAAGCAAAACCTTGCGCGATAGCGAGCGAAAATACAGCGCGTTCGACAGGGAGCTGTTGGCCCTACACTTGGCCATCCGCCATTTCCAGTTCTGGCTGGAAGGGCGCCGTTTCACCGCGTTCGTGGACCACAAACCGCTAACGTTTGCAATGGCCAAGATTTCAGAACCTTGGTCGGGCCGGCAGCAAAGACAGCTGGCCGCGATATCGGAGTTCACCACCGATATCCAGCATGTCGCAGGTAAACATAATGTAGTGGCAGACTGCCTCTCGCGTGCTGTGGCGGCGCCAGGCCCCGTGGGGGCAGATTCTGCAGCCATGGCCGCGGGCCAGGGTAGCAGCGCGGAAGCGCACGCAGCCCCGGTCCGCGTAGGTTTAGATTATGCAGCCATGGCCGCGGAGCAGGTTAGCGATGCGGATGTGCGCGCGCTCCAGTCTGGACCAACAGGGTTAAGGCTGGAGCACAGGGTGCAGCAAGTTGGTATGCCCCCCCTAATCTGCGATGTCTCCACGGGACGGCCGCATCCCGTGGTACCAGCTGCGTGGCGCTGCCGTGTTTTCGACTCGGTCCATTCCCTGGCGCACCCGGGGGTGCGCGCATCGATCAAGATGGTGGGGGAGAAATTTGTTTGGCCGGGGTTGCGCAAACAGGTCAAGGAATGGGCGGCAGCCTGCGTAGCGTGTCAGCGAGCCAAAATACACAAGCACACTAGGGCTCCTTTGGAGCCTTTTCACATTCCGGCTAAGCGCTTTGATCATGTGCATGTCGACTTGGTGGGCCCCCTTCCGTCGTCACAGGGGTACACACACCTTTTGATGATGGTGGACCGCACCACGCGTTGGCCAGAAGCGGTCCCTCTGGCATCAACCACAGCGGAGGAGGTTGCGCGCGCGTTTTTAACAGCTTGGGTTGCGTGTTTGGGAGTTCCGTCGGACATAACGTCCGACAGAGGTCCTCAATTTGTTTCTGAACTCTGGTCATCGATGGCCCGCAGCCTAGGGGTGAAAGTCCACCGCACTACCGCGTATAACCCCCAGACTAACGGTTTATGCGAACGGTTTCATAGGTCATTGAAAGCAGCCCTCAGAGCGTCGCTTACGGATACAAATTGGGTGGACAAACTTCCATGGGTTTTATTGGGGTTGTGTTCTGCACCTAAGGAGGATTTGCAGGCCTCCCCAGCTGAGTTAGTTTTTGCACAACCTCTCCGTTTGCCCGAGGAATTTCTCCCCGACAATCCTGCACCAAATTGCCCCCCCCCCCGCTCAGCTGTTGCAGAGCGACACAGGATCAAACATGCTTCCTGGCCCGGTTCATCACAGTTTCCCACGCGTTTTTGTGCTGAAGGCTTTAAAAAATGCGGAGTTTGTTTTTGTTAGGCATGATGCTCATGGCCCAACTTGCGGCCGCCGTATGATGGACCTTTCAGAGTGCTGGAAACAGGAGAGAAGCATTTTTTGCTAGATTTGGGAGACAGAAAGGAGTTGATTTGTATAAACAGACTCAAACCCGATTTTGTGTTGGCGGATGAACGAGTGCAGTTGGCGAGGTCCCCCCGTCGCGGCAGACCTCCGAGAAGGCATTCTCCAGAACCCCCACAGAGATTGGCTAACAGTTCTAATCCACAGGTGCAGGAGGACACTGCAGAAGTGGCAAGGCTGGTTTGCAGCAGATACGGCAGGAGGTTTAGACCTAGGCAACTGGTGGATTGATATTTTGATATGTAGTAATGTTTTTATGTCATGCATCTCTGATTATGTTTGTCCCATATTAGACATTTGGGGGGGTCATGTGGCACATATGTTGGGTACATATTTTCCACAAATGTATTGCTGTATGTTTATTGTGTGCTGCACGTCTCGAGGGACAAAAGGACTGAGTCTGCAGGAGATATCGAGAAGGTGTGAGATTTGGCCTTTGTCTTAGAGAGGTGCCCTGGAGGGATTTGATAATAAAGTTGAATCTCATCTCATCTCATCTCATTTCCGGACCATCGAAGGCTAAGGGACAATGGTGGAAGATCAAAGGGTTACATTGTGACTGGGATTAAGTACCATGTGACTGTATGTTTGCTTAGACACCATGTGACTTGAGTTTCGATGTTCCGGAGCGATGTGATATTGATCTCTTTTCTTGCTTAGAGATTGTTAGAGTATGTGTTCTGTTAATAAAGCTGAACCTGAGAAATAAACTCAGCCTCATCCTTGAGCACATCCTCTACACAAGGACCAAACACAATATATCATAATGCCTACAACATAAACAAAGAAGCAAACAAAATGACTAAACTTAAACTGGAGACTGAGCACAGCACCCACCCGTGCTCAGGATCGTGACAATAATTATGCAGATGATACACAAATCTACATAACCGTCTCACCAGGAGACTATGGTCCAATTAAAACCCTGATCAAATTAAAGAGTGGATGTGCCAGAATTTTCTTCAGTTAAACAAAGACAAAACGAAAATAATAAAAATATTTGAAGCCAAAGAAGAAAGACTCAAAGTTAATACTCAGCTTCAATCAATGATGCTAAAAACCAACAGCCAACCCAAAAATCTGGGTGTGGTTCTGGACTCAGACCTGAATTTTAACAGCCACATTAAGACAGTGAAGTCAGCTTATTATCACTTAAAGAACATAACAAGGATTAAAGGTCTGATGTCTCAACAGGATCTAGAAAAACTTGTCCATGGATTTATCTTCAGTAAACTGGACTACTGTAGCGCTGTCCTCACAGGTCTCCCTAAAAGGTCCATCAGACAGCTGCAGTCAGTTCAGAATGCTGCTGCTTGAGCCCTCACTAAGACCAAGAAAGTGGCTCATATAACTCCAGTCCTCAGATCTTTACACTGGCATCCTGGCTGTCAAAGAATAGATTTCAAAATACTGTTGTTGATTTATAAAGCTCTGAATGATTTAGGGCCAAAATACATTTCAGATCTGCTGGTCCATTACGAACCACCCAGACCCCTCAGGTCATCAGGGTCAGGCCTACTATCTGTGCCAACAGTTAGAACCAAACATGGTGAGGCAGCGTTCAGTTTTTATGCCCCTCACATATGGAACAAACTCCCAGAAAGCATCAGGGCTGCTGAAATTCTCAGCTGCTTTAAATCGAGGTTAAAAACTCTCCTATTTGCCATGGCCTTTCAGTAAAACAACTGTTAATCTCCTACAATGTACTGTAACTTTTATTTCTGTCATTTTCTATTTTAGCTTGTTTTAGTTTCTCTTTATTTTTTTAGTTTGCTTTTAAATTCGTATGCATTCCTTTTGCAACTTGCTGTAATGTTTTAATGTTTTTTATGTAAAGCACTTGTTGAATTGTCTTGTACAAGAAATGTGCTATACAAATAAACTTGCCTTGCCTCAGATCATCACCAAAATGTAATGGGTTTGTCTGTAACCCAAGAACCACCTTTGGTGAAAATTTCATCCAAATTCATCAAGTAGTTTTGGAGTATTGTTGCTAACACTCTGTGAGAAGATAAGAACCTTGGCGGAGGTATGCATTCTCGGATCACCACCAAAATGTAATGGCTTCCTGTCTACCACAAGAACCACCTCTGCTGAAAATTTCTTCCAAATCTATCCAGTAGTTTTTGTGTAATCCTGCTGCACAAATACAAACAAAGCCCTTGGTGGAGGTATGCACTCTCAGATCAACACCAAAATCGAATCATTTGTTCCCCATGCCATTACACACTTTTCCTGAAAATTTCATGAAAATCCATTCAGAACTTTTTGAGCTATGTTGCTAAGTCAGACAAACCAATGCCAATTTGATGTAACTTACTACTGTCAACTTAAAAAACGCATCCAACAATTACGGATAGGGTAACAAATGTGTTATTATAATATATATATTAAGTTATTATAATAGCTTGTGTTATTCCATGATGCCTTGCTGTGGCAATATTTCATTGAGTCAAAGACACTAGTATTGCAATATTTTATTAAAAAATTATTAATAAATGTTGCAAATACAAACTCACCTTTTTGGTTACCAGAATAATAAAAAAAAATATATATATATATATATTTATTTTTTTCAGTCCACAGGATGGTACTAAGTGCTGTGTCAGCACAGCAAAGAAGTGACTCATGAAATCTAGGCAGGAGTTGGACAGTGTGGGAGGGGGAAATTCCAATATATGATACTGCAATACTCACTGTATCGCAAGATCGTGAAAATATTGAATCGTGGCCCATGTATCGGGATAATATCGTACTATGGGACCTCTGCCAATATTCACCCCTAATAATAATAGTGTTTCTACAAGTGCATCTCAATAAATTCAGTAGTGTGAAAATTTGCATTTATTTTTTTTTTTATATTTTTTTAAAATCCAAAGGTTTTAATACATTTTGTATTTCTTACAAGCAAAATATTTCATAGGTGTCTCTCAATAAATAAAAATCTTTACATTTATTGTTTAAAATAATTTAAATCCATGCTAATTGCAATTTTGCTCTCCACCAGAATTCTTTGGGCTTAAATGCCTCTCCCTAAGCATTGAGGATGATGACTGAATGCGTCTCTGTCGTAACCTGTCACTGAGCATTAACATGGTTTACACATCAGAAACCAGCCTAAATAATTGTGTCTTCAAAATATATGGGATTACCAGTCATGTGTAAATGAATAACAGGTTGCTGTTTCTAACAATAACAAGTAATGTTGTTAATCAATAAAGCTTCACAAAATGTAGGATTTAAAAGGTCATTCTCTTGCTAAAACCCATGGTGCCACTCTGATGAGACAGTCGCCTTATTTACCGGTACTGTATATGATAAACAATAATTATGGAGTCTTAAGGGTGGGTTTACAGGTCTTTATTCACACAGTGCAGTGTTCATTCAGTACAATGAGAAATTGTATGAATTCCTACTCTGTTGCTCTCATTTCTAACCCTTTCAGTATTAACATGTAAAGAACCACCAGTACTTTGCATGAAATTAAAACTTCAATTTTAATTTGTCCACGCTCTTGGTTGTTTTCTGGGTTATTATCACTAATGTTGCCACTTTTCCTTATTTTGTCTTCAGTTACATTGGTGGGGTTCATGGGTTATTTCGTACCTTATCATTGTTCCTGGGTTGATTCTTACTTTAGTAGCTCATTTCCTGTTTTGGTGTTGTTCTCCCTTATGTTTGTAAATAATCACAGCTGTCCCTCATTGGTAATTATTTGTTCCCCCATATATGTTCGTCGCCGGCCTTTCCTCCTTGTGGCATTCTTAACGTCATGTTCCTCTTCACCACTAAGTCTGGGATTGTTTCCACTACTGTCTGCCGTTATCAGCATTTGTGTTTTCCCCACCCCTTGGCTGAGTTCACTGTTAATAAAATTGTGCAAACTTCTGTCTGGTGTTTGGGCCCATCCTTTTATCAGTGTTTGGTCCCACTGATAAAACACAGTGTTAGTACCCGGGGCACTAACACTGTGTTTTATCAGTCTGTTTTTTATTGCACTGTGTGGGTTGACCACCCATAATTTCAGTTGCATCCCTGTACAATGATGATAAAGTCTGTTCTAATCTATAGGTTCCAGGAAACTTTATGCTACATATTTTTCAACTGTTACAGACTTGTTGAAAGTTTATTAATGAGGGTGAGGCTTAATTGTAAAAAGCATGATTGTTGTTCACAGTTCACTTTAAAACAGCTGTTAACAACTGTTGCACTCATGAATTCCACTGTGATGCTCATTCTTTTAAACTGAGTAATGTAGATGAAGGGAATATCTCTAAAATCATATCCAATCTTAACAACAGTAAAGCTAAAGACATATTTGGAATGGATACAGCTTTTCTGAAAGAACACAAAGAAATCTTAACACCAGTATTAACAAAAATTATAAATCAATCCATAAATGAGAGTACCTTTCCCACAATTTTGAAAACAGCCATTGTACGGCCAGTGTACAAATCAGGTGATAAGCTCCATGTCGCAAATTACAGACCCATCAGCGTACTCCCAACCATTTCCAAAGGCTTGGAGAAAGCTGTAGCACAACAGCTGCTGGACCACTTTGACTCCATGGCAGCACTTAACCCCTTACAGTTTGGTCTTAGGAAAGGATATTCCACTGAAACAGCATGCTGCTATCTATTAGAAAACATCAAATCCAGCCTGGAAGGGGGAGGGGTAGTGGGGGCTGTTTTTCTTGATTTGCGAAAGGCTTTTGACACAGTTAACCATGAGTTACTTTTAAACAAATTATCACAATTCTCCCTTCATAAAAATACACAAAATTGGATAAGGTCATACCTCAGTGACAGACAGCAGTGTGTAATTGTAAATAATGTTACATCTCCCTTAAAAGCATGCAGTATGGGTGTACCGCAGGGCTCTATTTTAGGGCCTTTGTTGTTTATATTATATATTAATGATCTCCCGTCTGTGTGTAATGCAAATATAATTATGTATGCTGACGACACTGTGGTATATACTCGTGGTAAAACGACTGAAGAGGTGACTGAAAAATTAACACAGGAAATGGAGAAAGTCTGACATTGGTTAAGGAATTCTTGTTTAACCTTAAACGTCGATAAAACTGTGTTAATGTTTTTTACATATCGCTACAAATCCAAGAATTCTTGTCATATCTTGATAGAAGGACAAAAAATTAAGAATGTGACTGAATTTAAATATTTAGCTGTTACACTTGACTCAAATTTAAGCTTTAAAAAACACATTAAAAAGATGACAAACATGGTCAAATTTAATTGTGCTAATTTCAAACATATCAGAAATTCACTGTCTACTGAAGCATCAAGTATGTATCTAAATGCTATGATAATTCCACATTTTCTTTACTGTATGACAAGTTGGTCACAGGCGTGTAAATCTGCCCTGAGGCCTCTGGAATCATTATACAAGTATTCTGTCAAGATTCATGACAAGAAAAGACGAACGTTCCATCACTGCCCAATCCTGTCCAAATATAACCTGTTGAGCTTTGAAAATTTAATTATGTATACAAATGTGTGTCTTTTGTTTAAGATAATCCATAACTCTGCTGCTCCTCCCTTAAAAAGGTTTGTTTCATTAAGTTCTGTAAAAACATCTCGGACAACTCGATCAACAGCATGCGGCGAGTGCAGGATTCCTAAGCACAAGACAACATTAGCAAATTCAACATTTTCATGTGTGGCCATGCAACAGTGGAACATATTACCAACGGAGTTACATGCAGTAACAGACTATCACACATTTTCACATTTGGTGAAAAAACATTTAATCTCTAAGCAAACCTGTGTCCATAATGTGCTGTGATGTAAAGATGTTAGAGTGTGTGATGTTGACAGTGGGACCAATAAGAGTCAGTGGTTTGATGTGAAAAATTGTTTATATGGATGGAGTTATAAAAATGTATTATTGTATGTTTTAGTTCTTATCAATGTTTTGGGTTCTTATCAATGATATTAATGTTTTTTAGTTTTTAGCAATGCTTGGTTCTAGTTTTTTCATCAATGTTTGGTTTTAGTTTTTTATCAATGCTTACTTGTAGTTTTAGCAAATGTCTGCTTTTTAATGCTAACACCAGCCTGTCCAGGGACTACAGGTGGAAATTAGCACTTGTGCTATAATCTGGTACAATGCATCTTTCCTCTTTAAGGTCAATGTACAGTATATTGTGCATGTCCCTGCATAAATAAATAAATAAAAGAAGAAAGAAAGAACAAATGTGCTTTTCCTGAATCAAACATAAAATGGTTAATTTATGATAATTTTGATTGCTCAAACAGTAAATAGAGTTGTAAAAAATAGGCAGCTTCTAATCAATACACACAAAAAAACACAACAAACAGTATCTGGTTAGAGGTTTAGATGCAACCATTTTGGTATCAACAATGTTTTTTTTCTTACTACCTTAGACAACCTAAAATGTTGCCTTTTTAAATAACAATAGTAATAATAATGCATCAGATTTATATAACACTTTTCATAGACACTCAAAGAAGCTTTACAATGGATACATTATTCATTCACACCACAGACAATGGTGGTGGTAAGCTACTACTGTAGCCACAGCTGCCTTGGGACAGACTGACCGAAGTGTGGCTGCCAATCCGCACCAACAGCCTCTCCAACCACATTTATACCCATTCATGCCCAGTGTCATGGTGTGACGACGAAGTGTCCCCACTGTTATGATTTATTGTATGTGTGATTGTTATATTTGTAATATTGTAAATGTTATTATGATTATTTGTAAAAGTACACACATTATTTCTAGGATCTGTCTTTGACTAACTGAAATGCCTTATGTGAGATAATTGTTTGGTTAATCATTTGGGTAAACATTTGGTGATTATTTAATACACATATCTTTGCCAACATGCTGCCTGAGGGTGTCCGGGCAAAAAGACTCTTTGGGGGTTGAACGCCTTTTTAAAGGACACCAGCAGGAAGGGAGCAGGTGATGGCAAGTTGAGGGGTGATTTAAAAATATGTAAATAGGGGATTAAATTATTTAACGAATTATTTATAGTATTATTTATTCTGTACTATTTATATGTATTTTGTAAATAAGTGGGGATTATTTATGGACTTTTAGATGCTATTGGGTTTGTGTGAAAAGTGGAAAATGTTTATTGTTTTACCTGGGATTGTGGTAGGGGCTAATTACCCCTAATTGTCTCACATAATATATAACAGGTGTTTATTGTGGAAAGAATGGTCTTTCATTATTGTTGATGAAGAGTAGTGTCGCTATGAAGATGTCGGACAATACTTGGATTATTTACCAGTAAGTTTTGTGAAATAAAATAAAAATTTGAAAATTGGAGATTTTGCTTTGCTTCCTCGCCACATTGTTACATTTGGTGGCAGCGGTGGTCCGTTCCCAGGACGACGTGACATTTGGTGGAAGTGGTGGAAAAAGCACAGGACAGAAGGAGCGATGGCAAGAAGAAAAATGATGAGACAAGAGGAGCAGTCTGACCTGGATGCAGGTATGGCAGCTGAGGAGCCGGGAGTCAGCGGACTGGGCAAGCTCGACGAGCTAACGTGCTTGGTGAAATCTTTGGTTCGTTCGCTGACCGTCAGAGAGAGGAAGAAGCCGCTCTTCAGGAGCAAAAGTGGCAGCCTGTGGAGAATCAAATTTGTCGGATGGAGTCGCAGGTTGCGGAGTTGAGAGAGGAGTGTGGGAGCCGGGCTGAATGCAGTGGTGACGACGGCACTTCGGGGGAGGACCCCAGGGTGACGGCCAGTCGGGTCGGCCGCAGGAGGATGATTTGCCGCTGCAGGTGCAGCCGAGAAGGACACGAATGCACCACGAGCCAAGGCTGAATCCTCTCTCTCCCGAGGATGATATCGAGCACTACCTGGCGACGTTTGAGAGGATCGCTACAGTCTGCCGCAGGCGTGAAGAAGAGTGGGCTATCCAGCTAACTCCTCTGCTTACAGGTAAAACGCGGAGCGCATATGTGCTGATGGATATTGCTGACACGGACGATTATGGAAAACTGAAGGAAGCTATTTTAAACAAATATGAAATAACATCCGACACATATAGGAGGAGGTTTCGGTCCCTGGACGTTTATCAGGACGAAACCCCTCGTGAATTATATGTACGTTTGAAAGACCTGTTTTGTAAATGGGTTAAACCAGAGACCTCAACGGTAAAAGACATTACTGAACTATTGATTTTGGAGCAGTTTCTGTGGATGGTGAACCCGGAACTGGGAATCTGGATACAAGAGCGGGACCCGAAGACTGCAGAGGATGCTGCTCGTCTGGCGGAGGTTTTTCTGTCAGCCAGGTCTGGGAGCAGGAGACCTACTCTTGGCCGTGACAGCTCTTTCACCACACGGAGTAAGTTTAATGAGGGTGAAAGGGGTGGTCCAGCTCAAAATAGGCTGTATTCCAGGTCCAGTCAGATCACAAATAGCAGATATGACAGTAGCAAAAAGTCACGTGTTGTTGCAAATAAAGATATACGCTGCTATCAGTGTAATAAAATTGGTCACACCCAGTATTCATGTCCTGCCATAAAGAATGAGAAACCGTCATTATTATGTTCAGTTCCAAGACCCACTCTGTCAGCACCAATTTATAATGAAATATATAAAACTACCGTTTTGCTTAATGATCCGTGTGAAGAGGCCTTGTTAAACTCCGATTGTTTTCAGACTGTTATTTTGCCCAGCTTAGTCCCTAGAGACTCATGGAGTGAGTCTACAGTGAATATCAGTTGCGTTCATGGGGATAAGAAACAGTACCCGACCGCTGAGGTCTATTTCACAGTGGGAGGTCAAACTTATCTCCTTCTTGTAGCTCTTGTGCCTGATTTGCCTTATCCAATTATTCTTGGCAATGATGTTCCAACTTTGTTGGACATCATACAACAGGTTAGAGATGAACAAACTGAGGGACAGGCAGGTGGCGCTATTGAGCAGAGGCTTGATGCACCTGCTGGAAAAATTTGTAATATGGTGACAACCAGGGCACAGAGGGCGCAGAGGGCTGCCAATGCTCTTCAGGAGCTGCCTTTTTATGATTCTGAGATAGAGGCAGGCCCTAGTAAACAACCTAAATCCAAGGCTCAGAGGAGAAGAGATAAGGTGTTAGCTTCTGTAAAGAACTTGGGTGAAGAAACACCACAACTAAGTCAGTCAGTAGAGTTTGACATCCCTCCTGACATAGCTGAATTATAGAAAGCTGACCCAACACTTAGACCATGGTTTAATAAAGTCTCGGAGATTGAGGGTGTGAAACAGGGTAGAACTGATTGTTTGGCTGAGGCCATGTATGTCATTAAAAAGGGCATTTTATACCAACAGCAAGGTGAAGTTATGTCCATAGCTTTGCCACAGGACCTCACACCAATGATTATGGAACTGGGACATGTTATCCCTTGGGCAGGTCATCTAGCATTTCAAAAAACTCTGCGTAGAATTGCTAGAAGGTTTGTGTGGCCGGGAATGTATATCCAGATAAAGGACTTCTGCACATCGTGCCCAATATGTCAGATTACATCACCTAGGGGAGTAGCCCATGCCCAACTGCAACCATTACCAATCATTGGAACACCTTTTGACAGACTAGGGATGGATGTAGTTGGCCTCCTAGAGAGAAGCTCCTCTGGTAATAGATACATTTTGGTAATTTGTGACTATGCTACTTGGTACCCAGAAGCCTTTCCCCTGAACTCTATCAAGGCTAAGCAGGTTGCCAACTGCCTTATCCAGTATTTTCAAGGGTAGGTATACCCAGAGAAATCCTGACAGACTGTGGAACAAATTTCTTGTCCAAACTGTTGCAGCAGGTATATAAGCTGTTGGGTATTAAGGGTATTAAGACCACCCCATATCACCCTCAGACTGATGGACTAGTGGAGCGATTTAATCAGACTCTAAAAAACATGCTGCGGAAATCTGTTTCTGAAACGGGCTCGGATTGGGACCAATGGGTACCATACTTATTGTTTGCTTATCGGGAGGTGCCCCAGGCTTCAACAGGGTTCTCACCTTTTGAACTGCTGTATGGTCGTCAAGTGAGGGGCCCACTGGACCTATTAAAGGAGCACTGGGAGAGTCCACCAAGTGATCAGGACAATGTGGTCTCTTATGTCATTAAGATGAGAGAGAAACTGGATCGAATGACTGCTTTGGCTCAGGAACACATGAGGACGGCGCAGGCCAAACCAAAAACTTGGTATGATAAGAATGCCAGAAAAAGGGTTTTTCACCCAGGTCAGCAGGTTTTGTTATTGCTGCCCTCGTGTGACAGTAAGCTGTTGGCCCAAAGGCAGGGGCCGTATGAAATTTCTAAAAAACTAAGTGCAGTGACATATGAACTATATATGCCTGACAGGAAGGTAAAACATCAGACCTTCCATATTAACTTGATGAAAGAGTTTCAGCAGCCTGGTCATCAGCAGCAGCAACCTGTTCTTCAGGAGACACATCAGCTCTTCATTTGTGCGGCGGAAGTGGATGAGGAGAGAGAACAGTCTTTTCCCACAAATGTGTCAGAGCCTTACTTGTTTCAAGTGTCTCATTTGCAGGTGGATCAACAGAGAGAGTTAGAGGCACTATTAGATCCAGAATTGTTTCAGGAGAGACATGGTTTCACCACATTGGTGCGTCATAAGGTTCATTTGAAAGAGGAAGCTGTTCCACGTAGGAAATCTTACAGGATCCTGAAGTGATTGGTCCCAAAAATGAAGCAAGAGATCGATTTGATGTTACAGCTGGGAGTGATCGAGGAGTCAGTCAGTGAGTGGTGTAGCCCGATTGTGCTGGTACCCAAAAAGGATGGCTCTTTGAGATTCTGTATTGACTTCAGATATCTCAATTCAGTGTCTAAGTTTGAGTCATACCCCATGCCCCGGATTGATGAACTGTTAGAGAAAGTGGGCAAGGCTAGGTTTATTTCTACACTGGACCTATGCAAGGGGTATTGGCAGGTGGCATTGGCACCGGAAACAAAAGAACTTACAGCCTTTAAAACACCTTATGGCAGTTTCCAATTTAGGGTCATGCCACTTGGCCTTCAGGGGGCACCTGCAACTTTTCAGCGGCTTATGGACCAAGTGTTAAGAAGGGTATTAAATTTTGCGGCTGCCTATCTGGATGACGTGGTCATCTATAGTCAGACCTGGGAAGAACATTTGGTACACCTTAGGCAGGTCCTTCAGTTAATTAAGAGGGCAGGACTGACGATTAATCCATGCAAGTGTGCGTTCGGACAACAGCAGGTGGAGTACCTGGGACATGTGGTTGGTCAGGGGGTCATTAGACCATGAGTAGGTAAAGTGGATGCCATCCGGACCTACCCTGTGCCCACTACTAAGAAGAAGGTACGATCGTTCATGGGAATGGTAGGATGGTATAGTAAGTTCATCCCCCACTTTGCTGAAAGAGCCGCAGTTTTGACTGACCTCACTAAGGCTTTGGCACCAAATAGGGTAAAATGGACAGAGGAGTGTGACAGAGCTTTTTTTTTTTTTTGGACTTATTTTGTACCCGTAGGTAGATTTGTTCTGCAGTCCGGTGACAAGCCACCAGCTGCAGGTCGCTGCGTGCGCAAGCGCCCCTTAACTCCTTAACCTGCATGTTTTTGGCATGTGGGAAGAAACCGGAGAAATCCCGGAGTAAACCCACGCAAACACGGGGAGAACATGCAAACTCCACACAGATCACTGTTGGCCGGGGGCAGGGATCGAACCCACGATCTCATGATCCCCGCGATCCCCCGGCCGAGGGTAAACTGTGCTGCCGCGGTGCTAACCACTGCGCCACCGTGCAGCCCCATTTTGAGGATCTGAAGAGGGCTATTTCTGGGGAGAAGGTTCTCTACAGTCCAGACTTTGCTCGCCCGTTCATTTTACAGACAGATGCTTCAGGAGTTGGCATTGGAGTAGTACTTCTCCAGGAGGAGAGGGTAGAGAGACACCCAGTACTGTTCTTGAGCCGTAAGTTGTTGGACCGGGAAACAAGATACTCTACAGTAGAGAAGGAATGTCTTGCCATGAAATGGGTAATAGGGTCTCTTAAATACTATTTACTAGGGCGTCATTTTGTGTTGGAGACAGATCATCGGGCTCTACAGTGGTTGGACAGGATGAAGGACATGAACAGTCGTCTCACAGGGTGGTATGTGTCCCTTCAGCCATATAATTTTACTGTTCGGTATGTGGCAGGGAAAACCAACCTTGTGGCAGATAGTCTCTCAAGAGTACATGACTCTTAGAGTACTGTACTTTTGGGAAAAGGGGGGAGGAAATGTGACGACGAAGTGTCCCCATTGTTATGATTTATTGTATGTGTGATTGTTATATTTGTAATATTGTAAATGTTATTATGATTATTTGTAAAAGTACACACATTATTTCTAGGATCTGTCCTTGACTAACTGAAATGCCTTTTGTGAGATAATTGTTTGGTTAATCATTTGGGTAAACGTTTGATGATTATTTAATACACATACCTTTGCCAACATGCTGCCTGAGGGTGTCCGGGCAAAAGACTCTTTGGGGGTTGAACGCCTTTTTAAAGGACACCAGCAGGAAGGGAGCAGGTGATGGCAAGTTGAGGGGTGATTTAAAAATATGTAAATAGGGGATTAAATTATTTAACAAATTATTTATAGTATTATTTATTCTGTACTATTTATATGTATTTTGTAAATAAGTGGGGATTATTTATGGACTTTTAGATGCTATTGGGTTTGTGTGAAAAATGGAAAATGTTTATTGTTTTACCTGAGGTTATGGTAGGGGCTAATTAGCCCTAATTGTCTCACATAATATATAACAGGTGTTTATTGTGGAAAGAATGGTCTTTCATTATTGTTGATGAAGAGTTGTGCCGCTATGAAGATGTCGGACAATACTTGGATTGTTTACCAGTAAGTTTTGTGAAATAAAATAAAAATTGGAAATTTTGCTTTGATTCCTCACCACATTGTTACACATGGACACTGGAGGCAAGGTGGATAAAGTGTCTTGCCCAGGGACACAGCGGCAGGGTGTGTGGGGAGAGCGGGAGTCGAACTGCCAACCCTATGGTTAGTAGACGAGCCGCCCTACCTCCTGAGCCACTGCTGCCCACATTTCCCTCCTCCATTCCATTTTTGCATAGCACTAAGTTGGATGACAGGAAGTTCCATTTTTATATGATCTTTGGCATGACCCCAGCCGGGCCATGCCAACACATTAATTTTGCATTGTATGAGAACCTTGAAATAATTTTTGTCATATATAATGTACCTCACACTTATGTTACTAACTAACTAACTAACCTGCACTTATATAGCGCTTTTCTAGTCACAAAGACCACTCAAAGCGCTTTCATTAATACTAACCCTCTATTCTAAGGGCCTATAGGAAACAAATATCTAGGGACAATTTAGAACAGCCAATTAACCTAACATGCATGTTTTTGGCATGTGGGAGGAAACCGGAGAAATCCCGGAGTAAACCCACGCAACACGGGGAGAACATGCAAACTCCACACAGATCACTGTTGGTCGGGGGCTGGGATCGAACCCACGATCCCACGATCCCCACAATCCCCCGGCCAAGGGTAAACTGTGCTGCCGCAGTGCTAACCACTGCGCCACCGTGCATTTTGCACTAGATAATTAAAACATGCTGTCATTGATGTTTGCAATTTTTTACCATTTATCACAAAAGAAAATATATCTCTTAATTTATTGTCAGTTGCCCCCTAGCATTAATGAAAATGGTATCTGGATTGAAAGTCTAGAATCATGACCTACAGACGTGGACAAAATTGTTGGTACCCCTCTGTTAATGAAAGAAAAACCCAAAATGGTCACAGAAATAACTTGAATCTGACAAAAGTGGCAATAAATATAAATTCTATGAAAATTAACCAATGAAAATCAGACAATGCTTTTGAATTGTGGTTCAACGGAATTATTTTAAAAAACAAACTCATGAAACAGGCCTGGACAAAAATGATGGTACCCTTAACTTAATATTTTGTTGCACATGTGGAGAGTGTGGAAAATGATGAGGCAATGGCAATGCATATTGGTGATATGGCAATGTATATTGTAGAGGAGTCAGCAGACAGCGTCTCAGTCAGGATGCAGTGGAAAGCATAAGAGAATAATAGGCAGGGATGTCATGGGGAGTTGGCAGGAAGAGGGAGCTAGGGGTTGAAGGGAAATGTATTGTGGAGTTGGATATCATGCAGTGTGATGTGAAACGTCATGCAGATGTGAGATGATCTGTGGAGTTTATAAGGAGAACCCTGGTTTGGCTGATTCTTTACTTTCTGTGTATGGAAGATGTGAGAGTGTTAATAAAGCTTCGTCTGTTCGTAAACTGGCCTCATCATTTCCCACACTCTCCACACTGGTGACCCTAGATGTATTATGGAACACGAGGCAAGAACCCCAGAGTTGGCCCGGACGGGAAGCCACAGCAACGCGGCAAGCATTCCACAGACGGCCCGGACGGGAACCCCCAGCAACGCGTGCGCTGTTGCAGTCAAGCTACCGGACTTTTGGCAGCACAACCCATGCTCTTGGTTCCACCACACTGAGGCCCAGTTCGCCCTGCGGGGCATAACGGCAGACGACACCAAATTTTACCATGTGGTTGCAGCGCTGGACGCTCGCACAGCTCAGCAGGTAGCAAGCCTGCTCGACCAGCCTCCAGCCCACGACAGATACGAGGCTCTCAAAGCTGCGCTGATTCGGCGCTACACGCTCTCGGACGGTGAGAGAGCAGAGAGGCTCCTGAGGCGTTCCGAGTTAGGAGATGGTTCGGCCATCGATCTGATGGAGAAGATGTTGGCGTTAATGGGCACAGACGACGGCCATTTTCTGTTTGCCCACCTTTTCCTCCGGAACCTTCCAACAGAGGCGAGAGCGGTCCTGGCCAATTCGCTGTTGCTGGCCACGCGTGACTACCGTGAGCTAGCCCAGGAGGCAGACCAGATCATCCTCACCACCAGAGCGCTCACGGTGAACGCGGCAGCGTCGGAGCCCAGCGAGACGACCAGAGGAGGCGAGGAGCCACCGACGGTAGCGGCAGCAGGGGCCAAGGAGCGCCAGAGAGACACGCTCTGCTTCTACCACCGCCGTATTGGAGGGACCGCACGCAGATGTGCGCCACCGTGCCAATTCAAGCGCTTGGGAAATGCCAGAGCCGGCAGTCGGTAGCAGCTGCGACCGCCGGCGAAGAGAACAAGCTGCTCTACGTGACGGACTCGCGCTCAGGGAGGTGTTTCCTTGTAGACACCAGAGCCCAGAAGAGCATCATCCTGCCGACCTACGCCAACCGGCTGGCAGGACCTAGCGGTCCCAGGCTGGTAGCAGTAAACGGCTCGGACATTAAGACCTTTGGTGAGAGAACACTGGCTTTATCCCTACACGGCCATACACACGAGTGGACTTTTGTCATAGCAGCACTGAGTTTCCCAATCCCGGGTGCTGATTTTCTGTGTGCGCATGGTTTGCTAGTTGATGTTGCTAACAGGCACCTGGTTAATGCACTGTCCTTTGACTCTCTCCCCTGTACAGCTCGAGGGGCCGGGCCAGTAACACAAGCCAACGTCACAGCTCCAGGCGGTAAGTTCCACACACTGCTCACTCAGTTCCCAGCACTCACGGTCCCAACGTTTTCGGCAGCCATCGCTAAACACAGGGTGGAGCACTTTATCACCACCGCTGGGCCACCTGTGTTCGCACGACCTCGGCGCTTGGACGCAGCTAAACTGGCCATAGCGCGCAAGGAGTTTGCCAACCTGGAAAGGCTGGGCATCATCAGGTGATCGAACAGCCCATGGGCATCCCCGCTACACATGGTCCCTAAGGCTGAGGGGTCGTGGCGACCGTGCGACGATTTCCGCAGGTTGAATAACACCACAGCACACGACCACTACCCGATTCCCCACATTCAGGATTTTTTCGTTCACCTCGCCAGAGCACGCATTTTTTCTAAAATAGACTTGGTTCGCAGTTACCACCAGGTCCAAGTGCGCGTGGAGGACATACCCCAAACAGCGGTAATAATTCCGTTCGGCTTGTTCGAGTTTCTGTGCATGCCTTTCGGATTAAAAGGAGCGGCACAGACGTTCCAGCGCATGATGGACGCGGTGCTGCATGGTCTCCTGTTTGTGTTCGTCTACCTGGATGATATCCTGGTGGCCAGTGCGTCCGAAGACGAACACGTAACCCACCTCAGGACGGTTTTCCAGAGGTTGGAGGAGCATAGGCTAATAATCAAACCGGTGAAGTGCCAGTTCGGCGTGACCGGGATTGATTTTTTGGTGCACCGCGTCTCACTGGAGGGAGAGATACCTTTGCTCGACAAAGTGCGCGCTGTGGCTAACTTTCCCAGGCCTCAGACGGTCACGGTGCTGCAGGAATTTTGGGGGATGGTTAATTTTTATAACCGTTTCCTCCCCTGCACAGCTCAACTCATGAAGCCACTGTACGCCGTGCTCAAGAGACGGAAACCCGTGGATGGAGTCGAATGGACTTCGGAGCGAGAGCAGGCGTTCTCTGAGGTGAAAGCAGCTCTGGTAAACGCCGCACTGTTGGCGCACCCAGACCCAGCGGCCCGGATAGCGCTCACTACCGACGCCTCGGACGAGGCCATAGGGGCCGTCGTGGAGCAACGTGTCGCCGGTTCTTGGCAGCCGCTCGCCTTTTTCAGCAGGGCTTTGCGCGACAGTGAGCGTAAATACAGCGCGTTCGACAGAGTTGCTGGCTCTCCACCTGACCATACGCCACTTCCAGTTCTGGCTGAAAGGGCGCAGCTTCACCGCATTCGTGGACCACAAGCCGCTGACGTTCGCGATGGCCAAGGTTTCGGAACCATGGTCGGGCCGGCAGCAGAGACAGCTGGCCGCGATCTCGGAGTTTACGACCGATATTCAGCATGCGTCGGGTAAACTGAATGTGGTGGCGGACTGCCTCTTGCGCGCGGTAGTGGTCCCGGTCTCCAGAGGAATAGATTATACAGCCATGGCCGCAGAGCAGATTAACGATACGGACGTGTGCGAGCTCCAGTCTGGACCAACAGGATTAAGGCTGGAGATCAGAGTACTGCAAGACGGCAGCCCCCCCAATCTGCGACGTCTCCACGGGGCGCCCGCGCCCGGTGGTCCCGGTCGCGTGGCGCCGCCGCGTGATTGAGTCAGTTCACGCTTTGGCGTACCCAGGAGTGCGCGCGTCAGTCAAAATGGTGGAAGCGAAATTTGTGTGGCCAGGCCTGCGCAAACAAGTGAAAGAGTGGGCGGCAGCCTGCATAGCGTGCCGACGAGCCAAAGTGCACAGACACACAAAGGCTCCTTTGGAGCCCTTTAGTATACCGGCTGAAAGATTCGACCATGTTCACGTGGACCTCGTGGGTCCCCTCCCGCCGTTGCAGGGGTGCACGCACCTTCTGACAGTGGTGGACCGCACCACACGCTGGCCAGAAGCAGTCCCGCTGGCGGCAACCACGTCCGCGGACGTGGCGCGTGCTTTTTTGACAACATGGGTGGCGCATTTTGGAATCCCGTCGGACATCACGTCCGATAGGGGCCCTCAGTTTGTTTTCGAACTTTGGTCCGCGATGGCCCGCAGTCTGGGTGTTGCAATTCATTGCACAACCGCGTACAACCCACAGGCAAATGGGTTATGTGAGCGTTTTCACAGGTCACTGAAGGCAGCACTCAGGGCTTCGTTGACGGATGCAAATTGGGTTGACCGGTTGCCGTGGGTTTTAATGGGGTTGCGTTCCGCACCAAAAGAGGATTTGGAGGCTTCCCCGGCTGAGCTGGTTTTTTCCCAGCCACTGCAGCTGCCCGGGGAATTCTTGCCAGATAATCCTGCGCCGGACAGCTGCCCGTCTCAGTGTTTGCAGCGTAGTGCAGACACAGGCACGCTGCCCAGTCCGGCCCACCACTGTTTTCCATGCGCTTTTGTGCCAAAAACTTTGACGAACGCGGCGTTCGTGTTCGTCAGACACGATGCCCACCGCCCGCCATTGCGCCCACCCTATGATGGCCCGTTCAGAGTGCTAGAAACAGGGGACAAGCATTTTTTGCTAGACTTTGGGGGGCGTCGGGAGAAAATATGCATAGACAGACTGAAGCACGCCTTTGTAGTGGCGGATGAGCAAGTGCTGCTGGCCCAGGCCCCCCGGCGTGGAAGACCCCCACGGACAACTCCCCAGGCAAACGATTCACCAGAACAGCCACACGGGCAGAGTGAAGTCCCCCCCCCCCTTCGCCTTGGCCCACCCGCAGTCAGACACACGTCCAGCAGCCCCCCGCCGGCACAGAGACCCCCATTACAGCAGATATGGGAGGAGACTGAAGCCCGAAAGAAGTGTCGACTGAAACTCTGTCTGGGGGGGGGGGGGGGTGATATGGCAATGCATATTGGTGATATGGCAATGTATATTGTAGAAGAGTCAGCAGACAGCGTCTCAGTCAGGATGCAGTGGTAAGCATAAGAGAATAATAGGCAGGGACGTCATGGGGAGTTGGCAGGAAGAGTGAGCTGGGGGTTGAAGGGAAATGTATTGTGGAGTTGGATATCATGCAGTGTGATGTGAAATGTCATGCAGATGTGGGATGATCTGTGGAGTTTATAAGGAGAACCCTGGTTTGGCTGATTCTTTACTTTCTGTGTATGGATGATGTGAGAGTGTTAATAAAGCTTTGTCTGTTCGTAAACGGGCCTCATCATTTCCCACACTCTCCACAAGGCCAGTTTACGAACAGACGAAATTTATTAACACTCTCTCATCATTCATACACACAAGAGCAATGACACAGCCAAGCCAGGTTTCTCCTTATAAACTCAACAGATCATCTCACATCTGCATGACGTTTCACATCACACTGCATGACATCTAACCCCACAATACATTTCCCTTAAACCCCCAGCTCCCTCTTCCTGCCAACTCCCCATGACGTCTCTGTCTATTATTCTCTTATGTTTAACCACTGCCTCCTGACTGAGATGCTGTCTGCTGACTCCTCTACAATATGCATTGCCAACGCCCCCCCCCCGACAGAGTTTTCAGTCACCACGTCTTTTGGGCTTCAGTCTCCTCCCAAATCTGCTGTAACGTGGGTCTCTGTGCTGGCGGGGGGCTGCT
Source organism: Pholidichthys leucotaenia (assembly GCA_020510985.1). Classification (NCBI taxonomy): domain Eukaryota; kingdom Metazoa; phylum Chordata; class Actinopteri; order Cichliformes; family Pholidichthyidae; genus Pholidichthys; species Pholidichthys leucotaenia. The sequence continues at coordinate 70,999,602 of CM035843.1, forward strand.
GGGCGTGTGTCTGACTGCGGGTGGGCCAAGGCGAGGTGGGGGGGGGGACTTCGCTCTGCCCATGTGGCTGTCCTGGTGAATTGTTTGCCTGGGGAGTTGTCCGTGGGGGTCTACCACGCCGAGGGGCCTGGGCCAGCAGCACTTGCTCGTCCGCCACTACAAAGGCGGGCTTAAGTCTGTCTATGCATATTTCTCCCGACGCCCCCCCAAGTCTAGCAAAAAATGCTTGTCCCCTGTTTCCAGCACACTGAACGGGCCATCATAGGGTGGGTGCAATGGCGGGCAGTGGGCATCGTGTCTGACGAACACGAACTCCGCGTTCTTTAAAGTTTTTGGCACAAAAGCGCATGGAAAACAGTGGTGGGCCGGGCCCAGCAGCGTGCCTGTGTCTGCACTACGCTGCAAACGCTGAGACGGGCAGCTACCCGGTGTGAGATTATCTGGCAAAAATTCCCTGGGCAGCCGCAGTCGCTGAGAAAAAACCAGCTCAGCCGGGGAAGCCTTGAAATCCTCTTTTGCTGCGGAACGCAACCCCAATAAAACCCAGGGCAACCAGTCAACCCAATTTGCATCCATCAACGAAGCCCTGAGTTCTGCTTTCAGTGACCTGTGAAAACGCTCGCATAACCCATTTCCCTGTGGGTTGTACGCAGTTGTGCAATGAATTACAGCACCGAGGCTGCGGGCTATTGCGGACCAAAGTTCAGAAACAAACTGAGGGCCCCTATCGGACGTGATGTCCGACGGGACTCCAAAACACGCCACCCATGTTGTCAAAAAAGCGCGCGTCACGTCTGCAGACGTGGCTGCCGGCCCGACCATGGTTCCGAAACCTTGGCCATCGCAAACATCAGCGGCTTGTGGTAAACAAACGGGGTGAAGCTGCGCCCTTCCAGCCAGAACTGGAAGTGGCGTATGGCCAGATGGAGAGCCAGCAACTCTCTGTCGAACGCGCTGTATTTACGGTCACTGTCGCGCAAAGCCCTGCTGAAAAAAGCGAGTGGCTGCCAAGAACAGGTGACACGTTGCTCCACGACGGCTCCTATGGCCTCGTCCGATGCATCGGTAGTGAGCGCTATCCGGGCCGCCGGGTCTGGGTGCGCCAACAGTGCGGCATTTGCCAGGGCTGCTTTAACCTCAGAGAACGCCTGTTCTCGCTCCAGAGTCCATTCGACTCCATCCACGGGTTTCTGTCTCTTGAGCGCGGTGTACAATGGCTGCATGAGTTGAGCTGTTTATATTTGTAATATTGTAAATGTTATTATGATTATTTGTTAAAGTACACACATTATTTCTAGGATCTGTCTTTGTCTAATTGGAATGCCTTTGAGATAATTGCTATGGTTAATTATTTGGGTAAACAATTGGTAATTATTTAATCCACATACCTTTGCCAACATGCTTCCTGAGGGTGTCTGGGCAAAAGACTCTGTTAGGGGTTGAATGCCTTTTAAAGGACACCAGCAGGAAGGAAGCATGTTATGGTGAGTTAGAGGGGTGATTTAAATTTGTAAATAGGGGTTAAATTATTTATTGAATTATTTATGGTATTATTTATTGTGTGTTATATTTATTCTGTATATAGGTGGGGAAATATTTATGGTCTTTTAGATGTCTGTGGGTATGTGTGTAAAATGGAAAATGTCTTATTGTCTTACCTGGGACATATGGTATGTCCTAATTGACGTTAATTATCTCAATAGTATATAACAGCTGTTGTTGGTTAGTAGTTAGTTGTCAAGTTGTCGAGAGTTGTCAAGTTGTCGAGAGTTGTTGAGAGTTGTCAAGTTGTCGAGAGTTGTTGAGAGTTGTCAAGTGTTGTCGAGAGGATCGATGATAATGAATGATGGACAAATTCAAGTCGTGATAATTCGTGTCGGATGTTTTGGAGTTAATACCTGTAAGTTTTTGGAAAAAATTGAAAAACTGTTAATTGAAAAAATTGATTGAAAGCTTCTTGCCTCAAGCCACAACATTTACATTTGGTGGCAGCGGTGCTCCGTTCCCAGGAGAACGCTATATTTTGCGGCGAAAGCAGTGGTCCACCCCTGATGAGGTAACGTTTGGTGGAAGTGGTGGATAGAGCACGGGACAGAAGGAGCGATGGCGAGAAGGAAAGTGACGAGACAAGAGGAGCAGTCTGACCTGGATGCAGGTATGGCAGCCGAGGAGCCAGGAGTCAGCGGACTGGGCGAGCTCGAGCAGCTAACGTGCTTGGTGAAGTCTCTGGTTCGTTCGCTGACTGTCAGGGATCGTCGGATAGAGGAAGAAGCCGCTCTTCAGGACCAAAGGTGGCGGACTGTGGATGATCAAATTCGTCGGATGGAGTCATGGGTTGCGGCGCTGAAAGAGGAGTATGGGAGCCAGGCTGAACGTAATGGTGACAACGGCGCTTCGGGGGAGGACCCCGGGATGACGGCCAGTTGGGTCGGCCCGCAGGAGGATGATTTGCCGCTGCAGGTGCAGCCGAGGAGGACACAAACGCACCACGAGCCCAGGCTGAATCCTCTCTCTCCCGAGGATGACATCGAGCACTACCTGGCAACGTTCGAGAGGATCGCTACAGTCTGCCGCTGGCGTGAAGAAGAGTGGGCTATCCAGCTAGCTCCTCTGCTTACAGGTAAAGCGTGGAGTGCGTATGTTCTGATGGACATTGCAGACACGACTGATTATGGAAAAGTGAAGGAAGCAATTTTAAACAAATACGAAATAACGTCCGACACATATAGGAGGAGGTTTCGTGCTTTGGACATTCATCAGGACGAAACCCCCCGTGAACTATATGTTCATCTAAAAGACTTGTGCTATAAATGGATTAAACCAGAGACCTTAACGGTGAAAGACATTATGGAACGTATAATTTTGGAACAGTTTCTGCGGATGGTGAACCCGGAACTGGGAATCTGGATACAAGAGCGGGACCCGAAGACTGCAGAGGACGCTGCTCGTCTGGCGGAGGTTTTTCTGTCGGCCAGGTCTGGGAGCAGAACTACTCTTGGCCGTGACAGCTCTTTCACCGCACAGAGTAAGTTTGATGGGGGTGAAAGGGGTGGTCAAGCGCAGAAAAGACTATATTCCAGCTCCAGTCAGGTCACTGTTAGCAAACATAGAGGGAGTAGAAAGTCACGTTTTGTTCCAAGTCACGATATACGCCGTTACCAGTGTAACAAAATTGGCCACACACAATATTCATGTCCTGCCACAAGAAATAGCAAACCATCATTATTATGTTCAGTTCCTAGACCCACTTTTTCAGCCCCAGTGCACAGTGGAGTGTATAAAACAAAGGTGTTGCTTAATGGTCAGTGTGAAGAGGCCCTGTTAGACTCAGGTTGTTTTCAAACGGTTGTGCTGCCCAGTTTGGTCCCTAGGGATTTGTGGAATGAGTCTGAAATAAATATTAGTTGTGTCCATGGGGATAAAAAGCTGTACCCGACCGCTGAGGTTTATTTAACAGTGGGAGGTCAAACTTATCTCCTTTCTGTAGCTCTTGTGCCTGATTTGCCTTATCCAATTGTTCTTGGCAATGATGTTCCAACTTTGTTGGACATCATACAACAAGTTAGAGATGAACAAACTGAGGCACAGGCAGGTGGCGCTATTGAGCAGAGGCTTGATGCACCTGTTGAAAAAATTTGTAATATGGTGACAACCAGGGCACAGAGGGCTGCCAATGCTCTTCAGGAGCTGCCTTTTTATGATTCTGAGATAGAGGCAGGCCCTAGAAAACAACCTAAATCCAAGGCTAAGAGGAGAAGAGATAAGGTGTTAGCTTCTGTAAAGAACTTGGGTGAAGAAACACCACAACTAAGTCAGTCAGTAGAGTTTGACATCCCTCCTGACATAGCTGCATTACAGAAAGCTGACCCAGCACTTGGACCATGGTTTAATAAAGTCTCGGAGACTGAGGGTGTGAAAAAGGGTAGTACTGATTGTTTGGCTGAGGCCATGTATGTCATTAAAAAGGGCATTTTATACCAGCAACAAGGTGAAGTTATGCCATAACTTTGCCACAGGACCTCACACCAAACATTAAGGAACTGGGACATGTTATCCCTTGGGCAGGTCATTTAGCATTTCAGAAAACTCTACAGAAAATTGCTAGAAGGTTTGTGTGGCCGGGAATGTATATCCAGATAAAGGACTTCTGCACATCGTGCCCAATATGTCAGATTACATCACCTAGGGGAGTAGCCCGTGCCCAACTACACCCACTACCAATTATTGGAACACCATTCGACAGAATAGGGATGGATATAGTTGGCCCCCTAGAGAGAAGTTCTGCTAGTAATAGATACATTTTGGTAATTTGCGACTATGCTACTCGGTACCCAGAAGCTTTTCCCCTGAAATCTATTCAATTCAATTCAACTTTATTTATATAGTGCCATTTCACAACAACAGTCATCTCATAGCACTATCAACTGTAGGGGGGAACCCCCACAGTTGCAGAAAGACCCCAGCAATCAGGCGATCCCCTGTGAGCAAGCACTTGGCGACGGTGGAGAGGAAAAACTCCCTTTTAACAGGAAGAAACCTCCAGCAGAACCAGGCTCAGGGAGGGGCAGTCATCTGCTGCGACTGGCTGGGGGGTGAGGGGATAGAGAAGAAGAAAAGAACAGACATGTAGAGAGCAAACAGCACGATGGGGACTCAATCTATGGGAGAGAACAAACAAATGTTAATGACCAGCAAAAAAAATATTTCATTGAGAGTGAGAAAAGGAGTGAGGTCCAGTGCATTACTGGAGGTCCCCCAGCTGACTAAACCTATTAGCAGCATAACTAAGGGAGGGTTCAGAAACACATGATCCCTCCCTAATTGTAGGCTATATCAAAAAGGTAGGTTTTAGCCCTATTCTTAAAAACAGAGATCGAGTCTGACTCCCGAATCCAGATTGGCAGCTGATTCCACAGGAGAGGAGCTTGATAACTGAAGGCTCTGCCTCCCATTGTACTTTTGGAGATTCTAGGTATTACAAGTAATCCTGCATTTTGGGAGCATAGTGCTCTGTTAGGATAATACGGTAGTATCAGATCTTTTAAATAAAAAGGAGCCTGATTGTTTAGAGCTTTGTAAGTAAGAAGAAGGATTTTAAACTTAATTCTAAACTCTATGGGAAGCCAATGAAGGGAGGCCAGAACCGGAGAGATATGATCTCTCTTTCTAGTACCTGTTAAAACTCTTGCTGCAGCATTTTGGATCAGCTGAAGACTTTTTAAAGATGTTTTAGGACAGCCTGATAATAAAGAATTACAATAATCTAATCTCGAGCTAACAAAAGCGTGGATCAGTTTCTCAGCATCACTCTGAGACAAGATGCTCCTAATCTTGGCAATATTACGCAAATAATAGAAGGCAGTCTTAGAAACAAATTTAATATGTGAATTGAAGGACAAATCCTGATCAAAAATAACTCCAAGGTTCCTCACAGAGCTATTAAGAGAAAGAGTAACCGCATCCAAACTGAAAGTTTGATTTGGAAAGGAATTTCTAAGGCTTTTTGGACCAACAAGAATGACTTCAGTCTTATCTGAATTTAATAACAGGAAATTACAAGTCATCCAAGCTTTGATTTCCTTAACCACTTGCACTCCGTTGTTCCGCGGGCGGGCAAGTCTCTGCGTCCTAGGGCGCACGAGTGCGCTCTCGTGCGCATGACGCATGATAAGGATATTGATGGTGGTGGTGTAGGTGGTGTGGCCTCCAAGCGCCACTGAAAAAAAAATCTGCAAACACAGAAGCGAACAGATTAGCTCATCTGATTGACCTCTCATTCGACTAATAAGAGCCTTGAATTGGGTTTCTGAAACCTTGAAGAACCAATGAATGAAAACCTAGGAAGGAGGACCCGCCTCCCAACGCTTTGAATGCAGTGAGCCAATTGAAGCAGAGAAGTTCGTGAGCTGTTTTTTTTTTTAAGGCTGGGTGAAGACTGGCTGCTGCAGCGGATCAAAAAAGGACACAGGAAGAGCTCCACAGACCCAGCAGCATGGAGACCATCCACAAATGCAACCTGTGTGACAGGGAGTGCCATTCGTGGATCGGCATGTTCGGCCACAGGCGGTGCTTATTTTGTACTGGTTCCAGCAGAGTAGACGTTATGATTTCTTCCATGGTCATTATAGACCGGCGGAGGCTGACGACGAAGGCTGAGTGAAACACACGCCTTCGCCAGTCTTTTTTTAATTACTACTGTTATTTGTTTTGAAAAATCGTTCGCCAAAAACCGCAATCATGGAAGCACAAAACCGCAATAATGGAATTATGTTTTGATCGAGTCGCAAGACCAGAACCAGAGCGGACCAGCGTCGCGTTCGTCTGACAATGAGGAAGACAAGTTCGCCAAGACTCCGCTGTGAAGAGGTAAGGTGTTATAAGCTAAATTATTCTCTATCCCTGAAAATTGTAATCCAAAATGACTTTTGACCGATCAGTAAATTACAGCTGTGCGGTTCACGAAGTCTGAAGTTCGTGCGCCGCGGTACAAGGGGTTGCTCGCAGTGTACAGGCTGTGAACGCCCCCCCACCCCCGCTGTTCTTCTGCAGCGGGGGGGGGGGGGAGCCGCAGTGACTGCAATGCTGTCCTACATCACCACATAAGGCTAATCCGTTGTGTAGCGATGGCTAAAGTCCATCCTCTGTAGCGAGCGGGGGGGAGGGACAACCCCCCCCACCACACACACAGTAGCGAGGGGGGGGAGCCGCTGTGACAGCGTTGCTGTGGAAACATGCAACTAGTGTAATCTGTCATGTAGCGAGGGCCGAACTCTGTCCTTGATAGCGGCGGGGGGGGGGGACCCCCCACACACACACACAGACACAGCCCTGAGTGTAACCTTTCCTTTGAGCCTAAAATGAAGCTTCTACATTGAATCATTCAAAAGTTACAGACGTTTTTCCAAACTGTGCCATTTGGCACAATTTGGCACAGTTCCAAAATGCCTGGGAACAGCCTGAGAACAAAGCTGTGTAAAATATTCATTTTTTGTGGTATTGTTACCAAATTTGGATCTCAGCTGGATAACACTTGGTTCTACATTTCTGTTGCATTTTCCAGCTGGATCGGACAGCTGTGTGTTATTTACAAGCATTTGTATCCAAAAAAACAGTGTCCAAATTTTTTTTCTTCAAGTTCAGTATGTTTAGATGACTGTAACTCAGTGGCCGGAGCACGTAGAGAGATTATGTTTTTTTTGCCAAAAAATTCAAAGTGTTTTCTTTTAAATGAGACCAACCCCATGAAGATGCTGCAAAGGGTTGAAGAACAGCTTTCGATTTACTTTGGGCACGTTATTTTTTGGCATTTTTAGGAAAATTGCCCGGAGTGCAAGTGGTTAAGACAGGCGTCTAACTTGGCTAATTGGTTACTATCATCTGGCTTCATTGACAGGTATAATTGTGTGTCATCAGCATAACAATGAAAATGTATACAGTGCTTTCTAATAATGTTGCCTAACGGAAGCATATATAAACAAAAAGAGTCGGGCCTAGCACAGATCCCTGTGGAACTCCATGACTGAGCTTAGAGTTGAAAGAAAGCTCATTATTTACATGAACAAACTGGAACCTATCAGATAAATAAGATCTAAACCACTGCAACAAAGTTCCATTAAGTCCAACATAGTGTTCTTATCTATCAAGTAGAATATTATGATCGATAGTATCAAAAGCTGCACTAAGGTCTAAAAGGACAAGTACAGAAACTAGTCCATTATCAGATGCGATGAGGAGGTCGTTAGTGACCTTCGTTAAGGCTGGTTCAGTACTATGATGAATTCTAAACCCAGACTGAAACTCTTCAAGTAAACCATTTCCCTGCAGGTGGTCAAATAATTGCGTAGCAACAAGTCTTTCTAAGATTTTTGAAATGAAAGGGAGATTAGAGATTGGTCTATAGTTAGCTAAAGCTCCTGGATCTAGCGTTGGCTTTTTGAGTAAGGGTTTAATTACAGCCGTTTTAAAAGCCTGCGGTACATGGCCTAAAGTTAATGAAGAATTGATTATATGAAGAATAAGGCTACCAATAAGTGGGAAGACTTCTTTAAATAACCTGGTAGGAATAGGGTCTAAAAGACAAGTTGAAGGTTTGGATGAGGAAACTATTTTGTCTAACTCACAAAGGTCGATTGGAGTAAACTCATCAAGACAGACATCAATAGAAGGAGTTGTAGTAGTTACAGTATTTAAGTTAACTGTGGGAAGAATCTGATTGATTTTATCTCTGATGGATGAAATTTTATTATTGAAAAAGTTCATAAAGTCCTGACTAGTAAGCTCTAAGGGAATGCTAGGATTGACAGAGTCCTGACTCTTTGTCAACCTGGCTACAGTACTGAAAAGAAACCTGGGATTATTCTTGTTCTCTTCTATTAATGCAGAGTAATAACTCGTTCTAGCTTTTCTAAGAGATTTTTTATAAATTAAAAGATGATTTCTCGACTTCCGGTTATGGCTGCCACGTAAGAAGGACACGTCTCACTCTGCTCTGCTTCTGGAGAAAAAAAATCGGCAAATAACTCTCTCATTTGGGACAGAACGTATCCCAGCGTTTGAGCGAGGATATGTCGGTGAAGCCTAAGGCTGGAAAACCAAGTAGAGGAAAAAGCGAGCCGCAGAAACCGTCCAAATTAACGGACTTTCAGGTCTGTGATGCAGCAGAGAAAGCACCAAATATGGCGAAGGAAGCTAACAACGGCGCGGGAGGTGCGGGAAGCGACACAGGTGCGTTGCTGGCGGCTATGAGTTCAATGAGAGCGGACTTTTCCTCTAGATTTGATGGGATTATGGCAGCGTTGGAAGGAATGAGAAAGGAATTGGGTGACTGTGTGGAACGAATGGCGCAGATGGAGCTTCGTATTTCCAGTGCTGAAGATGAAGTCAATTGTCTCCAATTAAAGGTGCGCACTTTGGAAAAAAAAAAATAAATGTCTGGAAGAAAACATTCTGGATTTGGAATCCCGGTCGAGACAGAACAACTTGAGGCTGGTGGGTCTACCGGAAGAATCCGAAGGTCGGGACCCGTGTTCCTTTCTGGAAAAGTGGATTCCGGAGGCGCTGGGCAGTGCGGAGCTGCGGCCGGCGGTGGTTTTGGAGGGCGCGCATCGTATTGGCCCACGGAGAGATAAGGGACCACCGAGGACCTTAATTATGAAGTTTGTCAGCAACAGAGACAGGATGAAGATCTTCAACGCAGCACGAGCTAAAGGAGAGATTAAACACCAGGATCAGCAGGTGCGGTTCTACCCAGATTGGGCCACAGGAATCCAACAATTGAGGAAGCAGTATGATCCCGTACGTAAGGAGCTGCGCAACCTTGGGATTCGTCATGGTGTAATCTATCCTGCGAGACTGTTGATCACGTATGGGGGCAGAACCCACATCTTCAAGACCCCAGAGGAGGCGCAGGAGTTTATCAAGAAGATCCAAGAAGAAGAGACTGGTGGGAGCTAAGCATGAACAAAATATAAGGTAGAATAATTAAGCATTTGCACAGGCATCTGACTGACTTGAAGCAAATAGCAAGTTTACAAAATATAGATTGCATTATATAATTAAAAAAAAAACAAAAACAAAACTATGATGTACAAAGTTGCTAAAAATTTTGGAGTTAAGTTGGAAAACTACAGAGGAGAGTTAATGTTATGTCATTAAAAGCAGTAGAGTTAGGGTGATTGGGAGGATGAAGAAGGAGTGGCTTAGGCTGATCCTCGTGGATGTGGAGCAGTCGATGGCTATATCGGGAGACGGAATTTTTCTTTTGATTTTGGGGGGTTTGCCACAAGTGTGGGAAGGGGGAATTTGTTTGTGTGTAGTTTGTAGGATGAATGTTCAACCACTCATTTTTTTGCTTCTCTGTATGAGCATGTTTACACTGCAAGGTAATCCCAAACTCCCTATTGATCATAAACCAAAGCGTTAATCTTAATTTAACTTCATGGAATTGCAGAGGTCTACAAAATTTAAAAAAACTTAAACAAGTTATGAATAAAATAAAAGACATGGGTTCAAAAATTGTGTTTTTACAAGAAACTCATCTAATAGAGGAGGATGTAAAAAGAATTAGGAGTAGATGGCAAGGAAGTGTTTTCACCTCATCATTTTCATCCCGAGCCAGGGGAGTTATGACTCTCATACATAAATCAGTCCCTTTTCAAGTGAAAAATGTAATTGGAGACAAATTTGGAAGATATGTAATCATTCAAGGATCTTTGCTATTAGAAAATATAAATTTGGTGAACCTATATGGTCCCAATATAGATGATCAAAAGTTCTTTGCTAATTTATTTCTTATCTTATCATCACTTACAGGGCAACATATAATAGCAGGGGATTTTAATTGTACATTGAATCCCGGTATAGATAGATCAACAGGACTGGACTGTAAGCACAATGGATGTAGGATGACCATTAATCATTTTATGAAAGAATTGAGATTGCTAGATATATGGAGAGAAATGAAACCACAAGTCAAAGCCTACTCTTGTTATTCCAGTACCTACAAGACATTCTCACGTATTGATTATTTTTTGATTTCCACAGAATTAAGGTCCAAGATTCAAAACTGCTTTTATGATAACATCGTGATCTCTGATCATGCACCCTGCTGTATAGTATATGTAGATAAGAAATTGACAAAGGAATCAGGTAGATGGCAATTTCAGCATAAATGGCTTCAGGATGAGGAATTTGTCAAGTACATAGAAAAACAGATAGATGAGTTCTTTGATATCAATACTACACAAACATCAGCATGTGTAAAGTGGGAGGCTTTCAAAGCTTTTATTAGGGGACATATTATTAGTTATACAGGTTCAAAATCTAAGAAGACTCGAGAGGAGAGAGCCCAATTGGAACATAAAATAAAAAATCTTCAGGAAAAAGTGTATGCAGGAAGTGATCCAAGGTTGGAGAATGAATTACTGATTTTGAGAGCTGAATACGACAAAAAATCAGCGAATAGAGCTGCCTCGAGTCTTCTAAGATTGAAACAATCTTTTTATGAACAAGGTGAAAAATCAGGAAAATTATTGGCATGGCAGATTAAACAATTAGAAATTAAAACACCAATTACCAGTATTATAAGTAACGGACAGGTAGTTATAGATCCTTTAGAAATTAATAGAGCCTTTAGAGATTACTATGAAAAATTATATGATACCAAAAATGAATCTGATTTAACAAAACTAAATGGGTTTTTGAACAAACTATCTATACCGTGTATTTCAAATGAAAACAGGGAGATATTGGAGTCTAAAATTAGTCAAGAAGAAGTTGGGCTAGCCATTGATAATATGAAATCAGGAAAAAGTGCAGGACCAGATGGTCTTCCAGTTGACCTTTATAAAAAAATTAAGAATAAATTAATAAAACCTTTTTTGGAAATGGTTTTAGAAGCATTTCAAAATAGTAATTTACCATCATACATGAATAATGCCTTAATTATACTGTTGCCAAAACCAGGTAAGCCCTCTAATAAATGTGAAAATATGAGACCAATAAGCCTATTAAATGCCGACCTTAAGATAATCTGTAAAATTTTAGCAAGACGAATACAAGAAATTTTACCAAATATTATTAATCGAGATCAGAATGGCTTTATAAAGGGAAGACAAGGCTTCCATAATGTAAGAAGACTATTTAATATTATTTATTTTAATAAAGAAGCACCGGATACAGCACTCCTATCACTGGACGCCGAAAAGGCCTTTGATAGAGTCGAATGGCCCTTTCTTTTTGAAGTGTTACAAAGGTTTGGACTTGGAAATAATTTCATAAAATGGGTTCAGATAATATACAATAATGCTACAGCAGAAATCCTAACAAATAATATTTCAAAATCAATAAAAATCAATAGAGGATGTCGACAAGACTGTCCACTTTCACCTTTACTGTTTACTATGGCAACTGAACCTTTAGCGATGGCGATACGTTTACATTCACAAATATATGGAATTAAAGTTGGACCAACAGAACATAAAATCTCCCTGTACGCCGATGACATAATTTTGTTTATGTCTAATCTAAAAAAATCAATTCCGACCTTGTTGAATTTAATAAAGAATTTTGGGGAAATATCAGGATATAAAATAAATAAAACTAAATCTTCAATATTAATGCTAAATGAGACCCAGAGAAATTACCCAGACCCTGAGGTAAATCAATTCAACGTTGTAAATCAGTTTAAATATTTAGGAATCCAAATTGTGCCCAAGCTAGAATCAGTCGCCAGTGTCAACTATGAAGCCTTAATGACAGATATCAATGAGTCAATTCAGAGATGGATGTCACTACCAATGTCGATGATCGGGAGAATCAATATACTTAAAAGTAATATTTTACCTAAAATACTTTATTTATTTCAATACATTCCCTTATCACCACCTTTAGATTTATTCTCAAGAATTAAAAAAAGTTAGTGGAATTTATATGGAACAACAGGAGGGCTAGATTACGTCTGTCTTTATTATATTTACCATTTGATCGTGGAGGTCTGAAATGTCCAAATTTTATGTTGTATTATTGGTCGGCACAACTGAGGTCTATGACATATTATTTTTCATTAAATGATCTCCCTCACTGGACTGAAATGGAATCATACAATTTACCTTTACCTCTTCCCATATTCATATACTCAGATTCGGCAAAAAAATTACAAAAACAAGTTAAAAATCCATTTGTAAAGCATATGATCAAAATATGGTGTGAAGCTAAAAATTATTTAAAAGAACCACAGTTATTGTCACCATTTAGCCCAATATGGGAAAATCAATATTTTAAACCAGGAAGAGCAGACGCTGTATTTAAAGTATGGAATTTAAAAGGGATTCAAAAGATTCAAGATTTATATTTGCCATGTGCAGATAACATAATGTCTTTTGAAGAGCTGAGGGTCAAATTTAATCTTAATAGAACACATTTTTTTAAATATCTTCAACTTAGAAACTTTATTCGATCAAATCAAAATAAAGCTCTCACTCGACCTATTTATTCATCCTTGGAAAAAATGTTGATGAAAGATAGTAAAAGAAAGGGTATTATTTCAGAGTTTTATAACTCATTGACACTATCCTCAAGTGAAAATTCACAGAAAAGATTAAACTACTGGAAAGAAGATCTGCAAATTGAAATTTCAGAGGAACAATGGGAATTGGCTTGTACAGAAGCCCAAACCAAATCAATAAATGTACGTCTTAAATTGATACATTTCAAATGGTTAATGTGGATGTATGTTACACCGGAGGAGTTAAATAGATATAACAAAAATATACCAGATGCATGCATAAAATGCATGGAAAGTAAAGGAACCCTATTTCATTGTGTATGGGAATGTAGAATAATAAGAATGTTTTGGGAAGAGGTGAGGGTAACAATTGAAAAAATAATCTCAAAACAAATAATTTTGAATCCTAAACTGTTTTTGTTGGGTCTGTACCCAGAAAAGCATAACTTTAATAAAAGTGAAAGAACATTCATAGACCTCAGTTTGCTTAATGCCAAAAAATGTATTGCACTACTGTGGAAAAAGACTCATAGACCAGATGTGACTCAGTGGTTAAGACAGATGTTAACAAACCTTCCATTAGAAAGAATAACATATATACTGAAATCAAAGGAAATTGTGTTTGAGAATATATGGAGACCTTTTATTGATCATGTAAAAAATTTAAACATAATTCTTGAAGAAGAAGGTGAATGATGTGTGTGGACCTTGTAAATTCCAAACTGGTGAACATAATATGTATACTTATGTAATGGATTGTCTAGACTAAACAGAGGAGCATTGTTGAAGGCTTGATTTTGTTGGTGGTTGTTGGTGTTTTTAGTGCATTTTTTTTTTTGTAGTACTTTAGTGTTAGTGTTTGATTGTTTGTGTCATGTTTGTTTAAAAAAAAAAAAAGGTTCAATAAAGATATTGTGGAAAAAAAAAAAAAGATGATTTCTCCAAGCTCAATAGATTTCATCTAAATTAGTGGAGCGCCATTTTCTTTCTAATTGACAAGTCTTCTGTTTTAAGTTACGAGTTTCTGTGTTGAACCAAGGAGTTAGAAATCTCTGATTAGACTTTTTCTTTTTTAAGGGGGCCACCAAGTCTAGAGTCTGATGCAGAGAAGCTGAAACACTATCCACCATGTTATCATTTACAGAAAGAGCAAGCTGTCTATAGCTTATTTCCGTTGTGTTGACACATGGCATAGCGGAAACAATCTGCATAAATTTGGTAACAGCATCATCTGAGAGGCATCTACTGTAATAATATTTTTCTTTAGGAGCCAAATAGTCAGAAATAGTAAAATCAAAGGTTAACAGACAATGGTCTGACAGTACAGGGTTATGAGGAGACACTACAAGATTTTCTATTTCTATGCCATATGTCAGAACAAGGTCCAATGTATGGTGGAGGTAATGAGTAGAATTTCCTACTTTCTGAGAAAACCCAATCGAGTCTAATATTGAATTAAATGCCACATTAAGGCAGTCACTATCTACATCCACATGTATATTAAAGTCCCCTACTATAATTATTCTATCAGATTTCAGCACTAAATCAGCTAAGAAATCAGCAAATTCGGATAAAAATTCTGAGTAGGTTGATGGGGGACGATAAACTATGGCAAATAAAATTGGGTTTAACCTAAAATTGCTAAAGTGCCCAATACTGAGGACCAGGCCCTCAAAGGAATTATAACATGTTTTTTGCTTTACATTAACTAGTAATTTGGAATGGTAAATTGTTGCTACTCCTCCTCCACGACCAGAACTTCTGGGATTTTGACAGTTTAAATAACCAGAGGGAGTTGATTCATTTAAACCAACATAATCCTCTTGCCCTAACCAAGTCTCTGTAAGGGAAATTAAATCAATCTGATGATCAATTAACAGATCATGGACTAACAGAGACTTGGGAGTTAGAGACCTAATATTTAATAAACTGTAGAAGAGCTGGAAATAACGAGGCGGTTTTGTACCACAAAAGCAGAGTCTTTAATGAACAACTCTTCTATCTTGTCTCATCATGGTGCAGAGCTTGGCAGAAGGCAAAGAGGAAGAATTCTGCCCAGCTCGCTGGTTAAATACAGGCACACATCCAAGACATGCAAAACACAAGCTGAAATCCCCCGTTATCTAAATCCCCATTAGTCCTGTTAACTCCTCCCTCCGTCTTGGGAGGTGATGGGAAAACCTCTCCTCGCCTAAGGGGGTGAAGGTGTCAAATCTGTTGCCATGGCGTCCTGTGACGTCATTGGTCTTCACACGGCGGTGAGATTCCTTTGTCCTTTCAGAGGTGTGAAATTCCTTTGCATATGTTGCCCCACACATTTCCACATGCTCTAACGTATGCAGGTATGGAATATATGAGTAATATATACCACAGGCCCCCCAAACAACTAGGACAGGACACAGAAAGATTCACAGTCTAGGGTAATTACTAAGACATACTACGTGTTACAGCTGTTGTCACAGAAGAAACTTCCAAGCAGCCATGCTCCTAAGAGAGTTCAGTGAAAATATAACAGCATAGTATAATCATAAGTCAGTCCTAAACTGTTGCGGCACAATTAGCGAAAAATTGCAGAGTGGTGTAATCAGTCCTTGTGCAGTCTGGGTTTCAATCTTCTCCCAAAGCTGCTGTAGGCTGGTTTAGGCGTCCTGCTGGGACCTTGTTGTGAGGAATCTGCAGTGTGGGAAGGAGAGAGATTATCTGTTCCCTGCCTGGGGGCTGAGACTTTTTCCTTGGGGGGTCTACCTCGCCGAGGTGCTCGCGCCAACTGTGCAGGTTCGTCTCTCAACAAGAAGGCAGGTTTGAGTCTGTCAATGCTGACCGTTTCATTTCTATCCCCATAATCAAGCACAAAGTGTTTGTCACCATTTTCCAGCACTCTGAACGGGCCATCGTATACTGGGCGTAACGTTGGTTTAAGGGCTTCATACTTAACAAAAACAAACTCGGCGTTTTTTAAAGTTTGAGGAACAAAAACTCGCGGAAAGGAGTGATGAGCTGGACCGTGTAGAGAGTCTGGTCCGTGACTGCCTAAAAACCTTGGGACTGGGAGGTGCCCTGGTTCCGGGTTTTCTGGTAAAAATTCACCTGGTAGTCTGATAGGCTGAGCAAAGACTAATTCTGCAGGGGAAGCGTCTAAATCCTCTTTCGGTGCCGCACGCAACCCCAATAAAACCCAGGGAAGTTTATTTACCCAATTTGTGTCCGTTAATGAGGCTCTGTGGGCGGCCTTTAAGGACCTGTGAAAACGCTCGCATAACCCATTAGCCTGAGGGTGATAAGCGGTGGTACGGTGAATTGTTGCCCCTAAACTGTTGGACATGGCTGACCAGAGCTCTGAGACAAATTGAGGCCCCCTATCTGACGTGATGTCTGATGGGACGCCGAAACGTGCCACCCAATTTGTTAGAAAAACGCGAGCGACTTCCTCCGCTGTAGTTGCCGCTAGAGGGACTGCCTCTGGCCAGCGCGTGGTGCGGTCTATCATTGTTAGCAGGTGTGTGAAACCCTGGGAGGAAGGCAGCGGCCCCACGAGGTCGACATGAATGTGGTCGAACCTTCTAGCAGGGATGGGAAAAGGCTCCAGAGGGGCTTTTGTGTGTTTGTGTACTTTGGCGCGCTGACAAGGAATGCAAGTTTTTGCCCATTCTTTTACGTTTTTGCGCAGGCCTGGCCACACAAACTTTTCGGCAACCATTTTGACCGAGGCGCGCACACCTGGGTGCGCGAGGGAGTGAATTGCGTCGAAAATACGGCGGCGCCAAGCAGCCGGTACTAACGGGCGAGGTCGGCCGGTTGAAACATCGCATATTAGGGGGGGCACGCCGTCGCGCAACCCTTTTTCCTCCAGCCTTAACCCTGTTGGTCCAAAAAGGAGCGCGCGCACGTCCGCATCAGTACCTTGTTCTTCCGCCATGGCTGCATAATCTATCCCTTCATGGATAGGTGCTGCATATGTGTTTGCGTTAGAGAAAAGCTCAGCTGCTGAAGCAGTGTAATCTGTCTCCTCGTGCTCTGGCGGTGCCACAGCGCGAGAGAGACAGTCCGCTACTACGTTAAGTTTGCCCGCTACATGTCGAATGTCTGTGGTGAACTCTGAAATCGCAGCTAGCTGTCTTTGTTGTCTGCCCGACCAAGGTTCTGAAATTTTAGCCATAGCAAAAGTGAGCGGTTTATGGTCCACAAAAGCCGTGAAACTCCGCCCTTCTAACCAAAACTGGAAGTGGCGGATGGATAAATGGAGCGCCAGCAGCTCCCTGTCAAAAGTGCTGTACTTGCGTTCCGTCGGTTTTAGCGATTTGCTAAAAAATGCTAAAGGTTGCCAGACCCCCTTGACAAGTTGTTCTACAACTGCCCCTATGGCCAAGTCTGAAGCATCTGTGGTTAGAGCAATGCGGGCCGAGGGATCTGGATGGACTAACATTGTGGCGTTAGCTAGGGCGTTTTTAACTTCCGCAAAAGCGCGTTCGCGTTCCGGGGTCCATTCGACCGCGTTGGAAGCTCTCTTTTTTTTGAGCGCGTCATACAGGGGCTGCATGAGCTGAGCTGCATGAGGGAGGAAACGGTTGTAAAAATTAACCATCCCCAAAAATTCCTGTAGCGATTTGACCGTTTGGGGCCGTGGAAAACCTTCTATCGCATGAATTTTGTCTGGAAGCGGAACTGCCCCTTTCGGGGAGACTCTGTGTCCCAAAAAATCAATTTGCGATACACCGAATTTGCATTTGGCTGGATTAATTATTAATCCGTGCTCTTCTAGCCTCTGAAAAACGGCAGTGAGATGCTGCTCGTGCTCTTCCTCCGATGAGCTGGCTACCAGCATGTCGTCGAGGTAGACGAAAACAAAGGGGAGGTCGCGTAAGACTGCGTCCATCATACGCTGAAAAGTCTGAGCAGCACCTTTGAGGCCGAAAGGCATTCGCAGGAATTCAAAAAGGCCGAAAGGGGTTATAACCGCTGTTTTAGGAATGTCTTCAGCTCGGACTGGAACTTGGTGATAACCACAGACTAAGTCTATTTTTGAAAAAATGCGCACACCCGCTAAATGTAGTGAAAAGTCCTGTATGTGAGGAATGGGGTAGCGGTCATGCGCTGTAGCGTTGTTTAATCTGCGGTAATCTCCGCACGGTCTCCAAGAACCGTCGGATTTCGGAACCATGTGAAGTGGTGAAGCCCAAGGGCTCTTTGAACGTCGGACAATGCCTAATTTTTCAAGAGCTGCAAATTCGTCCCTTGCTATGTTGAGCTTGGCCGCGTCTAAGCGGCGAGCTTTGGCAAAAACGGGAGGTCCCGTTGTTGGAATGAAGTGTTTAACCCCGTGTTTGGCTACAGTGGCTGAGAATTTGGGGGTTGTGAGTGCTGGAAATTGGGTGAGGAGTTGCTCAAACTTACCTCCTGCCGTGCTGACGTTGGCCTGCACAGGTGGTGGAGAGACTCGAGCTGAGCAAGGAATAGAAGCAAAAGACAGTGCATTAACCAGGCGCCTATTTGCTAGATCAACTAATAACCCGTGTGCACACAGAAAATCTGCGCCTAACAAGTTAAAACTCACCGCCGCTACAACAAATGTCCATCTGTAGCTGCGGCCGTGAATGAGGAGATGCAGGCTCTTTTCCCCGAACGTGTCGATGTCCGAGCCGTTGGCTGCCACTGTTCCATTGCCCCGGGTGCCCATGGCTCGATCTGCATGGGAGGGCATGACAAAACTCAGCTGGGCTCCTGTGTCGATGAGGAACTGCTTGCCTGTGTGTCCATCCGTCACGTATAACAGCTTATTTTTCTCGCCGAGAACCGCTGCCGATAACGGCCCTCGGCTTTGGCGTTTCCCGACATCGTAAACTTGCAGGGGGGGGGGTGGGGGGGAACACATTTCCGGGCTTTCTCGGCGAAGCGGTGATGATAATAACAGATGTCATTCTGTTTGTTGCGCTTGGGCCGCGCTGCTGTCACCGTGGGTTGAGCCTGCTCCGTGGTTTGTGACTCTCCAAGGTTCGGGGCGTCAGTTTTGAGGTCTGCGGATGCCGCTGTGGGTGTCCAATCTCTGCAGGCGTTGACGAGTCGATAAGCCTCGTTGGCCAGCGTGCGGAAGTCCTGATGATTGTTGCACTTCATACTGGCGAGTGTCCCTCTCATGTGTGGTGGTAGCGTGCTGAGGAAAATAAATTGAAAGAGGAAATTATCATTGTCCTCCTCCTTGAGCTGCAGTAAGTCCTCCATGAGGGTCTTTGGATTGCCCCCTCTGTGGCCGTAGACTGCCAGGATTTTTTCGGCTCTTTCTTCCGCCGACGGGACGTAATTCGCCACGATGGTCGCCTTGAGTGTCTCATACTTGTCCCGGGCCGGTGGTCGCTGGATCAAGCTTCGCACACACCTCGAAGTGGCGGAGTCGAGTTTGGAGACGATATGGTAGAACTTAGTATCGTCTGCCGTGATGCCCGCCAGTATGAACTGGGCTTCGGCTTGGAGAAACCAAGAGGCCGGGTCTTCTCGCCAGAAATCTGGCAGTTTAACAGCGACGGCGTTTGTGCACATCATCACTGTTGTGCCCGCCGGGTGAGAGTGCCTTGCTTCGGCTCTCACGGCGGTGCTGGAGCTCGGTTGAGCTCTCTCGGTACCCTCTGCCGGGGGGAACAGCTGTCTGCTTGTTCCCTCGTCTGCGTTGTCGCTGGCATAAGTCAGATTCGCCGCGGATGAGTCGCTTGAAGAACGCCTCAGGTCCATACTCGCGTCAAGGTCACCAGTGTAGAAGAGCTGGAAATAACGAGGCGGTTTTGTATCACAAAAGCAGAGTCTTTAATGAACAACTCTTCTATCTCGTCTCATCATGGTGCAGAGCTTGGCAGAAGGCAAAGAGGAAGAATTCTGCCCAGCTCGCTGGTTAAATACAGGCACACATCCAAGACATGCAAAACACAAGCTGAAATCCCCCGTTATCTAAATCCCCATTAGTCCTGTTAACTCCTCCCTCCGTCTTGGGAGGTGATGGGAAAACCTCTCCTCGCCTAAGGGGGTGAAGGTGTCAAGTCTGTTGCCATGGCGTCCTGTGACGTCACTGGTCTTCACACGGCGGTGAGATTCCTTTGTCCTTTCAGAGGTGTGAAATTCCTTTGCATATGTTGCCCCACACATTTCCACATGCTCTAACGTATGCAGGTATGGAATATATGAGTAATATAGAATTTCCTACTTTCTGAGAAAACCCAATCGAGTCTAATATTGAATTAAATGCCACATTAAGGCAGTCACTATCTACATCCACATGTATATTAAAGTCCCCTACTATAATTATTCTATCAGATTTCAGCACTAAATCAGCTAAGAAATCAGCAAATTCGGATAAAAATTCTGAGTAGGTTGATGGGGGACGATAAACTATGGCAAATAAAATTGGGTTTAACCTAAAATTGCTAAAGTGCCCAATACTGAGGACCAGGCCCTCAAAGGAATTATAACATGTTTTTTGCTTTACATTAACTAGTAATTTGGAATGGTAAATTGTTGCTACTCCTCCTCCACGACCAGAACTTCTGGGATTTTGACAGTTTAAATAACCAGAGGGAGTTGATTCATTTAAACCAACATAATCCTCTTGCCCTAACCAAGTCTCTGTAAGGGAAATTAAATCAATCTGATGATCAATTAACAGATCATGGACTAACAGAGACTTGGGAGTTAGAGACCTAATATTTAATAAACCACATTAAATTATGAGGAGGAACAGAGGCCAATTCATTCAATTTAGAGGCTTTATGTTTAATTTGAGTTTTACCAATATTTTGCTTTATCACTTTGGGATGCTTATGCATTATATTTTTATTTACTTTGGAGGGAGCAGACAACGATTCTCTGATGGGGAAGACAGGGGCTAAGCTGAGGGGTGGTGGATGAAGAGGAGCTGCAGAGAGGCGTGGAAGACTGCGACTCTGCTTCCTGGTCCCAACTCTGAGTAGTCAGGGTTTTGGAAATTTGGATAAAAAAGATGCCAGATTGTTAGATTAATGAGAAGCACCATCCAAAGTGGGATGAATGCTGTCTCGTCTCATAAGACCAGGTTTTCCCCAAAAAGAGCTCCAATTGTCAATGTAGCCCACGTCATTTTTAGGACACCACACAGACAGCCAGCGGTTCAAGGATGACGAGCGGCTAAACATGTCATCACTGGTCAGATTGGGGAGGGGCCCAGAGAATACTACAGTGGCAGACATCGTTTTTGCAAACACACACCGATTCTATATTAAGTTTCGTGACTTCCGACTGCCGGAGACGGATGTCATTAATGCCGGCGTGAATAACAATTGTGGAATATTTACAGTTACTTTTAGCCAGCATTTTCAAATTTGACTCGATGTCGCCTGCTCTGGCCCCAGGAATGCATTGGACTATGGCCGCTGGAGTCTCTAGGTTCACGTTTCTGACTACAGAGTCGCCAATGATCAGAGTTTTTTCCTCAGCGGGTGTGTCGCTGAGCGGGGAAAAACGATTAGAAACGTGAACAGGTTGGTGGTGTACCGGGGCTTTGCGACTAGGCTTCCTTCTCACCGTCACCCACCCAGTCTCCTCGCTGCTGAGGAGAGCCAGGGAACCGCTGACAGGGGGGCCTAAGCTAGCTAGCTCCGCTGCAGCTAAGGGGCGTCCGTTGAGATTAACTGGTGCAGACGGTGTTTCAATGCAGCGGAGCCGGGATTCCAAATCAGACAACCTCGCCTCGAGCGCCTCAAAAAGACAACATTTATTACATTTACCGTTATCACTAAAAGAGGCAGAGGTGTAGCTAAACATCTGACAGAGAGAGAGCTAGAAGCCATAGCTAGTGGCTAGCTAGTGGCTGGAGAGCAAACCACACAGGCAGACAGCAAAACAGGAAGTGACGATTCGTTACCACAAGGAAGTGAGGATCCCAGATTGATCGATCGATCGATCCCAGAAATCAATCACAGAAATCGATCGATCGATCGATCGATCCCAGAAATCTATCAAGGCTAGGCAGGTTGCCAACTGCCTTATCCAGTTATTTTCAAGGGTAGGCATACCCAGAGAAATCCTGACAGACTGTGGAACAAATTTCTTATCAAAACTGTTGCAGCAAGTATATAAGCTGTTGGGTATTAAGGGTATTAAGACCACCCCATATCACCCTCAGACTGATGGACTAGTGGAGCGATTTAATCAGACTCTAAAAAACATGCTGCGGAAATTTGTTTCTGAAACGGGCTCGGATTGGGCCCAATGGGTACCATACTTATTGTTTGCTTATCGGGAGGTGCCCCAGGCTTCAACAGGGTTCTCACCTTTTGAACTGCTGTATGGTCGTCAGGTGAGGGGCCCATTGAACTAGTGACATACGAACTATATATGCCTGACAGGAAGGTAAAACATCAGACCTTTCATATTAACTTGTTGAAAGAGTTTCAGCAGCCTGGTCATCATTAGCAGCAGCAGCAGCCTGTTCTTCAGGAGACACATCAGCTCTTCATTTGTGCGATGGAAGTGGATGAGGAGAGATAACAGTCTTTTCCCACAAATGTGTCAGAGCCTTACTTGTTTCAAGTGTCTCATTTGCAGGTGGATCTGCACAGAGAATTAGAGGCACTGTTAGATCCAGAATTGTTTCAGGAGAGACCTGGTTTCACCACGCTGGTGTGTCATAAAGTTTATTTGAAAGAAGAGGCTGTTCCACGTAGGAAATCTTATAGGATCCCGGAGCGATTGGTTCCAAAGATGAAGAAGGAAATTGACTTGATGTTGCAGCTGGGAGTGATCGAGGAGTCAGTCAGTGAGTGGTGTAGCCTGATTGTGCTGGTACCCAAAAAGGACGGCTCTTTGAGATTCTGTATTGACTTCAGATATCTCAATTCAGTGTCCGAGTTTGAGTCATACCCCAACAACCTGCTCTGCAAGCTCGCTGGTGCAAAATGGGGGGCGGCAGTCTCCACCCTGCGCACCTCAGCACTGGCCCTTTCATACTCTGTAGCAGAATATTGTGCCCCTGTCTGGTCCAGGTCATCTTACACACACCATGTAGACACCCAGCTCAACTCAACCATGAGAACTATAACTGGAACAATCCGCTCAACACCACTCCCCTGGCTCTCTGTACTGTCAAACATAGCCCCTCCACACATCCGGCGAGCAGCATTAACTCAAAGGATGCTCCAAAAAGTTAAAGATTCTCCTCACTTACCAATCCATGCAGATATCTACACCCCACCCACTGCCCGACTTTCATCCAGACGGCCGATTTGGAAAAACCCTCCCCCAGCTGACTTTACCATCCAGACAGCTTGGCAAGAGGAATGGGAGACCAAGGAGGTCCCAAACAAACAGCTGGTGATAAACCCCAACCAACAGGTCCCGGGCACCAACCTCCCAAGGAGACAGTGGTCTACACTCAATCGCTTCAGGACTGGACATGGCCCCTGCTTGGCCAGCCTTCACAGATGGGGCAGTAGCCCTAGCCCACTGTGCGCATGTGGAGAGGAGCAAACAATGGAACACATCATAGAGGCTTGCCCGCTCCAAAGACTGGAAGGAGGATTACACACCCTCCATACAGCAAACCAGGAGGCAACTGCTTGGCTTAAGGACTTTGCATTCGCTAAATAAATAAATAGTCATACCCCATGCCCCGGATTGATGAACTGTTAGAGAAAGTGGGCAAGGCTAGGTTTATTTCTACACTGGACCTATGCAAGGGGTATTGGCAGGTGGCATTGGCACCAGAAACAAAAGAACTTACAGCCTTTAAAACACCTTATGGCAGTTTCCAATTTAGGGTCATGCCATTTGGCCTTCAGGGGGCACCTGCAACTTTTCAGCGGCTCATGGACCAGGTATTAAGAAGGGTATCAAATTTTGCAGCTGCCTATTTGGATGACGTGGTCATCTATAGTCAGACTTGGGAAGAACATTTGGTACACCTTAGGCAGGTCCTTCAGTTGATTAAGAGGGCAGGACTGACAATCCACGCAAATGTGCGTTTGGACAGCAGCAGGTGGAGTACCTGGGACATGTGGTTGGTCAGGGGGTCATTAGACCATGAGTAGGTAAAGTGGATGCCATCCGGACCTACCCTGTGCCCACTACTAAGAAGAAGGTACGATCATTTATGGGAATGGTAGAATGGTACAGTAAGTTTATTTCCCATTTTGCTGAAAGAGCAGCAATTTTGACTGACCTCACTAAGGCTTCAGCACCGAATAGGGTAAAATGGACAGAGGAGTGTAATAGAGCTTTTGAAGATCTGAAGAGGGCTATTTCTGGTGAGAAGGTTCTCTACAGTCCAGACTTTGCTCGCCCGTTCATTTTACAGACAGATGCTTCAGGAGTTGGCATTGGAGTAGTACTTCTCCAGGAGGAGAGGGTAGAGAGACACCCAGTACTGTTCTTGAGCTGTAAGTTGTTGGACCGGGAGACAAGATACTCTACGGTAGAAAAGGAATGTCTTGCCATGAAATGGGCAATAGGGTCTCTCAAATACTATTTACTGGGGCATCATTTTGTGTTGGAGACAGATCATCGGGCCCTACAGTGGCTGGACAGGATGAAGGATGTAAACAGTCGTCTCACAGGGTGGTATGTGTCCCTTCAACCGTAATAATTTTACTGTTCGGTATGTGGCAGGGAAGACCAACCTTGTGGCAGATAGCCTCTCAAGAGTACATGACTCTTAGAGTACTGTACTCTTGGGAAAGTGGGGAGGAAATGTGACGACGAAGTGTCCCCACTGTTATGATTTATTGTATTGTGTGATTATGTTATATTTGTAATATTGTAAATGTTATTATGATTATTTGTTAAAGTACACACATTATTTCTAGGATCTGCCTTTGTCTAATTTGAATGCCTTTGAGATAATTGCTATGGTTAATTATTTGGGTAAACAATTGGTAATTATTTAATCCACATACCTTTGCCAACATGCTTCCTGAGGGTGTCCGGGCAAAAGACTCTGTTAGGGGTTGAATGCCTTTTAAAGGACACCAGCAGGAAGGAAGCATGTTATGGTGAGTTAGAGGGGTGATTTAAATTTGTAAATAGGGGTTAAATTATTTATTGGATTATTTATGGTATTATTTATTGTGTGTTAGTTATATTTATTCTGTATATAGGTGGGGAAATATTTATGGTCTTTTAGATGTTAGTGGGTATGTGTGTAAAATGGAAAATGTCTTATTGTCCTACCTGGGACACATGGTATGTCCTAATTGACGTTAATTATCTCAATAGTATATAATAGCTGTTGTTGGTTCGTAGTTAGTTGTCAAGTTGTCGAGAGTTGTTGAGAGTTGTCAAGTGTTGTCGAGAGGATCGATGATAATGATTGATGGACAAATTCAAGTCGTGATAATTAGTGTCAGATGTTTTGGAGTTAATACCTGTAAGTTTTTGGAATAAATTGAAAAACTGTTAATTGAAAAAACTGATTGAAAGCTTCTTGCCTCAAACCACAACGTTACATACCCCCCACTTCAAAATTCAAGATTCATGACTTCCGGTCTGGACACCATGGTGATTGCAGCTTAACGCTGAAGCTCCCAGACCCAATCCAGTAAAATACCTTGAAAATCAGATTTAACAGATTTTTGGAAGAGTGAAAATCAAAGGACAAAGTCATCATGCCTAAAGGAAAACAGAAGAAATCGACATTTACCAGGCCAGGACACGCATCGGCCGAAGAATCTGATCCGGAGGATTTCCATTCAGAAGATGAGGAGCTGAATGTAGCTAACAAAAAGGTTAGCTTGAAAATGGTATTTGAAGAATTAAGACGATTTCGCCGAGAGTGTTGGGCCGAATTTCGTGAATTCAAAGAAGAATTAAAAAGGACAAACAGCAGAGTGGACCAGGCTGAGAGCCGAATCTTGGAAGCAGAGGAAAGAATAAAAGGGCTTGAAGATTCCGTGCTGGATCTACACAAAAGGCAGTCAAGACTGGAGGCTAAGCTAACCGACCAAGAAGGAAGACTGAGAAGAGACAACATAAGAACTCATGGTCTGAAAGAAGGTTTCAACACAATGGCGGAATGCGTGGAATCCTTACTGAGAGAGAAGTTGGATATTCCCCAAACCACCGACTTGAAGAAAGAAAAGGCCCACCGTACATTAGCCCCTAGGCCGGCGGCGGAAGCGCCACCAAGATCGGTGGTGGTGAGATTCTCCAATTTCAAAATAAAACAAGAGGTTGTAAGACTGGCTTGGCAGAAAAAAGGATTTATGCACCAAGAGAGAAAAGTCTTCGTGGAACATGATTACGCCCCGGAGGTCCTTAAAAAGCGCTGGGAATACAACAACGCTAAAAAGGTACTACGAGAGAAAAAACTGCGCTTTCAGACGCAATTTTCTGCAAAGTTAAGGGTCTTCTACGGTGAAGAGACATTTCTCTATAATTCGGCGGAAGAAGCAACAGCTGACATGGCGAAAAGAGGGCTCCCGGTAACGGTGTTTAAATCTGCAGCAGATCCGAGCGAGAGAATCAAGGCTCAAACGTGGTCCACACAGAGACCTTCAAAATCCACGGGCCAGCAGCGGGAAACCCAGCGACAGAGCTACAAGGATAAACTGGCCGTTTACAGGAGGGAATAGCAACCTTTTTTTTTTAGTCAATCTGCACATCCAACCCCCCTCCTACAAGGTAACAAACATTAAAGGAGATGCAGAATCAGCATGTGGTAAAACATTTCATGGAACAGTTATAATATTAGAAACAAATAAGTCTTTAAAAAAAAAAACTTGTTAAAATAGAAATGTGACAATGATCCACATGTTCTCCCCACACTAACAAATACTGTATTGGCGTGAATGTTTGCTGTGATGGTGGTGGGAAGGCGCACACAATTTCATAGGGTATAGGCATAAAAAAAAAAAAAAAAAATCATTACAAGTTCGGATTGGGATCTGAAATTCACGTTAAAAACAGGGGACAACATACAGTTGTAAAAGAGGGCCCTCAACACGTAACAGAGTTTGAGGAATTTCCCTCAGAGCCTACACTCCATCAAGGCTCTTCCAGGGTCTCTAAAAAGACCTCAGCTCAGGAAGTTCTTTTGTCAGTTTTTTGTTTTAAAGTTTTATACACTATGTTCTTAATGTTTTTTATGTTCTTAATGTTCTTTCAAAGCCAGTTTAGATGTTGGCTTCATCCAGCAATGACCTACAGCTCTTGCTGGGACGGTTTGCCGCTGAGTGTGAAGCGGCTGGGATGAGAATCAGCACCTCCAAGTCCGAGTCCATGGTCCTCAGCCGGAAAAAGGTGGATTGTCCTCTCCGGGTTGGGGACAGGCTCCTGCCCCAAGTGGAGGAGTTTAAGTATCTTGGGGTCTTGTTCACGAGTGAGGGGAGAATGGAGCGAGAGATTGACAGACGGATTGGAGCAGCATCTGCAGTGATGCGGACGTTGTACCGGTCTGTTGTGGTGAAGAGGGAGCTTAGTTCTAAGGCAAAGCTGTCGATTTACCAGTCAATCTACGTTCCTACTCTCACCTATGGTCACGAGCTTTGGGTAATGACCGAAAGAATGAGATCGCGGATACAAGCGGCTGAAATGAGCTTTCTCCGTAGGATTGCTGGACTCATCCCCAGAGATAGGGTGAGGAGCTCAGTCATCCGGGAGAGGTTCAGAGTAGAACCGCTGCTCCTCCACATTGAAAGGAGTCAGTTGAGGTGGTATGGGCATCTGATTAGGATGCCTCCTGGACGCCTCCCACTTGAGGTGTTTCGGGCACGTCCCACTGTGAGGAGACCCCGGGGCAGACCCAGGACTCGGTGGAGAGACTATGTCTCCCAGCTGGTCTGGGAACGCCTTGGTATCCCCTCTGAAGAGCTGGAGCAGGTGGCTGGGGAGAGGGAAGTCTGGGCTTCTCTGCTTGAACTGCTGCCTCCGCGACCCGGACCTCCGGAAAAGCGGTAGAAGATGGATGGATGGATGGATGTTCTTTCAGTTTCTGAGTAGCATAAAAGAGGGCCACCACACTGTTATACTAAATAAGACAATACAATGGATAAACAGGGTGTAACCAAAATAATCTCATATAATGTAAAAGGGATCCTGAATCCAGTTAAAAGATCCAAGATTCTAGGCAAAATAAAAAAAGGCAAAGCAGGAATAATATTTTTACAAGAAACCCACCTAACAGACGTGGAGCACACTAAACTCAATAGACAAGGGTTTAAAATGATCTCTTCATCTTCATATAAGTCAGGGAGGAGGAGGGGAGTAGCGACATTGATATCAACCAAAATTACATTTGAAAAAAAATCAGAACACAAAGATAAAGAAGGGAGATACAGTTTGGTAATTGGGCGGCTAGAGGGAAAAGATATCACCCTGCTGAATGTATATGCACCTCCAGGGGCTAACTGGAAATTTTATAAAAATGTATTTGACCTAATGATAACTAAAGCCCAAGGTTTAGTGATATGTGGTGGAGACTTCAATCTAAGACTGAATCCATACTGGGATGCATCAGGTAATTCTCCACATCAAAATAACACTCAAAGTAGGAAAACTCGGATGCTACTAAAAGAAATGGGAATCTGTGATGTGTGGAGGGAATTCAACCCCAGTGTAAAAGATCATACATTTTACTCAGCGCCACATTCATCTTACTCAAGGATTGACTATTTTTTTATGTTTAACAGAGACATTGGAAGAGTAAAAACATGTAAAATAGGACTGATGGATCTCTCTGACAACAGTCCGATCTATATGGACTTAATTATCCAAAAATACACAAATAATACATTTTCTTGGAGGTTGAATTCAAATGACCTGAAAGGACCACTGAAAGATGAATTGGAATCAGATATTCTCAGATATTTGGAAGAAAACGATAATGGAGAAGTATCCCCATTAATACTGTGGGATGCATGCAAAGCTGTAATAAGGGGAAAGATTATTGCAAAACTGGCAATCCAAAAGAAACTGAGACAAGAAAAACTAATCACATTAGAGTCAGAACTTAAGAACCTAGAAAAAGAACACAAAGGCAACACTCATTCTAATGACTCGCTCAAAATTAAGGAAATTAAAATACAAATAAATGAGATCTACACAATAGAAATCCAGAAGAAACTTACATTTCTGAAACAAAAACACTATGAAGCAGGCAGCAAATCGGCAAAATTACTAGCCTATAAATTGAGGAAGCAACAAACAGAAAGAGCAATCTACAAAATCAGAGACCCAGTATCAAAGGAAATAAAATTCAGAATTCAGGATATTCTTAAAAGCTTCGAGAACTACTATAAGAACTTGTACTCCCTCGAAAAACATAAAAACGCATCCAAAGCATTCCTAAACACATTAAACCTTCCCCAACTTACTGAGTCTCAAAATAAAACACTACTGTCAGAAATACAACCTAAAGAATTGGAAAAAGCAATTATGAAACTTAAAGCTAACAAATCCCCAGGAGCTGATGGCTATACAGCAGAGTGGTACAAAACCTTTAAACAGCAACTATCTCCTCTCCTCCTGAAAACATTTAACTATGTCCTCCACACAGGGAAAATCCGCCCCTCCTGGAGAGAAGGGGTCATTGCAGTCATACCTAAACCTGAAAAGGATAAACTAGAATGCTCCAACTACAGACCAATCGGTGTATTAAATCAGGACTGTAAGCTTTTTACCACTATCCTTGCCAAAAGGTTAGAAAATATACTGACAGACTTAATTCGTTTAGACCAAACAGGTTTTATAAGACAAAGACAGACACAAGACAACATTCGACGCACTTTACACATAATTCATCATATAAAAAAATATAACTTAAATGCAGTCATATTGGGATTAGATGCTGAAAAAGCATTCAATTCGGTTGACTGGTCTTTCCTATATAGAATCTTATCCAGTTTCAATTTTCATAACAACTTCATTAGAACTATCCAGGCATTATATAAAAAACCAACAGCTAAAATAAGGATTAACGGTAATTTATCATCATCTTTTGAGCTGGAAAGAGGATGTCATCAGGGCTGCCCCTTGTCTCCACTGCTCTTTGCAATCTTCATAGAACCTCTGAGTCAATGGATAAGACAGAATCAAAAAATTCAAGGTATTACACTTGGTA
The DNA here is from genome assembly GCA_020510985.1 of Pholidichthys leucotaenia. Classification (NCBI taxonomy): domain Eukaryota; kingdom Metazoa; phylum Chordata; class Actinopteri; order Cichliformes; family Pholidichthyidae; genus Pholidichthys; species Pholidichthys leucotaenia. The sequence continues at coordinate 71,029,670 of CM035843.1, forward strand.
AGAAGGAACATAAAATAGCACTCTTTGCTGATGACATTTTAATATACCTGGGGCAGCCGGACACCTCTTTACCAGAACTAATCTCAGTTTTTTCAGAGTATGGAGATTTATCGGGGTACAAATTAAACATGCATAAAACCCAAGTTTTAACATTCAACTATGACCCAAATCATTATTCACTAAGCAAACTCAAAACTAACTGGGAGATGGAATCTATGAAATATCTGAGGTCAATATCCCGAAACAACTCAACAAAATTATAACACTAAACTATGATCCACTGGTGGCAAAAATAAAATCTGACCTAGCAAGATGGAATATGATACCATTCTTGGGTACTGCACAAAGAGTTGAAGCAGTCAAAATGAATATACTTCCACGTCTTCTATACCTTTTCCAAACAATACCGGTAGAACCTCCCAAAAAAACATGGCAGGAGCTGGACAGAAGGATCTCAAGATTCATATGGCAGGGCAAGAGACCTAGAATCAGATATAGAACCCTACAGCTAAACAAAGACAAAGGTGGGCTCGCGCTGCCAAATATCAGGGACTATTTTAAAGCCGCACAAATGAAAACTTTAGTAGAGATATGTAACCCAGTCTACACTGCACAATGGAAGGAGATCGAATGCCAAATAACAAGTGACATCCCCCTACAGGCGATAATAGGGAACAATGCCTTACCTAAACTTTTGAATAACACTAACCCGTGGATAGAGACCCCGCTAAAAATTTGGTTTACGATAGTCAGAGAGAATCAAACTAAAGAGCCCTATCGATTTCTGCAATGGACTGCCTTTGATCAAGACTTTACTCCTAATAAAACAGACACTAGATTTAAAAAGTGGAAAGAGAACGGACTGATAAAATATTATGATTTTTTAAAAGGGCAAATTTTAAGAAGTTTTGAAGATTTGAAAAAAACAAGGTCTAATAAATCAAGATCTTTACAGGTTCTTTCAGCTTAGACACCACATAAACAATATACTTAAAAAGGAGGATTTGGAAAGGGCCCAGTCAGGTGTTCTGAAGGTCTTCTTCATGGCATATAAAGGGATCCCAGGGATCAGATACATCTCTAAAATATACCAAGGTCTTCAAGACTTAAAAGGAGCCAACACATCATATATAAAAGAGAGATGGGAAAAAGAGGGGAATTTCACTTTACAACTGGAAATATGGGAAAAGCTAAATAAAAGGCAATGGAAAAGTACCTCATCCCTGCAGTGGAGAGAATTTGGATGGAAAAATTTGATAAGATTTTTCAGAACACCTGCACAAAACAAATTTACTCATAAGGGGTTGAATTGTTGGCGCTTGTGTGGTGAAGAGACTGCAAATCATTTTCATGTGTTTTGGTCATGCCCAGTTATCCACCAATATTGGACCAATGTACAGACAATATTGGGGAAAATATTCAAAATAACAGTCCCCTTTTCTTTTGTAACTTTGTATTTGGGTTTACTACCGGATTCACTGGAAAGACGAGGAGAAAAATACTTATTCATTGTTTTAATATTGGCAAGTAAAAAAGCCCTAACTAAAAAATGGATGTTGAAAGACTGTCCTACACCTGAAGATTGGATTAACGTGATCCAAGACATTTACCTGATGGAAAAGTTGACATTCGCACTGAGACAGGACATGGATGGGTTCTTGAACTTTTGGCAACCCTGGATCGCATATGTGTCTTCCATTAGATCTAATCTTTGACAAACACCATTTCAATAATGGCACCTCTCTTTGTTCCAACGCTACTCAGATGCTCTTTTATTTATATTTATTTATTTTTATTTTTATTTTTTTGTTTGTTTGTTTGTTTTTTGCTCTTGTTTTTTTTGTTTATTTTTTTGCTCTCTTTAATTTCACTTTTTCTTTCACTTTTAAAAAAAAGGGGTGTCGTAATAATTCTTCCAATGTTGTCAAATAGCAAAAAATAAGGGAACATGTGATGAAAATGTAAACAATGCAATGCTATAATGACGTGTGTACCCTTTACAAAAACTTAAAAAAAATTAAAAAATTCAAGATTCATTTATTTGTTATGTTAAAATAACATTTAAAAAATCAAGTTTCACACATTTACTAGTCTGTAGTTCCATACAGGATAAAAGATGATAAAATAATAACCTAAAAATAAGTGCAATAATAAACTAAAATTACACTAGGGTAGAATAAAAGAAAGTTTAATAAAAAAAATATACAGTACATACAGTATACTGTATATATGTATAGCTATAGAGGAACATAAGCAGTTGGGGGAGGGACACAATAAAAGAAAGCACGCTTGTCCTTGATCTCATTTCTTTATGTTTTCCCCAACTACCCCCTAAGCTTTCACAATGCGGCTTTTTTTTTTTTTTTTTTTTTTTTGGTCTGCTTCTTTCCTACTCTGACTGCTGCAGCTGTTTCTTTTTTTTCTGTATTACATGTCGGTACTCCATCCATCCATCTTCTACCGCTTTTCCGGAGGTCCGGGTCACGGAGGCAGCGTTTTTCCCTTATTGAATGAAATCATCATCTAAAAACTGCAATTAGTATTTACTCGGGTTATCTTTGTCTAATATTAAAATTGTTTGATGATCTGAAACATTTAGGTATAACAAATAAGCAAAAATATAAGAAATCAGGAAGGGGGCAAATACTTTTTCACAGCACTGTATGTGGCTGCATGTACGCTCACATTAAAGAAGTGTTGAACTCAACAGATGTCCAATAGGGAGAATGAACAGCGGTGTACGCCACTGATGAAGAAAAAAGTGCTGGATTAAATAATTATGAAGAGTACCGACATTTGGGACAATTTTTTATCTTGCAATGATCACCCAACTATCTTTGTATGTGTAAAGATGCTCTTGGTCTTTTAAGGAATATTGCCCGCCTCCGTCCTTCCTTCACCCCAACAGCTGTTGAAACGCTCATCCATGCCTTCATCACTTCCTGTCTCGACTACTGCAACAGCCTCCTATATGGACTACCATCAAAAACTCTCAACAAGCTACAACACATCCAGAACTCTGCTGCTGGTCTTTTCATCGCACTCGTATCCGTGACCACACCACCCCCATTCTCTACAAGCTCCACTGGCTCCCCATCCCCCAGAGAATCCATTGCCAAATCCTCCTCATGACTTACAAAGCCCTCAATAATCTGGCCCCACCTTACCTCACTGAGCTCCTTCATCAACACACTCCTTCCCACACACACACAATGCACAACCCCTCTGGACTAAGTACAAGTCGTAACAGGGCCTTCTCCATTGCTGCTCCGACCCTCTGGAACTCACTCCCTATAATCATCAGAAGCCCCCCCCCCACACACACACACACACACACTCCCAGCATTCAAAAAAATCACTAAAGACCCATCTATTCAACAATGCATTCACTCATTGACACTTTTTACTCCCCTATCTAAAGTCTCTTTAACTGTCTTGAAAAGTGCTATATAAGTCTTAAGTATTACTAGTAATAGTAGTAGTAGTAAAAATGGTAGATGATGTTAAACGACTGCATGCTTACTGTAATGAATTCACAGATGTTAATTTGTTAATACTTCAGGTTCAGGCTAAAAACTTTCATGTTTACAAGATCTGAAGGGGTTTAAGATATTGAGCCAAGTTAAATTTCCTCTCAGTACTTTTACCCTAAAGTAGTGACATGTTGATTCTATGCTCTGATGTGCCAACGCCTTGTCACCTTCGTTATTCAGCAGTCAAACTGTTGAAGTCTTTATCTTGGTGGACCTGCGGAGTCTTCACATTGGGCTTTAATTTTATGTTGTACTCCAGAGTTCATTGTCTTTACTAATTAAACTGATTTAGTATGTCATGTGTTGACATATCTGTCAGGTCTTTGTCTGTTAGCAACAAATGAGTACTTAGAGTCACAGTGTGCACCCAAACACCGTAGTCTCCAAGAAAAAAAATGAAAAAAATATTAAAAACCATTTTTCTATTACTATCTGATCACTTTACTCAATTAAATGTTTTCTTTTAATTCTTTTAGAATGAGTCATTCAAATCTGTGTTGTGCCATGCCCATATACACTAAGGAATGGCCATATTTATGCGGCCATCTAACTACCTTTTTTGGGGGGTGTTGATGACCCTCTGTACAGCCTTCCTGTTCTTGGCTGTGGAGCTGGCGTGCCACACACCCAGACAGTAGGTGAGCACGTTCTCCACTGAGCAGCGATAGAAGGCCAGCAGCAGCTTCTGGTCCAGGTTGTTCTTCCTCAGGACACAGAGGAAGTGCAGCCGCTGCTGGGATTTCTTCACCAAGGCCTTGGTGTTGACAGTCCAGGAGAGGTCAGAGGAGATGTGGGTGCTGAGGAACTTGAAGGTGGGGATGGCTTCCACGCGGTCACCATTTATGAAGAGGGGTGGTGGCCCTGTCTGTTCTTTCTGAAGACCAGTATGAGTTCTTTGTTTATTTTGGACATTCAGTTTCAGGTTGTTTACTTGGCACCACAGCAGCAGATTCTCTACCTCCGCCCTGTATGTCTTCTCATCGTCATCGGTGATGAGCCCAACCAAGGTGGTATTGCCCGCGTACTTCACGATGATGGTGGTTAGGTGGGTTGAAATACAGTCAAAGGTGTACAGGGAGTACAGTAGTGGGCTTAATATGCAGCCTTGGGAAGAGCCAGTGCTGAGAGACAGTGTGGAGGAGTGGTGGGTGCTGAATCTGACTGTTTGTGGGCGGTTGGTGAGAAAGTTTTTTATCTAGGATGAGGTGGGGGGGGGTGGAGTCTGGAGAAGGTGTAATTTGTTGATCAGGATGTCCAGGATGATGGTGTTGAAAGCTGAGCTGTAGTCCACAAAGACCATCCTTACGTAGCTCCTTGGGTTCTCCAGGTGTCTCAGCACTCTGTGGAGTGTGGTGGCAATGGTATTTTCCGTGACCAGTTCTCCCTATAAGCAAAAGGGAAGGGGGGAAGACAGTCCCTGATGTGCTGGGACACCAGTTGCTCAAAACACTTCATGACTACAGACATAAGTGCTATGGGTCTGTTGTCATTCAGGGCGCATTATTTGGCCTGGACCAAAGGACCAAACAGTGGATTCTGTGGATAGTTCGGTTCGTTTGATGCCGTTTGAATGCGTGTTTGAACTCTGGTGTGCACCAAATAAATGAAGTCTGGATCCCCTGAAAACAGGGTTTCAGTTCTCTTGCAAACGAAGTCTGGTGTGCTCCATTTGCAGTGTGAATCCAAAAAGAGTATCCAGTGGACCAAAGGGCAGAAGTGCCCCTCGGCACTTCTGAAATTTGTGTAACCATAGTAACACACAGTTTGAGAAGAGGAAGTGGCATTTACTGTAGTACATTTTGGGTAGAAAATAACAATAAAGACAACCATGTGAATCCAAGAAATCCTTTTACCGGAGAAAGCCGAGGAAAAAAGTTAAACAATGTCTTGTTTGTGGCAGACAAACAACCTGGCTGAAGAGAACAGATTACTTTTTTTAGTCCTGGCCAATCGATGAGCCTGATTTTTCTTCTTTGCTGAGATTTTTTCTCCCTGGCCAGTGGTGGTTTTGGCTCCAGTGCCCCAAATGAGCAGTTGTTGTAACTGCGTGACACTGTCCAGGCAGTTTGGTCCGCTGCAGTGTGAATTCAAACCAAACCAAACCAAACGATGGTGTGAAAATTCTCGGCACTTCCCAGCCAGTCGAACAGAGACCTCCGGACTATCCTGGTCTGAATGCAGCCTCAGACTGTCAATTACGACTTTTTGGGGATGGGGATGATGGTGGAGGCCTTGAGGCATGAGAGGATGGTGGCGTGCGTCAGGGAGAGGTTAAACAGCTTGGTGAAGATCTCTGCCAGCTGGTCAGCACATGCTTTGACCACCGCTCCTAGGATTGCATCAGGGGCAGCAGCTCTGCGGGGGTTCATTGCTTTCAGTTTCCTCCTCACCTCATGCACCTGGACAGACGGCAGGGGGGTGGGGGGGGTGGCAGTGGGGAGTGCTCAAACCGGGCAAAGAAGCTGTTAAGCTCCTCTGCCAGAGTGAGACTGCTGTCTGATGTTGGGGGGCACTGGGCCCTGTAGTTGGTGAGGGCCTGGATGCCTCTCCACATCTGTCAGGCGTTGCTGTCTGTGAGGGAACCCCCCCACCTTCCTCCTGTAGGCGTTCTTAGCGTGTTTTATGCTTCTTCTCAGGTTGGCTCTGGCAGTGCTGTACAGAGAGCTGTCCCTCTGCCTGAAGGCTGAGTTGTGGGCTCTGATCAGAGCCTGGACCTCACTGGTCATACAAGGTTTCTGGTTTGGAAAGACCCGGATGTGTTTGGTGACTGTCACATTTTCTACACAGCATTTAATGTAGAAAAGGACAGACTCACTGTAGGAGTCCAGGTCCTGCTATTCAAAGATGTTCCAATCTGTGGAGCTGAAGCAGTCCTGTAGCTGGGGGAGATCAATTTCAGGCTAGGTTTTAATTGGTTGGTTGGTTAGGGGGAACTCTTCCAGGAGGGGGGGTGGGTGGAAGCAGTGATTAGAAGAAGGGAGAGATGGTCTGATTTTTTAAGTTGAGGGAGGGGGTGGGTTAAAATCCCCTGCAATAATGTGGACTGCATCGGAGTGACCTCTCTGCTGCCTGCTGACAATGTGCTGAAGGTGGCTGAGTGTTAAGCTAATGCTAGTGTCAGTAGGAATGTAAACAGCTGTTACAACTACTGCAGTTAGCTCACGGGGGAGCTAAAAAGGCCTACACAGAAAGGACATGGCTTCTAGGCTCAGTGAACAGTGGTTGTGAATTATTCTGCTGTTGTTACACCAAGACTGGAGCACATAAGCACAGAGCCCACCACCCTTCCCTTACCAGAATCAGCATTTTTTTTTTTTTTTTTGTTACTTATTTGTACCCGTAGGTAGACTTGGTTTGCAGTCTGGTGACAAGCCACCGGCTGCTGGTCGCTGCGTGCGCGAGCGCCCTAAACCTACATGTTTTTGGTGTGCGGGAGGAAACCGGAGAAATCCCGGAGTAAACCCGCGCAACACGGGGAGAACATGCAAACTCCACACAGCTCACTGTTGGTCGGGGGCTGGGATCAAACCCACGATCTCATGATCCCCGCGGTCCTCCGGCCGAGGGTAAAACTGTGCTGCCACAGTGCTAAACCACTGCGCCACCGTGCAGCATTGCAGTCATAACGGAGTGTAGTTCAGCTGGGTAATTCCACAGCGGCATTTGGGATAAGTGGATGCAGCCAAGATTCAGTCACAATCAGAATACAACAGTCCTGGACATAGCAATTATAGGCGATGTCCGATCACAGCTCATTGATTTTGTTGGCGAGGGATCTGGCGTTGGTGAGGAAGACTGAAGGTAATGGAGGTTTGGTGCATTGTTTGTGCAGCTGGGCACAGAGGCCAGCCCTGCGGCCTTGTTTCTGCTTCCTCTCTCGTCGCCGTCTGCGCCGCTTGTGTGGCCCAATAATCCGCGAAGCGCCTGGTAGTCTGGGCAAATTGTGCTGGACAGAATTTTGGGAAGAACTGTGAAGGCCACCATCTGTATAGAAATGATCTTTCAGGGGAAGGGGTGGCTCCAGAGTTTGAGACTGTTGCTATCTCCAACATGACGACTAGATGTCAGTAACGGTTACACACTTTACCTTAAAGTAGCACTATGTAACTTTCTTGCTTTGTGTAAGAACACTGAGAAGACTACAACTATGGTGACTATGACCTCAGTCCCAACCATAAAGATTGGATATAACAGAGAGCCTAAGTTACGCCCCCCTCCCCCAACTTCCGCATATGGGACTTTAAATCAGTAAAAAAATCTTCATTGAAATGAATGGCAAGAGAGAAATTATGTTTTAATCCTGATCAAATTTTGCCATGAGTTACACATGTTTGTCAATTTAAAAGATAATTTTCCACATAAATAACGGCGTAGGTTGCTGTCTAAATGTTAAGGTATAAGGTTGTGAAAATACGTAAATTAAAAGACTACAAACAGACTGACCTTAAGTTACGTCATCGCTTTCACAGCGTGCCCAGGGGGAAGTAACTAACAGTCCTCTGGATCAGCTGCAGCTCTCAAAATACAAAACAATATATTTGTGTTGTTTTTCTCCTCTTTGGATCCTTCTTTCATCGGTCAGGAAACAGGATGTGAGTTTTGAGAGAGAAACCATCATGATCGTGTTTGGCGATGTGGGATGATGGGAGACGAAGTCCGCTAAATGTATTCACAAAAACTAAATATTACTCTGTTATTATATGACAGCCGACAACTTTAATTAGGTGGAAAATTATCTTTTAAATTGATAAACATATGTGATCCGTGCTAGCAAATTGAGTCGGAATGCGCACCGGTAATTACGAGCTACAGGCGTTAGAAGTCAAAAATCATGATTCTTACTTTGTTTGCTGGTGGCAAGTCCTGGGAAAACCCTCATCAGTGCCTGGTATCATTGTAAAGCTTGGAACTCCTACTTTCTAAAAATACATGTTTTTTGCAGAAGATGTACAGTCCATCTGGAAAGTATTCACAGCGCTTCACTTTTTCCACATTTTATTATGTTACAGCCTTATTCCAAAATGGATTAAATTCATTTTTTTCCTCAAAATTCTACACACAATACCCCATAATGACAACGTGAAAAAAGTTGGGGGTTTTTTTTAGATTTTTTTTTTTTCAGATTGCAAATTTATTAAAAATAAAAAACTAAGAAATCACATGTTCATAAGTATTCACAGCCTTTGCCATGAAGCTCAAAATTGAGCTCAGGTACATCCTGTTTCCACTGATCATCCTTGAGATGTTTCTACAGCTTAACTGGAGTCCACCTGCGGTAAATTCAGTTGATTAGACATGATCTGAAAAGGCACACACCTGTCTATATAAGGTCCCACAGTTGACAGTGCATGTCAGAGCACGAACCAAGCATGAAGTCAAACGAATTGTCTGTAGACCTCCGAGACAGGATTGTCTCGAGGCACAAATCTCGGCAAGGGTACAAAAAAATTTCTGCTGCTTTGAAGGTCCCAATGAGCACAGTGGCCTGCATCAGCCGTAAATGGAAGAAGTTCGGAACCACCAGGACTCTACCTAGAGCTGGCCGGCTGTCTAAACTGAGAGATCGGGGGAGAAGGGCCTTAGTCAGGGAGGTGACCAAGAACCCAATGGTCACTTTGCCAAAGCTCCAGCGTTCCTCTGTGAAGAGAGGAGAACCTTCCAGACGAACAACCATCTCTACAGCAATCCACCAATCAGGCCTCTATGGTAGAGTGGCCAGATGGAAGCCACTCCTTAGTAAAAGGCACATGGCAGCCCACCTGGAGTTTGCCAAAAGGCACCTGAAGGACTCTCAGACCATGAGAAACAAAATTCTCTGATCTGATGAGACAAAGATTGAACTCTTTAGCGTAAATGCCAGGCGTCATGTTTGGAGGAAACCAGGCACGGTTCATAACCATGTCAATGTGGGTAGCAGCACCATGCTGTGGGGATGTTTTTCAGTGGCAGGAACTGGGAGACTCGTCACGAAAGAGGGAAAGATGAATGCAGCAATGTACAGAGACATCCTGGATGAAAACCTGCTCCAGAGCACTTTTGACCTCAGACTGGGGCGACGGTTCATCTTTCAGCAGGACAGCTGTCAAGTCCGCTGCATAATTTTGCACCGAACATAGAAATTAGCAACAAGCCCAAAACGCAGAGTAAGTAACGCATTTATTTACAGTGGGAAAATGTACAAAATATCCAAATAACAGTCACAGTGAAAATGGGTGAGACAAGCGGCTACAAATTTTGTTGGCTCAGAGGGAATGCCTAACGCGCTCCAAGCAGACAGGAGCGGAGAGAAAAAGCACAAAGGGAAGACTTACAATTGTGTTGGAGTGGAAAGGCTCTGAAATACAACATGAAGTCCAAGGGAAGGGAGCTAATACTCAGTGAGCCAGGATGTCCAATGTAGACTTTAAGCTGCCACATTGGCTGAGCCCACCGCCTCCCAATAAGTACTCAATATACTAATGAAGGCAAGTGGACACAGCCGTGTGGCGAGCAGGTGCATGAATGATTGGCAATAAGTGTGTATGTGCATGTATGAGTGTGTGTGCGTGCATGAGTCTGTGAGTGTGTATGTGGTGATGAGAAGCAGCCGGTGAATGTCTGGTAAGAGGAGGAGGTGTGGCTGTAGGACTGTGAAAGAGCAAGGCTCAATCTGGCAGTTGGAAATAATAAGTAGTAATCAAAACCTACAGCCACAGGTCATGGACGGGGTAACGACCCCGAACATGACAACAACAACGACCCTAAGCACACAGCCAAGATATCAAAGGAGTGGCTTCAGGACAACTCTGTGAATGTCCTTGAGTGGCCCAGCCAGAGCCCAGACTTGAATCCAATTCAACATCTCCTGGAGGGATCTGAAAATGGCTGTGCACCAACACTTCCCATCCAACCTGATGGAGCTTGAGGGGTGCTGCAAAGAGGAATGGGCCAAACTGCCCAAAGGTAGGTGTGCCAAGCTTGTGGCATCATATTCAAAAAGACTTGAGGCTGTAATTGCTGCCAAAGGTGCATCAACAAAGTATTGAGCAAAGACTGTGAGTACTTATGTGCATGTGATTTCTTAAGTTTTTATATTTTTAATAAATCTAGAAAAATTTCAAAAAAAACTTTTTTCACATTGTTATTATGGGTTATTGTGTGTAGAATTTTGAGGAAAAAATGAATTTAATCTCTTTTGGAATAAGGCTGTAACATAAAATGTGGAAAAAGTGAAGCGCTGTGAATACTTTCTGGATGCACTGTAACTCAGGACCAATCAAACGCGAGTTTTCAAACCAACCGAAGTATAAACAAAATTGGCTTGTTGATGGTCAGTTTTTGCCCAATTCCTACAAATTAAATATCATTCTGAAGATCTTTCAATACAGAATATGAAAAAACAACAGCTAAGTTTTGAAAATTTCCTCATTGTGACTTATTTTGCCAGCATGGGTCACATATGTCACTCGCGGCAAAATTTGATCAGGATCAAGAGATAATTTCACTCTTGCCATTCATTTCAATGGAGATTTTTTCCGATTTAAGGTCCCATATGCAGAAATAGAGGGGGTGTGACTTAGGCTCTCTATTGTACTTTTGACAAGTCATGCAGCACTGTGAAAACAGGAAATACAAACAATTGTTTGTTGTATTTGTTGCAATCATATACGTAAGTAAGCTGCAGTGGATGTGAAAGTCTACACACTCCTGTTCAAATGCCAGGTTTTTGTGATGTCAAAAAATGAGACCAAGATAAAGCATTTCAAAACTTTTCCACCATTAATATGACCTATAACCTGTACAACCCAACTGAAAAACAAACCGATGTAGAGGGTGTAAGGGAAGGATGTGGAGATGAGGCACGAGTGTAGGTTGACACAGATTCTTTATAAAACCCTCTAACATAATGTACAGCCTGGGACCCCTGCGTAGCCCGCTGGGGTCAAATCGTGTAGAAGAGAAGAGGAGAGAATTCCCCAGCTCCCTCTGCATTCTGCTTATAAAGCTCTAATCTCATGCATGGAGAGCTGGGCTGGTGCATATTACATGGGGTTACACAAAGGCAATGTGTGGCACGATTATCATAACACATGTTACGTTCCTAATATACATTTGCCTCACTGTGCTGTAGTCTAGAGTGGCAGGAGGCGAAGACGCCTTAATGTCTGGTCTGTGTGGTGCTACCCCCCTCAGTCCATTATTCAGCCCCTCTGTCTGCGGGTGTGAGATAATGTCCATCCGCAGTGTGCTGGTGCCACCACACTGAAATCTTTTAAGGGGAACAACAAAAAATTAAAAACTTACAATAACCTGTTTGCATAAATATGCACACCCTTAAACTAATACTTTGTTGCAGCACCTTTGGCTTTTATTAAGGACTCATTCTTTTGGGGTATGAGTCTAACAGCATGGTACATCTTGATGTGGCAATATTTGCCCATTCTCCTTTGCAAAAACACTCCAAATCTGTCAGATTGCGAGGGTATCTCCTGTGCACAGCCCTCTTCAGATATTCGACTGGATTCAGGTCTGGACTCTGGCAGGACCATTCCAAAACCTTAATCTTCTTCTGGTGAAGCCATTCTTTTGTTGATTTGGATGTGTGCTTTGGGTCATTGTCGTGCTGAAAGATGAAGTTCCTCTTCATCTTCAGTTTTCTAGCAGAAGTCTGAAAGTTTTGTGCCAACACTGACTGGTTTTTGGAACTGTTCATAATTCCCTCCACCTTGACTAAGGCCCCAGTTCCAGCTGAAGAAAAACAGCCCCAAAGCATGATGGTGCCACCACCATGCTTCACTGAAGGTATGGTGTTCTTTTGGTGATGAGCAGTGTTGGGTTTGCGCCAAATACACCTTTTGGAATTATGGTCAAAACGTTCAACCTTGGTTTCATCAGACCATAACACATTTTCCCACATGCATTTGGGAGATTTCAAATGTGTTTTTGCAAAATGTAGCCAGTCTTGGATAATCATAAGATAAGGCTTCCGTCTTGCCACCCTTGACAGGAGATTGTTGTCACATGTACTAAACAGCCAGTACTTGCCAGAAATTCCTGCAGCTCCTTCAATGTTGCTGTCGGCCTCTTGACAGCCTCCCTGACCAATTTTCTTCTTGTCTTTTCACCAATTTTGGAGGGATATCCAGTTCTTGGTAATGTCACTGTTGTGCCATATTTTCTACACTTGATAATGATTGTCTTCACTGCGTTCCATGGTAAATTTAATGCCTTGGAAATTCTTTTGTACCCTTCTCCTGACTGATACCTTTGAGCACTGAGATCTTTCTGATGCTTTGGAAGCTCTCTGCGGACCATGGCTTGTGCTGTAAGATGTGACTACAAAAATGTCAGGAAAAGCCTACTGGAACAGCCAAACTTTATTTGGGGTTAATCAGAGGCACTTTAAATGGTGGCAGGTTTGTGCTGACTCCCATTTAACAAGAGTTTTAATGTGACTGGTTAATTCTGAACACAGCCACATCCCCAGTTATAACAGGGTGTGCATATTTATGCAACCAGGTTATTGTAAGTTTTTAATTTTTTGTTTTTCCCCTTAAAAAGATTTCAGTTTGTATTTCAATTGGGTTGTCCAGGTTATAGGTCATATTAATGGTGGAAAAAGTTTTGAAATGATTTATCTTGGTTTCATTTTTTTACTTCACAAAAACCTGGCATTTAAACAGGAGTGCATAGACTTTTTATATCCACTGTAGCTTACTTGTATGATTACAATGAATACAACGAACAACTGTTTGTATTTCCTGTTATCACAGTGCTGCATGTTTGGATTTGTTTTACCCTTAATAATAAACACCATCATTTAAAAACTGCATTTTGTGTTTACTTGTGTTATCTTTGTCTTATGTTTAAATTTGTTTGATGATCTGAAACATTTAAGTGTGACAAACATACAAAAACATGAGAAATCAGGAAAGGGGCAAACATTTTTTTCACACCACTGTATAAGGGCAATGCTTAGCTGTTAGTGGCTAAAGTTGTGACCTGTGATTGGCTGTTAGGACTGAGATCACAGCTGCCATAGTTGTAGTCTTTTCAGTGTTCCTACCAAGAACAGAGCTGTTGCAGGGAATAGGCCCACTCAGGCTATGGGGGAAGTGACATTCACCTGGTCAATAAAGAAGCCATGTTTCTTCTTCTGGTGTGAGAGAATAAACAACAGCAACAATAATATATATGTATATTCTAATCTAAATTACTTTACCTGGTCCAGGTGATGTTTGGTTCTGGGTTTGATTCTGTCACACATTCGAATGCGTTTGTCAATTTTTCAGTAATGTTCACTTCTGTGGGTGGGACTGAAAGAAAAAACAAAACAAAATAAAATTCAGCATAACTTATTGAATCCTCTTCCCTTAGATAAAGATAAATCACGGCTACTTTATAACATTTTTCAGTTAAGATGGAAACAGTTGCATCCTTAAATTCAAATTCAAATTCAAATGTTTATTTCAAACTCAGGGTTCATATTAAGAGCAAAACTAAAACAAGTAGAAAATAGATAAATAAATAAATAAAAGTATATACAGATCAGCAGACACTCGGCGCTCTTGTAACAACAATAACACAATAATGGGCTCAGTATAAAATGGAACGCCACCACTTCCAAATGCTGGAATGAAGTGTGAGTGACGAGTTGACAATTGCTGATATAAGATGATTGTTACATGCCAGCAACCTTCTCATAAAACTGTAAACATTCTTACGTAACAATTCACCAAAAGACGGAATGTTCACAGACACAAACATCTTGCTTGCACTCGACCTTCGTGGTACATCTAACAACCTTCTTAGGGAGTTATTATATGCAATGCGGATTTTGTTCCTAACAGCAACATTGCTATTAAACCATAAAGGCGAGCAGTACATTGAGGTACAGAAGGTCTTGAACAACATACATTTGACATCAGGAGAACATCTATGGAAATTTCTCAACAGTAAATTTGTTTGAGCATACAGTTTCCTGAGATGCCTGTTACAATCAACATTGGTCTTATCAGATTCAATCCACACACCTAGGTATTTGACTTTTTCAACAAAGTTCAAGCTATTACCACAAAGTGGCATAACAGGATTCGACGTATTGACACCCTTTGGTTTGAAAGCCATACACATAGATTTAGTACAGTTGAACAAGATGTCATTATTTTCACCAAATTTTTCACATACCGAAAGGAGATGTTGCATCGCTGCAGTAGACAAACTTAACAGTCAGGGCCAGCTGATTTGCCTTTCTTGAGAACTTTGATCAGTGAATCAACTTCAACAGGAGTAACAGCAGAAATATCAGAGGCATCAAACATGTCGTTATACAGACGAATATCGATCATAACAGAATCCTTCATTGAAACATTCTTGACTGAGTTGAAAATAGCTTCATAATGACATTTCCACTTTTCAGCAATATTAACGTCACCAGTCACACCATCAATAGTGTTTGATCTGACAGACCGGTGGGAGCTCATAGCCTTCATTTGTTTCCAGAATTCTACCATGTTCAGTTCACTCATGTGATTAGCTAGCTGGTCACATTTGATACTTTCTTCATTGCGCCTGCATGCTCGTAGAGCATATTTGAACCTAGCCCTGCAATTTTTCATGTTTTCAAATATTGGACCAGAACGTGGTTTGCTATTACTCCTCCACCACAAAAAAGCATCCCGAGCAGCTGTGTGAGCCTCGCTAACGACATCATTCCAGCCTGGGACGTTATATTGGGTGGCCACACTGTGACTAGGAATGCATCCACTCACACAGTAATTTAAAGCATCAATAATATCACTGTAGAACCTGTCAATATCGTCCCTGTGTGCCGCACAATTGCGGTCGTGACACCTGATGGCGTCCATAGGAGCACGAATGTTACAGAGTTTCCTACGAGTAAGTTTCTTATATCTGGACAGGTCTGACGCTGTGGCATCACGCCATTTGTATGTTCTACTGCCCGTTGTGGCTGAGGGAGCTTCCCGGGGGCCACTTACAGCACTAGATACCTCAATATCTATAGATAAAGGTACATGATCAGAACTCACATAGTCATACAGAACTTTGATATTGGACACGTTATCATGGCCCGAGGATGTAGTCACACAATGATCAAGCCATGATGTAGAGCCATGAGCCATGCTAACATGAGTAAAGGTATCACCTGGTAAGATAATCCTGTCCGAGATGTGTAAGGAGTAACTCTCACAAAAAGACACCAGTTCGTCTCCAAAACAACTTGAGCGTGCTGTGTTGGCGTTGAAGTCACCAATTGTGAACACATATGGAGTGGGAAAATCCTCAGTGATACGTTTAACAAGACTCAGGCAGTGAAGGTATTCATCCAAGTTTTCAACGTTGTCGCTGGGGAAATACACACACAATATAAGACAGTGAAAGTCATCCAGGTTGACTTCAATACCTGTAATTCTTACGCACTCGTAGGTTTTCACAACACAACTGTTCGCAAGAGACTTCCGCCATAGGATACCGACGCCGCCATAGGGGCGACCTAAGATAACACGTTCTTCCGTGTCCATAAAAGAGACACCTTGTCCTATAAAGTCATCATGTAATCTGCTCAGAATAGATAATTCGTTTTCCAACAGCCAGTGTTCCTGCAACAACACAATGTCATGGTTATTACATAAACTGGAGATCTCATTAGTTGAGGTTTTTGCATTCTGGCAGTTGAATGAACATATTCTAAGGTTGGTCATACTACTGAATGAGTAAATGACAAACACAATAGTAACAAATTACATGCAGATCATTTCCTCTCAAAGAACTGTCGAAGGTATAGACCAGATGGCCACACATTTTTTTCAAGCAGCTTCTTGCTGCTGCTTAAAAGTCCTCTGTGTCGTACATCAATGTGTGTTACTTGTGAAGCAAATTAACATTTACAGTACATTTATATCCATCTTTGAGGTTGGTCTTGTTTGAGTTTTCAAATAGAAAAAAAGGTTTTTAGGATCTAAAATAAATCAACATCTAGGTGACATGTCACACAGCACCTTATTTAAAGGGCTGATGACACGATTTTGACATTTTTTAGGATGTTGTGTAAATCCAAAAGTCATTGTCGATGATCAATATAATATTTACAACAGCACCTGCATAAACTAGTTATCATCACTGATGGTGGCTCAGTTGGTAGAGCATCCGCCTCACACCCAGGAGGCAGGGGTTCAAATCCTGGCCGGGTCATGCCGAAGACCATATAAAAGTGGAACTTCCTGCCGTCCAGCTTGGTGCTCAGCAATAATGGAATGGAGGAGGGAAATCTGTGGCGGCGCCTTGCATGGCAGCGGCCCTCTGATTCTATACTTGAAGTGTGTGTGATTAACACTGTAGATAGGTAAAATACAATCTCGTTCCACTGTACATGATTGGTTGTACAGTTGAATGACAATAAAGGGTAATTTCATCAAAAAACAGCAGCCGCTGACTGGACTGTGGTGCCGCCCACCGAATGAAGGGCGGCACCACCATCACATAAGCAACAGAACGGATGCTGGTGTTACTGACTGGAATGCCAGCAGCTTTGTAGCTCACAGTTTCTCTGGTTTCTTGTTTTAATTTTACAGTTGTGCCTTCGCGTTGTGTCGCAGGCTTACAGCCATGGACAAAATTGTTGGTACCCCTCTGTTAATGAAAGAAAAACCCACAATGGTCACAGAAATAACTTGAATCTGACAAAAGTGGTAATAAATAAAAATTCTATAAAAATTAACCAATGAAAATCAGACAATGCTTTTGAATTGTGGTTCAACAGAATTATTTTAAAAAATAAACTCATGAAACAGGCCTGGACAAAAATGATGGTACCCCTAGAAAAGGTTGAAAATAATGTGACCATAGGGACATGTTCAACCAAGATGTGTCCTCTAATTAACATCACAGGTGTCTACAAACTTGTAATCAGTCAGTCGGCCTATTTAAAGGGTGACAAGTAGTCACTGCGCTGTTTGGTGACATGGTGTGTACAACACTAAACATGGACCAGAGGAAGCAAAGGAGAAAGTTGTCTCAGGAGATTAGAAAGAAAATTATAGACAAGCATGTTAAAGGTAAAGGCTATAAGTCCATCTCCAAGCAGCTTGATGTTCCTGTGACTACAGTTGCATACGTTATTCAGAAATTTAAGATTCACGGGACTGTAGCCAACCTCCCTGGACGTGGCCGCAGGAGGAGACGGATAATACGAATGGTAACAAAAGAGCCCAGAACAACCTCTAAACACATTCATGGTGAGCTCCAAGGTCAAGATACATCAGTGTCAGATCGCACCATCCGTCGTTGTTTGAGCCAAAGTGGACTTCATGGGAAACAACCAAGGAGGACACCACTGTTGAAAACAAATCTTAAAAAAGCCAGACTGGAATTTGCCAAACTGCATGTTGATAAGCCACAAAGCTTCTGGGAGAATATCCTATGGACAGACGAGACAAAACTGGAACTTTTTGGCAAGGCACATCAGCTCAATGTTCACAGACGCAAAAATGAAGCATACCAAGAAAAGAACACTGTCCCTACTGTGAAACATGGAGGAGGTTCTGTTATGTTCTGGGGCTGCTTTGCTGCATCTGGCACACGGTGTCTTGAATCTGTGCAGGGTACAATGAAATCTCAAGACTATCAAGGTATTCTAAAGAGAAATGTGCTGCCCAGTGTCAGACAGCTTGGTCTCAGTCGCAGGTCATGGGTCTTGCAACAGGATAATGACCCAAAAGACACAGCTAAAAACACCCAAGAAAGGCTAAGAGTGAAACATTGGACTATTCTAAAGTGGCCTTCTGTAAGCCCTGATCTAAATCCTATTGAACATTTGTGTAAGGAGCTGAAACATGCTGTCTGGAGAAGGCACCCTTCAAACCTGAGACAACTGGAGCAGTTTGCTTCATGAGGAGTGGACCAAAATACCTGCTGAGAGGTGCAGAAGTCTCATTGACAGTTACAGAAATCGTTTGATTGCCTCAAAAGGTTGTGCAACAAAATATTAAGTTAAGGGTACCATCATTTTTGTCCAGGCCTGTTTCACGAGTTTGTTTTTTAAAATAATTCTGTTGAACCACAATTCAAAAGCATCATCCAGCTGATCCATCTGACCGACCAGCTGCACCCCTGGACTCCTGGAGCCAGTACATCATCTACTCCAACGTGTTGGATGGAGGACGGGCACTTGCTCAAACTAAGCATAACGTGCATCACACACGGAGAGCTGCTCCGACAAAAGTCCAGCGGGGTAATGCTGCTTTACTCTGCATTATTTTACTGCTCTGTGGAGACATTCACCTGAACCCTGGACCGGTGGACGCCCAGCAGCCGCAGCAGGTGACTACAGCAGCAGCACCGCTGATCTGTATCCGAAACGATTTTATCACAATGTTTCAAGGTAACGCACGCCATGTGTCTAAGACGACAAACAACAACAGCTGCTGTAACCAACTAAACTCGTTACAGACGGCCGTTGCCTTCAAACAACACAAAACCAAACTTTTTCAAACTGTCAATCATGCATCTGTACTGTGGAACCCGCAAACAAAGCCAAAGGGAATATTTGGAGGGCATTTAAACATACGCAGCGTCATTTCAAAAACAGAACAACTGGAACATTTACTCACGGACTCAAATCTGGATTATCTGTGTCTCACAGAAACTTGGATGAACACCATGACTCCTATCTGTGTTTACAATCCCCAGATATAATGTTTACAGACGAGACCGAGGGAAAGGAAAAGGGGGCGGGGTTTTGATTTATGTTAAAGACAGCATTGACAGTTACCAGATAGACACCTCCGATCAAACTCTGGAATGTGTCGGGGTCACAATAAGGCTATCTCCCTAAATGTCATTCATTGTACTCGCTGTGTATCGCCCACCAAATGCAACTAATGACTTTTACTCTGGTTTGGCTGAAATAGAAAAGAAAGGAAATATTGCTAATCGGTGATTTTAATATAAACTGGCTTGATAAAGCACGAAGGAAAAAGCTGAAAGATATTACCAATTCTACACAAATGACACAATTAATAAATAAACCTACAAGACTGACTAAAAATTCACAAACTTTGATTGACCTAATTTTTAGTAATAAGCCAGATAAACAGGTTTGTCAGACCATAATCTTACTTTAGTAGCCAGAAAATTAAACAAACTAAGGTATAGGGATCAACAGCAAATTAAAAAATCATCTAAAATTTCTTACATTCCAAAGAAAAATCAAATCTTCCTTGAGAATGACTTATGCAAAATAAACACAGAGTTTCAAAATGATAAAACCTGTGACCAGTCATGCAGAAATATTACAACAGCTATAACAGATATTATTGCAAAATATACACAACTGAAACAAAGAAAGTCCAATAAAAAGAGGCTGCCATGGTTTAACACTTCTCTTTGGGGCCTCATGAAACAAAGAGATATGGCCCTCAAAAAATTTCTTAAGTCAGGGCTGACCCCTGATCATTACACTTATAGAAGCTTGAGAAATAAAGTCACTATACAACTTCGAAAAGCAAAGGCTAACTTTTTTCTCAATATAATAAAGGATGCAAAAGGCAACAATAAACTTATTTGGAGAAGCATGGATGAACTATTGGGAAAAGAAAAACCAAGATGTGATGACTTAAAGCTAAAAATAAATTCTGTTATCCAAAATAACAACACTGAGCTGGCAAAACATTTTAATGATTATTTTATAAACTCTGTGTCACAATTGGCAAAGAGTTTTTCTAAGCCAAACTGCACTCATGAATTCCACTGTGATGCTCATTCTTTTAAATTGAGTAATGTAGATGAAGGGAATATCTCTAAAAATCATATCCAATCTTAACAATAGTAAAGCTAAAGACATATTTGGAATGGATACAGCTTTTCTGAAAGAACACAAAGAAATTTTAACACCGGTATTAACAAAAATTATAAATCAATCCATAAATGAGAATGCTGTTTGTTGACTTCAGCTCAGCATTCAACACAGTTATCCCCTCCAAGTTGCTCACTAAACTTGGGGACCTGGGAATCAGTACCTCCACCTGCAACTGGATCATGGATTTTCTGACCAACAGACCCCAGCATGTTAGGTCAGGCCCCAACCGTTCTTCCATCATCACACTCAACACTGGTGTACCACAGGGCTGTGTGCTCAGCCCATTCCTCTACTCCCTCTTCACCCATGACTGCAGGCCTATGTATGGATCCAATTCCATCATAAAGTTTGCAGATGACACCACGGTGATTGGACTCATCAGAGACAACGATGAGTCGGATTACAGGGCAGAGGTTGAGCACTTGGCTACTTGGTGCGCTGACAATAACCTGCTCCTTAATACCAGCAAAACCAAGGAGCTCATAGTGGACTACAGGAAGGAGAGGGGAGAGACACATGACCCCATCCATATCAATGGCATAGCTGTTGAACGTGTCCCCAGCTTCAAATTCCTGGGGACCCACATCTCGGAGGACCTGTCCTGGTCAGTTAACACCACCAGCCTGATCAAGAAGGCCCATCAGCGCCTCTTCTTCTTGAGGACACTGAAGAAGAACCATCTGTCAACTGACATCCTGGGCAACTTCTACCGCTGCGTGATAGAGAGTACCCTGACCAACTGTGTCACAGTCTGGTATAGGAGCTGCTCTGTCGCTGACCGTAAGGCGCTGCAGCGGGTGGTGAAAACCGCCCAACGCATCACAGGGACTCCACTTCCAGTTATAGAGGACGTCTACAGGAAAAGATGTCTGCGCCGGGCACGCAGCATTCTTAGGGACTCCAACCATCCTGCTCATGGACTGTTCCAGCTTCTCCCCTCCAGAAGGCGTTTCAGAAGCCCTCGGACTAGAACCAGCAGGTTTAGGAACAGTTTCTTTCCAACAGCTGTCACGTTATTGAACTTAGTTCCCCGCTGACTCTCTTACAATCATCTCTTACCATCCTCACCTGTACATAACTGCCCATCTAACTTATTGTACATTATTTGCACATAACAATACTCTTAACTTTCTGCACTGCTGCATATATTTGCTTAAATTGCACATACTGTTAATTACCGTATATACTGCACTGCTGTCCTTTGCACTTCTGATTGGATGCTAAACTGTGTTTCATTACCTTGTATTCATACATGTGTAATGACAATAAAGTTGAATCTAATCTAATCTAAAAATGAGAGTACCTTTCCCACAATTTTGAAAACAGCCATTGTACGGCCAGTGTACAAATCAGGTGATAAGCTCCATATCGCAAATTACAGACCCATCAGCATACTCCCAACCATTTCCAAAGGCTTGGAAAAAGCTGTAGCACAACAGCTGGTGGACCACCTTGACTCCATGGCAGCACTTAACCCCTTTCAGTTTGGTTTTAGGAAAGGATATTCCACTGAAAAAGCATGCTGCTATCTATTAGAAAACATCAAATCCAGCCTGGATGGGGGAGGGGTAGTGGGGGCTGTTTTTCTTGATTTGCGAAAGGCTTTTGATACAGTTAACCATGAGTTACTTTTAAACAAATTATCACAATTCTCCCTTCATAAAAATACACAAAATTGGATAAGGTCATACCTCAGTGACAGACAGCAGTGTGTAATTGTAAATAATGTTACATCTCCCTTAAAAGCATGCAGTATTGGTGTACCACAGGGCTCTATTTTAGGGCCTTTGTTGTTTACATTATATATTAATGATCTCCCGTCTGTGTGTAATGCAAATATAATTATGTATGCTGACGACACTGTGGTATATACTCGTGGTAAAATGACTGAAGAGGTGACTGAAAAATTAACACAGGAAATGGAGAAAGTCTCACATTGGTTGAGGAATTCTTGTTTAACCTTAAACGTTGATAAAACTGTGTCAATGTTTTTTACAAATCACTACAAATCCAAGAATTCTTGTCATATCTTGATAGAAGGACAAAAAATTAAGAATGTGACTGAATTTAAATATTTAAGTGTTACACTTGACTCAAATTTAAGCTTTAAAAAACACATTAAAAAGATGACAAACACGGTCAAATTTCCATCCATCCATCAATCTTCTACCGCTTTTCCGGAGGTCCGGGTCGCGGAGGCAGCAGTTCAAGCAGAGAAGCCCAGACTTCCCTCTCCCCAGCCACCTGCTCCAGCTCTTCAGAGGGGATACCAAGGCGTTCCCAGACCAGCTGGGAGACATAGTCTCTCCACCGAGTCCTGGGTCTGCCCCGGGGTCTCCTCCCAGTGGGACGTGCCTGAAACACCTCAAGTGGGAGGCATCCAGGAGGCATCCTAATCAGATGCCCGTACCACCTCAACTGACTCCTTTCAATGTGGAGGAGCAGCGGTTCTACTCTGAACCTCTCCCGGATGACTGACCTCCTCACCCTATCTCTGAGGGTGAGTCCAGCAATCCTACGGAGAAAGCTCATTTCAGCCGCTTGTATCCGCGATCTCGTTCTTTCGGTCATTACCCAAAGCTCGTGACCATAGGTGAGAGTAGGAACGTAGATTGACTGGTAAATCGACAGCTTTGCCTTAGAACTAAGCTCCCTCTTCACCACAACAGACCGGTACAACGTCCGCATCACTGCAGATGCTGCTCCAATCCGTCTGTCAATCTCTCACTCCATTCTCCCCTCACTCGTGAACAAGACCCCAAGATACTTAAACTCCTCCACTTGGGGCAGGAGCCTGTCCCCAACCCGGAGAGGACAATCCACCTTTTTCCGGCTGAGGACCATGGACTCGGACTTGGAGGTGCTGATTCTCATCCCAGCCGCTTCACACTCAGCGGCAAACCGTCCCAGCAAGAGCTGTAGGTCATTGCTGGATGAAGCCAACAGGACAACATCATCTGCAAACAACAGAGATGAGATCCTGTGGTCACCAAGCATGACACCCTCCATTCCCTGGCTGCGCCTAGAAATCCTGTCCATAAAAATTATGAACAGGATCGGTGACAAAGGGCAGCCCTGGCGGAGTCCAACTCTCACTGGGAATGACTCTGACCGAGTGTTGGCAATACGAACCAAACTCTCACAACGGTCGTACAGAGACCGAATAGCTCGTAACAACAAGCCCGATACCCCATACTCCCGAAGCACCCCCCACAAAAATCCACGAGGGACGCGGTCAAATGCCTTCTCCAAGTCCACAAAACACATGTAAACTGGTTGGGCAAACTCCCACGAACCCTCGAGAATTCTCGAGAGGGTAAAGAGCTGGTCCGATGTGCCACGGCCAGGACGAAAACCACATTGCTCCTCCTGAATCCGAGGTTCGACCAACGGCCGGACTCTCCTCTCCAGTACCTTGGCATAGACCTTCCCAGGGAGGCTGAGGAGTGTGATCCCTCTAAAGTTGGAGCACACCCTCCGGTCCCCTTTTTTAAAGAGAGGAACCACCACCCCGGTTTGCCATGCCAAAGGCACTGCCCCCGACCTCCACGCAATGTTGCAGAGGCGTGTCAACCATGACAACCCAACAACATCTAGGGCCTTGAGGTACTCAGGGCGAATCTCGTCCACCCCCGGGGCCCGGCCACCATGGAGATTTTTAACCACCTTGTCGACCTCAGCCCCTGTGATAGGCGAGTCATCCCCCTCGTCCCCAAACCCTGCTTCCACTGTGGAAGGCGTATCAGTGGGATTGAGGAGATCCTCGAAGTATTCCTTCCACCGCCCGACGATGTCCCCAGTCGAAGTCAACAGTGCCCCATCCGCACCATACACAGTGTGGACGGGGAGCTGCTTTCCCCTCCTGAGCCGCCGGACAGTTTGCCAGAATCTCTTTGAGGCCGACCGAAAGTCTTGTTCCATGGCCTCACCGAACTCCTCCCATACCCGGGTTTTTGCTTCAGCAACCACCCGAACTGCACTCCGCTTGGCCTGCCGGTACACCTCATCTGCTTCGGGAGTCCCACAAGCCAACCAAGCTTGATAGGACTCCTTCTTCAGCTTAATGGCCCCCCTCACCACTGGTGTCCACCACTTGGTTCGGGGGTTGCCACCACGAGATGCACTGACCACCTTGCGGTCGCAGCTCTGGGCCGCCGCTTCAACAACAGAGGTGGAGAACATGGCCCATTCAGACTCCATGTCTCCAGACTCCCTCAGAATGTGGTTGAAGTTCTTCCGGAGGAGGGAGTTGAAGACCTCCCGGACAGGGGCCTCAGCCAGACGCTCCCAGCACACCCTCACTATACATTTGGGTCTACCAGGTCTGAATGGCTTCCTCCCCTGCCATCGGATCCAACTCACCACCAGGTGGTGATCAGTTGACAGCTCTGCACCTCTCTTTACTCGGGTGTCCAAGACATACGGTCGCAGGTCTGATGATACGATAACAAAATCGATCATCGACCTGCGACCTAGGGTGTCCTGGTGCCAGGTGCACATATGGACACCCTTATGCTTGAACATGGTGTTCGTTATGGACAGACTGTGGTTAGCACAGAAGTCCAATAACTGAACACCACTCGGGTTCAGATCGGGCAGGCCGTTCCTCCCAATCACCCCCCTCCAGGTTTCACTGTCGTTGCCCACGTGCGCATTGAAGTCCCCCAGTAGGACAATGGAGTCTCCAAGAGGAGCACCCTCGAGCACCCCAGTCACAGACTCCAAAAAGGGTGGGTACTCTGAAACATCCTTTGGTGCATAGGCACAAATGATGGTCAGGACCCGTTTCCCAACCCGAAGGCGCAGGGAAGCAACCCTTTCGTCCACCGGGGAAAACTCCAATATAGAGGCAGCAAGGTGGGGCGATACAAGAATACCCACCCCTGCTCGTCGCCTCTCGCCCGGGGCAACTCCAGAAAAGGCCAAGCTCCAGCCCCTCTCCAGGAGACTGGTTCCGGAACCGGAGCTGTGTGTTGAAGTGAGGCCGACTATATCTAGCCGGTATCTCTCAACCTCGTACACCAGCTCAGGCTCCTTCCCCACCAGAGAGGTGACATTCCACGTACCAAAAGCCAGTTTAGAAAGCTTGGGATCAGTCCGCCAAGGTCTCCGCCTTTGACCGCCACCTGATCCACATAGCACCGGACCCCCATGATCCCTCCTGCAAGTGGTGAGCCCACTGGAGGGCGGACCCATGTAACTCCTTCGGGCTGAGCCTGGCCGGGTCCCATGGGTGGAAACCCGGCCACCAGACGCTAGCCTTCGAGCCCCTCCCCCAGGCCTGGCTCCAGGGTGGGGCCCCGGTAACCACATACCGGGCGGGGTACACTGAATCCTTGATATACAATTCATGAGAGTCTGTTGGATCGTTCTTAGTCTGGCCCTTCACCCAGGACCAGTTTGTCTTGGGAGACCCTATCAGAGGCAAATTGCCCCGGACAACATAGCTCCTGGGATCACTGGGGCACGCAAACCCCCCCTCCCCACCACGATAAGGTGACGATCCATGAGGGGGCACGGTCAAATTTAATTGTGCTAATTTCAAACATATCAGAAATTCACTGTCTACTGAAGCATCAAGTATGTATCTAAATGCTATGATAATTCCACATTTTCTTTACTGTATGACAAGTTGGTCACAGGCATGTAAATCTGCCCTGAGGCCTCTGGAATCATTAGACAACTATTCTATCAAGATTCATGACAACAAAAGACAACGTTCCATCACTGCCCAATCCTGTCCAAATATAACCTGTTGAGCTTTGAAAATCTAATTATGTATACAAATGTGTGTCTTTTGTTTAAGATAATCCATAACTCTGCTGCTCCTCCCTTAAAAAGGTTTGTTTCATTAAGTTCTGTAAATACACCTCGGACAACTCGATCAACAGCATGCAGCGAGTGCAGGATTCCTAAGCACAAGACAACATTAGCAAATTCAACATTTTCATGTGTGGCCATGCGACAGTGGAACATGTTACCAACGGAGTTACTTGCAGTAACAGACTATCACACATTTTCACGCTTGGTGAAAAAACATTTAATCTCTAAGCAAACCTGTGTCCATAATGTACTGTGATGTAAAGATGTTAAGAGTGTGATGTTGACAGCGGGACCAATAAGAGTCAGTGGTTTGATGTGAAAAATGGAGTTATAAAAATGTTTTATTGTATGTTTTAGTTCTTATCAATGTTTTGGGTTCTTATCAATGATATTAATGTTTTTCAGTTTTTAGCAATGCTTGGTTTTAGTTTTTTAATCAATGTTTGGTTTTAGTTTTTTATCAATGCTTACTTGAGTTTTAGCAAATGTCTGCTTTTTAATGCTAACACCAGCCTGCCCAGGGACTACAGGTGGAAATTAGCACTTGTGCTATAACCTGGTACAATGCATCTTTCCTCTTTAAGGTCAATGTATATTTGTGCATGTCCCTGCATAAATAAATAAATAAAAAAGAAAAAAAATTGTCTGATTTTCACTGGTTAATTTTCAAAGAATTTTTATTTATTATCACTTTGTCAGATTCAAGTTATTTCTGTGACCATTGTGGGTTTTTCTTTCATTAACAGAGGGGTACCAACAATTTTGTCCACGTCTGTAGATAAACAGCAGGCCGTGAAAGACCACATCACACGCCTCAGCTCCAACGGTCATAAGCCTCCTCGTGTGCTTTTACGCAGGAGGAGGGCACGAGGAGGGGAAGGATTAATGGATTTACGCGCAGCTTTGACCTACTTTCTGTGATTGCATGCTGACTCTGGCCGGTCCAGCCACGTCCCCTCTATCAATATCACCAGCTGATTCAAACACCTGCTGATCATGTTTCCCGGTCCTCGCCCAGGTGCTTCTCATCACACCATCACCAGCAGTGCGTGTACTTAGCGGCCGTTTGCCAGTCATGCACTGCTGGTCCACAGTATTGTCATCTTTGCTGTTAGTCTGCCATTATTTTCAGCACTCTCACGACGTTAGTCACTCCATGTTCGCCGTGGTTCTCGTGAGTCCTTAAAGCGATGTCGGCTCTGGGGCGCACCTATGGCTAACACGTCTCCTCTCATTCGTTCTTTGGGTGACGCCGGCCCCCGAACGCCATCAGTTAGTGTGTTTGTGTTTTTTGTTTGTCTTCACCTTTTTGGGAATTGTCTGTCTTTCTGTATTAAATGTGCTGTGGTGAACCCTGCACATGTATTGAACATAAGAATGATGACAACAGTTCTCAAAAAAGTGAAGACTTACAAAAATAAACAGAAACACTTACAGTTGGCGTTCGGGGTTGACATCGCCCAGCGAACATGGAGAGGAGATGTGTTAATCACGGTTGTGCCCCAGGGCCGACATCGCTTCAAGGGGCGCAACAGAACCACGGCTGTGTGGACGGGCTAACACGTTGTGATAGTGTTGGCAATATTGGCTGGTTGACAACATGGCAGATGATGCACACAAAACATGAACAGCTGACTGTCAGAGAGAGGGGGCGTGGTCAGACCGGCAAATCTTCAACAATGCCCACCTGAAAGTGGCTCAAAATGCACATAAAACACATGTACAAAACAAAAACAACAAGAACTGAAAATATAATCCATAATAAACCCGACGCCCGAGCCACAGAGAATGCGCGGCTATGATTTTATTGAAAAATTGGGTTTAAATAAATTATATTTATGAACAAATAATTTGTTGCAATATCTGTAACAAAAGCATAACACTTTGTGTTCCCCTGCCGTGTGTTTGTCGCTGCTGCTGCACAGCGACAAACTGTCACATGTGTGCCTCACCACCGTCACTCTCCGAGTGTGACTCGCTTGGCACGATGTCCTCTTGGCACGGCTCAAACCTATAAGGTCTGATGCCCCCAGATTCTTCATTGTCATCCCATTCTTCGGAACTATAATCATCTGAAGATTGGACAACACAAACCAATTCCAGACTACATGTGCTGGAACCATGGTCGATGTTTTCAACCACTTCCATCCTGTGTGTACAATGGGCAGCCAAGTGCTGTGTTCTGTCACATGACGTGACAACATGGCCTTGGGGTTTTCCAGCCACTGACGCAATTGGTGACGTGGCGCTCATGAAAACGTCGGATATTCGTGTGAAAAAAAGGCTGTTTGACTTAGAACTGCACACCAACCTATTTCGTCATATTGTATTATGTGTTCAAAAATTAGACAAAGTCAAAAACGTGTCATCAGCCCTTTAAATCCTCTTGGCAAAGAGCTGAAATTCAATCGGTGATTTATCCAGGTCAGGTCTCACTGGTTCAGCTACACACAAGTCTGAGGTCAAACTATAAATATCTGACAGTGCTCAGGGGATCTGGGGAAAATTCCACCAGAACACTATAAACAACACGATACTTAGCAACAGCACTTTAATAGGGTGGGGGCATTCAATTCAGTTTAATAAATTCAGTTGAATTAAACTATCGACATTAAGGGCTCCAAAATAGGGTGAGCAAACTATTTACAACAGAGGTTTGAATGCTGACCCAGGTTAGGCTGAGTCTGTCCTTGTTTGAGTGAAACTGATATTTAATCATTCTTGTTTTAAGGCAGTTTGATGCTTGAATGAGTAAGAGAGAATTTACAGCATAAATAATGCCTGCATAAATAATGGGCAGCTCAGTGGGACAGTGGTTACCACTGTGGCAGCACAGTAAGAAGGTCACGGGATCAATCCCACCCCCTGACCATCGGTGACCCTTCTGTGTGGAGTCTGCATGTTCTCCCCGTGTCTGCGTGAGTTTATCCCAGGTACTCCAGTTTCCTCCCACAGGCCAAAAACATACAAGTTAGGTTAATAGGAGACTCGAAAAGTGGCCCTAGGTGTGAATGTGTGTGTGAATGGTGAAAGGATTGACACTGCTTCATCCATCCAGGTAGATGCCCTGAATTTTCCTCTGGGGATTAATAAAGTATACAAAAAATAAACACAAATTCCAGTGCGATACTGCAGCACACTCAATAATTTAAACTGGGAGTCAAAATTAGCCCCTGTCTTCCCCATCAGAGAATCATTGTCTGCTCCCTCCAAAGTAAATAAAAATATAATATATAAGCATCCCAAAGTGATTAAGCAAAATATTGGTAAAACTCAAATTAAACATAAAGCCTCTAAATTGAATGATTTGGCCTCTGTTCCTCCTCATAATTTAAAAATTAAATGTGGTTTATTAAATATTAGGCCTCTAACTCCCAAGTATCTGTTAGTCCATGATCTGTTAATTGATCATCAGATTGATTTAATTTCCCTTACAGAGACTTGGTTAGGGCAAGAGGATTATGTTGGTTTAAATGAATCAACTCCCTCTGGTTATTTTCATTCATTCATTCATTCATCCATCATGCCCAGAGACTTCCAGCTGGCCCGCCGCATCCACGGAGAGAGAGCTTAGCCTTTCTGCTGCACATTCACCAACCAACCATCATGCTCTGCACTGTGTGTCTATATATATACATTTATAGTAATATGGACATATGTTTACTAGATGTTGTTTTTTCTTGCCTTCTGATTGTTGCTCTGAGTGTTGCTATCCCTGTGCTGTTGCAATCCTGGAATTTCCCCATTGTGGGACTAATAAAGGCTTATCTTATCTTATCTTATCTTCTGCCGCTTAATCCTTTTCGGGTCGTGGGGGGGCTGGAGCCTATCCCAGCATCTTTGGGCGAGAGGCAGGGTACACCCTGGACAGATCGTCAGTCCATCGCAGGGCCAACACAGAGAGACAGACAACCATTCAACCAACCAAAATGGCGCTCCACTAATTTAGATGAAATCTATTTACCTTGGAGAAATCATCTTTTAATTTATAAAAAATCTCTTAGAAAAGCTAGAACGAGTTATTACTCTGCATTAATAGAAGAGAACAAGAATAATCCCAGGTTTCTTTTCAGCACTGTAGCCAGGTTGACAAAGAGTCAGGACTCTGTCAATCCTAGCATTCCCTTAGAGCTTACTAGTCAGGACTTTATGAACTTTTTCAATAATAGAATTTCATCCATCAGAGATAAAATCAATCAGATTCTTCCCACAGTTAACTTAAATACTGTAACTACTACAACTCCTTCTATTGATGTCTGTCTTGATGAGTTTACGCCAATCGACCTTTGTGAGTTAGACAAAATAGTTTCCTCATCCAAACCTTCAACTTGTCTTTTAGACCCTATTCCTACCAGGTTATTTAAAGAAGTCTTCCCACTTATTGGTAGCTTTATTCTTCATATAATCAATTCTTCATTAACTTTAGGCCATGTACCGCAGGCTTTTAAAATGGCTGTAATTAAACCCTTACTCAAAAAGCCAACGCTAAATCCAGGAGCTTTAGCTAACTATAGACCAATCTCTAATCTCCCTTTCATTTCAAAAATCTTAGAGTTGTTGCTACGCAATTATTTGACCACCTGCAGGGAAATGGTTTACTTGAAGAGTTTCAATCTGGGTTTAGAATCCATCATAGTACTGAAACAGCCTTAGCGAAGGTCACTAACGACCTCCTCATCACATCTGAGAATGGACTGGTTTCTGTACTTGTCCTTTTAGACCTTAGTGCAGCTTTTGATACTATCGATCATAATATTCTACTTGATAGATTAGAACACTATGTTGGACTTAATGGAACTTCGTTGCAGTGGTTTAGATCTTATTTATCTGATAGATTCCAGTTTGTTCATGTAAATAATGAGTTTTCTTTCAACTCAAATCTTAGTCATGGAGTTCCACAGGGATCTGTGCTAGGCCCTACTCTTTTTGGTTTATATATGCTTCCGTTAGGCAACATTATTAGAAAGCACTGTATACATTTTCACTGTTATGCAGATGACACACAATTATACCTGTCAATGAAGCCAGATGATAGTAATCAATTAGCCAAGTTAGAAGCCTGTCTTAAGGAAATCAAAGCTTGGATGACTTGTAATTTCCTGTTATTAAATTCAGATAAGACTGAAGTCATTCTTGTTGGTCCAAAAAACCTTAGAAATTCCTTTCCAAATCAAACTTTCAGTTTGGATGCGGTTACTCTTTCTCTTAATAGCTCTGTGAGGAACCTTGGAATTATTTTTGATCAAGATCTGTCCTTCAATTCACATATTAAATTTGTTTCTAAGACTGCTTTCTATCATTTGCGTAATGTTGCCAAGATTAGGAGCATCTTGTCTCAGAGTGATGCTGAGAAACTGATCCACGCTTTTGTTAGCTCGAGATTAGATTATTGTAATTCTTTATTATCAGGCTGTCCTAAAACATCTTTAAAAAGTCTTCAGCTGATCCAAAATGCTGCAGCAAGAGTTTTAACAGGTACTAGAAAGAGAGATCATATCTCTCCGGTTCTGGCCTCCCTTCATTGGCTTCCCATAGAGTTTAGAATTAAGTTTAAAATCCTTCTTCTTACTTACAAAGCTCTAAACAATCAGGCTCCTTTTTATTTAAAAGATCTGATACTACCGTATTATCCTAACAGAGCACTACGCTCCCAAAAATGCAGGATTACTTGTAATACCTAGAATCTCCAAAAGTACACTGGGAGGCAGAGCCTTCAGTTATCAAGCTCCTCTCCTGTGGAACCAGCTGCCAATCTGGATTCGGGAGTCAGACTCAATCTCTGTTTTCAAGAATAGGGCTAAAATCTACCTTTTTGATATAGCCTACAATTAGGGAGGGATCATGTGTTTCTGAACCCTCCCTTAGTTATGCTGCTAATAGGTTTAGTCAGCCGGGGGACCTCCAGTAATGCACTGGGCCTCACTCCTTTCCTCACTCTCAATGAAATATTTTTTTTTGCTGGTCATTAACATTTGTTTGTTCTCTCCCATAGATTGAGTCCCCATCGTGCTGTTTGCTCTCTACATGTCTGTTCTTTTCATCTTCTCTAGCCCCTCACCCCCCAGCCAGTCGCAGCAGATGACTGCCCCTCCCTGAGCCTGGTTCTGCTGGAGGTTTCTTCCTGTTAAAAGGGAGTTTTTCCTCTCCACTGTCACCAAGTGCTTGCTCACAGGGGATCGCCTGATTGCTGGGGTCTTTCTGCAACTGTGGGGGTTCCCCCTACAGTTGATAGTGCTATGAGATGACTGTTGTTGTGAAATGGCACTATATAAATAAAGCTGAATTGAATTGAATTGAAAAATCATTACCTTCCACTAGACTCTTTCTTTCCAAATCCTTGAGGCATGTCTGACGAAATGTTTTAGCAGACTCTTACAGTGTCTCTATAGCAATGCTCTCTCACAGTTTGGACTGTCACAACACACTGCTGCTTTAGCATTTACCCCGTCTACCTTGAACCCTGCCTTATTTTTCCTGTGTTCATGTTTTCATTGCATTTTGCAACAACACATTGTGATAATGTCACATTTCCACACAGAAAAGTTCAGCTGCTTCAGCTTAAGTTCAGCTTATTTTTGTTCCCTTGTGGCTGCTCCAGATTGATTTATTCAACCAACCAAAAGAAAAACAAAATCCATTAACAACCTCAGGAGTTGTCTGTGCAACAGAGATTTCTAACATGGGTAAACAGAGAAAGAGAGACGGGAGGTCTGATGCAGCGGTCATTTACCTGCAGAAGTGTCTTGTTTGGGTAAACAGCAAGTAGACCAAATGATGAAATAATACTTTTAAATAAGCCCACTCCCTTCCTGTTTTATTTAGACCCTCTTCCTGACCCGGTGAAATAACATACTAAATCAATTTATATGTTAAAATGGCCAAAACCCCCTCATGCCCCAGAGCGTAGAAATAAGATGAAGACAGAAGTAATGTGTGAATGAGTTCAGGTTCAGGTTACTTTATTTGTACCCGTAGGTAGATTTGTTTTGCAGTCTGGTGACATCCATATTTACAAGCCACAATTACATTCAACATAAACACAAACACAGGCACACATGAAGCTGACTATAAACATGACAAAAATTCTCAAGGCTCCATCAGTCAGGGTATAAAGACAAAGATATGAGAGAAAAACCAGAGATAAGAGAGAAGGGTCATATTAAAAAGTTAAAGACTAGTCAAAGAGGTTAAAAACTCAAAGGTCTAAAACCTAATAAAAGATTTAGAACCCAAATAAAATCCTTCAAAAATAAGTAAATATAAGATGGGGTTAATAAATAGGTACCTAAATTATGTGCAATATATTGTTACAACTTGTTCAACTCTTTGACAACAGCAGGAACAAAGTTGTTTTTGTAGCGCTGGGTTTTGCTTTTTGGGACAGCAAACCTCCGTCTTGAGGGAAGAAGCTGAAAGTTGCAGTGCAAAGGGTGGGAATCATCATTTAAAATGGAGGTAGTAATCCTCTGTACTTGTCTGGTGTACAGGGATGTCAGGCTCAGCTGTGACTCACCAAGCAAACGACTGGACCATCTAACTACCTGATCCAAGGATTTCCTCTGTTTCAGTTTTATCTGACCAAACCATGACACTAAAGAATAGGATAAAACAGATTCAATAAAAGCCCGGTAAAACATTGTCATTATGGTTCGGTCAATTTGGAAGCATGCAAGTTTCCTCAAGCAATGCAAATGTTGCTGACCCTTTTTGCACACCCTTTCACAGTTCTCTTCAAAGTTTAAATTACTATCAATAATCGTCCCAAGATATTTGCAGGATTGTACACATTCAGTGGTCTGACCTTTTAGTACGGTGACTTTGTGCCTGGGAGTTTTCCTCCTAAAGTCAATAATCATATCTTTAGTTTTTGTCGTATTCAGCTGCAGGTAGGAATCCTCACACCAGTGAACAAAATCATCACCTACCGGGCTGTGGCCACTCTCACCATCCTGTAGGAGACTGACAATAACTGAATCATCAGCATACTTTATAATGAGTCTGTTGTCATGTTTGCTCCGACACATATTTGTGTACAGGATGAAGAGTAGTGGTGACAACACACACCCCTGAGGAGAGCCAGTAGAAGAGTACTTTAGGTCAGTCAATGTACCATTGACCCTTACTCTCTGTGTCCTGTTGGTTAAAAAATCCAGAATCCAACCCACCAGATTATTGCTCAAATCAAATTGTTGCAGGAGCCTTTCAACTAAAATATGAGGTTGGATTGTATTAAAGGCGGAGGAAAAGTCCACAAATAAAGGCCTGGCGTGTGTCCCATTAAAATCCAGATGTTTAAAAAGCATGTTAAGCAGAGTGACAGTGGCGTCCTCCACTCTTCTGTGAGGCCTATAGGCAAACTGCAGAGGATCCAATGCATGTTCAGTCTGCTTTAGGACCTCACATCTGACCAGTTATTCAAAAATTTTCATTAAAATTGAAGTCAAAGCAACTGGTCTAAAGTCGTTTACCGTTTTAGGACAGCTGGATTTTGGAACGGGAACAACCACGGCATCTTTCCAGATCTTGGGCACATGTTGTGTCTGTAGGGACTTATTGAAAATGTAATGAAATACAGGACTCAGTTCATGTACACAGGACTTTACCAAGCGCCCACATATATTATCAGGGCCCTGACTTTTGTTCACTTTTACAGCACAGAACTCCCTTTTAATATCCTGCACCTCAATATTAAAGTGCTGATTGTCTTTGAGTTTCTGTTTCAAATCTTGGATTTCAGTGCTAAAATCAAAGGAGTCAAAACAACCATAAAAACAATTAAGAGCATTAGCCAGCTCTGTGTCTGAATTAAAACCATCTAAAAACACACAATTACTGCGCTCTGTGCTCTGAAGGCCTGCAATAGTTTTCATACTGGCCCAGGCTGAACCAAGTTTCTTTGTAGCCATCTTACTTTCCAATTCTGATTTATAATTCTGTTTTGCTCTTAAAATTTCGGACTTCAGCTCTTTTGTGGCAACCTGCAGCTCAGAAACAACCCCCTATTTAAAGGCAAGTGCTTTCCTCTGTAAGCAGGATTTAACTGATTTTGTAACCCATGGCTTGTTGTTGGGATATATTTTGACACATTTACGTGGAACAATCATATTTTTACAGAAAGCCATGTATGAGCATGTGACGTCTACCAGAGTCCAAATCATCCCTGCAGGACAGTGTGAAAACCTCCCAGTCCGTACAGTTAAAGCATTCCTGGAGGCTGTGCACTGAATCCTCTGTCCACACCTCTATGTCTCTGGTCTCCACCTTGCCTCTTCTGAGAGCAGTTTTATATGTGGGCAGCAAATGTACACAGTTGTGATCTGAGGATCCTAAAGGAGGAAGGGGAAGTGATTTATAGGCCCTCTCAATGGATCCATAGCACAGGTCCAATGTCTTTTTTCGCCTGGTTGGGCAGGAGACATACTGATAAAAGTTCTTAAGTGTCTTCTTTAAAGAAACATGGTTAAAATCCCCAATAATAAAGTTTGGTGCCTCTGGAGAAAATGACTGCAGCCGCTGTACCACATCAAAGACGGTGCTGGTGGCGGAGTCAGCGTCTGCCCTTGGGTGAATGCACACAGTTGTGATGAAAAGTTGGGGGAACTCGCGAGGCACATAAAAGGGGCGTCGCGATACGGACAGAAGCTCCACATCGGGTGTACAGATGCGCTCTCTGACCGTGACAGATGTGCAGTACTGCTTATTAATATATAAACATACGCCGCCCCCCTGACGTTTCCCCGTTACCTCTTCCTGCCGATCTGAGTGGAGTGGGGCTCCAAAGCATTCAATCCACAGATCCGCGTCCCGGTCATGCACATTAAGCCAAGTCTCGGTGTAAGCCATGACACAGCAGTTCTCGGAGTCTTTCTGGTAGCGTACATTCCCTTGAATTTCATCCACCTTGTTCCTCAGAGATTGTACGTTCCCCAAGATCATGGAAGGAAGAGGGATGCTTTTAAACTGACGTCTCCTCAGGCTTAATTTCACGCCTCCACACTTTCCGCGTTTCCTCCTCTTGTCTCTCTTTTCATCGCTGTGTCCATGAACGTCTCTCAAAATAAAGTCTGGCAGTTGCGGCATAGACTCAATCACAGACACTGCATCATCCGTGTTTAAATGCAGCAACATGCACCTGGAATATTGCCATGATTATATTATATTGCTGTGAGTACCGTGATTATATTATACAGCCATAGCTGCTCATACTACAGTTTAGCATTTACGTTTTTAAATGTAATAAATTGGTTGCATTAACCATAGCTAAAATGCTCTTACATTTATCAGGCAATGTTTTCATGACTATTCAGATGTTTTAAGAAAAACCTTTATAATTTTCAAAACTACAGGCTATATGTAGTCTGCAGTACCAACTTTACTCTCATCTGCTTGTTACCGTTCTCTCCTAAATTTGCTTTATTTTCTAATTTTTTTTAAACCTCTTTTCATAAAGGTATGTTTTTTTAAGTTTTGAAAGTTTTTGGAGACAAATTTGGTACCTTTTTTATGCAGAATTGTAACTTACCTGAAGCCTACCTTGTGTATTTATTCGGAAAAGGTAAAGAAATCAGAAGCAGCACCAGATTAAAATAAAGATTAGTCAATCAGTTGTTTTAATAATCAATAGATCAGTTGACTATTAAAATCCAAATTTATAATTTTCCTCCCAGCTGAAAGTTATAATTACATTTATAACTAGTTTGATACCTGCTATTTTAAAATGTTGGCCTACTAAAACTGTGGTGGTTTCTGGTTTCCAACAACAGGGTGGCCTAGGATGAAGTCAAATTCCCAGCCTGAATTTTTGTCCCAGTCCACCCCTCAGTGCACTTAAGACGTAGTGGTTATAATATTTTCTGGTAACATTTGATAAAGAATAAAAAAAGTCTGAAACACATAATTAACGCTGGCTTGTGAAACTGCACTTTATAAATTTAAAAGAAAAAAAAACTGTATTCTGTGATATGGTGAAGAATAACATTATTGTGAAAATTCACAGAAATACCGTGACATCATTTCTGGGCCAAATCGCCACCCCCACTGGCCAGTAGGTATCACACTTACTCTTGCACCAATTGGTTGGTAGAGACATGTGACATCAACCCACTTATGCATTTGGCTGTAACTGGTTGTGACAGCTTTACCGGTAATAGATATGCAAACATTGCATACATATGCAAATTTTAAGATGCACCTAAAATGCACTATAACCTTTACAGGTGAACTGAATTTGACCTCTAACCTTTTGAAGGCACATGTCCAACTATTCAATGTTTCAGTACTTTTTGCATAACTTACTGTTCTCTAACAAGGTGCTTAATGGCAAAATTCACAACAGGTGTTTGATCCATGAATCAACCAACAAATTTTCTGGTTCAATTAGAATTGGTATTTAAACAGTCCTCTT
This sequence comes from Pholidichthys leucotaenia, assembly GCA_020510985.1. Lineage (NCBI taxonomy): Eukaryota > Metazoa > Chordata > Actinopteri > Cichliformes > Pholidichthyidae > Pholidichthys > Pholidichthys leucotaenia. The sequence goes on from CM035843.1 coordinate 71,067,285, forward strand.
CATCATGCTGTTCACATTTTGACATCATGAAGCCAAGACAACACTCAACAATTGATCAACAGTACCTCGCCACTGCAAGGCTTCAAACAGGTTGTTTTCAGGGGGAAGTGTCCACTGAGCTTAGAGTCAATGGTAAATGCACTCACTTGAATAGCGCATTTTTACTCATCTCTGGATGACCAAAGCGCTTTACAGATCCTACTATCCACCCATTCACACACACATTCACACACTGATGGCGACAGAGCTGCCTTACACAGGTGTTGGCCTGACCCACCAGGAGCAACTGGGGGTTCGGTGTCTTGCTCAAGGACACTTCGACATGCAGACTGCAGACAGAGCAGGAATCAAACCCCTCACCTTTCAATCAGCAGTCACAGTGTGTCATCAGCAGGTTGCAACAGAGATACAGAGAGACTGGAAGAGTCACAGAAAGGCATAGAAGTGGACGTCCTTTGACCATATCCCACGCTGATGACCACTTCATTGTGAACAGTGCCCTGCGGAACTGGATGATGAATGCCAATCAACTCCAGGCACATTTAAGGGAGGTCAGAGGCACCCACGTGTCACTTCAGACCCTTCAAAACCATTTACATCAACGTGGTCTGCAAGCTAGACGACCTGCAAGGATACCGGACCACACCAGGCACAGGCATCATCATCTTGCATGGGCCAGGGAGAATTTACGCTGGACAAGGGACCAGTGGGCCTCAATGCTGTTCTCTGATGAAAATCAATTCACAGTGAGCAGAAATGATGGCCGACAATGATATTGGAGACGTCAAGGAGAGCGCTATGCATCAGCCACTGCTGTCATCAGACAAACCTTTGGTGGTGGTGGTGTTACAGTCTGGGCAGGTGTGTCTAGTCAATACAGAACTGCCCTACACCTTGTGAATGGTACAGTGACAAGCTGATACTGCCTGTGTAACAACACTAATCCAGTCATTGTGCCCCTGCATGAACAATACAGGGCTAATTTCATCTTCATGGACAACAATGTTCCAGCTCATTAAGGTCGCATCATTAGGGAACAGCTGTTGGAGGCTGGGGTACCTCAAATGGAGTGGCCTGCACTTTCTCCAGACCTAAATCCCATAAAAAAACCTATGGGATCAGCTGAGTCACAATGTACAGGCTCATAACCCTGCACCCCACAACGTCAGTGACCTGAGGGCTCCCCTTCAAGAAGATTGGAAAGCCATGCCTCAGCAGACAATAAGTCGACTTGTGAACAGCATGAGAACAGAATAGAATAGAATAGAATAGAATAGAATAGAATAGGGCTTTATTGTCATTGTACAGCTGTACAGTACAACAAAACTGTGGGTGCGCCACCAGGCTACTGCGCAATTAAGTATGAGAGAAGGATTAGATAAAATGCGGTTACAGAACACATGACGATGTCTTCCATTTTCTAATAATTGCTCCCACAGTTGATTTCTTCACACCAAGCTGCTTATCTATTGCAGATTCAGTCTTCCCAGCCTGGTGCAGGTCTACAGTTTTGTTTCTGGTGTCCTTTGACTGCTCTTTGGTCTTGGCCATAGTGAAGTTTGGAGTCTGACTGTTTGAGGTTGTGGACAGGTGTCTTTTATACTGATAACGAGTTCAAACAGGTGCCATTAATACAGGTAACGAGTGGAGGACAGAGGAGCCTCTTAAAGAAGAAGATACAGGTCTGAGAGCCAGAAATCTTGCTTGTTTGTAGGTGACCAAATACTTATTTTACTGAGGAATTTACCAATTAATTCATTAAAAATCCTTCAATGTGATTTTCTGGATTTTTTTTTTCTCATTTTGTCTCTCATAGTTGAGGTATACCTATGATGAAAATTGGAGACCTCTCTCATCTTTTAAGTGGGAGAACTTGCACAATTGGTGTTTGACTAAATACTTTTTTGCCCCACTCTATGTACATAAGAGTGCAGAACACAAAATTGAACACACAACTAAGTAAAATGGCCCAAGGATTATAGAAAATATGCATAGTAGTGGTTTCACGGATGGGTCAATATACATGAAAGTGCGGAGTGCAAAGACGTGTGTTACTGTGATAAATAAAAAGGTCCTCAGTTCTGTACATGTGAGCGTTCGGAGAGAGGGGGGTGGGGCTTCTGACTATCTGCAGTTCGGATGTCCCAGGGGAACAAACTGTTTGTCAGTCTGGAGGTGCACCCAAAAACAGTAGTCTCCAAGAAAAAAAATGAACAAATTATTAAAAACCATATTTCTATTACTATCTGATCACTTTGCTCAAAGAAATGTTTTCTTTTAATTCTTTTAGAATGAGTCATTCATATCTGTGTTGTGCCATGACAATATACACTAAGGAATTGCCATATTTATGCGGCCATCTTACTACAAAAGCTCAGAACAGACAAACAGCCCTGTGTACCCATATTCGATGCTGAAATATCCTGGATCCAGCTGCAGTGAAGACATATTAACCAAGAATAGAACAGGCTTTATTGTCATTGTACCGCACAACAAAATTGTGGGTGCACCACCAGGCTACTGCACAATTAGAAGGATTAGATAAAACACAGTTACAGAACACATGATTAAACACATGACTGAAATAAAAATTGCCCAGGATTATGGAAATATACACAGGTATGGTCGTGGCTTCATGGATGGGTCAATATACTGTACATGAAAGTACAGAGTGCAAAGACAGGTGTGTTATTATGATAATTAAAAAGGTCCTCAATTCTGTGCATACGAGCATTCAGAGGGAGAGGGGTGGGGCCTCTGACTATGCAGTTCAGATGGCCCAGGAGAAGAAACTGTTTGTGAGTCTGGAGGTGTGGGACCTGATTGATCTGAACTGTCGTCCAGAGGGAAGCAGGTCAAACAGGTGGTGGGTGGGATGTGAGGGGTCTCCTGTGATGGCCTTGATCTTTCTGAGACAGGAGGATCAGAGGATCTCTCCCGGCGCCACACGAGTCGGCCGCCCTTTGCAACAGCGGCTCAATTCTGAGTCTTTTTTCCCTTCCTCTCTCTTTTGATCCATCTTTTTTTCACTCCACTTATATCACGGACACACAGATCGTCCCAAATGTCTCCTGAGCCGGTGGACGGAGCCACTGTTTATAGCAGGATACGATACAGCAGGGAAGAGCTGCTAGCATTCAACCGCCACCTGGTCCCATTGGAAAAACTCGACATACCGAGAGAACTGAGGCGAAAACGCCACGGCTGCCGGGCTGGAGTAAGGCGGAGAACAAAAAATATAAGGTACAGACCCTCCCTTCCATCTATTGTCATGGGAAATGTACGGTCGTTACTGGGAAAGGTAGATGACCTAGCGGCTATCTGCCGTTACGATAGCACATACCGGGAGTGCTCTCTCCTTTTGTTTTCTGAGACGTGGCTAACTGAACTAGCAGCAGATGCTAACATTGAGCTGGAGGGTTTCCACTTGATACGGGCAGACCGAACACCAGACAGTGGCAAAGCAAGGGGCGGTGGAGTGATAATGTACGTTAACAACAACTGGTGCAGACCGGGACATATCACAGCGGTGGTGTGTGTTTGTCCTCTCTGCGCTGTAGCTGGAGGTCTCAAAGTCGGTGTAAAAGATGTTGAGATCATTCGAAAGGCTGTCTGTGGAGTTAGTGGCGTTGCTGGTGGTTCTCTTGTAGTCTGTGATGTGCTGCACGCCTTGTTACATGCATCCAGGGTGAGGAGTGGAGTAGAGGCTGTCCAACTTTTCTCTGTACTGCCTTTTGGCTGTTGTTATAGCCTTTCTCAGTCCATACTTTGCAGCTTTGTACTCAGCCTCATTGCCTGATTTAAATGCAAGAGCATGAGCACGCAGCATCTGACGTACCTGACTGTTTATCCAGGGCTTCTGGTTGGGGAACTTCCTGATTTGTGTGGTGGGTACGATGGTATCAACACAAGTACTAATGTACACAGTCACATGTTCAGCATAGTCCTCTATGTTTACAGAAGAGTCCTCCTGAGTGGCTGCAGCTTTAAACACATCCCAGTCTGTCTGGGCAAAGCAGTCTTGCAGGGTGCTCTCAGCCTCTGGAGTCCAGCATTTAATTTGTTTAATAACAGCATTTGTTTCAGTTTGTTTGCTTTACTCGCGCGGGAAGGGGGATTTGCGGTCATGCAAAGGACAGAGGTAGCACACGGGTGAAGCAGCAGCCGGGACTCTGGTCTACCACTGACTGGGCAGATTGGGCATGCCTCCCCGCGAAGGACCGTGGTCTGCCCAGTTGGGCCGCTGCTTCTCCCGGCATGTCCGGTGTTGGATATACCGGTGTTCTTTGTCAGACCCTGGGTTCCCGCTGACGCTCTGCCCAGTCTGCTCCCGCGCCTCGTGTTCTCCACATATGCCAAATCATCCTTTAGACCTATGCAATCACAACAACTTTATGGTATAATTTTTTTAAGCATTAAATCTTAAGTATTATCTTTTTCTAATCAAATTTGTCGCTTTTCGCTTCCTTGTTTTGCTCATGGAACGCTGAGGTTACTGATGCTGTGATGCCACGTATTATCCAATCAGTACGGCGTCAATCTGAAACCTTGCCCACACCTCTAGAAGCCAGAGCATGAGGAGACAGAGTGGTGGCTAAACTTTTATTGATAAAAATTACATATTTTGACTGAACAACTCCATACTCAGAGATGCACACCCTAGCAACCTCAGCAAAGAACTTATAAAATCTGAGGCCAGTCTGACGAATGGTTTGAGAGATGTGTGAGGAACAGAGACACACACACACAGATTTTGTGCATTTCTAGATCGATAAAGGCTTTAATTCTGCAGCTTTCTGAACACTGAGCTATTATTTTTTTTAAATCTTTGTTTCATGAAAATACAATCCAGTTCAGCTTTGAAAGTTAACCCTTTGAGTGTGTTTTTTTTTTTTTTGACTTACCGGCGCCACACTAGTAGGCTGCCTTTTGCAACAGCGGATCAATTTCTGCCTATTTCTATTTACTATCTGGCTCTCTTGCCAATCTTTATGATCCAGCGTCACCTTTATTCCATCCGAACACGAAGATCGCCCAAATGTCTCCTGAGTCAGCGGACGGAGCCACTGTTTCTGGCAGGAGGCAGAACAACAGGGACCAGCTGTTAGCATTTAACCGGTCCATGATGCTAACGCAAAAACTCGACATACAAGGAAAAATAAGACGAAAACAACGTGGGTGTCGTGCTGGAGTAAGATGGTGGGCAAGGAATATAAGGTACAGACCTGCCCTCCCATCTGTCATTATGGGGAATGTACGATCGTTACTCAGAAAAACAGATGAGCTAGCGGCTATCTCCCACTACGATAGCATATACAGGGAGTGTAGTCTAATGCTATTCACAGAGACGTGGCTAAAAGAACTAGCAACAGATGCTAACATTGAACTGGAGGGTTTCCACGCAATACGGGCAGACTGAACACAAGACAGTGGGAAGGCAAGGGGCGGTGGAGTGATGATGTACGTCAATAACAACTGGTGCAGACTGGGACATATCACAGTTAAACAACAACACTGCAACAAAGACATGGAGTTGCTAGCTGTTAGCATGTGGCCTACATATCTCCCGAAGGAATACTCACACATGATCTGCATTGTTATTTATGCAAATCCGACGGCGAACGCTGGGACATTGCGTGACGTCATCCACTTAGTAACTGGCAGGCTGCAGACTGAACACCCAGATGCTCTTCTCCTCATCTCAGGCGATTTCAACCATATTTCACTGTCTCCCATTCTACCCACGTTCACCCAGTATGTCACATGCCACACTAGAGACAATAAAACACTGGACTTATTCTATGCAAACACTAAGGGGGCATACACCTCATCACAACTCCCCCCACTCGGGAGATCGGATCACAACTTGGTTCATCTCCTGCCGGTGTACAAACCCCTAGTGCACAGACAACCTCCGGTCATGCGCACAGTGAAGTTATGGTCTGAGGAGGCAATGGACGCTCTAAAGGACTGTTTTGAAACCACTGCCTGGGAGCAGCTCTGCGATCCACATGGTGAGGACATCGATGGCCTCACTCACACCTTCACGGACTACATCAGCTTCTGTGTGGACAACACCGTACCCACCAAGACCATACGGTGTTGCTCGAAAAACAAACCCTGGATCAACCCTGAGATAAAAACACTTCTGAGAGAGAAGAAGAGGATCTTCAGGTCGGGGAACAGGGAGATGCTGAAGTCCGTACAGAAGGAGCTGAGGAGGAAGATCAGAGAAGGCAAGGACAGCTTCAGGAAGAAGATGGAGGACAAGCTGCAACGGAGCGACATCGGTGGGGTCTGGAGAAACCTAAAAACGATCTCTGGGCTCCAGAATACCTCCCCCCAGGCCACAGGGGGCAGGGAGTGGGCGAACAATCTGAACCTGTTTTTTAATAGGTGTGACCAACTGCCCTCCTCCCCGACTGCACAACAACCACTGCTGCCTCTAAAGACATCAAGTCCTGCTGCCCACTCCCCACTCCACCAACACCCCCCCACTCCCAACACACAGCCCCCCAACATGACCCTCACTAAGACCCAGGTGAGGATGGAGCTGAGGAAGATCAAGGCGAGGAAGGCGTCGGGATCGGACGGCATCAGCCGTCCGATCCTGGGGGGAGGTATCCGATCTTATTTTGTCTCTCATAGTTGAGGTATACCTATGGTGAAAATTGGAGACCTCTCTCATCTTTTAAGTGGGAGAACTTGCACAATTGATGGCTGACTAAATACTTTTTTACCCCACTGTATATAAATTACATATCTCAATCAAAAGTGGACTTTGGACACATTTACACAAAAAATGGGTCAGGTTTTTTCTACGTCGTTTTGTCTACAGGGCTATGTTTTTATCTAATCTTCAAAGTATATGAACCAGAAAATCAATAAAATGTAAAAAAAAAAAAAATTTCTCTTACCTGTTGCCGGGGGGAGGGGGGTGGCTCGCTTGCCCACATGACCAGTCCGTTTTTGTCCATTGTGGTCCATGGTTTGCGTTTGCTTGGTCATTTACACTCTCTACCACATCTACAAACTCTTATGATTATACCACGTGAATTTTGTTTGTATTACGTGGTTATTTTTCCTGTTTGATACTTTTTTCCTGTGAGAAACCATGACAGCATGGGCGCTGCCTTCTTGGTGCTGGTAATTCAGTTTTTTGCCCATCGTGGTCATAGTTTCGCGTTTGGTTGGTCATTTACACCCTCTACCACATCTACAAACTCTTATAATTATCCCACGTGAATTTCGTTTGTATTACGTGACTATTTTTCCTGTTTGATGCAGTTTCAGTCAGAATCACTGCCGCCATGCTCGGTCATGGCGGCGACCACATTGGTGCTGAGAGCTCAAAGCGGAAAAAGGAAGAATAATAATGACAATTTCTTGTTCTTTGCTGTATTCCATGTCAGCCATGATTCCTCCGGTGCATGTCTACCACCTTCTGAACTGTCAGATCAGTCCAGATCAGTACAAATTCTCAGTATAGCCGGGGGACATCAATAAGTTGACAGGTGCAGTTGCTGCGCTGTGCCACTGGGGGCGCATGACCCGTCCATTTAATGTGAAGTTAAGAGAATGTGCTGCTACAATGAAGGTTTGTGTTTTCCAGGTACTTCTAGTTCAGATTATTGACAAAATATTAAACAGTCTGTCTTATTATATAATAATACTGTAATAAGTACTTTTTACATGCACTGACACTTTCTGTAAGACTGTTATCTCTCTCGCTCTCTCACTTTTATTGTCTTATTCCCCCACATAAGCATACTAATCACAGTAGCTGGGCTGGAAATCATGACCAAACACAAATGGTCACCATCACTTGACCGCTGGGTTTGCAATAGAATGTGTGATATAGTTAGACAACAGATATCAGATGACTCAAGTAGGTTCATTTTGTCTACTTTTAATTATTTACCTTCTGTTCTTATTAAAGACAAGAATCGAAAGGAGATGCATTTACCTTCTCAACATGTTTCGACTGTACACTGCAGCCTTCGTCAGAAGAGTTAGCTGATTGCTGCCAGGTGACATCACCTGGAACACCTTATGGAACACGAGGCAAGAACCCCGGAGTCAGCCCAGACGGGAAGCCCAAGCAACGCGGCAGCATTCCACAGACGGCCCGGACGGGAATCCCCAGCAAAGTGTGCGCTGTTTCAGTCAAGCTACCGGACTTTTGGCAGCACAACCCGCGCTCTTGGTTCCACCACACCGAGGCCCAGTTCGCCCTCCGGGGAATAACGGCAGACGACACCAAGTTTTACTACGTGGTTGCAGCGCTGGACGTTCGCACAGCTCAACAGGTAGCGAGCCTGCTCGACCAGCCCCCAGCCCACAACAGATACGAGGCCCTCAAGGCTGCGCTGACCCGGCACTACACGCTCTCGGACTGTGAGAGAGCAGAGAGGCTCCTGAGGCGTTCCGAGTTAGGAGATGGTTCGGCTGTCGATCTGATGGAGAAGATGTTGGCATTAATGGGCATGGACGATGGCCAATTTGTTTGCCCACCTTTTCCTCCGGAACCTTCCGACAGAGGCGAGAGCGGTTCTGGCCAATTCGCCGTTGCTAGCTGCGTGTGACTACTGTGCGTTAGCCCAGGAGGCAGATCGGATCATCTTCACCACCAGGGCGCTCACAGTCAACGTGGCGGCGTCGGAGCCCAGCGAGACGACCAGAGGAGGCGAGGAGCCACCGATGGTAGCGGCAGCGGGGGCCAAGGAGTGCCAGAGAGACACGCTCTGCTTCTACCACTGCCGCTTCGGACAGAACGCACGCAGATGTGCGTCACCGTGCCAATTCAAGCGCTCGGGAAACGCCAAGGCCGGCAGTCGGTAGCAGCTGCAACCGCCGGCGAAGAGAACAAGCTGCTCTACGTGAAGCACTCGCGCTCAGGGAGGCATTTCCTCATAGACACCGGAGCCCAGAAGAGCATCATCCTGCCAACCTACGCCGACCGGCTGGCAGGACCTAGCGGCCCCGGGCTGGTGGCAGTAAACGGCTCGGACATTAAGACCTTTGGTGAGAGTTCACTGGCTTTATCGCTGCACGGCCGTACATACGAGTGGACTTTTGTCATAGCAGCACTGAGTTTCCCAATCCTGGAAGCAGATTTTCTGTGTGCACATGGTTTACTAGTTGATGTTGCTAACAGGCGCCTGGTTAATGCACTGTCCTTTGACTCTCTCCCCTGTACAGCTCGAGGGGCCGGTCCAGTAACACAAGCCAACGTCACAGCTCCATGCGGTAAGTTCCACACACTGCTCACTCAGTTTCCTGCACTCACGGTCCCGATGTTTTCGGCGGCCATCGCTAAACACGTGGTGGAGCACTTTATAACCACCACCGGGCCGCCTGTTTTCACACGACCTCGGCGCTTGGACGCAGCTAAACTGGCCATAGCGCGTGAGGAGTTTGTCAACCTGGAAAGGTTGGGCATCATCAGGCGTTCAAACAGCCCATGGGCATCCCCGCTACACATGGTCCCTAAGGTCGAGGGGTCGTGACGACTGTGCGGTGATTTCCGCAGATTGAATAACGCCACAGCACACGACCACTACCCGATTCCCCACATTCAGGATTTTTCTGTTCACCTCGCCGGAGCACGCATTTTTTCTAAAATAGACCTGGTCCACGGTTACCACCAGGTCCTAGTGTGCGCGGAGGACGTACCCAAAACAGCGGTAATAACTCCGTTCGGCTTGTTCGAGTTTCTGCGCATGCCATTCGGATTAAAAGGAGCGGCACAGACATTCCAGCGCATGATGGATGCGATGCCGCGCGATCTCCCGTTTGTGTTTGTCTATCTGGATGATATCCTGGTAGACAGTGCGTCCGAAGACGAACATATAACCCACCTCAGGATGGTTTTCCAGAGGTTGGAGGAGCACGGGTTAATAATCAACCCGGCGAAGTGCCAGTTCGGCATGACAGGGATGGATTTTTTGGGGTACCGCGTCTCACCGGAGGGAGCGATACCCTTGCCCGACAAAGCGCACGCCGTGGCGAATTTTACCCGGCCTCAGACGGTCAGGGCGCTGCAAGAATTTTTGGGGATGGTTAACTTTTATAACCGGTTCCTCACCCGTGCAGCTCAACTCATGCAGCCATTGTACGCCGCGCTCAAGAGACAGAAACTCGCGGACGGAGTTGGACTCCGGAGCGAAAGCAGGCGTTCTCTGAGGTTAAAGAAGCCCTGGCAAACGCCGCACTGTTGGCGCAACCAGACCCGGCGGCCCGGATAGCGCTCACTACCAACGCCTCGGACGTGGCCATAGGGGCCGTCGTGGAGCAACGTGTCGCCGGTTCTTGGCAGCCGCTCGCCTTTTTCAGCAGGGCTTTGCGCGACAGTGACCGTAAATACAGCGTGTTCGACAGGGAGTTGCTGGCTCTCCACCTGGCCATACGCCACTTCCAGTTCTGGCTGGAAGGGCGCAGCTTCACCGCGTTTGTGGACCACAAACCGCTGATGTTCGTGATAGCTAAGGTTTCGGAACCGTGGTCAGGCTGGCAGCAGAGACAGCTGGCTGCGATCTCGGAGTTTACGCCGATATTCACGATGTGTCAGGTAAACTGAATGTGGTGGCGGACTGCCTCTCGCATGCGGTAGTGGCCCCGGTCTGCGTAGGGATAGATTATACAGCCATAGCCGCGGAGCAGACTGGCGATACAGACGTGTGCGCGCTCCAGTCTAGACCAAAAGGGTTAAGGCTGGAGAGCAGAGCACTGCAGGACGGCAAGCCCCCCCTAATCTGCGACGTCTCCACAGGACGCCCGTGCCCGGTGGTCCCGGTCGCGTGGCGCCACCGCGTGTTTGAGTCAGTTCACACTCTGGCGCACCCAGGAGTGCACGCGTCAGTCAAAATGGTGGGAGCGAAGTTTGTGTGGCCAGGCCTGCGCAAGCAAGTGAAAGAGTGGGCTGCAGCCTGTGTAGAGTGCCAACGAGCCAAAGTGCACATACACACTAAGGCTCCTTTGGAGCCGTTCAGTATACCTGCTAAAAGATTCAACCATGTTCACGTGGACCTCGTGGGCCCCCTCCCGCCATCACAGGGGTGCACGCACCTTCTGACAGTGGTGGACCGCACCACACGCTGGCCAGAAGCAGTCCCGCTGGCAGCAACCACGTCCGTGGATGTGGCGCGCGCTTTTTTGACAACATGGGTGGCGCGTTTTGGAATCCCGTCGGACATCACATCTGATAGGGGCCCTCAGTTTCCGAACTTTGGTCCGCGATGGCCTGCAGCCTGGGTGTTGCAATTCATCGCACAACCGCGTACAACCCACAGGCAAATGGGTTATGCGAGCGTTTTTACAGGTCACTGAAAGCAGCACTCAGGGCTTCGCTTACGGATGCAAATTTTATTTCCGGTTCCGGTTCTGCCGGACCGGCGGCACCACACGAGTTGGCTGCCTGTTGCAACTGCCTTTTTCTTATCTTCCTTCTTCTTTCTACACCTTTCACTCTATATATATATCACGGACACACAGATCGCCCCAAGGGTCTCCCGAGTCGGCGGACGGAGCCACTGTTTGCAGCGGGGGACGATACAGCAGGGAAGAGCTACCTAGCTCCAACCGGCACCTGGTGCTAACGGAGAAGCTCGACATGCCAAGGAACTGTGGCGAAAACGACGTGGGTGCCGGGCTGGAGTTTAGGCGGCGTGCAAGAAATATAAGACAGAATAATAAAGAGCGATGGCAAGAACCAAGCTGACCACCCGTAATTCTACTGGAGGAAAAAGCCCCCTAGGAAGCAGCTAGCCACCAAGGCTGCTCGAAAAAAGCGCTCTAGCCACCGGCGGAGTGAAGAAGCTTCACCGTTACAGGCCCGGTACCGTGGCTCTGAGAGAGATCCATCGCTACCAGAAATCCACGGAGCTGCTCATCCGTAGGCTGCCCTTCCAGCGCCTGGTGAGGGAGATCGCTCAGGACTTCAAGACCGATCTGCGCTTCCAGAGCTCCGCCGTCATGGCTCTGCAGGAGGCCAGCGAGGCCTACCTGGTGGGTCTCTTCGTGGACAACAACCTGTGCACCATCCACGCCAAGAGGGTCACCACCATCATGCCCAAAGACATCCAGCTGGCCCGCCGCACCCGCGGAGGGAGAGAGAGCTTAAACTTTCTGCTGCACATTCACCAACCACAATGCTCCGCACTGTGTGTCTATATATATATATTTATAGTAATATGTACATATGTATACTAGCTGCTCTTGTTTTTTTCAGTGTTGCTATCCCTGTGCTGTTGTAATCCTGGAATTTCCCCATTGTGGGACTAATAAAGGCTTATCTTATCTTAAATTGGGTAGACCGGTTGCCGTGGGTTTTATTGGGGTTGCGCTCCGCACCAAAAGAGGATTTGGAGGCTTCCCCGGCTGAGCTGGTTTTTTCTCAGCCACTGCGGCTGCCCGGGGAATTTTTGCCAGATAATCCCGCGCCGGACAACTGCCCGTCTCAGCGTTTGCAGCATAGTGCAGACACAGGCACACTGCCTGGCCCGGCCCACCACTGTTTTCCACGCGCTTTTGTGCCAAAAACTTTGAAGAACGCGGAGTTCGTGTTCGTCAGGCACGATGCCCACCGCCCTCCATTGCGCCCACCCTATGATGGCCCGTTCAGAGTGCTGGAAACAGGGGCCAAGCATTTTTTGTTAGACTTGGGGGGTCGTCGGGAGAAAATATGCATAGACAGACTTAAGCCCGCCTTTGTAGTGCCGGACGAGCAAGTGCTGCTGGCTCGGGCCCCTCGGCGTGGAAGACCCCCACTGAGAATTCCCCAGGCAAACGATTCACCAGGACAGCCACAGGGGCAAAGCGGAGTCCCCCCCCACTCGCCATGGCCCACCCGCAGTCAGACACACTCCCAGCAGCCCCCCGCCAGCACAGAAACCCCAGTTACAGCAGATATGGGAGGAGACTGAAGCCCAAAAGGCGTGAGGACTGAAACTCTGTCTGGGGTGGGGGTGGGGGGGGGTGTAAAGGGTAGAGATTTGGGTAAGGCAGCTCAGACAGCATCTCAGTCAGGAAGCAGAGGGTAAACAGTGGAGGACAGTAGTCGGGGGGTTTAAGGGTGAATGTATTGTGATGTTAAATGTCATGCAAGGTGATGTGAAATGTCATGCAGATGTGAGATGAGCGGTGGGGATATAAAGGAGAACTGTGCCTGAATGTATCATGCTTTTTCTGTGTATGACTGATGAGAGAGTGTTAATAAACGTCGTCTGTTCGTAAACCTGTCTCCTCATTTCACACTCCCCACAACATACAATTTATCAAAAGCCCTGGTTGAAATCATCAAACCCCTCCTTGGACTATCAGATTTCAACTGCAAAAACTCAAAAGAGCTGGCACAAGAACTCAAAAATATGAAAATAGAATCGGACGAGATCCTCATTTCATTATTCACAAAGACACCTGTTGATGTCACACTACATATAGTGCAAGAACGGCTCAATAATGACCATACCCTTAAAAGACGCACCAATCTCACAGTTCATGACATATCCGAACTATTACAGTTTGTTGCAAAATCCACCTATTTTCAATACAGAGGAAAAATTTACAGACAAAAAGAAGGATTTGCAATGGGAGACCCACTATCAGCCATTATGAGCAGCTTTTTCATGGAGGATCTGGAAAACAAATCCATTAACACAGCACCTACACAATGTAAACCTACCCTTTGGAAGAGATACGTGGATGACATTCTGGAAAAAATAAGGAAAGGACACACACAAGAACTCACTGACCACCTGAACAGCATGGACAGCACTGGAAATATAAAATTCACGCATGAAGAGGAGGAAAATGGCACCATAGCCTTTCTGGACATGAAAATCCACCACAACGATGACGGCAGCATAAAAATCACAGTCTACAGGAAACCAACCCACACAGATCGATACCTACTATGGTCATCGGAACACCCCACAGCACACAAGCTATCAGTTGTCAGGACGTTATATGAACGGGCCACCATCATCACAGACCAAGAAGACAGACAGGAGGAGGAAAATCATATAAAACATGCACTTATACGCTGCCAATATCCAGTATGGGCCATAAACAAAGGGAAACAGCAAGTCAAAAACAAAGAAAACAAACAGGAAATAAGACACAGAACAAAAGCCGAAATCAAAAACAAGGACACCATAACCATACCATACATACGAGGGGTCACGGAACCAATTCAAAGGATCATGAAAAAATACAAAATAAACACAGCAGTCAAACCACACAAAAAATTAAGACAGTTATTAGTACACCCCAAGGACAGAATAGAACAAGACAAAAAATGCAATGTAATATATGAAATATCATGCAGATCATGCAACAAAACCTACATTGGAGAGACTGGAAGATCATTCACCACAAGAAAAAAAAGAACACCAGAAGGAATGTGAGAAGGAAACACAAGGACGACTCACAAGATCACAAAAAGAAAAGGCAGAACAAGAAACATTAAAATCAGCAATATCAGATCACTGCAAAAGAAATAATCACATCATGGACAGGGACAACGCAAAAACTATTGGATCAGAGAGCAACAGACACAAACGCTGGATCAAGGAGACCATAGAAATCTGGAAGCGGGGAAAAGACACCATGAACCGAGATGAGGGGGCCTTAATGCTTTCCACACCTGGGATCACATTCTCCAGAGACCATCTGACAGCGGAAGGCAGGGCCGGCTGGGTGGATCTGACAGATCAGCCGAGCTGGCCCCGCCTACGAAAATCAGCTGATAAATGTCACCTGGCAGCAATCAGCTGACTCTTCTGACGAAGGCTGCAGTGTACAGTCGAAACATGTTAAGAAGGTAAATACATCTCCTTTCTATTCTTGTCTTTAATAAGAACAAAAGGTAAATAGATATCAGATGATGTGAGGTCGGAAGAGTAAGGGGGTGAGGAAGGATTTCGTAGACGTAGGACCGTGCTTCTGTCTGGGCAACATCTGAGTTATGAACCAGGACGCTGTCTTGCGGGAGGCGGACACCTTTGGTCAACATGTCACACCTCTTGGTTTTGATGGCCCTTTGCAATTTCTGCAGCAGTGAAGTGGAGTAAGTCCCAGTAATTGTGGCCCCCTTTGCCAGGAAATCTATGATCAATACTCCATGCTGGTCCCAAAAGACCATTAACATGACCTTGCCTGCCAAGGGTTGGATGCGTGCCTTCTTTGGAGGTGGTGAGTCATAACGCTTCCATTGCTTTGAATGGGCTTCAGTCTCTGGATCATAGTGATGGGCCCACGTTTTATCCTGCACGATTAGTCTGTCGAAGGGTTTTCTTGAAACATGGACAAAAGAGCCAGGGAGCATGTGACTCATTCCTGCTTCAGGAAAGGTGTGAGCAACCGGAGAAGCCACTGTGCAGACAACTTCTGTGCAAATGGTCATGGATGATTTTTTTTTTTTTTTTTTTTTCAACAGACCCCACAATGATCTTGACATCTTGGGCTAACTGAATGGTCATGCAGCAATCCTCCAAAATGGTGGCTTCGACTTACCGGATAGTGTCTTCATCAATGGTGCACTGTGGTCGCCTGGAAGTGGGTGCCGTTTTCACCAACTTAAACAGGGATGGCAACAGGAAATTCTGATTTCAGCTGAAATCTAATTTGGTCGATTGACTTATGGGGGGGCCGGGGGGGGGGCCCTGAAGCTGGGAGGTTTTCAGTAAAACAGAAGTAATTTAGACTGAAAAAAAGGATAAAAAAAAATGAAATACTAGACTTAGATAAATCATTAAATTTAATGAAAAGTTAACTTACTTTTTCTTCAATGTTGTCTCATTGTCTTTAGTCCAACATATTTAACAGTTTTATAAGAGTTTATTACACTATTTACACTGGTCACCAAGTCACTTCTAATGTGAAACTTTCTTCCTTTTGGCAGCAAGCTGTGCCAGTCTCTGAACTTTGAACTTCATCTCCTTTTCTGGTTTCTTCATAAACTGTCTGAGTGTTTCTGTTACCTCGTTAAACTTTGAGCCAATTTTCACCTTTACCATCACTTTTCTCTCAAGCCAATTCCATCAGAACTTATTTTTGACACTTTTGTCTATTTCTAGCACTGATGACTCCTGATCCTTCGATAAAAATCTCATAATTCCGCTGAAAACAATACCGAAAGCTCAGAATTCCAACATGAACCAGGGATGTGATTTGGGGTTGAGGAAATTATCTGAAAATTTAGCAGGGGGTCTGGGGGACATAGTCCCCCAGCGGGGTCTGGGGCAGAGCCCCGGTGGGGGGGCGAAGCCCCCCGAAGCTCCTGGGTTTTTATGATTTTTAAGTACCAGAACTGTGCTTAAATGACATAATACAAACAGCTGAATGCACTTATTACTGTATAATATTGACTTATGTTCCAAGAAGATAGCATTCCTAAACTAGAAAAGCACTCATAGAGCGCATAACTCCGCCAAGGCTCTTTCCGTTTGCCATGGATCACCTCCAAAATGTAATGGGTTTGTGTGTAGGTCAATAGACACTTGTGGTGAAAATGGCATCAAAGTCTGTCCATCAGTGTTGGAGTATTGTTGCTAACACACTGTGAGAAGATAAGAGCCTTGGCTGAGGTATGCATTCTTAGATCATCACCAAAATATAATGGGTTCCTCTCTAGCCCAAGAACCACCTCTGGTGAAAATTTCATTCAAATCCATCCAGTAGTTTTTGTGTAATCCTGCTGCACAAATACAAACAAAGCCCTTGGTGGAGGTATGCACTCTCAGATCATCACCAAAATCTAATCATCTGTTTCCCATGACATTACACACCTTTCCTGAAAATTTCATCAAAATCCGTCTATAACTTTTTGAGTTATCTTGCTAACAAACAGACAGACAGACAAACCAACGCTAATGAAAACATAACCTCCTTGGCGGAGGTAAATATTCCAACAAGCATTATCCATCACATGCTTTAACACTTGATCAAATCAAAATCAGTTAATTTTATCTATTCCATAATAGAAATAAAATTCCAACATACCATTACTTTTTATAATTTCAGCATTCATTAGTACATATCTCCGAATGTACCTGTCTATCAGCAAGAGGTGTTAATGGAGCGGACTCGTTGTTTGGTTCAGCCAAAGTCCCCCAGTGTGTAACATCTTTGACTGCTTTATCCACTGTCGAAGATTGTTTCAAAAACGCTGATCCCAAAGAATAGTTGCTCTGCCGAATGGCAAGGTAGTGGGCATGCTTAGTGGTTAAATATCGGTTTAACAGAGTGCTGAGGAGAGCTAAATCTGTGTATTCTGAGAGACTCCAGCAGCAGTTCACTGCTAATGACTCGGCTTCTGTGTGGAGAGGACTGAGGCAAATCACCAACTATCGGCCTCAGGCTTCTAAAGGTCAGGATGACAAAGCCCTTTGTCAAAAACTGTCCCAACATTACGCCCGTTTTGACACCTCGTCAGCTGTGTCCAACTCCCCCACTCCACCCAGCTCCACTGCCTCCTCGGCCCCTAATACATCAAAAGCGGTCCCCCCTCCTCCTCCTCCCCCCCTGCCCTTGTCATCAGTGAGCAGGACGTGCACAGACAGTTCTCCAGACTGAACCTGCGCAAGGCCCCCGGTCCGGATGGCGTGTCTCCCTCCACCCTGAGACACTGTGCGAAAGAGCTGGCTCCTGTCTTCACAGACATTTTTAACACCTCCCTTAAGCAATGCCACGTGCCGACCTGCCTCAAATCCTCCACCATCATCCCTGTCCCCAAGAAGCCACGGATTACTGGACTTAACGACTACAGACCTGTAGCGCTCATCTCTGTAGTCATGAAGTCCTTTGAGCGCCTGGTCCTGTCCCACCTCAAGTCCATCACCACTCCCCTCCTGGACCCGCTGCAGTTTGCCTACCGTGCCAACAGGTCTGTGGACGACGCAGTCAACCTGGCCCTCCACTCCATCCTGCAGCACCTGGACTCCCCGGGAACCTACGCCAGGATCCTGTTTGTGGACTTCAGCTCTGCATTCAACACCATCCGCCCCGCTCTGCTCCAGGACAAGCTGTCCCTGCTCGGCGTGCCTGACTCCCTCTGCAGGTGGATCACCGACTTCCTGACGGACCGGAGGCAGCATGTGCGGCTGGGGAAGTCTGTCTCTGACTCTGTTAGCATCAGCATCGGATCACCCCAGGGCTGTGTACTTTCCCCCCTACTCTTCTCCCTTTATACCAACTCCTGCACCTCCTCCCACCAGTCTGTTAAGCTGATCAAGTTTGCGGACGACACCACCCTCATCGGGCTCATCTCCAACGGCGACGAGTCCGTCTACAGGAAAGAGGTGGCCCAGCTGGTGTCCTGGTGCAGCCACAACAACCTGCAGCTGAACGCTCTGAAGACAGCGGAGATGATTGTGGACTTCAGGAAAGTCACAACCCCCCTGCCCCCCCTCACCATCATAGGCTCTCCCATCACCATTGCAGATTCCTTCCGCTTCTTGGGCACCACCATCACCCGGGACCTCAAATGGGAGCCAACCATCAGCTCCCTCATCAAAAAGGCCCAGCAGAGGATGTTCTTTCTGCGGCAGCTGAGGAAGCTCAAGCTACCCACCAAGATGTTAGTGCAGTTCTACACGGCCATCATCGAGTCCATCCTCACCTCCTCCATAACCGTGTGGTACGCAGGAACTACTGCCAGGGACAGACTAAGGCTGCAGCGCGTCGTGCGCACTGCTGAGAAGGTGATCGGCTGCAAGCTCCCATCTCTCCAGGACCTATACATCTCCAGGACCCGGAGGCGTGCAGGCCGGATCATAGCCGATCCTTCACACCCTGGTCACGTACTGTTTGCCCCCCTCCCCTCAGGTAGAAGACTTTGGTCCATTCAGACTAAAACCTCCCGGCACATGAACAGCTTTTTCCCCTCTGCCATCAGACTGCTGAACACTAAGTGACTTATTGACTCTCGTGCACTATATACAGCAGCTCAACCAGACTCATGTCATTCATCACTGTTTTTCTGTTGCATTATCGAGTACTCCACATTATCTGCTACTTGCTAATTTATTTAAAACTGCTTTGACTAGTATTACTCATTATTGTTATTATTATTATTATTATTATTATTATTATTATTACTTATTATTCTACACTTATTGCATGTTTTTAGTTTTTTAGTTTTTTTTAGTTTATCTCTTTATCTTATCATGTCTTTAATGTTGCAGCATTGCACCGAGACAAATTCCTAGTTTGTGTACTACATGAACAATGGCAATAAATCTGATTCTGATTCTGATGCTTCTTCACTTTTGATGCGTGGTCTGACAGCGTCACACATCCACGCGATCCACAGTTAATCAACTCTTTACAATACACACAAAAAGCTTTTCCTGCCATGTCTGGTTTCTTCAGAAATTGTCCGAGTGTTTCTGTTACCGCGTCAAACTTTGAGCCAATTTTCACCTTTACCGTCACTTTTCTCTCAAGCCAATTCCATCGGAACTTATTTTTGATACTTTTGTCTATTTCTAGCACTGATGACTCCTGATCCTTCGATAAAAATCTCATAATTCCGCTGAAAACACTACCGAAAGCTCAGAATTCCAACACGAACACACCGCCATGAATTTTTGACAAAGCATACAACGAGCCATTTGATTGGTCCAAATTTGCAATTATCCAATCGCAGGGCCGTTTACACATAACATCCGGGTTATCGCGGGAGACTTACCCGGGGAAGCGCCGAGCGCTGATGTAATTGTGTTGATTTTCACTAAAATCGGTGACAATAAGGTACCTTACCCCCGCCAAAATTCTCAACAGATTTAGACGATTCACAGGAATGATCAATTTGAAAATAAATTGGCGGAATTCCAACACAAACACACCGCCATGAATTTTTGACAAAGCAACAACGAGCCATTTGATTGGTCCAATCATTTGCAACTATCCAATCGCAGGGCCGTTTACAGCAGTAGCATGAGTACATAACATCCGGGTTATCGCCGGAGCACCGAGCGCTTATGTAATCGTGTTGATTTTCGCTAAAATCATCAATCGGCGGAAATCTGCGGATCGGCGGAAAATTGCCATCCCTGCTTAAACTGCTGATGCCAGTGCTTGATTAAATCATACGATAAGTCATCCTTTCATCGAACGGCCCCCATGGTGTGTGGCCTCTCATGATTGCTCTGCATTCAACTGGCTCAATATCACACCTTGCTCCACCTTACCACATGTAAAAGAGAAACTTTCAGGAGTTCAGAGGTGCAAATTACCACAAATGACCTACGTATAGAGATATCATGTGTAATTTCAGCCTCCAACAATAACTGTGTGGGTCAAGAGAGATCTTTTTTGAGCAGCTATTGTATTTTCTGGAAAAACTAAGGTCTTTTTATTTTTTATTCTTTTTCATCTGTTTTACTACTCATTTAACAGTCTTAGTTAAGTGACTTTATGCTAAATATTTTAGGCCCAGGACTAGTTACTGAACTCCATCGCCACCTACACTACACTGAAATAAAGCTAAAAGAGTAATGTTATACTCTATGGCCTCTGTAATTAGGACCATTTTATATCTAATTAAATATCCAAGGAATTCATACACTATGATTAAAAAACATTACTGATTAAAAAAAAATTGTATACCCACAGTGAACATTTATGGTGAAATCCCGGGTTTCTTCTTTCATCAGAGCTTCACCACTGACAACACACGTGACATTCTGACCGTTGATTTCTCTGGTAGGTACACCAAGTAGTGAGCTGAACGTAGTGGTTGTGCCGTTGCTGTGCTCGGTGGAGTTAGTCGTCACTCTCAGTTTTTCTTCCAGAGTACCAGTGGACCATGTCACCCTTGCAGGAGGCTTAGATCCAGAAGCCATGCAGGTAGCAAAGGTAACCTCTTCATTACCCACAGTCAGTTGACTCTCCTTCAAACTAACGAATGGAGTCACTAGGAGAGTTAGAGTACAACAACGTCAACATGCAAGCGAGAACAACACCCAGCATATTTCAAATGAACAATTTGATAATACCAAGAAGGCTCAGTTTTATCTCCGTCTTGTGATTCCCGCTTGGAAACAAGGTGAAGATGCACGTATACGTGCCTTCATCCTCAAGTGAAACGTTGGATATCTTCAGAGTTCCATTTTTGTCATTAAAGTTCCCAATGAACTTAAATTGTTTGTTCTTCCCGTTGATAAACTGTGTTCCAGTGGGGAGAATGGTATAAAAGTTGTCACCAAGAGGTTTCCCCTTTGTTTTTCTTTGCCAGGTAATTTGATTTAGTCTGTCATTAGTGCCAACCAGTTTGCATGGTAAAACAGCAGAACCTCCTTTCATCACTGTTGCCTCTCCTCCAATCACCTGGAAAGCTGGAAAGTAAAGAAAATGATTAAATTGATTATAGACTATCAGATCACAACTCAAAATCAGAACCAATAATGTATAACATTTTTAAAAATTAAAAAATGTAATTTTTATTGTTCAACTCCAGAGTTCCTTTATGTCAAAGGTTCCCAACCTGAGAGGCGTGCCCCAGATAGCAGAGATCATGGAGGGTGCACGAGGCTTTGTGTGCTTGGAGGTTGGGAAGTTGTGCAAGTAAAAATTAACATATTAATCCCCATGCTTTATTTTCTTCCTCTATTTTCCACCCATCGGTACAAACTACAACTTCCACAATCCACGAAACACAATGAGCCAATCAGAGTAGAGTAGCTCATCGTCCGCACGAGAGCCTGTCACACCCCCTTTACTTCCGCACTTGGGACCTTAAATCAAAAAAATTCTCCATTGAAATGAATGGCAAGAGTGAAATTATCTTTTGATCTCGATGAAATGTTGCCACGAGTTACACATATGTTTGTCATTTTAAAAGATAATTTTATTTAAACTCATCTACTTTCACTACTGCTACTCCTTCTATCATCACTGTTGCACCTGCCTCCCTCTCATTCACACTCATGTATTCTGTCTTGCTTCTACTGACTTTCATTCCTCTTCTCGAAAGAGCATACCGCCACCTCTCCAGGCTCTCTTCCACCTGCTCCCTACTCTCACTGCAGCTCCCAATGTTCTGCAAACATCATGGTCCATGGAGACTCCTGCCTGACCTCGTCTGTCAGCCTGTCCACCATCATGGCAAACAGGAAAGGGCTCAGAGTCGATCCCTGATGTAATCTCACCCACACCTTGAATCTATCCGTCACTCCTACAGCACACTTCACCACCGTCTCACTGTCCTCATACATGTCCTGCACCACCCTCACATACTTCTCTGCCACTCCTGACCTTCTCATAGAGTACCACACTTCCTCTCTTGGCATCCTATCATATGCTTTTTCTAGATTTGTAAAGACACTGGACGACAACTTCTGATCTTCTATATAATTCTCCATCAACACTCTTAGAGCAAACATTGCATCTGTAGTACCCTTTCTTGGCATGAAACCGTACTGCTGCTCACTGATTGTCACCTCTCCTCTTAACCTGGCTTCAAAAACTCTTTCCCATATCTTCACAGTGTGGCTGACCAACTTTATGCTTCTGTAGTTACTACAGCTCTGAGCATCACCTTTGTTCTAGAAAACTGGTACCAAAACACTCCTCAGGCATCCTCTGACTCTCCAAGATTGTGTTTAACAATCTGGTTAAAAAGTCCACTGCTATCTCTCTTAAACATCTCCATATCTCCACAGGTATGTCATCTGGAGAAACCACTTTTCCACTCTTCTTTATCTTCTGCCTTGCTAATCTTCAGGACTTTCTTGTTCACCATCTTTCTTTCATCCATCCTCCTCTCACTCTTACTTTCTTTATTCATCAGCCCTTCAAAGTACTCCTTCCACCTTCTCAACACACTCGTCATTTGTTAGTACATTACCATTTCTGTCCTTAATCAACCTAACCTGCTGTACATCCTTTCCGGCACGATCTCTGTCTAGCCAATTAATAGAAGTCCTTTTTTCTTTCCTTAGTGACCAACACCTCATACTACTCACTATATGCCTTTTCCTTTGCCACCTTTCTCTTTGCCATGTGCCTAGATTCCAAATACTCCTGTCTACTTTCTTCATCTCCCTGACTATCCCACTTTTTCTTTACTAACCTCTTCCTTTGAATACTTTCCTGTACCTCCTCATTCCACTGCCAAGTGATTAGGAGCATCTTGTCTCAGAGTGATGCTGAGAAGCTGATCCACGCTTTTGTTAGCTCGAGATTAGATTATTGTAATTCTTTATTATCAGGCTGTCCTAAAACATCTTTAAAAAGTCTTCAGCTGATCCAAAATGCTGCAGCAAGAGTTTTAACAGGTACTAGAAAGAGAGATCATATCTCTCCGGTTCTGGCCTCCCTTCATTGGCTTCCCATAGAGTTTAGAATTAAGTTTAAAATCCTTCTTCTTACTTACAAAGCTCTAAACAATCAGGCTCCTTTTTATTTAAAAGATCTGATACTACCATATTATCCTAACAGAGCACTACGCTCCCAAAATGCAGGATTACTTGTAATACCTAGAATCTCCAAAAGTACAATGGGAGGCAGAGCCTTCAGTTATCAAGCTCCTCTCCTGTGGAATCAGCTGCCAATCTGGATTCGGGAGTCAGACTCGATCTCTGTTTTTAAGAATAGGGCTAAAACCTACCTTTTTGATATAGCCTACAATTAGGGAGGGATCATGTGTTTCTGAACCCTCCCTTAGTTATGCTGCTAATAGGTTTAGTCAGCCGGGGGACCTCCAGTAATGCGCTGGGCCTCACTCCTTTCCTCACTCTCTATGAAATATTTTTTTTGCTGGTCATTAACATTTGTTTGTTCTCTCCCATAGATTGAGTCCCCATCGTGCTGTTTGCTCTCTACATGTCTGTTCTTTTCTTCTTCTCTATCCCCTCACCCCCCAGCCAGTCGCAGCAGATGACTGCCCCTCCCTGAGCCTGGTTCTGCTGGAGGTTTCTTCCTGTTAAAAGGGAGTTTTTCCTCTCCACCGTCGCCAAGTGCTTGCTCACAGGGGATCGCCTGATTGCTGGCGTCTTTCTGCAACTTTCTGCAACTGTGGGGGTTCCCCCCTACAGTTGATAGTGCTATGAGATGACTGTTGTTGTTCTCTATCCCCTCACCCCCCAGCCAGTCGCAGCAGATGACTGCCCCTCCCTGAGCCTGGTTCTGCTGGAGGTTTCTTCATTAACTTTAGGCCATGTACCGCAGGCTTTTAAAACGGCTGTAATTAAACCCTTACTCAAAAAGCCAACGCTAGCTCCAGGAGCTTTAGCTAACTATAGACCAATCTCTAATCTCCCTTTCATTTCAAAAATCTTAGAAAGAGTTGTTGCTACGCAATTATTTGACCACCTGCAGGGGAATGGTTTATTTGAGGAGTTTCAATCTGGGTTTAGAATCCATCATAGCACTGAAACAGCCTTAGCGAAGGTCACTAACGACCTCCTCATTGCATCTGATAATGGACTAGTTTCTGTACTTGTCCTTTTAGATCTTAGTGCAGCTTTTGATACTATTGATCATAATATTCTACTTGATAGATTAGAACACTATGTTGGACTTAATGGAACTTCGTTGCAGTGGTTTAGATCTTATTTATCTGATAGGTTCCAGTTTGTTCATGTAAATGATGAGTTTTCTCTCAGCTCAAAGCTTAGTCATGGAGTTCCACAGGGATCTGTGCTTGGCCCTACTCTTTTTAGTTTATATATGCTTCCGTTAGGCAACATTATTAGAAAGCACTGTATACATTTTCACTGTTATGCAGATGACACACAATTATACCTGTCAATGAAGCCAGATGATACTAATCAATTAGCCAAGTTAGAAGCCTGTCTTAAGGAAATCAAAGTTTGGATGACTTGTAATTTCCTGCTATTAAATTCAGATAAGACTGAAGTCATTCTTGTTGGTCCAAAAAACCTTAGAAATTGCTTTCCAAATCAAACTTTCAGTTTGGATGCAGTTACTCTTTCTCTTAATAGCTCTGTGAGGAACCTTGGAGTTATTTTTGATCAGGATTTGTCCTTCAATTCACATATTAAATTTGTTTCTAAGACTGCCTTCTATCATTTGCGTAATATTGCCAAGATTAGGAGCATCTTGTCTCAGAGTGATGCTGAGAAGCTAATCCACGCTTTTGTTAGCTCGAGATTAGATTATTGTAATTCTTTATTATCAGGCTGTCCTAAAACATCTTTAAAAAGTCTTCAGCTGATCCAAAATGCTGCAGCAAGAGTTTTAACAGGTACTAGAAAGAGAGATCATATCTCTCCGGTTCTGGCCTCCCTTCATTGGCTTCCCATAGAGTTTAGAATTAAGTTTAAAATCCTTCTTCTTACTTACAAAGCTCTAAACAATCAGGCTCCTTTTTATTTAAAAGATCTGATACTACCGTATCATCCTAACAGAGCACTACGCTCCCAAAATGCAGGTTTACTTGTAATACCTAGAATCTCCAAAAGTACAATGGGAGGCAGAGCCTTCAGTTATCAAGCTCCTCTCCTGTGGAATCAGCTGCCAATCTGGATTCGGGAGTCAGACTTGATCTCTGTTTTTAAGAATAGGGCTAAAACCTACCTTTTTGATATAGCCTACAATTAGGGAGGGATCATGTGTTTCTGAACCCTCCCTTAGTTATGCTGCTAATAGGTTTAGTCAGCCGGGGGACCTCCAGTAATGCACTGGGCCTCACTCCTTTCCTCACTCTCTATGAAATATTTTTTTTTTGCTGGTCATTAACATTTGTTTGTTCTCTCCCATAGATTGAGTCCCCATCGTGCTGTTTGCTCTCTACATGTCTGTTCTTTTCTTCTTCTCTGTCCCCTCACCCCCCAGCCAGTCGCAGCAGATGACTGCCCCTCCCTGAGCCTGGTTCTGCTGGAGGTTTCTTCCTGTTAAAAGGGAGTTTTTCCTCTCCACCGTCGCCAAGTGCTTGCTCACAGGGGATCGCCTGATTGCTGGGGTCTTTCTGCAACTGTGGGGGTCCTCCCTACAGTTGATAGTGCTATGAGATGACTGTTGTTGTGAAATGGCGCTATATAAATAAAGCTGAATTGAATTGAATTGAATTGAAATGGCGCTATATAAATAAAGTTGAATTGAAGTCTCCTCGTCTTCCTTCCTCTGTCCACTGGATACACCACATACAGTACCTTTCTACCCGTTTCCCTCAATACTTTTGCTGTACTTTCTAAGTCATCTGGTAATTCTTTCCTATGACCCAGAGCCTGTATCAACTCCTTCCTGAACTCTGTGTGACGTTCTTCCTTCTGTAATTTCCCCCACTTAATCTTAGGCTCTGCCTTCACTGTTCTCCTCTTCTTGCTTTGCAAAGTCATCCTACAGACTACCATCTGATGCTGTCTAGCTACATTCTCCCCTGCCACTACCTTGCAGTCTCTTATCTCTTTCAGATTTTTCCCTCTGCATAAGATGTAGTCCACCTGTGTGCACCTTCCTCCACTCTTGTAAGTCACCCTATGTTCCTCTCTCTTCTTGAAACTATGTGTTCACCACAAGCATTTCCATCCTTTTAGCAAAATCCACGACCATCTGTCCTTCCACATTTCTATCCTTAAGACCATACCTACCCAGAACCTCCGCAACACCTCTGTTCCCTTCACCTACATGTCCATTAAAGTCTGCTCCAATCACCACTCTCTCCCTCCTGGGAAGACTCTCTACCACTTCATCCAACTTACTCCAGAATTCCTTTCTCTTCTACCTGACATCCAGCTTGTGGAGCATATGCACTGACAACATTCACCATCACACCTTTGACTTCTAGTTTCAAGCTCATGATTCTGTTTCACTCCCTCTTTACCTCCTGAACACTCTTCACATACTCTTCCTTCAAGATTACTCCTACTCCATTTTTTTTTTCATCTACACTAGGGCTGTGTGATATGACGATATATACTGTATCGGTGTTGCGATAAAAAATGTCTACCGTGTCATATAAACTATCTTTTATATCGGGACACATACCTGTTTCTACTCGTTATTGCCCTGCCTCTCCCCCAGTGGTGTGCCACAGCAGCTAACAGCAAGCTAATATTTTGTTGCTACCTCTGTGGAGCTGCCATTTCTGTACGAGGGACGTGGGACGTTTTGCCACCGTGCTGCATCAGAGAGGATAGTCCTCCAACCTTGTTTTAATTGGAGGTAAGTGACATTAACACCATCTCTCTCTACTTATAAAACAGGAAATGCTACATGATGATGCTATCTTGTTGCTAATAGGAAACATTATAGTGTATCAGACCATCTTTCTGGTTTAAATCACTGATGAGTTTCTTAATTTTGTCTGAACAAATATTACTCAAGCTGCAAAAGTGTGTGACAGCAGCCGCATACATACTAAATAAAAAATAAATAAATTAAAACATGTTGGAGGAACAAACTGGCTCTTAATGGTTCTTGATTTCTCAAAATTTTTAATTAGGCAAGTAGCAATAATGAATAACGTTGAAGTAATCTCAATTGCACATTAAAAACAATTTTATAACAGTGCAAAATTAAGAGGGAAAAATGCATAAAATTAATGACCGACGAATTTGTACAATTGATTTTTCTTCAGTATATAATTTAAAATGTAGAAAAAGAGATGGTCCTTTTTAGTGGTTATAGATGCTGGGATAGGCTCCAGCACCCCCGCGACCCGAAAAGGATTAAGTGGAAGAAGATGAATGAATGAATATATATAAATTGTGGGGGCATGGGATGGGGGTTTCTCCACCCAGAGAGGGCAGAGGGAAGAGAAGGACAATGGACTGAAGGAGGAGGTGTTCCCGGGGATATCAGACTGTTGGTTCTATGTGCCCCCCAGGGAGAGTAAGAGATGCTGGAGCCGTGTAGAGAATAAAGGTGTTGGTGCGGCACCAGCATTATGTTATGTTAATGTGCCACACAATTCTTTGTTCATACAACAATGTGTATGGTCGGAATTTCCGGGTCTTGATGCTTGGGAATAAAGATATAAAAGAGGAATGCACAGAGACCCGGGATTCTCTTTGGCTGTGAATTATGTTGGAGAAGGAATAAAGTTTCTGTGTCGCCTGCCTCCTTTCTCCACATTCGTGACCCCCAAGACATGCCATGGAAAGCGAGCCGAGCACAGCCCTGGAGACTGCCTGGAGGGAGAGCAACAGTGCCCATGTGCGTGGTTTAAGTCGAGCTCCCCGACTTCTGACTTCACAATCCGACCGTGTGGTTCTTACACATAGAAGCCCAGTTTGCACTCCATGGGATAACAATGGACAATACCAGATATTACTAAGTGGTCGCTGCACTGGATGCACGCACCATGCAACAGGTGACGGGCCTGCTCCAGGATCCGCTGGCCCAAGAAAAATATGAAGCGCTCAAGAGGATGCTTCTCCAGCGCTATACCCTTTCTGACAGTGAGAGGGCAGAGAGGCTCCTAACGTGTTCGGAGTTAGGGGGACAAGTCGGCAGTAAAACTTATGAAGAGCATGTTTG
The DNA here is from genome assembly GCA_020510985.1 of Pholidichthys leucotaenia. Classification (NCBI taxonomy): domain Eukaryota; kingdom Metazoa; phylum Chordata; class Actinopteri; order Cichliformes; family Pholidichthyidae; genus Pholidichthys; species Pholidichthys leucotaenia. The sequence goes on from CM035843.1 coordinate 71,095,731, forward strand.
CGCAGAGGGGGAAGGACGACAAATCTTTCCTGTTCGCCCACTTGTTCCTCAAGAACCTAATGACTACAGCGAGGGTGATCCTGGCCAACTCGCCGCGGCTGGTTGCTAAGGAATACCGCGCCCTGGCGCAGGAAGCAGATCGCATCACCTTGGCAACTGGAACTCCCAGTGTGCAGACAGTGGCACCGGCATCCATGAGGGACTCCAGCGAGGTTGAGGAACCGTTCATGTTAGCCTGGACGGACACCAGAAGACAAAGGAACGGGGTGATCTGTTTTTATCATGGCCGTTTCAGCTCGTATGCCCAACACTGCCTGTCGCCATGCCAATTCAAGAAGCCGGGAAGACGACAAGTTTGGAATTCGGTGGCAGCTGCAACCGATGGCAGCAGGAACAGACTGTTTTATGTCACGGACACACATTTGGGGAGACGGTTTTTAGTGGACTCCGGCTCCCAGAAGAGCCTCATCCTGCCGGTCAATACAGACAGGGTGGCAGGACGCAGCGGTCCCGAGCTCACGGCCGCAAATGGATCCACCATCAGGACATTTGGTGAACGGACACTGACAATATGTTTACACAGACGCAACTTTCAGTGGGACTTTGTGATAGCTCCATGTTCCGGCCCAATTTTAGGCGCAGATTTTTTATGTGCTTGTGGGTTATTAATTGATGTTGCTAATAGGAGATTAGTGGATGCCGTCTCTTTTGCCTCTTTGCCCTGTACAGCTCGGGGAGTGGGGTTGCCAACGCTGGCTAACGTTATAGCTCCAGGGAATAAGTACCAACAGTTACTCGCACAATTCCCAGCACTCAAGGTCCCGACTTTTTCGGCTACAATACCGAAGCATGGGGACAAACATTTCATAACCAAAAAAGTGCCACCGGTATTCGCACAACCTCGGCGCCTAGATGCAGCTAAACTGGCCAGCGCGCATGAGGAGTTCGCCAACTTTGAACAGTTGGGCATCGTCAGGCACTCCCAACAGCCCGTGGTCATCCCCGCTACACATGGTGCCTAAAGCCGATGGGTCGTGGCGACCATGCAGCGATTTCCGGCACTTGAACAACGCTACGCAACACGGTCACTGTCCTATCCCACACATCCAGGATTTTTCCGTACACCTGGCCGGGCACGTGTTTTTTCCAAAGTGGATTTGGTCCGTGGTTACCACCAGGTCCCAGTGCATGCAAAAGTCGTTCCGAAAACAGCTGGAATAACTCCCTTTGGCCTTTTTGAGTTTTTACTAGGGATGGGCATTCGGTGAAATTTTCTTCACTGATCGTCGGGAGAATTAATGATTAATAATCGGTTAATCATTAACATTTTTAGGTACGTGACAAGGCAGGTAGACTACATTATAACATCAGGTGCACCGAGAGCCCTCTCTCTGTTCTCGTGTTGGCTCGGCTCGGGAATCTCGCAAGCTGATTGGCCGAGACGTTTCACCCCGTAAGCTGATTGGCCGAGACGTTTTACCCACCTTGTCTCCCTGCCGAGCGGCCACCCAACAAACGAAGACCGCATTCATTGCTCTATCGCTCGTGTTACTTAGTCTAGACGCGCAGAACTTTTTGCTGTTCTCTTGTGCCATTTTGTGCGAAATAGTCTTCCCGTCGAGCTACTACGCCGCCTCCTGCAGCTTCCCTCGACGTGTGTACACCGAATCTTCATGACCTTCTCAATAAAGTTTCTGGAAAAAAAAAAGAATCTTCACGACCGCCATTACTCAGCGCGCAACCACTGTTGGCGGTTTCTTTGCGTAATAAGGGTGTTCCATGAACCCTGTCGATGAGGTATATTTGTATGCTGCATTGCAGTGATTGCAGTACACCTGGTCATTTTTTAAATTGAAATGGTCCCACGCAACACTTCGCCGTAACCGCTTAATGATTTGGCGATTGCCCTACGGAAGCCCGCGTGTATCAACTGAGGCACGCCAGGGTACGGCGATGGTGTAATGTTGCCCCCTGGTGCCCAAATTTTGCCATTGCATTGTTTGAGGACGGCCGTACACTAGGCCTCGGATTGTTTAAAAAAAAAAAAAACGGTTTGTCGACGAAAATGAACTTCCTCGGTGAAATTCTTAATGATCAATTATCGGTTAATCAGTAAATTATGCCCATCCCTAGTTTTTACGCATGCCGTTCAGATTAAAAGGTGCAGCACAGACTTCCCAGAGGATGATGGAGGCAGTGCTTCATGACTTGTCCTTCATTTTTGTCTACTTTAGACGACATTCTGGTAGCCAGCGCGTCTGAGGAGGAGCACATGGCCCATCCCAAGATAGTCTTCCAGAGGTTGGAAGCGCACAGGCTTATAGTTAATCCAGTGAAGTGCTTGTTCAGTGTGCCAGTGATTGACTTTTTGCGCCACTGCATTTTGCTGGAGGGTGCGATCCCGTTACTGGACAAGGTGCGCGCTGTGTTGGACTTTCCGCGCCCGCAGACCGTGAAGGCACTACAGGAGTTTTTGGGAATGGTAAATTTTTATAACCGTTAACTTCCCCAGGCAGCTCAGTTGATGCAGCCATTGTATGCCGTGCTTAAAAAAAAAGAAGCCTGCGGAAAACATTGATTGGCCTCCTGAGTGAGACCAGGCTTTTATGAACACCAAAACAGCATTTGCAGATGCGGCATTGTTAGCCCACCCAGATCTGTCTGCATGGATAGGGCTCACGACGGATGCATCTGACGTTGCCATAGGGGCAGAGGTTGAGCAGTGTGTCTCAGGTTTGTGACAGCCGCTCGCATTTTTTAGCCGGCCTTTGCGCGGCAACAAATGCAAGTATAGCACATTTAATAGAGAATTGCTGGCTCTCCACCTGGCGACGCGCCATTTCCAGTTCTGGCTGGAGGGGCATGAGTTCACCGCGTTCGTGGACCATAAGCCGCTCACGCACACGATGTCCAAGACCTCAGAACCGTGGTTGGCCCGGCAGCAACGGCATCTGGCCGCAATTTCAGAATTTACGACCGACATTCAACACGTTGCAGGTAAACTCAATGTCATGGCCGATTGCCTGTTCCACGCGTTTATCGCCGTGGTCTACATGGAGATAGATTTCCCCGCCATGGCTGCGGAGCAAGCCCGGGACGTGGACAGTTGCGCTCTCCAGTCTGCAGCAACTGGGTTAAGGCTGGAGAGCAGGGTGATGCAAGAAAGGTGCCTTCCCTTGCTCTGCGATGTCTCCACCGGCCACCCATGCCAGGTATTTCTGAGCTCTTGGCGCCGTCACGTTTTTGAGTCGGTCCACTCCCTTTCTCATCCGGGAGTGCGTGCTTCAATGAAGCTAGTGGGGCAAAATTCGTCTGGCCGCGCTTGGGCAAAGACGTGAAGGAGTGGGCTAAAGCTTGCGTTGTGTCCCAGGGGGCCAAAGTGCACAAGCACACCAGAGCCCCCCTTGAGCCGTTTCAAATCCCGGCTAGGAGGTTCAACCACGTCCACGAGGATTTGATGGGACACTTCCCGCCATCGCAAGGTATCAGGCACCTTTTGACAGTCGTGGATCGCACCATGCGCTGGCCTCAAGCGGTCCCACTGGTTTCCACCACATCTGTGGAAGTGGCGCGCACTTTTTTGTCGGTTTTGGTTGCACGTTTTGGATTTCCATTGGACATCATGTCTGACAGCGGTCCACAGTTTGTTTCAGAACTCTGGTTTGCGATGGCTCAGAGCCTGGGGGTCAAAATTCACCGCACTACCGCGTACAGCCCCCAGGCTTACAGGTTATGCGAGCGTTTTCATAGGTTGTTTAAGTTATGTTTCATAGGTTGCTTCGCTCACGGACACAAATTGGGTTGACCGCCTGCCCTGGGTTCTTTTAGGGTTGCGCTCCGCACCTAAGGAGGATTTGGCAGCCTCCCCAGCAGAACTCATTTTTTCTCAGCTGCTGCGGATCTCCGGAGAATTTTTACCGGAAAACCCCACGCCCGAGGCTGGCCCGCCCGTGCAACTTTTACACAGGACGGAGGCTATGAGCGTACCAGGCCCGGCCCATCACTGTTTCCCGCGCACATTCGTCCCAAAAAGCTTGCAGAACGTCAGTTTTGTTTTCATCAGGCACGATGCACACCAGACCCCGCTGCGCCCACCGTTCGACTTGGGGGTACGTAGGAACACTGTCTGCATCAACAGGCTGAAGCCCGCTTTTGTGTTGGCAGACAAGCAGGTGGTGTTGGCTCAAGCTCCCCGGTGTGGACGACCACTGTTGGTGGCTCCACAGAGTGTTGATCCCTCGGCAGGGACCTGCACTTGCTAAGTTAATGTGTCTCCCCCCCCTCCCCTCCACAGGCTGACGTGCCCTCCAGTACACCTCACCAGCAGGGCAGTTTGACTGGACCGGCGACCCCCCGCTACTGCAGCTATGGGCGCCGGCTCAAGCCCAAAGGACAGGAGGGTTAGTGCCACTTCTGGGTGTTCGGGAAGGGGGGGGGGCTGTGTGGGGGCATGGGGTAGGGGTTTCTCCACCCAGAGAGGGCAGAAAAAGAGGACAATGGACTGATGGTGGAGGTGTCACTGGGGGGTATCAGACGGGACTGTTGATTCTATGTGTCCCCCAGGGACAGTAAGAGATGCTGGAGCCGTGTAGAGAAGAAAGGTGTTGGTGTGGCACCAGCATTATGTTATGTTAATGTGCCACACAATTCTTTGTTCATGCAACAATGTGTATGGTCAGAATTTTAGGGTCTCAATGCGTGGAAATAAATATATAAAAGAGGAAAGCACAGAGACCCGGGGTTCTCTTTGGCTGTGAATTATGTTGGAGAAGGAAAAACGTTTGTGTTGTCGAGCTCGTTGCCTCACCTGCCTCCTTTCTCCACAAAACTATACAATTTGCAGAAAATGTATATCGTGAAACATATTGCTATCGTCAAATAAGATTACTTATATCATGATCTGAAATTATGGCCATATTGCACAGCCCTAATCTACACCATGGTAGAACAGTTTAAATCCACCTCCAGTGCTCCTAGCCTTGCTTCCTTTCCATCTGGTTTCTTGAACACACAGTATATCTTCCTTTCTTCTCTCCATCATATCAGCCAACTCTCTGCCTTTACCAGTCATAGTTCCTACATTTAATGTCCCTACTCTCACCTCCACACTGCTACCTTTCCTGTTCTCTCTCTCCCTCCTGATATGTCTTCCCTCTCTCCTCCTCCTCGATCTTCAACCAACAGTAGCCCAATTTCCACTGGAACCCTGTTGGTTAACATCAACAGGGTGGTCGTTGTTAACCCGGGCCTCAACTGATCCAGTATGAAAGTCTTATTCGTCATGATCCGCATGTTTGATCTGGCAAAGGTTTTACGTTGGATGCCCCTCCTGGCACAACCCTCCCCATTTACCCAGGCTTGGGATTGGCACTAGGAGTACACTGACTTGTGCACACCCTGTGGCTAGGTTTTGAATGTTAAAACACTAATGTTAAAACACTAATGACTAATAAAACAGCAACATGAGATTATTAAAGCTTACGTTACGTGACATTACTTTCTGATGTGGGTGTGTATGTGCACGCGTGTGATAGATGGAAAGACATTTGTCATATAAGATACTGTTACTATATTTGTATTTGTTACTCAAGCATTCAAAATAAATATTTGTTACTTCAGATACTGTTATTTGTAATGGATTTAGCTCTTATTTGGTTATTCTTGTACTTGATTGAATGAGAGTTATTATTGATTATTCAGCAATGCTATCGGTGTTTGATTTAGAGACTGCGATCATGAAACCATCACTCTATTAGTTACACCTTAGGGCTCCAGCAAGGGGAGTGCGTGCGCAACTTCCTCACTTTTAATACAAGCGAGTGAGGAAGACGCACACACTGTGTTCACCCTTGTCATTTTTCCCTTTTTAAGGGGCTTTACATTTGGAGGCACCGCTGGAATGAAAAACGTGAGGCCGACACCGCAACATGAAGGGAGCCATCTTACGTTCTTCATCCCGAAAAACAACCCAGGCAGGGGAGTGTTTCAACAGAACAGATCGGTGGTAGTTACGAGGCCAGCGAGGAGCAACGCACATCCTGAGGTGTAGAACAGCCACCAAGGAACTGCAAAGCTTTCAGCATCAGGTTTCAGCACCACATGTCCACACTGTCTGTTACTCACTTGCCCAAAATGGAGTCGGAAATTAAAAATCTGTTGTTTGAAATGAAAGGAGCTCTATTCCAGCTTACTACGGATCAGCTAGTGAAAAAACTCGCTGTGCCTTGGTGTCTTATATCAGTCAGCACATTGAACGTGACGAATTAAAACAACGGGAAGATGAAGGTATGTCAGAACTGTTGAGCATACAAGATACAATAAAAAGTGTGAACCAGAGTAATATAAATGATGTGTCACAAACAACGCATGCAAAGGAGAATGTAATGAAAGAGTTGGAGCAGCTGAAATTGGCAGTGCAGCGAAAAGAAGCTGAAATGCAAGTTTTAGCAAATAATGAGACTGCCCCACGCCACACAGCCAGGTTGTTGTAACCAATCCACCCTGGCATAAAGACTATAAGATTTCTGGTCTGATTGGTGAACCTGGACAGAAAGACAGACTCACTTTCTCCAGTTTAGCTCGCCAAATTGAGAACGGCCTCAGCAAAGGACATCTTGAGTCAGAGATAGTGGATACGGTCATCAGAGCCATTGTGCCAGGTTTGCAATTTAGGAGTTACCTCGAAGGTAAAAGCGACCTGTCTCTCCCTACCCTTAGGAGAATTCTTAGGTCACATTATCAAGAGAGAAGCACCACAGAGCTTTACAAGCAGTTGACTGCAGAGGTCCAGAGCAATAGGGAGACCCCACAGAACTTCCTGGTGTCCTGGTTGCCCTGTTTGGTTTCTTCTTTTTTAAGCATCGACACACCTGAGTCACATAGTGTTCCATCTCATGCCTCATCTTTGGCCAGAAAAAACGTTTCCTGGCGAGGGCTACCATTCGATCTGCACCCAGGTGCCCCATCTCCTCATGTAAGTGTTTGTAGATGATAGGCTTCAAAGATTCAGGAATGACCAGCTGCGTTTTGGATACTGGCTCTCTCCTAAGGATTCCGTCTCCATCAACTCGCAGGCAAGGCCACTCTCTGATAAGCTGTCTAACGGCTTCACCCTCCACCAGCTTCTGCTTATGTTTCAGATGAGTATGTGTTCTTTTCAGGTACAAGACTGTTTATAACTTGGTCTGCCTCTTGTGCGGTTCTGATTTCCTCCACTGCCATAGGCTTGATCGGGAAGATGTACTACCTTCTTGTGGAAGTGCATCAATATTACAGGTGACTGCAGAGATCCAGTTGACCTCACCTGTTCTTTCCCCCTTGAACGCTTGCCCAATGGAATCAATGATCTCCTGATGCAACTCTTCTGTGCACTCTTGCATGACTACCTCAATGGGCTTTGCTCTCTGGGAAAGAAAATCTGCATCTCGGTTTACTGATCCAGGCCTATATTTAAGGGTGAACCTATAGTCTGCCAGTTCTGCTACCCAACGATGTCCCGTGGCATTACGTTTTGCTGATTTGGTGACATACGTAAGAGGGTTATTGTCACTATATAGAGTGAAATGTGGTGCATGGAACAAGTAGTCCCGAAAGCGCTCTGTTATAGTCCACTTTAAAGCCAGGAACTCTAATTTGCCAGAGTGCAATTTGTAGCTCCTCTCTGCTGCTGTCAGGGTTCTGGATCCGTATCCTATGACTCGAAGAGACCCCTCTTGCCGTTGATATAACACTGCACCTAGCCCTTCTTCTGAGGCATCCACGTGCAGGACAAAGGGTTTCTCCAGGTCTGGGTAGGCCATGATAGGAGGGTTTGTCAGTTGGTCAACTATACTGTTAAGTATTCGTTGGTGGGTCTCAGTCCACTGAACTGGATAGGATGGTGGCAACTGAGTGGGTTGATGACCAGTTCCCTTTTTCTTTTGATTGTTCTTCTGAGCTGACTTTGGTTTGGCTAGCAGCTCATACAGGGGCTTGGCCATACGGGAAAAGTCTGGTATGTAGGGTCTGTAGTAACTGAGAAAACCCATCAACTTTCTCACCTCCCGAACAGTGGTTGGTACCTCGTGTCTCAGGACCTGCACTGCCTCGACTTCTTTGGGGTTCATTGTGTATCCTTCCTCAGATATTACGCAACCCACATAACACACCTCCCGTTTGAAGAAGTCACACTTCTTTGGTCTTAACTTCATGCCACACTATTTTTGTTGCTGTAACACTTGCCTCACATTTTGGATGTGATGCTCAAAACTGTGACTGAATACCAGTACATCATCCAAATATGGCACACAGATTTCATCCCTGAGATCCCCCAGGCATCCCTCCATGTAGCGCTGAAAAGCAGCCGGGGCATTGGTCAGTCCGAAAGGGATTCTGACCCATTCATAAAGTCCCCAACGTGTTATAAATGCTGTACAAGGCCAACTTCTCTCACTCATGAAGCCTTGATGGTACGCCTTCCCCTGGTCAAGCACAGTGAACCAAGAATTTCCTCCCAGATTTTCGAGGATTTCTTGAATCCTTGGGATGGGGTGATGATCAGGCAGTGTCTTCCCATTTAAAAGTCTATAATCTACACATAGGCGGAGACCTCCATCTTTTTTCCTGACACATACTACAGGCGAAGAGTATGATGAGCAGGATTTTTGGATCCAGCCTCTGTTGAGTAGATCTTGTAGGTGTGTTTTTACTTCTTGGTAGAGGTGTCGAGGTATTGCATTGTATGTTTTCTGCACAGGGATGTTATCTTTTAGTTGTATGTCCATTTCCAAGTCTTTTACACACCCAGTGTCCCAGTCATCCCTTGCAAAGACATCACACTCCTCTCTCAGCATCTGCTGTACTTGTTTCCGCTGCTCGTTGGACAGATGACTCAGGTCCACAGGTGGATCCCAGGGTTCACCTTGTAATGTATGGCTGGACTGCTCTATAGGGGGTGCAATATTGCTGGGAGATGACCGAGGTTCCTGGCCCTCCACAGATTTTACCTCCAGTGGGTAGACTGCATCTACACTATATAGCCAGCCAAGTGTTGTGCGGCCACACAGCATGATATCATTATCAGTTTGGTTCTCAACAGTCACTGTTATTCTTTTACTACCCTCTTGTGGTAGCTGTATTAACTGCTCTCTGATGGCCAACCCTGTAGGCCATGGTGCTTCCAGATTTGGTTCCAGCACTACCTGTGATCCAGTCAGCATTCTCTTGTTCAGGTGACCACATTCCACCCCCATGGTTTTCCTTCTTGGTATGGTCCCAGGTCGTTTGCCTAGTCTGGCTATATGGGGTCTGCTTTCATTCTTTTGTCTCTTCAGGATGGACAAGACAGCTCTGGCGGTTCTGCACCCCACTTCAAGTGCCGAGGACAATCTCTGCACCATGTGACCAGATGGGAAACAATTTTCAGGTGTGTCATTTGTCAGTGCCAATTCCTCAATTACATTAAATCCTATGATGGGGCATTCAAGTTTACTGGTGGAAACCAGAATTGGAACAAGAACTGGTTTATCGCTCATTCCAGCCACAGTATTTTTAGACAGGGTAAATTCAATTCCCATCCATCCCTTATATGGAATGCCGGTTCTGTTTGCTGCTGAGAGGTCTAATACACCTTCTTCAAGTAGCTCTGCTACCGGTCTCACCTCAACTTCAGGCAGGTGTCTCTTTTTTCCAGTCTGCTCTGACAACTGACACTTGTGAGCCAGTGTCCCATAAAACTGCAGTGTCAACACCACCCGGCGAGGCTTGAACGAGGCATCTCTTCCCCACCAGCTTGGCAGTTTGTTGTTGTTTGAGATAAGATAAGATAAGCCTTTATTAGTCCCACAACGGGGAAATTCCAGGATTGCAACAGCACAGGGATAGCAACACTCAGAGCAACAATCAGAAGGCAAGAAAAAAAAAAAAAAAAAAAAACAAGCAAGCAAGAGCAGCTAATATATACAGTATATGTACATATTACTATAAAATATATATATACACACACACACACAGACACACAGTGCAGAGCATTGTAGCTGGATGGAATAAATATATGAATATATGAACACAGTGCAGAGCATTGTAGCTAGATGGAATAAATATGTAAATATATAAACACCCACAGTACAGAGCATTGCAGCTAGGTGGAATAAATATGCAAGTATATAAACACACACAGTGCGGAGCAATGTAGCTAGATGGAATAATATGTAGATATATAAAAACACAGTGCGGAGCATTGTAGCTAGATGGAATAAATATATAGATATATAAATATAAACACACCCAGTGCTGAGCATTGTAGCTAGATGGAATAAATATGTAAATATATAAACACACACAGTGCAGAGCATTGTTGCTAGATGGGATGAAACAGCATAACCGTCTACTTAGTTATCCTACATGGTATGATTATGTGCCCATACATATTCTCACCCTCCATAGCGACCGATATGTTCCTAGTTGTATGCCGGAGAGGACCATTGTGTAAGTCTATTGCATCTTTTGCATCCAAAAAACTATTAGTTTGTTACGTCTTTTTGCTATCTCTGCGAGCAGCCCTGCTTAGGTTGTACAGTCTGACAGCCGTTGGTAGGAAGGACCTACGAAACCTCTCGGTTGTGCACCTGGGATGATGTAGTCTGCTGCTAAATGAGCTCCTCAGTGCATCCAGTATGTCCTGCATAGGGTGGAACTCGGACTCCAGCAGAGATGACAGTTTAGCCACCGTCCTTCTCTCTCCTATCTCCTCCATCGGATCAAGGCGCTGCCCCAGGACAGAGCTAGCTTTCTTAATCAGTTTGTTCAGTCTCTTCCTATCGGCTGCAGTAATGCCACTGCCCCAGCAGACCACTCCAAAAGTGATGGCTGATGCCACCACCGTGTCATAGAATGACTTCAGCAGCGCCCCTTGTACACCAAAAGACCTGAGTCTCCTCAGCAGGAACAGCCTGCGCTGTCCCTTCTTGTAGAGTGCGTCAGTATTGTGTGACCAGTCTAGTTTATTGTTCAGATGAACACCCAGGTACTTATAGGATGTCACCATCTCGATGTCTGTTCCCTGTATATTTACTGGTGCTGTGAGGGGTTGCCCATGCCTGCGGCAGTCCACCACCAGCTCCTTAGTTTTCCTCGCGTTGATCTGGAGGCAGTTCCGATGGCACCAGTCCACGAAGTCCTGGATAAGCCCTCTGTACTCAGCTTCATCTCCGTTGGAGATGAGACCAACGATCGCAGAGTCATCAGAGAACTTCTGTAGATGGCAGTGTGTTGTGTTGTGTGAGAAGTCCGCAGTATAAAGAGTGAACAGGAAGGGAGCCAGCACCGTTCCCTGGGGGGCCCCCGTGCTACTGATGATCGTGTCGGAAACACAGTCCCGGGTTCTCACAAACTGAGGCCGGTTCGTGAGGTAGTCCAGGATCCATGATGACAGGTGCTGGTCCACCCCTGCGCGCAGCAGCTTGTCCTTCAGGATCATCGGTTGGATGGTGATGAAAGCACTGGAGAAGTCAAAGAACATGATCCTCACCATATTCCCGGGCTTCTCCAGGTGGGACAGAGAACGGTGAAGGAGGAAGATCACCGCATCCTCCACCCCAATGCCATGCTGGTAGGCGAACTGGAGTGGATCCATCGCTGGTTCCACCAGGGGGCGGAGATGAGCAAGGAGCAGTCTCTCCAGGGTCTTCATCAAGTGGGACGTCAAGGCCACCGGTCTGTAGCTGTTCAGGTCTTTGGGGTGGGAAGTTTTTGGTACAGGTACCACACAAGATGTTTTCCACAGCTGTGGTACCCTCCCCAGTTTCAGGCTCATGTTGAAGATATACGTCACAATCCCACACAGCTGGTCTGCACAGGACTTGAGGAGCTTTGCGCTGATGCCGTCCGGTCCCGACGCCTTCCTTGCCTTGATCTTCCTCAGCTCCGTCCTCACCTGGGTCTTGGTCAGGGTCAGGATGGGGGGCTGTGTGTTGGGAGTGGGGGGGGTGTCGGTGGAGTGGGGAGTGGGCAGCAGGACTTGATTTCTTAGAGGCAGCAGTGGTTGTTGTGCAGACAGGGGGGAGGGCGGTTGGTCAAATCTATTGAAAAACAGATTCAGGTTGTTCGCCCACTCCCTGCCCCCCGTGGCCTGGGGGGAGGTATTCTGGAGCCCAGAGATGGTTTTGAGGTTTCTCCAGACCCCGCTGATGTCGCTCTGTTGCAGCTTGTCCTCCATCTTCTTCCTGAAGCTGTCCTTGCCTTCTCTGATCTTTCTCCTCAGCTCCCTCTGTACGGACTTCAGCATCTCCCTGTTCCCCGACCTGAAGATCCTCTTCTTCTCTCTCAGAAGTGTTTTTATCTCAGGGTTGATCCAGGGTTTGTTGTTTGAGTGACGCCGTATGGTCTTGGTGGGAACGGATTTGTCCACACAGAAGCTGAGGTAGCCCGTGAAGGTGTGAATGAGGCCATCGATGTCCTCACCATGTGGATCGCAGAGCTGCTTCCAGGCGGTGGCTTCAAAACAGTCCTTTAGAGTGTCCATTGTCTCCTCAGACCATAACTCCACAGTGTGCATGGCCGGAGGTTGTCTGTGCACTAGGGGTTTGTACATCGGCCGGAGATGAACCAAGTTGTGATCCGATCTCCCGAGTGGGGGGAGTGGTGATGAGGTGTACGCCTCCTTAGTGTTTGCGTAGAATAAATCCAGTGTTTTATTGTCTCTAGTGTGGCATGTGACATACTGGGTGAACGTGGGTAGAATGGGAGACAGTGAAACGTGGTTGAAATCGCCTGAGATGAGGAGAAGAGCATCTGGGTGTTCTGTCTGCAGCCTGCTGGTTACTGAATGGATGACGTCACGCGCTGTCCCAGCGTTCGCCATCGGATTTGCATAAACAACAATGCAGATCACGTGTGAGTGTTCTCTCGGGAGATATGTAGGCCTCATGCTAACAGCTAGCAACTCAATGTCTTTGCTGCAGTGTCGTTGTTTAACAGTGATATGTCCCGGTCTGCACCAGTTGTTGTTAACATACATTATCACTCCACCGCCCCTAGCTTTGCCACTGTCCGGTGTTCGGTCAGCTCGTATCATGTGAAAACCCTCCAGCTCAATGTTAGCATCTGCTGCTAGTTCAGTTAGCCACGTCTCAGAAAACAAAAGGAGAGAGCACTCCCGGTAAGTGCTATCATAACGGGAGATAGCCGCTAGCTCATCTAACTTTCCCAGTATCGACCGTACATTTCCCACGACAACAGATGGAAGGGAGGGTCTGTACCTTATATTTTTTGTCCTCCGCCTTACTCCAGCCCGGCAGCCGCGACGCTTTCGCCTCAGTTCTCTCGGTATGTCGAGTTTTTCCAATGGGACCGGGTGGCGGTTAAATGCTAGCAGCTCTTCCCTGTTGTATCGTATCCTGCTATAAACAGTGGCTCCGTCCACCGGCTCAGGAGACATTTGGGACGGTCTGTGTGTCCGTGATATAAGTGGGGTGAAAAAAAAGACTGATCAAAAGAGAGAGGAAGGGAAAAAAAAACTCGGAATCGAGCCGCTGTTGCAAAAGGCAGCCTACTCGTGTGGCGCCGAGAACCAATATGGTTTACCAGTTAGAGGTGCTTTTAGGTTAAACTGGTTACATTTGTCTGTCCTCTCCTCAGGACATAGCAGGGTTTCAATCTTATTGGTGGTGGCTGAGATGGTTCTTGTATGACAACCAGCAGCCCAATGCTCTGTGCTGCCACATTTGTAGCAGTGGTTACACTTCCCTTCGGGGTTGGACACCTGGCACTGTTGACATTGTCTGATGTTCACCAGTCTGGGCTGTGGCCGATATTTTCTGTTTGGCTGCTCATGTACTTTCATGACTTGGGGCTTAGGAGTCTGGCTGAGGCTTGCAATGTGCATAGTGAGGTTTTGGATAGCCTCGCAAATAGCTTTATTGCCTTTCTCAACCTTCTCCATTAATGTGTCTCGTTTGTGTGCTTCACCATGTTTGTTTTTACTGTTTGATGTGTGCCTGGAGCTTTCTTGTTCAGTCTCTTCATTTTCCTCAGTTACAGCTGCCACTTTTATTGTCCTTGTTTTTAGGGTGGTTGACAATTTGTTCTCTCTATTTCCAGGCTGTATGCTGCTGTCATTTTTTCCAACAGAACTTCATCCTTTACCTTCGGGTCTTGTAAGTGTGGCTTTACATCTGCTCGGATGGAGTCATCATGGAAGCCAGTGAGTACTGTTTGGAGAAACTGATTTTGTATCAGCTCGAGGCTGTACTTTAGCGCTGACTCCCCTCTCTCTGAAGCAAGGATGACTTGTTGCCTCAGGTCCATGGCTTGCACCAAAAACTGAATTGGCATTTCCCGTGGCTCTTGAACTGCACGTGTGAGGGAGTGATACAACTCTGTAGCATCTTTTTCAATATAATGAGTCCTTAATATCTGTTTGAGAGCCTTTAGTGTCAAATCAACTCTGCTCTCCAGGTAACTCTTCAGTTTTGTTCCAGGAACTATGGCCTGAATAACAATTCAACAATTTCTCCGTCATCATATCCCTTTTTTAATGCTCTTTGGATCTGCCTTTCCAGACTGGTATAGCCAAGTTTATCTTTTTGATTTGGCTCTCCAATTTGTCCAACTATTTTTAAGTCTCTTCTGTAAAGCGGGTGCACAAATGATGGGCTTGGGCCAGTGTGACTTGGGGCAGTCCTGGTTTCCCTCTCATTTGAATTATGAGGTGTACCAACTTTGTCCACCAGGGGGTGCTCGTGCACTTCTTTTGACTGGAAGTCCTTGTGATCGTCATTTTTCACCCTCAATTCATCAATCTTATCATTCAGGTTCATTAACAGTGACAGACCCTCATCTTCCCGTGAAGTGACGTCTTCTCCTTCTAGATACTGTAGGATAAGCCTCCTCAACTTACGAGGTGAGCCTCTGTCACTCTCGCACACAGTAATATTAAGTGCTTCACAGACATTACTTAGCTCATTTGCTGCTAGTATTAGCAATTTTCTTTCCATCTCCACTATCAAACTCTCCCAAGCTGGTGATATTTGTTGTGCCTCAGTCATGACAGCAAACTTTTACCTTCACTCCAGGGTAGTCTGTGGGCATTAGCATGCTAGGCTAGCGGCCGTCTTGTCTCTTGTAGTGTGGCCAACCACGGGTGCGCACCGTTTTTTGTTTTTTTTTTTTTCCACGTACCTCCAGCAATCTGTTAACAAATTATACCAACCGAGCGGAAACACCAAGTTTATGTTGCACCCTCAGAATGACAGGACTCAGTCTTCTGTTTGGCAACTTTATTACTCCCGGTTCTACGTCTTTTTTGTAATAATTTGTCTGAGCAGCCGGGTCTGAAAACAATGGCGACAACACACTTTCTTCTATTCACCAGACAAGAACATAAAAAACAGGAGCACAGTGATGACGTATTGTCGCTTAACTGACCTCACTCTCTCTCTGTCCTAGCAATTAATTAATTCAGAATTATATATGGGTGATTCTCCAACTATCAAAGAATTTGTGTCCCAGGCAGAAATAAGAAAAACAAAAACACGTTTGTCATTTTTTATTCATGCTGCACTTACTAGACACAAAGACGAAGTTACAAAAAATTTATGATAGATAAATTACTATTTTTATTATACAAAATATGGTTTTATATTGAGTGTTTTTGCTATATGTCCTTTGTCCCTTGGCCAGGTTTTGGACTCTCAGTCCCTCATAAGACTGAAATTAAATTTGATTCAACAGTAACTTTATTGACAAATGGCACAGAAATTCCTTATTTTAATGAAAAATATCATGTGCTTGAAAGATACAGTATATTAGTGTTTTATTTATTTTTCATAAAAAGAACACCTGTCCCTAGGGATCACTGTCATTTCCACCACCCACCACAAAATGTAACTTAACTTTTTTTTTTAACCTTTGTCTACTTGCAACCACATCAGTTGTCATGTGACAGTAGAGCTCATGGCAGGATAGCAGTGATAGCTCCATGGAAGGAAGGCAAACAAGAAAAAAATCAAGGTAAAGTTTTGCAAAACCAAGAGTAGGTTTATTGGTCGTCATTTCCAAACACCTCATATTTCCTTTGAATGTACAAATAATGAGAAAAATACCATTTTATATTGTGTATTTTGAGTATATTTTATGCTAACTCTAAAACAGAGATTAGCATGCTAATATGCCATGAGATTTTAAAAGAAATGCTAAACATTGTCATTTCCACAACAGTCATTTCCATCACTTTATTTATTGTGATGGAAAAGACGTGTTGTGATGGAAATGACAATGTTAGTGTTATAAATGCATTTGTTTGGCTTATATCACTTAAAATACTGTGTATTCAATTATGCAAAAGACTTTATACACTATTTCATACTTTGTATATACACAAACTACAAGAAAGAATAGATACTTAAATGTGACACTGTCTGTTTTTTCACTGTCTGCAAGACCACAGCAGAGAGATCAAAAGCATCTTTGCAAAATACATGCAAACCTCCAGTTCATGGCAGATAGACTGTTTTATCACAAAGTGATAAAAAGTGCCAGTCTCAATGAGTTAATGGAGTCTGTGGCATGCACAAGTCCATCAAAGGAATGCATGTACAGGGAGTGCCCTGACTGCAAGGCCAAGGAATTGCCAACCTCTGACTTTGATGCAGGAGAATAAACCTGGTGGTTTGAATGGAGAAGCAAGGTTGAAGAGAGGGAGAAGACTAAAAAAGATGGAACAAAAGAAATTTTCAAAGTTCATCTCACAATCAAGGAAAAAGTCCATGGGACTATACAGACACTGCTGGATGATTTTTTAGAGCAACTTAACAAAAAAATGGGAAAGCACATCTACAACATCATTCATCAGTATTCTGCTCTCAGGGCCCTGAAGGAAAACATGAGAGAAGATGATATTGTCTTGCAAATTGATTTTGCAGAAAACTATAAATGTAAATATGCAAATGAGATCCAAGCAGTACATTTTGGTGATTCCCACCAACAGGTCACTCTCCATACAGGTGTGGCTCACACCAAAAATGGGGTGATGTCTATCTGTTCCATTAGCTCATCAATGCGCCATGACCCATCAGCCATCTGGGCTCATCTGAACACAGTGCTTCCCTACCTCAAAGCACTGAACTCAGTAGCAACTACACTGCATGTTATCAGTGATGGGCCAACCACCCAGTACAGGTCCAAGAAAAACTTCTTTTTCTTGAGCAAAATTCCCTTTCAGATTGGATTCAAAAGGATAACTTGGAACTTTCTGGAGGCAGGACATGGAAAAGGCCCTGCTGATGGGATAGGTGCTGCTGTTAAACGGCAGGCTGACTCAACAGTGGCAAAAGGCATTGATCTTCCAAATGGAAGGGTGCTGTACGAGCAACTCTCAAAACAGCCATCTACTGTGAAGCTGATGTATGTGACTGAGGAGGAGATTAAAGTAATGGACAGTCTCCTTCCTGTTGGCGTGCAGGCTATCCGAGGCACAATGCAGATACACCAGGTAAATTTCAATGCATCCTGATCAGTGTGTATGTGTGTAAAACATTGTGCTTATTTGTGTTTATAATATGTAATCTGATTACTATGTGCTCCCCTAGATAGTCTCTGCAAGACCAGGAGAAATATCTTGGCGTGTTCTAAGCTGCTTTTGCTCAGAGCCCCAGTTTTGCAGATGTTTTGGTCCCCAGACAGCAGACATGGAAGTAACAGGTGATACCAAGCCTCCCACATCCACAGGCACACCTATCACCACAGCTCAGCCCATTACAGACCTTCATGAGGGACTGATTGGAAAATGGTGTGTGGTCACATACGATGGGGATCCGTATCCAGGCATTATACAGGATGTTGGCTCTGATAGCTGTGCTTTGGTGAAAACCATGAGTCGCATTGGCAAAAACAGGTTTTTCTGGCAAATGAGAGAGGACATAATCTGGTACCAACCTGAAAATATTCTGAGACTGGTCCCAGAGCCTCAACCAGTTACAAAGAGGCACAAAATGTTGGATCCCAAAGTTTGGGCAGAAATATGCTCTGCTCTTGATTATCATGGATAAAGGAATGAATCCATATGCAAGTTTGGCAATTTGTTTAAAAGATTAAATCACTAATTACAGAGAGATTAATGAATGTTTGTTTTGCTTCCAACAGCCAGCCCTAGTTTTGCAACTTGTTTGTAGGTTTCAGCACAAAAAGAGAAGGAGCAATGTTCTACCATCTGATTAATGTGCATTATTTTTTACGTTTAAACAACATTAAATTTCAAAAATGATGTCACTTGATGTCAAGGACAATAAAAGTGACCGATGTTCAGCAATGCTCAGTGTCACAGGTCATTTTCAACATGTGCTGTCTTTTCCACCACACAATAGGGCCTTTTCCACTAGCACGCTTTAGCGCGACACGGGACGGCTCAGCACGCTTTGTACACTTTTCCACAAGCCCCAACACGGTTTAACAGCCGCGATTCTCAGCCCCGCTCCAGGGCAGGGTACAGCAGTGCTGAGCTGTGCCGTGTTGTGACGTTAACAGACTGGTCGCCACTGATTGGTCAGGTCGTAACCGGCGCTGATTGGTCAGGTTGTAACCGCCCCTCTCCTCCTCCTCTTGTACCGAATCTTCACGACCTTCTCAATAAAGTTTTTCAAAAAAAAAAAAGAATCTTCACGACCGCCATTACTCAGCACGCAACCACTGTTGGCGGTTTCTTTTCAGTGTATTGCTGTGCTATTTTCATTTATTCTCTATCAAAAATGGCTTTGCGTAATAAGGGTGTTCCATGGACCAATAAGGAGGTGCAGTGTCTGCTCACTGCATTGTCAGACGAACGTATCCAGCGCGAGTTAGACGGAGC
Source organism: Pholidichthys leucotaenia (assembly GCA_020510985.1). Lineage (NCBI taxonomy): Eukaryota > Metazoa > Chordata > Actinopteri > Cichliformes > Pholidichthyidae > Pholidichthys > Pholidichthys leucotaenia. The sequence continues at coordinate 71,114,551 of CM035843.1, forward strand.
CGCCGGGAATGAAAAAATATACCGGGAGGTCTCGACATCGGAGTCCTTTAACGGTGAGTTTTAATTTTTTTTTATTGTGCGTTTTTTCGCAAATATATTCGGTAAGATACTCAGTTTATTTATGCAATAAAAAAGCTGTTCATTTGTGGATGATGATCGCTGCTTTATTGCAGCAAACTGCGGACTAAAGCTTTTATTTTAATTATTCATGTGAACAATACGCTGAAATAAGCTTATGTATTCTTGTTAAAAACTATTGTCTTTTCTGTATATCTTGCACTTTCGTGCTGTATTTTATTGTGTGCATTTTCCTTGTAGAATCATCCCAAGCGTCCGCCGCGACAGCCCGCCCGGATTAATTCAACCGAGCCTTCCTGACCCAGAGCAGGCAGAGACGGCTTCATTCAACCGAGCCTTCCTGACCCAGTTTGGGAAGCTGGTGTAGAGGCACTCAGTGGTCGGCGTGTATAAAATGTCGATTAACCTTCATATTGTGTTGCAAAGTTTTTTTTTATTTTAATATTTTGTATATAATAAAATGGAATTGTTTTGGAAAGTGTGGTTTGTCTGTTATAACACTGAATTATAAAACAGTATAATTACATAGAAATTCCATTGCCTAGTCTGATGAAAATGATGCTGATCATCCTGTCAGGGGTCAACCATTGTAAAGGTAATGTAATTTTTAACTAGACCAAAAAAGAAATCTTTTTGTAAGCTTTCTGTTCTTTTTATTGAAATATATTAAAAAAATTAGCACCAAGTCAAAGTAGGTACAAGTATATGTAAATTGAATGTTCTATCGGCATTCCAAATTCAGAGAATTACAATACTTTAGAAGGAGTGTAGCATCATCTAAACGGAAAATAATAATACTGTTGTTCCAAACGTTGACCTGAAGGTGAAAAACATGATTTTTTTTTTATTCAGTACATCCAAAATGCCCTAGGATGTAAAAAAATAATACAATTTGGTGTTGGCCAGTGTGCCACTGTCTCATTATTTAATACGAATAAAAACAAGTTTCAGCTCATTATTTCTAGGTCATTTGGCAGTTAATTCAAAACAAAAGTGACTTGCGTTGTTGCAGCTTAATTATGAGATAAAATTAATTGTGAGATAAAACCACAGAGCGAGCAAGGCAATAATCCTTGGATCCTCCATTTTTTGTCTCGTGTAAATAAGGACTCAGTCGGGTGCGTAACGTCACGGGAGTGTGGCCCCGCCTCGCTGGGAATCTGGCGCCGCCCCGCTTCTAAAACCTCCTAACACAAACCATCACAGCACAAGCACAACACCGTGCTAATGGAGACAGAAGCATTCCGAGCCGTACTGAAGTGAATCGAGCCGTACCGAGGTGTGCTGGGCTAGTGGAAAACAGGCTTATGTCATGCTCATCACAACACATATTTTTACACAAAAGTAATAATAATAACACAGCTACACAAATAATATTTAGGAGTTTTGAAAATTATGCAGTTATGGTTACAATTCATGTCTGGGATTGGAAAACTCATGATTCTGCCATGTAAAAACTTGATTGAAAGACTTCAGTAAGATAGTAAAAAGGTAATTTGTCATCTAGATGATGAGAAAATATCTTTTAAATGCTTAAAATAAGTACAGTTATACATTTGGGTACATCTATGTGTGAAATTTCATTAAATGTTTTGAAAACATGGGTTATGCTAGTAATTTTGTTTGAAAAACACCTTTTTTGTGGTGTGATGGAAATGATGCTTTCCTCTGAATGCTTGACTAAAATGTAAAAAAATATATAATATTTATGTAATTTCATTACAACCACTATCAGTTAATGTTTCTACACATTGTGATGAAGTAGAACAAATCAAAATATTTCTAAAAATATGTGTTGGATTTTCTGAAAAATATCATGACCAAATTTGACTGTAGTTGGAGAATCACCCATATATGCAAAATGTGACAGGACTGACAAGACCAGATCAAAACACATTCCTCAGCATCACAGCATCCCGTCCTCACAGCATAGACCTGTCATAAATCTCTAGGGCGCAACATTATTAATAATTATTACCTCCTTGGTGGAGGTAATAATTATTTACAATCATACACAAGGTCTGTGGTGGACTTTTGTCAGTCAATGCATCGTGACATGCACTACACAAAGAGCAGAGATAAACAAATCTATCATCTGGTCAGTCACTGCAGCAGATACTGGAGTCAGTTTGTCTTGGCATGTCCTTGCCACTGATAATACCTCTATCTGCCAAGAATGTGCTGCTAGTCCAGCAAAAGCTAGCAGTACTCAAATACTTTGCAAGCAGTTTCATGAAATGGTCAGTCAGAACAGCGGAAGGCAAAAGATAGAGCTGTGTGGAGGAATCTGATCAGACCCAAATGAAATTGTCACCCCCTGACAGACTGCTATGATGATGATGATGATGATGACGATGATGATACATATCAATGTAGGTTTAGGGCGCTCACGCACGCAGCAACCAGCAGCCGGTGGCTTGTCACCAGACTGCAAACCAAGTCTACCTACGGGTACAAATAAGTAACAAAAAAAAAAATTTAAAAAAAAAATGGTATCCCCACCTCATGATAATGCTACACAAGTTAAGATAAGATAAGATAAGATGAGCCTTTATTAGTCCCACAACGGGGAAATTCCAGGATTGCAACAGCACAGGGATAGCAACACTCAGAGCAACAATCAGAAGGCAAGAAAAAAAAAACAAGCAAGCAAGAGCAGCTAATATACATATGTACATATTACTATAAAAAATATATATACACACACACAGACACACAGTGCAGAGCATTGTAGCTGGATGGAATAAATATATGAATATACAGTATAAACACACAGTGCAGAGCATTGTAGCTAGATGGAATAAATATGTAAATATATAAACACCCACAGTACGGAGCATTGCAGCTAGGTGGAATAAATATGTAAGTATATAAACACACACAGTGCGGAGCATTGTAGCTAGATGGAATAAATATATAGATATATAAAAACACAGTGCGGAGCATTGTAGCTAGATGGAATAAATATATAGATATATAAATATGAACACACCCAGTGCTGAGCATTGTAGCTAGATGGAATAAATATGTAAATATATAAACACACACAGTGCAGAGCATTGTTGCTAGATGGGATGAAACAGCATAACCCTCTACTTAGTTATCCTACATGGTATGATTATGTGCCCATACATATTCTCACCCTCCATAGCGACCGGTATTTTCCTAGTTGTATGCCAGAGGGGACCATTGTGTAAGTCTATTGCATCTTTTGCATTTAAAAACTATTAGTTTGTTACGTCTGTTTGCTATCTCTGCGAGCAGCCGAGATATTCTGGATTTCTTCATTCTACTGTTGTGAAATAACACCCCTGAACCCTAATTACCTCCGCCAGGAGGTTATGTTTTTGCCGGGGTTTGTCTGTTTGTTTGTTTGTCTGTCTGTTGGTTAGCAAGATAACTCAAAAAGTTTTGGACGGATTTCGATGAAATTTTCAGGCGTTGTTGGAAATGGTACAAGGAAGAACTGATTAAATTTTGGGGATGATCCGGATCACCGTCCAGAAGAAAACCGCCATTACGGAAAATGCCATTTTTGTGAATAACTACTGAACCACTAATCCTATCATTGTCAATCCAATGGCTAGTCATATGTTTTCGTGGTCAAGGAATCTCATAACGCACACACAAACACTGTATGGGTGGAACTGTGGCCGCCATTACAGAAAATGTCATTCTCCTGCATAACTACTGAACCACTAATCCTATCATTGTCAATCCAATTGCTAGTCTTATGTTTTCATGGTCAAGGAATCTGAAAACGTACACACAAACACTGTATGGGGGGGAACTGTGGCGCTTGGCGGAGGTCTGCACTCTCCGAGTGCTTTTCTAGTTTTATTTTATTTATTTACACATTTTTGCAGTGTATGAAAACAAAGAGACAGATATTAGGACAGATTGAGCACAATACTCATAACTCATAACAATATAACTCGTGTAAATAAATTTGGGATCGGGACACCATGTGATGTATGGGGTGGTGTCTGTCTCTTTGACTATTGGTTTTCCATAATATCACATATTTTCTGTAACTCTATCTAGTTACGCTTATCTCTGGACCACAACGCAATCCCTATGCAATGCCTTTCGAAAAAAACAAACCAGTGGACATGAAGCATAAGGCACTCTATTGGTACTTATCCACCTAGGCGTCTGTTGACAGAAGGCCCCCATGCCTCCTCCACATTGGGATCCATCAAGAACGTGAAATGGGGGTAAAGGGCTGTCCAGAGTCCCTCTGAGGGGAAAACATAGTATGAGTCCCCATGGCCCCTGAGGTCCTCTGCCACTGGTCTTTTAATTATTCCTGCTGTCAGAACATACACCCACGGTGAGGCTGCTTTTAGCTATTATGGCCCACATCTATGGAACAGCCTGCCGGAAAGCATCAGGGCTGCCGAGAGTGTTCATGTTTTTCAGAACAGACCCAAGACCTACTATTTTAACTTGGCTTTTGATTAGTTTCCTATTCTAATTTTCTTAATTTCTGATTTTAAACTTATTTTATGTTGATCTTGTTATAATTATTCACTTTGTTATTATATACTATTACATTTTAAACTTTGAGTTTAAATGGGGGTGTGTGTTTATGATTATCCTTTTTTTAACAACATATGTATTTTATTATTATCCATTGATGATTTTATTTATCTTATTATCATGTTCTAACTCCAGTGTTTCCTCATGGGAAGCCCTCCCACGGGGAGTTGCCTGGTTTTGGCTGCAGGGCAGTGGCCTGTGACTGCCCTGGCCCACCCAATGCCTGGTCTTGGGTGGTGGCAGAGGTGGTGTCCCTGTGGCTGCGGACTTGGCGCTTCCCTTGTGTTGATAGCTCCCTAAGATGGTGCTTCTACACCTGGATCCTCGGTGCTCGGCCATGTCTCACATTGATGAGTGTGTGCGTGTGTCTGTCTGTCTGATTGTACGAGGTTGGGGTGGGTGAGGGGGTCGGGTGGGAAGGGGCGTAATTGTGTTTTTAATTTGTAAAGCACTTCGTGCTACAATTTTTTTGTATGGAAAGTGCTATATAAATCAAGTTTTGCTTGATTGATTATTATTATTATTATTATTATTATTAATTTATTAAAATATCAGAGACTAAAACTGTGTGATCACTGTTAAAAGTAGGAGATGGATATTTTTCAGATTTAAACAATTTATGAATGGGATCCCAGTTCCAGGGGATCCTGGGTTCGATCCCAGCCCCCGACCAACAGTGATCTGTGTGGAGTTTGCATGTTCTCCCCGTGTCTGCGTGGGTTTACTCTGGGATTTCTCCGGTTTCCTCCCACATGCCAAAAACATGCAAGCTAGGTTAATTGGCATCAAACTGGGGATTCTAAATTGTCCTTAGGTATGACTGTGAGAGTGAATGGTTGTCTGTCTCTCTGTGTTGGCCCTGCAATGGACTGGCGATCTGTCCAGGGTGTACCCTGCCTCTCGCTCAAAGATTCTGGGATAGGCTCCAGCCCCCTCGCGACCTGAAAAAGGATTAAGTGGAAGAAGATGGATAGAAGAAAACAATCTGTAATATATTTGCAATACTTTTATTTCATGAATGAAGCTATACATAAAACTTGACAGTTTTTTTTCACATTGAATTAGTAGGAATTCATTAATGCCACATAATATTCAGAGCTACAGTCATGTGAAAAAATTAGGACACCTCATTAAATACTCAGTTCTTTATTAAGAAATGTTTACATATCTATGTCTAACCTTGTTTTTGTTTTTATTTACATTTTTTAACATTTATTTTAGTCATTTTAAGTGGGAATGAACGTGGGGGTGTCCTAATTTATTCCTCAATATTTGTTTAGAATTACATTTTACAGAAAATCTGAAAAAAGTCTTTAATTCATTTTTAATTGCTTAGTTGTATTATATGAATCTCCCAGTATTTTTAACACTGATATAAGTGACTTTTGCATCTCGGCTCAAGCAAAGCATCATGGGAACGTGGCTACCAAACATGCTCTATTGATACATTTAATTTATGGAAAGTTCCTGATCTACGAGCATATTGTATGCGTAAGGGTCTTCCCGGTTGTACCTGCAAACGCAAGGATGAACTAGTTGCGCTTGCATTCGTGGCCGCATTGCTGAAATCGGCCAAAATGCCCCCCCGTATGTACGTATGCTGATATAGCAGATTTTTTGCTGTCAAAGGACCAAGCACCCTTACTTACGAGACTCCGAAATGACTACAAAGAAGGTAAGCGAGTGGTTTGACAGCTCAACTTTGGTTTTGTCATTTTGAATAAATTTCACTACAAGGCATAGCCTGCTTACTTAGATCTATAGGTCGATACTACTATAGTTTAAGTACCACACGTTTTCAATGATTTGCAATTTTATTTTATACCAGCCTACTTATCAATGGCCTTAATTACATGTGTGTGTAGATCAAGCTTCACTACCAATATACAAAGAACTATATTCTAGATCCAGACCTGCCTGTCCCTACCTACTACTTCAGGGTTTAGACTCGTGTCAATTAGGCTAGAACTTGAACAATACACAACACTATTTAATTATGTTATAATATAGACTTATTGCTTTAATCCAACAATTACGTCTGTCCGGATCCTTCAGCTCCGTGGTGAATGTACAGTATATAACGTGAATGCCGGCAGACATGTACACACGCTGGTCCCGAAGTTACACGCATGTATGCTGCAAGTTTGCTTTTTCCACCACTCTAGATGATACATGCCATTCCCATACTTCACTACGGCACAATGTGCACCTGGCATAATGGAGATTTAAAGCTTAAAGAAGACTTTAAGCAGCAATTGTTCAGGTGTGACAGTACTGTTTGTATACAAAAGCAAGCCAGCTACCAGAATGTTTGGTAGTCGTGAACTCTGAACTCACATAGTCCACACATGCGCACTGGTAATGTGAAAGTCGCTTATTAAATAGCCATATGTCCAAATATGTAAAAAAAAACAAAAAACAGGCTTCTAAAAGGTGTCCTAATTTTTTCACATGACTATATGAATATTTTAAAAGAAAAAAAAAACTTGATAAGCAGCATAATCTTTATTTTAAAGGTCAAGCTCCTCTCCAAGGCCCTATAGAGTCAAATATTTTGAAAAGTAGTGATGTTGGGAAGATATCTAAGGGGCTTGAAGAGGGCTTCATAGAGGCCAGAAGACCATTTGCATCCAGTAGCGTGACTGGAGTGAATGAGGACCACGTGTTAGAGGGGGCCTGATTCAGGCTAAGGTCCTCAGCAGATGGTGTAGTGCTTGCTCTAATATCGTTCACCTTATTCACCATAAAATTAGCAAAGTCGTCACATTCAGCATTAGAATAAGCAGGAACCATGGCTAAATCAGGTGAGACAATGGAATTAATGGTGTCAAACAAAAACTTGGGATTTCCCTTGTTTAAGGATATAAGCTGAGCAAAGTAGTTTGTTCTTGAATCCTTCATCATATCATTTAGTGAGGTTATGAGGTCTTTGAGGTGGATGAGATGAGATGAGATTCAACTTTATTGTCATTACACATGTATGAACACAAGGTAACGAAACACAGTAATTTGACTTGGCATTTGGGCACGCTCTGCAGAGCGCATCCAAGGCCGGGGCAGCCACTAGGCGCCAGTCATAGTGGGGATAAAGAAAGAAAGGGGGGGGGGGGGTATGGGATGACACGGTAGGCGAGAGAAAAAAACATGTTTATCAGAATAGCGTTCAGTGAGTGAGCGGGATTATGATTACAAGAAAAAAAAAAAACCTCAATGCACATTTAGCAGACAACAATACACATGCAATGAGAGAACAGTGTTTGTAAAATATATATCAGTGATTGTATCAGTGGTGTAATGTTGAATGCAGTAGTGTAGGTGTGTCAATTGCTAGTGAACAGCAGAGGGCGCCTCCTGGCAGTGGATAGATGTTATAGTAATGTGATCTAAGCAGTCCAGAGTCACTCTCTCGCTTGCAGCTGGTAAGTTGTCACATGGTGCACTGTCCCTGAACGTCCATCTGTTGAAACAACAACAACTGTGTCGATGTTTGGGTTAAGCCACTTCTCCAGCGTTATCTTATAGAGGAGGAATGTAAACAAGGGCACCAAAATAAGGTCAAATCTGCACAGTGCACTCAGAGAATAGAATTTCCCTCTCTTCAATTCTGTGTGCTTCAAATTTCATACAGGCTTGAAATCTGGTCGAATTGTTGAAGAAGCAGCTACGCCGGGTCCGCATTTTGATTAGCTCTTCCAGTTAAATTTTCGATACACCAGGAAAACTCCAGAGCCAATCAGCAGAAAATCCTGTGATCTAAGCCAAAACAGGTAGATGTTTTCCATATCTTCAGTCCAATCACAGACACATGAGTTCCAATCCATGGGTCTCTCCGTTGGGTTCCCCCTTGACCCAATCTTCTTTAAAGTGGTGACAATCACAATTATAAGCCGCTTTCCAGATCCATAATTTCCATTTGGATTAAGATTCAGCCAGAAGAAGAGCGACATTGCAAGCTGGGATCAGAAGAGAGGATTAGAAAGGATTAGAAAGGAGAGCGAAGAAATGCGTCTGCTCTCTCTCAGAGCCGGAAGTGAAGAGTCTGTACACCTCAAGCTTGGTGGCCTTCCACAAACATTCCACCTTCCGACAACTTCTCCTAAAAATACAGATCTCTTCATTTAACCAAGGGCATGGTTTCTTAGGAGAAGTATAGCTACATTTAATAGGAGCCACTTTATCAAGTACCAATTGGCACTGTTGGTTAAAGCAATCCACCATAGAATTTACATCCTCACATCCTGCAACAAGATGAGTGTCAATTCAATTCAATTCAATTCAACTTTATTTATATGGCGCCATTTCACAACAACAGTCATCTCATAGCACTATCAACTGTAGGGGGAACCCCCACAGTTGCAGAAAGACCCCAGCAATCAGGCGATCCCCTGTGAGCAAGCACTTGGCGACGGTGGAGAGGAAAAACTCCCTTTTAACAGGAAGAAACCTCCAGCAGAACCAGGCTCAGGGAGGGGCAGTCATCTGCTGCAACTGGCTGGGGGGTGAGGGGATAGAGAAGAAGAAAAGAACAGACATGTAGAGAGCAAACAGCACGATGGGGACTCAATCTGAAAAGCTGAAATAAATCTATCCACAGCCTGCTGGTTAATGATGCGCCTCTGTCTTAATGTTTTACATTCCTGCTGTTCCACATTAACTGACAGATCAAAGAAAACACAGCAATAAACACTGACACAAACATCCTCCACTTTAACATTGTCCAAACTCAGTCCCAGTGAAAAAACAAGGTCCAAGGAGCACCCTTTATTATATGTAGAGCCAGAGACGTGCTGCCTGAAATTGTGAGCCTCTGTAATAGTCAAAAAGTCTGCAGCAGCATTAGAAGATGTATCATTTACATGTATATTACAATCACCTAAAATTAAAACTCTTTCTAGTTTAATAATGGAAGACAAAAAGTCTAAGAATTCCGATAAAAACACACCAGCTGGGCCGGGCGGGCAGTAGATTAAAACACAACAAAAAGGAGTTGAGGCACTTATCTTCGATATTCATTCATTCATCTTCTTCCGCTTAATCCTTTTCGGGTCGCGGGGGTGCTGGAACCTATCCCAGCATCTTTGAGCGAGAGGCAGGGTACACCCTGGACAGATTGCCAGTCCATCGTAGGGCCAACACAGAGAGACAGACAACCATTCACTCTCACAGTTATACCTAACGACAATTTAGAATCCCCACTTTGATGCCAATTAACCTAACTTGCATGTTTTTGCCATGTGGGAGGAAACCGGAGAAATCCTGGAGTAAATCAACGACAAGAAACGCTCAGCGTTGACAGACCGGCATTTGAAGTTGTTGTGGAAAATGACAGCCAGGCCACCTCTGCATCTACTCAGGTGAGGGGTCACAATGAAGGCGCAGTCTGTAGGGCAGATCTCCTTCAGGTGAGCGAATTCATCCTGTCGTTGCCACATTTCAGTCAGAAACAGAAAATCCAGGTTTTCTTTCCCAAGCAAATCGCTCATGAACGATTGAACCATTCTGAACCGTGTGGACCACGCGAAAGCACCCCACCCGCCCAGCACCCGCGTGACCGTTTCTGCAGGCAGAGAGTGTCTGTCTCGTGTTGCTGTCCGAGAGAAGCATGAGATTATTAAGGTACCTTAAATGCGGAAAAAAGTGCAAGAGATAAGCAGTGGAGGCATTTATGGTTGTTTTAACCTGCTGGTAACTGGAACAACAATGAGGAGTCGCTTAGCTAACTGGTCTGGTTAGGCTTCATTGCAGGGAAAGGCAAGAGTGACTAATGACTCGCTGAAGATTTACTTCACCAGCTACTACAAAATTAACTAATAATTTATGTTCATTATTATGTACCTGGCAGGTTACTGTGACCGAAATTCACGAAGTCAATGACTTCAATCCATCAGCAGCCTTCAGACAAACTAAATGTGCCAACATTTGGATTTCAAAATAAGGGAGGTTTTTCCAGCTGTCTGGGTGGTGAGGAGATTTCTAAAAAAACTATAAATACATAGAAATATTATAACAGAAAAAACTGCATATTTGGTCATTTAAGTTAATTTATTTCTTTAAATATAATATTAATAATTATATTTCTTTGAATTCAGAGTTAAAGTTATTGTTCTGTTCTGGCTCTACAAAATTATGGTCAAAAGTTTAAATTGTATGAGGAAAAATTAAAAAAAAAATTGCCACATTCCGTTTCAAATTTATTAAAGAAACAGTAATTTTATAATAATCTGTCTTTGTCCATCAGACAGGCCTCTTCACTGTCCAGTTTTAAAACTCCTCTTAAAACCCATTTTTATTCGCTGGCTTTTGACCCAGTTTGAGACATTGATTTTATTTGTTCTTATTGTCTCTATTGCATGACTACTGTTTTGTTTGTGCTGTTTTGTACTTTAGATATATTTTATTGTTTTTATATTTTATTTATTGTTGATGTATAGCACTTTGTGTCAACTGTCATTGTTTTTTTTTTAAAGAGCTTTATAAATAAAGTTGGATTGGATTAAAAAAGATAAACAATAGCCATAAAATAATCCACAAATTTATAATAGTCTCAAATGTACAAGAAAAGTCAATTTTACAAGAGAAAATTACAAATTTGAGGAAAATGGTTGCAAATTTAGATAAATTTACAAAGAAAGGCAGAAAACTGTAAGAAAATTGTTATAAATTTTGGAGAAAAACCTCAAACCTTCAAGACTGAAGTCATTACTCAAGTTTTTAAGTAGGTGCCCTTTGTACTCTTAACTAGAACTTTTTGGTTGTCCACTTTTAATTACTGTATTAATTTCATAGCACTACTTTTACATGAGTAGAATTTCTGGTTACTATACTCACCTCTGATCATATAATTTAAGGATGCATGAGAAATTACTATTATGGATGTTCTTTTCCCTTTTCTACTCTTCGTCAATGGGAAAAAAAGAAACACCAGAATAAAAATACAAAAAATACACATTTTGGTTATTTATGTAAACCATGACAAAAAAAAATCTTGCAGGATAAAACATGACACGGTATTTTCTAACCTGTTTGTATACCACCATAGACAAAGAAAGAATCTGAATTAGACAAAGCTCAGAGAGGGAAAGATGAGACAGAAGAGAGAAGCCAAGGAGAGGAAAGTGTTCAGGCAGAGGGTCCAGGAGAGTTGCATTTCATCCAACTTTTTCTTCATTGAAATGAGACAGACGCTACAATTCTACTGTGGCGGATGCTGCAGGCATGGGAGACACAGCAGATTTATGCTCTCTTTTTAATCAGTCTCCTTCCCTGTATCACTGAATTGTAGTTTTTGTTGGCTCCAACTGCACAATAACTTCAAAATTTCGGGGGGGTGGGGCTGAAACCGTCAGACATTACAGGCGCGCAGTAATGGCACATTTACTCATTTTTGATACTTTTGTCTATTTCTAGCACTGATGACTCCTGATCCTTCGATAAAAATCTCATAATTCATAATAATAAGAGGGCTGTCAGAGGCGATCAGTTCTGTTAAAGCAGAACTGATCACAGCGGTCATCTGGCCTGTAGAGGAAGGAAGCTGGTCTCATATTTATGATTTTAACATTTTATTTTGCTGCCCTGCATCAGGGTTAAGAAGTTCTGTCCCCCCCCCCCCTTCCTCAATCATTGTACAATGCTGTGTCTGATGTTACATTTTCTTCTGCGCATGTGGGCCACTTCATAGCTGTAGACTGTTCACACTGGAGTCTGATGGGGGTCGCATTTAAGTTGTAATGTGAATGCCCATACAAAAAATTGGATCCCAGCAAAAAATGGGAATTGAGCATCAAGAACTGCAGTGTAACCGTAGCCTTCAGAGAGCACAAATGCTGTGCAGCTAGAGATGTGGTGAATAAGGATAAGAAACAGAAAAATATTGTACAGGCTCCAACTCTTACAGTGGCAACCCCTCAGCCCATTATTGGTCCAATCTCTGCCGAGCCCTTTGTGTTGGCACCCCAACAATGGTATCCCCGCCCACCACAAAGAGGGCGTAGAAAAGGTGTATACAGGGGAGGCATGAGATCAGCATCAGGACCACCAAATGACATGTGTATGAGATGTGGCAAAAGAGGCCATTGGGCTCGTAGTTGTAGAGCTCCAACTGCTGGTAGAGGAAGTGTCTGGACAAACTATACACCCATCTCACCTCCAGCACCCGGGGTGTTGCCAGATCAGCCACAGCAGACACAACTGCCTCAGCAACCACACATGGCTCCCAACCAGAGCATGATGCCTAGTCAACAATGACTAGAAAACTACACAGAAGAGATAGCACTTTCTGATCCAATGCTATCCCTCACAGTGGGAGATAAGACTTACGAAGATATGGTTGACACTGGGGCTCGCTTCTCATCAATATCAACTTCTCTACCCCTATCCACTAATTGTACATCAGTGGTTGGTATCTCTGGGACTCCAAAACGTCTCCCTTTCTCAGTACCACTGAACTGTTCATTGGCTGGACTGGATTTTGTTCATTCTTTCCTCTATTCTCCTGACTGTCAAGTAAACCTTTTGGGAAGAGATGCGTTATTAAAAGTGAGGGCACGGGGCTTTTCAAGATGGCGGCGTAGTGAGAGGTTGGCTTCGCTGAGCACCACCTCATTAACTTTTACGCAATATTTTATCTTCTGTTGTTACCCGTGGGGTACTTATTGAAATACGAGCATTGATGCCTACTTTCTGACTCGTTCCAGCACAATGCTGCCCAGAAATACGAAAAAAGCAGTAAGACTTGCAATGCTGATAACTCGGCTAGCTTGGCTAGCACAGCTAGCATGGCTAGGCAACTTCCACGGCCAACACAGAGCGCTTGGCTGACATAGAGAGCTTGGCTAACACGGAGCTATTTGAACTACCAACAGCTAGCAAAACTACCACCCTTGACCCTGCTCTTCGCCAGGTCATTGAAGAGATTAGGGGGAATATTACAAAAGTCATCAACCACAAAGTTGATTCGCTAGCTGATATGCTTCGGGCTCAGGGCTCAGAGATAAAGGATCTGGCCAAAAGCACCACAGAGGCTGAAGACAGAATTGCAGTGCAGGAAGCAGATATGAAGGACGCTACGGGGCGCATACAGGCAGTGGAGAAACAGGTTGAGGCAATGGCACAACACATTGATGATCTCGAAAACAGAGGTCGGAGGAAGAATATACGTGTCATCGGCCTCCCAGAGGGTGCAGAGGGCACTCATGACCTACGTTTTTTGAAAAGTGGTTGCCTGAGTTTTTGTGCATTGAGACCAAAGAAGGTCGTGTTAAGCTGGAGAGAGCACATCATGCACTCGCTCCATGGCCGGGACCCACCCTGGGGCAGCGCCTTGACCCAGTGGAGGAGATAGGAGAGAGAAGGATGGTGGCTAAGTTGTCATCTCTGCTGGAGTCTGAGTCCAACCCTATGCGGGACATACTGAACGCACTGAGGAGCTCATTTAGCAGTAGGCTACATCATCCTAGGTAGACGACCGAGAGGTTTCGCAGGTCCTTCCGACCTACGTACAGCTGCCAGACTTTATAACCTAAGCAGGGCTGCGTGCAGAGATAGCAACAAAAGTGACGACCTAATAGTACTGAATGCAAAAGACGCAACAGACTTACACAAATGGTCCCCTCCAGTATACAACTAGGACAATATCAATCGCTACGGAGGATGACAGTATGTATGAGTACATATTCATACCATGTGGGGTAACTAAATAGACGGCTATGCTGTTTATTCCATCTAGCTACAATGCTCCGTACTGTGTATATATATTTATATATATATGTGTACATATGTATATTCACTGCTCTTATTTTCTTATCTTCTAAATTATTGCTCTGAGTGTTGCTATCCCTGTGCTGTTGCAATCCTGCAATTTCCCCATTGTGGGACTAATAAAGGCTTATCTTATCTTAAGCACGTGGCGGATGGTCTAGTAGTCTCTCTCGATGCAGAAAAAGTGTTTGACTGCATTGAGTGGTCATATTTGCTCTACGCTCTGCAGCAGTTTGGGTTGGGTCCTAATTTTATTACGTGGATTGAAGTCCTTTATAGTCATCCTTTGGCAGCTGTTATCACAAATGGACTTAGGTCTAAATACTTTGAAGTTGGAAGAGGAAACAGACAGGGCTGTCCCCTCTCCCTTCTTTTGTTCACTCTTGCAATTGAACCGCTAGCTGAAGCAATACCAAGTGACGCTACTGTCTTTGGCATTATTACCGAGTTCCGAACTCACAAAATTTCATCATATGCCAATGATGTTTTATTGTTTCTTTCTAACCCAACTGTCTCACTGCATAGTCTCATTTCAGTAATTAATAAGTTTAGTTTATTTTCCGGTTATAGGATTAATTTTTTGAAATCTGAGGCTATGCTTCTGGGAAAACAATGTTACATTCCCGGCTTTCCCTTTAAGTGGTCACCAGCCCCGAGCGTTGGAATTGCCTCTCTATATCATGGTTAGGAAGAATCTCACTTCTTAAAATGAATATTCTTCCTCGTTTGCTTTATCCAATGAGAATGATTCCCATTTTATTTACACATTAACTTATTCAAAAAATAAAGGGCTGGTTTAGCTCCTTTATATGGAGCAAAAAAAGGGCACTCATAAAAATGTCAGCATTACAGCTTCCCGGCCATATGGGGGCGTAGATCTCCCAGATCTCAAAAAATATCAGTTAAGTTCTCTTTTGTTGTATGCACGAGAGTGGGTTTGCAAAAATGCTGCTGCATTATGGCTGGATATAGAAGCATCATTATGTAAATGTTCTCTTAATACTCTGCTCTTTTTAAAAAGTATGAAAACTATAAAGAAATGTTGTAGTAACCCAATATCTATTAACACTGTCAAGGCCTGGAGAGCAGCACGGTGCATTGAGGAGATAGCTGGGATAACCTCCACTTTCACTCCTATTGTCAATAATCCAGAATTTCCTCCTGGACTGCTGGATTCTGGTTTTGGGGAGTGTAATATAAATGTGTTTTTAATGTGTGCCCTGATTTGTTTCTCAGTTGTTTTTATGTTTTAACAATCCAGTTCTCTTCCCATGATGAATTTATCTTAAGGCACACCATGACCTGGACAATATGACCTGTTTCTAGAAACTGTTTTCCTTAGCACAGCAAGTTTCTCACTCCTTAAATCACTGTTGCATGCTTATGAAACAAAGGCGTGACCTTTATTCCTCATGTGTGTGTGTGAAATGTAGCAGGTGTTCAGTTCACAGTATGTTTTGGGAACCGGGCAGAGTTGAATTGCCTGGGAGCAGGAATTGGCCCTTCCTGCTCCCCACGCAATTCTATGATGGGAGGGGGGCTTGCTCGGAGCAGAGGTGGCCACTCTGTTCTGTACCTAGCCTTCCTTTAAAAACAGGGGCTTTTCCTTAATACGGGGAGTCTGCCGTGAGTTTTGCGCAGAACGTCCGGCTAAGGGAAAAAAAAAATCACGCTCTTCCTGGCTGTGGGCTCCCGGTCATCTGTATCAAACGGTAAGAGCTTGTGAAATGACATGAAATGCATTGATCCTTGTGTGAAGGAAATGTGTGACATGCAATGATTTCTCTTTTGTGTATGGAGATATGGTCTGTGGGGAATAAAGAGATACAGCTTATTCTAGCAGCCATGTCTCAGTGTGAATCACTTGTCTCAGTGTGAATCACTTTCTTTCATATGCGCCGACTCCTCACGAACCTGTCTAAATATTTTCATAAAACATTTTGGCGTCACGAACAGGGTCCGGAAGGAAAATTAACAGAGGTTAAAGAGGAGCTGTGCATAGGAAAGTCATGTTTAAGAAAAAAATTAAACAGAGTGTAGCTGGGGGCTCTCCCAGCTATTGTGCTGGTGATTGTGTTGGTAATTGTGCTGTTATCCCAGGCCGGAATGGTTTATGGGGACAAGTTGGTGTATGTTTAGCGGATTATGGCGGAAGATCAGAGCCATGGGCGGATTTGGTAGGGGACGGGTCCCCTTCGGTGGTGTCTGCGTGTCTACGGGGTATCGAGGCTGCCCCGAAAGCTCCGCTGAGTGGAATTCAGCGGTGGATGTGGTGTTGTGTAGGCGGCTGTTCTCTCCCTCCCATCAGCAAGGGGAGGGGCGAACAGCGCTCTCTGTCTTTCTCTGTTCCTCGCTCTCCCAGAGGGGGCGGGTGAGGGATAGTGTTTTCTCTCTCTCTCTCTCTCTCTCTCTCTCTCTCTCTCGCTCTCCCAAAGGGGGCGGGCGCGGGAAGTTCTCTCTCCCTCTCTCTCTCCTTTTGCCTCAGGGGCGGGGGAGAGGCAGAGTTGGCCTTTAGAAAAAAACAGAAGTGTGAATTTTTGCTCAGCTCAAGTGAAGAATGCAAGAGGCGGGGGTGCCTGCCTCACAAGGCTTGGGAGATGCTGGGTTGCATAAAGGAAATATAAAAACAATAGGATTCAACAGTGACTCAAATGCGCTAAATTTAAACAAAGAGGACAGTTTGACCCAGTTTTTAATGGATTTGGATTGCAAAGCAGTCACTGTGGGGAAGGTACATATGGAACCTTTTCCCATTCCATTGGCAAATAAGGTGGTGAACATGAAGCAGTATCGAGTCCCTGGAGGACATGATGAGATTACTGCTACCATAAAAGATTATGTGGAGGCTGGAGTGTTGAGAACATGTACCACCGCGTGGAACAACCCCATTTGGCCAGTCCGAAAGTCTGACGGCTCCTGGCGAATGACGGTTGATTATCGGGAACTAAACAAACACACTTCTCCATTGACAGCGGCAGTACCTGATTCTCCCACCATAATTGACCGGGTGCAGCATCATCCGGGAATATGGTATGGGGTGATTGATCTGGCTAATGCCTTCTTTACGATTCCAATCCCAGAAGATAGGCAGGAGCAGTTTGCGTTTACTTGGGAGGGACGACAGTATACGTTTACCAGACTCCCACAGGGCTATCTCCATAGTCCTACTATCTGTCACCGGACGGTGGCAGAGAATCTGGACGGGCTAACAACGCCCCCTGGGGTGTTGATATCCCATTATATTGATGACATCATGGTACAAGGGACCTCTGAAAAAGAAGTCCAGCAGATACTGGATCGGCTGATCCAGCACATGAAAAGTCACGGTTGGGAGATTAATCCAGCAAAGGTGCAGGGACCCTCCCAGAGGGTGAAATTTCTGGGAATCTGCTGGAATAAGGGAGAAAGAGAAATCACAGACAAAGCCCGAGAAAAGATAATGGCTTTTGCCACCCCGCACACCAAAAAGGATGTGCAGCGGTTTATTGGGCTGTTTGGATATTGGAGGAGTCACATTCCTCATTTGGGGCAAATTTTGCAGCCTTTATATCAAGTGACAAGGAAAAAAGAGCAGTTTGAATGGACAGAAAAACAGCAAGTGGCTTTTGACATGGCCAGAGAGGCCATACAGCAAGCTCTATCATTAGGAAAAATGCAATCTGGTCCGGTTGAGTTGCAGGTGTCGGCCCGGAATGATTATGCAAATTGGAGCTTATGGCAAAAACAAGGCAAACAACGGAAACCTTTAGGTTTCTGGTCAAGGAAGCTGCCAAGTGCAGGAATTCGTTACACGCCCTTTGAAAAACAATTATTGGCGTGTTATTGGAGCTTGGTGGAAACAGAGGCATTAACTGCAGGGCATGAGGTGCTCATGAGGCCATTGATACCTATTCTGACGTGGGTAATGAGTGACCCCACCACACATCGGATAGGTACCGCCCAGGAGAGTAGCATCATTAAGTGGAAATGGTACGTGTCTGAAAGAGTAAAATCTGGACAAAAAGGAGTTTCGGTCTTGCATGAACAAGTTGCTGATGTCCCAGAGGCAGATGAGTCTTGTTTTGAAGTTGAGCAGCTGCAGGAATCTCCTGTGTTAACAGGGCCCCGCTATGATGAACTCACAGATGAGCAAAAGAGCAGGGCGTGGTTTGTAGATGGCTCTTCTCAGTGGGTAGCGGGAAAACGAAGGTGAAAAGCCGGGGCTTTCAACCCTCATCTGGGGCAAATTTTGGAAGAAATGGGTGAGGGGAAAAAGCAGCCAATGGGCCGAGTTGAAGGCCGTGCACATGGTGATACAACATGCGGGTGTGTCAGGAGCGTATATTTACTCTGACTCCTGGTCAGTGGTTAATGGGTTAACCACATGGATGCCTACATGGCAGTCCAATCAATGGCGGATTCAAAAGAAAGAGGTGTGGGGTAAAGAGTTGCGGGAGGAAATCTGGCAAAAGGTCCAAAGGGTCACTATCCATGTCACCCATGTTGATGCCCATACCCAAAATATGGACTCAGAAGCCCTCCACAACCGTTATATTGATGGAGTGGTCAGAGCAATGTCAGTGGAAAGGTAATCCACTGTGGATTTGGCCCGGTGGGCCCATGAAAAGAGTGGACATTGGGGAATTCAAGCTACCACCCAATGGGCCAGGGATAGAGGCATTGATTTAAAAACTGATGATGTAAAGACAGCCATTGAACAGTGTGAGGCCTGTCAGCATCACAGAAGAGGTGTCCCACAACATCTCACTGGACATATACAAAGGGGAAAGAGTCCAGGACAAATCTGGCAAATGGATTTTATTGGTCCTCTTCCAGAGTCACAACGATGTAAATATGTATGCACGGCTGTGGATACATTTTCGGGTGTGGTAGTGGCACACCCAGCCAAAGTGGCTAATCAGAAGGCCACGCTGGCCTGTGTGGAACTAATTGAAAGATTCTATGGGCTACCTGTACAGATTCAAACTGACAATGGGACCCATTTCACCGGAAACCTGGTGAAAGATTGGGCCAAACATAATCATGTGGAATGGATCTATCACGTTCCATATCATCCCCAAGCTGCGGGTTTAATTGAGAGAATGAATGGGTTGTTGAAAGCCACCTTGAAAAAAGGAGGGATAAACAATAGTTTGGAAGGGTGGAAAAAACGCTTACCACAAGCGCCGAAACAGCTAAACAATAGACCCATTGCACCTGGTACAACACCACTGAACCGGATGATCACTGTCAATCTTGAACACTCTGAAGGACAAATTATTGAGATGTGGAAGATTAACCCAGAAGCAACACTACCAGTGCGAGCGACGAAAGGCTCGGCTGGATTAGATTTAAGAGCTATGGAAACCCTCACCTTAGTACCAGGAACACCTACTGTGGTAAAAACAGGGCTAGGGTTGCAATGTCCGAATGGAATGTATGGTCACATATTGCCAAAGTCTGGATTATCCCTAAAAGGTTTAACGACTCTGGCAGGTGTGATTGACAGTGATTATCAAGGGGAATTGGGAGTGGTGTGCTACGTACTGGGATCAGAGCCCATAACCCTGAATAAGGGGGGTGAAGTGGCCCAATTAGTCATTATACCATGCCTAATGACTGACCCTGAAGAGACTGCTAAGCCGGCTGTGATGACGCAAAGGGGCGAAAAAGGCTTTGGTTCCACAGATAAATCTGGGGCCAAAGTATGGGTGAGGCAAGAAAATGGCCCTCCCCGCCCGGCTGAGATCATAGCTCAAGGGACGGATCAGGTGGTGACCATTTTGTATCCAGGAGAGGAAACCTGGATAAATGTACCAGTATCAAAATGTTATCTAAGGGAGAACTAATTCTGTGCTTTCTCTTCTCCTAAGTATGTGCTTGCTTTGCAGGAATGTTCGGGGGGAGACTGGTGATTGGACACCCGCCACGTCATGGGTCTTCTTCAACACCCCCACAAGCACCGAGGACATGGCTATGTCGTCTGCTGGGACATGTGCCGCCCTGCCCTCGTTGTGATCCTGTGGATGAGCATCGCCGGTTGCTGGATCCAGATCCACGCGACACCAGGCCAAGAAATGTTTGAGCTGGACCAATCTATTTCGTTGGAGTGGAGGGAAAGTCGAATCGGTGCCAATCGGAGTCAAGACGGTTTCTATTGTTTATCAAACCAAAAGTGCAAGATACTGAACTTAACCAGCCACTGTCCTATCTACATATGCCCCAAATGTGTCAAAAATCAATATAATGTGCCTGCGGTGGAGAAGGGGTGCATGCTGAACTTAACTGCCAATGTAACCATATGCGTGGCCAAAGCGACTAATGACTTACTGAAATGTGACACTACCTTAAATGGTACAAAGCTATCCATCAATATAACAGGAGATAAAGAAGTGTATTTGGTGAATGGAACAGTCAAAGGGGCGACAAATCCCCTTTGTGTACCCTATTGTAGTGGTCGACAAAAACCCGAAGCATATATCCCCAACGAACCTGGCACCCATACTATCGACCTGTACAACGGTGGCCACACAAACCAGCCATGTCACCGTCAATTGGATGGTAAGGATACCACCCATTCCCAAATGTTCAACCAAGAAGAAGAGAGCATGGTATGACACGTTGCTGGGAGGATTTGGCACAGTTTTGGGAATCTCCAACACCATTAACAACGAGGTAACCAGATCAATGTTGGCAGATACTGGACATCAAACGTCTTTAGGCATTCAACAAGTTGGGTTTTGGATGCCTACGGTGGTGGGGCCTCAAATGGAGGCCGCCAATCTGTTTCAAAAACGTCTGAATCGGGATTTGACCATGTGGAATGCCACAAGTGAATTGATGACGAACATCACTCGTGCTTTCAATTGGACTGTGTGCAACATGCAAGTTTTGGATATCCGCACGCAGTTGGAACGTTTCACTCGCATTGTCACTACCAATCACGCTCGACAATGGCGAGAAGTGTGGAACATCACTGAAGAATGGTGGTTAATTCCGCATCCTGAAAAAACCATCTGCAATAGCACAATGTGTAGCGGGCAATGGACTCAATTAAATGTCACAAAAGCTGTTGACGTGTGCAAATATCATGTGTTACCAGTAATTACTGCCACGGCATTTTGGTTTATTCAATTAAAAGGGGGATGGTTTGATCCAGGGCAAAATAATACATATGATTTATCAGAATGTGATTTGACTGACCAAGGATATGCATGCCTAAGTCGAGAAATATATACTGAACCATGCTTAACCATGACAGAGGCACTATGTGAATGGAGAATAGAAAAACCTCGTGACATGATGTGGCAAATAGGGCCCCATACTCTATGTGTAGCCACCTTAAATTTCCATCCAATGTTGCCTAGGGTACCTTTCACTGGGTGTCTGCATGGTGTTCACATGTGGCAATGGCATAATCGGACATATCGTCTTACCAACTTTTCCAGTGAGGCTCACCTGACCGCCCTGCAATGGCGGGTGCTGAAAGTTCCATGGCAGGTGTCCCTGGATCGATTCAGAGGCGCACTGAATGGATCCACGGAGATACAAAAGCTCATTGGTGATCATATGTCTAATGTGCGTGCTGCAGTGATATCCACTGTGGTGGCCCAAGGAAAGGTATTGCATGCAGCTCATCAGATAGAGCAAGTTTCTGCTCATCACTGGTGGGATATATTCTCAGGCATGTCAGTCACTGCTCGCAAAACACTGGTGCCTCCCCTAGCTATATTAATTGCTGTTCTATCTGTCTTAACAATATGCAATTTCAGTGCTTTCTGCTATATTAGAAGAGTAAAACAAATTCTAAGTAAAAGAATATATAATTCTCTAGCAATATGAAAATCACAGTCATTTTTCGAGATGGAGGGTATGGTACCATATCTTGCAAAGTAGAGGTGAGTGCTGACCCTCCTGGTCACTGGATATGTTATGATTATGCCGTGGGCTTGAGTAATGAATGGATTTACTACAATAGACAATTTACTACGAGAAATGAACTATTGTGGTATGTTGTAACATGCATTTGGGACATCAATTGGGTGGAGTTATCTCACCATAATCATGTCGGCATACCTTATGAGGATGAAAGTATTCCCCAAGAAGACAGTAATTACCCAATGTTCTTCACCAACTGATAGAACAAATAAGGTCAAAGGGTGGAAAATGTGATATAAATATTTTTAATGTGTGCCCTGATTTGTTTTTCAGTTGGGGAAGAAAGCACTTAGTTGGGGAAGAAAGCAATTATCTTGACCAACTGATCACAAATAAGGTCAAAGGGTGGAATGTAATATAAATGTGTTTTTAATGTGTGCCCTGATTTGTTTCTCAGTTGTTTTTATGTTTTAACAATCCAGTTCTCTTCCCATGATGAATTTATCTTAAGGCACACCATGACCTGGACAATATGACCTGTTTCTAGAAACTGTTTTCCTTAGCACAGCAAGTTTCTCACTCCTTAAATCACTGTTGCATGCTTATGAAACAAAGGCGTGACCTTTATTCCTCATGTGTGTGTGTGAAATGTAGCAGGTGTTCAGTTCACAGTATGTTTTGGGAACCGGGCAGAGTTGAATTGCCTGGGAGCAGGAATTGGCCCTTCCTGCTCCCCACGCAATTCTATGATGGGAGGGGGGCTTGCTCGGAGCAGAGGTGGCCACTCTGTTCTGTACCTAGCCTTCCTTTAAAAACAGGGGCTTTTCCTTAATACGGGGAGTCTGCCGTGAGTTTTGCGCAGAACGTCCGGCTAAGGGAAAAAAAAATCACGCTCTTCCTGGCTGTGGGCTCCCGGTCATCTGTATCAAACGGTAAGAGCTTGTGAAATGACATGAAATGCATTGATCCTTGTGTGAAGGAAATGTGTGACATGCAATGATTTCTCTTTTGTGTATGGAGATATGGTCTGTGGGGAATAAAGAGATACAGCTTATTCTAGCAGCCATGTCTCAGTGTGAATCACTTGTTTCAGTGTGAATCACTTTCTTTCATATGCGCCGACTCCTCACAAACCTGTCTAAATATTTTCATAAAACAGGGAGTAGGTTTCTAAGGGTATTTCCACATTTGGTTGTCTTTTTAAGGAAGGAATTCTTATGTCTTTTGATCAGGTGGTTGAGGACTTTAAATTAGATAAAAAATAATCTTTTCCGTTTTTTTCAAATTAGGAATTTTATCAAAAAAGATGCATCATTATTTGTGGATACTGAAATCTCTGATATTGAAAAGTTGTTTTTTAGTTCCAAGGGAATGCTATTTAGTATGTGCTATAAGGTATTGAAAGGTTATTGTAATGTTGATTTTCCTATTTTGGCTCGAACCTGGGGAAGAGAATTGGACAAGGCAGGGACAACCCCTCACAGCACCAGTAAACATCCAGGGAACAGACATTGAGATGGTGACATCCTACAAGTACCTGGGTGTTCATCTGAACAATAAACTAGACTGGTCACACAATACCGACGCACTCTACAAGAAGGGACAGCGCAGGCTGTTCCTACTGAGGAGGCTCAGGTCTTTTGGTGTACAAGGGGTGCTCCTGAAGACATTCTACGACACGGTGGTGGCATCAGCCATCACTTTTGGAGTGGTCTGCTGGGGCAGTGGCATTACAGCAGCCAATAGGAACAAACTGAACAAACTGATCAAGAAAGGGCCGGGACCCACCCTGGGGCAGTGCCTTGACCCAGTGGAGGAGATAGGAGAGAGAAGGATGGTGGCTAAGTTGTCATCTCTGCTGGAGTCAGAGTCCCACCCTATGCAGAACATACTGAACGCACTGAGGAGCTCATTTAGCAGTAGACTACATCATCCTAGGTGCACGACCGAGAGGTTTTGCAGGTCCTTCCTACCTATTGCTGTTAGACTTTATAACCTAAGCAGGGCTGCTCACAGAGATAGCAAAAAACACATGATGACCTAATAGTATTGAATGCAAAAGATGCAACAGACTTACACAAATGGTCCCCTCCAGTATACAACTAGGACAATATCAGTCGCTACGGAGGGTGACAATATGTATGGGTACATATTCATACTGTGTAGGATAACTAAATAGATGGTTATGCTGTTTTATTGCATCTAGCTACAATGCTCCGCACTGTGTATATATATTTATGTATTTACAGTATGTGTACATATGTATATCCACTGCTCTTATTTTCTTAATCTTCTAAATTATTGCTCTGAGTGTTGCTGTGCCTGTGCTGTTGCAATCCTGCAATTTCCCCATTGTGGGACTAATAAAGGCTTATCTTATCTTAAAAAAAAATTACTATTTGTAACCGTACCTGGGCTTTACAACTCAAAATATTACATCGAGCCCATCTAGCCCCAAATAGAGTGCCTAAATTTAAATCAGGTTCCGCTTCTCTGTGTCCTACAGTGGGGTAAAGAAGTATTTAGTCAGCCACCAATTGTGCAAGTTCTCCCACTTAAAAGATGAGAGAGGTCTCCAATTTTCATCATAGGTTTTTTTTTTTTTTTTTTTTACTTATTTGTACCCGTAGGTAGATTCGGTTTGCAGTCTGGTGACAAGCCACCGGCTGCCGGTCGCTGCGTGCGCGAGCGCCCTAAACCTACATGTTTTTGGTATGCGGGAGGAAACCGGAGAAATCCCGGAGTAAACCCACGCAACACGGGGAGAACATGCAAACTCCACACAGCTCACTGTTGGTCGGGGGCTGGGATCAAACCCACAATCTCATGATCCCCCGGCCGAGGGTAAACTGTGCTGCCACAGTGCTAAACCACTGCGCCACCGTGCAGCAAGTCTTTTCGTTTCTCATAGTTGAGGTATACCTCAACTATGAGAAACAAAATGAGAAAAAAAAATCCAGAAAATCACATTGAAGGATTTTTAATG
The DNA here is from genome assembly GCA_020510985.1 of Pholidichthys leucotaenia. Classification (NCBI taxonomy): domain Eukaryota; kingdom Metazoa; phylum Chordata; class Actinopteri; order Cichliformes; family Pholidichthyidae; genus Pholidichthys; species Pholidichthys leucotaenia. The sequence continues at coordinate 71,139,773 of CM035843.1, forward strand.
AATTAATTGGTAAATTCCTCGGTAAAATAAGTATTTGGTCAATAACAAAAGTTCATCTCTGTGGGGAGCGTGAAATAAAGAGGCTGAATTATTTCTCAATTCAGGTTTAATGCAGATTTCACATCCCCAGCTTTCTCTCAAGAACAGAAGAGAGTGAGCTGCATCAGAACCCCCACATTTATACATGACACATCAAAGGCAGAATCACACATTGCTGTCAAACCCCCTATTGACAATAATTCCCCCCCCCCCCCCCCCCCCGAGTCCCTTAGTCCTCCGCCTGGCTCCAGGAGGTCAGGAAGTCCTTTCAGCGTCTTATCACGGCACCTCAGTCCTCCTGCCGTTATCCACAGGCGGTCCAGACGTATTGTCCCATCCAAGACATGAGGTCAATCAACACATGCAATCCTAAGCATCTCACCTTGTGCTTATACATATGTAGGAAAAAATATATGAGCCACAATCTCAATACTTTGTTAGATACCCTTTGTTGGCAATGACAGAGGTCAAATGTTTTCTGTAAGTTTTCACAAGGTTTTCACACACTGTTGCTGGTATTTTGGCCCATTCCTCCATGCAGATCTCCTCTAGAGCAGTGATGTTTTGGGGCTGTCGCTGGGCAACACAGACTTTCAACTCCCTCCAAAGATTTTCTATGGGGTTGAGATCTGGAGACTGGCTAGGCCACTCCAGGACCTTCAAATGCTTCTTACGAAGCCACTCCTTCGTTGCCCGGGCGGTGTGTTTGGGATCATTGTCATGCTAAAAGACCCAGCCACGTTTCATCTTCAATGCCCTTGCTGGTGGAAGGAGGTTTTCACTCAAAATCTCACAATACATGGCCCCATTCATTCTTTCCTTTACACGCATCAGTCGTCCTGGTCCCTTTGCAGAAAAACAGCCCCAAAGTATGATGTTTCCACCCCCATGCTTCACAGTAGGTATGGTGTTCTTTCTCCTCCAAACACGACAAGTTGAGTTTTTACCAAAAAGTTCTATTTTGGTTTCATCTGACCATATGACATTCTCCCAATCCTCTTCTGGATCATCCAAATGCTCTCAAGCAAACTTCAGACGGTCCTGGACATGTTCTGGCTTAAGCAGGGGGACACGTCTGGCACTGCAGGATTTGAGTCCCTGGTGGTGTAGTGTGTTTCTGATGTAGCCTTTGTTACTTTGGTCCCAGCTCTCTGCAGGTCATTCACTAGGTCCCCCTGTGTGGTTCTGGGATTTTTGCTCACCGTTCTCGTGATAATTTTGACCCCACGGGGTGAGATCTTGCATGGAGCCCCAGATCGAGGGAGATTATCAGTGGTCTTGTATGTCTTCCATTTTCTAATAATTGCTCCCACAGTTGATTTCTTCACACCAAGCTGCTTACCTATTGTGGTGCAAGTCTACAATTTGGTTTCTGGTGTCCTTTGACAGCTCTTTGGTCTTGGCCATAGTGGAGTTTGGAGTCTGACTGTTTGAGGTTGTGGACAGGTGTCTTTTATACTGATAACGAGTTCAAACAGGTGCCATTAATACAGGTAACGAGTGGAGGACAGAGGAGCCTCTTAAAGAAGAAGTTACAGGTCTGTGAGAGCCAGAAATCTTGCTTGTTTGTAGGTGACCAAATACTTATTTTACTGAGGAATTTACCAATTAATTCATTAAAAATCCTTCAATGTGATTTTCTGGATTTTTATTTTATTTATTTTTTTTGTCTCTCATAGTTGAGGTATACCTATGATGAAAATTGGAGACCTCTCTCATCTTTTAAGTGGGAGAACTTGCACAATTGGTGGCTGACTAAATATTTTTTTGCCCCACTGTATATGTAGAATTCATGATGGCAGCCTTACTCACTGTTTAAAGTTATGAGTCAAGATTCAGGGATATTAGGAGTCCATTCTTCTTGAAATTAAGAAAATTCTGAAAATTAACCTTGATCTTGATCCACTGTTTCTTCTCCTTGGTTTACGAAGTAAACAAATTGGAAAGATTGTAATTATAACATTCGAACCTACTGTGGTCGGAAAAATATTTTGTTGCAATGGATTTCACATGAAGTCCCTACAGTTTCTGGATGGAGGAGGCTAATATTGGAGCACATTCCACTTGACTTTTTGACCTGCCTTGTACATTCTAAAACTGATGTATTTAGCTGTATATGGAAACCGTTTCTAGACTATATTGAAGGAAATTTGTCCACTATTTTGTTCGGAGCTTGTTTTTTTGCTCTTAAAATGTATTTTTTTTGTGCTGATTATGTTGCCTGCCTTTTTTTTTTTTTTTTTTTTTTTTTTTTTTGGCTGAGCAATTTGTGTGTGTGTGTGAGTGTGTTTATCTTGTGCTGTTTTTGCTTTGGAAAAATTAAAATTAATAAATATATTTTTTTTAAAAAGTGAGGGCACACATTTATTTTGCTTCCACTGAAACTGTTGTGTATCTGCCAGATGGGACAATGCTGCGGTGCACATCAGATCTGTCAACTTCCCTAAATGCTCCACAGTTGCAAATATAGGAAGTAGACAAAGAGGAAGATCATACCACTCTTGCAGCTGTGTGGTGGCTGCAGCTGAATGATGTAAGCCCTGATAAAAATCAACTGGTTGACAGCTATATCACATGGGTTCCATGGACTGACTCTGTCCGACCTTATGACCCCCCACATGATCCTCTTCACTGCACAATGAACTAGTCACATGATGACTGACTGGGTCGTCACAAAATGTAGGGACCTACAGTATTCACCATCTGCTGATTGCTATCACATCTCATGCAATGTCTTAATTCAGGTTACCCCACTAACACCGCAATTAGACAGAACACATGGCAGAGAAAATACTGATCACCCAGATTCTAGTGCACTGTTGGGCGCTCTGCCCCCCACCCTGTGGTCAGATGGCTCGGCAGATGTTGGTCTGATTATCTGTCCACCAGTTAAAATCTCCATCCATCCATCTTCTACCGCTTTTCCGGAGGTCCGGGTCGCGGAGGCAGCAGTTCAAGCAGAGAAGCCCAGACTTCCCTCTCTACCGCCACCTGCTCCAGCTCTTCAGAGAGGATACCAAGGCGTTCCCAGACCAGCTGGGAGACATAGTCTCTCCACAGAGTCCTGGGTCTGCCCCGGGGTCTCCTCCCAGTGGGACGTGCCCGAAACACCTCAAGTGGGAGGCATCCAGGAGGCATCCTAATCAGATGCCCATACCACCTCAACTGACTCCTTTCCTATCAGAGGCAAATTGCCCCGGACAACATAGCTCCTGGGATCACTGGGGCACACAAACCCCCCCACCAAGATAAGGTGACAATCCATGAGGGGGCAGTTAAAATATCACTGAAAGCAAATTCTCAACCAGTATGGAGAGCACAGCATCCTCTCACAAAGGAGAAGGAGCTAAGAATAGCAGGAACAATACAGGGTCTTCCCAAAGCAGGGGTTCTAGTGTCAACACAGTCCTCATGGACCACACCAATTCTTCCTGTAGAGAAGCCAGGCGAAACAGACTACAGGATGGTCCGTGACGAACAATACAGTTCAAATCCTTATCTGCTCCTGTCCCCGGCACATTGTTGCTGCAGTATGTTGGTGATGTGCTATTAGCAGGCCCCACTGCTGCCTCTGTGCTTTCAGCTACGGAGATCCTTTTGAAACATCTTCACCAGAAAGGCTACAAACAAAGCCGTAAAAAGATACAGTGTTGTCGCCCCAGAGTTCACCATTTGGGCAGACTGATTACTTTATGCGATTCCACAGTGTCTCCATCAAAAAGGTCATCAATTCTCTCACACTCCAAACCACGAACTGTGAGGGAAATTATGTCATTTTTGGGTCTTACCGATTACAGCAGGAATTTTGTTCCAAATTACACTGCACTAATCCAACCCCTACGTGATCTTCTTAAAGACGCAGGGCATAAAAATCTTACATCGCCATTGCAATGGACTACCTCAGCTGAGGGTGCATTCATTGAACTAAAACAACTGCTGTCACATGCGTATTCACTCAAACCACCTGATTATACTTCCCCATTTCATTTGGATGTTTCTGAACAGCACACAATTATAAATGCTGTGCTGTATCAGAAGGGGGAAGGTACAGGGTCAAGGTCAGTTCTAATGTACTACAGTTCAACATTAGATAACATAGAAAAAGGACATCCACCATGCACATGCCATGTTGCCGCGATAGCTAAAGCTTTGGAGAAAACTTCTCACATTACCATGCAACACACTGTGATTGTGCACACAATGCACGGAGTAGCTTCATATCTACAAAGTGTGTTGTTCACACTTTCAGCCAAAAGAACACAGAGGTTGATAAGAATACTACAAGCACCAAATGTCATTTACACAAGTGAAGGCACAAACATGGCAGAGGACATGCTCACAGGTGAACCCCATGACTGTTGTGCAATTGTGGAAACAGATATGAAAGCTGTGCCAAACCTCCAATCAAATGAAATTAAACATCCAAATTTGAATGTTTTTTTGTGATGGATGTTGTTACAGGAAAACAGATGGATCTTTGAGTGCTTCATATGCAGTTGTAAAATATGATGAAGAAACAGGTGCTTTTCAAACTGTAGAGGCAGGAATGGTAGACCAGCCTGCCTCTGCTCAAAAAACTGAAATTGTAGCTCTCACTAAAGCATGTCAATGTGCAAAACAACAAGAGGCAAACATATACACTGGTTCAGCTTATGCTCACAAGGCTGCACATGTTGATTTGCCACATTGGAAAAGAAAAGGATTCCTCACTTCAACTAACACACCAATCAGACACCGAGCTGAAATGGTTGAGCTGTTGGAGGCCATGGGTCAACCGAAGAGGGTGGCAACTTTGAAGTGCAAGGGACATCAAAGACGGAATGCTATTGTAGCCAAAGGGAACAAAGCTGCTGATCTGTCTGCTAAGCAAGCAGGTGGTTATGTTACTCAAGCAAATATAATGGTATGGAAAGAAGATCAGGAGCACATGAAACTAGGCACAGGAAATTAAGTGGTTACAGGAGAGAGCAAGTTCTGAAGAAACGAGTAGGTGGATAGAGAAAGGAGCAAGGAAGGATGAAGAAGGTTTGTGGAGATCAGTTGATGGAAGGTTAGTAGCCCCAGCTAAGGTGTTGTTGTGTAGAGAAGCACACCTGAGAGGCCATGTCTCAAAAACAAAAATCTAAAAATACTGTGATTGATTTTACAGTCATGGGCACAGAAAACAGATGCAGAGGCTACAGATATTTGTTGGTATGTGTGGACACATTTTCAAGATGGGTTGAGGCTAAAGCATGTATGACAGAAAGTACAAAGGAAGTGATTAAAAGGATGACTGAGGAAGTGACTCCTAGCCATGGGTTTCAAAGAATGATCAGATCAGACATTTTGTAAATAAACATTTGAACGAAGTTGAATGTGGCTTAGGCTTAAGACATGAGTTTGGTTCTGTGGTACATACAGCCTCCCAAGGGCTAGTTAAAAGAATGCTAGCCAAACAATGCATGGGGACAGGCATGATATAGGTTGATGCACTTCCATTAGCACTGATGGCACTGCATCTACCCCCAATATCTGCATCTACCCTCCCGGCGCCACACGAGTAGGCTGCCCTTTGCAACAGCGGCTCGATTCAGAGTCTTTTTTCCCTCCCTCTCTCTTTTTGATCCGTCTTTTTTCACTCCACTTATATCACAGACACACAGATCGTCCCAAATGTCTCCTGAGCCGGTGGATGGAGCCACTGTTTATAGCAGGATACGATACAGCAGGGAGGAGCTGCTAGCATTCAACCGCCACCCGGTCCCATTGGAAAAACTCGATATACTGAGAGAACTGAGGCGGAAACGCCGCAGCTGCCGGGCTGGAGTAAGGCGGAGGACAAAAAATATAAGGTACAGACCCTCGCTTCCATCTATTGTCATGGGAAATGTACGGTCGACACTGGGAAAGTTAGATGAGCTAGCGGCTATCTCCCGTTACGATAGCACATACCGGGAGTGCTCTCTCCTTTTGTTTACTGAGACGTGGCTATCTGAACTAGCAGCAGATGCTAACATTGAGCTGGAGGGTTTTCACATGATACGGGCTGAACGAACACCAGACAGTGGCAAAGCAAGGGGCGGTGGAGTGATAATGTATGTTAATAACAACTGGTGCAGACCGGGACATATCATTGTTAAACAACGACACTGCAGCAAAGACATTGAGTTGCTAGCTGTTAGCATGAGGCCTACATATCTCCCAAGAGAACACTCACACGTGATCTGCATTGTTGTTTATGCAAATCCGACGGCGAACGCTGGAACAGCGCGTGACGTCATCCATTCAGTAACCAGCAGGCTGCAGACTGAACACCCAGATGCTCTTCTCCTCATCTCAGGCAATTTCAACCATGTTTCACTATCTCCCATTCTACCCACGTTCACCCAGTATGTCACATGCCACACTAGAGACAATAAAACACTGGACTTATTCTACGCAAACACTAAGGAGGCGTACACCTCATCACAACTCCCCCCACTCCACAACTTGGTTCATCTCCGGCCGGTGTACAAACCCCTAGTGCACAGACAACCTCCGGCCATGCACACTGTGGAGTTATGGTCTGAGGAGACAATGGACACTCTAAAGGGCTGTTTTGAAGCCACCGCCTGGAAGCAGCTCTGCGATCCACATGGTGAGGACATCGATGGCCTCATTCACACCTTCACGGACTACCTCAGCTTCTGTGTGGACAAATCCGTTCCCACCAAGACCATACGGCGTCACTCAAACAACAAACCCTGGCTCAACCCTGAGATAAAAACACTTCTGAGAGAGAAGAAGAGGATCTTCAGGTCGGGGAATAGGGAGATGCTGAAGTCCGTACAGAGGGAGCTGAGGAGAAAGATCAGAGTAGGCAAGGACAGCTTCAGGAAGAAGATGGAGGACAAGCTGCAACAGAGCGACATCAGCGGGGTCTGGAGAAACCTCAAAACCATCTCTGGGCTCCAGAATACCTCCCCCCAGGCCACGGGGGGCAGGGAGTGGGCGAACAACCTGAATCTGTTTTTCAATAGGTTTGACCAACCGCCCTCCCCCCTGTCTGCACAACAACCACTGCTGCCTCTAAAGAAATCAAGTCCTGCTGCCCACTCCCCACTCCACCAACACCCCCCCACTCCCAACACACAGCCCCCCATCCTGACCCTGACCAGGACCCAGGTGAGGACGGAGCTGAGGAAGATCAAGGCAAGGAAGGCGTCGGGACCGGACGGCATCAGCGCAAAGCTCCTCAAGTCCTGTGCAGACCAGCTGTGTGGGATTGTGACGTATATCTTCAACCTGAGCCTGAAACTGGGGAGGGTACCACAGCTGTGGAAAACATCTTGTGTGGTACCTGTACCAAAAACTTCCCACCCCAAAGACCTGAACAGCTACAGACCGGTGGCCTTGACGTCCCACTTGATGAAGACCCTGGAGAGACTGCTCCTTGCTCACCTCCGCCCCCTGGTGGAACCAGCGATGGATCCACTCCAGTTCGCCTACCAGCATGGCATTGGGGTGGAGGATGCGGTGATCTTCCTCCTTCACCGTTCTCTGTCCCACCTAGAGAAGCCCGGGAATATGGTGAGGATCATGTTTTTTGACTTCTCCAGTGCTTTCAACACCATCCAACCAATGATCCTGAAGGACAAGCTGCTGCGCGCAGGGGTGGACCAGCACCTGTCATCATGGATCCTGGACTACCTCACGAACCAGCCTCAGTTTGTGAGAACCCGGGACTGTGTGTCCGACACAATCATCAGTAGCACGGGGGCCCCCCAGGGAACGGTGCTGGCTCCCTTCCTGTTCACTCTTTATACTGCAGACTTCTCACACAACACAAAACACTGCCATCTACAGAAGTTCTCTGATGACTCTGCGATCGTTGGCCTCATCTCCAATGGAGATGAAGCTGAGTACAGAGGGCTTATCCAGGACTTCGTGGACTGGTGCCATCGGAACTGCCTCCAGATCAACGCGAGGAAAACTAAGGAGCTGGTGGTGGACTGTCGCAGGCAAGGACAACCCCTCACAGCACCAGTAAATATACAGGGAACAGACATCGAGATGGTGACAGCCTATAAGTACCTGGGTGCTCATCTGAACAATCAACTAGACTGGTCACACAATACTGACGCACTCTACAAGAAGGGACAGCGCAGGCTGTTCCTGCTGAGGAGACTCAGGTCTTTTGGTGTACAAGGCGCGCTGCTGAAGACATTCTATGACACGGTGGTGGCATCAGCCATCACTTTTGGAGTGGTCTGCTGGGGCAGTGGCATTACTGCAGCCGACAGGAAGAGACTGAACAAACTGATCAAGAAAGCTAGCTCTCTCCTGGGGCAGCGCCTTGATCCGGTGGAGGAGATAAGAGAGAGAAGGACGGTGGCTAAACTGTCATCTCTGCTGGAGTCCGAGTTCCACCCTATGCAGGACATACTGAATGCACTGAGGAGCTCATTTAGCAGCAGACTACATCATCCCAGGTGCACAACCGAGAGGTTTCGTAGGTCCTTCCTACCAACGGCTGTCAGACTGTACACCCTAAGCAGGGCTGCTCGCAGAGATAGCAAAAAGACGTAACAAACTAATAGTTTTTTGAATGCAAAGATGCAATAGACTTACACAATGGTCCCCTCCGGCATACAACTAGGAAAATACCGGTCGCTATGGAGTGAGAATATGTATGGGCACATAATCATACCATGTAGGATAACTAAGTAGACGGTTGTGCTGTTTCATCCCATCTAGCAACAATGCTCTGCACTGTGTGTGTTTATATATTTACAGATTTATTCCATCTAGCTACAATGCTCCGCACTGGGTGTGTTTATATTTATATATCTATATATTTATTCCATCTAGCTACAATGCTCCGCACTGTGTGTTTATATATCTACATATTATTCCATCTAGCTACATTGCTCCGTACTGTGGGTGTTTATATATTCACATATTTATTCCATCTAGCTACAATGCTCCGCACTGTGTGTTTACATATTCATATATTTATTCCATCCAGCTACAATGCTCTGCACTGTGTGTCTGTGTGTGTGTATATATATATTTTATAGTAATATGTTCATATGTATATTAGCTGCTCTTGCTTGCTTGTTTTTTTTTTTCTTGCCTTCTGATTGTTGCTCTGAGTGTTGCTATCCCTGTGCTGTTGCAATCCTGGAATTTCCCCGTTGTGGGACTAATAAAGGCTTATCTTATCTTAATAGATGCTCTGCCTGACTCTCCATGAGCTGCTAAGAGGGAGGAAGATGCCTGGACCATTTGTTGATTCACATTTGATTCCTAGAAACAGTTAAGCTGTAGAACTGACATAGTATATCAAGAGTCTAATGGAAATAGCTGAAGCTCTCTCAACAGGTTCCGGATATTCTCAAGAAGAATACACAAGGAGACGCCACCCCACTGGAACCTGGTGACTAAATACTGGGTATATGCCTGATGTTTTCACTGCATGGTTGCAGTCAATATTTGGACATTGGGCAGGTATGGTACGCTCAGTAATTCTGATTAAAGTTATCTCATCAGCAGTGATACTCATAGTCCCATGTCTGAGAACGCTGCTGGAAAAGACATATAGTTACGACCCTGTCCAAGGAGTCAGCCCAAAGGATAATGGCTCAGGTCCAAGTGGAGTCTAAGTCTCTCCTTCACGACAATAGCCATTGTGAATCTAGGAATGACAGTAATGAAGGAGAGGTTATTGTTTGAAATGTATATATCATGTCTTTCTGCTATCCACTATTCTATCCACTGTACACACATCCAACACCACACACATGCATAACATGAAAAAGGGGGTGCGCTGAAGGCACCCTCGTATGGTTCTTACTTCTTGTGTTTTTTTTTACAGGTATCATCAAAATATTGTGCTATTTGCAGTCATGTAGTCAGAATAGATGAACGTTTAAAGCTCTGTTGTGCAGCAGGTCTTGACCCCCAGAAACAGCATATATGGACAATAATATCTTCTGACTTGAAATATTTTTTGCTTGCTTATCATTTATTCATATTACTATGTCTTAATTCATTGATAAAAGTTATGTCAAAGGCCGCCCGGCAAGGGGTCTGGCATGAGAATTTTTTCCTGTAAATATGCATCAATGAATAAAAGAAATGCATAAAAATGATTGCTTCTGCCAACAGGTTTTTTGCTCATGCAAAAAGCATATCCGGGGTCTGTGTGTTAATGTGCCTGCTTTAGGTGTCGGCTCCAAAAGATGGAATTCTGTGATAGAAAATATTTAGATAAGTCAAGATATAGAAATATTAAAAACGCCATGTGCTCTCCATGCAATATTTTGTTAAAAGTTTCTGCAGCTTACAGCATACACAAACAGGATGGAGGACTTAGTTTTGCAAACCACACACCCTCAGTCACTTGGCAATGAAGAACTTGTTTCTGCTTACATTTATGAGAAAAGGAAAGATGACCTGGGTTAAGGGTTGCGATAGTGAAATGAAACCAGATAGTGGAGCAACTCAAGAAGATACCTGACCAGTGACCGTTGGCCAAAAAGGGAAGTGTCATGGTCCATGTGCTGACTCTCTGTCTGCACTCGGGTTGTTCGGTAGTTCCCCGTTCTCTCCTCAGGCGCACCACTTGGCCGCCAGGCTTTTATTATGACAACATTTTGGCAGGGTTTCCGGCTGTCAGAGCCGAATTCCGCAGGATGGCTGGATTCCAATTCAGCTGATTAATCTGTGAGCCCTATTTAAGGGAGCAGCTCTGTTTGCTCGGGGCTGTGACCTCCGCCTTTGTCAGTCTGGTTTTCCTATGCCTGAGGCCAGTTCTTTCCAGCGTTCGGTTCTATCATCGCTAAAGTGTATGTAAGTGTTGTGTCTTGCCTTTATTTGTGTTTTGTGCCACGAGGCACAAAAGAGGCATGTCCTTGTTTAATAAATGTGCAAACTCATTGGCTGGCTTATAGAGGTTTATTAGCGGTCCGCCAGGACCGCACCATAACAGTAGGTCGCAGCCTGTATGAGACGCCGGTCACCGTGAGTTTGCTATTGGGCTCGCGTTTTTTCCCTTCTCTGGGTGCTCGTAATTCTCGGTAGCATGTCTGCTTTCGAGTGTGGGTACTGCCCCAATTGGTTGGAGGAGATTGATGGCTACCTGACCGAAGTCCGTTTCCTTATGCCAACCTATGCTGCAAATGAGCCCCTGGGTCTCACGCAGAGGACATCGTTAAGGTATCACCTTACCTCCTTTCCAGAAGGGAAGGAGAGAGTGGCATGGATTGTGTCACAATGTGGACTGATAGAGAGAGCGCTCGAGAGGGCAGCCAAGGAACCCTCACCGCCTTCCCCGAGTACGGCGTTCGCCATGAGAAAGGAGGTCCAGGGACTGGGGGGAAACCCTGGCAGGAGGCCAACGCCAAGGCATCACCGCTCCTCGCCTCGGGAATCAGCTCTTGTCACCCGTCCAGCCCAGGTGCAGCATTTCCCTGACTTCACCTCGCCCTCTGCCAGTCGACGTCATCACAAAGCCCACGGCAAGCCTCATCGAGAACCCCATCCAGATCCAGTTCTGGGTTGCCGTTGGAACTCTGCCTCCCAGCCAGCTGTTTCTCCTGCGTCACAACAGAAGGAGAACCCAGCAGCCTCTGCCTCCGGGTCATCTGTCTCTGCTGTCCCATCAGCTTCTCGTGCACAGATCACCTCGGCTGTCAATCCCTCCTCCTCGATACTTTCCCCAGCTGCGGTGACCTCCATGAATCCTGCTTCGGTGAAGCCCGCCATTGATCCTGGTCGATCGGCTCCTCCTCGTCTTCCCAGAGGGGTCTCCGTCACCATCCAGCAGGGGAAGGGAAGAACCAAGCCCACTGCAGCAGTTTCCATCGGCCTTCAGCGGAACAGGCAAGTGCATTTTCATTTTTTTCTTTCACTGGGTGAATTGCCTTGTCTGACCCCTGGGGGTGGAGTTCGGGGTTCAAAGTCCCCTAAGCTCCCTCCACCTGCTGCAGTGATTAATTATGAACCTGCTCCCTTTGTATCTCCTTTCCCCGAGAGTTCTTTGGCGTCAGGTCTACGCTGTCGGACGAGGAAGGAGCCTGCGGCTCTGGAGTACCTGGTTCTGGCCCCGCAGCCATGTCATGGGCAAAGAAGGAGGGCGGACTGCATTTTGGAGCCTGCGCTAACAAGAAAGCGTCCCTGGGTCTCCCCGGAGGGACAGTCCGACCCGGCAGGTCACGGATCCCCTGCCATCACGCCGTGCAGGCCCTTGGCGTGGACATCAGCATCAGGGAATCTCCGGACTGTGGACACCATCATGCCAGCTGCGGAGCCCACCGTAGCCGAGTGGGAACCAGAAGACGACCTTCTTCCTTCTGAACCTGGATCGTCGAAGTTCTGGACAGCGACAGAACTCGAGATCAAGCAAGTACTCTATTTTGTCTATCTCCTTTCAATTCTGGAGCATTTTTGCCTGTCTCTCGTGGAGCCAAGCCGGGTGCAGCTGTCCACTGCATCCAAGCTTGTCTCGCTGGGCTCTGTCGCTGCCGGTGATCCTGATCCCGGTTCTCTTTCTTCTCCTGAGCCTTCTCCCAGGGTCACCAGTGCGGAGTCGATTCCGGTCACTGTGCTGGAGGTTCCGGGTTCAGGTTTGGAGGCCGTCCCTGGTGCTGCACCGACCCAATCAGGGTCCGTCATGGGTGCAACACGGACCCAATCAGGGTCCATCACGGGAGTGGTTCCGGCCCAATCGGGGTCCGTCGTGGGTGCAACACTGACCCAGTCGGGGTTCGTCACGGGAGTGGTTCTGGCCCAATCGGGGTCCATCATGGGTGTAGCTCTGACCCAGTTGGGGTCCATCGTGGGTGTAGCTCTGGCCAAGTCGGGGTCCATCGTGGGTGTAGCTCTGGCCAAGTCGGGGTCCGTCATGGGTGTGGTTCCGGCCCAATCGGGGTCCGTCGTGGGTGCTGCACGGTCCCGCTTGGGATCCGACAGGAGCGCAGCGCCAGTCCATGTAAGGTTCGGAGAAGGAGCTGCAGATCCTTCGCTGATCGACTTCGGACTGGTCCCTTTCCCTTTTCCCATCCTCTTGTCCCTTCCATCTGGGGCCGCTGGGATTTCCCGTTATCAGCTCGGCTCTCCCTCCCTATCCCTCTCAACAGGGAGGCCGTCTCCGAATTCTCCCTTGTGGTCCTGGTGGCTGAATGATGCGGGTCGGCCGCCTGGGAAACTGCTTCGCCCGTTTGGCGTTCAGGGTCGGCCACCCGATAAACTTAAGTGGTTAAGTGGTTAGTGGTTAGCACTGCTGCAGCACAGTTTACCCTTGGCCGGGGGATCGTGGGATCATGGGTTCGATCCCAGCCCCCGACCAACAGTGATCTGTGTGGAGTTTGCATGTTCTCCCCGTGTATGCGTGGGTTTACCCCGGGATTTCTCCGGTTTCCTCCCACATGCCAAAAACATGCAGGTTAGGTTAATTGGAGACTCTAAATTGGCCCTTTGTGTGAATGTGTGTGTGAATGGTTAAAAAGGGATGGCGCCGTATTGTGGCTGCTTCATCCATCCTAGGTGGTGGATGACCCTTAATTTCTGTAAAGCGTCTTTGAGTGTCTATGATAAAGCGCTATATAAATCTGATGCATTGATTGATTCATTGATTAATTAACTTTCTGTTCGGCCATCTGGTCCAGCCACCAGGGGTACTGTTTTTCCTGGCCTGGGACTGGGGTAGGCCGCCCGAACTTTTCCTTTTTCCTCTGCCAGCGATTTGGATGCTAGACGCAGGAAGACCCCCCGAACTATTTGCTTTCATGCTATTGTGCTCTGCCTGCTGTCACCGCTGTGTTTTTGTTTTTTTTTTGTCTGTCTTCTGTATTGTTAGGGATGCGCTGGTGTTGTTATTGAACTGTGATTTCGTCACTCCTTAGCGCATGTTTTTTTTTTCCCCTCTCTCCTCTGTAGTCTGAGGGTTGTTTCTACTACTATGAATTATATCGATCACTGCTTTGTAGCATGAGGTTTTTTTTTTCTAAATCCTCTAATGTAACTTAATGGTTTGTGCTGACTGACCAATTTTTGAACACACTTTACAGACAACAAAAAGAGAAAACTTTTACACCCCTATCTAGCCATTGCGCTCCACAGTCATTTACATATTACAGTGGCCAGGACTGTGCTGTTTACAGTGTCCAGTAAATGTGCCGTTACTTTATTTTTTTTTAAAAAAGTGCAGTTACTGTGCGCCTGTAATGTCTGACAGTTTCAGCCCCGAACTCCCCCTCCCTGCACCTGCAGTTTTGAAGTTGTTGTGCCGTGACAGCCAACAAAATTATGATCCAGGGATAAAGGGAAGAGGATTGATTACAAAAAAGGACAAATCAGCTGTCTCTACTATGCTTGCTGCATCCTCCACTGCAGAATTGTAGCGTCTGTCTCACTTCAATGAGGAAAAAGTCGGATGAAATGCGACATGAAATGCGACATTCAGACTGAGGTCGCTTTGGAAAATATCAGATACGTATCGGAGTTAGGACCACATATGAAAGTGGCCTGGGTATGGTGTGAAAAAATAGGATAAATGCCTTTCAGACTGTCATTAAAAATTCAGATATAGGTCATATTTGTGCAAAAAAAAAAATCGGAATTGAGCATAAAAACCTGCAGCTGCCGCACCTCGGACACAGTCCAAGGACTTTTTTCACACATAAGGAGTTGTTCAGAACTCCTCATACAAAGATATAGCGTGATGACAATCAAGTCAGTGGCGGTAATGCACCTGTAAGCTGGTTGCCAACTGCCAATCAAATCTAAAAGAAGAAGAAGAAGAATTTGGCTATGGTCACACTGCAGGTCTTGATGCTTAATTCCGATTTTTTGCAGAGATCCGATTTTTTTGTGTGGGCGTTCACATTATTATTTAAATGCAACCCCCATCAGACTCCAATGTGAACAATGTACAGCTATGAAGTGATCCGCATGCGCAGAAGAAAACGCAACGTGAGACACAAAGTTGTGGTTGGGGGAAAGAACTTCTTCACCCTGATGCAGTGCAGCAAAAAAAATGTTAAAATCATCAGCTCCCTTCCTCTACACACCAGATGACCATTGTGATCACCTCTGTTTTAACAGAAATGATCGATTAAACAGCTCTTTAAAATGAAACCCTGTGTCTCAATGACATTACCTATATAAATAAGGTTAATAATAAACTACACGGCTCATACCAGCGACGTAACACCGGTGTTCTGCCATTTTACCATAAGTCATCAGAATACCATAGCCTGGGTTACTAAGCATGCACACACATGTGTAGTAACCCAGGAAATACTAACAGGAAATACACTTCCACTCATCATTTCAGCATAGATACAGCTGATGGAATCAGCTGACGTAAACAGCTGACGAAATATACAGCTGATGGAAACAGCTGATGGAAGGTAAGTGATGCGCACGCGTATAGCGTACGCACATAACAGGAAAGTGGCTTGACGCTGATTTAAAAACGTGGCGCAATTGTGCAGTGTTATCAGTCTACAGTCTATTTCTAACGGAAGGTAAGCTGTTAGTGCAACTTTTATAATAATAACATGGAGCTGCATAATATTAATTTTGTTGTTGCAGTGCATCTCTTTTATAGTCAGGCTGCAGTTAACTTAAAAAAAAAAACAAACGCCATTGTACTGGTGAAAATTGCGGACAGTCCATGCCTGTGTACTGAACTAAATTTGCCATGTTTTATTAAACTAGTAAATACCTGTGCTTACCCGTCCATGCCCGTAGAAACCAAGTATAGGTAAGTATTTCTGCATGCCCGTTGCTGAAGGGTCTCCTCCTGTCTCAGACGGATGTGTTGTTCACAGTCATGCCTGCGGCGTACTGCTGGAACCTGAGGTGTTTCATGTTCATGGCATCTTTTCTGACGTGCAGCAGTTCTCCTCATTCTATTCTCATCTGGTGGGCCTTCTTCTTCTTCGTTCAGACCACTGGTTGAGGGATAGGTGCGTTGTAATTCCAGTTCATCATCGGATCATCATCGGACATCATGCAGACGTCATAGGGCGTTGTATGATGTGCTATGCCTATATGACATCATATCTTTTAGGGTCATCGTAGGATATCATACATCATAGGACATCATACAGACATCAAAGGCCATCCTATGATGTGCTCTGTCTATGTCCATGTGCTGTCATATAGACATCATATCTTTATGTGCAGTAGTTTTCCTCATTCTATTGCTCTCCATCTGGTGGGTCATCTTCTCCTTCTTCGTTCAGACCACTGGTTGAGGGACAGCTGCATCATAATTCCAGTTCATGGGCAGGATCATGAAAATAGATCTGAGCAAAAAGTGGCTTTCGACCCTGTTCAGGAAGGCCTGTGCATGCCCGTAGAAACCAAGAAACCGGAGCACCCGGAGAAAATCAGCGCTTTGCTTGTCAGCACCTCTTTAAAAACGACATTGCTGAGAAAGTGACACTTATGCATAGTTTCTTCATCGAGCAACAATAACATCATAAAGACACATTAGTCTAGGCCAGTCCTTCTCAAATAGTGGGGCGCGCGATGCGATGCCGGGGGGGGTGCGTGTGACCCCGGGGAACAGGCTTTGCTTTTGCCGTGTAAAGTGTAATTGCACATCCACGGCAGCAGGTGGTGCAGTGGCGCTCTCATTGTCAAAGTCTGTGCGGGAGTTTAAAACTTTTTAAATTGCTGTCAACAAACCCCTCGAGAGACACCATGGAGAGATATTTAACAGTAACGAAAAGAAAGGCGGAGAGAGACAGAGGTAAAGAGACAAATGAAAGTCTCCCAAAAGCTAAGACGAGGAAATATGACGAAGCTTATCTAGCGCTTGGCTTCACTGTGACTACGGTGGGAGACGAGGAAAGACCGGTGTGTTCACTGTGTCTGAAAGTGTTGGCAGCGGACAGCATGAAGCCAAATAAATTAAGACGTCACCTACAGACATTACATCCTCAACACGTTGATAAGCCGCTTGATTTTTTTCAGCGAAAACGTGCGGAGTACGGCCAACAATCATCCCACTTTGTGAACGCTACATCAGTAAACCAGCGAGCACTTTCAGCATCATTTAAAGTGGCGCACCAAATTGCGCAGTGCAAAAAACCCCACACAATTGCAGAGGAGTTGATACTGCCTTTTTCTACCTTTTTCTTCAGACTAAAATGTTAAATATATTGGTACTCCTGTGTTAATGTTCCAGATCAATTTACATTTAATATTATTTTTTGATTGAATTATTTTTCTCAGCATCAAATGGTTCAGTTGGTCAAAAATGTTTCTAGTTTAAATAAGGATTGACATATTTTTTATTTCAGGCACTTTGATGCACTTTAAGTTTTTTTTTTCTGTTTTAGACTATAACAGGGTTTCTGTGTGGCAAAATAAAGTTAATTTGTTGAAAGTTGATTTATATTGCTTTTTTCTTTTGTTAATGTTAAAAAGGATACAATTTTAGGCATACTTATACAATTTTTATAGATAATGATCTTATTTATAGTCACTGCGGCAAGTTGGGGGGGGGGGGGGCGCGAAATATTTTCTCTTTCCTAGGGGGGGTCTTTGCAAAAAATAATTGAGAAGCACTGGTCTAGGCATTGTGAGTGATGGTCTATATGACATCATAAAGTCACATTTGTCTATGTGCCATCATAAAGACATATTTTATGACGGCATCGCGAGTCCTATGATGCCTGAGTTCATAGGACATCCTATGATGTTCAGGCAGAGATCATAGGCAGTCCTATGATGTCCTATAAATGTGACAGACACAGAGATTTCTTGCTTTAATAGAGTGATGATGTTATGTTGTTCCTTTGTCTTAATCCATTGCAGTTGTACTGTATGAAAGTCTAGTTATTTTGTAGTTTTCTGTAGTTATTTCTCTTATTTCTTTGTTATGGACATAACAATGCTCTACCTCTAGGCCACCACTCTGGTGTAGTTTATCCAAATGTGGCTTATTTTTCAACATAGTCTCCCCTTCGGTCCACACACTGCTTCCATCGGGGTTGCAGTGCTTGGATCCCTGCGGTTGAAAAATAAACCACATTTGGTCAAATTTGACCACTATGAACTTTTCAGCCCCCCTCCCCCATTTATAAGATGCTAACCATATTGTTTTATTACCTCCGCCAGGCCGAAAAGGCCAGGAGGAGGTTATGTTTTTGCCAGGGTTTGTGTGTTTGTCTGTCTGTCTGTTTGTCTGTTGGTTAGCAAGATAACTCAAAAAGTCTTGGACGGATTTGCATGAAACTTTCAGGCGTTGTTGTTAATGGTACAAGGAAGAACTGATTAAATTTTGGGGGTGATCCGGTTCACCGTCTGGATACAGGAATTTTTTTAAAGCATTTTTCCACACTGTGACATAGGGCCATTTTCAACATGTGCGCAGGCGCAATGGAGGCCGCTGGGCGTCGTGTCTGACCAACACAAACTCCGCCTTCTTCAACGTTTTAGCCACAAAAGCATGCGGAAAACACTGCTGGCCTCGGACCCCCAGCCTGCCTCTGCCAGCCATAGGCGCTGCGCACATTGCGCTGGTTGTCGTGTCTGACCAACACAAACTCCGCGTTCAACGTTTTAGGCACAAAAGCACGCGGAAAACAATGCTGCCCTGGGCACGCCAGCGTGGCTGCTTTTGCGCCACGCTGCAAAACCTGACACGGACACCTGTCCGCCGCCCCATTATTTGCCACAAATTCCCCGCCCAGCTATAGGCGCTGCGTAAAAACGACCTCTCTGCCGGGGAAGACTCTAAATTCTGTTTTGCCGCCGAGCGCAACCCCAATATAATATAAAACCCACGCCAACCTGTCTAACCAATCTGCATCCGTCAGTGGAGGAGATGGACACACCAACACTTCACTTTATTACCTCCGCCAAGGAGGCAAGGCTTTTACAACCGTAAAACGGGCCTATAAGGGACGGCAGGGTAATATGGGACACTTTTCTAAATGTAATTCTGCTTTTTTAATTTTGCTTCCGCCTACATTTGATGAAGGATTCATGGAGATTAGACAATAACAACACAACTCAGCGTCCTGCTCAAAATAAAAAAAGCACAATTACATTTAAAACATTTCCCACAAAAGTCTCCCTTATTAACCCGCCGTCCCTTATAGCCCCATTTTACACTACTGAACCACTAATCCTATCACTATCACATTGATTGTCATTCATTAATTGTCTGTTTATTGCACTGTCCATGTCAAATAAACAAAGAATCATTGTGAATCCAATTGCTATTCATATCTTTTCATGCTCAGGGAATCTGAAAACGTACACACAAACACTCTATGGGGGGAACTGTGCCGCTTGGCGGAGGTCTGCGCTCTCCGAGTGCTTTTCTAGTTTAAAGTGTACCTGTGGTGGTCGTGCAAAAAAAGATATTATATTGAGCCCCTGGCTCACTTTCTAGTTCAATTTCAAGGTAAAATTCAAGTTTAAGGCACTTTGATATAAATCCATTGCTGATGTGCTTATTCGGGTATGCCAGCAAAACATGTTCGCAGCTATATTTGCCTCTACATGGGCTGCAAGGACGCTTCCTATGACGTAATTTCGTTGACACCGCGATCTGGATCACTATTGGCTGACCCTGGAGTGCCTGCTGCGCAGTGGCAGTTGGGATATCGATATCGAAAAAATGGCTGAATGTAAGGCCTTCGGATGTCTCAATAATAAGCGAAAAAACAAAGATAAACACTTCTTTATTGTACCCAAACCCAGCACACCGTTTCGTAAGATCGTCGCGGAAAAGTGATTGCACAATCTCGGAACAGGGCACACACTGAAGACGTTTCCTTTCGGACGTAATTCCGTTGTGTGTGAGGACCACTTCGAAGCCTCGTGTTACGAGGGAGATTTACAGGCTAAGCTCCTTGGTTACAAAGGTCGACTTCGTCTGAAAAGTGATGCCGTTCCCTCGTTATTTGCTCACAGACCAGGCAAGCCTGCTAGTGGACGGCAATACCGGCTGGAAAAGCGCAACAATCACAAGGTAAGCTGTGATCTAAACGATAATAGATGAAAATACAATATTTTTTGGATTTAACCTGTATATTAATTAATATTAATTAATATTTCATCTAATAATTAATTAATATATTAATATTTCAACTGTCGATATAAGTGGGAGACATATAAGGGTGTATTGTGATCGCCTGTGTGTGCGTGTGCATGTTATTGTCACCAAATTGGCCAAAATGCATAGTTATGTTGCACCTCATATATGCATTAGAGTAACAGTGCATGTCATCGCCTCGTTATTCCAAGCTCTTCTACACATGTGCCATTTTATTTTACAGTGGGTAAAGAGTGTACTACAGGACAAGCTGAACGCTACAGCAACCCAATCTTCACCTCCCCCCCCAACAGAGCTGATGGATTGCACAGATCAGAACACATCTTCAGCTGATCCAGTGTATCAAGAAAATGTAGGTTCCATGTTCAAATTCAAACGTTTATTTCAAAATCATGGTTCATATTAAATGCAAAAGTAAAATGAGTAGAAAATAAATAAAGAAAGTATATCCACATAAATATACACACATATAATTCCCTGCCATAATTATTGTCAGAAAATTGTCAAAATAATTGTCAGGATATCCTGACAATTATTATATATACATGTAGTTCTACAGTCGAAACTGAGTTATTCCCTGCTCATAACTAACTAACTAGACTATAACTATAGCTAGAGAACTATAACTGGAACAATCCGCTCAACACCACTCCCCTGGCTCTCTGTACTGTCAAACATAGCCCCTCCACACATCCGGCGAGCAGCATTAACTCAAAGGATGCTCCAAAAAGTTAAAGATTTTCCTCACTTGCCAATCCATGCAGATATCTACACCCCACCCACTGCCCGACTTTCATCCAGACGGCCGATTTGGAAAAACCCTCCCCCAGCTGACTTTACCATCCAGACAGCTTGGCAAGAGGAATGGGAGACCAAGGAGGTCCCAAACAAACAGCTGGTGATAAACCCCAACCAACAGGTCCCGGGCACCAACCTCCCAAGGAGACAGTGGTCTACACTCAATCGCTTCAGGACTGGACATGGCCCCTGCTTGGCCAGCCTTCACAGATGGGGCAGTAGCCCTAGCCCACTGTGCGCATGTGGAGAGGAGCAAACAATGGAACACATCATAGAGGTTTGCCCGCTCCAAAGACTGGAAGGAGGATTACACACCCTCCATACAGCAAACCAGGAGGCAACTGCTTGGCTTAAGGACTTTGCATTCGCTAAATAAATAAATAAACTAACTAACTAACTAACCTGCACTTATATAGCGCTTTTCTAGTCACAAAGACCACTCAAAGCGCTTTCACTAGTACTAACCCTCTATTCTAAGGGCCTATAGGAAACAGATATCTAGGGACAATTTAGAACAACCAATTAACCTAACATGCATGTCTTTTGGATTGTGGGAGGAAACCGGAGCCCCCGGAGTAAACCCACACAGCACAGGGAGAACATGCAAACTCCATACAGAAAGGTTCCATAGTGAAATATTCCATTGTATTATTACCAAATATTGTTCATGCATTTTGAAAATAAACTACAGCCATACATGTAATAATTTTATTTTTAGCTCGGTTCTTTCACTGAGTTGACCAATTCTAATTTTTCTGATGCTGAAACGTGTTACTGTCAGTGTTCTTTCTATTATCAAGTTGGTGTTCAGTGTGTAGATTCTGCATGAAAATTTGAATACTTTTTGTAATTCTAATACAAAATATGTGCTTTCAGGTATGCCATGCTGAGGTGCAGACAGACCCTGTGCAAGTATTTGATGAAGGACAAAATGTTATTGTTGTGCCGCCATTAGTTAGGGTGCATATATACCAGCCAGCTAATGAATGTGCCATGAAACTCGACCATTCATATTGTGCTGCAACGCCAGCAAGTGGGGAAGAAGAATCATGCATATGTATGGAACTTTGTCCTTCAGAAAAGTCTCCAGAACAGTCTGCGCATGGCATGTCTACTGAAGATTGTTCTGTAGAAAAACCTCCAGCTGTGGTCCCCTTAGTAGACCCTTGTACATCCAAGGAAGTAACGGTAGTGACCACAAATGATGTCCTTGTACCAGTATGCACATCAACGCCTTCAAAAGGCAAGTCCAAAGCTATGGTGGATGTGTTGTCCTCTGAAATGGATATCACATATGTTGAGGAAGTTTCTGAGTCATATGAGCCACAAGATAAGGACACTTCATGGCGGGAGGAAAGTTGTGCAGACCCACTTTATACGAGTACTGAATCTGAACGTAGTGCTCAAGATAATTGTAACGTTAATCATTATGCTGATATCATAAAAATCAAGAAATACATAGTGTTTGATACGTGCCTAGACACTTTAGTTAACCTTACATCATGCAGTACCTGTCGAAGCCCTGTTAGTAGTGTGAGAAAAGTATTGACAGGCAGCAACATAGTCTACCATATTCAATACCTGTGCAATCATGCAGAACAACCCTGGTCAGGTCAGACATATATTGGGGAAGGGCGATGTAAAGTGCCTGCTGGAAATATGCTTCTCTGTGCATCGACATTGTTTTCTGGATTGACATATGCTAGACTTGCTAGTCTAGCACAAGTAATGAACTTGGAGGTTATTTCGGAAAAAACATTTTATGATGTCCAGCAACATTGGCTTCTACCAGTGGTTAACCAGTCATGGTTGCACCAGCGTGCGCTAATCCATAATGAACTGAAAGAAAAGAAAGAAGGTCTGACGATAGGGGGTGACGGTCGTTGTGACAGCCCAGGATTTTCTGCAAAATATTGCACTTATTCATTTATAAATCAAGCAGATAATCGCATTTTGGATTTTGAACTTGTGCAAGTGACACAAACAACTTCCTCCCAGGCCATGGAAAAGTTTGGCTTTTGTGCAACACTTGATCGCCTCCTTGAAAATAAAATAAATGTCAGTACCGTTACCACAGACAGGCACATTGGTATTAGATCTATTGTAAAAAAGGAATATGCAGAGAAGGGAATTGCTCATCACTTTGATGTGTATCATATGGCCAACGGCTTCCGCAAGAAGTTGCTGGATTTGAGCAAAAAGAAGCGCCATGCAGACCTGGCACCTTGGGTAAAAAGTCTCATGAATCATGTGTGGTTCAGCAGCAGAAACTGTGACAAGAACCCAGACAAATTGGTTGAGCTGTTCACCAGCATCTGCTTTCATGTATCTGGCAAGCATGAATGGAGTGGCTTTTGTCATGTCAAAAAGTGCCTACATAAGCCATATTCAGCTCAGAAACAGAAAAAGAAAAAGTGGCTAAAGGGAGCCACACTTCAGGCATTGAAGGACATTGTTTTTGAACCCAAGTTTTTGCGGGATATCAGGCAGCTACATTTGTTTTGTCACACAGGCAGGCTGGAGTCGTACCATTCATCTCTCTTGGTGTTCTGCCCCAAGAGACAAGAGTTTGACTATCCTTGCATGCTTGCAAGAACCCAGCTTGCAGTGCTGCAACACAACAGTAATGTGGGGCGGAAGCAAGCCATTGTGATGAATCAACGCCAAGGTTCAGCGCCAGCTGGTGAAGCAAGGTTCAAACCTGAATGGAAAAAGCAGTCTGGTGCATGGAGGATCAGGCCTGTCTATGAGTCGCCAGCAAACACACATATACAGGAAATGGTAGAAGCAGTGCTGCGTGCCAGGGCCAAAGGGACAAAGTTGCCACAGGTGGAGCGGCCCAAGGCAAAAAATATTGCTAAGGTGCCAGCACCTAAAAAATGTGAACTGATCCAAAAACATATTGACAGATTCAAGTAGACTGTATGCCATATGACCGATTTATTTTCTTTAAAGACATTCATCATTCATGAGTAACATTCACTGACATTTGACAATTGTGACCATTTGTGAATTTTATATATATATATATATATATATATATATATATATATATATATATATATATATATATAATGTACACAATAATAATGTGAGTTTTGAATGCAGTTCATTAGAGCAAAGGTAAACACAATAAAGCTTTTTTGATTATGACAAACAATTTCCAGCAATTCATTATTGTAACATAGAATTGTCATTTTAAAACTGTATCAGATTTTGTATTATAAACGTGTTGGGCCAAATAGAATTTTTTTCTTTTTCAAGAAAAAGGCATGTTACATTGTCTCAATTTTAATATGAATCAGATAGGGGAACTAATCATTTTCATGAGGTTTAAAAAATAGACATTTTTGGGCCAAATATATGTTACGATATATCGACAGTATGAAAAAGTATATCCAGTCCCTTACACGTAGCCTGTCTTAGGTGTTAGTGCATATACATATATATCAAAATGCAACTTCAATCATATTGATATAAGAATTTTTATTATTAGATGCTAGGTATTTTTACTGTGAAATTCATTATGCAGCACATACATGTCATTGTAAAATTCAGATCAGTATGCACATTTATTCTGTCCGTGTGTAGCAATCAAATGACCAGTTTCAGTAACTGTTGTATAAAGTGATGATGGCATATCACAATGTGTAAACACTACTAAATGAACAATATGATGAATATGAACACTACTATACCAAAAAAATGCAAGTTAGGTAAATTGGCATCAACTGGGGATTCTAAATTGTCCTTAGGTATGACTGTGCCAGTGAATGGTTGACTGTCTCTCTGTGTTGGCCCTGCGATGGACTGGCGATCTGTTCATGGTGGACCGTTCCTCTCGCCCAAAGACGCTGGGATAGGCTCCGGACCCACCGTGACCCGAACACGATGAAGCGGTAGAGGATGGATGGATGGATATGACCATGTTGGTGAATCAATATGAATTTTGCTAAAAGAAAAATAAAATGATTAAAATGAATTCATGCACTCCAGGTTTAATATGAACCGATGATGACTAATCATTTTGAATATGAAATTGTAAGATATTATTAGAGGAGAATAATGAACGATGATACAATGAACAATAATGTACAGTAGAAGTATAATGAAAAAACGTTATTCACTGTCTTCCTGTATATATTGAACCAAATTATCATTGTACTGTATCAATGTTATATTGACAGCGGACCAAGTGACAAATTGACAATACAGTAATTGTTAACATACGTTCGTCCACCAAGTTAGTTGAACACGCATCTTCAGTGTTGAGCCTCGGGAGAGCGTCTGTATTCCTGGAAGCCAACGTATCTTCCCCAAGGATCAGGAAACTGCTGATGGATGTACTCCACACAACATGAAGGCAATGGCTTTCTGACATGTCGCCCCAGTGTCTGTCCACGGTGCAAGTACAACGTGAAAGCTCGATACGCCATTAGCCTGTATTGCCTGCAAAAATAACAATATATCGATTGAATATATCACATATCATCTGATTCAATGCATATTGAATGCATAAATATTTCTCATTTAAGGCCATTTAATCACAAAGTCCTCTTGCACACTGTGCCACTGCTATCCATAGTGAAAACTATTATAAAGTACATTTATATTAAGGAAGTCTTCTTATAATATACAACCAGATATACAGTATATGATAATATTTTATTTGCAACAAAATACCCTGCTTTGCACCCAACCCCTGCATGACGTGAAGGCCGCTGAGAAAGTATCGCCGTAGCCCCCCCCAAAAAAACCAGCACCTTGACAAACACTGTAGATACTATAGCGTGGGTCCTAAATACAGGTAAAATATATTTATATATCATATATTTATATGTAAATACAGGTTGCATTGTATATTAGATACATGCACGGTTTGCTTACCGAGTTGACAGATGAGCAGGGGCGGGTCCACGCACAAATCGGCGTATCATGCTGTAGATGAACATCATCTCTAGTGACGGCCTGTGAGTGACATAGCTTGGCAAATGGTCGATCAGTGTCATGCATTCCACGGAGTTTTCTTCCAATAAAGTCACTGTCAGTTCGTATTCCTTGCAACAGAAACATTCAACATCCGTTTTTTGCCGAACACAATGGCCACATTTGCACCAGTCTGCATTGTCCCGAGTGGCTCGGCCGGCCCGCCAGTTTATCGCAGCATTTTCCGCCGAGGAATCAGAAGACTCCGACGAATCAGTGTCACTTTCACCACCAGAGGACCTTTCTGGCTCAAACATGTAGCCATATCGCCCGAATTCTTCCTCAGAGTCAAAAAATTCTGCCATAATATAAAAAAAAAAATCAACGGACAACAGCACCGTAGTCGCGGGGAAAGGCAGTGAAACGCTGAGTGTAGTTTTTTTTGTGTCAACGAAGTAACATCACTTCCGCATGTGTCATGGCTGCGCCCACAGTTTTCATTGGCTGCCCATGGCCAAGGTCCTATCTGAATATATGTCTGGTGGTATATGGCTGGCAAGAATTACTTACAAAAATAAGAAATACTTTTTCATAATGTTTTCAAGATAAATGCACCTTCACGACCACCACAGGTACACTTTAATGCTAGCACCCGCCATTCCATTTTAATGTAATATAGCCTAAATGCTCCGGTATATCTTTTTGTCCTTATATTAAGCTGTATTAGAGTCAGATGAGTTCATCCAGTTTTGTTTTAAAAATTATGTTTCATCATTTTTTGAAAAATGTGTAGTGTGTATCCACAACCATGGAAAAGAAGTGGCAGAAGATTTTCAATTTCCTTTCCAAGGGCTCATACCCGCCAGCGCTGAATTACGGACAGAGGCAAACCCTTCGAAATTCAATATTCATGGTCAGTATTTAATGTTCAGAATTAATTACTATGATGTTGACAGTGCTATTTGTATATTAATATTTTGATGATCACTCTAACCCTAAGATGGCGAACTATTCTTCAAGGGCCAACAAAGAGTAATAAAGTCAAAGGAGGAGGCCCTGAGTCTTTTTAAGGAATTTCATGCCTCACCAATTGGAGGACACACTGGCGTCCTGAAAACAAGAACTTCCATGTGTTTAAGGTTTTACTAGTATGGCATGACAGCAGATATAGAAAAATGGGTATGCAGCTGTCTGTATATCATTAAGCATAAATGTACATATCTCTGTATGAAACTAAACACCGTTATTTTCAAGGTGTCTGAATGTGACCTGTGCCGGGGTGGGACCACAGTTGAGTGCAGTTAAAAAGCTGGAATGCATCAAGGTGACCAGCTATTGCAATGCACTATATTAATTCACTGTAGTGTTAGCTCAGGGTAATTAGATATTACTGTATATCACTGGCAGGTATCTGCTGTTTGGGAGCTAGTTGGAATTGACCTCACAGGTCCATTTCCAAAGACATCCTCTGGGTTCCAATACATTTTAACAGGAACAGATTACTTTTCCAAGTGGGTGGAGGCCTTCCCTCTACAGACAAAGACTGCAGTGGAAGTGGCGAAAAACCTCTGCAAACTTATTTACAGACATGGCTGTCCCCAGCACATTCTCTCAGACCAAGGACATGAGTTTGTAAATCAGGTAAGCTGTGCTGGATACATGTTGTAATAGTTATGAGAAGTCTGTTTGTGACATCTTGATTTTATGCAGAATGTAACTGTAATGTGCTTATTTGTTCATTAAGACTAGTGCATTCCCGCGCATGCCCATAGAAACCCGTGCATGCCCGTAGAGGGGATGCATTGGAACAGAATTCTTGCCAGTTACAGGACAGTTGGTATAGCAACACAGCACTAAGTGGCAATCACATGCGATGGCTTTTGTATGCAGCAAAACATAAAAATCACACAAAATATGCCCTGCCATCTGGGGCTGTTTGCCCCTGCTTGTTACTTCTTCTCCTGCTTGTCACTGTTCTGTGTTATGTTGCTTACCTATGTCTATATACAGTACAGTATATGTCTTGTAGGGAGTCATGTGCTCTGTCTATGTGCCGTCATATAGACATCATCTGGTGGGTCTTCTTCTTCGTTCAGACCACTGAAGGGTCTCCTCCTGTCTCAGACGGCTGTGTTGTTCACAGTCATGCCTGCAGCGTACTGCTAGAACCTGAGGTGTTTCATGTTCATGGCATCCTTTCTGACATGCAGCAGTACTCCTCATTCTATTGCTGTCTATCTGGTGGGTCTTCTTCTTTCAGACCACTGGTTGAGGGATAGCTGCATCGTAATTCCAGTTCATGGGCACGATCCTGAAAAAGTGGCTTTCGACCCTGTTCAGAAAGGCCTGTGCATGCCCGTAGAAACCAAGAAACCTGAGCACCCGGAGAAAATCAGCACTCTGGCATTTTACACATTTGTAGTGTAGACTGGCATTCATTAGGGTTACATATTTGCCGTCATGTAGGCATGGCGAGTTGTCCTATGATGCCTGAGTTCATAGGACACGCTATGATGATGAGGCAGAGATCATAGGCCGTCCTATGATGTCCTAGAAACGTGCTTTAAAGTCTGTCGTACCCTATGCTGGTGAAGGGTGTCCTCCTGTCTGAGACAGGTGCGATGTACTGCTGAAACCTCAGGTGTTTCATCTTCACGGCATCTTTTCTGACGTGCAGCAGTTGTCGTCATTCTATTGCTCTCCATCTGGTGGTTCTTCTTCTTCTTCTTCTTGACCACTGGTTGACGGATAGGTGCGTTGTAATTCCAGTTCATGGACAGGATCATGAAAATAGATCTGAGCAAAAACACGCTTTCCGGCATGGACTCGCTGTATATGACATCATAAAGAGATGAAGGCAGGCTTGATGTATATAACATCAATAAGACACATTTGTGCTGTGGGCTTGATGTATATGACATCATAAAGACACATTTGTATGTGCCATCATATAGGCATCACAAGTCGTCCTATGATGCCTGAGTTCATGGTCTATATGACATCATAAGGACATTTGTCTATGTGTCCTATGATGCCTGAGTTCAAAGACACATGGTCTATATGACATCATAAAGACACATTTGTCTAGGTGTCCTATGATGCCTGAGTTCATAGGCCGTCCTATGATGTTCTGGCAGAGATCATATGCCATCCTATGATGTCCTATGAATGTGACAGACACACACACACACAGACAGACACACACACAGAGATTTCTTGCTTTTATAGTGATGACAGAGTTATGATGAGTGTATTTCAAGACAAAAACTACCTAAATTTAACATAATCTAATGTTGCACAATTATCACAAACACAAATGTTGAGGCTGTACATTATGTTCGCTGTGAGAACTAAATAAAAAAACTAAACCATACTACAAGTAGTTTTTCATTCCTTCAGAACACAACAGATACCTTCTCATTCTTACCGTTTGATGTTGTCGTTGGTCTTCTCATCAAGACCTCCCCCATAACAGTCTACAGACGGGCCCCTACCGTCGACCGATGAAACTACAAGGGCGGAGTGTGTGAAAATCATATCAATAGGTAGCCCGAAATTGGAAAAAATGAAACAAACTTCGGGAAAAAGACAGAAAAACTACACCATGACTAAGAGGCCGAGTAATCTTCATCTGATCAGCGAGACACCCGTCTCCACTTTGCTACAGAGCACTCCGGGATTAGCACTTGGGCTGGTTCTTGAAAGCGTTAAACACTTTGCACCATACTGCATTACCAGCATTAGGGTTACCAGATTCTGAAAAAAATAATTTGTAATAACAGTGTACTTACTTCTTTGAATAAGAATACTTTTCATCTTTCATGACCTTTCATGTTCAACCAAGATGTGTCCTCTAATTAACATCACAGGTGTCTACAAACTTGTAATCAGTCAGTCGGCCTATTTAAAGGGTGACAAGTAGTCACTGTGCTGTTTGTTGACATGGTGTATACCACACTAAACATGGACCAGAGGAAGCAAAGGAGAGAGTTGTCTCAGGAGATTAGAAAGAAAATTATAGGCAAGCATGTTAAAGGTAAAGGCTATAAGACCATCTCCAAGCAGCTTGATGTTCCTGCGACTACAGTTGCACATATTATTCAGAAATTTAAGATCCACAGGACTGTAGCCAACCTCTCTGGACGAGGCCGCAGGAGGAGACAGATAATACGAATGGTAACAAAAGAGCCCAGAACAACCTCTAAACACATTCATGGTGAACTCCAAGGTCAAGGTACATCAGTGTCAGATCGCACCATCCGTCATTGTTTGAGCCAAAGTGGACTTCATGGGAGATGACCAAGGAGGACACCACTGTTGAAAACAAATCATAAAAAAGCCAGACTGGAATTGGAATTTGCCAAACTGCATGTTGACAAGCCACAAAGCTTCTGGGAGAAGGTCCTATGGACAGACGAGACAAAACTGGAACTTTTTGGCAAGGCACATCAGCTCTATGTTCACAGACGCAAAAATGAAGCATACCAAGAAAAGAACACTGTCCTTACTGTGAAACATGGAGGAGGTTCTGTTATGTTCTGGGGCTGTTTTGCTGCATCTGGCACTGTTTTGCTGCATCTGGCACAGGGTGTCTTGAATCTGTGCAGGGTACAATGAAATCTCAAGACTATCAAGGTATTCTAGAGAGAAATGTGCTGCCCAGTGTCAGACAGCTTGGTCTCAGTCGCAGGTCATGGGTCTTACAACAGGATAATGACCCAAAACACAACTAAAAACACCCAAGAATGGCTAAGAGCGAAACATTGGACTATTCTAAAGTCGCCTTCTGTGAGCCCTGATCTAAATCCTATTTAACATCTATTGAAGGAGCAGAAACATGCCGTCTGGAGAAGGCACTCTTCAAACCTGAGACAACTAGAGCAGTTTGCTCATGAGGAGTGGGCCAAAATACCTGCTGAGATGCAGAAGTCTCACTGACAGTTACAGAAATCATTCGATTGCAGTGAATGCCTCAAAAGGTTGTGCAACAAAATATAGGGATGTGATTTGGGGTTGGGGAAATTATCTGAAAATTTAGCAGGGGGTCCGGGGAACTCAGTCCCCCAGTGGGGTCCGGGGCAGAGCCCCTGTGGGGGGGCAAGGGGGGTGAAGCCCCCCGAAGCTCCTGGGTTTTTATGATTTTTAAGTACCAGAACTGCGCTTAAATGACATAAAACAAACAGCTGACTGTCACTTATTACTGTATAATATTGACTTATGTTCCAAGAAGATAGCATTCCTAAAATATTCCAACAAGCATTATCCATCACATGTGTGGCGTTAAAAATATTTTTTAAATAAAGTCCAGAACATCTTCAGCAGGCAAAAGTGAAAGAAAAAAGAAAAGTGAAAAGTGAACTCCTGTGGCAGCTAGAAAGGTCTACATTTAACCATGAGAAACTCCAACTTAGCTGAGCAGTGTCTCCCAACAGTGACAGAGTTCGTGCACCAAGCCTTGTTAATATAAATGCACACTCCCCCACCTCTGGTCTTACCAGAGTCATCAGCTGCTCTGTCTGCCCGGAGAGTGTGCCGTCCGGCCAGCTCGACAGCACCGTCAAGTACTCCACTATGTAGCCATGTTTCCGTGAAAATCATGATAATGCAGTTCATAAGTTTCTTATTGTTGGTGATCCGAAGCCGTAGCTCATCCATTCTGTTCGCCACTGACCGTACATTAGCGAGGAAAATACTGGGTAGAGAAAGCCGGTGCGGTGTTAGCTTTAGCTTAGCTCTTAGCCCTCCGTGCTTCCCCCGCCTTTGTTTACGGTCTCTACGCCGCCTGCGAGCACTTCCGGTCGGCCGGGTAGCTTACCTAGCGTCGGGTGTTCTCCAGAGCTCAGGGATGAAACGTAGGTTGCTGATAAAAAGGTCGTTATTTTGGTAATCCAATGTCCAAAAGTTCATTTCGGGTATAGGATGTAAAAGCGAAGCTGTTCTGAACGAACACACCTGAAATGAGCAGAAATATTGCTGCTACTCCACAAAATCTGAAGAGACGCTGAGCCTCGCGTTGTGCACGTGGCGCCATCTGGTCTGAAAATTTTTGGAAGATAAAAAAAGTGGAATTCCGCGAATTAGCAGAAAAATCACATCCCTAAAAATATTAAGTTAAGGGTACCATCATTTTTGTCCAGGCCTGCTGCATGAGTTTGTTTTTTAAAATAATACTGTTGAACCACAATTCAAAAGCATTGTCTGATTTTCATTGGTTAATTTTCGTAGAATTTTTATTTATTACCACTTTTGTCAGATTCAAGTTATTTCTGTGACCACTGTGGGTTTTTCTTTCATTAACAGAGGGGTACCAACAATTTTGTCCACAACTGTAACTCCATCAGTTGTATACTTGTTTCTTTGCATAACACCATTTTAGAGACCTCTTTTTTTACACAAGTACATGTGTGAAGTACATTTACATGCTTGAAGAAAGAATTTTTAACTCCCTTATTTTTTTGTAACAACTTACTCTGCTTGTACTAAACATTTGTTTATTAAACATCTGATACAAGTTTGTACATGGTCAGCATCACCCTGTTTTTATTGTGGTTGCAGTGTTTTTTTTAGGTGTTTTTGTACAAACTAAACACCCTCTGGTATATTTGTGTTCGTGTTTGATGAATTTAGCATAACGCCGTCCATGTTGTGTCATACACATTTTTTGCTTTTCTGTTGACAAAAACTCTGATTTTTAAATGCTACATGAAAATAAACCTGAATCAAATGAAACTATGTTAAACAAAGTTACTTCAACCTGATTAACGTGTAATGTGTAATGTGAAAAAACATAAGTACCCCAGAATCTTACTCGATGACTTACTTTTGATTTAGTTTATTCTTTTTCCACACAACTTTTTTTTTTTGTTGTTGTTGTAGTAACACGAAAATATTTCACTAACCCATTTTTGGATAACAGATTTGTTGTAGACGAGTGATTTTTCTTTTCCTCTCGGCAGACTTGATTCTGATTTACTTTTCGAACATCTTGTAACCGGTTTTAAATTTTGGATCAATATCATCAACAATGAAAACCTGAGTCACAAGGCATTTGGTGAAATTCAACGGTTCAGTTGAACACCTTTTTCAACAAATTTTTTGCAGCGAAATAAAAGACAAGGCCAAAGAAACAACAAAACTCTCAACTATTTATCCATTTTTTGAATAATTTGGATGAAAAAAGCCGTAATCCATACTTGAGTAAATGGAACAGATTTATTTTGTTCTTACAATCACAGCTAAAAAAACCCTCCAATATTGTAAAAATTTGTTTTGTACAACATACATTGGTGTTTATGTTTGTGGAATCTAGCATAATGTTGTCCGTGTCGTGTCATACACAATTATGCTTTTTCTGTTGACAAAAACTGTTTTAAATGGTTACATGAAAATAAAACTGTGTTCCTCAAATTGAAATGTACAAATTTCACGTATTTATTTCACTCACCTGCTTTGCTATTTTCATGCAAACGTGGTTCAACATGATCCATGTGGTTAAAACCTTCACTAGTTTTCTCAAAAAGAAACATCTGAAACAAGTATGTCTTTGGAGGAAATACAAAAAAAAATTGGTTTAGTTTGGACAGTCAGCTATGTTACACAAAACATTTCACATTTTTTTAGGCTAAAGTGATCTGCAAACAACAAAACTAAAACTTTGTTGATCGGAGGCAGTAGAAACTACTTTTGTTATATGTACACGCCTTTGCATAAGACCATTTTGACTGACTTGTGTTAATCTGTAAGTACATGTCTGAAGTACATTTATATATTTGAAGAAAGAATTATTAACTTCCTCATTTTTTGTAACATGTCAGCGCAGTTGTACTAAACTTTATTATACATATTGTCATGTCTGGATTCTCTGTTCCGAGGGAGGTCGTGGGGGTAGGGCTGTGTGGAAGGGGGCGAGCATGAAGAGGAGGAGGAGGAGGGGCGTGAATCCAGTATTTGTTTCAAAGAAAAACTTTAAGTCCTCCCCTACTTGATTCTTGAAGGTTTTAACCTGTAATAATGCCATATTCATCCTCCATCCTGATCTTTTTCCCATTTCAGTTTCCATCTTTACACATAATTCTAATGTTGTGTGATCTGTGAAGGCAATACTTCTTATATCACAACTGGCTACACTATTTATCAAAGAGCTTCCAGTTAGAAACATGTCTATTCTAGAGTAGGATTTATGACAGTGGGAATAAAATGTGTATTCCCTCTTATTTGGGTGGATCAACCTCCATAGGAGTCCAGTCCTCTTTCAACATTTGAATTGCTTCTTTGCTCCTTGTCCTTAGTGTTTCCCCAATTCTACTTTTATCCAAAATGGGACCTATAACTTCTTAAAATCCCCTCCTAATATCATATGTCCATCCATATCTCCTAAAATCTTATTCACCTCATGAAAAAAAGGTGGATCCTCTATTAGGGGCATAAATATTGCACAATATCACCTTGACACCTTCTATTATTGCATTTATACATATTATTTTTCCCTCTGTATCTTTTACTTCTTTGAGAAGAACAAAATGTATATTCTTCTTAATTAAAATAATTACCCCATTATGGGAACTTGACAAGGAGCTATGAAATGTATGGCCTACCCAGCCCACCTTAAATCTGGACTCCTCCCCCTCATTTAAATGCATCTCCTGTAAGAAGATTATATCAGCTTGGGCATTTTTCAAATATGTTAAAATCTTACATCTCTTAACTGGATTCCCGCTACCATTTATATTCCAAGTCACACACTTAATATATTTCCCTGTCATATTTCATCAGTTTCCTTTACACATCTGTCCATTTCACTTATCATTCTGAAGATATTTTGTTTGTGCCATTTATAGGACCACAAATTACCACCCAAGAATGCCATATACCCCTTATTAATACATAACATGGAAAAAGAACATTTCCAATTGAAAGAACAGAAAACAAACTAAAACTAGCCCAAAACACCTGCTCCCTGACACATGCAGGCTTTAAAAATCAAAATAAATCCAGCAAAAACAAAAAGAAAAACCATATCTGGTCCATAGAATACCATCCCTCCACCTCTTTCAGCGATGGCTTGGTCAGATCATCATCGCTCCTTACTTCAGTACATCATCAGTGTGGCTCGTTTAGTGCTAATGTTTGTGTGGTCGACGTCATTGCTCCTCCTCTACGTGCTCCTCTGGACCGCCATCCCTGATGAGCTTCTCTACCACAGCTGCTGTGTTAAAACTCCTGCTTTTCCCCCCTCCATGTAAACCGTAGTGTTGCCGGATGGACAAGTGTGTACTTCACATTTAGCTCTCGAAGTTTGCGTTTCACAGGCGTGAAAGCCTTTCTCTTCTCAGCCAGCTCCTTGGTCATATCAGGAAGCACCGATAGCTTGCATCCCTCCCACTCAAATCCACATTTTTCCTTCACTGCATCAACAACTTTATCCCTCGTTGACTGTCTCAGAAATCGTATTATCACTGGTCTAGGGGGTTGGTCTGGGTTCAGCATTGGCGCCCACGTGCGGTGCGCTCTTTCAGTCTCAAACTCCATGTCTGCTTCCACATTAAGCCCCTTGTCCAAAACTTTTTTCACACAGCTTAACATCATACCGTTAGTGCCAAAGGTTTCCTTCAGGCCAATCAGTCTCACATTATTACATTTGCTGTGGTTTTTGAGGGTCTGTATGCGGTCCCACTTTACTTCAATCTGCTTGCATCTCTTCTTCTTGGCTGTGTGCAGCCACCATGTTGTCTCTTCCAGGAGGGTGATGCGTGTTTCAGTCTCCAATAGTCTTTCTTGCATGGCCGCCACCATCGTTTTAGTTCAGTTGTTGTTTCCTTGATAGTAGAAACATCCGCTGCAACAGCCTGTAGCGTGGAGTTAATTTTTGTAATTTCTGTAAATAAACTTTCCCAACATAGGGGCGCTTCTCCACTGCCATTCTCTTCGTGGGGGGGGGGGGGGGGGGGGGGGGGGGGTGCTGCTCCGAGTGGCCATGTGGCCGAGATTCTTTGCGCTTTTCTTCATCGACATTTGGAGTTTATTGACAGTTGACAGTTGTCATGTAATGCTCGGGTAACAATAATCATTCACGCAAGTAATATAACTTTAAAAATACAGGTAATTTCGAACCATTCAGTAAATTAGTGTATCGCGGAACAGAACGTTACTAACTAGCAGCCACCTTGGATGGCGTCCCCCCGCGACTCCCAGATATGTTTAGAGCTTTAATAAACCTCCGGGCTACTTATTTATACGATTTTCACACGCTCCACCCTTGTAGTTTCATCAGTCAATGGTAGGGGCCCACCTGTAGACCGTTATGGGGGAGGACTCTCCCTCTCAGTTCATCGGATAGAACGACCCCGCATTCATTGTGTAGGTGGGTGGGTTCTTATACCGCATTTTTCTAATGTAGATGGTAAAATGGCACGATCTAATGCATCAAATGCTTTTTTTTTTTTTTTAAAGTTTTTTAAAAAGTTCGACTTAGAAACTCAGAAAAGAAGGTAAAAGCCATCATCTTATTTTTTAAAGACAATGGGCTTTTTTAATTAGAATTTGCCACGGTAAATACATTTGCAAATGATAAAGTTTTTGAAATAAATTGAATAAAATAATTTACCCATTGGTAAATATCGTGTACAATGTTTTACTGTCCGGATGCCCTTTCTTATATTTTTTATGTATTATGAAAGCAAACCGAGAATCGTGAATATCTGTCTGTCAAGTCCGCTGAGAGGAAAAGAAAAATCACTTGTCTACAACAAATCTGTTATCCAAAAAGCAGGTTAGTGAAATATTTTAGTGTTACTACAACAAAAAAAAGTTGTGTGGAAAAGGAATAAACTAAATCAAAAGTAAGTCATCGAGTAAGATTCTGGGGTACTTATGTTTTTTCACATTACACTGAAAGGGTTAATGTAAAGTTAGTTCCAAAATAATAATTCTGTAGGTAATCTCCCATTATGCTCTACACATATTCCATACAAATTCTGTTTGCATGCTTATGAACAATTATGTTATGGTAAACTGATAAAACAGGAATGAGACAAAGCTATAGAGCTCTCTCTCTCTCTCAAGTCAGGTCTTTCACATTAGACACACACCCAGACTCAACACCCACGCACACTGTTGACAGCACATTCTAGAACGAAGTGGCATGTTCAGTGGATGGCCTGTTCCCGCCATAGGTAGATTAGCCAATCAGACGGTCGCATACAAGCCCATCCTATTGTACAGGGGATTGGTCCAATTGGCCAACCCAAGAAGAGAAATGTAATGAGCACCCGGAAGTCTTGGTCAGTGTGGAGACACTCCAGAGGGAGCTGTGTCACGCTGCACCCAGCGCTGCTTGCTTTACATGTGACTTCTAAATAAATGTACCATCCTTTAATTTGAAGAAATCTCCGGCTTGTTCTTGGATCTTTCAATCAAAGAATCGGGTATTTTTCTAACAAATTGGTGCCGGTGACCCGGATCGAATTATTCCGAGATGAGCCTGAACACACCACATCGGAAGGACCCTTTTTAGACGACCGTGGCGACGCCTGAATGAAACAAAAAGGTAAGCAGACAGCCTTTTTACTCAAATTTCTGCAGTTTGGCCATTCTAACTTTACAGCTGTCTGATAAAGGGGTATATCCGATCTCGAAATTTATCATTTGGTTGGGAGTCACGTGTAAAGTCTAAACAATAGTTTGAAAAGTTAAGAGAGTGCACGTGTTCTATTTTCAGTCTGAGGTAGAACGGCCGCGGCCATGGACGTACATTACGGGTGTATAGTCCATCAAATAAAACATTTTGGAGTCAGTCTGAACCAAAATGACGAGACTTGGGAATTAGAGTGACTAATAATCACCCTGGTGTGTCTCCTCAAATGAAAAGAGCCAGGCTTTAGGAACCTGATGCTGAGGGGAGCCATTGAAAGTGTTAGACTCGATGTAATTTGCTGGACACAAGACACCTCTTGTACTCTGGCCTGAAAGAAGCCCGCAGTGAAAGTGTCCGCTGTGTATCAGAGTTAATCACGGTACCGCTTGTGCGTGGGGGACCTGCCGAGGTCTCAGCGAAAGTACTCTCTGTTTAACAAAAGATTAAATGGATTTGTGAGGTTCCGGGATGCAGTCTGTACCTAGAACTTAATAAGACTCAGGGGCAACGGCCATGCCAGTCTTCTCAAATGAAAACAGTCAGGATTAGAACCTGATACCACGTAAGTGAAGTATTCTGGATGCAGTCTGTGCAAGAATAAGAGACTTAGGGAAGCGGAATTAACCGTCTTCGTCTCCTCAAATATGGGAACAAGGGGTAGCCTGGTCCCGCAAAATTTCGGTTACAGTCTGTGCCGGAATAAGAGACTTAGGGAAGCGGAATTAACTGTCTTCGTCTCCTCAAATATGGGAACTAGGGTTAGCCTGGTCCCGCAAATTTCAGTTACAGTCTGTGCTGGAATAAGAGACTTAGGGAAGCGGAATTAACAGTCTTCGTCTCCTCAAATATGGGAACTTATAGAAGAAATTACTAGTTGTATAGATAAAAAAAATGTTGCTGTAGGAGTATTTATAGATTTAAAGAAAGCTTTTGACACCATTGACCACAGAATACTACTAAGGAAACTGGAAAGGTATGGGATAAGAGGGGTTGGACTGAGTTGGGTGGAAAGTTATTTAAGTAACAGACAACAATTTGTACAAATTGGAGAGCACAAATCACCCTTCATGGACATCACTTGTGGTGTGCCCCAGGGGTCAGTTTTGGGACCCAAACTCTTTATTTTATATATAAATGACATATGCCAAGTATCAAAAATTCTGAAATTTATTTTGTTTGCGGATGACACAAATATCCTTTGCACTGGTGAGAATTTGCAGCAGGTTTTAGAGGTGGTCACAACTGAAATGGAAAAATTAACGCAGTGGTTCAACAAAAATAAATTATCTAAAAAAAACAAAGATTATGTTGTTTGGAAATTATAAAATAAATCATGAAATAATGGTAACGATAGATGATACCAGAATAGAAACAGTACAGGAAAATAAGTTTCTGGGGGTGACGCTTGACAATAAAATCTGCTGGAAACCTCACATCAGTCACATCCGGGCCAAATTAGCAAAATGTATAGGCATACTGGGGAAGACAAGACACTTCTTGGACTATAAATCATTGGTCTTATTGTACAATTCACTGTTTTTACCTTATCTTAACTACTGTGTAGAAGTCTGGGGAAACACCTACAAAACCAACCTACAGTCAATATGCACATTACAAAAAAGAGCTATAAGGATAATAAACAATGCAGGATATAGAGACCATACCAATTCGTTGTTCTTAAAGTCACATGTCATAAAGTTCATCGATTTAGTTAAATTTAAGACAGCACAAGTAATGTACAGGGCAATTAATAATCAACTACCAACTAATATACAAAAAGTATTTAAAAAAGAGACAATGATCATAATTTGAGGGGAGACTTAAACTTTACAAAACCCAAGATACGTACTACCAAGAAAAGTCAGAATCAGATTTATTGCCATTGTTCATGTAGTACACAAACTAGGAATTTGTCTCGGTGCCATGCTGCAACATTAAAAACATGATGAGATAAAGAGATAAACTAAAAAACTAAAGGACTAAAAACGTGCAATAAGTGTAGAAAAATAAGTAATAATAATAGTAATAATAATAATAGTAATAATGAGTAATACTAGTCAAGGCAGTTTTAAATAAATTAGCAAGTAGCAGATAATATGGGGTACCACAGTGCAGTTGATAATGCAACAGAAAAACAGTGATGAATGTCATGAGTCTGGTTGAGCTGCTGTACATAGTGCACGAGAGTCAATAAGTCACTTAATGTTCAGCAGTCTGATGGCAGAGGGGAAAAAGCTATTCATGTGCCGGGAGGTTTTAGTCTGAATGGACCGAAGTCTTCTACCTGAGGGGGGGGGGGGGGGGGGGGGGCAAACAGTACGTGACCAGGGTGTGAAGCATCGGCTATGATCCGGCCAGCACGCCTCCGGGTCCTGGAGATGTACAGGTCCTGGAGAGATGGGAGCTTGCAGCCGATCACCTTCTCAGCAGTGCGCACGACGCGCTGCAGCCTTAGTCTGTCCCTGGCAGTGGCTCCTGCATACCACACAGTTATGGAGGAGGTGAGGATGGACTCGATGACTGTGTAGAACTGCACTAACATCTTGGTGGGTAGCTTGAGCTTCCTCAGCTGCTGCAGAAAGAACATCCTCTGCTGGGCCTTTTTGATGAGGGAGCTGATGGTTGGCTCCCATTTGAGGTCCCGGGTGATGGTGGTGCCCAAGAAGCGGAAGGAATCTGCAATGGTGATGGGAGAGCCTGTGATGGTGAGGGGGGGGGCAGGGGGGTTGTGACTTTCCTGAAGTCCACAATCATCTCCACAATCACAAAGTATGTGCATATCTGTCTGTGGGGTGGATTTGTGGAACAGTCTAGAGCCGGAACTGAAACTATGTACAAACAGAAATCAATTCAAAAAGAGGTATAAGCACCATTTGCTGAAAGGGTATATGTTAGAAGGGTAGTAGTTATATGTACGATTCATTATGTTCACTCTGGGATATTATGGGACACTATGGAATGGTGGGTAGGACAGCACTGTGTATATCTGTGTTGTTTGAGGCTGGTTTTGTTGTATGGACATCATTGTATGTTAGAATGGATGGGTGTTAATGTTGATTTGTAAAAAATACAGTAAATTGTTTACTTGGGGTCTTAAAGGTGGTAATTTGTATAAAATTCACATGGGTGTATCTATGGAAAAGAGGAGATGGAATTAATAAGTGTTCACTTCTTCCTTCTCCCTTTCGAACAGTGTATAATGTTACTTTATTGCATTTGCCATTTGCTTGTATTTGTTATATTTTTGTGTTCGAAATAAACTATCTATCTATCTAACTAGGGTTAGCCTGGTCCCAAATGTCTGTAATTCTGTGTCTTTAGGGGATAAAAATGTGATTTGAGAAATACCAGGGGGTTGGAAATATCTACTGAACCTATCCCATAGTATGATTTAATTCAGTGTCTCTAGGGGATAAAAATGTGATTTGAGAAATACCAGGGGTTGGAAATATCTACTAAACCTATCCCATAGTATGATTTAATTCAGTGTCTCTAGGGGATAAAAGTGTGGTTTGGGAAATACCGGGAGTTGGGAATATTTATTAAAATTTTCCCATAATGATTTAACTTTTTCCCATAATGATTTATCTAATGGTGGGCTCCGGACCGCGTGGTCAGAACAAAGGAAAGTAATGCGCCCCCACCACCGAGTGGAGGTGAGATTGGTAAAACAGGTTACTGAGTGGAGAATTATTTGAGGTAACAGTATTAAAATGAAGCGCTAAATTAAAGTTGTAAGGTTATTCTGGTGTGTGTACAGCTGGGGTTAGGGAGGCAGTGCTCCATTGTCTTAAAAAAAAAAAAAAAGTTGTGGTTTGTGAACAACAGGCTCAGGAGCCATCTTGCGAGTGTCCCATCTACTGCGCATATGAGGGCGCCATCTTTAATCACCTTCAAGCTGTGGCACAGTGCCTCCATCGTGTGGCTAAATATAGGAAGTGCACTATTTCACAAAATTACTGTCAACAAGAACTAAAATCTTAATAAAGCTGGAACTTTATCTCTCTGGCTGAAAGGAAAGCTTTAAAGCAGACGGACAGACGAAAATTCAATATCGCTAATTCTTATCTCAAATTGTTGTCTGAGACGAGCTAAGTCGAACCGCACGTTTTGGTGTCAACGTATGTCGCATAAGGTGACAATGCGCTCTTGAAGTCCGCTGTTGTGGAGAGCTGTCTGACCCAGCCAAGCGATCAGCGGCTAAGATGGCCACTGACTGTGTGACGTCACCACCGGCAAACACACGCACACGGTCGGCGGCCAGTGCTGTGTTTTGCTTCATGCAACACTTGTTTACGTCTTAAAATCGGCGATTACGGATATTTCTCGGAATACTTGTGGATTACAAATAGATTATTTATGAAGATTAGGATTTCAGGAATCGAATTAATATGGTTTGGCGTTGTGTTGTCTACAGGTGCGATGGTCCTGCTGTGTTTTGCTTCATGCAACACTTGATGTTTACGTTTTAAAATCGGCGATTACGGATATTTCTCGGAATTACCAAATATTTTCATGATCATAAGAACGGTTAGGGGGAAAAAAACATGCTGAAGAAAGACAGTTTAACTCACCGGTTACTTATATTGGAAGTCCATCCTCCTGTGTTTTTTAGAAGCAAAGTTCTCAATTACAGAGACATACAGTGTTCCCCATTGCTTCAGCTTCTGTATTAAAGCAGACTCCAGTGAAATAGTACCCAGGTTTGTCACTCTTTCTTGTCCACATATATTTTGCAGGTGTCACGGCTCGCTGCTCTCAGGCATCTGCCTCAGCTGCGCGCACACCTGCGCCTCGTCAGTGCCCTACATGTGCAGTAGACATTTCGTTGACAGCGATTTCGAGAATAAGATGCAATTTGCAAAAAGATTGGTGATAAAGAAAACGGCTATTCCAACTATATATCCCGTGATTCCCAAGTCTGACTGAGACAAGTGTCCGTGACAGTGGCGTGAAAAGCAAGGGTGATCTACCGAGGCGATCAGCTGTCAGAAAACGAGAAGTAAACAGGGTAAGTTTTGTATTTTTAATATTCACTGCAAATGTTTACTAAACATTTTAAATGAATTCCAAGCAATGGATGATTTTCAAAATCAAATTATTTCTGGGAAATAATGCGGCGGCGGACAGGTGCCCGTGTCAGGTTTTGCAGCGTCACGCAAACAGAGGCACACTGGCGGGCCCAGGCCACCAGTGTTTTGCGCGTGCTTTTGTGCCTAAAACGTTGAAGAACGCGGAGTTGACAAACAGACAAACAAACCCCGGCAAAAACATAACCTCCTCCTGGCCTTTTCGGCCTGGCGGAGGTAATTACCAATGACAGTTAAGCTTTCAATTTTTAGGGAAGCAACATATTTGCTAAGAAAAATAAATATAAGCCTAAGATTGTAAGAGAAATGTGCTTTTAAAAATGGAACCCCAATTTTCTACCATAAAATGGTGCCCATTATAACTGTGAAATGTTATTTATTGGAATATAATAATTGCTATATCTGGAAACTAGTTATTTTCTTAATCTGTAGTGATACTCCATTGATTTTTGTATTTCTTTGTATATTTCTGCTGTTTTCAAACGTTCATACAAATGTGGTATAGTATGTAATATTTCTTTTCAAATTGAGAAGAATTTAGTGTGTTCAAATTATTCAAATGTATATGACATGCGACTTTGATGAATGCTGAACTATGAGAATTATAACATTGACATGAACATTAATAAACTCAATATATGATTTTACAAAACTTTATTTACATATCATTGTTCACAAATCTAATCTTGGTAGGCAAAATCCCTTGTAGTGATCAGATGGGAATGTTTCTCTGATGAGGCTCACTGCACAGGCAGGCAACATAACCCTCACTTCTTTCCCACAAATAAGGCTGAATACACCCTCAGCACCACCCAAAACTTCTTCATCATCCGATTCCTCATTTTCAATGTCATCATTTATATTGAGGTCGTCAAACTCGAGAAAATAATCGCTGTCCGAATCACTTTGCTCTCGTTCTGCCATTTACTATGTATTGCTGTTGTGACGTCACCAATGCCCGCACCTATCGAGAGATGGCGGTACTGCAGCCTCACTAAGTGAAGGCTGAGCTATGAGCAAATAAGGTCATTTATGGAAGCTGGTGACACATATTAAATCGCGGGAATAGACAGAATAGAATATTTTCATACAATCTGTTGATTGGTTCAATAAAAAAATGTCACTGTCCGTCTGCTTTAAATCCATGCATGGTAAATAATAAACAAAATAAGTCCTCCCATACCTGCCAATGCAGGTTTGTTTGTAGTGAGGCAAAGCATGCCATTCAGCTTGTAGAGAAAAGGCTCAACTTTAAATTAGGCAGAGGGAGGTATAAGAATAATAATTATTCCTACTTATACAATAAAACTGGAGAATAAGGGGTTTTATTCCTCAACAAAACTGTAGGAAAATCCTAGGTGGACACAATATAAAGGTGAGAGAATTTAAATGAAAATGAAAAAAGTCTAATCAGAGATTTCCAACTCCTTGGTTCAACACAGAAACTCGTAGCTTAAAACAGAAGACTCGTCAATTAGAAAGAAAATGGCGCTCCACTAATTTAGATGAAATCTAGCTTGGAGAAATCATCTTTTAATTTATAAAAAATCTCTTAGAAAAGCTAGACCGAGTTATTACTCTGTATTAATAGAAAAGAACAAGAATAATCCCAGGTTTCTTTTCAGTACTGTAGCCAGGTTGACAAAGAGTCAGGACTCTGACAATCCTAGCACTCCCTTAGAGCTTACTAGTCAGGACTTTATGAACTTTTTCAATAATAAAATTTCATCCATCAGAGATAAAATCAATCAGATTCTTCCCACAGTTAACTTAAATACTGTAACTACTACAACTCCTTCTATTGATGTCTGTCTTGATGAGTTTACTCCAATCGACCTTTGTGAGTTAGACAAAATAGTTTCCTCATCCAAACCTTCAACTTGTCTTTTAGACCCTATTCCTACCAGGTTATTTAAAGAAGTCTTCCCACTTATTGGTAGCTTTATTCTTCATATAATCAATTCTTCATTAACTTTAGGCCATGTACCGCAGGCTTTTAAAACGGCTGTAATTAAACCCTTACTCAAAAAGCCAACGCTAGATCCAGGAGCTTTAGCTAACTATAGACCAATCTCTAAT
The DNA here is from genome assembly GCA_020510985.1 of Pholidichthys leucotaenia. Taxonomy (NCBI): domain Eukaryota; kingdom Metazoa; phylum Chordata; class Actinopteri; order Cichliformes; family Pholidichthyidae; genus Pholidichthys; species Pholidichthys leucotaenia. The sequence continues at coordinate 71,184,387 of CM035843.1, forward strand.
CTCCCTTTCATTTCAAAAATCTTAGAAAGAGTTGTTGCTATGCAATTATTTGACCACCTGCAGGGAAATGGTTTATTTGAGGAGTTTCAATCTGGGTTTAGAATCCATCATAGCACTGAAACAGCCTTAGCTAAGGTCACTAACGACCTCCTCATTGCATCTGATAATGGACTAGTTTCTGTACTTGTCCTTTTAGATCTTAGTGCAGCTTTTGATACTATTTATCATAATATTCTACTTGATAGATTAGAACACTATGTTGGACTTAATGGAACTTCGTTGCAGTGGTTTAGATCTTATTTATCTGATAGGTTCCAGTTTGTTCATGTAAATGATGAGTTTTCTCTCAGCTCAAAGCTTAGTCATGGAGTTCCACAGGGATCTGTGCTTGGCCCTACTCTTTTTAGTTTATATATGCTTCCGTTAGGCAACATTATTAGAAAGCACTGTATACATTTTCACTGTTATGCAGATGACACACAATTATACCTGTCAATGAAGCCAGATGATACTAATCAATTAGCCAAGTTAGAAGCCTGTCTTAAGGAAATCAAAGTTTGGATGACTTGTAATTTCCTGCTATTAAATTCAGATAAGACTGAAGTCATTCTTGTTGGTCCAAAAAACCTTAGAAATTCCTTTCCAAATCAAACTTTCAGTTTGGATGCAGTTACTCTTTCTCTTAATAGCTCTGTGAGGAACCTTGGAGTTATTTTTGATCAGGATTTGTCCTTCAATTCACATATTAAATTTGTTTCTAAGACTGCCTTCTATCATTTGCGTAATATTGCCAAGATTAGGAGCATCTTGTCTCAGAGTGATGCTGAGAAGCTGATCCACGCTTTTGTTAGCTCGAGATTAGATTATTGTAATTCTTTATTATCAGGTTGTCCTAAAACATCTTTAAAAAGTCTTCAGCTGATCCAAAATGCTGCAGCAAGAGTTTTAACAGGTACTAGAAAGAGAGATCATATCTCTCCGGTTCTGGCCTCCCTTCATTGGCTTCCCATAGAGTTTAGAATTAAGTTTAAAATCCTTCTTCTTACTTACAAAGCTCTAAACAATCAGGCTCCTTTTTATTTAAAAGATCTGATACTACCGTATCATCCTAACAGAGCACTACGCTCCCAAAATGCAGGTTTACTTGTAATACCTAGAATCTCCAAAAGTACAATGGGAGGCAGAGCCTTCAGTTATCAAGCTCCTCTCCTGTGGAATCAGCTGCCAATCTGGATTCGGGAGTCAGACTCGATCTCTGTTTTTAAGAATAGGGCTAAAACCTACCTTTTTGATATAGCCTACAATTAGGGAGGGATCATGTGTTTTCTGAACCCTCCCTTAGTTATGCTGCTAATAGGTTTAGTCAGCCGGGGGACCTCCAGTAATGCACTGGGCCTCACTCCTTTCCTCACTCTCTATGAAATATTTTTTTTTTTGCTGGTCATTAACATTTGTTTGTTCTCTCCCATAGATTGAGTCCCCATCGTGCTGTTTGCTCTCTACATGTCTGTTCTTTTCTTCTTCTCTATCCCCTCACCCCCCAGCCAGTCGCAGCAGATGACTGCCCCTCCCTGAGCCTGGTTCTGCTGGAGGTTTCTTCCTGTTAAAAGGGAGTTTTTCCTCTCCACCGTCGCCAAGTGCTTGCTCACAGGGGATCGCCTGATTGCTGGGGTCTTTCTGCAACTGTGGGGGTCCTCCCTACAGTTGATAGTGCTATGAGATGACTGTTGTTGTGAAATGGCGCTATATAAATAAAGTTGAATTGAATTGAATTGAATTTTCGACATCAAAAACATCAGAGTCCATCTGCATTTTCATAGTTCTGAAAAGAATGAAGGTTTAGAATTGAGTTTGTAATAATGTACTTTAAAGTTGTTTAAATCCAGCGTTTCCAGAGTTTAAGGAAATTAACTGAGTCGTGGATCTGTTGCATGTTTTATGGGGGCAATAAAAGTGAAGCCGGACATTGGGGGAAATTCCTTAGGCTGGTTTTAACAAAACAAAGGGGATTTCAGCTGTGGCCTGGGGGAAGAAAATCCATTCCTTTGGGTTATTCCTGGATGAAACAAAAATGTCTTTAAGCAGGAGAATAATTATTGCTGAGCCAAAGTGAGATGATGCTACACATGTTATGATCTGAGAGACCAGCTACAAAATTATAGGTTCTGGTTATTCATTCTGGTTTATTAGTAAATACCATGTCAATAAGTGTTCTGGATTGTTTGGTTATCCTGGTGGGTCCTTTGATCATTTGTTGGTAATTAAATTTAGTCATGAGGCTTTTCAGTTTCTGTTTGTCCTTTTTATCAGACCAGTTAATATTAAAGTCACCATGAAATATTGTTTCTCTGCTCTTCTCAAGTTGTTTAACCAGATCACTTAATTCATTATAAAAAGAAGAATTGTGTGACGGAGGGTTGTACAATACTGCAATGTTGAAATTCATTACCGGTGAGAGACATACATTAACAGCTAAACATTCGAGTGAAGTATTCAAATCAACCAATTGGCATTTAAATTTCTCTTTGATGTAAATTAAAACACCTCCTCCCCTCCCTACCTGCCTGTCTTTTCTGAAACACTGATAGCCCACAATATCGATCATATTAATGTCTATGTTCCTGTGTAGCCAGCTTTCTGAAAGACAAAGATAGTCCAGATTTGAGTCCAACAGCAACACCGAAATCTCATCTCTTTTGGGGATTATGCTCCGTATGTTTAAATGTCCACCGAAGATCCCCTTTGGTTTAGCCTTTGTGTCCCAAAGAACTCGTGCATGATTAACAGTTTGGAAAAATAAATGTTTTTGCTTTTGTACAGCTCGGTTTTCGGAACTCGCCTCATTAGCAATTTGTTTAACCGCTCCTGTTTCCAAAAGTTTGGATGTTGTGCAGCTGTTTACAGCAGGAACAGATATGTGAGTCTGTTCAATGTAATTCAACTCACCTGACTCGCTAAGACCAGTGGTCTGCTGTTTAATAGTGGCAGGTCCAGGGTTAAGGTGAATATCCCCTGCCAGAAGTAGCAGTACTAACAGTACTTTAACTGTATAGCCTCTGCCATATTGTGATATCTGCTTAACAGCCATGTTTGCCTTGTTTTGGAAGCTTTTTCTCAGGGCTTTTGAAGACCAGATATAGTACAGGGTGAAATGACCTTGACCATATCCATGTAAATAAAACTTTTTAGCTTCACCTTTAGTTGAGTTGGCCGGAAAACCCTTCTTGTTGCAGGTCCAGACACACAAAGACAAAAAGAAGAAGAAGTATATAAGCAGAAAGTGGCTAGAAGTGTAGCCCATCAAACCACTCCTCATTCTGGTGGCAGCCATCTTCGGTCGTCGCCGTAACCGTAACCGAGCTCCTGTCCAGCTCCTCCACCGAGTCTCGTCGCACACCGCCACTGCAACCGAGCTCCGCTGTGGTCACAGTAGATCCTCCACTGAGCACCGCTGCCTACCGCCGTCTGACTTGGTGATACCTCCGCTGAACCCCGTCATCAAACGCCGTCTGCCGCCGCCATAACCGAGCTCCTGTCCAGCTCCTCCACCAAGTCTCGCCGCACACCGCCGCTGCAACCGAGCTCCGCTGGGGTCACGGTAGATCCTCCGCTGAGCACCGCCGCCTACCGCCGTCTGACTTGGTGACACCTCAGCTGAGCCCCGTCATCAAGCACCGTCTGCCTGGTAGTTCCTCTGCTGGGCCTCACAACTGGGCTCCGATTCAGGCTATTCGCCCCCGAACTCCGATCCGGTTTACGTCCAACTGCCGCCTCGGTTAGTTCCTCCGGCGGGCCCTCACCAAGGACTGAGTCGCTTCGAGTCGATGTTAAGTGGGACGACTGGCGCCAGCGTTAAGCTAACTGGTGTTAGCTTAGCACACGCTTTGGGTAGAGCGCAGCAGCGAACCACAGAGAAACACTAGTCAGTTTACTCAGTGGCCGGAGAAAGGCGATTAAAGGGGTATTCCAACTGAGGTGGAAATTCAGCCCGTGCGTGTCCGTCACGAGAGCTGATCGCTGTAGGATAGTTATTTTTGATGGCAAAATCAGTGACTTTGTCTTAGCACTGAAAAAGTGTGACCATCCCGGTCGCCATCTTGTAAAAAAAAAAAAAAAAAAAAAAGCATTAAATCTAGTTAAATGTAGCTAACAACCTCATATTTCTTCAACTTTCAAACCTGAAAAGCCTAGTAGCTAGCCAGTCCACTGTTTAACAGACACGCGCGTAAAAGACGGCAAAATCGCTCTGATATTTTATGTGTTTACATGATACACCAAGCATGACAAGGCTTGCAATTACACAGCACATGTTCTTCAGAATCTTAGGCATTATATAAAATGTATTCTCCCTTTAGATGTTTCTCTTTTGTTTTGTCTCTTTAGATGTTTATGTTGAATTGTATAATCCATGGTCCATTTGCCAGGGTTGAAGTGCAGTCGTGCGAACGTCTGCAGCAGTTCACATCGTGTTTACATCTCGCCATGTACGCACGCCTCTCCGGGATTTCGCGCAAGAATAGAAACCTCAATACCCTCAATAGCGATAGCGTTAGCTTAGCAAACACTTCAGGTAAAGCGTAGCAGCGAACCATGAAAAGAAACGCTACTGACGCTGCTATGTTCTAAATTTAGATACGATTCCTAGCGATCTCGTGTTTGGAATTGCTTTTGTGTTTTTTTTACGATTTAAAATTTTTGACTGAATTTTTAGTGAAAAACCGTAATTTTGATTAATAAAGCCGTAACCCGGAATGGGGTCTTGAAAACCGGAACCATTACGGCAAAACCGGAGTGGTTGGCAGGTATGGAGATCACTCAGGACTTCAAGACCGACCTGCGCTTCCAGAGCTCCACCGTCATGGCTCTGCAGGAGGCCAGCGAGGCCTACCTGATGGGTCTGTTCGAGGACACCAACCTGTGCGCCATCCACGCCAAGAGGGTCACCATCATGCCCAAAGACATCCAGCTGGCCCGCCGCATCCGCGGAGAGAGAGCTTAGACTTTCTGCTGCACATCGGGCTGCATGGTGGCGCAGTGGTTAGCACTGCGGCAGCACAGTTTACCCTTGGCCGGGGGATCGTGGGGATCGTGGGATCATGGGTTCGATCCCAGCCCCCAACCAACAGTGATCTGTGTGGAGTTTGCATGTTCTCCCCGTGTTTGCGTGGATTTACTCCAGAATTTCTCCGGTTTCCTCCCACATGCCAAAAACATGCAGGTTAGGTTAATTGGAGACTCTAAAGTGGCCCTAGGTGTGAATGTGTGTGTGAATGGTTAAGGGATAGCGCCGTATCATGGCTGCTTCATCCATCCAGGTGGTGGATGACCCTCAATTTCCCCTCTGGGGATCAATAAAGTATACTAAATCTAAAAAAAAAATCTAAATATAGTTGGCCTCACCTCAACACACAGCTCCGGTTCCGGAACAAGTCTCCTGGAGAGGGGCTGTAGCTTGGACTACTCTGGAGTTGCCCCGAGCGAGAGGCAACGAGCAGGTGTGGGTATTCTTGTACCCGCCCCCCCCACCTTGCTGCCTCTATATTGGCGTTTTCCTCCGTGGATGAAAGGGTAGTTTCCTTGTGCCTTCGGGTTGGGAAACAGGTCCTGACCATCATTTGTGCCTATGCACCAAATGATAGTTCAGAGTACCCACCCTTTTTGGAGTCTCTGACTGGGGTGCTGGAGAGTGCTCTTCTTGGAGACTTCATTGTCCTACTAGGGGACTTCAATGGACACGTGGGCAACGACAGTGAAACCTGGAGAGGGGTGATTGTGAGGATTGGCCTGCCTGATCTGAACCCGAGTGATGTTCAGTTATTGGACTTCTGTGCTAACCACAGTTTGTCCATAATAAACACCATGTTCAAGCATAAGGGTGTCCATATGTGCAACTGGCACTAAGAAACCCTAGGTCACAGGTCGATGATTGATTTTGTTATGTCATCAGACCTGCGCCCATATGTCTTAGACACTCGGGTAAAGAGCGGTGCAGAGCTGTCAACTGATCCCTACCTGGTGGTGAGTTGGATCCGATGGCAGGGGAGGATGCCATTCAGACCTGGTAGACCCAAACGTATAGTGAGGGTGTGCTGGGACCGTTTGGCTGAGGCCCCTGTCCGGGAGGTCTTCAACTCCCACTGCCGGAAGAACTTCAACAACATTCCGAGGAAGTCTGGAGACATGGAGTCTGAATGGGCTATGTTCTCCACCTCCATTGTTGAAGCAGCGGCCCTGAGCTGTGGCCGCAAGGTCGTCGGGGCATCTTGTGGTGGCAACCCCCGAACCAAGTGGTGGACACCAGTGGTGAGGGGGGACATTAAACTGAAGAAGGAGTCCTATCAGGCTTGGCTGGTTTGTGGGACTCCCGAAGCAGCTGAGGCGTACCGGCAGGCCAAGCGTAGTGCAGCTCGGGTGGTTGCTGAAGCAAAAACTCGGGTAGGGGAGGAGTTTGGTGAGGTTATGGAAGACTTTCGGTCGGCCTCCAAGAGATTCTGGCAAACTGTCTGGCGGCTCAGGAGGGGGAAGCAGCTCCCTGTCCACACTGTGTATGGTGCAGATGGGGTGCTGTTGACTTCCACTGGGGATATCGTTAGGAGGTGGAAGTAACACTTCGAGGATCTCCTCAAACCCACTGATGCACCTTCCATAGAGGAAGCAGGGTTTGTGAACGAGGGGGACGACTTGCCTATTACAGGAGCTGAGGTCGCCAAGGTGGTTAAAAATCTCTTTGGTGGCTGGGCCCCGGGGGTGGACGAGATTTGCCCTGAGTACCTCAAGGCCCTGGATGTTGTAGGGCTGTCATGGTTGACACGCCTCTGCAACATTGCATGGAGGTCGGGGGCAGTGCCTATGGCATGGCAAACTGAGGTGGTGGTTCCTCTCTTCAAAAAAGGGGACCGGAGTGTATGCTCCAACTTTAGAGAGATCACACTCCTCAGCCTCCCTGGAAAGGCCTATGCCAAGGTACTGGAAAGGAGAGTCTGGTCGTTGGTTGAACCTCGGATTCAGGACAAGCAATGTGGTTTTTGTCCTGGCCATGGCACATCGGACCAGCTCTTTACCCTCTTGAGAATCCTCGAGGGTTCGTGGGAGTTTGCCCAACCAGTTTACATGTGTTTTGTGGACTTGGAGAAGGTATTTGACCGTGTCCCTCGTGGTTTTTTGTGGGGGGTGCTTCGGGAGTATGGGGTATCGGGCTTGTTGTTACGAGCTATTCGGTCTCTGTATGACCGTTGTGAGAGTTTGGTTCGTATTGCCAACACTCAATCGGACTCATTCCCAGTGAGAGTTGGACTCCACCAGGGCTGCCCTTTGTCACCGATCCTGTTTATAATTTTTATGGACTGCATTTCTAGGCGCAGCCAGGGAACGAAGGTGTCATGCTTGGTGTCCACAGGATCTCATCTCTGTTGTTTGCAGATGATGTTGTCTTGCTGGCTTCATCCAGCAATCACCTACAGGTCTTACTGGGACCATTTGCCGCTGAGTATGAAGCGGCTGGGATGAGAATCAGTACCTCCAACTCCAGGGTGGGGCCTCGGAAACCCCATACCGGGCGGGGTACACTGAATCCTTGTTCTAATATTTATCGAGAGTCTGTTGGATCATTCTTAGTCTGGCCCTTCACCCAGGACCAGTTTGTCTTGGGTGACCCTACCAGAGGTGAATTGCCACAGACAACATAGCTCCTGGGAACGCTAGGGCATGCAAACCCCCCACCACGATAAGGTGACAATCCATGAGGGAAATAAATGTCATAAATTTCTTCAATCATACATACCCTGTGCATTTCCTGGCAACTACTCCTGCCGGAAAATGCCTCCACCCCAAAGGTCACCTTCTCTTGGTCCAAACATAAAACATTCTCTGCAGGACAGTCAGGGCAAGAACACTGTTAACTGTAGCAAATTTCATACATTTCAGTCTTTCCACTGTGAAGATAGCAGTAGGTACCATTTCTGGCAACTGCAAATTAATCTTGTCAAATGATGTAGGATTTCAATTAAGGGAAAGTCCGTTTATAAATAGGCTACACTAAAATTATCCTATTTTGTCATCAGAAGAAAGTCAAACATATAGAAAGGCATATTATATTTGTAATAAATTATATATTTATTATAAATGTACCTTTTTTATAAATTAATTATCTACATTGACTATTTTTACTTTTTCTATTTTATTTCTGCAAAAATAAATATGGCTAAATGGAATAAGAAGTGCATGACTGCTGTCTTTTAGGCATTACAATAATAATAGGTCAAGTCAATTGCAGAGCAAATGGTTGTCAGCAGGATACAATACAGAACCTTTAAACAAAAACTCTGAAGGCTTTGGTCTCTAGCAGTATGGAAGTGATTTTAATCACATTTTATGGCAAAATGTGACCAAAAAAGACCAAGGCCCCTTGGAGACTTTATAGCTATACTGCTACATGTTTAGTGTGGCCTAACCACTTGAATTAATGTAGAAAGAATTGTGGGTGTGACAGAAGAATTGATATGGATTTATTTTTGTATTAATATCTGAAATTCTGAAGGAAAGTGCATAACAAAGACACATGACATTGACAAAGGGTAGTGTTGGATATGAAGGGAGAAAGAGGACATAAAACACACAAGCCTATTTAAAGCTACACCTGCACTTTGGAATACTGACACCAAAACAATTATGGAAAACCAGAAGTGAAAGGGTTTTAACAGTTTGTTACATTTTAGCAGCATACTGTGAAGAAAACACATGTAGCAATATCAGTCCAACACAGAAATAAGCTAGCTACAATGCAAATCTTGTCCGAGCATAAAATATTTCTTACAGTTAGAGGAATGATACTAATAAATGGAGAAATTTAAATGCATTTCAGTCTTTACACTGTGGAGACGAAAATATATGCAATTTCTGGAAAAAAAAAAATGCAGAAAACGGCATCTACCCCAAAGGTCGGTCATCTCCACAGTCCTGCCTTGACTCTCCTGCAAAAAATGTTTTATGATTGGACCAACAGAAGGTGAGTTTTAGGATGGAGGCATTTTCCAGCAGGAGTAGTTGCCAGGAAATGCACAGAGTATGACTGAAGAAATTTACTACATTTATTAGCTTCAATCATCATAATTTCATTCTGATTGAAACAGAATTTTACACCAGGGCAAATTCAGGTAAGATTTTGGGGGGTTCTTTCCTTGGCATGTTTGACTTTTCTTCCTTTAACCCTCTTGTTATGTTCATTTGTCAGGAACAACAATGGTGTTCCCGGGTCAATTTGGCCCGGTGCATGTTTAATTGTCCAAAAGATGTCCGAAACCAAAAAAATCCTAACAAACATTGTTAATATTTCATTACTGACTTCCGGTTATGGCGGCCACGTAGGAAGACGTGTTTCACACTGCTCTGCTCTTGAAAATAAAAAAAATTACTAAAACTCTCTTAATTGGAACAAAAACCCATCCCAGCGTTTTGGCGCGGATATGGTAAAGACCAAGGTTGGAAAATTAGGTGGAGGAAAAGGTAACTCGACAAAACAACCCAAGCTAACAGACTTCCACGCTTGAGGCGAAACAGAAAAAACTCCAGAGACAATGGCAGAGGAGGGAGCCAGCGGCGGAGCGGGAACTGCTGAAGAGGGGACAAACGCAGTGCTCACTGCCATCAACTCCATGAGAACAGAGTTTTCGTCTAAATTTGACGGGATTATAGCAGCAATAGAAGGTATGAGAAAAGAAATAAATGACTGCATGGAGCGAGTGTTGCAGGCGGAGGTCCGAATTTTAAGCGCTGAAGATGACGTCACCAGCCTGCAAACTAAACTGCAAACACTGGAATTAAAATGCAAACGTCTGGAAGATAACGTCCTAGACTTGGAATCCCGCTCGCGACGGAATAATTTGAGGCTGGTGGGCCTCCCAGAGGGAGCGGAGGGACGGGACCCATGTTCCTTTTTGGAAAAGTGGATTCCAGAAGCGCTGAATAACGCAAATCTGCAGTCATTGGTCATTTTAGAGAGCTCACCGAATCGGCCCACCGAGAGATAATAAGATACCACTGAGGACGCTGATTATGAAATTCCTCAATTACAGAGACAAGATGACAGTCACCAATGCGGCATGATCTAAACAGGAAATTAAATACCAGGACAAACAGGTGCGGTTCTATCCAGATTTGGCCACAGGAATACAACAATTGAGAAAACCGTTCGACCCCGCCCGCAAAGAGCTGCGCAACCTAGGGATTCGTCACGGAGTAATTCATCCGGCAAGACTGCTGGTCACATATAAGGGGAGAACCCACATCTTCAAGACCCCTCAAGAGGCGCAGGAGCTCATCAAGCACATCCAAAAGGAGACTGGCGGGAGCTAAGCAAGAACATGACAAAGGTAGAACATTTGTACAGACATCTGATTGATCTGAAACAAACACGTCTACAAAATACAGACTGTTTTTTAAAAAAAAAAAAGTTATGATGTACAACTTTGCTATAAAATTTTGAAGTTATGTTGAAAAAACTACAGAAGAGAGTTAATGTCATAAGAATAGTAGTAGAGTCAGGGTGATTGAGAGGAGAAAGAAGGAGTGGTTTGACTGAACCTCACAGGTGTGGAACAGTCACTAGCTATAACGGGAGACGGAATTTTTTGATTTTGGGGGGATTACCACGAATGTGGGGAAAGGGAATCTGTTTTTGTTTAGTTTGTAGGATGAATGTTCTATCATCCATGTTTTTGCTTCTCTGTAAGAGTATGTTCATATTGCAAGGTAATCTCAAACTCCTTATTGATCATAGATCAAAGCGTTAATCTTAATTTAACTTCATGGAATTGCAGAGGTCTACAAAATCTTAAAAAACTTAAACAAGCCATGAATAAAATAAAAGACAGATTCAAAAATTGTATTTTTACAAGAAACTCATCTATTAGAGGAGGATGTAAAAAGAATTAGGAGAAGATGGCAAGGTAATGTGTTCACCTCATCATTTTCATCCCGAGCTAGGGGAGTTATGATTCTCATACATAAAACAGTCCCATTTCAAACGAAAAATGTAATTAGAGACAAATTTGAAAGATATCTAATCATCCAAGGATCTTTGTTAATAGAAAATATAAATCTGGTGAACTTATACGGCCCCAATATTGATGATCAGAACTTCTTTGTTAATTTATTCCTCACTTTATCATCACTTACAGGACAACATATAATAGCAGGGGATTTTAATTGTACATTGAATCCCAGTATAGATAGATCAACAGGAATGAACTGTACGCACAATGGATGTAGGATGACCATTAATCATTTTATGAAAGAATTGAGATTGCTAGATATATGAAGAGAAATGAAACCACAAGTCAAAGCCTATTCTTGTTATTCTAATACCTATAAGACATTCTCACATATTGGCTACTTTTTGATCTCTACAGAATTAAGGTCCAAGATTCAAAACTGTTTCTATGATAACATTGTGATCTCTGATCATGCACCCTGCTGTCTAGTATACAGTGGGGCAAAAAAGTATTTAGTCAGCCACCAATTGTGCAAGTTCTCCCACTTAAAAGATGAGAGAGGTCTCCAATTTTCATCATAGGTATACCTCAACTATGAGAGACAAAATGAGAAAAAAAAATCCAGAAAATCACATTGAAGGATTTTTAATGAATTAATTGGTAAATTCCTTGGTAAAATAAGTATTTGGTCACCTACAAACAAGCAAGATTTCTGGCTCTCACAGACCTGTAACTTCTTCTTTAAGAGGCTCCTCTGTCCTCCACTCGTTACCTGTATTAATGGCACCTGTTTGAACTCATTATCAGTAAAAAAGACACCTGTCCACAACCTCAAACATTCAGACTCCAAACTCCACTATGGCCAAGACCAAAGAGCTGTCAAAAGACACCAGAAACAAAATTGTAGACCTGCACCAGGCTGGGAAGACTGAATCTGCAATAGGTAAGCAGCTTGGTGTGAAGAAATCAACTGTGGGAGCAATTATTAGAAAATGGAAGACATACAAGACCACTGATAATCTCCCTCGATCTGGGGCTCCATGCAAGATCTCACCCCGTGAGGTCAAAATGATCACGAGAACGGTGAGCAAAAATCCCAGAACCACACGGGGGGACCTCGTGAATGACCTGCAGAGAGCTGGGACCAAAGTAACAAAGGCTACCATCAGTAACACACTACGCCGCCAGGAACTCAAATCCTGCAGTGCCAGACGTGTCCCCCTGCTTAAGCCAGTACATGTCCAGGCCCGTCTGAAGTTTGCTAGAAAGCATTTGGATAATCCAGAAGAGGATTGGGAGAATGTCATATGGTCAGATGAAACCAAAATAGAACTTTTTGGTAAAAACTCAACTTGTCGTGTTTGGAGGAGAAAGAACACCATACCAACTGTAAAGCATGGGGGTGAAAACATCATACTTTGGGGCTGTTTTTCTGCAAAGGGACCAGGACGACTGATCCGTGTAAAGGAAAGAATGAGTGGGGCCATGTATCGTGAGATTTGAGTGAAAACCTCCTTCCATCAGCAAGGGCATTGAAGATGAAACATGGCTGGGTCTTTCAGCATGACAATGATCCCAAACACACTGCCCGGGCAACGAAGGAGTGGCTTCGTAAGAAGCATTTCAAGGTCCTGGAGTAGACTAGCCACTCTCCAGATCTCAACCCCATAGAAAATCTTTGGAGGGAGTTGAAAGTCCGTGTTGCCCAGCGACAGCCCCAAAACATCACTGCTCTAGAGGAGATCTGCATGGAAGAATGGGCCAAAATACCAGCAACAGTGTGTGAAAACCTTGTGAAGACTTGCAGAAAACATTTGACCTCTGTCATTGCCAACATAGGGAATATAACAAAGTATTGAGATGAACTTTTGTTATTGACCAAATACTTATTTTACCGAGGAAATTACCAATTAATTCATTAAAAATCCTTCAGTGTTATTTTCTGGATTTTTTTTTCTCATTTTGTCTCTCATAGTTGAGGTATACCTATGATGAAAATTTGAGACCTCTCTCATCTTTTAAGTGGGAGAACTTGCACAATTGGTGGCTAACTAAATACTTTTTTCCCCACTGTATGTAGATAAGAAATTAGGTGGCATTTTCAACATAAATGGCTTCAGGATGAGGAATTTGTTAAGTACATAGAAAAACAGATGAGTTCTTTGATATCAATACTACACAAACAATGGCATGTATAAAGGGGGAGGCTTTTAAAGCTTTTATTAGGGGGCATATTATTAGTTATACAGGTTCAAAATCTAAGAAGACCCGAGAGGAGAGAGTCCAATTGGAACGTAAAATAAAAATTCTTCAAGAAAAGGTGTATGCAGGAAGTAACCCACAGTTAGAGAACGAATTACTGATTCTGAGAGCTGAATATGACAAAAAAAAAAATCATCGAATAGAGCTGCCTCAAGTCTTCTAAGATTGAAGCAAACTTTTTATGAACAAGGTGAAAAATCAGGAAAATTATTGGCATGGCAGATTAAACAATTAGAATCTAAAACACCAATTACCAGTATTATAAGTAACGGACAGGTAGTTATAGAGCCTTTAGAAATTATTAGTGCCTTTAGATTTTATTATGAAAAACTATATGACACAAAAAATGAAACTGACTTAACAAACCTAAATGGGTTTTTGGACGGATTATCCATACCAGGTATTCCAAATGAAAACAGGGAGATACTGGAGTTTAAAATTAGTCAAGAAGTTGGCCAAGCCATTGATAATATGAAATCAGGAAAAAGAGCAGGACCAGATGGTCTTCCAGTCAACCTCTATAAAAAATTTAAGAATAAATTAATAAAACCACTTTTGGAAATGGTTTTAGAAGCATTTCAAAATGGCAATTTACCATCATACATGAATAATGCCTTAATTATACTGTTGCCAAAACCAGGTAAACCCTCTAATAAATGTGAAAACATGAGACCAGTAAGTCTATTAAATGCTGATCTTAAAATAATCCGTAAAATTTTAGCAAAACGACTACAAGAAATATTACCAAATATTATTAACCGAGATCAGAATGGCTTTATAATGGGAAGACAAAGTTTCCATAATGTAAGAAGACTATTTAATATTATTTATTCCAATAAAGAAGCACCGGATACAGCTCTCCTATCATTGGACGCCGAAAAGGCCTTTGATAGGGTCGAATGGCCCTATCTTTTTGAAGTCCTACAAAGGTTTGGACTTGGAAATAATTTCATAAAATGGGTCCAGATAATATACAATAATGCTACAGCAGAAATCCTAATAAACAGCAATATCTCAAAATCAATAGAGGATGTCGACAAGGCTGTCCACTTTCACCTTTACTGTTTACTATGGCAATTGAAACTTTAGCGATGGCAGCACGTTTACATCCACAAATATATGGAATTAAAGTAGGACCAACAGAACATAAAATCTCCCTGTATACCGATGACATAATTTTGTTTATGTCGAATTTTAAAAAAATCAATTCCGACCTTGTTAAATTTAATAAAGAACTTTGGGGATATATCAGGATATAAAATAAACAAAACAAAATCTTCCATATTAATGTTAAATGAGACCCAGAGAAATCATCCAGCTCCTGAGGTAAACCAATTCAATGTTGTAGATCAGTTTAAATATTTAGGAATTCAAATTTTGCCTAAACTAGAATCAGTCGCCAATGCCAACTATGAAGCCTTAATGACAAATATTAATGAGTTGCTTCAGAGATGGATGTCACTACCAATGTCGATGATTGGGAGAATTAATATACTTAAAAGTAATATCTTACCGGACTTCCGGTCTGGACGCCATGGTGATAGCAACTTAACGCTGAACCTCCCAGATCCAATCCAAGGAAAACATCTTCAAAATCAGACTTAACGGATTTTTGGAAGAATAAAAATCAAAAGACAAAAACACCATGCCTAACCAAAAACAGAAGAAACTGACATTCCCCAGGTCAGGACGCGCGGCGGCCGCAGAATCTGATCCCGAGGACCTCCATTCAGGAGATGAGGAGCTGGTCCTAGCTAACAAAAAGATTAGCTTGAAATCGCTATTTGATGAATTACGACGATTTCGGGCTGAATTTCATGAATTCAGAGAGGAACTAAAAAGCACGAACAGCAGAATGGACCAGGCCGAAAACCGAATCTTGGAAGCTGAAGAAAGAGTAAAAGTGCTTGAAGATTCTGTGCTGGATTTACACAGAAAACAGTCAAGGCTGGAGGCTAAGCTAACCGACCAAGAAGGAAGACAGAGACGAGATAACATCAGAATTCACGGTCTGAAAGAAGGAGCTGAAGATGGTTTCAACACAGTGGCGGAATGCGTGGAATCCTTATTGAGAGAGAAGTTGGATATTCCACAAACCACCGATTTGAAGATAGAAAAGGCCCATCGTACATTAGCCGCTAAGCCAGCGGCGGAAGCGCCCCCGCGTTCTGTGGTGGTAAGATTCTCCGATTTCAAAATAAAACAAGAGGTTGTAAGATGGGCTTGGCAGAAAAAAGGATTTATGCATCAAGAGAGAAAAGTCTTCGTGGAGCACGATTATGCCCCTGAGGTTCTTAAAAAGCGACGGGAATATAACGACGCCAAAAAGGTTCTACGGGAACAGAATCTACGCTTTCAGACGCCATTTTCTGCGAAGTTAAGGGTCTTTTACGGTGAAGAGTCATGTCTCTATAATTCAGCGGAAGAAGCAACAATTGACATGGCGAGAAGAGGACTCCCGGTAACGGTGTTTAAACCCGCAGCGAATCTGAGCGAGAAGATCAGAGCTCAAACGTGGTCAACTCAGAGACCTTCAAAATCCACGGGCCAGCAGCGGGAAACCCAGCCCCAGAGCTACAAAAATAAGCTTTCCAGTTCCAGGAAGGAATAGCGACCTTTTTGTTTTTTCTTTTCTTTTCAGTCATTCTGCACTTCCATCCCCCCTCCTACAAGGTAACAAACATTAAAGGAGGTGCAGAATCAGCATGTGGTAAAACCATTCATGGAGCAGTTATAGCATTAGAAACAAATGTCTTCTTAATTTAAAGGGAAGAAAAAAAAAAAAATCTTGTTAAAATAGAAATGTAACAATGACCCACATGTTCTCCCTACACTAACAAATACTGTATTAGAGTGAATGTTTGCTGTGATGGGGGTGGGAGGGTGCACACAATCTCATAGGGTATAGGCATTAAAAAAAAAAAATTCATTACAAATTCGGATTGGGATCTGAAATTCACGTTAAAAACATGGGACAACTTACAGGGGTAAGAGAGGGCCCTCAACACGTAACAGAGTTTGAGGAATTTCCCTCAGAGCCTACACTCCATCAGGGCTCTTACAGGGTCTTTAAAGAGACCCCAGCTCAGGAAGTTTTTTTGACAGTTTTTTGTTTTAAAGTTTCGTACACTATGTTCTTAATGCTTTTTATGTTCTTAATGTTCTTTCAGTTTCTGAGTAGCAAAAAAGAGGGCCACCACACTGTTATACTAAATAAGAAAATACAATGGAGAAACAGGGTGTAACCAAAATAATCTCATATAATGTAAAAGGGATCCTGAATCCAGTTAAAAGATCCAAGATTCTACGCAAAATGAAAAAGACAAAGCAGAAATAATATTTTTACAAGAAACCCACCTAACAGATGTGGAACACACTAAACTCAATAGACAAGAGTTTAAAATGATCTCTTCATCTTCATGTAAATCAGGGAGGAGGAGGGGAGTAGCGACATTGATCTCAACCAAAATTACATTTGAAAAAAAATCAGAACACAAAGATAAAGAAGGGAGGTACAGTTTGGTAACTGGGCGGCTAGAGGGAGAAGATATCACCCTGCTGAATGTATATGCACCACCAGGGGCTAAATGGAAATTTTATAAAAATGTATTCGACCTAATGATAACTAAAGCCCAAGGTTTAGTGATATGTGGTGGAGACTTCAATCTAAGACTGAATCCATACTGGGATGCAACAGGTAATTCTTCACATCAAAATAGCACTCAAAATAGGAAAACTCGGATGCTACTAAAAGAAATGGGAATCTGTGACGTATGGAGGGAATTCAACCCCAATGTAAAAGATTATACTTTTTATTCAACACCACATTCATCTTACTCAAGGATTGATTACTTTTTTATGTTTAATAGAGACATTGGAAGAGTAAAAACATGTAAAATAGGACTGATGGATCTCTCTGACCACAGTCCGATCTATATGGACTTAAATATCCAAAAATACACAAATAATACATTTTCCTGGAGGTTGAATTCAAATGTCCTGAAAGGACCACTGAAAGATGAATTGGAATCAGATATTTTCAGATATTTGGAAGAAAACGATAATGGAGAAGTATCCCCTTTAATACTGTGGGATGCGTGCAAAGCTGTAATAAGGGAAAAATTATTGCAAAACTGGCAACCCAAAAGAAACTGAGACAAGAAAAACTAATCACACTAGAGTCAGAACTCAAGAACCTAGAAAAAGAACACAAAGACAACACTCATTCTAATGGCTCGCTCAAGATTAAAGAAATTAAAAATCAAATAAATGAGATCTACACAATAGAAATCCAGAAGAAACTTACATTTCTGAAACAAAAACACTATGAAGCAGGCAGTAAATCGGCAAAACTACTAGCCTATAAATTGAGGAAACCTCAAACAGAAAGAGCAATCTACAAAATCAGAGACCCAGTATCAAAGGAAATAAAATTCAGAATTCAGGATATTCTTAAAAGCTTCGAGAATTACTACAAGAACTTATACTCCCACAAAAAACATAAAAACGCATCTGAGACATTCCTAAACACATTAAACCTTCCCCAACTTACGGAATCACAAAAAACACTACTGTCAGAAATGCAACCTAAAGAATTGGAAAAAGCAATTATGAAACTTAAAGCTAACAAATCCCCAGGAGCAGATGGCTATACAGCAGAATGGTACAAAACCTTTAAACAGCAACTATCTCCTCTCCTCCTGAAAACATTTAACTATGTCCTCCACACAGGGGAAATCCCCCCCTCCTGGAGAGAAGGGGTCATTGCAGTTATACCTAAACCTGAAAAGGATAAACTAGAATGCTCCAACTGCAGACCAATCAGTGTATTAAATCAGGACTATAAGCTTTTTACCATTATCCTTGCCAAAAGGTTAGAAAACATACTGACAGACTTAATTCACTTAGACCAAACAGGTTTTATAAGACAAAGACAGACACAAGACAACATTCGACGCACTTTACACATAATTCATCATATAAAAAAATATAACTTAAATGCAGTCATATTGGGATTAGATGCTGAAAAAGCATTCGATTTGGTTGACTGGTCTTTCCTATATAGAATTTTATCCAGTTTCAATTTTCATAACAACTTCATTAGAACTATACAGGCATTATATAAAAAAACAACAACAGCTAAAATAAGGATTAACGGTAATTTATCATCATCTTTTGAGCTGGAAAGAGGATGTCGTCAAGGCTGCCCCCTGTCTCCACTGCTCTTTGCAATCTTCATAGAACCTCTGAGCCAATGGATAAGACAAAATCAAAAAATTCAGGGTATTACACTTGGTCAGAAGGAACATAAAATAGCACTCTTTGCTGATGACATTTTAATATACCTAGGGCAGCCAGACACTTCTTTACCAGAACTAATCTCAGTTTTTTCAGACTATGGAGATTTATCGGGGTACAAATTAAACATGCATAAAACCCAAGTTTTAACATTCAACTATGACCCAAATCATTATTCACTAAGTGAACTCAAAACTAAATGGGAGTTGGAATCTATGAAATATCTGGGGGTCAATATCCCGAAACATCCATCCATCCATCCATCCATCTTCTACCGCTTTTCCGGAGGTCCGGGTCGCGGAGGCAGCAGTTCAAGCAGAGAAGCCCAGACTTCCCTCTCCCCAGCCACCTGCTCCAGCTCTTCAGAGGGGATACCAAGGCGTTCCCAGACTAGCTGGGAAACATAGTCTCTCCACCGAGTCCTGGGTCTGCCCCGGGGTCTCCTCCCAGTGGGACGTGCCTGAAACACCTCAAGTGGGAGACGTCCAGGAGGCATCCTAATCAGATGCCCATACCACCTCAACTGACTCCTTTCAAAATTTATTACAATGTATTACAAAATTATAATTGTAATGTATTACAAAATTATAACACTAAACTATGATCCACTGGTGACAAAAATAAAATCTGACCTGTATAATTGTAATGTATTACAAAATTATAACACTAAACTATGATCCACTGGTGACAAAAATAAAATCTGACCTAGCAAGATGGAATATGATACCATTCTTAGGTACTGCACAAAGAATTGAAGCAGTCAAAATTTATATACTTCCACGTCTTCTATACCTTTTCCAAACAATACCGGTAGAACCTCCCAAAAAAACATGGCAGGAGCTGGACAGAAGGATCTCAAGATTCATATGGCAGGGCAAGAGACCTAGAATCAGATATAGAACCCTACAGCTAAACAAAGACAAAGGTGGGCTCGCGCTGCCAAATATCAGGGACTATTTTATAGCTGCACAAATTAAAACTTTAGTAGAGATATGTAACCCAGTCTACACTGCACAATGGAAGGAGATCGAATGCCAAATAACAAGTGACATCCCCCTACAGGCGATAATAGGGAACAATGCCTTACCTAAACTCTTGAATAACACTAACCCGTGGATAGAGACCCCGCTAAAAATTTGGTTGGATTGCCTATGATCAAGACTTTACCCCCAATAAAACAGACACTAGATTTAAAGAGTGGAAAGAGAAAGGGCTGATAAAATATTACGATTTTTTTAAGGGGCAAACTTTAAGAAGTTTTGAAGATTTGAAAAAACAAGGTCTAATAAATCAAGATCTTTACAGGTTCTTTCAGCTTAGACACCACATAAACAATATACTTAAAAAGGAGGATTTGGAAAGGGCCCAGTCAGGTGTTCTGAAGGTCTTCTTAATGGCATATAAAGGGATCCCAGGGATCAGATACATTTCTAAAATATACCAAGGTCTTCAAGACTTAAAAGGAGACAACACATCATATATAAAAGAGAGATGGGAAAAAGAGGGGAATTTCACTTTACAATTGGGAATATGGGAAAAGCTAAATAAACAGCAATGGAAAAGTACCTCATCCCTGCAGTGGAGAGAATTTGGATGGAAAAACTTGGTAAGATTTTTCAGAACACCTGTACAAAACAAATTTACCCATAAGGGGTTGAACTGTTGGCGCTTGTGTGGTGAAAAGACTGCAAATCATTTTCATGTGTTTTGGTCATGCCCAGTTATCCACCAATATTGGACCAATGTACAGACAATATTGGGGAAAATATTCAAAATAACAGTTCCCTTTTCTTTTGTAACTTTGTATTTGGGTTTACTACCGGACTCACTGGAAAGACGAGGAGATAAATACTTATTCAATGTTTTAATATTGGCAAGTAAAAAAGCCCTAACTAAAAAATGGATGCTGAAGGACTGTCCTACACCTGAAGATTGGATTAACGTGATCCAAGACATTTACTCGATGGAAAAGTTGACATTCGCACTGAGACAGGACATGGATGGGTTCATGAACTTTTGGCAACCCTGGATCGCATATGTGTCTTCCATTAGATCCAATCTTTGACAAATACCATTTCAATAATGGTCCCGCTCTTTGTTCCAAAGCTACTCAGACGCTCTTTTACTTTTAATTACTTAATTTTCTGTTTGTTTGTTTTTTGCTGTTCTGTTTGTTTATTCGTTTTTTTTTTTTTTTATTTAATTCTCTTTAACTTCTCTTTTTCTTTCACTTTAAAAAAAAAAGGGGGGTGTTGTAATAACTATCCTACCAATGTTGTCAAATAGCAAAAAATAAGGGAACGTGTGATGAAAATGTAAACAAAGCAATGCTGTAATGACCTGTATTCCCTTTACAAAAACTTAAATAAAAAAAAAAAAAAAAGTAATATCTTACCAAAAATACTTTATTTCAAAACATTCCTTTACCACCATCTTCAGATCTATTCTTAAGAATTAAAAAAAAGTTAGTGGAATTTATATGGAACAATAGGAAGGCTAGATTATGTTTGTCCTTACTATACTTACCATTTGATCGTGGAGGTCTGAAATGTCCAGACTTTATGTTGTATTACTGGTCAGCACAACTGAGGTCTATGACATATTTTTCATCAAATGATCCTCACTCACTGGATTGAAATGGAATCATACAATTTACCTTTACCTCTTCCCTTATTCATATACTCAGACTCGGCAAAAAAATTACAGAAACAAGTTAAAAATCCAATTGTAAAGCACATGATCAAAATATGGTGTGAAACTAAAATATTTTATAAGAGCCACACTCACTGTCACAGTTTAGCCCAATATGGGGTAATCAATATTTTACACCAGGGAGAGTGGATATTGTATTTAAAGTATGGAATTTAAAAGGGATTCAAAAGATTCAAGACTTGTATTTGACACGCTCAGATAATGTCTTTTGAAGAACTGAGGATTAAATTCAATCTTAATAGAACACACTTTTTTAAATATCTTCAGCTTAGAAATTTTATTCGTTCAAATCAAAATAATGCTCTCACCCGACCTACTTATTCAACTTTGGAAAAAATTTTGATGAAAGACAGTAAGAGAAAGGGTATTATTTCAGAGTTTTACAACTCATTGACACTATTCTCAAGTGAAAACTCACAGAAAAGACTGAATAACTGGAAAGAAGACCTGCAAATTGAAATTTCAGAGGAACAATGGGAAATGGCTTGTGCAGGAGCTCAAACTAAATCAATAAATGTACGTCTTAAACTGATACATTTTAAATGGTTAATGCGGATGTATGTTACACCAGTGGAATTAAATAGATATAACAAAAACATACCAGATACATGCACAAAATGTTTTATTTTATTATTTTTTTTTATTTATTTTACCTTTATTTAACCAGGAAAAAAAACCCGTTGAGATTAAAAACCTCTTTTTCAAGGGAGTCCTGGCCAAGAGGCAGCAAAAAAAAAAAAATAAAATCACAAATACACTTAAAATGACATACAAATCATATAAAACAGTTACAAATTAGTGAGGCCGTCTCAAGTGTTCTCAAACTGGATTTAAAGTCGTTCAATGAAACAAGTTCCGTTAATTTCCAGTCTTTTTGCAACATGTTCCATGTAGAGGGGGCTGAGAACATGAAAGCTCTTTTTCCCAGCTCAGTACGGGCAAATGGAACAGAAAGCAACAAATAATCATTAGAACGCAGACCATAAGAATCAACACTTCTCAGTGTGATCAAATTACAAATGTAAGGGGGCAACAGTCCAAGCATGGCCTTGTAAATAAAAATGTACCAGTGAGTCAACCTCCTGGTGGACAAAGAGGACCATCCCACTCTAGAATACAGTTCACAGTGATGGGTCAAGGCTCTACAATTTGTAACAAACCTCAAAACAGCATGATATACAGAGTCAATCTTACTCAGACACTGAGCTGAAGCGTTCATATACAAGAGGTCTCCATAATCTAAAATAGATAAAAAAGTTGCAGTAACAAGACGCTTTTTAACCTCAAAAGAAAAATAACATTTATTTCGAAATAAAAAACCCAGTTTCAGTTTAAGTTTCTTCACAAGATTTTCAACATGGGGCTTAAAAGTCAGAGCGTCATCAAGCAAGATACCAAGATATTTATACGAGTGAACCACCTCAATTTCATTTCCCTCAAAGGTGGACACTGTGGGAAAAATTTGTGGACTCTTCCTAGAATTTGAAAACCACATCAGTTTAGTTTTGTCAGCATTAAGGACTAGTTTTAGCTGCAGAAGTGTGTGCTGCACCACATTAAAAGCAGTAAATAATTGTGTCATCGGCATAAAAATGCAAACTAGCATCAGACACATTTTGTCCTAAATCATTAATGTACATAATGAATAGGAGGGGTCCTAATACAGAACCCTGTGGCACCCCCTTGTGGACACTGACAATTTCAGAACACAAACCATCATATTTAATACATTGGGTCCTGTCACTCAAATAATTTGCGAACCAGAAGACTACATGTTCCGACAGTCCAAAACTGATGAGTCTTTGCTTTAAAACTGTGTGGTCCACAGCGTCAAAAGCCTTTGACAGATCAATGAAAAGTGCAGCACAGTGCTGCTTTTTATCAAGAGCAACAAGTATATCATTGACCATCCCCCCACCCTGCGGAAAACCTCCAGCTGGCTAATGACCTAAACAGCTTTTACTGCAGGTTTGAAAAGAACCTACAGTTCTCACCTCCCACCCACACAAAAGGATTATCTGCAGCCCCAGGAACTCCATCCCTCCTCCACTCTGACCTCCCACCAGCACTAATGATCTGTGAAGAGGAGGTGCGCCGGGTCTTTCAGAGACAAAAGATCAAGAAGGCTGCAGGACCTGATGGTGTGTCTCCGTCCTGCCTGAGAGTCTGCTCCAACGAGTTGGCCCCCATCTTCACCCGGATCTTTAACAGATCACTGGAGCTGCGTGAAGTGCCTTCCTGCTTCAAACGCTCCATCATCATTCCAGTTCCCAAGAAACCCTCTATTACAGGATTAAACAACTACAGACCTGTTGCCCTGACCTCTGTGGTCATGAAATCCTTGGAGAGATTGGTGCTGAACCACCTGAAGGTCATCAGAGGCCCCCTGATGGACCCACTGCAGTTTGCCTACCGGTCAAACAGGTCAGTGGATGATGCAGTGAATATGGGACTACATTACATCCTGCAACACCTCGACTCCCCAGGGACGTACGCCAGGATCCTGTTTGTCGACTTCAGCTCAGCGTTCAACACCATCATCCCAGGCATTCTTCATCAGAAACTCCTCCAGCTCAAGGTGCCCCCCTCCACCTGCCAGTGGATCTCCAGCTTTCTGACTGACAGGTGGCAACAGGTGAAGCTAGGGAGATTTACATCCAGCTCCCGAAAAATTAGTACTGGCGCCCCCCAAGGATGTGTCCTTTCCCCACTGCTCTTCTCCCTCTACTCCAACGACTGCACCTCAGAGGACCCTTCGGTGAAGCTCCTGAAGTTTGCGGACGACACCACAGTCATCGGTTTGATCCGGGATGATGATGAGTCTGCATACAGGCGGGAGGTGGAGCAGCTGATCCTCTGGTGCAGCCAGAACCATCTTGAACTTAACCCAGCCAAAACGGTGGAGATGACTGTGGATTTCAGGCGACACCCCCCTTCATTCCCCCCACTCACCATCCTCAACAGCACAGTGTCCACTGTGGACTCCTTCAAGTTTCTGGGTACCACAATCTCCCGGAACCTGAAGTGGTCCTCCCATATTGACACTGTCCGGAAAAAGGCCCAGCAGAGGTTGTTTTTTCTGCGTCAGCTCAAGAAGTTTGATTTGCCTCAGGAGCTGCTGGTTGTCTTCTACACCGCCATCATCCAATCTGTCCTCTGCTTTTCCATCACTGTCTGGTTTGGATCTGCCACTAAACAGGACAAGACCAGACTGCAGCGGATCATTAAGTCTGCGGAGAGGATCATTGGTACCGACCTACCCCCCATTGAGAACTTATATCGGTCCATAACCAGGAAACGGGCGGGAAACATCTGTGCTGACCCATCACACCCCGGCCACAAACTGTTTGAACTTCTATCTTCTGGTCGTCGTTACAGATCACTGAAGGTCAAAACCACCCGTCACAGGAACAGTTTCTTTCCTCAAGCCATCACTCTGATGAACTCCTAACATTCACCTAGTCCTACCTGTTGCTGTACTCATGACTTTTCATCCATTATTACATTGCACATAACTCTCACACTGCTTTTTACTTCCTTCACATTATATCACTGAATCTGAGTCCACATTGAAATACTGTGTGATTGTATATTTTTTCATATATTTCTGCAAAGTGTGGTTAGTCCGAGTAAATAACTGCATATATTCCTGTATATATTTGCATCCTTTTATAGAAACGTGGACAGACTGTAATTTACTGTACATACTCTGGTTGTCATTGAATCCTTATTTTTAATCCTTCACCTGAACAACGAGAGCAAGTTTTTAGCCAAAGTCAAATTCCTTGTATGTGTTGTGCATACTTGGCCAATAAAGCTGATTCTGATTCTGATTCTGATTCTGATTGACCACTTTTGTAGCAGCAGTAATAGTGCTGTGCTTTTTTCTAAAGCCCGATTGCAGTTTTGAAAGAAGTTCATTTGAGTATAAAAACTCTAAGTTGATCACACATGAGAGATTCAAGAATCTTGGACGAGACACACAAATTTGATATTGGTCTATAGTTAGTTAAAACTGCTGGGTCACCTCCTTTTAAGAGAGGAACCACAAAAGCTGATTTCCATACTACAGGAATTAGTTTATTTGACAGGGACAGTGCAATAAACAGACAATTAATCAATGACAATCAATATGATGTGTTGCACATAGAGTGTATAGCTATTAGCTAATTTGCAACTCTTGTCCCTGGATGGATTAGACTTTATGGACCCAAACGTAGGATAAGTTTGAAAGTGGAATACAAAGAAGTGTAGTGTATATGTAGGCAATCACATGTTAGACTTCGACAAATATGAAAGGGACTGAATGACACTAAGATTTATTTGATTGTGTGAATATTAATTACAGAATACCACATTATTGAAAATGAATGGGATCCAGTAATCCAGTATTAGTGACTGTTTAGAAACTCTTGTTTATTTGTTTATCAGATCACTTATTTGTGTGATCTTTTGTGACTTATATTCATAATAGTGTTGCATCTTGCACCATTATAATAATTTTATCTTATATCACTATTCAGTGATGAGTTAAGTGTACTATTGAATTTTTTTGTGTATTGTCAATAAACTCATGCAGTACTATAACAGGACAAGTTTACAAATATTTGAGACCCATTCTAGTGCATCCTTTTATATTGTAGCAATATTTGGTTGTTAAAAGGTTTTTAAAACCATAATCAATGGAGTTAAGTACAAACCAACCAACATTATACACAGCAGAAGGACCTGTTTTACTGCAACCATTGCATCAGTGGTGCCCATTTATTTCACAAAAAAAGCATTTATTTCATTATATGGACATTTTTGTGTCCCGTTTGGTGACGGTCGTCCTTTAGTCAAACCGTGCATATGTGGCCACAGATATTTATTTTTTATTTTATTTTACCTTTATTTAACCAGGAAAAAAAAAAACTGTTGAGATTAAAAACCTCTTTTTCAAGGGAGTCCTGGCCAAGAGGCAGCAAAAAAATCACAAATACACTTACAATGACATACAAATCATATAAAACAGTTACAAATTAGTGAGGCCGTCTCAAGTGTTCTCAATCTGGATTTAAAGTCGTTCAATGAAACAAGTTCTGTTAGTTTCCAGTCTTTTTGCAACATGTTCCACCTAGAGGGGGCTGAGAACATGAAAGCTCTTTTTCCCAGCTCAGTACAGGCAAATGGAACAGAAAGCAACAAATGATCATTAGAACGCAAACCATAAGAATCAACACTTCTCAGTGTGATCAAATTACAAATGTAAGGGGGCAACAGTCCAAGCATGGCCTTGTAAATAAAAATGTACCAGTGAGTCAACCTCCTGGTGGACAAAGAGGGCCATCCCACTCTAGAATACAGTTCACAGTGATGGGTCAAGGCTCTACACTGTAGAGTCTACAGTTTGTAACAAACCTCAAAACAGCATGATATACAGAGTCAATCTTACTCAGACACTGAGCTGAAGCGTTCATATACAAGAGGTCTCCATAATCTAAAATAGATAAAAAAAAGTTGCAGTAACAAGACGCTTTTTAACCTCAAAAGAAAAACAACATTTATTTCGAAATAAAAAACCCAGTTTCAGTTTAAGTTTCTTCACAAGATTTTCAACATGGGGCTTAAAAGTCAGAGCGTCATCAAGCAAGATACCAAGATACTTGTACAAGTGAACTACCTCAATTTCATTTCCCTCAAAAGTGGACACTGTGGGAAAAATTTGTGGACTCTTCCTAAAATTTGAAAACCACATCAGTTTAGTTTTGTCAGCATTAAGGACTAGTTTTAGCTGCAGAAGTGTGTGCTGCACCACATTAAAAGCTTTCTGCAGAGAAGGAACAGCATTAGCAGGGGAAGAGCCAAAGCAGTAAATAATTGTGTCATCAGCATAAAAATGCAAACTAGCATCAGACACATTTTGTCCTAGATCATTAATGCACATAATGAATAGGAGGGGTCCTAATACAGAACCCTGTGGCACCCCCTTGTGGACACTGAATTTCAGAACACAAACCATCATATTTAATACATTGGGTCCTGTCACTCAAATAATTTGCGAACCAGGAGACTACATTTTCCGACAGTCCAAAACTGATAAGTCTTTGCTTTAAAACTGTGTGGTCCACAGTGTCAAAAGCCTTTGACAGATCAATGAAAAGTGCAGCACAGTGCTGCTTTTTATCAAGAGCAACAAGTATATCATTGACCACTTTTGTAGCAGCAGTAATAGTGCTGTGCTTTTTTCTAAAGCCCGATTGCAGTTTTGAAAGAAGTTCGTTTGAGTATAAAAACTCTAAGTTGATCACACGCGAGAGATTCAAGAATCGTTTTTTTTTTTTTGTTACTTATTTGTACCCGTAGGTAGATTTGGTTTGCAGTCTGGTGACAAGCCACCGGCTGCTGGTCGCTGCGTGCGCGAGCGCCCTAAACCTACATGTTTTTGGTATGCGGGAGGAAACCGGAGAAATCCCGGAGTAAACCCACGCAACACGGGGAGAACATGCAAACTCCACACAGCTCACTGTTGGTCGGTGGCTGGGATCGAACCCACGATCTTGGACAAGACACAAATTTGATATTGGTCTGTAGTTAGTTAAAACTGCTGGGTCACCTCCTTTTAAGAGAGGAACCACAAAAGCTGACTTCCATACTACAGGAATCTCTTTGTTTTCAATTGATAAATTAAAAAGTACTGTAAGAGGCTGTGCAATAAAATCGGCAGCCATTTTTAAAACGTAAGGCTCTATCAAATCTGGTCCAGGAGGTTTTCTGTGATTCAAAGTTTTAAGAGCCTTATGAACTTGCTGTACAGTAAAAGGTACAAGTCTAAAAGGTTCTCCAAAAAACATTTGGGAATTAGTACAGTGAGGCACAGATGTAGCTCCTGTAGAGTTAAACAGAAAACCAGATGACACAAAATGCTTATTAAAGCAATTTAAAACCTCAGTTCTATCATAAACTGGGACTGAGCCATTTAAAACAAAAGTAGGAAGAACCTGAGAGCTTTTGTTCACAGATAAACCTTTGATCACTTTCCAAAATTTCTGTGGATTATTAAGACTCTCAGTTATGACAGATAAATAATATTCAGATTTAGCCTTTTTAATAAAAAAAAAAGTGCATTTATTTCTCAGTTGTCTAAAAATGGACCAATCACTGGCAGTATCAGTTTTCCTGGCTTTGGCCCAAGCCACATTACGCTGATAAATGGCATCAGACAGTTCTGGAGAGAACCAGGGGTTTTCACGCCCCTTTACTCCGAATTTCCCTCTAGGAGCATGTTTATTTACAATTTTCTCAAAGTTTTCTTTAAAGAAAGTCCACGCTAACTCAACGTCTGGCAACAGGTCTATATGTTCCCAATTGACCAAGGACAAATCATGATGATAAGCTTGTTCATTAAATTTCTTCAAATTCCGCTTGAAAATAATGCGCGGTTTACATTTGGGGATTTTTGTATCTCTGCACACTGCAACAACACAATGATCACTCAAATCACTGCAGAAAACACCCACAGATGAACATTTATGTGGAGCATTTGTTAAAATTAAGTCAAAGTGGACTTTTCAGGACTTTTAATATTTGGCCTAGTTGGATAGTTAATCAACTGGCTAAAATTTACAGAGTCACAGAAAGATTTAAATTCTTCAGAAGCTACGTTTATCCATCCATCCATCCATCCATCCATCTTCTACCGCTTTTCCGGAGGTCCGGGTCGCGGAGGCAGCAGTTCAAGCAGAGAAGCCCAGACTTCCCTCTCCCCAGCCACCTGCTCCAGCTCTTCAGAGGGGATACCAAGGCGTTCCCAGACTAGCTGGGAGACATAGTCTCTCCACCGAGTCCTGGGTCTGCCCCGGGGTCTCCTCCCAGTGGGACGTGCCTGAAACACCTCAAGTGGGAGACGTCCAGGAGGCATCCTAATCAGATGCCCATACCACCTCAACTGACTCCTTTCAATGTGGAGGAGCAGCGGTTCTACTCTGAGCCTCTCCCGGATGACTGAGCTCCTCACCCTATCTCTGAGGGTGAGTCCAGCAATCCTACGGAGAAAGCTCATTTCAGCCGCTTGTATCCGCGATCTCGTTCTTTCGGTCATTACCCAAAGCTCGTGACCATAGGTGAGAGTAGGAACGTAGATTGACTGGTAAATCGACAGCTTTGCCTTAGAACTAAGCTCCCTCTTCACCACAACAGACCGGTACAACGTCCGCATCACTGCAGATGCTGCTCCAATCCGTCTGTCGATCTCTCGCTCCATTTTCCCCTCACTCGTGAACAAGACCCCAAGATACTTAAACTCCTCCACTTGGGGCAGGAGCCTGTCCCCAACCCGGAGAGGACAATCCACCTTTTTCCGGCTGAGGACCATGGACTCGGACTTGGAGGTGCTGATTCTCATCCCAGCCGCTTCACACTCAGCGGCAAACCGTCCCAGCAAGAGCTGTAGGTCATTGCTGGATGAAGCCAACAGGACAACATCATGGATCGTCACCCCCCTCATGGATCGTCACCCCCCCTCATGGATCGTCACCTTATCGTGGTGGGGGGGTTTGCGTGCCCCAGTGATCCCAGGAGCTATGTTGTCCGGGGCAATTTGCCTCTGATAGGGTCTCCCAAGACAAACTGGTCCTGGGTGAAGGGCCAGACTAAGAACGATCCAACAGACTCTCATGATAAATTGTATATCAAGGATTCAGTGTACCCCGCCCGGTATGGGGTTACCGGGGCCCCACCCTGGAGCCAGGCCTGGGGGAGGGGCTCGAAGGCTAGCGTCTGGTGGCCAGGTTTCCACCCATGGGACCCGGCCGGGCTCAGCCCGAAGGAGTTACATGGGTCCGCCCTCCAGTAGGTTCACCACCTGCAGGAGGGATCATGGAAGTCCGGTGCTATGTGGATTAGGTAGCAGTCAAAGGCGGAGACCTTGGCGGACTGATCCCAAGCTTTCTAAACTGGCTAAGCTACGTTTAACCAATCCCAATTGAAGTCTCCTGCTATTAAAAGCTCATTGTAGTTTAATTTGGACAAAAGAAGCTTTAAGGATGATAATGCCTCCTTGGTGGCAGATGGAGGTCTATAGCAACCAACAACAGTTATGGAAAGGGATTTGGCTATTTCCATATTCAAGGCCAGAAACTCCATCTGCTTAGAAATGGACTTAGACAAGACAATTGAAGCATCAAATCTTGATTTAACATAGGCGGCTACACCACCTTTTTTGGGCCTGTCAGTACGGAAGACATTGTATCCTTTTATACTAATATCATCATCTGTGACAGCTTTTGTCAGCCACGTTTCAGAGATGATCACAACATCCGGATCAGTTGATCTAATCCAAATTTTGACCATGTCCATTTTAGGAAGTAAACTGCGCACATTAAGATGAATAATTTTGAGACCAGACATTGATTTAAAATCAGCAGGAGTCTGGATACATTGCAGATCAGGTCCAGGGTTTGGTTGCACATTTCCAGATAATAATAAAAGTAGGACAATCACCAATCTTTGCTTCACATCACATTTTGAAGCAGAAATTTTGTGTATTGAAGCCAGGCGATTCTTTTCATTGAGCAAAAATGCAAGGTCATATAAAGTAAGAACATTTTGAAGTTTAAGTAATTCCCTTGATACCTCTGTCCAGGAATCTATGACCCAGACCAAATGAGTCTGTGATTGCTCATAAACAACATTAAAATCAGTACCACTATAATAAGTGTCCCAAAAACGCAACACATTGGCATGGGTACTCACCCAGGGAACATTATTTGATCTCGTGTTCCGGGCTGCCAACAAGCATATTAAAATAATAAAAAATGCCATTGTCCTCCACTTTCTGCACATCAGCAGCTTAAAAGTTCTTAAACTAAAAGAAATACTAAAAGAAATAAATACTGCAAGGAGATGTTGCAGGCCCAAGCTAGATATCTCAGCTCCAGGAGTAATATAGGTCTTCCAACCCAATATCCAGGAAAATGCTACAGGCTCAAGCTAGTAAGCTCAGCTTCAGGAGAGATGTAGGCCTCCCAGCCCAGTCTCCAGGGGGATGTTGCAAGCCCAAGCTAGTTAACTCAACTCTAGGAGGAATATAAGCCTTCCAGCCCAGTATCCAGGGAGATGTTGCAGACCCAAGCTGGCTAGCTCAGCTCCAGGAGGAATACAGGCTTTTCAACCCAGTATCCAGGGAGATGATGCAGACCCAAGCTAGTTAGCTCAGCTCCAGGAGAGATGTAGGCCTCCCAGCCCAGTCTCCAGAGAGGTGTTGCAGGCCCAAGCTAGTTAGCTCAGTTCCAGGAGGGGTATCGGCCACCCAGTCCAGTCTCCAGGGGGATGTTGCAGGCTCAAGCTAGTAAGCTCAGCTCCAGGAGGAGTATAGGCCTCCCAGCCCAATCTCCAGGGGGATGTTGTGGGCCCAAGCTAGTTAGCTCAGCTCCAGGAGAAGTATCAACCTCCCAGCCCAGTCTCCAGGGAGGTGTTGCAGTCTTAGGCTAGCCAGTTCAGCCCCCAGGAGGAGCACAAGCCTCCCAGCCACCTCTCCAGGGAAATGCCACAAGCCCAGCCGTCCAACTCGTCCTGGGCACAGGCCCAGACCTGTTAGCCGCACTCAAGGGTGGTAGCAGTATTCTTTAAACTTGTTAAAAGTCATTAAACTCATTAAAAGTCCACAATTTACTTAAAACATATAAAGGGATTTCAATAAAAATATCAACTGCAACTTATAAAAAAAAGATATAAATGCAATAAAATCCATTAAAAATAACTTAAACCAGAGAGACACTGAGCAGACAATACACATGCTGCCATCTTGGATTCAGCCATCTTGATTTTGTATGTATTGAATGTATGGAAAGTAAAGGAACCCTATTTCACCGTTTATGGGACTGTAGAAAAATCAGAATGTTTTGGCAAGAGGTGAGGGTAACAATTGAAAAAAATAATTTCAAAACAAATCACACTGAACTCTAAACTGTTTTTGTTGGGTCTGTATCCAGAAAAACATAACTTTACTAAGAGTGAAAGAGCATTCATAGACCTCAGTTTGCTTAATGCTAAAAAATGTATTGCACTACTGTGGAAAAAGACTCACAGACCAGATGTGACTCAGTGGTTAAGACAGATGTTAACAAACCTTCCACTAGAAAGAATAACATATATACTGAAATCAAAGGAAAATGTGTTTGAGAATATATGGAGACCTTTCATTGATTATGTAAAGAAATTAAACATAACTTCTGAAGAAGAAGGTGAATGATATGTGTGGACCTTGCAAATTCCAAGCTGGTGAATGTATATTATGTATTCTTATGTAATAGATTACCTAAACTAAACAGAGGAGCATTGTTGTTGACTTGTGTTTGTTATTGGCTGTTGTTTTTATTACACTTTTTTTTTTGTCATTTTGTTATTGTTCTTTTAAATTTTTAAATTACTTTTGTGTTAGTGTTTGACTGTGTGTGCTATGTTTGTGGAAAAAAAAGGTTCAATAAAAAATATTGTGGAAAAAAAATATTTCATTACTAATTCCATTACTAACTATTCTATCAATATTTAGTGCATTGGTGTTCCTTACCTCTAATAGGTAATGGTTCAGTTAGGATAATTCACTCGTTTTTCATTAAAAAAAAAAAAAAAAAACATGTTCAAACTTTTTTTTAATGTTTCACCACTTTATTACTTTTGAAAGACCAACACATAAAACATAACATTGAAACGTAACATTTAAATTTTGTTTTACATACATGCACTGTTTGTGAACCACTAATGAACAAAATAACACAATATGAACAAGGTGTGTGTGTCTGTCTGTCTTTACGTCGACACAGCACATGAGTGACATGTCATCACACTGTGCTTTGTGCAAATGAATTTTCCACATTTCACACAGGTCATGCTTGTCTTGGCATCTTCAGATGGCCTGCAGACCTGGCACCTCTTCCTCTTTCTTTTCCCCTCAGCAGCAACCTAGAACCAAGAGGACCATGATTACTTTACTATGCTGTCTTTTTGCTGATCCCAAGACACACACAACGCACTCTCATACACTTACATATACACACAAACACTTACTTACCTCACGCACTGGTGTACTTGGTGCAGTCCTCTCCTGGATCTCCCTCACCGTGGCTGCAGCGGCTGGGGTCCTTGGCAGGTGCTCCCTCCGTTGGATGTGCGGTGTCACAAATGCCTTCCCCAGCTCCTCGAGAAAGATGCGCCTCTTGTACAGCTTTGACACATTCCAGTCAGGAAAAATCTCAGTCCAAATGACAAATGCGTTGTAGGCCGATACATCGATCATGTTATAAAAGATGATCAATTTCCAGCACGCAGTCATTCGTTTGGTGCTGTAGGACCCTGTTACTTTGTCCAAGTTGTCAACCCCCCTTTGGTGGCATTGTAATCCAGGATCATGCTTGGTTTCTGGTCCTCTCTTGTGCTTATTTCAGCATTTTTGTGCAGAGTGCTCATGAGCACAACATTTTTTCCCTTTTTGGGGCAGTAAGACACTAGGGCTGTGGTGTCTGTGAAGGCAAACATGAAAGATTGAGGGGTCCTGTTCTTGATTACCAGCAGCTCAGCAGGGAGTTCAGCCCTGTTCTTTCGGATTGTTCTGACCATTGTGAGCTTTCTCTTCAGAAGCTCCTGACCCAAGTTGTAGTTTGTGAAAAAACTGTCACAAGTTATGTTGTGCCCCTTGACACCCTGTGCCATGTTGAGCACGACCCTTATGCCCCGATTCTTCTCCAACCAGCTTTCCAGTATAAACCTGCATGTTCAATGCATAGCTGGTGTTTGCATCACATGCTGCCCAGATTTTTATTCCATATTTAGCTGTTTGAAAGCCATATATTGCTTAAATGGGCAGCGACCTCTGAATGCCACCAGCCTTTCATATACTGTGATATTAGGGCCTGGGTTATAGAGTAGTGGAAGTTGCTTTACCCACTTGTCCCACACTGTCCTAATAGCTGCCAGCTTGTCTCTCTCCCGTCTACCAGCCCTTGTCTCTTGATTATCAAATCGGATTACTCTGGAGAAAATGCGAAAAGTCTCCAGAGACATTGTGGCTCGAAATATCGGCCTCCCTGTCTCTGCATCCCACAGACTGGCTGTTGATTCATCCTTCGATTTATAGACCCCAGCCAGGATGAGGAGCCCCAAATACGCATCTAAATGTGTTTTGTCCAGCTTGTTCCACTTCTCCCCAAAAACACGCCTCCCTTCTAGATTAGTCATTTCCAGAATGATTTTCTGTATTGAATCTGGCATGACCAGCTCAAAAGCTGACTTGATGTCAGTCACACGAGTCAGTGCCATCCTAGTGGGCCCTGGCACTGTCTTTATTATGTTTTCTGCAGACAGTTTTGCCTGACTCACATTTGGGGATGAAGAGCAATGTATTTCACCATTTTTTGACAAATGTCTTGCTTGGAGGAACAGGAATAGCTATTCCCTCATCTGGTTCAAAATCAGAATCATTAGAATCAGAATTTAGCTCAAGATAGTCTTCATCTTCAGACACATCCTCCTCTATTTCACTGTCATGATCAAAGATGGCTTCCAGAGCCTCCTGGACTGTCATCCTTTTGCTTCTGTTGCTCATTTTGTAAAGGTCTGCCTGACAGTGTAATGTTGGTAGGACTCCCATGCAAAGAAGCTTTTATACGTTTTGCCCCTCCCCTGTTGAGTGTCCACTGAATATGGGCGTTTTCCCGCGAGAACATAAATGGTTCCCGTCAAAAGTCATAACACCTGCAACTCTGTGTGTGTGTGTGTGTGTGTGTGTGTGTGTGTGTGTGTGTGTGTGTGTGTGTGTGTGTGTGTGTGTGTGTGTGTGTGTGTGTGTGTGTGTGAGAAATATGTTGCAATAAGGTGCAAAGAAAGAAATAGCCTGACATTTCTGACACCCATTTACCTCCAGTGTCACATTGACCCAAACAGTATCTATGTGATATAAACATGCAGGGGGTGATTGCAAATATGTGAGATGAACCATTTTCATATTAAGATAAGCCTTTATTAGTCCCACAATGGGGAAATTCCAGGATTGCAACAGCACAGGGATAGCAACACTCAGAGCAACAATCAGAAGGCAAGAAAAAACAAGCACATCTAGTAAACATATGTACATATTACTATAAATATATATATATATATATATATACACACTACCGTTCAAAAGTTTGGGGTCACCCAGACAATTATTTTGTGTTTTCCATGAAAAGTCACACTTATTTACCACCATGAGTTGTAAAATGAATAGAAAATATAATCAAGACATTGACAAGGTTAGAAATAATGTTTTGTATTTGAAATAATATTTTTTTCCAGATACTCAACCTGCTCAAAGGA
Organism: Pholidichthys leucotaenia; assembly: GCA_020510985.1. Classification (NCBI taxonomy): domain Eukaryota; kingdom Metazoa; phylum Chordata; class Actinopteri; order Cichliformes; family Pholidichthyidae; genus Pholidichthys; species Pholidichthys leucotaenia. Next base: position 71,219,975 of record CM035843.1, read on the forward strand.
AGGTCAGTTTTATAGCTTCCCTAACCAGCTAAACTGTTTTCAGCTGTGCTAACATGATTGCACAAGGGTTTTCTAATCATCCATTAGCCTTCTGACGCAATGAGCAAACACACTGTACCATTAGAACACTGGAGTGATAGTTGCTGGAAATGGGCCTCTATACACCTATGTAGATATTGCACCGAAAACCAGACATTTGCAGCTAGAATAGTCATTTACCACATTAGCAATGCATATTAGATATTAGAGTGTATTTCTGATTAGTTTAAAGTTGTCTTCATTGAAAAAACAGTGCTTTTCTTTCAAAAATAAGGAAATTTCTAAGTGACCCCAAACTTTTGAACGGTAGTGTATATATATATACAGTATATATATATATATATAGACACACAGTGCGGAGCATTATGGTTGGTGAATGTGCAGCAGAAAGTCTAAGCTCTCTCTCCGCGGATGCGGCGGGCCAGCTGGAAGTCTTTGGGCATGATGGCGACCCTCTTGGCGAAGAAGAGACCCACCAGGTGGGCCTCGCTGGTCTCCTGAAGAGCCATGACGGCGGAGCTCTGGAAGCGCAGGTCGGTCTTGAAGTCCTGAGCGATCTCCCTCACCAGGCGCTGGACGGGCAGCTTACGGATGAGCAGCTCCGTGGATTTCTGGTAGCGACGGATCTCTCTCAGAGCCACGGGCCTGTAACGGCGAGGCCTCTTCATTCCGCCGGTGGCCGGAGCACCTCTCCGAGCAGCCCTGGAGGCTAGCTGCCTCCTGGGGGGCTTCTTCCTCCAGTAGATTTTACGGGCGGTCTGCTTGGTTCTTGCCATCGCTCTTTATTATTCCGTCATATATTTCTTGCATGCCGCCTAAACTCCAGCCCGGCACCCGCGTTGTTTTCGCTACAGCTCCCGGTATGTCGAGTTTCCCATTAGCACCGGGCGGCAGCCAAGTGCTAGCAAGCACCAGCTCCTCCCCGCTGCAACGTCTCTCGCTGCAAACAGTGGCTCCGTCCGCCGACCCGGGAGACCCCCGGGGCGATCCGTGCGTCCGTGATATATATACAGCGTGAAAGGTGTAGAAAGAAGAAGGAAGATTAAAAAAAAAAAGGCTGTTGCAACGGGCAGCCGACTCGTGTGGCACCGCCGGTCCGGCGGAACCGGAAAAAAAAAAAAAAAATTGCATATATTATTATATATATATTATAATATTATATGTTGATTACACTAATTAAGGCAAGCAGAAGAAATTTCATACTGAAAAAATACTTTTAACTATTTTTCCTAGTTGTTCAAACTTTAAAACGGGTCAATTTGACCAGTAACATAACAGGAGGGTTAAAAGTACATGTCTAAAAGTACTAGACTGAATACTGTCTCAGATTTTTTTTAGCAGTGATCTGAAGGCTGACTTTTATTTTGTCAGATCACACTGTGGTTGAGCTATTGTAAGTTTTGATTATAATTCCAACCTTTTTACTTTATAGTGCTTATTAAATATCAGTTGTCTCATGTTTGTGTGTTAAGTCTTTATAAAAGTTCTCCTGTCTGTGTACAGCTGGACAATCTCTGTTCTGCTACATCTGCAAAATGTCAAAAATGTCATTAGTTCAATTAATACATAAATAAATACATGCATGCATACTGGATCTGTAGGTTTGTGGTGCATATATATTGAACTCATATTCCCCACATATGCATGGCTCTATATGCATTGGGGGCTTCACGTCTCAGAGGACAAAGGGAAATCTGGGCCTGCAGAGACCTGCAAGAGGTGACAAAGAGGTGTGAGTTCGGGCCTTTGTCTTGGAGAGGATGCCCCGGTGGGAGTCCCTGAACATCGAGGGATTAAGGACAATGGGAGAAGATCAAAGAGGCATTGTGACTGAGATTATGTACCATGGACTGTATGTTTGCATAAGTATCATGTGACTTAGGTTGTGTGACTTCTGCAGAGTATAAGAAGTGTGATACGTGCTTGTTCTGCCTCTTCTGTCTGAGAGATTAATAGAGGATGTGTGTTCTCAATAAAACTGATCCTGAGAAATAAACTCAGTCTCGTCCTTGAACGCACCCTCTACACTGGTGACCCACAACAAAGCATGGCCGGTGACGACCTTCACACACCGGACTCGTCAGGAGCCAGCGGGGCTAACGCAGCTACCGCAGTCCAGCTGCCCGATTTCTGGCAGCACAACTCGCGCTCCTGGTTTACCACCGTGGAGGCGCAGTTCCATCTTCGGGGAATTTCAGCGGATACAACGAAATTCTACCATGTTGTTGCCAAGCTGGACAGCCTCACAGTGCAGCGGGTGGAGAGCCTGGCTAACCACCCACCACAAGACGACAAGTACGGCGCACTGAAAGCCGCCCTCATCCGTGCTTTCACCTCCTCGCTGGGAGAGCGAGCAGAGAAACTCCTGGCATTGACTGAAGGCGAGGCAGACAGGCCGGCGGACCCGATGGCGAGGATGATAAGTCTGAGAGGCGATGATGACGACAGTTTTATCTTCGCTCATCTTTTCCTCAGAACGCTACCGTCAGCAGTGAGAGTCACCCTGGCCAACTCACAGCTGCTGACCAACCGAGAGTACCACGAGCTGGGCCAGGAGGCACAGCGACTCGTCGACGCCCATAGACGGCACACGGCCACGACGGCGGCAGCGGAGCTGAGTGCATCACCGAGAGACGGCAGGAGGCCAGAGGCTGCAGCATCGGATCCGATGACATCAGCAGCGGCGGAGACCAGGAGAAGCGGAGACCAGGAGAAGCGGACCGGACGGCCCCCTCTGTTTTTATCATCGACGTTTCGCCGAGAGGGCACACAAGTGCATTCCACTGTGCTGGTTCAAACGCTCGGGAAATGCCAAGACCGAGGGTCGGTAGCAGCTGCTGCTCTCGGCGCGAAGAACAAGCTGCTCTTCATCACAGACGCGAAGTCAGGGAGGCAGTTCCTGGTGGACACAAGCTCCCAACTGAGTTTCATCACGCCTTCCTACGCCGACCGGCTGGCACCTTCCAGCGGACCCCTGGTGTTAGCGGCGAATGACTCGACGATCAAGACCTTTGGGGAGAAGACCCTCTCCCTGTCTTTTCACGGTCGGACATTCGAGTGGACCTTCATCGTAGCTGCAGTCAGTAATAACATGTTAGGTGCTGATTTTTTGTGCTCAAATGGTTTATTGGTTGATCTTGCTAATAGACGTATGATTAATGCGCTGTCTTTCCACTCCTTTTCCTGTACAGCTCGGGTGGCCCCGCCTACTGCACATCCCACCGTCACAGCTGTGGGTGGTAAGTTTCAAGCACTACTCACTCAGTTCCCAACACTCACGGTCCCAACGTTTTCGGCGTCAGTAGCTAAACACAGGGTGGAACATTTCATAACTATCACTGGCCCCCCCGTTTTTGCAAAAGCTCAGCGCTTGGACCCAGCTAAACTGGCCATTGCGCGTGAGGAATTTGCTAACCTGGAAAAACTGGGCATCATTAGGCGCTCTAACAGCCCCTGGTCCTCACCACTGCATATGGTCCCCAAGGCTGATGGCTCGTGGCGGCCTTGCGGTGATTTCCGCAGGTTAAATAATGCTTCAGCACACGACCGCTATCCGATTCCGCACATACAAGATTTTTCGGCACATTTGGCGGGGGCGCGTATTTTTTCTAAAATAGATTTGGTGCGCGGTTACCACCAAGTCCCAGTCCGCGCTCAAGACATACCCAAAACAGCGGTAATAACTCCTTTTGGGCTCAAGACATACCCAAAACAGCGGTAATAACTCCTTTTGGGCTTTTTGAGTTTTTGCGCATGCCTTTTGGACTCAAGGGTGCCGCGCAGACGTTCCAACGCATGATGGATGAACACGAAAGCCACCTCACAGCCGTTTTTCAGAGGCTAACAGAGCACGGGTTAATAATTAACCCAGCGAAATGCCAGTTCGGGGTGACGCAAATAGATTTTTGGGACACCAGATTTCTCCAGAAGGAGCGGTCCCGCTGCCCGATAAAGTACACGAAATAACGGAGTTTCCCCAACCTCAGACGGTCAAAGCACTGCAGGAATTTTTGGGAATGGTTAATTTTTATAATCGTTTCCATCCCAGCGCAGCGCGGCTCATGCAACCACTGTACGCGGCACTTAAAAAACGAAAACCTGCAAATAAGATCGAGTGGTCCCCGGAGCGGGAGCGCGCATTCTCCCAGGTCAAATCAGCCCTGGCGAACGCTGTTTTGTTGGCACACCCAGAGCCAACGGCTCGTATGGCGCTTACCACGGACGCTTCCGATTTAGCGGTAGGGGCGGTCGTCGAGCAGTTTGTGGCAGGAAGCTGGCAGCCTCTTGCATTTTTCAGCAAAACCTTGCGCGATAACGAGCACACAGCGCGTTCGATAGGGAGCTGTTGGCCCTGCATTTGGCCATCCGCCTTTTCCAGTTCTGGCTAGAGGGGCGCTGTTTCACTGCGTTTGTAGACCATAAGCCGTTAACGTTTGCGATGGCCAAGATTTCAGAGCCTTGGTCAGCCCGGCAACAAAGACAGCTGGCTGCGATTTCGGAGTTCACCACCAATATTCAGCATGTCACGGGCAAACGTAATATAGTGGCAGATTGTCTTTCGCGTGCAGTAGCAACGCCAGGCCCCCAGGGGGCAGACTCGGCGGCCGTGGCCGCGAGCCAGGTTTGTGGCGCAGAAGCGCTCGCAGCCCCGGTCTGCGTAGGTTTAGATTACGCAGCCATGGCCGCAGAGCAGGTTGATGACGCGGATGTGTGCGCGCTCCAGTCTGGACCAACAGGGTTAAGGCTGGAGCACAGGGTGCAGCAGATAGGTATGCCCCCTCTAATCTGCGATGTCTCCACGGGGCGCCCTCGCCCCGTAGTTCCAACTGAATGGCGCCGCCGAGTTTTTGACTCAGTCCATTCGCTGGCGCATCCGGGGGTGCGCGCATCGATTAAAATGGTGGGGGAAAAATTTGTTTGGCCGGGGTTGCGTAAACAGGTCAAGGAGTGGGCCGCAGCCTGCGTAGCGTGTCAACGGGCCAAAATACACAAACACACCAGAGCCCCTTTGGAGCCTTTTCACATTCCGGCTAAACGTTTTGATCATGTACACGTCGACTTGGTGGGCCCCCTCCCATTGTCGCAGGGGTTCACACACCTCTTGACGATGGTGAATCGCACCACGCGCTGGCCAGAAGTGGTCCCTCTGGCGTCAACTACAGCAGCAGACGTTGCACGCGCTTTTTTAACAGCTTGGGTTGCACGTTTTGGAGTCCCGTCGGACATAACGTCTGACAGGGGCCCCCAGTTCGTCTCCGAACTCTGGTCATCCATGGCCCACAGCCTAGGGGTGAAAATTCACCGCACTACCGCGTATAACCCCCAAGCTAACGGTTTGTGCGAACGCTTTCATAGGTCTTTGAAAGCAGCCCTCAGGGCGTCGCTCACGGGTATAAATTGGGCAGATAAACTTCCATGGGTTCTATTGGGGTTGCGTTCTGCACCTAAGGAGGATTTGCAAGCCTCCCCGGCCGAACTAGTTTTTGCTCAACCCCTCCGGTTGCCGGGAGAATTCCTTCCGGACAACCCCGCACCAAATTGCCCCCCCGCTCAGCTGTTGCAGAGCGAAACGGGACCAAACACCCTTCCTGGCCCAGTCCATCACAGTTTTCCGCACGTTTTTGTGCCCAGAGCCTTAAAAAATGCAGAATTTGTTTTTGTAAGACACGATGCTCAAAGGCCAGGTTTGCGACCGCCTCACGACGGGCCGTTCAGAGTGTTGGAAACAGGGGAGAAACATTTTTTGCTCGATTTGGGAGACAGGAAGGACTTGGTCTGCATTAACAGACTCAAACCAGCCTTTGTTTTGGCTGATAAACACGTGCAGCTGGCCAGGGCCCCCCGCCGTGGCAGGCCGCTGGGAAGACATTGTTCCAAGCCACCACAGGGATGCACTAATGACTCTGATTCACAGATACGAGGAGCTGCTGCAGATGGAGCAAAACCCACTCACAGCAGATATGGCAGGAGGTTTAAGCCCAAGCAATTGGGGATGGCGTTGTGATATATTGTGATATTTTCTGGTCTTTGTGATATGTTCTGCTATGTTCTGCTATGCATCTTGGAGTATGCCTTGTCCCTGAATAGACGTTTGGGGAGGGTCATGTGGCGCATATATATAAGATAAGATAAGATAAGATAAGCCTTTATTAGTCCCACAATGGGGAAATTCCAGGATTGCAACAGCATAGGGATAGCAACACTCAGAGCAACAATCAGAAGGCAAGAAAAAACAACATCTAGTAAACATATGTCCATATTACTATAAATGTATATACAGTATATAGACACACAGTGCAGAACATTATGGCTGGTGGATGTGCAGCAGAAAGTCTAAGCTCTCTCTCCGCGGATGCAGCGGGCCAGCTGGAAGTCTTTGGGCATGATGGTGACCCCCTTAGCGAAGAAGAGACCACCAGGTGGGTCTCGCTGGTCTCCTGCAGAGCCATGACGGCGAAACTCAGGAAACGCAGGACGGTCTTGAAGTCCTGAGCGATCTCCCTCACCAGGCGCTGGACGGGCAGCTTACGGATGAGCAGCTCTGTGGATTTCTGGTAGCGACGGATCTCTCTCAGAGCCACGGACCTGTGACGGCGAGGCCTCTTCACTCTGCCGGTGGCCAGAGCGCCTCTCCGAGCAGCCCTGTGGCTAGCTGTCTCCTGGGGGGCTTCTTCCTCCAGTAGATTTTACGGGCGGTCTGCTTGGTTCTTGCCATCGCTCTTTATTATTCTGTCTTATATTTCTTTCACGCCGCCTAAACTCCAGCCCGGCACCTGCTTCGTTTTCGCTACAGCTCCCGGTATGTCGAGTTTCCCATTAGCACCGGGCAGCGGCCAAGTGCTAGCTAGCACTAGCTCCTCCCCGCTGTAACGTCTCCCGCTGAAAACCGTGGCTCCGTCCGCCGACCCGCAATCCGTGCGTCCGTGATATATATACAGAGTGAAAGGTGTAGAAAGAAGAAGGAAGATAAAAAAAAAAAAGGCTGTTGCAACAGGCAGCCGACTCGTGTGGCGCCGCCGGTCCGGCGGAACTGGAACCGGAAAATCATCAACCAAAGACCAACAGCGACTCCGCCTTGGTGCACTCCATGCTAGCTCACCCCCTCCCAGCAGCCCTAGATAAAACAAAGTGTCAAATCAGCACATACTATGTCAGAAGGTTGCGTGTTCATATCCCGTCGGGGTCACCAGTGCGGCGGCATGAAATAAAGCGGCGTTGTTGGAGGTTTTAAGTAGAGTTTTATTATATCATACCGCCGTCACGGGATCCCCTCTCCAGCCCAAGTGTGTGCAGGCTGGATGGGGATCCTCTGGCTCTCAGAGAAGGAGAGGGGACACAAAGTTTGTGTCCTGCAGCAGAGGTTGAAGTGTGATATTGAACTCATATTCCCCACATATGCATGGCTCTATATGCATTGGGGGCTTCATGTCTCAGAGGACAAAGGGAAGTCTGGGCCTGCAGAGACCTGCAAGAGGTGACAAGGAGGTGTGAGTTTGGGCCTTTGTCTAGGAGAGGATGCCCCAGTGGGAGTCCTGGAACATCAAGGGATTAAGGATAATGGGAGAAGATCAAAGAGGCATTGTGACTGAGATTATGTACCATGGATTGTATGTTTGCATAAGTATCATGTGACTTAGGTTGTGTGACTTCTGCAGAGTATAAGAAGTGTGATACGTGCTTGTTCTGCCTCTTCTGTTTGAGAGATTGATAGAGGATGTGTGTTCTCAATAAAACTGATCCTGAGAAATAAACTCAGTCTCGTCCTTGAACGCACCCTCTACAGGTTCATGATTAAAACTGAAGCTATTGGGCATCTTACATGAAAATTAAACTGACAGGTAATAATAATATGCTAGAATTTTTACAAACCTAAGTGGCTGATAATGAGAAAAATATGATAATTTAAAGTCTCATCCAACACACACATATCAAGACGAATACCCCTTACATAGAAGTTCATCTAGTTGAATTGATCATCAGATTGATTTAATTTCCCTTACAGAGACTTGGTTAGGACAAGAGGATTATGTTGGTTTAAATGAATCAACTCCCTCTGGTTATTTAAACTGTCAAAATCCCAGAAGTTCTGGTCGTGGAGGAGGAGTAGCAACAATTTACCATTCCAAATTACTAGTTAATGTAAAGCAAAAAACATGTTATAATTCCTTTGAGGGCCTGGTCCTCAGTATTGGGCACTTTAGCAATTCCAGGTTAAACCCAATTTTATTTGCCATAGTTTATCGTCCCCCATCAACCTATTCAGAATTTTTATCCGAATTTCCTGATTTCTTAGCTGATTTAGTGCTGAAATCTGATAGAATAATTATAGTAGGGGACTTTAATATACATGTGGATGTAGATAGTGACTGCCTTAATGTGGCTTTTAATTCAATATTAGACTCGATTGGGTTTTCTCAGAAAGTAGGAAATTCTACTCATTACCTCCACCATACATTGGACCTTGTTCTGACATATGGCATAGAAATAGAAAATCTGGTAGTGTCTCCTCATAACCCTGTACTGTCAGACCATTGTCTGTTAACCTTTGATTTTACTATTTCTGACTATTTGGCTCCTAAAGAAAAATATTATCACAGTAGATGCCTCTCGGATGATGCTGTTTCCAAATTTATGCAGATTGTTTCCTCTATGCCATGTGTCAACACAACGGAAATAAGCTATAGACAGCTTGCTCCTTCTGTAATTGATAACATGGTGGATAGTGTTTCAGCTTCTCTACATCAGGCTCTAGACTTGGTGGCCCCCTTAAAAAAGAAAAAGTCTAATCAGAGATTTTTAACTCCTTGGTTCAACACAGAAACTCGTAGCTTAAAACAGAAGACTCGTCAATTAGAAAGAAAATGGCGCTCTACTAATTTAGATGAAATCTATTTAGCTTGGAGAAATCATCTTTTAATTTATAAAAAATCTCTTAGAAAAGCTAGAACGAGTTATTACTCTGCATTAATAGAAGAGAACAAGAATAATCCCAGGTTTCTTTTCAGTACTGTAGCCAGGTTGACAAAGAGTCAGGACTCTGTCAATCCTAGCATCCCCTTAGAGCTTACTAGTCAGGACTTTATGAACTTTTTCAATAATAAAATTTCATCCATCAGAGATAAAATCAATCAGATTCTTCCCACAGTTAACTTAAATACTGTAACTACTACAACTCCTTCTATTGATGTCTGTCTTGATGAGTTTACTCCAATCGACCTTTGTGAGTTAGACAAAATAGTTTCCTCATCCAAACCTTCAACTTGTCTTTTAGACCCTATTCCTACCAGGTTATTTAAAGAAGTCTTCCCACTTATTGGTAGCTTTATTCTTCATATAATCAATTCTTCATTAACTTTAGGCCATGTACCGCAGGCTTTTAAAACGGCTGTAATTAAACCCTTACTCAAAAAGCCAACGCTAGATCCAGGAGCTTTAGCTAACTATAGACCAATCTCTAATCTCCCTTTCATTTCAAAAATCTTAGAAAGAGTTGTTGCTATGCAATTATTTGACCACCTGCAGGGAAATGGTTTATTTGAGGAGTTTCAATCTGGGTTTAGAATCCATCATAGCACTGAAACAGCCTTAGCGAAGGTCACTAACGACCTCCTCATTGCATCTGATAATGGACTAGTTTCTGTACTTGTCCTTTTAGATCTTAGTGCAGCTTTTGATACTATTGATCATAATATTCTACTTGATAGATTAGAACACTACGTTGGACTTAATGGAACTTCGTTGCAGTGGTTTAGATCTTATTTATCTGATAGGTTCCAGTTTGTTCATGTAAATGATGAGTTTTCTCTCAGCTCAAAGCTTAGTCATGGAGTTCCACAGGGATCTGTGCTTGGCCCTACTCTTTTTAGTTTATATATGCTTCCGTTAGGCAACATTATTAGAAAGCACTGTATACATTTTCACTGTTATGCAGATGACACAATTATACCTGTCAATGAAGCCAGATGATACTAATCAATTAGCCAAGTTAGAAGCCTGTCTTAAGGAAATCAAAGTTTGGATGACTTGTAATTTCCTGCTATTAAATTCAGATAAGACTGAAGTCATTCTTGTTGGTCCAAAAAACCTTAGAAATTCCTTTCCAAATCAAACTTTCAGTTTGGATGCAGTTACTCTCTCTTAATAGCTCTGTGAGGAACCTTGGAGTTATTTTTGATCAGGATTTGTCCTTCAATTCACATATTAAATTTGTTTCTAAGACTGCCTTCTATCATTTGCGTAATATTGCCAAGATTAGGAGCATCTTGTCTCAGAGTGATGCTGAGAAGCTGATCCACGCTTTTGTTAGCTCGAGATTAGATTATTGTAATTCTTTATTATCAGGTTGTCCTAAAACATCTTTAAAAAGTCTTCAGCTGATCCAAAATGCTGCAGCAAGAGTTTTAACAGGTACTAGAAAGAGAGATCATATCTCTCCGGTTCTGGCCTCCCTTCATTGGCTTCCCATAGAGTTTAGAATTAAGTTTAAAATCCTTCTTCTTACTTACAAAGCTCTAAACAATCAGGCTCCTTTTTATTTAAAAGATCTGATACTACCGTATCATCCTAACAGAGCACTACGCTCCCAAAATGCAGGTTTACTTGTAATACCTAGAATCTCCAAAAGTACAATGGGAGGCAGAGCCTTCAGTTATCAAGCTCCTCTCCTGTGGAATCAGCTGCCAATCTGGATTCGGGAGTCAGACTCGATCTCTGTTTTTAAGAATAGGGCTAAAACCTACCTTTTTGATATAGCCTACAATTAGGGAGGGATCATGTGTTTTCTGAACCCTCCCTTAGTTATGCTGCTAATAGGTTTAGTCAGCCGGGGGACCTCCAGTAATGCACTGGGCCTCACTCCTTTCCTCACTCTCTATGAAATATTTTTTTTTTTGCTGGTCATTAACATTTGTTTGTTCTCTCCCATAGATTGAGTCCCCATCGTGCTGTTTGCTCTCTACATGTCTGTTCTTTTCTTCTTCTCTATCCCCTCACCCCCCAGCCAGTCGCAGCAGATGACTGCCCCTCCCTGAGCCTGGTTCTGCTGGAGGTTTCTTCCTGTTAAAAGGGAGTTTTTCCTCTCCACCGTCGCCAAGTGCTTGCTCACAGGGGATCGCCTGATTGCTGGGGTCTTTCTGCAACTGTGGGGGTCCTCCCTACAGTTGATAGTGCTATGAGATGACTGTTGTTGTGAAATGGCGCTATATAAATAAAGTTGAATTGAATTGAATTGAATAAATACACACTCAGACACCAGCTGGAATTAACACATTTTACTGGAAAGCTACTCAGCAATGAACAATGCAAGAAAAAGAATTTCCGTCATCATCAAAATTGTAACTAGAACATCATTATAACATTAACTGAAAATAAATGATAAAAAAATAATGCATATGTAATAATAATAATATGTAAATAAATTATGCTCAAAAACAAGTTTGCACCAGCTTGACACATTCATAATAAACTGACCCTCAAACCTGAAACATGTGGATGTACTAAATAATCCAAGAGTCTCAAAGAATCTGGAAAAAAAAAATCATGATAGTCATTTTATTCTGTTATTATGTAGACTTGGATCACTGTGATTTCTATCCCCCTTTGAAACACTAAAATGTCTGGCGAATAAACATAATTTAAAGCCCATTTACCAGCCTGGCTGTCGGGTTCTATTTTAGACTTGGTGGTTTTACAGCGTCACTCCCTTAGATGCACGTTGTCCCACGCCAGTCCCGGCCATTTCCGCGTGTCTGCGATGATGGGATGCAATTACAAGATGGCGACCGGGATGGTCACACTTTTTCAGTGCTGAGACAAAGTTGCTGATTTTGCCATTAAAAATAACTAACCAACAGCGATCGGCATTTGTGACGCACACGCACGGGCTGAATTTCCACCTCCATTGGAATACCCCTTTAATCGCCTTTCACCGGCCACTGTGAGTAAACTGACTAGCGTTTCTTTTGTGGTTCGCTGCTACGCTTTACCCGAAGCGTTTGCTAAGCTAACGCTAGGTAGTTTAACGCTAATGCTAGTCGTACCACCTAACACCGACACGAAGCGACTCAGTCCCCAGTGAGGGCTCGCCAGAGGAACAGTTGGACGGGAGCCGGATCGGAGTTCGGGGGCGGCGGTGGTGGGAGACTGGGACCAGTGGAGGACCACCGGGACCCAGCCAGACAATAGCCTGAGTCGGCGAGGCTCAGCGGAGGAACTACTCAGGCAGACGGCGGTAGATGGCGGGGCTCAGCGGAGGAACTACTGAGGCAGACGGCGGTAGGTGGCGGAGCGCAGCGGAGGATCTACCGGGATCTCAGCCGGACAGAAGCAGGATCGGAGCTCGGCTGCAGCAGCGGTGTGCGGCGGGACTCGGTGGAGGAGCTGGACAGGAGCTCGGTTACGGCGGCGGTAAGCAGCGGGACTAGCAGCGGAGGGGGCTAGCTGAGGCCCAGCTGGACTCGAGGTCGGTCGGATCGGATACCGGCGACACAAGCAGAGATTGTTTGTACTATCCACAGGTCAGTAAAAATGCCACCAAAGAAGGAGGAAATGGAAGAGATCAAAAAATCTCTGAACTTCTTGTCAGAAGAAGTGGCCAAAATGGTTAGCCAGCAGGCCAAAATAATAGGCCTAATGGAAGAAGTACGAGAACTAAAATTAACAATTCAGGAAAAAAACAAAAAAATTACGGACTTGGAGCGACGCGTCGAGGATCTTGAACAAGGTTCTTGTATGGATGACCTAATTATAAGTGGACTAGACATCAAATATCAATCATACACTCATGCTACAACAGAACTGAGAGGTGAGGAGGCTCCCCGAGTGAATCAGTCTCCCTAGAAAACCAGGTGCTTCAGTTCCTTGACAGTAGAGATATAAAGGTCGAAGCAAATGCAATTTCAGCCTGTTATGCTTTACCCAGAAAAGATAATAAAACAAAGAAATCAATTGTGATGCGCTTTGTGAACAGAAGGGTAAAGAATGACATACTGAGGCAGGCCAGAAAGCTCCGAGGAACAGAAGTTTACCTAAATGAACATCTAACAAAAACTAATGCTGAAATAGCACGGCAAGCACGGATGCTGAAAAGACAAAATAAGATACAGGCAACATGGACAAGAAATTGCAGAGTCTGGATCAAACTAAATGGAACACCCGAGCAAGCAAAGAGTATAATGATCAGAGATGTTACTGACTTAAATAAATACAGATGAACACTGATTAAGAAAATTAATAGACAATGATAATCCATATTCACACACACGGTAAGAATAGTTCTTTTGACATACCATGTCAATGTACTTTAAAAAAAATAAGCAAAACAAACAAAAAACTTATGACTGACTTGAGTAGACATCAATTATCCCCGGTTGGAGGAAGTCATTTGACACAGAGTAAGGAAACTCAAACTCTGAAAATATGCCATTATGCTGAACATAAACTACAAGAGATGGAGAACGATGTTGATCCTGATAACCACTTTTTCAATAATATTCATAACCATTGTGAATATTACACTGAAAAGCAATTCAAAAGTCAAGTGCAACTAGATGGTAAACTATCAATAATATACTTCAACAGCAGAAGTCTTAACAAAAACTTTCCACAGATTCAGGACTATTTAAAACAGCTAGACAGAAAATTTACAGCTATCGCAGTCTCTGAAACTTGGCTTAATGAAGAGCAGGCTCCCCTGATGGCAATAGAGGGATATCAGATGTTTCATATTAACAGATCTCAAAAAAAGGGTGGTGGTGTTGCACTGTATATTGATGACCTGTATAGGTGTAAGCTTGTAAATGGAATGTCCTTTGCACTACCAGGGATTTTGGAATGTGTTACTGTTGAGATTGACCAAGATAAAACAAAAAATCTAATTAGTATATATAGAACGCCGGGAACTTGCATTGAGACATTCAGAGATAAATTAGTCAAGCTGTACAATAATATTACTAGTAAGAAAATGGTAGTAATTTGTGGAGATTTCTATATCGATTTACTAAATCCACATCAACAAAATGTAATTACAGAGTTCATGAACTCATGTACAGCATGAGTCTATATCCCACAATAACACATCCCAGTAGAATCACAGTTCACACTGCTACACTTATTGACAACCTGTTTGTTAATATTATTGATAAGAAAATAGAAAGTGGATTATTGATAAATGAAATAAGTGACAACTTACCAACCTTTGCACTTATCCATGGCCACACGGGGCCAATACAGAAAAAATTTTAAAATCGTTCAGATACAAATCACAAAATGCAATCAGTTCTTTTAAAGAAGACTTGCTGAAGCAGGACTGGACAAAAGTCTATGTATCAGATGTAAATTAAGCCTATGACACATTTATAAACATTGTAACCACTCTTTATGAAAAAAATTGTCCATTAGTAAAGAAAAAGCTTAAACATAAATTTGCCGATAAGCCATGGTTAACCAATGGATTACAAAAGGCGTGTAAAAAGAAAAATTTATTATATAAAGCTTTCCTAAAGAAAAGGACAAAAGAAGCAGAGCAGCGGTATAAAACATACAAAAATAAGTTAACATATATAACTAGAAAAGCACTCGGAGAGCGCAGACCTCCACCAAGCGCCACAGTTCCCCCCCATATAGTGTTTGTGTGTACGTTTTCAGATTCCTTGACCATGAAAACATATGACTAGCAATTGGATTGACAATGATAGGATTTGTGGTTCAGTAGTAAAAGCATTACCTCCTTGGCGGAGGTAATAAACTCAAGTGTTGCTGTTGTGTCCATCTCCTCCATCTGCAAACTCCCAGGCTGCGGGCGTTGCAATTCATCGCACAACCGCGTACAACCCACAGGCCAATGGGTTATGCGAGCATTTTCATAGATCACTGAAAGCAGCACTCAGGGCTTCACCGACGGATGCAAATTGGGTAGACAGGTTGCCGTGGGTTTTATATTGGGGTTGCGCTCCGCGGCAAAAGAGGATTTGGAAGCTTCCCCGGCAGAGAGCTTGTTTTTGCACAGCCCCTATGGCTGCCCGGGGAATTTCTGCCAAATAATCCCGCGCCGGACAGCTGCCCGTCTCAGCTTTTGCAGCGTAGCGCAAACACAGGCACGCTGCCGGGCCCTGCCCACCACTGTTTTCCGCGTGCTTTTGTGCCTAAAACTTTGAAGAAGGCGGAGTTTGTGTTCGTCAGACACAATGACCAGCGCCCTCCAATGTGCCTGCAGACATGTTGAAAATGGCCCTATCTCACAATGTTAAAGAATCCTTTAAAAAATTCCTGTATCCAGACAGTGAGCCAGATCATCCCCAAAATGTAATCAGTTCTTCCTTGTACCATTTCCATCAACACCTGAAAGTTTCATCGAAATCCGTCCAAAACTTTTTGAGTTATCTTGCTAACCAACAAACAGACAGACAAACGCTGGCAAAAACATTACCTCCTCCGGCCTAGCGGAGGTAATAAGATGTAGTAAGAGAGACTATTACAGTAAAGAACTGGAGAAAAACAGAGACAATATTAAAAACACATGGACAATACTTAACAGTGTTCTTGGAAATAAAAGCAGAAATACAAGCTACCCAACCGATTTTTCAAAAAATAAAACGACTCAGAGTGTGAATACAGCTTCACCTGCAGATGAATTTAATAACTTTTTTGTTGACATTGGTCCTAATTTGGCTCGAGAAATGCCCATTACGGCGCCTACAGGTGATACAATAAGCAATAACACTGCTATAAAAGACTCCATTTTCATAAAGAACACAGACGAGAGAGAGGTCATTGAAATTGTTAAATCATTTAAAAGTAAAACATCTATGGACTGTGATGGTATTGACATGCTCTTAGTCAAAACTATTATTGAATGCTTAGTGTATATCTGTAACCTGTCTCTCCAAACAGGTATATTTCCCAATGCAATGAAAATAGCTAAAGTAATTCCGATATACAAGACGAGTGACAGAGGGGAATTCTCAAACTACAGACCAATTTCACTATTGCCGCAATTTTCCAAGATACTTGAAAAAATATTCTATGAGAGAATTGACAACTTCATATTGAAGAATAATTTACTGTGTGAGCAGCAATATGGGTTCAGACACAAGAGGACAACTGCATTTGCTCTAATGGAATTTATAGAAAAAATATCAACTGCCATTGAAAATAAAGAGCATTCAGTTGGGGTATTCCTGGATCTTAAAAAAGCATTTAATACAGTTGATCATAATTTATTATTAAAGAAACTACAAAATTGTGGTATTAGGGGGGTAGCACTGTCCTGGTTCAGTAGTTACTTAAAGAATAGATATCAGTATGTATGTGTTGGTAACAAAAACTCACAGCTACTGAAGGTTACTTGTGGAGTCCCACAGGGTTTAGTTTTGGGGCCATTGTTATTCAATATGTATATAAATGATATATGTAAAGTTTCAGAAAAAATGGACTTAATATTGTTTGCCGATGACCCTAATCTATTATGCAGTGGAAGCAATTTGGAACAACTTTTGGATACACTCGGAAAGGAATTAGGAAAGCTTAAACTGTGGTTTGATTCAAACAAATTAACGCTCAATTTAAGTAAGACAAAATTTATAGTCTTTAACAACCATCACAACAACTCAGTATCTAAACTCAGTGTAAATGGTGTAGAGATTGAAAGGGTATCTGAAACTAAATTTCTTGGAGTAATAATTGATAATAAATTGTGTTGGAAGTCACATATTAATTATATTAAAGGTAAAATATCCAAATCAATTGCAATACTACACAGAGTGAAATATTTGCTGAATCAACCCACACTATATACCTTGTATCATTCATTAATACTCCCATACATGACATATTGTAATGAAGTATGGGGAAATACATATAAAACAAACATGCATCCTGTGGGGAGCGTGAAATAAAGAGGCTGAATTATTTCTCAATTCAGGTTTAATGCAGATTTCACATCCCCAGCTTTCTCTCAAGAACAGAAGAGAGTGAGCTGCATCAGAACCCCCACATTTATACATGACACATCAAAGGCAGAATCACACATTGCTGTCAAACCCCCTATTGACAATAATTCTCCCCCCGAGTCCCTTAGTCCTCCGCCTGGCTCCAGGAGGTCAGGAAGTCCTTTCAGCGTCTTATCACGGCACCTCCGTCCTCCTGCCGTTATCCACAGGCAGTCCAGACGTATTGTCCCATCCAAGAGGTCAATCAACACATGCAATCCTAAGCATCTCACCTTGTGCTTATACATATGTAGGCAAAAATATATGAGCCACATAACCCCCCCAAACGTCGAAGAATGGGCAATAAAGCATAGTTTACACAACATGGTAAAATTAACAGCATAGTCTACACAACATAATAAAATCACACATCAGTCCATACGCCGTCTGGGCTTCAAACGTCTTCCAAATTTGCTGTAAGCAGGCTTTGCCGTCCCTGCGGCGCCGTCCTGCAGAGAATCTGCTAACTGAGGAAGAGAATGGTTATTTGATCCCTGCGGGGGCTCCAGGACATGTTCCCTGGGGGGTCTGCCACGTCGAGGGGCCCTCGCCACCCGTACAGACTCGTCGTTCATCACAAAAGCAGGCTTTAGTCTGTCAATACTAACTGTTTCCTTTCTGTCCCCCAAATCTAGCACAAAATGTTTATCCCCTGTTTCCAGCACTCTAAATGGACCATCGTATGGCGGGCGGAGGCTTGGTCGCAGAGCCTCGTGCCTGACAAAAACAAACTCGGCATTTTTTAAAGCTTTGGGAACAAAAACACGTGGAAAAGTGTGATGAACGGGGACCGGGAGCATATCTGCTCCCGTGCCGATCAGTGGCCCCAGAGCCGGGGGGTGCCCCGACGCCGGATGCTCTGGTAGGAACTCACCGGGCAGTCTGAGAGGTTGCGCAAAAACCAACTCCGCTGGGGAGGCATTCAAGTCCTCCGTGGGCGCAGAACGCAACCCCAATAAAACCCATTTGTTTACCCAATCTGCATCCGTAAGCGACGCTCTGAGGGCTGCTTTCAAAGACCTATGAAAACGCTCGCATAAACCATTAGCCTGGGGGTGATAAGCGGTAGTGCAGTGAACTGCCGCCCCTAAGCTGCTGGCCATCGCTGACCAAAGCTCAGACACAAATTGAGGTCCTCTGTCGGACGTAATATCCGACGGAACCCCGAAACACGCTACCCAGGCCGTCAAAAATGCACGAGCCAACTCTGCAGCCGTGGTCGATGCCAGTGGGACCACTTCCGGCCAGCGTGTGGTTCGGTCCACCATTGTCAAAAGATGCGTGAACCCCTGCGACGACGGTAGGCGGCCCACGAGGTCGACATGCACATGATCGAATCTCTTGGCCGGGATGAGGAACAGTTCTAAGGGGGCTTTTGTGTGCTTGTGAATTTTGGCCCGCTGGCAAGCCATGCAGGTTCTTGCGCAGGCTCGGCCAAACAAACTTCTCTGCTACCATTTTCACAGAAGCGCGCACCCCCGGGTGTGCCAGGGAGTGAACCGAGTCAAAAACGCAGCAGCGCCACGCGGCCAGTACCACCAGTCGATACATCGCAGATTAGGGGGGGCATACCGGTTTGCCAACTCCTGCTCTCCAGCCTTAACCCTGTTGGTCCAGACTGGAGCGCGCACACGTCCGCATCTCTACCCTGCTCCGCTGCCATGGCTGCGTAATCTATCCCCACGTGAACTGGGGCCGCGTGCGCTTCCGCGCTGCTATTTCGCCCTGCGGCTGCGGTAGTATAATCTACCTCCGCGCAGACTGGTGCTGTCACCGCGCGAGAGAGGCAGTCTGCCACTACATTGAGTTTACCTGCTACGTGCTGAATATCAGTAGTAAATTCCGAAATTGCAGCCAGCTGCCTCTGTGCCGGCCCGACCAAGGTTCTGAAATTTTGTTCATCGCAAAAGTGAGCGGCTTGTGGTCGACAAACACGGTGAAACGCTGACCTTCCAGCCAGAACTGGAAATGGCGAATGGCTAAGTGGAGCGCCAACAGCTCCCTGTCAAACGTGCTGTATTTCCGCTCGGCGCTGTGCAAGGATCTGCTGAAAAATGCCAGCAGCTGCCAAACCCCGGCAACCTGCTGTTCCACAACCGCCCCTATGGCCAAATCTGATGCGTCAGTGGTGAGCGCTATGCGGGCCGTTGGGTCTGGGTGAGCTAGCAGCGCAGCGTCAGCAAGGGCTTTTTTTACCTCCGCGAATGCGCACTCCTGCTCCGGGGACCGCTCGATCGTATTGGAGGGTTTTTGCTTTTTAAGCGCGGCATACAATGGTTGCATGAGCTGCGCTGCGTGGGGTAGGAAATGGTTATAAAAATTTACCATTCCTAAAAACTCCTGTAATGATTTGACCGTTTGTGGCCGGGGAAAATCTGCCACCGCGCGCACCTTGTCTGGTAACGGAACCGCCCCTTCTGGAGAAACGCGGTGCCCCAAAAAAATCGATCTGTGCCACACCGAACTGGCACTTGACTGGATTAATTATTAATCCGTGCTCTCCCAACCTCCGAAAAACTGCCGTGAGGTGTTTTTCGTGTTCCTCCTCGGACGTGCTGGCGACTAAAATGTCGTCGAGGTAGACGAACACAAAAGGGAGATCGCTTAACACGGCATCCATCATGCGTTGGAAGGTTTGCGCAGCGCCTTTGAGGCCAAATGGCATGCGTAAAAACTCAAAAAGTCCGAACGGGGTTATTACCGCTGTTTTGGGAATGTCCTCGGCTCGGACTGGGACCTGATGATAGCCGCGGACCAGGTCTATTTTAGAAAAAATGCGCGCCCCCGCCAGATGCACCGAAAAATCCTGGATGTGTGGGGTCGGGTAGCGGTCATGCGCTGTGGCGTTGTTCAACCTGCGGTAATCACCACAAGGTCTCCACGAGCCGTCAGCTTTAGGGACCATATGCAGTGGGGAGGCCCATGGGCTATTCGAACGGTGAATAATGCCCAGCCTTTCCAGGTTGGTGAACTCCTCGCGCGCTATGGAGAGTTTAGCTGCATCCAAGCGCCGAGCTTTTGCGAAGACGGGTGGGCCAGCTGTGGTGATAAAGTGCTCCACCCCGTGTTTCGCAACTGTTGCCGAAAATGTGGGAACTGTGAGCGCTGGAAACTGGGTGAGGAGTGTGTGAAACTTACCGCCTGCTGTGGCGACGTTGGTCTGCACTGGTGGCGGGGACACTCGAGCTGCACAAGGGATGGAATAAAAAGAGAGTGCATTTACCAGCCGCCTATTGGCAAGATCAACTAACAAACCATGTGAGCACAGAAAATCAGCACCTAACATGTTGAAACTCACCGCCGCTATAATCAAAGTCCATTCATAAGTGCGGCCGTGCAAGGACAGAAGCAGAGTCCTTTCTCCGAAGGTCTTGATGCTCGAGCCGTTCGCCGCCGTTGCCCCGTCACCACGGGGGCCTGCCAGCCGGTCGGCATAGGTTGGGGTGATGAAACTCACTTGGGCTCCGGTGTCCACAAGGAAGTGCCGCCCGGAGCTCGCATCCGTGAGGTAGAGCAGCTCGTTTCATTCGCCGAGAGCCGAAGCTGCTAACGACTCCTGGTCCTGGCGTTTCCCGAGCTCTTGAAGTTGCACGGCGGCACACACCTGTGCACCTTCTCTGCGAAATGCCGATGGTAAAAGCAGAGGCCATCTCCTCCGCTGCGTCGGGACCGTGCCGCTGCCATCGTTGGTGGGATTGATTCCGCTGTCTCCGGCTCTTCGCTGCTCCCGGTCGCCACACCGAGGTCTGCCGCTGCCGCGGTGGCTGTCTGCCCACCGCAGGAGTTGAGGAGCCGCTGCACCTCCCGGGCCAGCGCACGGAAGTCCCGCTGGGTCACACAACGCATGCTGGACAGGGTCCCTCTCATCTGCATCGGGAGGTTTCTCAGGAAGATGTGCTTAAACAGGAAATCATCGTTGTCTGTGTCCCTCAGCTGCAGCATGTCTTCCATCAGGTCGACTGGCCTGCGTACTCCCCGGTCGTGCAGAGCCAGAAGCCTCCTAGCCCTCTCCTTTCACGCCCTCGGCTGAGGGCGTGAAACACTGGATGAGGGCAGCTTTCAGCTCGCCGTATTTGTCGTCAGCGGGCGGCTGCTGTACCAGGCTCCGCACGCATCGAGCTGTGCGGTTGTCGAGCTTTGTGATGACATGGTAGAATTTAGTGTCATCCGCCGTTATTCCCCCGAGTGCGAACTGTGCTTCGGCCTGGAGGAACCAGGAATCCGGGTTGTCCTGCCAGAATTCTGGTAGCTTGATGGACACGGCGCTCGCTCGGGCAGACTCCGACGAGTCTGGTTCGGGGGAATCGCTTCTAGGCATTTTCACGTCATTGGTCACCAATGTGGGGAGCGTGAAATAAAGAGGCTGAATTATTTCTCAATTCAGGTTTAATGCAGATTTCACATCCCCAGCTTTCTCTCAAGAACAGAAGAGAGTGAGCTGCATCAGAACCCCCACATTTATACATGACACATCAAAGGCAGAATCACATATTGCTGTCAAACCCCCTATTGACAATAATTCTCCCCCCCCCCCTTAGTCCTCTGCCTGGCTCCAGGAGGTCAGGAAGTCCTTTCAGCGTCTTATCACGGCACCTCCGTCCTCCTGCTGTTATCCACAGGCGGTCCAGACATATTGTCCCATCCAAGAGGTGAGGTCAATCAACACATGCAATCCTAAGCATCTCACCTTGTGCTTATACATATGTAGGCAAAAATATATGAGCCACAATCCAGTCTTTATGCTTCAGAAGAGAGCTATTAGAATAATAAACAAAGCAGCTTACAGGGAACCAACAAACCCACTTTTTCTTCAATTAAAAGCTCTTAAGTTGAAAGATCTGGTTGACTTTAAAACTGCAATAATAATGTTTAAAGTGAAGAATCTATCACTGCCCTCAAATATCCAAAAGTTGTTCCAAATAAGGGAGAAACAATATCATTTCAGAGGAACATGTATATTTCAAAAACCTTCAGTGAGAACTACCACCAAGCAACACTGTGTTTCAGTGCAAGGAGTCAGATTATGGAACGATTTTGGACCCGAATTAAAATCATGTACAACGCTTGGACAATTTAAACAAAAACTAAAGGAAGAAATACTCCAAACATATTTACAAGATGACATGTAAAATCACATAAGGATTGTCATATCCAGCCTGCGTTGTGTTGTAGCTTAGTTTTTTTTTTTTTTGTCACATTTTGTCTTAGCTTCGTTCTGAATTGTAATCGCTCTTGTTTTGTTTTTTTCTTTTGAATTCTTGGATGGAATATGGGTGGGCAATATAAGCTGCGGCTTCAGCCATGTTGAACTGTATAATCAGAGGAGTTATTGTCTAATTTGACCTTGTTGGATTTTCTTTCCCCCTTCGTTATATTATTCATTTTCTTTAAACCTGTACTTTTAATCTATCCGAAATAAAGATTCATTCATTCATTTATTCAATTCTCGCCAACCGACATGTTTCGCCGTTTCACCCCCCCGATATTCTGAAGTAGTTGTGCAGTTGGAGCTGACAAAATTACAATCCAGTGTTAAAGGGAAGAAGACTGATTAAAAAGAGCACAAATCAGCTGTGTCTCCATGCTGGCTGCATTCTCCACAGCAGAATTTCAGCGTCTGTCTCACTTCAATGAGGAAAAAGTCGGTTGAAACGCAACATGATCGGGAACAAAGAACAAAAATGAGGCTACGTACCTTCGACCTCTCTGCTCACGAGGAGAGCTGATAAAACCAGCGCACTGCGCATCAGAAAAAGAATTCCACCGTTCCTCTCCAGGACACCAACACGGAAAGATTTTTCTTCATCCATCCGTTCCTTTTAGCCATGAGAATCCACGTGTTCTTGGTTCCTGATGTGCGGATACCGATACCGATACCGGATCTTTATGCTCTAAAATCGATACTCAAATCAAAATATCGATACTTTTGATACTTAAGTAATTTGAGGTAAGGTATATCCTTAACAGGAACACGGTGAAAAGTAACCAAACTATTGAGATGTTGTCTAAGTGACACGCGGCACACTGCTCCGTGCTCTCAGTCACAGTCTGTGTGGACACAATGGCAGAACGTAAACGGAGTCGTGTGTGGAGCTAATTTAGCTCCACAAACAGGCAAGACGCGGTCTGTGACATTTGTAGGAAAACAATAAGAAGTTGTTGCAACACAACGAACCTTGTAAAACACCTCAGGTTAAATCACCACAGTGAATATGAAGCATACACAATGATGAGGCCGAAAGAAGAGGAGAGCTCAGTGTCCGCCTCAGGTGCTGCTGCCAGGGCAAGACAGACGTCTCTGGTGGAATCCTTCCGTGCTACAGGCAGGCATTATCCAGGTACAGAGAAGGAAAATGTGGAACTTCAAGTGACGCTAAGCACTGTTGCTGTTGGAGTTGTTCAAATGAATAAATATAGTTATGAAATAAGCAACGAAATAAATACATGCTTTGTGGAGAATGTGCGAAAGGATGAGACTGAGTTTATTCCTCAGATTCAGCTTTATTCACAGATCACATACTCCAACAATCTCAAGCATGAAAAAGAGGCAGAATCATCTCTCATCTCTCTTTTATACCCCGGACCCCGACACTGCAGTCACATGGTGTTAAATCAAACAGACAGTCACATGGTACTTAATCCAAGTCCCAATGTAACCCCCCTGTCTTCACACCATTGTCCTTTTGTCTCCGGTCGTCCGGAAGTCTCTTCAGTTCGTCTCTCTGAAACAAAGGCCGAATCTCACACTCCCCCGTTGTCCCCCGGAGGGTCAGTCCATTTGTTCCTTGAGACGTGCAGTACACAATAAACACACAGCTGTGGCTTATATTAATCATATATTCCATACCTACATATGTATAGACATATTAGAATGTTTAGTGATTACATATGTGGAATGACCTAACGCCTATGAACAGGACAAGAGGTCTCAACCGCCAGCAAGAATCAAAGAGCAGACAGAGTCGCAGCGGTGGAGACCGGATCGATCTCCCTGACCACCCAGGGTCAGGTGGAGGAGACGGAGGACAATGGAGGGGGGATTATGTTAATGCGGGATGTCAGCTTTGATATGCAATGTCTTTTGTTGAGTGTGGGTATAAGTATGAAGGTCTGACTGCGATCGACCTCTTATTCTGCTTCTGCACCGAGATGAGACATGTTAGGGAGGTGAAGCTGATATTAAACTTTGGTTTATAAAATCATATCGCTTCTTCATTTCTAACTCCCTACACTGGTGACCAGACGTGAGGATGGAACAGAGACGTTCTCCCGCGATTAACTCATCAGAGGTGACCCAGGCAAGCGCCAGTGCCCATGCAGACAGGGGAACAGATGGAAGACGTTCCCCCACGGCAGAAGCTACAGAGAGGGCTCAACCGAGCACCATCCCCAGCCCCGCCGTGAGAGCAGAAGAAAGGCGCTCTCACCCGGCGGACACATCAAGGACGGCCCACACAAGCGCCGTCACCGTCAAGCTGCCAGAATTCTGGCAAGAAGACCCAAGCTCGTGGTTCCAGCAAGCTGAGGTTCAGTTTGCACTGGCGGGCATAACGGCGGACGAGACGAAGTTTTATCACATCGTCGCCAAACTCAACACTGCCACGTCAAGATGTGCGCGGAGCATAATCCAACAGCCGCCCGCCCATGACAAATACAGAGAACTTAAGGCGACCATCGTCGAGAACTTCGTCCCCTCAGCCGAGGAGAGAGCAGAGAAGATCCTGGCGATCTACGGCCACAGAGGATGCAGACCCAAGGCCCTCATGGAGGACATGCTGCAGCTCAAGGAAGAGGACGACAACTTCCTCTTCCAACACATCTTCCTCAGCACTCTGCCGCCACACATGAGAGGGACGCTGGTCAACATGCGGTGCAGCACCCAGCAGGACTTCCGCGCGCTGGCCCGAGAAGCGCAGCGGCTCATCAACGCCTGCGGGGAACAGATGGCCACAGCAGCATCTGCAGATCTCAGCGCGGAAGCCCAGAGCAGCGGAGAACCACAGGCAACCGAGCAGGGCCCGCCCACCATGGCGGCAACACGACCAAGGCGCAGCAAGCGGAACGACATCTGCTATTACCACCACCGTTTCGCCAAGAGGGCATACAAATGCGTGCCCCCCTGCAAATTCAAAAAGTTCAGGAAACGCCAAAGCCGAGAACCGTTAACAGCCGCGGCTCTCGGCGAAAAAAATAAGCTACTTTATGTGACTGACGGACACACCGGGAGACAGTTCCTGATCGACACCGGAGCTCAGCTGAGTTTTATCACCCCTTCCCACGCAGACCGGGCCATGGGTCCCCGGGGAAATGGAGCAATGGCAGCCAACGGCTCGATCATCGACACCTTCGGTGAAAGGAACCTGCCGCTTTGCATCCACGGCCGCAACTATAGATGGACCTTTATTGTAGCGGCGGTGAGTTTTAACTTGTTGGGCGCTGACTTTTTGTGTGCACATGGGTTGTTAGTTGATCTAGCAAATAGGCGCTTGGTTAATGCACTGTCATTTGCTTCTATCCCCTGCTCAGCTCGAGTTTCTCCACCACCCGTGCAGGCCAGCGTCACAACAGCAGGAGGTAAGTTTGACCAACTCCTCACCAATTTCCAGCACTCACAGTTCCCAAATTTTCAGCGACAGTAGTGAAACACGGGGTTGAACACTTCATCCCCACAACAGGCCCACCTGTGTTCACCAAAGCTCGGCGCTTAGACGCGACTAAGCTCGCCATAGCAAGGGATGAGTTTGCCAGCCTGGAAAAATTAGGCATTATTAGACGCTCGAAAAGCCCCTGGGCATCGCCACTCCACATGGTCCCGAAAACCGACGGTTCTTGGAGACCTTGCAGAGATTACCGCAGACTAAACAATGCGACAGCGCATGACCGCTACCCAATTCCTCACATCCAAGATTTTTCACTACATCTGGCGGGTGCGCGCATTTTTTCTAAAATAGACCTGGTCCGCGGCTATCACCAAGTCCCCGTTCGAGCAGAAGACATTCCTAAAACGGCTGTAATAACCCCTTCCGGTCTTTTTGAATTTTTGCGGATGCCGTTCGGCCTCAGAGTCGCTGCTCAAACCTTTCAGCGTATGATGGACGCGGTATTACGCGACCTCCCCTTCGTGTTCGTCTACCTCGACGATATGCTGGTAGCCAGCCCGTCAGAGGAAGAACACGAACAACACCTCACTACAGTTTTTCAGAGACTAGAAGAGCACGGGTTAATAATCAACCCAGCCAAATGCAAATTCGACGTGTCACAAATTGATTTTTTGGGACACAGAGTTTCACCAAAGGGGGCAGTCCCATTGCCAGACAAAGTCCGCGCGGTAAAAAAATTTTCCACGACCACAAACGGTCAAATCGCTGCAAGAATTTTTGGGAATGGTGAATTTTTACAACCGTTTCCTCCCCCGCGCAGCTCAACTCATGCAGCCCCTGTATGCCGCGCTCAGAAAACAAAAGCCTTCCAACGCGGTCGAATGGACCCCAGAGCGCGAACACGCTTTCGCGGAAGTAAAAAGTGCTCTAGCGAATGCCACATTGTTGGTTCACCCCGATCCCTCGGCCCGCATAGCGTTAACCACAGATGCTTCAGACCTGGCCATAGGGGCAGTCGTGGAGCAACCTGTTGGCGGAACCTGGCAACCTTTAGCATTTTTTAGCAAATCTTTAAACCAAACCGAGCGTAAATACAGCACTTTTGACAGGGAGCTGCTAGCGCTTCATTTATCCATCCGCCACTTCCAGTTCTGGTTAGAAGGGCGGCGCTTCACGGCTTTTGTAGACCACAAACCGCTCACTTTTGCGATGGCTAAAATTTCAGAACCATGGTCAGGCAGGCAGCAAAGACAGCTAGCTGCAATTTCAGAGTTCACCACAGACATTCGACATGTGGCAGGCAAACTTAACGTGGTAGCAGACTGCCTCTCTTGCGCTGTGACATCGCCAGAGCACGAGGAGACAGATTATACTACCTCAGCCGCAGAACTCTTCGCCAACGCGGACGCGTACGCGGCCCCAATTCAGGTAGGGATAGATTATGCAGCCATGGCAGAGGAACAAAGCAGCGACGCGGACGTGCGGCGCTCCTGTCTGGACCAACAGGGTTAAGACTGGAGGAAAGGGGTTTACGTGACGGTGTACCCCCCCTAATCTGCGACGTTTCAACCGGCCGACCTCACCCGGTAGTCCCAGCTGCATGGCGCCGCCGCATTTTCGACTCGGTTCACTCCCTCGCGCACCCAGGGGTGCGCACCTCGGTTAAAATGGTCGCAGAAAAGTTCGTTTGGCCGGGCCTACGCAAAAATGTAAAGGAATGGGCAAAAACTTGCATGTCTTGTCAGCGCGCCAAAATACACAAACACACAAAAGCTCCTCTAGAGCCTTTTCGAATCCCAGCCAGAAGGTTTGACCACGTTCATGTCGACCTCGTTGGACCACTACCTTCGTCTCAGGGTTTCACACACCTGTTAACGATGATAGACCGTACTACGCGCTGGCCTGAGGCGGTCCCTTTGGCGTCAACCACAGCTGCGGAAGTCACTCGCGTTTTTTTAACAAACTGGGTGGCACGTTTCGGCGTCCCATTGGACATCACGTCCGATAGAGGGCCTCAATTTGTCTCAGAGCTTTGGTCAGCCATGGCCAGCAGCTTAGGGGCGACAATTCACCGCACCACCACATATCACCCTCAGGCTAATGGGTTATGCGAGCGTTTTCACAGATCTTTAAAGGCCGCCCTCAGGGCCTCACTAACGGATACAGATTGGGTGAATAAACTTCCCTGGGTTTTATTAGGGTTGCGTTCTGCGCCTAAAGAGGATCTAGATGCCTCCCCAGCAGAATTAGTTTTTGCACAACCTCTCAGACTCCCAGGTGAGTTTTTACCAGAGAACCCAGAGCCCGGGCATCTTCCAGCCCTGAGGCCTTTAGGCAGCACCGGGCCGGACACTCTCCCCGGACCGGCACATCACTCTTTTCCACGGGTTTTTGTCCCCCAAGCTTTAAAAAATGCCGAGTTCGTTTTTGTTAGGCACGAAGCTTTAAAATCAACCCTCCGTCCACCATATGACGGACCATTCAGAGTGCTGGAACCTGGTGATAAGCATTTTGTGCTTGATTTAGGGGACAGAAAAGAAACAGCATTGACAGACTTAAACCTGCCTTCTTGTTGAGAGACGAACCTGCACGGGTGGCGAGAGCACCTCGGCGGGGTAGACCCCCCAAGGAAAAAAACTCAGCCCCCCTGCAGGGAACAAATAACCACTCTCCTCCCCAAGCTGCAGATTCCTTACAGGAGGGTCCCACCACGACGCCAAAGCGGACCCACAGCAGATTCGGGAGAAGATTAAAACCCAGACGGCACAGGGACTGATACAAATTGACCAAGAGTTGTTAACTGTGTTATCAGATTGTGCCGTGACAGTTCTAAGGATGATTTGTGATATTACTATGCTGTTGTTGTTACCACTGAATTCCCTACAGGAGCATGACTGCTGGAAAGATTTTTCCTCATTTTTCCTGTCAAGAGGTTAACAGTATAATATGTCATAGAGATTATCTTAAACTGTAAACTTAATTTGATTGTCCTTTTCTTAGTCGTTTGGGGGGGAGCTGTGGCTTATATTAATCATATATTCCATACCTACATACAGTGGGGCAAAAAAGTATTTAGTCAGCCACCAATTGTGCAAGTTCTCCCACTTAAAAGATGAGAGAGGTCTCCAATTTTCATCATAGGTATACCTCAACTATGAGAGACAAAATGAGAAAAAAAAAATCCAGAAAATCACATTGAAGGATTTTTTTTTTTTTTTTTTTTTAATTTAAGTTTTTGTAAAGGGTATACAGGTCGTTACAGCAATGCATTGTTTACATTTTCATCACATGTTCCCTTATTTTCTGATATCTGACAACATTGGGAGATTAATTCTTACAACACCCCCTTTTTTTTTTCAAGTGAAAGAAAAAGTGAAATTAAAGAGAAAAAAAACAAAAAACAAAAAAACCCCAAACAAACCAGCAAAAAACAAACAAAAAGAAAAAAGTAAGTAAATAAAGGTAAAAGAGCATCTGAGTAGCATTGGAACAAAGAGCGGAACCATTATTGAAATGGTATTTGTCAAAGATTAGATCTAATGGAAGACACATATGCGATCCAGGGTTGCCAAAAGTTCATGAACCCGTCCATGTCCTGTCTCAGTGCGAATGTCAACTTTTCCATCGAGTAAATGTCTTGGATCACGTTAATCCAATCTTCTGGTGTAGGACAGTCCTTCAACATCCATTTTTTAGTTAGAGCTTTTTTGCTTGCCAATATTAAAACATTGAATAAGTATTTTTCTCCTCATCTTTCCAGTGAGTCCGGTAGTAAACCCAAATACAAAGTTACAAAAGAAAAGGGAACTGTTATTTTGAATATTTTCCCCAATATTGTCTGTACATTGGTCCAATATTGGTGGATAACTGGGCATGACCAAAACACATGAAAATGATTTGCAGTCTTTTCACCACACAAGCGCCATCAGTTCAATCCCTTATGGGTAAATTTGTTTTGTGCAGGTGTTCTGAAAAATCTTACCAAGTTTTTCCATCCAAATTCTCTCCACTGCAGGGATGAGGTACTTTTCCATTGCTGTTTATTTAGCTTTTCCCATATTTCCAGTTGTAAAGTGAAATTCCCCTCTTTTTCCCATCTCTCTTTTATATATGATGTGTTGTCTCCTTTTAAGTCTTGAAGACCTTGGTATATTTTAGAAATGTATCTGATCCCTGGGATCCCTTTATATGCCATTAAGAAGACCTTCAGAACACCTGACTGGGCCCTTTCCAAATCCTCCTTTTTAAGTATATTGTTTATGTGGTGTCTAAGCTGGAAGAACCTGTAAAGGTCTTGATTTATTAGGCCTTGTTTTTTCAAATCTTCAAAACTTATTAAGATTTGCCCTTTAAAAAAATCGTAATATTTTATCAGCCCTTTCTCCTTCCACTTTTTAAATCTGGTGTCTGTTTTATTAGGAGTAAAGTCTTGATCATAGGCAATCCATTGCAGAAGTCGATAGGGCTCTTTAGTTTGATTCTCTCTGACTATCTTAAACCAAATTTTTAGCGGGGTCTCTATCCACGGGTTAGTGTTATTCAAAAGCTTAGGTAAGGCATTGTTCCCTATTATCGCCTGTAGGGGGATGTCACTTGTTATTTGGCATTCGATCTCCTTCCATTGTGCAGTGTAGACTGGGTTACATATCTCTACTAAAATTTTAATTTGTGCGGCTTTAAAGTAGTCCCTGATATTTGGCAGCGCGAGCCCACCTTTGTCTTTGTTTAGCTGTAGGGTTCTATATCTGATTCTAGGTCTCTTGCCCTGCCATATGAATCTTGAGATCCTTCTGTCCAGCTCCTGCCATGTTTTTTTGGGAGGTTCTACCGGTATTGTTTGGAAAAGGTATAGAATATGTGGAAGTATATTCATTTTGACTGCTTCAATTCTTTGTGCAGTACTCAAGAATGGTATCATATTCCATCTTGCTAGGTCAGATTTTATTTTTGTCACCAGTGGATCATAGTTCAGTGATATAATTTTGTTGAGTTGTTTCGGGATATTGACCCCCAGATATTTCATAGATTCTGACTCCCAGTTAGTTTTGAGTTTGCTTAGTGAATAATGATTTGGGTCATAGTTGAATGTTAAAATTTGGGTTTTATGCATGTTTAATTTGTACCCCGATAAATCTCCATACTCTGAAAAAACTGAGGTTAGTTCTGGTAAAGAAGTGTCCGGCTGCCCTAGGTATATTAAAATGTCATCAGCAAAGAGTGCTATTTTATGTTCCTTCTGACCAAGTGTAATACCTTGAATTTTTTGATTTTGTCTTATCCATTGGCTCAGAGGTTCTATGAAGATTGCAAAGAGCAGTGGAGACAGGGGGCAGCCCTGACGACATCCTCTTTCCAGTTCAAAAGATGATGATAAATTACCGTTAATCCTTATTTTAGCTGTTGGTTTTTTTATATAATGCCTGTATAGTTCTAATGAAGTTGTTATGAAAATTGAAACTGGATAAGATTCTATATAGAAAAGACCAGTCAACCGAATCGAATGCTTTTTCAGCATCTAATCCCAATATGACTGCATTTAAGTTATATTTTTTTATATGATGAATTATGTGTAAAGTGCGTCGATTGTTGTCTTGTGTCTGTCTTTGTCTTATAAAACCTGTTTGGTCTAAATGAATTAGGTCTGTCAGTATATTTTCTAACCTTTTGGCAAGGATAATGGTAAAAAGCTTATAGTCCTGATTTAGTACACTGATTGGTCTGTAGTTGGAGCACTCTAGTTTATCCTTTTCAGGTTTAGGTATAACTGCAATGACCCCTTCTCTCCAGGAGGGGGGGATTTCCCCTGTGTGGAGGACATAATTAAATGTTTTCAGGAGGAGAGGAGATAGTTGCTGTTTAAAGGTTTTGTACCACTCTGCTGTATAGCCATCAGCTCCTGGGGATTTGTTAGCTTTAAGTTTCATAATTGCTTTTTCCAATTCTTTAGGATGTATTTCTGACAGTAGTGTTTTATTTTGTGACTCCGTAAGTTGGGGAAGGTTTAATGTGTTTAGGAATGCCTCGGATGCGTTTTTATGTTTTTTGTGGGAGTATAAGTTCTTATAGTAATTCTCGAAGCTTTTAAGAATATCCTGAATTCTGAATTTTATTTCCTTTGATACTGGGTCTCTGATTTTGTAGATTGCTCTTTCTGTTTGATGTTTCCTCGATTTATAGGCGAGCAATTTTGCCGATTTACTGCCTGCTTCATAGTATTTTTGTTTCAAAAATGTAAGTTTCTTCTGGATTTCTATTGTGTAGATCTCATTTATTTGGTTTTTAATTTCCTTAATCTTGAGCGAGTCAGTAGAATGAGTGTTGCCTTTGTGTTCTTTTTCTAGGTTCCTAAGTTCTGACTCTAATGTGGATAGTTTTTCTTGTCTTAGTTTCTTTTGGGTTGCCAGTTTTGCAACAATCTTTCCTCTTATTACAGCTTTGCATGCATCCCACAGTATTAAAGGGGATACTTCTCCATTATCGTTTTCTTCCAAATATCTGAGAATATCTGATTCCAATTCATCTTTCAATGGTCCTTTCAGGACATTTGAATTTAACCTCCAAGAAAATGTATTATTTGTGTATTTTTGGATATTTAAGTCCATGTAGATCGGACTGTGGTCAGAGAGATCCATCAGTCCTATTTTACATGTTTCTACTCTTCCAATGTCTCTATTAAACATAAAAAAAATAGTCAATCCTTGAGTAAGATGAATGTGGAGTTGAGTAAAATGTATAATCTTTTACACTGGGGTTGAGTTCCCTCCACACATCACAGATTCCCATTTCTTTTAGTAGCATCCGAGTCTTCCTGCTTTGGGTGTTATTTTGATGTGGAGAATTACCAGAAGCATCCCAGTATGGATTCAGTCTAAGATTGAAGTCCCCACCACATATCACTAAACCTTGAGCTTTACTTATCATTAGGTCAAATACATTTTTATAAAATTTCCAGTTAGCCCCTGGGGGAGCATACACATTCAGCAGGGTGATATCTTCTCCCTCTATCCGCCCAGTTACCAAACTGTATCTCCCTTCTTTATCTTTGTGTTCTGATTTTTTTTCAAATGTAATTTTGGTTGATATCAATGTCGCTACTCCCCTCCTCCTCCCTGACTTATGTAAAGAACTGAGGTCCACACGAATAGTGGTTTCAACAAAGTTCTCTTTTAAAAACTAGGAGCGGGAACATTAACAGGCGGCAACATCAACACATCGCCATTTTCATATCTATTCACTCGGTGAAGGTCAACTCTGACCTGTGACGTCACCACAGTCTTAAAGGCACACCACATATAAATATCACATTATATGACATCTCCCCCTTTTTTAGCTTTTTTTTTTTTTTCAGAACAAAACAATTTTCAATTCAAACATTTTCCATTTCCATTTCACCCTTCCCCACAGCCCATGGCTTAATTATTGAACCACATATAACCACACTTATCACAGTGAACACGTGAATTTTTCTCTTTTTTTCATTCATTTTTTTTTTTCTCTCTACAAATCTAGTCTTTGCACAGGTTTAATCATTCTACCAGACCGGGTAAACAACAGTCCTTGCTTTGGGTCTGGCGGTTTGACACTGGATTCTGGTAAAATAGTGTCAGCAGCAGCTGCAGTTTCAGGCTGCTGATCGACAATCTCTGGCTGCAGGTCATTTGGAGCTGAAGAGTGTATCTCTCTGGCTGATTCAGGATCATGTTGCAAGTGACGGCGGTTGCGTCGCAAAGTTGCTCCCTGGGGTGTTTCAATAAGAAAGGAGCGAGGTGTGCTGCTTTCTCCTGTGACAACAGCGGGTGTTTTCCAGGATTTCTGATGGTCCAGCTTTGTGAGGACTGAATCTCCTGGCTTCAACGAAGGTAGGGGTTTAGCTCCATGGCGCTGATTGAAGTAGAATGCTTGTTTCTGTTTCTCCATTGCATCCTTATTCCTGACGACTTCCAGATCAGGCCATCGGGGCTGAAGATTCACTTCGAGTGTAGGAAGAGTTGTTTTGATCTTTCGACCCATAAGTAGCTCTGCAGGACTCACGCCTGTGGTGGTGCAGGGCGTTGATCGAAAGCACATGAGGGTGAGCAAAGGATCTTGCTGCTTTAAGATTCTTTTTGCTGTTTGAACTCCCCTCTCTGCATGTCCGTTTCCTTGGGGGTTATGTGGACTTGAGGTGATGTGCAAAAAGTCAAACTCCCTTGCAAACTTTTTAAATTCTTGGCATGAGAATTGAGGCCCATTGTCAGATACAACCACATCTGGACAACCAAACCTCGCAAACACTGCCTTCAGCTTTAAGATCATCTGAGAAGCAGTGGTTACTGGCAGATGAAGTATCTCGAGGAACCGAGAGAAATAGTCTGACACAACAAGGTAGGTGTGCTTGTTATGCTCACACAGGTCAACAGCAAGTCTCTTCCAGGGTCGATCAGGTAGAGGGGTTGACAAGAGAGGCTCTTTTCGCTGAGCTGGTCTCATCTCATGACACACCTGACAGGACTGGACTTTGCGTTTGATTTCAGATGAGATGCCAGGCCACCACACAGATGTGCAGGCCCGCTCTCTGCATTTTGTCAGACCTTGATGTCCATCATGTATTCGATCCAAGATGTCTGCTCTGAGCACATCCGGAATCAACATGCGGCTTCCTCTGGTGATAATTCCATCGCATTCAGACAGTTCATTTTTAATGGGAAAATAGTCTCTGATAAACATTTCCACTTTCTCACCGGGCCGCTGCAGCCTCTGGTGAAAACAAGCGCGCTCATGGATCACGTTCCGTTTGGGACAGAAGTACTCGTCGTATTTTCCTAACACAACGTCAAACTTCTTTTGATCCGTTTCCTCAGTAAAGGAGAATGATTTGAAGATGTTTTCAGCTTCGGGGCCCATGGCGTAAATCAGTGAACTGACCTGAATTTCGCCGTCCTCTTTATTCAGTTTTGTAGCCGTCCGGAAACGCAGAAAGCGCTCTTTCCAGCCCGCCCATTCATTTGGACGATGAAAAGGAAAACTTTCCGGGGGATTAAACTTGGCCATCTTACTGAAGCAGAGCGTCCGTCAAGCACTTCTGACACCATGTAAAGAACTGAGGTCCACACGAATAGTGGTTTCAACAAAGTTCTCTTTTAAAAACTAGGAGCGGGAACATTAACAGGCGGCAACATCAACACATCGCCATTTTCATATCTATTCACTCGGTGAAGGTCAACTCTGACCTGTGACGTCACCACAGTCTTAAAGGCACACCACATATAAATATCACATTATATGACAACTTATATGAAGATGAAGAGATCATTTTAAACCCTTGTCTACTGAGTTTATTGTGTTCCACGTCTGTTAGGTGGGTTTCTTGTAAAAAATATTATTCCTGCTTTGTCTTTTTTCATTTTGCCTAGAATCTTGGATCTTTTAACTGGATTCAGGATTCCTTTTACATTATATGAAATTATTTTGGTTACACCCTGTTTCTCCATTGTGTTGTTTTGTTTAGTATAACTGTGTGGTGGCCCTCTTTTGTGCTACTCAGAAACTGAAAGAACATTAAAAACAAGAAAAACATTAAGAACATAGTGTATAAAACTTTAAAACAAAAAGCTGTCAAAAGAACTTCCTGAGCTGAGGTCTTTTTAAAGACCCTGTAAGAGCCTTGATGGAGTGAAGGCCCTGAGGGAAATTCCTCAAACTCTGTTACGTGTTGAGGGCCCTCTCTTACCCCTGTAAGTTGTCCCATGCTTTTAACGTGAGTTTCAGAACCCAATCCGAACTTGTAATGATTTTTTTTCCCCTTTTATGCCTATACCCTGTGAAATTGTGTGCACCCTCCCACCCCCATCACATCAAACATTCACGCAAAAACAGTATTTGTTAGTGTGAGGAGAACATGTGGATTATTGTCACATTTCTATTTTAACAAGTTTTTTTTTTTTTTTATTAAAAAGACTTATTTGTTTCAAATATTATGACTGTTCCATGAAATGTTTTACCACATGCTGAATACGCATCTCCTTTAATGTTTGTTACCTTGTATGAGGGGGGTTGGATGTGCAGATTGATTCAAGAAAAAAAAAAAAAGGTCGCTATTCCAACCTGAAAACGGACAGTTTATCCGCGATGCTCTGGCGCTGGGTTTCCCGCTGCTGGCCCGTGGATTTTGAAGGTCTTTGTGTTTCCATGTTTGCGTTTTGATCTTCTCACTCGGGTCTGCTGCGGGTTTAAATACCGTTACCGGGAGCCCTCTTCTCGCCATGTCAGCTGTTGCTTCTTCCGCCGAATTATAGAGACATGTTTCTTCGCCGTAGAAGACCCTTAACTTTGCAGGAAATGGCGTCTGAAAGCGCAATTTCTTCTCTCTTAACACCTTTTTCACGTCATTGTATTCCCTGCGCTTTTTAAGGACCTCCGGGGGGTAATCGTGTTCCACGAAGACTTTTCTCTCCTGGTGCATAAATCCTTTTTTCTGCCAAGCCAGTCTGACAACCTCTTGTTTTATTTTGAAATTGGAAAATCTTACCAACACCGAACGTGGGGGCGCTTCCGCCGCTGGCCTAGCGGCTAATGAACGATGTGCCTTTTCTATGTTTAAGTCGGTGGTTTGTGGAATATCCAGTTTCTCTCTTAGTAAAGATTCCACGCATTCTGCCATTGAGTTAAAACCGTTTTCGGCTCCTTCTATCAGACCATGAATTCTTATATTGTCTCTTCTCTGTCTTCCTTCTTGGTTGGCTAGCTTAGCCTCTATAGATGCTTGTCTTTTGCGTAGGTCCAGCACAGAATCTTCGAGCACTTTTATTCGTTCCTCTGTTTCCAAGATTCGGTTCTCGGCCTGGTCCACTCTGCTGTTTGTCCTTTTCAATTCTTCTCTGAATTCCCGAAATTCGGCCGTAACCTCTCGGCGAAATCGTCGTAGCTCTTCAAATAGCGATTTCAGGCTAACCTTTTTGTTAGCTACCACCAGTTCCTCGTCTTCTGAACAGAGATCTTCCAGTTCAGATTCTCCAGCCGATACGTGTCCTGGCCTGGAGAATTTCAGTTTCTTCTGTTTTCCTTTAGACATGATGATTTTGTCTTTTGATTTTCACTCCTCCAAAAATCCGTTAAGTTTGATTTTCAAGGTGTTATCTTGGATTGGGTCTGAGAGCTTCAGTGTTAAGCTGCAGTCGCCATGGCGTCCAGACCGGAAGTCGTCACATTGAAGGATTTTTAATGAATTAATTGGTAAATTCCTCAGTAAAATAAGTATTTGGACACCGACAAACAAGCAAGATTTCTGGCTCTCACAGACCTGTAACTTCTTCTTTAAGAGGCTCCTCTGCCCTCCACTCGTTACCTGTATTAATGGCACCTGTTTGAACTCGTTATCAGTATAAAAGACACCTGTCCACAACCTCAAACAGTCAGACTCCAAACTCCACTATGGCCAAGACCAAAGAGCTGTCAAAGGACACCAGAATCAAAATTGTAGACCTGCACCAGGCTGGGAAGACTGAATCTGCAATAGGTAAGCAGCTTGGTGTGAAGAAATCAACTGTGGGAGCAATTATTAGAAAATGGAAGACATACAAGACCACTGATAATCTCCCTCGATCTGGGGCTCCATGCAAGATCTCACCCCGTGGGGTCAAAATGATCACGAGAACGGTGAGCAAAAATCCCAGAACCACACGGGGGGACCTAGTGAATGACCTGCAGAGAGCTGGGACCAAAGTAACAAAGGCTACATCAGAAACACATTACGCCACCAGGGACTCAAATCCTGCAGTGCCAGACGTGTCCCCCTGCTTAAGCCAGTACATGTCCAGGCCCGTCTGAAGTTTGCTAGAGAGCATTTGGGTGATCCAGAAGAGGATTGGGAGAATGTCATATGGTCAGATGAAACCAAAATAGAACTTTTTGGTAAAAACTCAACTTGTCGTGTTTGGAGGAGAAAGAACATCATACCTACTGTGAAGCATGGGAGAGGAAACATCATACTTTGGGGCTGTTTTTCTGCAAAGGGACCAGGATGACTGATCCGTGTAAAGGAAAGAATGAATGGGGCCATGTATCGTGAGATTTTGAGTGAAAACCTCCTTCCACCAGCAAGGGCATTGAAGATGAAACATGGCTGGGTCTTTCAGCATGACAATGATCCCAAACACACCGCCCAGGCAACGAAGGAGTGGCTTTGTAAGAAGCATTTCAAGGTCCTGGAGTGGCCTAGCCAGTCTCCATATCTCAACCCCATAGAAAATCTTTGGAGGGAGTTGAAAGTCTGTGTTGCCCAGCGACAGCCCCAAAACATCACTGCTCTAGAGAAGATCTGCATGGAGGAATGGGCCAAAATACCAGCAACAGTGTGTGAAAACCTTGTGAAAACTTATAGAAAACATTTGACCTCTGTCATTGCCAACAAAAGGTATATAACAAAGTATTGAGATGAACTTTTGTTATTGACCAAATACTTATTTTACCGAGGAATTTACCAATTAATTCATTAAAAATCCTTCAATGTGATTTTCTGGATTTTTTTTTTCTTATTTTGTCTCTCATAGTTGAGGTATACCTGTGATGAAAATTGGAGACCTCTTTCATCTTTTAAGTGGGAGAACTTGCACAATTGGTGGCTGACTAAATACTTTTTTACCCCACTGTACGTATAGACATATTAGAATGTTTAGTGATTACATATGTGGAATGACCTAACGCCTATGAACAGGACAAGAGGTCTCAACCGCCAGCGAGGATCAAAGAGCAGACAGAGTCGCAGCGGTGGAGACCGGATCGATCTCCCTGACCACCCAGGATCAGGTGGAGGAGACGGAGGACAATGGAGGGGGGATTATGTTAATGCGGGATGTCAGCTTTGATATGCAATGTCTTTTGTTGAGTGTGGGTATAAGTATGAAGGTCTGACTGCGATCGACCTCTTATTCTGCTTCTGCACCGAGATGAGACATGTTAGGGAGGTGAAGCTGATATTAAACTTTGGTTTATAAAATCATATCGCTTCTTCATTTCTAACTCCCTACACAGCAATATATTTGTGGGGCATATGTAACCTTCATATGTGCCCACAGCTTCAACAAATAACTGCATGATTTCGTCTTGGAGTAATAATATGTGTATCGCTGAAATAATCTCACCCAGCCTAGCCTTAGCCTAGCTTTATGCATGTAAGGATTCCTAAATAATTCACCATTTAAAGTGGATCACATAGACTAGTTGTCATTAAATTAAACAGAGCAATGACAATAAAACAGCCATGGTGAACTTTGGAAAATATTCTAGAAAAGATGAATAAAAAATAACAGTGTATCAATAAAATATATCTATTATTACTTACAATCAGTCTAATTTGCTTTAACTGTTAAATGAATATTTTAAAATGTAGGTATTGACAAACTTGTGCAATTATTGTGGCATTTATTTATTTATTTAATTAAATATTTTACTGGCAATTTCAGTTTGAGTTACCCAGTATTATAAGACAGTAAGTGTTTGTACCTCCTTTTTGTAGGCTATTTGGGGAGACTATATACATAGTTGAACCTAATAAGATTAAGCATTCAGTGCAGAGTAGCCCCATCATTTGTTTTTCCCTGTGATTTTATATCGTTTGAAGATGAATCCCCAAGAGCTGCAACACTCACAAGATCCCTGGGAGAGATGGTTGCAAAGGATCTCCAGTCTCTGTCCATAGTGGAAGACCAAGGTTTCCAAGGATTTGTGAGAGCTCTTGACCCAAAATATAAACTCCCAGGAAGAAAAAAACTGACAGAGACTGTTCTTGTAAAGATGTTGGATGAATGCAAAGGCAAAGTAAAGGCATCTTTGCAAAATGCTTCTAGTGTTGTATTTACCACTGATATGTAGACTTCTGTGTCCACAGAGGCATATTTAACTGTAACATGTCATCTCATTGAAAACTGGCAAATGAGGGAATTTGTTTTGGAAACCCACACTTTCCATGAGCAGCATACAGCAGATAATATCTGTTTAGCACTTAAACGCATCACAGAAGAATGGGGCGTAACTGACAAGGTTGTTGCAGTTGTGACAGACAATGGTGCAAATATGGTTGCTGCAGTGCACAAGGCTGGATGGAGGCATCATCCATGTTTTGCACATACACTTAATTTAATTGTAAAGGACAGTTTAAAAACTGTCCCAGAAGTGGTGAAAGTGCTGGAGAAATGCAGTGCGATCGTGTCCTTTTTTCACCACAGCACACAGGCCACGCAGAAGCTCAGGGGTATTCAACAACAGTTGAAAGTGGCAGAGCACAAGTTAATCCAGTCAGTAGATACTCGCTGGAATTCAGTTTTTTACATGCTGGAGAGGCTCTATGAGCAAAATGAAGCTGTGACCACAGCCCTCTGCCTTTTAGGGAGGAATGCAATGTGCCTAAATGAGGGAGAATTATCCCTCATCAAGCAAACAGTTGATGCACTACGACCATTTGAAGAAGTGACACGGGAAGTTTCAGCTGAAAAGTATGTTTCAGTCTCTAAAGTGATTCCGCTCGTGTCACTCATTCACAGGTCTGTAACAGCCTGTGAACGTCAAGGCAGCCCCCTCGCCACACAACTGGCACAGCAATGTCAGCGCAGATTCAGGGGTATTGAGAGTATTCACTGTCTAGCTGCCAGTACATTTCTGGATGTTAGGTTTAAACATCTTGGTTTTCGAGACAAAGACAATATAGAAGTAATGAAAAAACGTCTCCTCTCTGAAATGCAGGAAGTCTATCAGGCAGGACAGGCAGCTCCCTCTCTAGCCCCAAGCTCAACAGCTACTGTTAGCTCTACTTCAGAGCCTTCTACTTCAGGGTCTTCTACTTCAGAGCCTTCTACTTCAGGGCCACACCAGAATCCTGCCCTCCCAGGTTCAGCAATATCAAAAGCAGGGATATGGGCTCATTTTGACATGCAGGTTTTGTCAGGACAACATCACCGGTCAGCTGCCAGTGAAGTGCTCATTGAAGTACATCGGTACTCAGAAGAAAAAGTGATTCCCCGAGATAGGGATGCACTGGTTTGGTGGCAAGAACACGAACCAAGCTATCCAGCCCTGAGCAAACTGGCAGTGAGATATCTGGGAATTACTGCCACTTCTGTATCGGCAGAGAGAGTCTTTTCAAAGGCAGGAGAGGTTCTGAGCAAAAAACGAAACAGACTAAAGGGGAAGACAGTAAATATGCTATTGTTCCTTAACAAAAACCTGTGAATGAGGGAACAACAGTGTCAATGTTGGATGCTGTGTTATTTACATGTTCAGTATTTTCATGTTAACATGTTCATGTAACATGAATGCAAGCTTTGCAAGTTGCAAATGCAAGTTTTCATCTTTATAGTACTTCTTAATAATTAAGCAAGAATTTATTTTAATGTTTTTATAATTGTACTCATTTTCTTTTTTTCAGAGTTCGAAACACCATTTTCACATATTTTGTATGATTGTCCCCTCTGGTTTTTCTATTGTTGTATTAGCTCGACTATATTGTAAATGAGGCCGCTACCTCAATATACTTAGCAATACCTCAATATACTTATACTTACTTAATAAGCTTAGTCATGGAGTTCCACAGGGATCTGTTCTAGGCCCTACTCTTTTTAGTTTATTTTAGTTTATATATGCTTCCGTTAGGCAACATTATTAGAAAGCACTGTATACATTTTCATTGTTATGCAGATGACACACAATTATACCTGTCAATGAAGCCAGATGATAGTAATCAATTAGCCAAGTTAGAAGCCTGTCTTAAGGAAATCAAAGCTTGGATGACTTGTAATTTCCTGCTATTAAATTCAGATAAGACTGAAGTCATTCTTGTTGGTCCAAAAAACCTTAGAAATTCCTTTCCAAATCAAACTTTCAGTTTGGATGCAGTTACTCTTTCTCTTAATAGCTCTGTGAGGAACCTTGGAGTTATTTTTGATCAGGATTTGTCCTTCAATTCACATATTAAATTTGTTTCTAAGACTGCCTTCTATCATTTGCGTAATATTGCCAAGATTAGGAGCATCTTGTCTCAGAGTGATGCTGAGAAGCTGATCCACGCTTTTGTTAGCTCGAGATTAGATTATTGTAATTCTTTATTATCAGGCTGTCCTAAAACATCTTTAAAAAGTCTTCAGCTGATCCAAAATGCTGCAGCAAGAGTTTTAACAGGTACTAGAAAGAGAGATCATATCTCTCCAGTTCTGGCCTCCCTTCATTGGCTTCCCATAGAGTTTAGAATTAAGTTTAAAATCCTTCTTCTTACTTACAAAGCTCTAAACAATCAGGCTCCTTTTTATTTAAAAGATCTGATACTACCGTATTATCCTAACAGAGCATTATGCTCCCAAAATGCAGGATTACTTGTAATACCTAGAATCTCCAAAAATACAATGGGAGGCAGAGCTTTCAGTTATCAAGCTCCTCTCCTGTGGAATCAGCTGCCAATCTGGATTCGGGAGTCAGACTCGATCTCTGTTTTTAAGAATAGGGCTAAAACCTACCTTTTTGATATAGCCTACAATTAGGGAGGGATCATGTGTTTCTGAACCCTCCCTTAGTTATGCTGCTAATAGGTTTAGTCAGCCGGGGGACCTCCAATAATGCACTGGGCCTCACTCCTTTCGTCACTCTCTATGAAATATTTTTTTTTGCTGGTCATTAACATCTGTTCGTTCTCTCCCATAGATTGAGTCCCCATCGTGCTGTTTGCTCTCTACATGTCTGTTCTTTTCTTCTTCTCTATCCCCTCACCCCCCAGCCAGTCGCAGCAGATGACTGCCCCTCCCTGAGCCTGGTTCTGCTGGAGGTTTCTTCCTGTTAAAAGGGAGTTTTTCCTCTCCACCGTCGCCAAGTGCTTGCTCACAGGGGATCGCCTGATTACTGGGGTCTTTCTGCAACTGTGGGGGTTCCCCCCTACAGTTGATAGTGCTATGAGATGACTGTTGTTGTGAAATGGCGCTATATAAATAAAGTTGAATTGAATTGAATTGAATACTTCAGAGTTTAAAATGAATAAATAAATAAATAAATAAATAAATTACTCTGCCTTGTATTCTTAAGGAAGCTATGATTTGAAATACACTACTTTTTTTAGATTTAAAAGACATATTAGGTGTAGTCGGCGTAAAATATCGGTATCGGTATCGCCGATACCAGCCTGAATTTTACTCAGTATCGGATCAGAAAGGAAATCAGTGGTATCGAACATCACTAGCTAGCACGACATGTGTTGTGCCAAGTTCCACTCGCTTGCCGAGAATTGCATCCAATCGTAGCGGACACAGAGAAATGGGCAGGACTTGCGCGCGACAGTGTGCGACAACGCGCATCTAAGGATTCATCGGCCTCCGTCGGTCTATGATGACCATGGAAGAGAATCCTAAACATCTACTCTGCTGGAA
Organism: Pholidichthys leucotaenia; assembly: GCA_020510985.1. Taxonomy (NCBI): domain Eukaryota; kingdom Metazoa; phylum Chordata; class Actinopteri; order Cichliformes; family Pholidichthyidae; genus Pholidichthys; species Pholidichthys leucotaenia. Next base: position 71,262,977 of record CM035843.1, read on the forward strand.
CAGCACCACCTGTGGCTGAACAAGCCGATGCGCGAATGACAGTCCCTGTCACACAGGTCGCACTTGTGGGTGGTCTCCATGCTGCTGGGTCTGTGGCGGTTCTTCCTGCGGGTCCTTTTTTAATCTGCTGCAGCAGTCAGTCTCTCTTCACCCACCTTGAGCTGTCTGGTCAGGGTGCCTCTCCATTTGGAGCGGTCCGTTGCAAGGTCCTCCCAGCGCTCTGTGTTGATATCCAGAGCCTTCATGTCTCTCCTGCAGACGTCTCTAAAGTGCAGCTTTGGGCGGCCAACGTCTCTCCTGCCAGTTGCAAGTTCTCCGTAGAGGACGTCTTTGGGGATTCTGCCATCCTTCATACAGTGAACATGGCCTAGCCAGTGGAGCCTGCGCTGCCTGAGTAGAGTGAACATGGAGGGAAGGCCAGCGCGGGACAGAACTTCTGTGTTGGGCACTTTGTCCTGCCAAGATATGTCCAGGATGTGGCGGATGCAGCGCAAGTGGAAGGAGTTCAGTCTCTTTTCCTGCCGGGCATATGTTGTCCACGTCTCACTCCCATAGAGCAGTGTGCTGATGACGCAGGTGTTGTACACTGCCATCTTCATCTTGACAGAGAGTTTGGGATTCTCCCACACTCGTGTGGTGAGGCGAGCGAGTGTGAAGGCTGATTTTCCAATCCTCTTGTTGATCTCTGTATTAAGGGAGAGGTTGTTGCTGATCGTGGACCCCAGGTACGTGAACTGATTCACGACCTCCAGCTTGTAGTCGTCGATGGTGATGGTTGGTGGTGCTTCTGTGCCTTGCGCCAAGATGTTAGTTTTCTTCAGGCTGATGGTAAGCCCAAAGTCCTTGCATGCCTGGGAGAAGTGGTCCATCAGGGTCTGAAGCTCCTGCTGTGTGTGGGTTGCGACTGCAGCGTCGTCTGCGAGCAGCATGTCTCTGATTAGAGCCTCGCGTACTTTGGTTCTGGCTTTCAGGCGGGCGAGGTTGAAAAGCCTGCCGTCAGATCTTGTGTGCAGGTAGATTCCCTCTGTTGCTTGACATAACGTTCGGCTCAGGAGACGCACACACACAGGCTCAGAGTAGTTCAAATAGTTTATTAGCAACAGGAGTGAATGGATGTGTGTCTGCGAAATGTTAATGTGTTGGTGGCGGCGTCTGCTTCAGGCACAGAGGCAGGAGACCGTACAGCCGGCAACCCTATGGGAGAGAACACAGAGACACAGGGTGACGGGCACACACCAACACAGGAGGAGAATAGGCGAGGGAGAAGCTTACTTGCTAGGGACAGATGACTGGCACAACAAGGACGGAACCCGGGAGACAGCCACCTGCAGGGCTCGGTGCAGCAGCGAGGAACGACGAGGGAACGGGGTTGTCCGCCGCCGAGGAATCCACCTGTGCACAGGGGAGCAGACTGGAAAAGATGAGGTAAGGATTTCTTACCACACAGCGTTGTGCTGAAGAGTAGATTGCTTCTCGTTGAAGGGGGGAAGAAGTCTGACGGCTTCAGGCCGAAGCTCAGGGCGAGGCGGCTTATATCCCTCGCTGTTGATGATGAACAGGTGTGCGAGCAGGTGGCGCCGCTGATGAGCGGCGCGGCATGACAGTACTCCCCCCTCTAGCAGCGCCTCCTGGCGATGGCTTCTCTGGGTGCGCTCGGTGGAAATCCGCGATGAGCGATGGGTCCAACACGAACGACGAGGGTACCCACTGTCGCTGCTCGGGCCCATAGCCCTCCCAGTCCACCAAGTACTGCAACCCACGACCCTGGCGCCGGGAGTCCAGGATGGAGGCGACGGACCAGGCCGGATGGCCACCAATCATCCGGGGCGCGGGTTGCGCAGCAGGAGGAGGGCAAAGGGGGTCGGTGACTGCCAGCTTCACCTTAGACACGTGGAAGGTGGGATGGATGCGGAGGGAGGGGGGAATAGCCACGCGCACAGCCACCGGGTTGATGATCCGGGTGATGGGGTAGGGACCCATGAATCGCTGTGCCAGCTTCCTCCTCTCGCCTTTTAAGGTTACGTCCTGGGTCGACACGTAGACACGTTGCCCAACTCTGTACGCCGGGGCAGGTCTTCAGTGCCGGTCCGCCACAGTTCTGTTGCGCTCCGCTGTGCGTAAAAGCGCATTGCGCGCGGCAGCCCAGATGGAGCGGAACTGCCTGAGATGCGCCCTAACCGAGGGGACAGTTACCTCACTCTCCTGCACCGGGAACAGCGGGGGGTCATAACCCAGGGACGCCTTGAAGGGGGACATCCCTGTAGCAGAAGAGTGAGCGGTGTTGTGGGCGTATTCAACCCAGGCAAGATGGTTACTCCAGGACGTGGGTTTAGATGCTGTTACACAGCGGAGCGCAGCCTCCAGCTCCTGATTGGTCCGCTCACACTGCCCGTTGGATTGGGGGTGATGGCCGGAGGAGAGGCTCACCTTGGCTCCGATGGCGTTACAGAACGATCTCCAAACCTCAGAAGAAAATTGGGGCCCCCGGTCCGAGACCACATCCACCGGAATCCCGTGCAGCCTGACCACGTGTTGGACGAGGAGATCCGCCGTCTCCAGGGCAGTCGGAAGACCTCGCAGGGGGACGAAGTGCACAGCCTTGGAGAAGCGGTCCACGATGGTCAGGATGGTGTCATAGGAATTGGAGGCTGGGAGTCCGGTGACGAAATCCAAAGCGATGTGTGACCAGGGCCTGCCAGGGACGGGCAGGGGCTGGAGCAGACCCGCTGGGGGGGCGTTTCCCGACTTGTTGGTGGCACAAATTGGACAAGCCCGGGCGTAGCGGGCTGCGTCCCTCCGCAGGCCCGGCCACCAAAAGGACCGCTGGAGGAGGTCTATCATCCGGGAGGAGCCAGGGTGACAGGTGAGCTTGGAGGTGTGCAGCCAGTGGATGACCTCTCCACGAACCGCGGATGGCACGAACAGCCTCCCCTCCGGTCCGCCGCCAGGGTCAGGTTCCACTTCCTGCGCCTTCCGGATCTTGCTCTCTATGTCCCAGGAGATGGCTCCCACGACGCACGACCTGGGCAGGATGGTGTGGAGCGTCTCCTCCGACTCCTCGGGGGTGAACTGCCTAGAGAGGGCGTCAGGCAGGCCTTTCTTGGAGCCAGGCCTGAAGGTGATGGAGAACTGGAACCTGGCGAAGAACAAGGACCAGCGCGCCTGGCGGGCGTTCAGACGCTTGGCAGATCGAAGATATTCCAAGTTCTTGTGGTCCGTAAGGACCACGAACGGCAGGTCCGCCCCCTCTAGCCAGTGGTGCCATTCTTGTAGCGCGAGCTTGATGGCCAGTAGCTCTCTGTCCCCCACATCGTAGTTCCTCTCCACCGGGGACAAGCGCCGGGAGAAGAAGGCGCAGGGCCGTTTGGCGCCATCGTCAGGCGACCGCTGAGATAGCACCGCCCCCACTCCTGTGTCCAAGGCGTCCACCTCCACGATGCACTGCAGCGCGGGGTCGACCTGGCGAAGGACCCGGGAGGAGGAGAACTCCGCCTTCAGCGCCTGGAAGGCAGCAGCGGCCTCTTCGGTCCACCGGAAAGGGACCTTAGGGGACGTGAGACGGGTCAGTGGTCCGACAATGGAGCTGAAATTGGGGACAAAGCGGCGGTAGCAATTTGCAAATTCAACGAACTGTTGCACCTGCTTCCGTGACGCAGGTGTAGGCCATTCTACCACTGCCTTTACCTTCTCTGGGTCAGGGAGCACCTGGTCTTGAGAGATGACGAAACCCAGGAAGGACGTCGTTCTGGCGTAAAATTCACACTTTTCAGCCTTCACGTATAGCCGATTCTCCAGCAGTCTTTGGAGGACCCTCCTCACATGGACCTGGTGCTCGTCCCTGGACTTGGAGAAGATGAGAATATCGTCCAGGTAGACGAACACGAAGAGGCCGATGAAGTCCCGGAGGACGTCATTGATGAGGCGCTGAAAGACGGCAGGAGCGTTGGTCAACCCGAACGGCCACTTTGAATACCTGGTAATGCCGTTCGGGGTACGGAAGGCTGTCTTCCACTCATCTCCCTCCCGGATCCGGACGAGGTGGTATGCGCTGCGTAGATCCAGCTTGGTGAACCAGGTCGCCCCCTGGAGGGAGGGGAAGGCGGTGTCCATGAGGGGCAGGGTGTAACGGTCCTTCTCAGTGATGTCGTTGAGAGCCCGGTAGTCTATGCAAGGGCGGAGGGATCCATCCTTTTTCCCAACGAAGAAGAACCCTGCCCCCACGGGTGATGACGATGGGCGAATTATCCCAGCGCTCAGTGATTCTTTCAAGTAGGCGCTCATCATCTCCTTCTCCGGCGCTGACAGGCTGTAGAGCCGACCAGAAGGTAAGGGAGCCCCCTGGCGGAGGTTGATGGCGCAGTCATAGGGCCGATGAGGGGGGAGAGACGTAGCTTTAGTCTTGCTAAACACCATACCCAGGTCGTGAAATTCTGGAGGCACCAGAGACAGGTCCGGGGGTGCAGCGTCCGTAGCAGGGGGAGAAGCGGACGAAGAGCAGGCAGCGGACTGAAGGCAGGTGCCCATGCAGAACGTGCTCCATGCCGATACCCCAGCTGACTTCCAATCCAGGACCGGGTTGTGGAGGCGTAGCCAGGGATACCCCAGGATGACGGGCGACACAGAGTTGGGCAGGACGAGAAAGGTTATCTCCTCCCGGTGGTTTCCAGAGATGATCACCGGGACCGGGATGGTCTGGTGGGTGACTCTCCCAAGGGAAGCACGGGAGAGGTTGACCAGGGAGATGGGGTCTTTGAGGGCCTGGCAGCGGATGCCCAATCGGGTTGCCAGGCTTTGTGAAATGAAGCTGCCTTCTGCGCCCGAATCCACTAGTGCGTGGGTGAGGTGCCCAGTGGGGTTGTGGCAGAAACGGACGGGCAGCATTAATTGAGTGTGTGAGTTTAACCGATTGAGATCCGCAAGGCCCCCTACAGTGACTCGCGGACCCCGCCGACTGGCTTTCCGTGGGCAAAGCTTCACCGTGTGTTGGTCATCTCCGCAATACATGCAGAGATCCAACTCACGGCGGCGTTGTCTCTCCGCAGGTGAAAGCTTTGTCCAGCCCGTCACCATCGGCTCCGACTCCTCGGGGCACGATGGTGGCGGCGCCGCCAGGGGGCGAGCTTGGAACAGGCGCGGCGAGGCTCCACGAGGGCGAGAAGAAGACGACTTCCGCCCTGAGGAGCGCTCGCGCAGCCTGTTATCCAAACTAATCGCTAAGGATGTCAGCTCCGCTAGTGTCTCAGGAATATCCCGCCCAGGCAGTTCATCCCTCAGATCATCATTGAGGCTGTGGAGAAAAAGGCCGCAGAGGGAGCGTTCCTCCCAGCCTAATTCCTCCGCCGCTACCCAGAAGTCGACCGCGTAGTCCGCTGCCAACCGGCTTCCCTGCTGGAGGGCGAGAAGCCGATCGACCTGGACCGTCTCGGTTGGAGTATGGTCAAAGACCTCCAGGAAGCGCCTCACGAATTGGTCATATGTGAGGGCGGCATAACTGGGCCTCGCCATTACGGCGTAGGTCCACGTTAAAGCTCGCCCCTCCAGGAGATTCCCGATATAACCAATTCGGCTATGATCTGAGGGAAAGTCTCCGGGCACCCGGTGGAAAACGGACTCACACTGCATGATAAACCCCCGCGCTCCGCCGAGCTTACCGCTAAAGCGGGCGGGGGTTGGAATGGGTGTGAGCCGAACCGGTGCACTCGGAGCCTGCTGGACGGCCACTGGAGCAGCAGGAGCCGCGCCACCCTGACGAGCCGGGGGGAACGACTGCTGGGGGTCCAAGCGGCCCAACCGGTTAGTCAAATTTAATAATTGATTGAAAATCACCTGTTGCTGATAGGCTAATTGATCCACTCGAGCCTCGAGAGTGGAAAACCGGTGTGCGAGCCCGCCGTCTGCCGAGCCGCTCTGCTGAAGCCGTACTGACATAACGTTCGGCTCAGGAGACGCACACACACAGGCTCAGAGTAGTTCAAATAGTTTATTAGCAACAGGAGTGAATGGATGTGTGTCTGCGAAATGTTAATGTGTTGGTGGCGGCGTCTGCTTCAGGCACAGAGGCAGGAGACCGTACAGCCGGCAACCCTATGGGAGAGAACACAGAGACACAGGGTGACGGGCACACACCAACACAGGAGGAGAATAGGCGAGGGAGAAGCTTACTTGCTAGGGACAGATGACTGGCACAACAAGGACGGAACCCGGGAGACAGCCACCTGCAGGGCTCGGTGCAGCAGCGAGGAACGACGAGGGAACGGGGTTGTCCGCCGCCGAGGAATCCACCTGTGCACAGGGGAGCAGACTGGAAAAGATGAGGTAAGGATTTCTTACCACACAGCGTTGTGCTGAAGAGTAGATTGCTTCTCGTTGAAGGGGGGAAGAAGTCTGACGGCTTCAGGCCGAAGCTCAGGGCGAGGCAGCTTATATCCCTCGCTGTTGATGATGAACAGGTGTGTGAGCAGGTGGCGCCGCTGATGAGCAGCGCGGCGCGACATTGCTGTGCTGAAGGCATGCCTCAGGAGCATAGCAAAGAAAATCCCAAAGAGGGTTGACACAAGTACACAGCCCTGTTTCACTCCGCTGCGTATGTTGAATGGCTCTGAGACGTTGCCATCGTGCTGCACTATCCCCTGCATGTTGGTGTGAAACGATTCGATGAGGCTTTGCAACTTTGGTGGGCATCCTATCTTTGGCAGGATCTTGAAAAGGCCCTCTCTGCTGACCAGATCGAACGCTTTGGTGAGGTCGATGAAGGCGACATACAGAGGCATGTTCTGTTCGCTGCATTTCTCCTGGAGTTGGCGGATGGAGAATATCTTGTCTACCGTCGATCGCTCAGCGCGGAAGCCACACTGAGACTCGGGGTAGACACGTTCAGCAAGCTTCTGTAGACGAACGAGAACAACTCGTGCGTAGACTTTGCCAACAACGCTGAGGAGGGAGATGCCCCTGTAGTTGTTGCAGTCGCTTCTCTCCCCTTTGTTTTTGTAGAGGGTGATGATCTTGGCGTCCCTCATGTCCTGTGGTACGGCACCTTCCTTCCAGCACTGGCAGAGGACGTCATGCAATGGCAGCAGTAGGGCGGTCTTGCAGTGCTTGATCAGGTCAGGGGGTATGCCGTCGTTGCCGGGTGCCTTGCCAGCAGCCAAGCTATCAATGGCCTTGCTGAGTTCGTCGATGGTTGGCTCGGCGTCAAGTTCGTCCATGGATGGCAGGCAGTCGATGGCATCAAGGGCTGGCAGTGTCACGGTGTTCTGTCTAGAGTAGAGGTCGGAGTAGTGTTCCACCCATCTCTCCATCTGCTTGTTCTTTTCTGTGATCATCTCCCCAGTGGAAGATTTGAGGGGGGCCGTTTTGCTCTGAGCCGGACCAAGTGCTTTCTTGATGCCATCGTACATACCACGGATGTTCCCTGTTATGGCAGCGGTTTGAATGTCTTGGCTGAGCTGAGTCCAGTACTCGTTGGCACAGCGCCGAGCAGTCTGCTGAACTTTGCTTCTCGCAGCCCTGAGAATCTGGAGATTCTTCTCATTTGGGTACTTCTTGTACTCAGCAAGTGCTGAGCGCTTGGCTTCAATGACGGGGGTCATCTCGGTCAACTTGGCATCAAACCAGTCCTGTGACTTCGAGGTCTTCCTCCCAGAGGTAGCCAAGGCTGTGCGGTGGATGGTGTTTCGCAGCTCTTCCCACTTCTGCTTTGCAGATTCTCCTTCTTGTGGTACACCAAATTCCTTCTCAAAGGTTGAGGCAATCTGCTCAACAAGTTCTGGTTGGGCCATCTTGCTGGTGTCAATCCGTGCCTTTCCAGGTTGTCTAGCACGATGGAATTTCTTCAGCTGCAGCTTGACCTTGCAACACACCAATGAATGATCTGTGTTGCAATCTGCACTCTGGAACAAACGGGTGATTAGCACGTTCTTCAGTGAGGTGCGCCTGGTCAGGATCAAGTCCAGCTGGTGCCAGTGCTTTGAGCGTGGATGCTGCCAGGAAACCTTGTGTTGGGGCTTGGTCTTGAAGAACGAGTTTGTGATGCACAGATCGTGATATGTGCAGAACTCGAGCAGCCGCTGTCCATTGTCGTTCATTCTGCCCACGCCAAAAGGTCCAAGACAGGAGGGCCAGGAGTCGTGGTCAGCACCCACTCTGGCATTGAAGTCTCCAAGGAGAATGAGTTGTTCAGAGTTGGGGATGATCCTGACAGTTGTTGTGAGATTCTCGTAGAACTCGTCTTTTGCCTCTGGTGTGGCTGTCAGTGTTGGGGCATACACACTGACGAGGGTGACTGGGCCTTGAGTGGTGTTGAGGCGGAGGGTGAGGAGTCGTGCAGAGCCAGTGATGCCCTGTTCCACCATCTTCAGCAAGGTGTTCTTCACTGTGAAGCCCACTCCGTGTTCCCTGTGTTCGTCACTGCCCTTTCCCTGCCAGTAGAACGTGTAGTCCTTCTCTCTTAGTGTGCCTGCGTCAGCCAACCGTGTTTCCTGGAGAGTGGCGATATCCACTCCCAGTCTCTTCAGCTCATTATTGATGATGGCAGTCTTCCTGGTGTCGTTGATGTCCTTGAGGTTAGCAGCGAGTCCTGTCATCATAGTGCGGACGTTCCAAGTTCCCAGTTTTAGAGTTGGTCTCTTTTGTTTTATTGTCTTGCCTAGTGCGAAGGTTCTCAGCCTGCTGCTCGGACTTCTCCTTATCCCCATGCACCCAATGAGGAAAGCAAGCTGTGGCGGGACAACACCTTATTGGCTGGGGGCTGCCCAGCTTGAGGCGGGCGGTAGCTGTCCAGTGAGATCTGATGATCCCTCCCACCGTCGGAAACAACCCCTGGCGCCGCGCTCTACGCCAATTGAGCAGTGGCTTATAACCGGTAACTGTCATTCCCCATGTTTTGTCTACGCCAAAGAGAAAGCTGGAGTGTCCTCTCCAGTGATCTGGTGTTCTACCTTCCAGCGTTGGGCGTTGGTAGGATTCAAGCCTGGGCAGGAAGAGATATGGAGGACAAGATGTTGCCCATGCAGCATGTCCCCCCTCTCCACGTCACTGATGAATCCAAAGGAACAGCAGGGCTGCTACAGTTTGGCACCAGCGCCATTGCAGGAGCTGCCAGAACGATGTTGAGCACAACATAGAACTGCCTTAGGGGCTCCGACTCCGGATTTTTCCTCAGGGTTGACTCCCGAAGCCTTTCCCATGACCGGGTATGCCACAAGGCAACAGAGGGTTGAAATCAGGGTTTACCTTCCCCTAGATGGGCTACCTTCCCAGGTTGACGAGCCACCATCTACCCGAAGCATCTGGTTTTAAGGCGCCAGAGATCCGCCCTCGCCCCTTCTCCTATTAGTAAAAGCAGTTCCGCCGGGCTTAGAGACTAAACCACACGGGCAGGCTAGGAGTTGGACTTAGTTGTCAGAGGCTTTTCCAGACGCACGCCATAAGGAGCATTTTATGAGCACTGGGAGCTTAACCCCAGTGCCGCTCCTGGCTATGACAACCTTGGAACTGACGCTGTAAAACCACCAACTCTAAAATATAACCGACAGCCAGGCTTGGAAATGGGCTTTAAATTCTGTTTATTCGCCAGACATTTTAGTGTTTCAAAGGGGGTTAGAAATCACAGTGATCCAAGTCTACATAATAACAGAATAAAATGATTATCATGATTTTTTTCCACATTCTTTGAGACTCTTGGATTCTTTAGTACATCCACGTTTCAAGTTTGAGGGTCAGTTTATTATGAATGTGTCAAGCTGGGGCAAACTTGTTTTTGAGCATAATTTATTTGCATATTATTATTACATATGCATTTTTTATCATTTATTTTCAGTTAATGTTATAATGATGCTCTAGTTATAATTTTGATGATGACAGAAATTCTTTTTCTTGTATTGTTCATTGCTGAGTAGCTTTCCAATAAAATGTGTTAATTCCAGCTGGTGTCTGAGTGTGGATTTATTCAACAAGATGAACTTCTTTGTAAGGGGGATTCGTCTTGATATGTGTGTGTTGGATGAGACTTTAAATTTATTATTGTGGAGAATGATAAAGGACGAGGTTGAGCTTATTTCTCAGGTCAGTTTTATTCACATTCTCCAACTTCCTCCAAACACAGAAAGAGAGTGAATCTTCCCACATCTGTCCTTCTTAAACCCAGGACATCAAACATACAGTCACATGGTACTTAATCAAACACACAGTCACATGGTACTTAATCCCAGTCACAATGTAACTTCCCCCGATCTTAACACCATCCACCCCCTAGTCTCCAGTGGTCAGGAAATCCCTCAAGGCCATCTCCCTGAAACAAAAGGCCAGATCTCACACCCTCCTGTTACCCTTAGGAGGCTCAGTCCCTTTGTTCCCCTGAGACGTGAAGCATACAATAAGCATACAGCAATATATCTGTGGAGCATATGAAACCAACATATGTGCCCCACATGACCCCCCCAAACGTCTAAGATGGAACAACATAACTAAAGATGCATGTCATAATAAAATCACTACATATCAGTCCACATGCCGCTTAGGCCTCAGTCTTCTGCCGTATTTGCTGTAAGCCAGCTTTACTGCCTCCGCAGTGTCTTCCTGCTGTGGGGCTGCTGCCTGTGGATGAGAACTGTTATTCAATCTCTGTGGATGTTCTGGGGAATGCTCTCTAGGGGGTCTGCCGCGCCGGGGAGCCCTCGCCAACTGCACACTTTCGTCAGCTAGCACAAAAGCTGGTTTGAGCCTGTTTATGCCAATCAACTCTTTCCTGCCCCCCAAATCCAGCAAAAAATGCTTATACCCTGTTTCCAGCACTCTGTATGGTTCGTCATAAGGTGGGTGTAAGGGCGGGCGGTGGGCATCATGTCTGACAAAAACAAACTCTGCATTTCTTAAAGTCTTAGGCACAAAAACACGCGGAAAACTGTGGTGAGCGGGGCCCGGTAGTGTGCTCGGGCCCATGCTACTCTGTAACCGCTGAGCTGGGGAGCACTCCGGCGCCGGATTATCTGGGAGAAATTCCCCAGGCAGCCGAAGTGGCTGTGCAAAAACTAGCTCAGCCGGGGAGGCTTCTAAATCCTCTTTAGGTGCAGAGCGCAACCCCAATAAAACCCATGGTAGCTTGTCCACCCAATTTGCATCCGTAAGCGACGCTCTGAGAGCCGCCTTCAATGACCTGTGAAAACGTTCGCATAACCCGTTAGCCTGCGGGTTGTACGTGGTCGTGCGGTGGATCGTTGCCCCCAGGCTGTGATGTCAGGCCATCGCTGACCAAAGTTCAGAAACAAATTGAGGTCCTCTGTCGGACGTAATGTCTGACGGGACTCCAAAACGCGCTACCCATGCCATTAAAAACGCGAGCGCCACCTCCTCGGCTGTGGTTGACGACAGCGGAACCACTTCCGGCCAGCGCGTGGTGCGGTCAACCATGGTCAGAAGATGTGTGCACCCTTGTGAGGGCGTGAGGGGGCCTACAAGGTCCACGTGGACATGATCAAACCTTTTAGCTGGAATGTGAAACAGCTCCAAGGGAGCCCTCGTGTGTCTGTGAACTTTGGCGCGCTGACAAGCTATGCAGCCCACTCTCTAACCTGTTTGCGCAGGCTCGACTGTACAAATTTCTCTCCTACCATTGTGACCGACGCACGCACTCCCAGGTGCGCCAGAGAATGGATCGAGTCAAAAACGCGGCGGCGCTACGCGGCTGGTACCACCGGACGCGGTCGTCCAGTGGAGACATTGCAGATTAGGGGTGGCATACCGTCTTGCAGCACCCTGTTCTCCAGCCTTAACCCTGTTGGTCCAGACTGGAGCGCGCGCACATCCGCGTCGCTAACCTGCTCCGCGGCCATGGCTGCATAATCTATCCCTACGCGGACTGGGGCCGCACGCGCTTCCGCGTCGCTACCCTGGTCTGTGGCCATGGCTGCAGAATCTGCCCCCATGGGGCCTGGAGCCGCCACAGCGCGTGAGAGGCAGTCTGCCACTACATTATATTTACCCGCCACATGCTGGATATCGGTAGTAAACTCCGATATCGCGGCCAGCTGTCTCTGCTGCCGGCCGGACCAAGGTTCTGAAATCTTGGCCATCGCGAAAGTCAGTGGTTTGTGGTCCACAAATGCGGTGAAACGGCGTCCTTCCAGCCAGAACTGGAAGTGGCGGATGGCCAAGTGGAGAGCTAACAACTCCCTGTCGAACGCGTTGTATTTTCGCTCGCTATTGCGCAAGGTCTTGCTGAAAAAAGCGAGCGGTTGCCAGGCTCCGGCCACATACTGTTCAACGACCGCCCCTATGGCCACATCTGACGCGTCAGTAGTGAGCGCCATGCAGGCCGTTGGGACTGGGTGTGCCAACAATGCAGCGTTTGCCAGGGCTGATTTGACTTCAGAGAATGCGCGCTCCCGCTCGGGAGACCATTCGATTTTATTTGTGGGTTTTTGCTTTTTTAGTGCAGCATACAATGGTTGCATGAGCTGGGCTGCGCGGGGAAGGAAATGGTTATAAAAATTCACCATTCCCAAAAACTCCTGTAACGCTTTGACCGTTTGTGGTTGGGGGAAAATTTGTTATTGTGCGCACTTTATCGGGCAGAGGGACCGCTCCTTCTGGCGAGACGCGATGCCCCAAAAAATCAATCTGCGCCACCCCGAACTGACACTTCGCTGGGTTGATTATTAACCCGTGTTCCGCCAACCTCCAGAAAACTGCTGTGAGGTGGCTTTCGTGTTCGTCTTTGGACGCGCTGGCTACCAATATGTCATCCAGGTAGACGAACACGAAAGGGAGATCGCGCAGGACCGCGTCCATCATGTGTTGGAACGTCTGCACCGCGCCCTTAAGCCCAAACGGCATGCGCAAAAACTCAAAAAGCCCGAAAGGAGTTATTACCGCTGTTTTGGGTATGTCCTCAGTGCGCACTGGAACCTGGTGGTAACCGCGTACCAAGTCTATTTTAGAAAAAACGCGCGCCCCCATCAAATCAACCGAAAAATCTTGGATGTGCGGGATCGGGTAGCGGTCGTGCGCTGTAGTGTTATTCAACCTGCGGAAATCACCGCAAGGTAGCAACGAGCCATCAGCTTTTGGGACCATGTGAAGCGGTGAAGCCCATGGGCTCTTCGAACGCCTGATGATGCCCAGTCTTTCCAGGGTTTTTTTTTTTTTTTTTTGTTACTTATTTGTACCCGTAGGTAGACTTGGTTTGCAGTCTGGTGACAAGCCACCGGCTGCTGGTCGCTGCGTGCGCGAGCGCCCTAAACCTACATGTTTTTGGTGTGCGGGAGGAAACCGGAGAAATCCCGGAGTAAACCCGCGCAACACGGGGAGAACATGCAAACTCCACACAGCTCACTGTTGGTCGGGGGCTGGGATCGAACCCACGATCTCATGATCCCCGCGATCCCCCGGCCGAGGGTAAAACTGTGCTGCCACAGTGCTAAACCACTGCGCCACCGTGCAGCCCCAGGTTGGCGAACTCCTCGCGCGCTATGGTCAGTTTAGCTGAGTCCAAGCGCCGAGCTTTTGCAAAAACGGGCGGACCGGTGGTAGTAATAAAATGTTCCACCCCATGTTTAGCCACTGTCGCCGAAAACGTTGGGACCGTGAGTGCTGGGAACTGAGTGAGGAGTGTGTGGAACTTACCACCTGCAGCTGTGACGTTGGCTTGTGCAGTTGGCGGGGCCACTCGAGCTGTACAGGGAATAGAATAAAAGGAGAGTGCATTAACCAGGCGTCTGTTAGCGAGCTCAACCAATAAACCATGTGAGCACAAAAAATCAGCCCCTAACATGTTGAAATTGACTGCTGCTATGACAAACGTCCACTTGAATGTACGGCCCTGCAAAGACAGAAGCAGAGTCCTCTCACCGAAGGTCTTAATCGCCGAGCCGTACGCTGCTGACACCCGGGGACCATTGGAAAGCGCCAGCCGGTCCACGTAGGAAGATGTGATGAAGCTCAGCTGGGAGCCTGTGTCCACGAGGAAATGCCTCCCCGAGCGTGCATCCTTCAGGTAGAGCAGCTTGTTCTCCTCCCCGAGGGCCGCAGCTGTTACCGACCCCCGGTCTTGACGTTTCCCGAGCGCTTGAAATGGCACGGTGGAATGCACTTGCGCGCCCTCTCTGCAAAGCGGCGATGGTAGAAGCAAAGGACGTCGTCCGCTCCGTGTCGCCTGGCCCTTGCTGCTGCCGTCGTCGGTGAGTCTGGTGCTGCAGCCTCTGGCCCCATACCGTCTCCGGACGTTGTGCCTAGCACCACTGCCGCGGCCGAAGCCGCTCTCCGTTTGTGGGCGTCGATGAGTCGTTGCGCCTCCTGACCCAGCTCGTGGTAGTCTCGTCGGGCCAACAGGGGTGAACCCGCCAGGGTCACTCTCACCGCTGACGGTAGGGTCCTGGGGAAAAGGTGGGTGAAGATGAAGCTATCATCTTCGGAGTCTCTCAACCTCAACATCTTCCCCATCAGGTCTGCGGGTCTGTCGCTCTCTAACTCTGTCAACGCCAGGAGCCCCTCTGCTCGCTCTTGCACCGAGGGGGTGAAGTGGCTGATAAGTGCAGCCTTCAATGTGCTGTACTTGTCGCTGTCTGGCGGGTGGTTGACCAGGCTCTCCACCCTCTGGACTGTGTGGTTGTCCAGCTTCGCAACCACATGGTAGAACTTTGTGTCGTCTCTCGAGATCCTCCGGAGGTTGAACTGCGCCTCGACCGCGTTAAACCAGGAGCGCGGACTGTTCTGCCAGAAGTCCGGCAGCTGGAACGTGGCGGCATTCGTCAGGCTGGCTCTTGACGAGTCTGGCTCGGGAGAATTACTTCTGCTCATGATACGTCGTAAGGTCACCAGTGTGGAGAATGATAAAGGACGAGGTTGAGTTTATTTCTCAGGTCAGTTTTATTCACATTCTCCAACTTCCTCCAAACACAGAAAGAGAGTGAATCTTCCCAGATCTGTCCTTCTTAAACCCAGGACATCAAACGTACAGTCACATGGTACTTAATCAAACACACAGTCACATGGTACTTAATCCCAGTCACAATGTAACTTCCCCCGATCTTAACACCATCCACCCCCTAGTCTCCGGTGGTCAGAAAATCCCTCAAGGCCATCTCCCTGAAACAAAAGGCCAGATCTCACACCCTCCTGTTACCCTTAGGAGGCTCAGTCCCTTTGTTCCCCTGAGACGTGAAGCATACAATAAGCATACAGCAATATATCTGTGGAGCATATGAAACCAACATATGTGCCCCACATTATCATATTTTTCTCATTATCAGCCACTTAGGTTTGTAAAAATTCTGGCATATTATTATTACCTGTCAGTTTACTTCTCATGTAAGATGCCCAATAGCTTCACTTTTAATCATGAACCTCCAGATCCAGTATGCATGCATGCATTTATTTATGTATTAATTGAGCTGATGACATTTTTGACATTTTGCAGATGTAGCAGAATGGAGACTGTACAGCTGTACACAGACAGGAGAACTTTTATAAAGACTTAACACACAAACATGAGACAAGTGATATTTAATAAGCACTATAAAGTAAAAAGGTTGGAATTATAATCAAAACTTACAGTAGCTCAACCACAGTGTGATCTGTCAAAATAAAAGTCAGCCTTCAGATCACTGCTAAAAAAAAATCTGAGACAGTATTCAGTACTCAGTATTCGGTATGTCTCCCAGCTGGTCTGGGAACGCCTTGGTATCCCCTCTGAATGGTTGGAGCAGGTGGCTGGGGAGAGGGAAGTCTGGGCTTCTCTGCTTGAACTGCTGCCTCCGCGACCCGGACCTCCGGAAAAGCAGTAGAAGATGGATGGATGGATGGTATTCAGTACTTTTAGACATGTACTTTTAGAGGAAGTAAAGTCAAACATGCCAAGGAAAGAACCCCCCAAAAACTTACCTGAATTTGCCCTGGTGTAAAATTCTGCTGCAATCAGAATGAAATTGTGATGATTGAAGCTAATAAATGGAGTAAATTCTCCTCTGTGCATTTCCTGGCAACTTCTCCTGTTGGAAAATGCCTCCATCCTAAAACTCACCTTCTGTAGATCCAATGGTAAATAGCATTCACTTATATAGTGCTTTTATTCTCATCTCTTGATGACCAAAGCGCTTTACAGATCCTGCTATCCACCCATTCACACACTGATGGTGGCATGCTGCCTAACATGGCGCTTCCAGACCCACCAGGGGTAATTGGGGGTGAAGTGTCTTGCCCAAGGACACAACGGCAGTATATCTGGGGAGAGCAGGATTCGAACCGCCAACCATGCGGTTATTGGACGACCTGCTCTACCTCCTGAGCCACTGCTGTCCCCATGGTGTATATCATAGAACATTTTTTGCAGGAGAGTCAGGGCAGGACTGTGGAGATGACCCACCTTTGGGGCAGATGCATTTTCCTGCATTTTTTTTCCCAGAAATTGCATATATTTTCATCTCCACAGTGTGAAAACAGAAATGCATTTAATTTCTCCATTTATTAGTATCACTTTTCAAACTGTAAGAAATATTTTATGCTCGGACAAGATTTGCATTGTAGCTAGCTTATTTCTGTGTTGGACTGATAGTGCTACATGTGTTTTCTTCACAGTGTGCTGCTAAAATGGAACAAACTGTTAAAACCCTTTCGCTTCTGGTTTTCCATAATTTTTTTGGTGTCAGTATTCCAAAGCTGAGGTGTAGCTTTAAATAGGCTTGTGTGTTTTATGTCCTCTTTCTCCCTTCATATCCAACACTACCCTTTGTCAATGTCATGTGTCTTTGTTATGCACTTTCCTTCAGAATTTCAGATATTAATACAAAACTAAATCCATATCAGTTCTTCTGTCACACCCACAGTTCTTTCTACATTAATTCAAGTGGTTAGGCCACACAAAACATGTAGTATTATAGCTATAAAGTCTCCAAGGGGCCCAAAGACCAAGACCATGCCTGCCTATATTTGCCATAAAATGTGATTAAAATCACTTCCAAATTGCTAGAGACCAAAGCCTTCAGAGTTTTTGTTTGAAGGTTCTGTATTGTATCCTGCTGACAACCATTTGCTCTGCAATTGACTTGACCTCCTATTATTATTGTAATGCCTAAAAGACATCAGTCATGCACTTCTTATTCCATTTGGCCATATTTATTTTTCAGAAATAAAATACAAAAAGTAAAAAACAATCAATGTACATAATTTATAAAAAAGGTTAATAAATAAATAAATAATTGTCATGTTCGGGGCTGTCTTCAACCCCGTCCACAACCTGTGGCTGTAGGTTGTTGTGTCACGGTGGCCCTCGCGAGCCACCATAAGACGCCAACAAGTCACCGGTGAGTTTGCAATGATGTTTTATTAGGACAAAGGAACAGAGGATAACACAAAGTAACAATGTAATGGAAAGGAATGAGCCTCAATGGGCTAAAACATACTATAATGAAAACAGGATCACAACAGGGTAAACTTACAATCGTAGACGATGAATAGACAGCGTCAGAGCCGGGGAATGCCCGATGTGTCAGACAATGAGGATTTTTCACGAAGACTGCTGCATTGGGGTGCATTCAGCGTTCGCTTAAATGCCGGCCGCTAATGAGCCCTGAATACAGCACAGCTGGCAGGTTTTGACAGCAGGAAGCCCCTCCAAGCGCTGTCACAATAAGAGCCCGGGGACCCAGAGTGTAATCACTGCTGTCAAGCCTGCAGGAGATGACGTATGACCCGAGCGCGGACAAGATCAGCGCTCGGATCATAACAATACCTCCCCCACAAGGGCGGGCTCTGAACGTCCAATGACACCCAAGCCGCCCCCCCCCCCCCCGGGTGGGTGGAAGGGGGAACAGGCCAGGGGGGAGAGGACCAGCAAAGACCAAAAAAAAAAAAACATGACGACAACAGGAGCGCGCAGGCAGACAGAGAGAAAAAAACGACACTCCCATGCACAAATTACGGCCAAGGTAGAAAGT
This sequence comes from Pholidichthys leucotaenia, assembly GCA_020510985.1. NCBI lineage: Eukaryota > Metazoa > Chordata > Actinopteri > Cichliformes > Pholidichthyidae > Pholidichthys > Pholidichthys leucotaenia. Next base: position 71,280,904 of record CM035843.1, read on the forward strand.
AAAGCAGACGATCACAGGGCAAAATAATAGCGAACAGGATATTCACAAATACACAAACCATGGTCAAGGCAGACTGAAAATGAAACAACACAGAGCACGACACCAGAAAATGCCATATTCCCAAAGGCAAAAATAAAAGACATACATACCCACTGTTACAGGCAATGAATTTTAACAGAGGAAAAATGAACAACGAACACCCACTAGGAGGGGGTGAGATGCAACAATATCATTAGTACTGTGGCATGAAGGCCGATAGTTTGGGGGGGCCGCCCTGCATCTAGCATCCACATCACAGGCAGGGGGGACAGAGACAGTTCGGGCGGCCTACCCCAGTCCCATGCCTGGGAATACAGTTCCTCTGGCGGCCAGGCCCGATCGCCGAAAGGGCAGGAACGTTTGTCGGGTGGCTGACCCAGAATGCTGAACCGGTGAAACAGCTCGCCAGGCGGCCGACCCGCATCACACAGCCACCAGGACCGTAGGGGGGAAGTAGAAGGTGGCCTCCCTGGAGAGGGGGAAGACGAGGGAGAGCCGGGCGGAGTATTTGGAACCCCAACGGACCCCGATCGCGTCACAGCTGCACCCACGATGGACCCCGATTGGGTCATGGCTGCACCCGTGTCGGACCCCGACTGGGTCGGCGCCGCACCAGTACCAACCTCCAACCCCAAACCCCGAACCTCTGGCACAGCAAACGGAATCAGCTCCATGCCGGTGACCCTGGGAGAAGGCTCAGGAGAGAGAAAAGAACCGGGATCAGGATCACCGGTAGCGACAGAGACCAGTGAGACGAGTTTGGGCGCAGCGGATGGCTGCCCCTGGCTTGTCTCTCCAAGAGACAGGCAAAAGTGCTCCAGAATAGAAAGGAGAAAAACAAAGTAGAGCACTTGCCTGCACTTGGGTTCTGTCGCTGTCCAGGACGCCGACGATCTGGGCTCAGATGGAAGGAGATCGTCTTCTGGCTCCCACTCAGCTACGTCGGGCTCCGCAACTGGCATGATGGTTTCAGCAGCCTGAGGACCCTCCGGCACCGATGTCCACTCCGATGACCCGCACGGCGTGGTGGCAGGAGACCCTCGACCCGCTGGATCGGACTGCTCGTCTGTGGAGACCCGGGGACGCTTCGTCGGTGGCGCAGGCTCCACGCTGCAGTCCGCTCTCCTCCTCTGCCCATGACGTGGTTGCGGGGCTGGAACCAGGCTCTCCAGAACCACAGGCCCCCTTCTCATCCGGTGACGTTGGCCTGGCATCAAGGACCGCTCAGCGGAGGGAGACACAGAGGCAGTGGGTTTAATAATAGAAGCTACAGCAGGTGGTGGGAGCTTGGGGGACTGCGAACCCCGAGCTCCACCCCCAAGAGTCAGACAAGGCAAATCACAATTAAGAGGAGATGAGTGCACTTGTACTTGCCTGTCTCCCAGAGGCAGGATGGTGCCTGCTGTAGTGGACGTTGCTCCTCCCTTTCCCCGCCATACGGTGACAGAGGGCCCCCTGGGAGGACAAGGGGGAGCCGCTGGTGATGGATCTGAGACGGGGCTCGCCGGGACAGGACTCTGGGCACTCACAGCAGCCGGGGAAGGTGTCGAGGAGGAGGGGGCGACAGCCGAGACGAACAGGGCATGGAGCGCTGATGGGACAGCAGGAGAAGATGACCCGGGGGAAGAGGCTGCGGGGATTCCCTCCTGGAGAGACGCCGAGGAAACAGCTGACTGTGGGATTGAGTCTCTCTGGCGGCCCGGAATGGAATCCGGACGGGGTTCTTGCTCTGGATGACTATGGCCGTGGCGCCGACGTCTTCGATGGCCCCTGGATGGTGCGAACTCCAGAACTGGATCGAGGACAGGAACGGGATCCCAAAGCAGGGAGCGGGGATGCCTCCTCCTCTGCTTACCCCCGTAGTCCTCCTCCATCATGCGGAGTATCTTGCGCTGTGCGGCGATGTCATCCCTCCTCACGCTGACTTCGGGGTGGTCGGCGTCGCGGGGAAGATGATTCAAAACATCCTCAGCACAGTCCAGGTACCAGCGCACGTCGCTGTGATAGTCGAGGAGAGAGGCGGAGATGAGTGTTTCATCAACGTATTCCAGGGCATCCGCCAGCTCGTAGCTCATAGCTCTGGCTCCGAGTGCGGCCCCTTCATGACGGCATGCTTCCAGCAAGCAGTACCCAGACAGGAAAGAGCAAGTCCAATGCAAACTCACCGGGAATGGCGTCTCGGTGTGGTGCTTCCGTTTAGGCGTCCTGGCAGCAGTCTACTGTCACGGTGGCCCTCGCGAGCCACCATAAGACGCCAATAAGTCACCGGTGAGTTTGCAATGATGTTTTATTAGGACAAAGGAACAGAGGATAACACAAAGTAACAAAGTAATGGAAAGGAATGAGCCTCGATGGGCTAAAACATACTATAATGAAAACAGGATCACAACAGGGTAAACTTACAATCGTAGACGATGAATAGACAGCGTCAGAGCCGGGAAATGCCTGATGCGTCAGACAATGAGGAGTTTTGACGGAGACTGCTGCATTGGGCTGCATTCAGTGTCCGCTTAAATGCCGGCCGCTAATGAGCCCTGAATGCAGCACAGCTGGCAGGCTTTGACAGCAGGAAGCCCCTCCGAGCGCTGTCACAATAAGAGCCCGGGGAGCCAGAGGGTAATCACTGCTGTCAAGCCTGCAGGAGATGACGTATGACCTGAGCGCAGACGAGATCAGCGCTCAGATCATAACATTTTGATTATTACTTATTAATTCCAGCTGGCAGATTGAGCCTTGCTGTCTGCCAGTCCTACAGCCACGCCTCCTCCTCACCGGACATTCACCGGCTGTATGGTATCACCACATGCGCGCGCGCACACACACACACACACACTTTCACACATGCATACACACCCAGTTCCAATCAGTCATGCACCTGCTTGTCACACGGCTGTGTCCACTTGCCTTCATTAGTGTATTGTGCACTTATAGGGAGGAGGTGTGATCAGTCAGTGTGGCAGCTTAAGTCAACATTGACATCCTGGCTCACTGAGTATTGGCTCCTTTCCTTTTTGGACTTCACCTTGTTGTACTTCAGAGCCTTTCCACGCCAACATAATTGTAAGTCTTCTTTTGTGCCTTTTCCCTCTGCTCCTGCCTGCCTGGAGCACGTTTGGCATTTCATCCTAGCCAACAAAGTTTGTAGCCGGTTGTCTCATCCATTTTCAACAGTGTTATTTGGACATTTTGTGTATATTTTTCTCCCTCTAAATAAACTCGTTACTTTACTGCATTTTGGGCTTGCTGCCAATTTATATGTCCGCTGCAAGGTTACGCAGCAGACATGACAGTAAGCTGCCACCACAAAGAACCCAAGCAGTGAGTAGCGTGTTGTTGTTTTTTTTCCTCTTATTTTTGTGTGTGTTTTTCCCCTACCTGCAACCGGAGACATGGCGGACTATTGGAGCCACAAAGAGCGGCTCGGACTGGCCCATCTGGAGGACATCTTCTCCGGGATTCAAGGGCATTGGTCTTCCGATTCAGTTAGCGCAGCTTGGGATGTTGTGGCGGAGGTATTAGAGGGATGTCCGGACCTTTTATTTTTTCCAGAATCGGCGGACATCCTCCATTTCATTCTCGCACTGCGAGAGGAGGAGCCCGGGAGGGAGACACCAGCGTTGGAGCGGCCCCCAATACAGAAGAGGCACTCGCGCCAGGTGAAGCCTTCCTCCTTCCTCAGCTTTTCCACTCCAGCCTCATCCTTGTCTCCAGAACTCAGGCCTGCTCAATCCCGGGGAGGTCCGGAGGAACGCTGCCAATCCATCTTAAGTGATATTGACCACCTAATGATGGAGAAACAGAGACTCCAATTGGAGGACGGCCCCACTTCATCTGAGACTGGATGGGAGAAGCACAGACTTGCGATGCTGATGGAGATAGATCACTGTTTGGAGGAGGAGGACTTGGCGGCTACCCCTCCCTCTCCAGTATCATCCAGGGGGGCTTCTCCACAATGTATGGAGGAGCCCAGTTCCGCCACAGCCATCACGAGGAGCGCTGCCTCGCCAGCTGCAGCAGTAGACATCACAAACCAGGAGAACAGGCAAGTAATCTCTTAATACGTTTCTAAAATTATTGAAAATTCTTGCCTGATCCCTGGTAGAGGATCTCTGGGTGTGCAGTCTACTGAGATCTCTTCACCTACTGCAGCTTTGAGCTGCTCACCAGCCCTCTCCCTACTCTCTCCTGTTTTCTCCGAGTGCACGCCAGCGCCGGAGCCACACCATCAGGACAAGGAGGAGCCAGAGGCCCGGGAGGATTCTTCCCCCACAGCAATGGTGAGCCAGACCCCAGCCGTCACGCTGGACAAATCACCAGCGAGGGTCACAACGGCTGGGACTATGATGACTGCAGAGATCATCATGCCTGCTGCGGAGGCCGCCGCAGCAGAGTCAGTGCCCGAGCTCCACCTCCAGGAGGCTGAGCCCGTGGAAACATCGCCCGGATCGTCAGAGTCCTGGACGGCGGTAGAGCTCAAGCTAAGGCACGTGCTCTCTTTTGTCTTTCTTCTTTCCCTTATAGAGCATTTTTGCCTAGCTCCAGGTGAGGAGAGCCAGCTGCACCCACACGCTGCACCTGAGCTTGCCTCGCCGGGCTCTGCTGCTGCCGACGACCCTTACCCCTCCTCCTCTGTGTCTGAGTCCTCATCTAGGGTCGCCGGAGAGAGGTCCCCGTTGCCGGACGAGACGGAGGATCCAGGCTCACCAATGGAGGTTATCGTCGCCGCTGCCATCCCCGCTGTGGTTCCCGTGGGTCCAGCTCCCTTTGCTTTGCTTTGTTCCCTTATGTTGCCTTTCCACGCCAACATAATTGTAAGTCTTCTTTTGTGCCTTTTCTCTCTGCTCCTGCCTGCCTGGAGCGTGTTTGGCATTTCATCCAAGCCAACGAAGTTTGTAGCCGGTTGTCTCACCCATTTTCAACAGTGACTGTTATTTGGACATTTTGTGTATATTTTTCTCCCTATAAATAACTTTGTTACTTTACTGCATTTTGGGCTTGCTGCCAATTTATGTCCGCTGCGTGACATGACAATAATATGCCTTTCTTTATGTTTAATGACTTTCTTCTGATGACAAAATAGGATAATTTAAGTATAGCCTATTTATAAACTGATTTTCCCTTAATTGAAATGCTACATCATTTGACAGGATTAATTCGCAGTTGCCAGAAATGGTACCCACTGCTATCTTCACAGTGGAAAGACTGAAATGCATGAAATTTGCTCCAGTTAACAGTATTCTCTCCCTGACTTCTCTGCAAAAAATGTTTTGTGTTTGGACCAAGAGAAGGTGACCTTTGGGATGGAGGCAGTTTCCGGCAGGATTAATTTGCAGTTGCCAGAAATTGTACACACTGCTATCGTCACAGTGGAATGACTGAAATGAATGAAATGGAGCTCGGTTACGGCGGCGGTGAGCAGCGGGACCAGCAGCGTAGGGGGCTAGTTGGCTAGCTGAGGCCCAGCTGGATTCGAGGACGACCGGATCGGATACCGCCATCACAAGCAGAGATTATTTTACTATCCACAGGTTTTTCCTTTTCTTTCCAAGAAAGACCGAAGATGGCTGCCACCGGAGTGAGGAGTGGTTTGATGGGCTACACTTCTAGTCACTTTCTGCTTATCTACTTCTTCTTCCTTTTGTCTTTGTGTGTCTGGACCTGCAACAAGAAGGGCTTTCCGGCCAACTCAACTGAAGGTGAAGCTAAAAAGTTTTATTTATATGGATATGGACAAGGTCATTTCACCCTGTACTATATCTGGTCTTCAAAAGCCCTGAGAAAAAGCTTCCAAAACAAGGCAAACATGGCTGTTAAGCAAATATCACAATATGGCAGAGGCTATAGAGTTAAAGTACTGTTAGTACTGCTACTTCTGGCAGGGGATATTCACCTTAACCCTGGGCCTGCCACTATTAATCAGCAGACCACTGGACATAGTGAGTCAGGTGAGTCAAATTGCACTGAACAGACTCACATATCTGTTCCTGCTGTAAACAGCTGCGCTACGCCCAAACTTTTGGAAACAGGAGCGGTTAAACAAATCGCAAATGAGGTGAGATCCGAAAACCGAGCTGTACAAAAGCAAAAACAACATTTATTTTTCCAAACTGTTAATCATGCACGAGTTCTTTGGGACACAAAGGCTAAACCAAAGGGGATCCTCGGTGGACATTTAAACATACGGAGCATAATCCCCAAAAGAGATGAGATTTCGGTGTTGCTGTTGGACTCAAATCTGGACTATCTTTGTCTTTCAGAAAGCTGGCTACACAGGAACATAGACACTAATATGATCGATATTGTGGGCTATCAGTGTTTCAGAAAAGACAGGCAGGTAGGGAGGGGAGGAGGTGTTTTAATTTACATCAAAGAGAAATTTAAATGCCAATTGGTTGATTTGAATACTTCACTCGAATGTTTAGCTGTTAATGTATGTCTCTCACCGGTAATGAATTTCAACATTGCAGTATTGTACAACCCACCGTCACACAATTCTTCTTTTTTATAATGAATTAAGTGATCTGGTTAAACAACTTGAGAAGAGCAGAGAAACAATATTTCATGGTGACTTTAATATTAACTGGTCTGATAAAAAGGACAAACAGAAACTGAAAAGCCTCATGACTAAATTTAATTACCAACAAATGATCAAAGGACCCACCAGGATAACCAAACAATCTAGAACACTTATTGACATGGTATTTGCTAATAAACCAGAACGAATAACCAGAACCTATAATCTTGTAACTGGTCTCTCAGATCATAACATGGTTCTTGCTGTCAGAAAACTTACTAAAAAGTGACTACAGTATTTTGGGGGAGTCGATATTGACAAATCAAATTTTATTATTCCCAAATCAAAAAATGAGGAGTTTGTACATTACTTAGAGAATCAAAATTGGGAGCAGCTCATGTCAATATATGAAGTAGATGATTGTTGTAATTTTATAACTGCTGTGGTCTATATTAATCATATATCCCATAAACTACATATGTTTAAGCATGTGAGAGTGTTTAGTGATTACATATGTAAAGCGACTTCACACCTCAGAACAGGACAAAGGGTCTCAACCGCCAGTGAAGATCAGAGAGCATCCCAGGCGCTGCGGTGGAGACCGGATGGGTTGCCCTGACCCCCCAGGGCCAGGTGGAGGAGTACGAAGACAAAAGAAGGGATTAAGATAGTGAGGGATGTCAGCTTTTGATATGCATGTCTTTTGTTATGTGCGAGTATAAGTTCGTAGAGCCAAAAGTGTTCGCTCTCTTACTTCTTCTGCTGCTGCACCTAGATGAGACTTGTTAGAGGAGCTGATAATAAACTTTGGTTTATGAATCACATTGCCTCATTATTTCAAGCTCCTCTACACTGGTGACCCTGACGCGAGAATGGACCAGAGGCGTTCCCCCGCGATCGACTCATCTGTGGCGACCCAGGCAGACGCCGGCGCCCATGCAGACAGGGGAACAGATGGACGACGTTCCCCCACGGCAGAAGTGATAGAGAGGGCTCAACCGAGCACCAGCGCCGCGGAGAGAGCCGAAGCAAGGCACTCTCACCCTGCGGACACATCAGTGATGGTCCACACAAACGCCGTCATCGTCAAGCTGCCGGACTTCTGGCAGGAAGACCCCGCCTCGTGGTTTCAGCAAGCTGAAGCCCATACGTCAAACAGGTTCATTTTGTCTTCTTTCAATTATTTATCCTTTTTTTTTTTCCTTTGAAAGACAAAAGTAAAATAGAAAGATGTCTTTACCTTCTTTACATGTTTCAACTGCACTGCAGCTTTCATCAGAAGAGTCAGCTGATTGCTGCCAGGTGACATTTATCAGCTGATTTTCGTAGGCGGGGCCAGCTCAGCAGATCTGTCAGATCCGCCGAGCCGGCCCCGCCTCCCGCCGTCAGATGGTCTCTGGAGAATGTGGTCCCAGGTGTGAGAAAGCATAAAGGCCCCCTCATCTCGGTTCATGGTGTCTTTTCCCCGCTTTCTGATCTCTATTGCCTCCTTGATCCAACGTTTGTGTCTGTTGCTCTCCGATCCAATAATTTTTGTGTTGTCCCAGTCCATGATGTGATTATTTCTTTTGCAGTGGTCCGATATAGCTGATTTTAATGTTTCTTGTTCTGCTTTTTCTTTTTGTGATCTTGTGAGTCGTCCTTGCGTTTCCTTCTCACATTCCTTTTGGTGTTCTTTTTTTCTTGTGGTGAATAATCTTCCGGTTTCTCCAATGTAGGTTTTGTTACATGATCTGCATGATATTTCATATAATACATTGCATTTATTGTCTTGTTCTATTCTGTCCTTGGGGTGTACTAATAACTGTCTTAATATTTTGTGTGGTTTGACTGCTGTGTTTATTTTGTATTTTTTCATGATCCTTTGAATTGGTTCCGTGATCCCTCGTATGTATGGTATAGTTATGGTTTCCTTGTTTTTGATTTCAGCTTTTGTTCTGTGTCTTGTGTCCTGTTTACTTTTCTTTGATTAAGACAGTTATTAGTACACCCCAAGGACAGAATAGAACAAGACAATAAATGCAATGTATTATATGAAATATCATGCAGATCATGTAACAAAACCTACATTGGAGAAACCGGAAGATTATTCACCACAAGAAAAAAAGAACACCAAAAGGAATGTGAGAAGGAAACGCAAGGACGACTCACAAGATCACAAAAAGAAAAAGCAGAACAAGAAACATTAAAATCAGCTATATCGGACCACTGCAAAAGAAATAATCACATCATGGACTGGGACAACACAAAAATTATTGGATCGGAGAGCAACAGACACAAACGTTGGATCAAGGAGGCAATAGAGATCAGAAAGCGGGGAAAAGACACCATGAACCGAGATGAGGGGGCCTTTATGCTTTCTCACACCTGGGACCACATTCTCCAGAGACCATCTGACGGCGGGAGGCGGGGCCGGCTCGGCGGATCTGACAGATCTGCTGAGCTGGCCCCGCCTACGAAAATCAGCTGATAAATGTCACCTGGCAGCAATCAGCTGACTCTTCTGATGAAGGCTGCAGTGCAGTTGAAACATGTAAAGAAGGTAAAGACATCTTTCTATTTTACTTTTGTCTTTCAAAGGAAAAAAAAAAAAAAAAAAAGGATAAGCTGAAGCCCAGTTTGCACTTGCGGGCATCACGGCTGACGATACAAAGTTCTATCACATCGTCGCCAAACTCGACGCCGCCACTTCGAGATGTGTGCGGAGCATAATCCAGCGGCCGCCGGCCCAGGACAAATATAAAGAACTGAAAGCGACCATCGTGGCAAATTACGTCCCCTCAGCCGAGGAGAGAGCTGAGAGGATCCTGGCGGTCTACGGCCACAGAGGATGCAGACCCAAGGCCCTCATGGAGGACTTGCTGCAACTTAAAGAAGAGGACAATGACAACTTCCTCTTCCAATTCATATTCCTCAGTACGCTGCCGCCACACATGAGAGGGATGCTTGCCAACATGCGATGCAGCACCCAGCAAGACTTCCGCACGCTGGCTCACGAAGCTCAACGGTTCGTCAACGCCTGCAAGGAGCAGACACCCACAGCAGCATCCGCAGACCTCAACGCTGATGTCCGGAGCCACGAGGAGCCACAAACCACCGAGCAGAATCAGCCCACGGTGACAGCAACACGGCCAAGACGTAACAGACGGAGCGACGTTTGTTATTACCACCACCGCTTCGCTGAGAAGGCTTACAAATGCGTTCCCCCCTGCAAATTCACGATTTCGGGAAAACGCCAAAGCCGAGAACTGTTAACAGCGGCGGTTCTCGGCGAAAAAAGCAAGCTTTTATATGTGATGGACGGACACACCGGCAAGCAGTTCCTTATCGACACGGGAGCTCAACTAAGTTTTGTCATGCCCTCCCAAGCAGACCGGGCCATGGGCCCCCGGGGCAATGGAGCGGTGGCAGCCAACGGCTCCATCATCGACACTTTTGGCGAAAAGAGCCTGCCCCTCTGCATCCACGGCCGCAACTACAGATGGACATTTGTTATTTGACATTAGTTTTAACTTGTTGGGCGCAGATTTTTTGTGTGCACATGGGTTATTAGTTGATCTAGCGAACAGACGCTTGGTTAATGCACTGTCCTTTGCTTCTATTCCCTGCTCAGCTCGAATTTTTCCACCACCCGTGCAGGCCAGCGTCACCACAGCAGGAGGTAAGCTTGATCAACTCCTCACCCAATTTCCAGCACTCACAATTCCCAAATTCTCAGCCACAGTGGCTAAACACGGGGTCGAACACTTTATTCCCACAACGGGCCCACCCGTATTCGCCAAAGCTCGGCGCTTAGACGCGACCAAGCTCGCCATAGCTCGGGACGAGTTTACCACCCTTGAAAAATTAGGCATTATCAGACGCTCGAAAAGCCCCTGGGCATCACCACTTCACATGGTCCCGAAATCCGACGGTTCTTGGAGGCCGTGCGGCAATTACCGCAGATTAAACAACGCGACAGCGCATGACCGCTACCCAATTCCTCGCATTCAAGACTTTTCACTACATCTGGCAGGTGCGCGCATTTTTTCAAAAATAGACCTAGTCCGCGGTTATTATCAAGTCCCAGTTCGAGCAGAGGACATTCCTAAAACAGCTGTAATAACACCCTTCGGTCTTTTTGAATTTTTGCGGATGCCTTTCGGCCTCAAAGGTGCTGCTCAAACCTTTCAGCGGATGATGGACGCAGTATTACGCGACCTCCCTTTCGTGTTCGTCTACCTCGACGATATGCTGGTAGCCAGCTCGTCTGAGGAAGAACACGAGCAGCATCTCACTATGGTTTTTCAGAGACTAGAAGAGCACGGGTTAATAATCAATCCAGCCAAATGCAAATTCGGTGTGTCACAAATTGATTTTTTAGGACACAGAGTTTCTCCGAAGGGGGCAGTCCCACTGCCAGACAAAGTTCACGCAGTAAAAAGTTTTCCACGGCCACAAACGGTCAAATCGCTGCAAGAATTTTTGGGAATGGTTAATTTTTACAACCGTTTCCTCCCCCACGCAGCTCAGCTCATGCAGCCCCTATATGATGCGCTCAGAAAACAAAAACCTTCCAACGCGGTCGAATGGACCCCAGAGCGTGAACGCGCCTTCACGGAAGTAAAAAGTGCCCTAGCTAATGCCACACTGTTGGTTCACCCTGATCCCTCGGCCCGCATTGCGCTAACCACAGACGCTTCAGACCTGGCCATAGGGGCAGTTGTAGAACAACACGTCAGCGGAATCTGGCAACCTTTGGCATTCTTCAGCAAATTGCTAAACCAAACTGAGCGTAAATACAGCACTTTTGACAGAGAGCTGCTAGAGCTTCATTTATCCATCCGCCACTTCCAGTTCTGGTTGGAAGGGCGGCGTTTCACGGCTTTTGTAGACCACAAACCGCTCACCTTTGCAATGGCTAAAATTTCCGAACCGTGGTCAGGCAGGCAGCAAAGACAGCTAGCTGCGATTTCAGAGTTCACCACAGACACTTGACATGTGGCAGGCAAACTTAACGTGGTAGCAGACTGCCTCTCTCGCGCTGTGACATCACCAGAGCGCGAGGAGACAGATTATACTACCTCAGCCGCAGAACTCTTTGCCAACGCGGACACATACGCAGCACCAATTCACGCAGGGATAGATTATGCAGCCATGGCAGAGGAGCAAAGTAGTGACGCGGACGTGCGCGCACTCCTGTCTGGACCAACAGGGTTAAGGCTGGAGGAAAGGGGTTTACGCGACGGTGTGCCCCCCCTAATATGCGACATCTCAACCGGCCGACCTCGCCCGGTAGTCCCAGCTGCATGGCGCTGCCGTATTTTCGACTCGATTCACTCCCTCGCGCACCCAGGTGTGCGCGCTTCGGTTAAAATGGTCGCCGAAAAGTTTGTGTGGCCTGGCCTGCGCAAAAACGTAAAAGAATGGGCAAAGACTTGCATTTCTTGTCAGCGCGCCAAAGTACACAAACACACAAAAGCCCCTCTGGAGCCTTTTCGAATCCCTGCTAGAAGGTTCGACCACGTTCATGTCGACCTCGTGGGGCCGCTACCTTCCTCCCAAGGTTTCACACATCTGTTAACAATGATAGATCGCACCACGCGCTGGCCGGAGGCAGTCCCTCTGGCGTCAATCACAGCGGAGGAAGTCGCTCGCGTTTTTTTGACAAACTGGGTGGCACGTTTCGGCGTTCCATCGGACATCACGTCCGATAGGGGGCCTCAATTTGTCTCGGAGCTTTGGTCAGCCATGTCCAGCAGCTTAGGGGCGACAATTCACCGCACCACCGCTTATCACCCTCAGGCTAATGGGTTATGCGAGCGTTTTCACAGATCTTTAAAGGCCGCCCTCAGAGCCTCACTAACGGATGCAAATTGGGTAAATAAACTTCCCTGGGTTTTATTGGGGTTGCGTGCTGCGCCCAAAGAGGATCTAGACGCCTCCCCAGCAGAATTAGTTTTTGCACAACCTCTCAGGCTCCCAGGTGAATTTTTACCAGAGAACCCAGAGCCAGGGCATCTTCCTGCCCCGAGGTTTTTAGGCAGCAACGGACCGGACTCTCTCCCCAGACCGGCACATCACTCTTTTCCACGGGTTTTTGTCCCCCAAGCTTTAAAAAACGCTGAATTCGTTTTTGTTAGGCATGAAGCTTTAAAACCAACCTTCCGCCCACCATACGATGGGCCATTCAGAGTGCTGGAACCTGGTGATAAACATTTTGTGCTTGATTTTGGGGATAGAAAAGAAACAGTCAGCATTGACAGATTTAAACCTGCCTTCTTGTTGAGAGACGAGCCTGCACGGTTGGAGAGAGCACCTCGGCGGGGTAGACCCCCCAAGAGAAAAGACTCAGCCCCCCTGCAGGGAACAAATAATCACTCTCCTTCCCAAGCTGCAGATTCCTTACAGGAAGGTCCCACCGGGACGCCCAAGCGGACCCACAGCAGATTCGGGAGAAGATTAAAACCCAGACGGCACAGGGACTGATGCAAACTACTCAACAGTTGTTCACTAATTGTGCTGTAACAGTTTAGGACTGACTTGTGATATTACTATGCTGTTAGGATTACCACTGAACTCTCTTAGGAGCATGGCTGCTGGAAAGTTTCTTCTGTGTCAAGAGGTGTAGCAGTTAGTATGTCATAATAATTATCTTAAACTGTGAATTTTTCTATTGTCCTTTTCTTAGTCGTTTGGGGGGGGGGGCTGTGGTCTATATTAATCATATATCCCATAACCTTCATATGTTTAAGCATGTGAGAGTGTTTAGTGATTACATATGTAAAGCGACTTCACACCTCAGAACAGGACAAAGGGTCTCAACCGCCAGTGAAGATCAAAGAGCATCCCAGGCGCTGCGGTGGAGACCGGATGGGTTGCCCTGACCCCCCAGGGCCAGGTGGAGGAGTACGAAGACAAAAGAAGGGATTAAGATAGTGAGGGATGTCAGCTTTTGATATGCATGTCTTTTGTTATGTGCGAGTATAAGTTCGTAGAGCCGAAAGTGTTCGCTCTCTTACTTCTTCTGCTGCTGCACCTAGATGAGACTTGTTAGAGGAGCTGATAATAAACTTTGGTTTATGAATCACATCGCCTCGTTATTTCAAGCTCCTCTACAACTGCAACAATTACAAAGTCTATAGAAAAATTTACAAAGCAAATTAAAAGTAGACAACAGAAGATTAACCTACCATGGTTAAATAATGAAATAAGAAAACTTATGAAGAGGTGAGACTCTGCATTGAAAACATCATTAACCTCTAAACTACAAAATGATCACCTTGTGTACAAAAGTTTAAGAAATAAAGTGGTACAAGAGCTGCGAAAATCAAAAGTATCTTATTACAATAAACTGATAGATCATGCAAAGGGTAACAACAGTTCCCTATGGAGGCATTTAAATAACTTAACTAATAAAAAAAATGTTCAGAAGGGGTTAAAGGAACTTAGAATCAATGGCAAGACCATCAGTGACAAGGCTACATTGGCAAATGAATTTAATTCATATTTTGTGAACTCTGTGGAAGACTTAACAAAAAACTTTGTGCTGCCAAATGCCAAAACAGCGGTAATAACTCCTTTCGGGCTTTTTGAGTTTTTGCGCATGCCGTTTGGTCTCAAGGGTACCGCGCAGACTTTCCAACGCATGATGGATGCAGTTTTACGCAACCTCCCTTTCGTGTTCGTCTACTTGGACGACATTTTGGTAGACAGCACGTCCGAAGACAAACATGAAAGCCACCTCACAGCGGTTTTTCGAAGACTGGCAGAGCACGGGTTAATAATTAACCCAGCGAAGTGCCAGTTTGGGGTGGCGCAAATTGATTTTTTGGGGCATCACGTTTCGCCAGAAGGAGCGGTTCCCCTGCCCGATAAAGTACCTCAAACGGTCAAAGCGCTGCAGGAGTTTTTGGGAATGGTTAATTTTTATAACCGGTTCCTTCCAAGCACAGCGCGGCTCATGCAACCATTGTACACTGCACTAAAGAAACAAAAGCCCACAAATAAGGTCGAATGGTCTCCGGAGCGGGAGCGTGCTTTTGCCCAGGTCAAATCAGCCCTTACAAGCGCAGTTTTGTTAGCGCACCCAGTTCCAACAGCCCAATTTGGCGCTCACCACTGACGCTTCTGATTTAGCGGTGGGGGCGGTCGTTGAACAGTTTGTGGCAGGGACCTGGCAGCCACTTGCGTTTTTTAGCAAAACCTTGCGCGATAGTGAGCGTAAATACAACGTGTTCGACAGGGAGCTTTTGGCCCTACACTTGGTAATCTGTCATTTCCAGTTCTGGCTGGAAGGGCGCCGTTTCACTGCATTCGTGGACCACAAGCCATTAACGTTTGCGATGGCCAAGATTTCAGAACCTTGGTCAGGCCGGCAGCAGAGGCAGCTAGCCGCGATATCGGAGTTCACCACCGATATCCAGCATGTCGCAGGTAAACATATTGTAGTGGCAGACTGTCTCTCGCGTGCTGTGGCAACGCCAGGCCCCGTGGGGGCAGACTCTGTAGCCGTGGCCGCGGGCCAGGGCAGCGACGCGGAAGCGCGTGCAGCCCCGGTCCGCGTAGGTTTAGATTATGCAGCCATGGCCGCGGAGCAGGTTAGCGATGCGGATGTGCGCGCGCTGCAGTCTGGACCAACAGGGTTAAGACTGGAGCACAGGGTGCAACAAATTGGTATGCCCCCCTAATCTGCGATGTCTCACGGGAGTTCCAGCTGCATGGCGCCGCCGCGTTTTTGACTCGGTCCATTCTCTGGCGCACCCGGGGGTGCGTGCATCGATTAAGATGGTGGGGGAGAAATTTGTTTGGCCCGGGTTGCGCAAACAGGTCAAGGAATGGGCAGCAGCCTGCGTAGCGTGCCAGCGAGCCAAAATACACAAGCACACTAGAGCTCCTTTGGAGCCTTTTCACATTCCGGCTAAGCGTTTTGATCATGTGCATGTTGACTTGGTGGGTCCCCTTCCCTCGTCACAGGGGCACACACACCTTTTGACGATGGTGGATCGCACCATGCGTTGGCCAGAAGTGGTTCCTCTGGCGTCAACCACAGCGGAAGAAGTTGCGCGAGCGTTTTTAACAGCTTGTGTTGCACGTTTTGGAGTTCCATTGGACATAATGTCCGACAGAGGTCCCCAATTTGTTTCTGAACTATGGTCGTCGATGGCCCGCAGCTTAGGGGTGAAGATACACCGCACTACCGCGTACAACCCCCAGGCTAACGGTTTATGCGAACGCTTTCATAGGTCATTGAAAGCAGCCCTCAGACCGTCACTTACGGATACAAATTAGGTGGACAAACTGCCATGGGTTTTATTGGGGTTGCGTTCTGCACCTAAGGAGGATTTGCAGGCCTCCCCAGCTGAGTTAGTTTTTGCACAACCTCTCTGTTTGCCAGGGGAATTTCTTCCCGAAAATCCTGCACCAAATTGCCCCCCCGCTCAGCTGTTGCAGAGCGGCACAGGATCAAATATGCTTCCTGGTCCGGTTCATCACAGTTTCCCACGCGTTTTGTGCCAAAGGCTTTAAAAAATGCGGAGTTTGTTTTTGTTAGACATGATGCTCAGCGCCCAGGTTTGCGCCCACCTTACGATGGACCTTTCAGAGTGCTAGAAACAAGTGAGAAGCATTTTTTGCTAGATTTAGGAGACAGAAAGGAGTTAATTTGCATAAACAGACTCAAACCCGCCTTTGTTCTGGCTGATGAACACGTGCAGTTGGCGAGGGCCCCCCGCCGTGGCAGGCCTCCGAGAATGCCTTCTCCAGATCCCCCACAGAGATGTGCTAACAGTTCTAATCCACAGGTGCAAGAAGACGCTGCAGAAGTAGCGAAGCCGGCTTACAGCAGATTCGGCAGGAGGTTAAGACCTAGGAAACTGATGGATTGATGTTTTTTTGATATGTGGAAATGTTTTTATGTCACGCATCTCTGATTAGGTTTTGTCCCATAAGTAGACGTTTGGGGGGGGGGGCTCATGTGGCACATATGTTTGGTTCATATTTCCCACAAGTGTATGGCTGTATGTTTATTGGGGCTTCACGTCTTGAGGGACAAAAAGGTCTGGGTCAGCAGAGGTCGACAGGAGATAACGAGGAGGTGTGAGTTTTGGCCTTTGTCTCAGAGAAGATGCCCCAGAGGGATTTCCGGATCATCGAAGAAGAAGAAACAATGGTGAAGGATCAAAGAGTTGCTTTGTGACTGTATGTTTGCTGAAGCACCATGTGACTCAAGTTTCGATGCTCCAGAAGTATAAGAGTGTGATGTGATATTGTTCTGCCTCTTTTACTACTTTGAGAATGATGGAGTATGTGTTCTGTAATAAAGCTGTACCTGAGAAATAAAACTCAGCCTCATCACTGAACACAACTTCCACAATAGGTTCATTATATAATCAAACTCTAAAAATCTTGGACAAAAAGCCCATTAGGTGGCATCACTGTTATATTTTAAAAAAAATACAACCTATTGAGTTTTGAGAGTTTCATTGACCTCTGTTTTCTGAAATTAATTTTCAAATGTTTCCATAAATCAGCGCCTGAGCCACTTGCTGGTTTCATCCAAAGACAGGACAGCGGCAGAGCCACCAGGAGTTCTGTAAACAATAACTGTAATATATTCCACCGCAGAACCACATTTGGACAAACAGCTTTCTCTATAAAGGGCAGTCACATCTGGAACACAATGCCAAATGAAATTAAAATAATAACGGACTTTAAAACATTCACTAAAAAGGTTAAAAACTGGCTGAAAAATAAACAAGAATGTACCCATGTATGAAATGATTGTCTGCAGGGTGAGAGTGAATGAAGGGAAGGAACAAATGTGTTTGTTTATAGTGAGTGACGAAGGGCGAGAGGCCTGAAATAGGCAAATGTGAGTCAGGTTGTTATATTGTGTATTTATAATCTTTATAATCTGTATAATATTTATAATATTTATAATTGTGTATTATAATGTATTTATAATCTTTTTTTGCATTGATGTATGTGGTTATTATTTATTCTGTTTCATTTTTTCTTTTCCTTATCCTTTTTTACTTTTTACTTGTTTCTCCTTTCGAAAGCCCATCCAGGGACAAGAGTTGCAAATTAGCTAATAGCTATACACTCTTTGTGCAACACATCAGATTGATTGTCATTTCATTAATTCTCTATGTTTATTGCACTGTCCCTGTCAAATAAACAAATAATCTAATCTAATCTAAATTTTCTCCAGTTAACAGTATTCTTGCTCTGACTCTCCTGCAAAAAATATTTTATGTTTGGACCAGCAGAAGGTGACCTTTGGGATGGAGGCATTTTCCGCCAGGAGTAGTTGCCAGGAAATGCACAGAGTATGATTGAAGAAATTTACTTCTTTTATTTCCCTCATGGATTGTCACCTTATCGTGGTGGGGGGTTTGCATGCCCTAGTGATCCCAGGAGCTATGTTGTCCGTGGCAATTTGCCTCTGGTAGGGTCATCCAAGACAAACTGGTCCTGGGTGAAGGGCCAGACTAAGAACGATCCAACAGACTCTCATGATAAATATTAGAACAAGGATTCAGTGTACCCTGCCTGGTATGGGGTTTCCGGGGCCCCACCCTGGAGCCAGGCCTGGGCGAGGGGCTTGACGGCTAGTGTTTGATGGCCAGGTTTCTGCCCATGGGACCCTGCGGGGCTCAGTACGAAGGAATTACATGGGTCCGCCGCCCATTGGGCTCACCATCTGCAGTAGGAATCATGGGGGTCTGGTGCTATGTGGATCGATATAATTTTTGCAGGAGAATCAGGGCAAGAATACTGTTAACTGGAGAAAATTTCATGCATTTCAGTCTTTCCACTGTGAAGATAGCTTGGGTACCATTTCTGGCAACTGCAAATTAATCCTGCCGGAAAATGCCTCCATCCCAAAGGTCACCTTCTCTTGGTCCAAACAAAACATTTTTTGCAGGAGAATCAGGGCAAGAATACTGCTAACTGGAGCAAATTACATGCATTTCAGTCTTTCCACTGTGAAGATAGCAGTGCGTACAATTTATGGCAACTGCAAATTAATCCTGTCAAATGATGTAGCATTTCAATTAAGGGAAAATCAGTTTATAAATGATGATGGATTGAGCCGTTGCCAACGACGGATCTCCCGCCTTCTGGCTGCATTAAATTGTAAGGGGGTCCTTGTGACAGTGATGACTGATGAGGCCGATGCGTGAAGCACATGGCATATCGCAATCGGGACAGATGTACATAATTCAATGTATAATGTATAATAATAATTCAATGTATAATGTTCAGCAGTCTGCCATCAGACTGCTGAACATTAAGTGACTTATTGACTCTCGTGCACTATATACAGCAGCTCAACCAGACTCATGTCATTCATCACTGTTTTTCTGTTGCATTATCGACTGCACATCATCTGCTACTTGCTAATTTATTTAAAACTGCTGTGACTAGTATTACTCATTATTATTATTATTATTATTTATTATTCTACACTTATTGCATGGTTTTAGTCTTTAATTTTTTTTTTTTTAGTTTATCTCTTTATCTTATCATGTTTTAATGTTGTAGCATTGCACCGAGACAAATTCCTAGTTTGTGTACTACATGAACAATGGCAATAAATCTGATTCTGATTCTGATTCTGAATTGGCTGAGTGGATGACACCGACTGCTGTAGATGTCTCTGTTGCTGGGTGGCACCGTGACGTGCTTTATGGCAGGCATCCAAAAGGGCAGTTCTCTCTCTCTCGAAGAGGTCAACACCTTCATGGCAAATCTTTCACCAAAGGGGATGGTTTTTGGTCTGCATTTCCCATGTCATAGGATCAATCCCACACGACTTGAGTGAGGCTTTGAGCACGTCATTATACCGCTTCCACTGACCACCCCGTGACCTCCGCCCTTCGTCCAGTTGGCCAAATAACAGGATTTTAGGAATGCACTGATCTGTCATCCGAACAACGTGGCCGGTCCAGCGCAACTGGGAATGTATGATTAATGACTCGATGCTGGTGATATTGCACCGGCGGAGGACTTCTGTATTGGCAACTTTGTCTCGCCACGTGATTCCACACAGCTTCCTTAAACACCGCATGTGAAACTGTTCAAGTTTCTTCACATGGGGGCGATAGGTTGTCCATGACTCGCACCCATAGAGAAGTGTAGATAGAACAACCGTGCAATAGACCTTGATCTTGGTGCTTAGACGAATGCCATGCTTCGACCATAGACGATGCTGTAGGCGTCCATAGGATGCACTAGCCTTGCTGATACGGTGGGTAACTTCATCATCAATCTTAGCATTCTGTGAGATGGTGCCCCCCAGGTAGCAGAACTTGTCAATTGCCTTGAGGGGTTCGCCACCGATGGTAATAACAGGATTTATTGGGAGTGTACCAGGACGAAGTTGATGTAAAACCTCTGTCTTCTTGATACTTATAGTGAGTCCATAACGTATAAGTAAATATATAAATAGGCTATACTTAAATTATCCTATTTTGTCATCAGAAGAAAGTCATTAAACATATAATAAGCTTAGAAAGGCTTATTATATTTGTAATAAATTATATATTTATTATAAATTAACCTTTTTTTAAATAAATTATGTACATTAACTATTTTTACTTTTTGTATTTTATTTCTGCCAAAATAAATATGGTTAAATGGAATAAGAAGTGCATGACTGCTGTCTTTTAGGCATTACAATAATAATAGGAGGTCAAGTCAATTGCAGAGCAAATGATTGTCAGCAGGATAGTGTTGTAAGATGTGCCTAATGCAGGTGTTTAGATAGGACAGCTCAGTGCGCGAACGTGAGTGAGTGCGTGCGCGCAGCCGAGGCGCGCCCCCCCAGTGTGTGTGGAACGGCCCCGACGAGTGAACGGTGTGTGTGATTTTGGGCGGATGAGAGACAGAGAGCGAGGCGACCGGAGGAGGTAGAAATTGTTGTTAATAGCAGTGCAGTCGGTGAATAAAGCCCCAACGCTTCAGCAATACGGCCTGTGCCTCTGTGTACCACCATATATCCTGTTTAACAAGAGTGAGGTTTTACTCGGGAGTTGACCCCGGAGGAAAAAGCGCCTCCGGCCCTGGAGAAGACAGATCTCCCCTGCGTTCCCCAACCACGGTTAGGAGACGAGAGGCAGGAATGGTTAACAATACAATACAGAACCTTCAAACAAAAACTCTGAAGGCTTTGGTCTCTAGCAATATGGAAGTGATTTTAATCACATTTTATGGCAAATATAGGCAGGCATGGTCTTGGTCTTTGGGCCTCTAGGAGACTTTATGTCACGCCGCGCCGCTCATCAGCGGCGCCAGCTGCACACACACCTGCACATCATCAGCGGCGAGGGATTTAAGCCGCCTCGCCCTGGGCTTCGGCCTGAAGCCATCAGACTTCACTACGGATTGCTGTGAGTTC
The DNA here is from genome assembly GCA_020510985.1 of Pholidichthys leucotaenia. NCBI lineage: Eukaryota > Metazoa > Chordata > Actinopteri > Cichliformes > Pholidichthyidae > Pholidichthys > Pholidichthys leucotaenia. Next base: position 71,301,843 of record CM035843.1, read on the forward strand.
CCTCTCATTCTCAGCAAACATAGCGGTAAGAAGATCTTACCTTTCTCTTCTCCAAGTCTGCTCCCCTGTGCACAGGTGGATTTCCCGGCGGCGGACTATTCCTCTCCATCGCCTGTTCCTCGCTGCTGCACCGGGCTCTCCAGGTGGCTGTCTACCGGACCTCGTTCCTTGCTGTGCCAGTCATCCGCCCTTTCCAAGTAAGCTCCTCTCCTACTTGTAGATCTCCTGTGTTGGTGTGTGCCCGTCACCCTTCTCCCTGTTCTTTTCCCATAGGGTTGTCCGGCTGTACGGTCTCCTGCCTCTGTGCCCGAAGCAGACGCCGCCACCAACACATTCACATCTCGCAGACACACATTCATACACCCTTGTTGCCAATAAAGCTATTTGAGCTACTCTGAGCCTGTGTGTGTGCGTCTCCTGAGCCGTGCATTATGTCAGTACGGCTTCAGCAGAGCGGCTCGGCAGACGGCGGGCTCGCACACCGGCTTACCACTCTCGAGGCTCGAGTGGACCAAATAGCCTATCAGCAACAAGTGATAATCAATTAATCAGTATAACTAACCGATTGGACCGCTTGGACCCCCAACAGCCGTTCCTCCCGGCTCGTCAGGGTGGCGCGGCTCCTGCTGCTCCAGCGGCCGTCCAGCCGGCTCCGGGAGCACCGACTCGGCTCACGCCCATTGCAACCCCCGCCCGCTTTAGCGGTAAGCTCGGCGGAGCACGGGGGTTCATAATACAGTGTGAGTCCGTGTTCCACCGTGTTCCCGGAGACTTCCCTTCAGATCATAGCCGAATTGGTTATATCGGGAATCTCCTAGAGGGGCGAGCACTAACCTGGACTTACGCCGTAATGGCGAGGCCCAGTTATGCCACCCTCACGTATGACCAATTCGTGAGACGCTTCCTGGAGGTCTTTGACCACTCTCGTACCGAGACGGTCCAGGTCGATCGGCTTCTCAGCCTCCAGCAGGGAAGCCGGTTGGCAGCGGACTATGCGGTCGACTTCCGGGTAGCGGCGGAGGAATTGGGCTGGGAGGAACGCTCACTCTGTGGCCTTTTCCTCCGCAGTCTCAACGATGATCTGAGGGATGAACTGGCTGGACGGGATATCCCGGAGACTCGAGCAGAGCTAACGTCTCTTGCCATCAGTTTGGATAACAGGCTGCGCGAGCGCTCCTTGGGGCGGAAGTCGTCTTCTTCTCGCCCTCGTGGAGCCTCGTCGCGCCCGTTCCAAGCTCGCCCTCTGGCAACGCCGCCACCATCGCGCCCCGAGGAGTCGGAGCCGATGGTGACGGGCTGGACAAAGCTCTCCCCGGCGGAGAGACAACGCCGCCGTGAGTTGAATCTCTGCATGTATTGCGGAGATAATCAACACACGGTAGAGCTTTGTCCACAGAAGCCAAACGGTGGGGTCCGCGAGTCACTGTAGGGGGCCTCGCGGACGTCAATCGGTTAAGTCCCCTCACCCAATTGAAGCTGCCCATCCGATTTTGTCACAACTCCACTGGGCATCTCACTCACGCACTGGTGGATTCGGGCGCGGAGGGCAGTTTTATTTCACCAAGCCTGGCAACCCGATTGGGCATCCACTGCCAGGCATTAAAAACCCCTATCTCCCTGGTCAACCTCTCCCGTGTCTCCCTGGGGAGAGTAACACACCAGACCGTCCCCGTTCCGGTTATCATCTCTGGAAACCACCGGGAGGAGATAACCTTCTACGTCCTGCCCAACTCTGTGTCGCCCGTCATCCTGGGGTATCCCTGGCTACGCCTCCACAACCCCGTTTTGGATTGGAAGTCCGCCGGGGTGTCGGCATGGAGCACATTCTGCATGAGCACCTGTCTACAGTCCGCTGCCTGCTCTCCGTCCTCTCCTCCTACACCTACGGACGCTGCGCCCCCGGACCTGTCCCTGGTGCCATTGGAATTTCACGACCTGGGTATGGTATTCAGCAAGTCCAAGGCGATGTCTCTTCCTCCTCATAGGCCCTATGACTGCGCAATTAACATCCGCCAGGGGGCACCCTTACCCTCTGGGTGACTCTACAGCCTGTCAGCGCCGGAGAAGGAGACCATGAACGCTTACCTCAAGGAGTCGCTGAGTGCTGGGATAATCCGCCCATCGTCATCACCTGTGGGGGCAGGATTCTTCTTCGTGGGTAAGAAGGACGGGTCCCTCCGTCCTTGCATCGACTATCGTGCCCTAAACGACATTACGGAGAAGGATCGCTACACCCTGCCCCTCATGGACACCGCCTTCCACTCCCTCCAGGGGGCGACTTGGTTCACCAAGCTGGATCTACGCAGTGCATACCACCTCGTCCGGATCCGGGAGGGAGATGAGTGGAAGACAGCCTTCCGTACCCCGAACGGCCACTTTGAGTACCTGGTGATGCCGTTCGGGTTGACCAACGCACCAGCCGTCTTTCAGCGCCTTATCAACGACGTCCTCCGGGATTTCATTGGCCTTTTTGTGTCCGTCTACCTGGATGACATTCTCATTTTCTCCAAATCCAGGGACGAGCACTGGGTCCACGTGAGGCGGGTCCTCCAAAGACTGCTGGAGAACCGGTTGTATGTGAAGGCCGAAAAATGCAAGTTCTATGCGAAGACAACATCCTTCCTCGGGTTCATCATCTCCCATGACCAGGTGCTTCCGGACCCAGAGAAGGTGAAGGCGGTGGTGGAATGGCCCACACCTGCATCAAGAAAACAGGTGCAGCAGTTCGTCGGGTTTGCAAATTTCTACCGCCGCTTTGTCCCAAATTTTGGCACCATCGTCGGCCCGCTGACCCGCCTCACGTCCCCTAAGGTCCCGTTCCGGTGGACCGAAGAGGCCGCGGCTGCCTTTCAGGCGCTGAAGGCGGAGTTCTCCTCCACCCGGGTCCTTAGCCAAGTCAACCCTGCGCTGCAGTGCATCGTGGAAGTGGACGCTTCAGACACAGGAGTGGGGGCGGTTCTATCCCAGCGGTCGCCAGATGACGGAACCAAGCGGCCCTGCGCCTTCTTCTCCCGGCGCCTGTCCTCGGCGGAATGGAATTACGACGTGGGGGACAGAGAGCTCCTCGCTATCAAGCTCGCGCTACAGGAGTGGCGTCACTGGCTAGAGGGGGCGAACCTGCCGTTCGTGGTCCTGACGGACCACAAGAACTTGGAGTACCTAAGATCTGCCAAGCGCCTGAACGCCCGCCAGGCGCACTGGTCCTTGTTCTTTGCCAGGTTCCAATTCACCATCACCTTCAGGCCTGGCTCCAAGAACGGCCTGCCCGACGCCCTCTCTAGGCAATTCGCCCCTGAGGAGTCGGAGGACACGGTCCACACCATCCTACCCAGGTCGTGCGTCGTGGGAGCCGTCACCTGGGACATAGAAAGCAAGATCCGGAAGGCGCAGGAAGTGGAACCTGACCCTGGCGGCGGACCGGAGGGGAGGCTGTTCGTGCCATCCACGGTTCGGGGGGAGGTAATCCACTGGTTGCACACATCCAAGCTCACCTGCCACCCTGGCTCCTCCCGGATGATTGACCTCCTCCAGCGGTCCTTCTGGTGGCCGGGCCTGCGGAGGGACGCTGCCCGCTACGCCCGGGCCTGCCCAGTGTGTGCCACCAGCAAATCAGGTAATGCCCCTCCAGCGGGTTTGCTCCAGCCTCTGCCCGTCCCTGGCAGGCCCTGGTCGCATATCGCCCTGGATTTCGTCACCGGACTCCCAGTCTCTAACACCTTCAACACCGTCCTGACCATCGTGGACCGCTTCTCCAAGGCGGCACACTTCGTTCCCCTACGAGGTCTCCCAACTGCCCTGGAGACGGCGGACCTCCTAATCCAGCACGTGGTCAGGCTGCATGGGATTCCGGTGGACGTGGCCTCGGACCGGGGGCCCCAATTTTCTTCAGAGGTTTGGAGGTCGTTCTGCAACGCCTTGGGAGCCAAGGTGAGCCTCTCCTCCGGCCATCACCCCCAAACCAATGGGCAGTGTGAGCGGACCAACCAGGAGCTGGAGGCTGCGCTCCGCTGCGTCACGGCGTCCAAACCAACGTCCTGGAGTAACCACCTCGCCTGGGTTGAATACGCCCACAACACCGCTCGCTCTTCTGCTACAGGGATGTCCCCCTTTAAGGCGTCCCTGGGTTACAACCCCCCGCTGCTCCCGGCGCAGGAGAGTGAGGTAACTGTCCCCTCAGTACGGGCGCATCTCAGGCAGTTCCGCTCCATCTGGGCGTCAGCGCGCAATGCGCTTTTACGCACGGCGGAGCGCAACAGAGCCGTGGCGGACCGGCACAGAAGACCTGCCCCGGCGTACAGAGTTGGTCAGCAAGTCTATGTGTCGACCCAGGACGTGATTTTAAAGGGCGAGAGGAGGAAGCTGGCACAGCGGTTTATGGGCCCATACCCCATCACCAGGATCATCAACCCGGTGGCTGTGCGTGTAGCTATTCCCCCCTCCCTCCGCATCCACCCCACCTTCCACGTGTCCAAGGTGAAGCTGGCAGTCTCCGACCCCCTTTGCCCTCCTCCTGCTGCGCAACCCGTGCCCCGGATGATTGATGGCCATCCGGCCTGGCCTGTCTCCTCCATCCTGGACTCCCGGCGCCGGGGTCGTGGGTTGCAGTACTTGGTGGACTGGGAGGGCTATGGGCCTGAACATCGGCAGTGGGTACCCTCGTCGTTTGTGTTAGACCCATCGCTCATTGCTGAATTCCACCGAGCGCACCCAGAGAAACCATCGCCAGGAGGCGCTGCTAGAGGGGGGAGTACTGTCACACCTGCACATCATCAGCGGCGAGGGATTTAAGCCGCCTCGCCCTGGGCTTCGGCCTGAAGCCGTCAGACTTCACTACAGATTGCTGTGAGTTCCCTCTCATTCTCAGCAAACATAGCGGTAAGAAGATCTTACCTTTCTCTTCTCCAAGTCTGCTCCCCTGTGCACAGGTGGATTTCCCGGCGGCGGACTATTCCTCTCCATCGCCTGTTCCTCGCTGCTGCACCGGGCTCTCCAGGTGGCTGTCTACCGGACCTCGTTCCTTGCTGTGCCAGTCATCCGCCCTTTCCAAGTAAGCTCCTCTCCTACTTGTAGATCTCCTGTGTTGGTGTGTGCCCGTCACCCTTCTCCCTGTGCTTTTCCCATAGGGTTGTCTGGCTGTACGGTCTCCTGCCTCTGTGCCCGAAGCAGACGCCACCACCAACACATTCACATCTCGCAGACACACATTCATACACCCTTGTTGCCAATAAAGCTATTTGAGCTACTCTGAGCCTGTGTGTGTGCGTCTCCTGAGCCGTGCATTATGTCACTTTATAGCTATAATACTACATGTTTTGTGTGGTCTAACCACTTAAATTAATGTGGAAAGAATTGTGGGTGTGACAGAAGAATTGATATGGATTTATTTTTGTATTAATAGCTGAAATTCTGAAGGAAAGTGCACAACCAAGACACATGACATTGACAAAGGATAGTGTTGGATATGAAGGGAGAAAGAGGACATAAAACACACAAGCCTATTTAAAGCTACACCTGCACTTTGGAATACTGACACCAACAACATTATGGAAAATCAGAAGTGAAAGGGTTTTAACAGTTTATTACATTTTAGCAGCAAATTGAAGAAAACACATGCAGTACTATCAGTCCAACACAGAAATAAGCTAGCTACAATGCAAATCTTGTCCGAGCATAAAATATTTCTTACAGTTAGAGGAGTGATACTAATAAATGGAGAAATTAAATACATTTCAGTCTTTACACTGTGGAGACGAAAATATATGCAATTTCTGGGGAAAAAAAGGCAGGAAAATGCATCTGCCCCAAAGGTGGGTCATCTCCACAGTCCTGCCCTGACTCTCCTGCAAAAAATGTTTTATGATTGGACCAACAGAAGGTGAGTTTTAGGAAGGAGGCATTTTCCAGCAGGAGTAGTTGCCAGGAAATGCACAGAGTATGACTGAAGAAATTTACTACATTTATTAGCTTCAATCATCATAATTTCATTCTGATTGCAACAGAATTTTACACCAGGGCAAATTCGGGTAAGTTTGTGGGGGGTTCTTTCCTTAGCATGTTTGACTTTACTTCCTCTAAAAGTACATGTCTAAAAGTACTGAATACTGTCTCAGATTTTTTTTTAGCAGTGATCTGAAGGCTGACTTTTATTTTGACAGATCACACTGTGGTTGAGCTATTGTAAGTTTTGATTATAATTCCAACCTTTTTACTTTATTGTGCTTATTAAATATCAGTTGTCTTGTGGGGCACATATGTGGGTTTCATATGCTTCACATATATATTACTGTATGCTTATTGTATGCTTCACGTCTCAGAGGAACAAAAGGACTGAGCCTCCTAAGAGTAACAGGAGGATGTGAGATCTGGCCTTTTGTATGCAAAGAGATGGCCTTGAGGGATTTCCTGACCACCAGAGACTGGGAGGTGGAGTGTGTTAAAATCGGGGGGAAGTTATATTGTGACTGGGATTAAGTACCATGTGACTGTATGTTTGATGTCCTGGGTATAAAAGGGACAGATGTGGGAAGATTAATTCTCTTTCTGTTTTTGGATGTTGGAGAATGTGAAATAAACTGGACTTGTGAAATAAACTAAGCCTCGTCCTTCCACACTCTCCACACTGGTGACCCTAAGACGTATCATGAGCAGAAGTAATTCTGGCTGGCTCCTGACAGATTCGTCAGGAGCCAGCCAGACGAATGCAGCCACAGTTCAGCTACCGGACTTCTGGCAGAACAATCCGCGCTCCTGGTTTAACGCGGTCGAGGCGCAGTTCAACCTCTGGAGGATTTCGGTGGACGCCACAAAGTTCTACCATGTGGTTGCAAAGCTGGACAACCACACAGCCCAGCGGGTGGAGAGCCTCAGAACCCTACCGTCAGAGGTGAAAGTGGCCCTGGCCAGTTCACCACTGTTGGCCCGACGAGACTACCGCGAGCTGGGCCAGGAGGCGCAGCGACTCTTCAACGCCAATAGACGGTGCGCGGCTACGGCCGCGGCAGCGGAGCTCGGCGCAACTTCCAGAGACGGCAGGGGGTCAGACGCTGCAGTACCAGACTCACCGACGACGGCGGCGGCAGGGGCCAGGAAACACGGAGCAGATGACGCCCTTTGCTTCTACCATCGTCGTTTCGCAGAAAGGGCACGCAAATGCATTTCACCGTGCCATTTTCAAGCGCTCGGGAAACACCAAGACCGGGGGTCGGTAGCAGCGGCGGCCCTCGGAGAGGAGAACAAGCTGCTCTACTTGAGGGATGTGCGCTCGGGGAGGCATTTCCTCATGGACACAGGCTCCCAGCTGAGTTTCATCACACCTTCCTCCGCTGACCGGCTGGCGCCTTCCAGTGGTCCCGGGGTGTCAGCAGCGAACTGCTCGGCGATTAAGACCTTCGGTGAGAGGACTCTGCTTCTGTCTTTACACGGCCGTACATTCGAATGGACTTTTGTCATAGCAGCAGTCAATTTCAACATGTTAGGGGTTGATTTTTTGTGCTCACATGGTTTGTTAGTTGATCTTACTAACAGACGCCTGGTTAATGCACTCTCTTTTTATTCTATTCCCTTTACAGCTCGAGTGGCCCCGCCCACGGCACAAGCCAACGTCACAGCTGCAGATGGTAAGTTCCACACACTCCTCACTCAGTTCCCAGCACTCACGGTCCCAACATTTTCGGCGACCATGGCTAAACACAGGGTGGAACATTTTATTACTACCACCGGCCCACCCGTTTTTGCAATCTAGTACCACCGGCCCACCCGTTTTTCAGTTCATTAGGCGGGGGCGCGCGTTTTTTCTAAAATAGACTTGGTACGCTGTTACCACCAGGTCCCAGTACGCGCTGAGGACATACCCAAAACAGCGGTAATAACGCCTTTCGGGCTTTTTGAGTTTTTGCGCATGCTGTTTGGGCTTAAAGGCGCGGCGCAGACGTTCCAACGCATGATGGACGCGGTTCTGCACGATCTCCCCTTCGTGTTCGTATACCTGGACGACATATTGGTAGCCAGCGCGTCCGAAGACGAACACGAAAACCACCTCACAGCAGTTTTCCGGAGGTTGGCAGAGCACGGGTTAATAATCAACCCAGCGAAGTGTCAGTTCGGGGTGGCGCAGATTGATTTTTTGGGGCATCGCGTCTCTCCAGAAGGAGCGGTTCCTCTGCCCGACAAAGTGCGCGCAGTAACAAATTTTCCCCAACCACAAACGGTCAAAGCGTTACAGGAGTTTTTGGGAATGGTGAATTTTTATAACCATTTCCTCCCCCGCGCAGCGCAGCTCATGCAACCATTGTATGCTGCACTAAAAAAGCAAAAACCCACAAATAAAGTCGAATGGTCTCCCGAGCGGGAGCGCGCATTCTCTGAAGTCAAAACAGCCCTGGCAAACGCTGCGTTGTTGGCACATCCAGTCCCAATGGCCTGCATGACGCTCACTACTGGCGCGTCAGATGTGGCCATAGGGGCGGTCGTGGAACAGTATGTAACCGGAGCCTGGCAACTGCTCGCCTTTTTCAGCAAGACCTTGCGCGATAGCGAACGAAAATACAACGCATTCGACAGGGAGTTGTTAGCTCTCCCCTTGACCATTCGCCACTTCCAGTTCTGGCTGGAAGGACGCCGTTTCACTGCGTTCGTTGACCACAAACCGCTGACTTTCGTGATGGCCAAGATTTCAGAACCTTGGTCGGGCCGGCAGCAGAGACAGCTGGCCGCGATATCGGAGTTTACTACCGATATTCAGCATGTGGTGGGTAAACTTAATGTAGTGGCAGACTGCCTCTCGCGTGCCGTGGCGGCTCCAGCCCGCGTAGGGGTAGATTCTGCAGCCATGGCCGCGGACCAGGTTAGCGACGCGGAAGTGCGCGCGGCCCCGGTCCGCGTGGGGATAGATTATGCAGCCATGGCCGCGGAGCAGGTTAGCGACGCGGATGTGCGTGCACTCCAGTCTGGACCAACAGGGTTAAGGCTGGTGAGCAGGGTGCTGCAAGACGGTATGCCCCCCTAATCTGCGATGTCTCCACTGGGCGACCGCGTCTGGTGGCGCCGCCGCGTTTTTGACTAAATCCATTCTCTGGCACACCCGGGAGTGCGCGCGTCGTTCAAAATGGTAGGAGAGAAATTTGTATGGCCGAGCCTGCGCAAACAAGTTAGAGAGTGGGCGGCAGCCTGCATGGCTTGTCAACGCGCCAAAGTTCATAGACACACGAGAGCACCCTTGGAGCGTTTCACATTCCAGCCAAAAGGTTTGATCATGTCCACGTGGACCCCGTAGGCCCCCTCCCGCCCTCCCGTGCACACATCTTCTGACCATTGTTGACCGCACTACGCGCTGGCTGGAAGTGGTTCCGCTGTCGTCAACCACAGCCGAGGAGGTGGCGCGCGCGTTTTTAACGGCATGGGTAGCGCGTTTTGGAGTCCCGTCGGACATTACGTCCGACAGAGGCCCTCAATTTGTTTCCGAACTTTGGTCAGCGATGGCCCGCAGCCTGGGGGCAACGATCCACCGCACGACCGCGTACAACCCGCAGGCTAACGGGTTATGCGAACGTTTTCACAGGTCATTGAAGGCGGCTCTCAGAGGGTCGCTTATGGATGCAAATTGGGTGGACAAGCTACCATGGGTTTTATTGGGGTTGCGTTCTGCACCTAAAGAGAATTTAGAAGCCTCCCCAGCTGAGCTAGTTTTTGCACAGTCACTTCGGCTGCCCGGGGAATTTCTTCCAGATAATCCGGCGCCAGAGTGCTCCCCGGCTCAGCGGTTACAGAGTAGCACGGGCCCGAGCATGCTACCAGGCCCCGTTCACCACAGTTTTCCGCGTGTTTTTGTGCCTAAGGCTTTAAAAAATGTGGAGTTTGTTTTTGTCAGACATGATGCCCATCGCCCACCTTTACGCCCACCTTATGACGGACCATATAGAGTGCTGGAAACAGGGGATAAGCATTTTCTGCTAGATTTGGGGGGCAGGAAAGAAATGATTGGCATAAACAGGCTCAAACCCGCTTTTGTGGTAGCTGACGAAGTTGTGCAGTTGGCTAAGGCTCCTTGGCGGAGCAGACCCCCTAGAGAGCATTCCCCAGAACACCCACAGAGATTGACTAACAGTTCTCATCCTCAGGCAGCAACTCCACTGCAGGGAGACACTGCGGAGGCAGTAAAGCCTGCTTACAAGAAATACGGGAGAAGACTGAAGCCTAAGCGGCATGTGGACTGATATGTAGTGATTTTATTATGACATGCAATCTGTGGTTATGTTGTTCCATCTTAGACGTTTGGGGGGGGGGTCATGTGGGGCACATATGTGGGTTTCATATGCTTCACAGATATTTCACTGTATGTGTATTGTGTGCTTCACGTCTCATGGAACAAAGGGACTGAGCCTCCGAGAGGTAACAGCAGAGTGTGAGATTGGGCCTTTTGTTCCAAGGAGATGACCTTGAGAGATTTCCTGACCACAAAGGATTAGGAGGTGCATGGTGTGAAGATCGGAGGAAGTTACATTGTGACTGGGATTAAGTACCATGTGACTGTATGCTTGATTAAGCACCATGTGACTGTAGGTTTGATGTCCCGGGTATAAAAGGGACAGATGTGAGAAAATTCATCCTCTTTGTTTTCTGCTTTTGAATGTTGGAGATGTGCTTGTGAATAAAGCTGAACCTGAGGAATAAACTCAGTCTCATCCTTCCACACATTCTCCACACTGGTGACCTCACGACGAAGCATGAGCAGAAGTAATTCTCCCGAGCCGGACTCGTCAGAAGCCAGCCTGACGAATGCAGCCACGTTCCAGCTGCCGGACTTCTGGCAGAATAGTCCGCGCTCCTGGTTTAGCGCGGTCGAGGCGCAGTTCAACCTCCGGAGGATCTCGAGAGATGACACCAAGTTCTATCATGTGGTGGCAAAGCTGGACAACCACACAGTCCAGAGGGTGGAGAACCTGGTCAACCACCCGCCGGACAGCAACAAGTACAGCGCATTGAAGGCTGCGCTTATCAGCCACTTCACCCCCTCGGTGCAACAGCGAGCAGAGGGGCTCCTGGCGTTGACAGAGTTTGAGAACGACAGACCAGCAGACCTGATGGGGAAAATGCTGAGGTTGAGAGACTCCGAAGATGACAGCTTTATCTTCACCCACCTCTTCCTCAGGACCCTACTGCCAGCGGTGAGAATGACCCTGGCCAGTTCGCCTCTGCTGGCCCGACGAGACTACCACGAGCTGAGCCAGGAAGCGCAACGACTCATCGACGCCCACAAATGGAGCGCGGCTTCGGCCGCGGCAGCAGAGCCAGGCGTAACATCCGGAGACGGCATGGGGCCAGGGGCTGCAGCACCAGATTCACCGACGACGGCGGCAGCGAGGGCCAGGCAACACGGAGCGGACGACGTCCTCTGCTTCTACCATCGCCGCTTTGCAGAGAGGGTGCGCTAGTGCCTTCCACTGTGCAATTTCAAGCGCTCGGGCAATGCCGAGACCGGGGGTCGGTAGCAGCTGCGGCCCCCGGGGAGGAGAACAAGCTGCTCTACCTGAAGGATGCACGCTCGGGGAGGCAGTTCCTCGTGGACACGGGCTCCCAGCTGAGCTTCATCATGCCTACCTACGCGGACTGGCTGGCGCCTTCCAGTGGTCCCCGGGTGTCAGCAGCGAACGGCTCAGAGATTAGGACCTTCGGCGAGAAGACTCTGCTTCTGTCTTTGCAGGGACGTGCATTTGAGTGGACTTTTGTTGTAGCTGCGGTCAATTTCAACATGTTAGGGGTTGATTTTTTGTGCTCACATGGTTTATTGGTTGATCTTGCTAACAGACGTCTGGTTAATGCACTCTCTTTTCACTCTATTCCCTGCACAGCTCGAGTGGCCCCGCCGACTGCAAAAGCCAACGTCACAACTGCAGGTGATAAGTTCCACACACTCCTCACTCAGTTCCCAGCACTCACGGTCCCAACATTTTCGGCGACAGTGGCTAAACATGGGGTGGAACATTTTATTACTACCACCGGCCCACCCGTTTTTGCAAAAGCTCGGCGCTTGAACTCAGCTAAACTGACCATAGCGCGCGAGGAGTTCGCCAACCTGGAAAAACTGGGCATCATCAGGCGTTCGAAGAGCCCATGGGCTTCACCCCTGCACATGGTCCCAAAGGCTGATGGCTCGTGGCGACCTTGCGGTGATTTCCGCAGGTTGAATAACGCCACAGCGCACGACCGCTACCCGATCCCGCACATCCAAGATTTTTCGGTTCATTTGGCGGGGGCACACATTTTTTCTAAAATAGACTTGGTGCGCGGCTACCATCAGGTCCCAGTGCGCGCCGAGGACATACCCAAAACAGCGGTAATAACTCCTTTCGGGCTTTTTGAGTTTTTACGCATGCCGTTTGGGCTTAAGGGCGTGGCGCAGACGTTCCAACGTATGATGGACGCGGTCCTGCGCGACCTCCCTTTCATGTTCGTCTACCTGGATGACATATTGGTAGCCAGCGTTTCTGAAGACGAACACGAAAGCCACTTCACAGCAGTTTTCCGGAGGTTGGCAGAGCACGGGTTAATAATCAACCCAGCGAAGTGTCAGCTCGGGGTGGCGCAGATTGATTTTTTGGGGCATCGCGTCTCGCCAGAAGGAGTGGTCCCTCTGCCCGATAAAGTGCGCGCAATAACAAATTTTCCCCAGCCACAAACGGTCAAAGCGTTACAGGAGTTTTTGGGAATGGTGAATTTTTATAACCGTTTCCTCCCCCGCGCAGCGCAACTCATGCAACTCATGCAACCATTGTATGCTGCACTAAAAAAGCAAAAACCCACAAACAAGATCGAATGGTCTCCCGAGCGGGAGCGCGCATTCTCTCAAGTTAAATCAGCCCTGGCAAACGCTGCGTTGTTGGCACATCCAGTCCCAACGGCCCGCATGGCACTCACTACTGACGCGTCAGATGTAGCCATAGGGGCAGTCGTTGAACAGTATGTGGCTGGAGCCTGGAAACCGCTCGCGTTCTTCAGCAAAACCTTGCGCGATAGCGAGCGAAAATACAGCGCGTTCGACAGGGAGTTGTTAGCACTACACTTGGCCATCCGCCACTTCCAGTTCTGGCTGGAAGAACGCCGTTTCACCGCGTTCGTGGACCACAAACCGCTGACTTTCGTGATGGCCAAGATTTCAGAACCTTGGTCGGGCCGGCAGCAGAGACAGCTGGCCGCGATATCGGAGTTTACCACCGATATTCAGCATGTAGCGGGTAAATATAATGTAGTGGCAGACTGCCTCTCACGTGCTGTAGCGGCTCCAGGTCCCGTAGGGGCAGACTCTGCAGCCATGGCCGCGGAGCAGGGTAGCGACGCGGAAGCGTGCGCGGCCCCGGTCCGCGTGGGTGTAGATTATGCAGCCATGGCCGCGGAGCAGGTTAGCGACGCGGATGTGTGCGCACTCCAGTCTGGACCAACAGGGTTAAGGCTGGAGAACAGGGTGCTGCAAGTCGGTATGCCCCCCCTAATCTGCGATGTTTCCATGGGACGACCGCGTTCGGTGGTGCCAACCGCGTGGCGCCGCCGCGGTTTTGACTCGATCCTTTCTCTGGCGCACCCGGGAGTGCGCGCGTCGGTCAAAATGGTAGGAGAGAAATTTGTATGGCCGAGCCTGCGCAAGCAGGTCAAGGAGTGGGCAGCAGCCTGCGTCGCTTGTCAGCGGGCCAAAATACACAAACACACGAGAGCTCCCTTGGAGCCTTTTCACATCCCGGCTAAGCGATTCGATCATGTGCATGTCGACCTCATAGGCCCCCTCCCGCCGTCACAGGGGTGCACACACGTTTTGCCAATGGTGGACCGCACCACGCGTTGGCTGGAAGTGGTCCCACTGGCATCAACCACAGCCGAGGAGGTAGCGCGCGCGTTTTTAACAGCATGGGTAGCGCATTTCGGAGTTCCGTCGGACATTACGTCCGATAGAGGTCCTCAATTTGTTTCCGAGCTTTGGTCAGTGATGGCCTGCAGCCTGGGGGTAACGATCCACCGCACTACCGCGTACAACCCACAGGCTAATGGTTTATGCGAACGTTTCCACAGGTCATTGAAAGCAGCTCTCAGAGCGTCGCTCACGGATACAAATTGGGTGGACAAGCTTGCATGGGTTTTATTGGGGTTGCGTTCTGCACCTAAAGAGGATTTAAAAGCCTCCCCAGCTGAGTTAGTCTTTGCACAGCCACTCCGGCTGCCGGGGGAGTTTCTCCAGGATAATCCTGCGCCAGAGTGCCCCCCTGCTCAGCAGTTGCAGAGCGACACGGGAGCGAGCACGCTTCCTGGCCCAGTTCATCACAGTTTCCCACACGTTTTTGTGCCTAAAGCTTTAAAAAATGCGGAGTTTGTTTTTGTCAGACATGATGCCAATCGCCCAAACTTGCGGCCACCTTATGATGGACCGTTCAGAGTGCTGGAAACAGGAGATAAGCATTTTTTGCTAGATTTCGGGGGCAGAAAGGAGACAATTGGCATTAACAGACTCAAACCTGCTTTTGTGATGGCTGATGAGCCTGTGCAGTTGGCGAGGGCGCCCCGGCGCGGCAGACCCCCAAGAGAGCATTCCCCAGAACACCCACAGCGATTGACTAACAATTCTAATCCACAGGCAGCAGCCCCACTGCAGGGGGACTCGGCGGAGGCAGTAAAGCCGGCTTACAGCAAATACGGCAGAAGCTAATGGCCTAAGCGGCAGGTGGACTGATATGTAGTGATTTTATTATGACATGCCTCTTTAGTTATGATTGTTCCATCTTAGACGTTTGGGGGGGGGGTCATGTGGGGCACATATGTTGGTTTCATATGCTCCACAGATATTTCACTGTATGTGTATTGTGTGCTTCATGTCTCATGGAACAAAGGGACTGACTGACTGAATAAACTCAGTCTCATCCTTCCACACATTCTCCACAACTGTATGCTTATTGTATGCTTCACGTCTCAGAGGAACAAAAGGACTGAGCCTCCTAAGAGTAACAGGAGGATGTGAGATCTGGCCTTTTGTATGCAAAGAGATGGCCTTGAGGGATTTTCTGACCACCAGAGACTGGGAGGTGGAGTGTGTTAAGATCGGGGGGAAGTTACATTGTGACTGGGATTAAGTACAGTGGGGGAAAAAAGTATTTAGTCAGCCACCAATTGTGCAAGTTCTCCCACTTAAAAGATGAGAGAGGTCTCCAATTTTCATCATAGGTATACCTCAACTATGAGAGACAAAATGAGAAAAAAAAAAATCCAGAAAATCACATTGAAGGATTTTTAAAGAATTAATTGGTAAATTCCTCGGTAAAATAAGTATTTGGTCACCTACAAACAAGCAAGATTTCTGGCTCTTACAGACCTGTAACTTCTTCTTTAAGAGGCTCCTCTGTCCTCCACTCATTACCTGTATTAATGGCACCTGTTTGAACGCTTTATCAGTATAAAAGACACCTGTCCACAACCTCAAACAGTCAGACTCCAAACTCCACTATGGCCAAGACCAAAGAGCTGTCAAAGGACACCAGAAACAAAATTGTTGACCTGCACCAGCCTGGGAAGACTGAATCTGCAATAGGTAAGCAGCTTGGTGTGAAGAAATCAACTGTGGGAGCAATTATTAGAAAATGGAAGACATACAAGACCACTGATAATCTCCCTCGATCTCACCCCGTGGGGTCAAAATGATCAGGAGAACGGTGAGCAAAAATCCTAGAACCACACGGGGGGACCTAGTGAATGACCTGCAGAGAGCTGGGACCAAAGTAAAAAAGGCTACCATCAGTAACACACTACGCTGCCAGGGACTCAAATCCTGCAGTGCCAGACGTGTCCCCCTGCTTAAGCCAGTACATGACCAGGCCCATCTGAAGTTTACTAGAGAGCATTTGGATGATCTAGAAGAGGATTGGGAGAATGTCATATGGTCAGATGAAACCAAAACAGAACTTTTTGGTAAAAACTCAACTTGTCGTGTTTGGAGGAGAAAGAACACCATACCTACTGTGAAGCATGGGGGTGGAAACATCATGCTTTGGGGCTGTTTCTGCAAAGGGACCAGGACGACTGATCCGTGTAAAGGAAAGAATGAGTGGGGCCATGTATAGTGAGATTTTGAGTGAAAACCTCCTTCCATCAGCAAGGGCATTGAAGATGAAACGTGGCTGGGTCTTTCAGCATGACAATGATCCCAAACACACCGCCCGGGCAACGAAGGAGTGGCTTCGTAAGAAGCATTTCAAGGTCCTGGAGTGGCCTAGCCAGTCTCCAGATCTCAACCCCATAGAAAATCTTTGGAGGGAGTTGAAAGTCCGTGTTGCCCAGCGACAGCTCCAAAACATCACTGCTCTAGAGGAGATCTGCATGGAGGAATGGGCCAAAATACCAGCAACAGTGTGTGAAAACCTTGTGAAGACTTACAGAAAACGGTTGACCTCTGTCATTGCCAACAAAGGGTATCGTCGGCCTCCGTCGGTCTATGATGACCATGGAAGAGAATCCTAAACGTCTACTCTGCTGGAACAGCACCGCCTGTGGCTGAACAGGCCGATGCGCGAATGACAGTCCCTGTCACACAGGTCGCACTTGTGGGTGGTCTCCGTGCTGCTGGGTCTGTGGCGGTTCTTCCTGCGGGTCCTTTTTTCATCTGCTGCAGCAGTCAGTCTCTCTTCACCCGCCTTGAGCTGTCTGGTCAGGGTGCCTCTCCATTTGGAGCGGTCCGTTGCAAGGTCCTCCCAGCGCTCTGTGTTGATATCCAGGGCCTTCATGTCTCTCTTGCAGACGTCTCTAAAGCGCAGCTGTGGGCGGCCAACGTCTCTCCTGCCAGTTGCCAGTTCTCCATAGAGGACGTCTTTGGGGATTCTGCCATCCTCCATACGGTGAACGTGGCCTAGCCAACGGAGCCTGCGCTGCCTGAGTAGAGTGAACATGGAGGGAAGGCCGGCGCGGGACAGAACTTCTGTGTTGGGCACTTTGTCCTGCCAGGATATGTCCAGGATGTGGCGAATGCAGCGCAAGTGGAAGGAGTTCAGTCTCTTTTCCTGCCGGGCGTATGTTGTCCACGTCTCACTCCCATAGAGCAGTGTGCTGATGACGCAGGCGTTGTACACTGCCATCTTCGTCTTGACAGAGAGTTTGGGATTCTCCCACACTCATGTGGTGAGGCGAGCGAGTGTGAAGGCTGATTTTCCAATCCTCTTGTTGATCTCTGTATCAAGGGAGAGGTTGTTGCTGATCGTGGACCCCAGGTACGTGAACTGATTCACGACCTCCAGCTTGTAGTCATCAGTGGTGATGGTTGGTGGTGCTTCCGTGCCTTGCGCGAAGACGTTAGTCTTCTTCAGGCTGATGGTAAGCCCGAAGTCCTTGCATGCCTGGGAGAAGCGGTCCATCAGGGTCTGAAGCTCCTGCTGTGTGTGGGTTGCGACTGCAGCATCGTCTGCGAACAGCATGTCTCTGATTAGAGCCTCGCGTACTTTGGTTCTGGCTTTCAGGCGGGCGAGGTTGAAAAGCCTGCCGTCAGATCTTGTGTGCAGGTAGATTCCCTCTGTTGCTGTGCTGAAGGCATGCCTCAGGAGCATAGCAAAGAAAATCCCAAAGAGGGTTGGCGCAAGTACACAGCCCTGTTTCACTCCGCTGCGTATGTTGAATGGCTCTGAGACGTTGCCATTGTGCTGCACTATCCCCTGCATGTTGGTGTGAAACGATTCGATGAGGCTTTGCAACTTTGGTGGGCATCCTATCTTTGGCAGGATCTTGAAAAGGCCCTCTCTGCTGACCAGATCGAACGCTTTGGTGAGGTCGATGAAGGCGACGTACAGAGGCATGTTCTGTTCTCTGCATTTCTCCTGGAGTTGGCGGATGGAGAATATCATGTCTACCGTCGATCGCTCAGCACGGAAGCCACACTGAGACTCGGGGTAGACACGTTCGGCAAGCTTCTGTAGACGAACGAGAACAACTCGTGCGTAGACTTTGCCAACAACGCTGAGGAGGGAAATGCCCCTGTAGTTGTTGCAGTCGCTTCTCTCCCCTTTGTTTTTGTAGAGGGTGATGATCTTGGCGTCCCTCATGTCCTGTGGTATGGCACCTTCCTTCCAGCACTGGCAGAGGACGTCATGCAATGGCAGCAGTAGGGCGGTCTTGCAGTGCTTGATCAGGTCAGGGGGTATGCCGTCGTTGCCGGGTGCCTTGCCAGCGGCCAAGCTATCAATGGCCTTACTGAGTTCGTCGATGGTTGGCTCGGCGTCAAGTTCGTCCATGGATGGCAGGCAGTCGATGGCATCAAGGGCTGACGGTGTCACGGTGTTCTGTCTAGAGTAGAGGTCGGAGTAGTGTTCCACCCATCTCTCCATCTGCTTGTTCTTCTCTGTGATCATCTCCCCAGTGGAAGATTTGAGGGGGGCCGTCTTGCTCTGAGCCGGACCAAGTGCTTTCTTGATGCCATCGTACATACCACGGATGTTCCCTGTTATGGCAGCGGTTTGAATGTCTTGGCTGAGCTGAGTCCAGTACTCGTTGGCACAGCGCCGAGCAGTCTGCTGAACTTTGCTTCTCGCAGCCCTGAGAATCTGGAGATTCTTCTCGTTTGGGTACTTCTTGTACTCAGCAAGTGCTGAGCGCTTGGCTTCAATGACGGGGGTCATCTCGGTCAACTTGGCATCAAACCAGTCCTGTGACTTCGAGGTCTTCCTCCCAAAGGTAGCCAAGGCTGTGCGGTAGATGGTGTTTCGCAGCTCTTCCCACTTCTGCTTTGCGGATTCTCCTCCTTGTGGTACACCAAGTTCCTTCTCAAAGGTGGAGGCAAACTGCTCAACAAGTTCTGGTTGGGCCATCTTGCTGGTGTCAATCCGTGCCTTTCCAGGTTGTCTAGCACGATGGAATTTCTTCAGCTGCAGCTTGACCTTGCAACACACCAATGAATGATCTGTGTCGCAATCTGCACTCTGGAACGAACGGGTGATTAGCACGTTCTTCAGTGAGGTGCGCCTGGTCAGGATCAAGTCTAGCTGGTGCCAGTGCTTTGAGCGCGGATGTTGCCAGGAAACCTTGTGTTGGGGCTTGGTCTTGAAGAACGAGTTTGTGATGCACAGATCGTGATATGTGCAGAACCCGAGCAGCCGCTGTCCGTTGTCGTTCATTCTGCCCACGCCAAAAGGTCCAAGACAGGAGGGCCAGGAGTCGTGGTCAGCACCCACTCTGGCATTGAAGTCTCCAAGGAGAATGAGTTGTTCAGAGTTGGGGATGATCCTGACAGTTGTTGCGAGATTCTCGTAGAACTCGTCTTTTGCCTCTGGTGTGGCTGTCTGTGTTGGGGCATACACACTGACGAGGGTGACTGGGCCTTCAGTGGTGTTCAGGCGGAGGGTGAGGAGTCGTGCAGAGCCAGTGCTGCCCGGTTCCACCATCTTCAGCAAAGTGTTCTTCACTGCAAAGCCCACTCCGTGTTCCCTGTGTTCGTCACTGCCCTTTCCCTGCCAGTAGAACGTGTAGTCCTTCTCTCTCAGTGTGCCTGCATCAGCTAACCGTGTTTCCTGGAGAGTGGCGATATCCACTCCCAGTCTCTTCAGCTCATTATTGATGATGGCAGTCTTCCTGGTGTCGTTGATGTCCTTGAGGTTAGCAGCGAGTCCTGTCATCATAGTGCGGACGTTCCAAGTTCCCAGTTTTAGAGTTGGTCTCTTTTGTTTTATTGTCTTGCCTGGTGCGAAGGTTCTCAGCCTGCTGTTTGGATTTCTCCTTATCCCCATGCACCCAATGAGGAAAGCAAGCTGTGGCGGGACAACACCTTATTGGCTGGGGGCTGCCCAGCTTGAGGCGGGCGGTAGCTGTCCAGTGAGATCTGATGATCCCTCCCACCGTCGGGAACAACCCCTGGTGCCACGCTCTACGCCAATTGAGCAGTGGCTTATAACCGGTAACTGTCATTCCCCGTGTTTTGTCTACGCCAAAGGCGAAGCTGGAGTGTCCTCTCCAGTGATCCGGTGTTCTACCTTCCAGCGTTGGGCGTTGGTAGGATTCAAGCCTGGGCAGGAAGATATGGAGGACAAGATGTTGCCCATGCAGCATGTCCCCCCTCTCCACGTCACTGATGAATCCAAAGGAACAGCAGGGCTGCTACAGTTTGGCACCAGCGCCGTTGCAGGAGCTGCCAGAACGATGTTGAGCACAACATAGAACTGCCTTAGGGGCTCCGACTCCGGATTTTTCCTCAGGGTTGACTCCCGAAGCCTTTCCCGTGACCGGGTATGCCGCAAGGCAGCAGAGGTTTAAAATCAGGGTTTACCTTCCCCTAGATGGGCTACCTTCCCAGGTTGACGAGCCACCATCTAAGATAAGATAAGATAAGATAAGATAAGATAAGCCTTTATTAGTCCCACAACGGGGAAATTCCAGGATTGCAACAGCACAGGGATAGCAACACTCAGAGCAACAATCTACCCGAAGCATCTGGTTTTAAGGCGCCAGAGATCCGCCCTCGCCCCTTCTCCTATTAGTAAAAGCAGTTCCGCCGGGCTTAGAGACTAAACCACACGGGCAGGCTAGGAGTTGGACTTAGTTGTCAGAGGCTTTTCGAGACGCACGCCATAAGGAGCATTTTATGAGCACTGGGAGCTTAACCCCAGTGCCGCTCCTGGCTATGACAACCTTGGAACCACAAAGGGTATAAAACAAAGTATTGAGATGAACTTTTGTTATTGACCAAATACTTATTTTACCGAGGAATTTACCAATTAATTCATTTAAAATCTTTCAATGTGATTTTCTGGATTTTTTTTTTCTCATTTTGTCTCTCATATTTGAGGTATACCTATGATGAAAATTGGAGACCTCTCTCATCTTTTAAGTGGGAGAACTTGCACAATTGGTGGCTGACTAAATACTTTTTTGCCCCACTGTACCATGTGACTGTATGTTTGATGTCCTGGGTATAAAAGGGACAGATGTGGGAAGATTCATTCTCTTTCTGTTTTTGGATGTTGGAGAATGTGAAATAAACTGGACTTGTGAAATAAACTCAGCCTCGTCCTTCCACACTCTCCACAGTCTCATGTTTGTGTGTTAAGTCTTTATAAAAGTTCTCCTGTCTGTGTACAGCTGTACAGTCTCCGTTCTGCTACATCTGCAAAATGTCAAAAATGTCATTAGTATGGCGCACATTTAGGGCGCATATATGGCATGCTTGTATGGTACGCATCTTCTCTCACATGTATTTAGTAGGCATGACGGTGCATACTCTACAGACTTCAAACGTCCAAAAGGACCTGACCCGGCAGAGACCTCGGCAGGTGTGAAGTGGTTTCTGGAGAGACGGGAAGTCAGAGACAATGTCCCAGCAGGAGCCCCCGAGGCGGAAGAGACAATAGAGACGCCAACGAGCCTCGGAGGCTATATGTTACTGAAGGACTGTGGGTTCATATGTTTACTGAAGGACTGTGGGTTGAAGGTGTGATATTTGATGTGGGGGGTTTTGTGTCTCTGGGGGTATAAGAGCTGTGAGGAAAGATTGTCCTGTCTCTTTTGTTGAGATACTTGCTGTTAGAGGATGAGACTGCAAATAAACCTTTCCTGAGAAATAAACTCAGTCTCGTTTGTGAAGGCATCCTCTACATCAGTTCAATTAATACATAAATAAATGCATGCATGCATACTGGATCTGTAGGTTCATGATTAAAAGTGAAGCTATTGGGCATCTTACATGAGAAGTAAACTGACAGGTAATAATAATATGCCAGAATTTTTACAAACCTAAGTGGCTGATAATGAGAAAAATATGATAATTTAAATTTCATCCAACACACACACACACACACACACACACACACACACACACCAAGATGAATCCCCCTTACAAAGAAGTTCATCTAGTTGAATAAATACACACTCAGACACCAGCTGGAATTAACACATTTTATTGGAAAGCTACTCAGCAATGAACAATACAAGAAAAAGAATTTCCGTCATCATCAAAATTGTAACTCGAACATCATTACAACATTAACTGAAAATAAATTATCAAAAAATAATGCATATGTAATAATAATATGTAAATAAATTATGCTCAAAACAAGTTTGCACCAGCTTGACACATTCATAATTAACTAACCCTCAAACTTGAAACATGTGGATGTACTAAAGAATCCAAGAGTCTCAAAGAATCTGGAAAAAAAAATCACAATAATCATTTTATTCTATAACGTAGACTTGGATCACTGTGATTTCTAACCCCCTTTGAAACACTAAAATGTCTGGCAAATAAACATAGTAATTTAAAGCCCATTTCCAAGACTGGCTGTTAGGTTATATTTTAGAGTTGGTGGTATTACAGCGTCACTCCCTTAGATACGCGTTGTCGCACATGGTCACATGCAAGTCCTGCCCATTTCTGTGTGTCCACTACAATGGGATGCAATTCTTGGCAAGCGAGTACAACTCGGCACGACAGTGCACACCCCCACCTACGTTACAAGAGTGTGTGACATTATGCCATCTGAGCCCAACCCCTAAATTCTATGACTTAATCCTGTGTTATTTAAAAAAGAGAAAAGAGCCTTTCTCATGATTCTTATTGCCTCTCCATCTCCATCTGTTCCCAGAATCCCAGTTAAATCCCATTCCCTACCGGCCTCTCGAACTTCATTTTCCATTATCTGTCTTTCATTTCCATATTTGTGACAGTGTAATAAGATGTGCTCGACATTTTCTTTTACTCCACATTCTCTACATTTGTCACGTTCGCTTTTCCCCATGGTGAATAAAGTGCCGTTTAAACCTGTGTGATCCAGTCTGAGTCTTGCCATAATGATGTCTTCCCTCCTTTTGGTTGTTATGAAATTCTTTATTGTAATAGATTCTTGTATTTTGAAAATACGATCTACCTTTATGATCTTCATCTCATCTTTTTTGCCATAGCTCAGTTCCTTTTTTCTTGATTACTGCTTTCCCTTACCCTTTTCCAAGAGACAATGGTATAGTTATCTCTTTTCCAAGAGCACTTTTTGCTAATTTGTCTGCACAGTCATTCCCTTTCAAACCTTCATGTGCAGGAACCCAACAAAACTGAACTTCTCCACCACCCCTGTGTACCCTAAATAAACTGTGATATAACTCAATCACCAAGTCTTCCCTTGTAGATTTTAGTGTCTATATGGTTTTTAGCGCTGCAAGTGAGTCCGTGCACACCACCACCCGGTCCGGTCTGACCGCCTCCACCCACTGCAAAGCAATAATTATTGCCACCATCTCTGCTGTAAACACGGATGCATTGTTGGAGAGTCTTTTTGCGATGGTCACTTTAAACTCTGGGATGCATACTCCAAGAGAGCCCACTTTATTCTTTGAGCCGTCAGTATAGAGCTGTAAGAAGTTATAGTAATTGTTCCTGAGGTAAATGCTTGTTTTAACACCAATTTCACTCATATGCATATATCCTTTTTCCTCATTGGCAGACTAGCGTCTACTTCTATTCCCCAGAAACAGCCAAGGGGAATATTACTCACTGGACTGGTGTTAGCTATATCAATAGTGTGCAGCCCATACTGTACATTCTGGTCCTTCTTTCAATTGTCCACCCAAACCCATGTCCATGGAAATTAAAATATTCCCAGCAGTCTTGTAGTGTTGTTTTTGAAATATTTTCTTCGTCACTTCCTTTCAGCTTGACCCAGTATGATAATGCGAGTTTATCTCTTCTCAAATCCATTGGCATTTCTCCTGCTTCTACTAAAATGGCATTGTTTGGTGTTGTTTTGACAGCTCCAATGCACAAGTGAAGCGCTCTATGCTGCATTCTGTCTATTTTTTCCCAGAGTCGTCTCTGCCACTGCTCCATAAATCATACATCCATAGTCTATTGTTGATCTCATTAGTGCTCTATAAATGTCAGTTAATGCCTGTTTATCTGCACCCCATTTGTGTCCAGCTACAGCTTTTATGATATTTTTATCATAATTTTATAACTTTTATATATATATATATAAAATTTATATAAAATTATAACTTTTATTATAATTTGAGAGGAGACTTAAACTTTACAAAACCCAAGATACGAACAGCTAAGAAAAATATGTGCATATCTGTCTGTGGGGTGGATTTGTGGAACAGTCTGGAGCTGGAACTGAAACTATGTACAAACAGAAATCAATTCAAAAATAGGTATAAACATTATTTGCTTAAAAAGTATATGTTAGAAGGGTAGTATTTATATGTATGATTCACTATGATCACTCTGGGACACTATGGAATGGTGGGTGGGACAGTGCTGTGTATATCTGTGTTGTTTGGGGCTGGTTTTGATGTATGAACTGTATGTATGTTGGGATGGATGGGTGTTAATGTTGATATGTACAAAATATAGTTAATTGTTTACTTGGGGTCTTAAATGTGGTAAATTGAATATATTTCACATGGGTTGTATTTATGGAAAAGAGGAGTTGGAGTTAATAAGTGTTCACTTCTTCCTTCTCCCTTTCGAGCACTGTATACTGTCACTTTGTCGCACTTGTCATTTTTTTTTACTTTGTTTGAAATAAAGTATCTATTTATCTATCTATCTATCTATCTTATGAGATTAATGATTTTTTTGAATTTTATCTCCAGATTCTCAACATGAACTCTCCATGTGTATACACTATCAAACCACAATCCTAAATATTTGAACTCACTGACTTTCTCTGTTGGTTGATTATATAATGTTAATGGTTCTGTACCAGTTCTGCGTTTTTTTGTGAAAGTCATACAGCAAGTTTTACTGTTTGAAAAGTTAAATCCCCAGTCATATGACCACTTTTCCACTTTCTCCATTGCTTTCCTGATGTTTTTGAACACAAATTTCTTATTTCTTCCCCTCATCCATATGGCTCCATCATCTGCATATAGTGCTGTTTTGATGGATCCCTCTTGATCCTCAAACATGTCATTAATCATTATATTGAATAAAACTGGGCTTATCACAATCCCCTGAGGAACACCATTCTCTGTTTCAAAATCATTCGAAATTTCTGATCCTACTTTAACACTAATTGTCCTGTGTGTTAAAAAATCCATTATCCAATTATACATCCTACCACCAATGCCCATTTTATTCAGTTTCATAAGAAGTCCATCCCTCCACAGTGAGTCATAAGCCTTTTCAATATCCAGATAAACTATAACCATTACTTCTTTCATTTTGAGAATCATTTCAACATCATTACTTACCCTAACTAGTGCATCCACTGTGGATCTTCCTCTTCTAAAACCATTCTGATAGTCGTTTCTGATAGTCATTCTGATAGTCCTTCTCCAACCTTTTCCCTAAATGTGACATTAATGCTATTGGCCTGTTGTTGCCTGGATGAGCTGGATTTTTCCCTGGCTTATTAAATGGTAAAATTACAGCTTTTTCCACCCACTTGGGATAACCCCCTCCTTCCATATCCTGTTAAACAATTTCAGCACCAGTTGCACTGATTGCATAGGCAACTGCCGGAACATAGCATAGCTTAACTCACAGGTGTCAAACTCACTCCATGGAGGGCCAAGACCCTGCAGGTTTTACCTCCACCCAGTGTCTTCAACAGGTGAGTTCACTGAATTTCTTCCCACTGATTGCTGATCAGTGAAAACACCTGCTGAACACACTGGGTGGAAGTAAAACCTGCAGGGTCTTGGCCCTCCATGGAGTGAGTTTGACACCTGTGGCTTAACTGATCATATCCTGGAGCTGTGTATCCTCTATCTTGCAAAGCTCTCTTAAGCTCTGACATTGTGAGCTTGAGTTCTAACACAGTCATGTCCTCTTTCACTTCATTTTTAAGTTTGCATTTTCTCTGAGTTTATGCTGCCTTTGCTGTCTATGACTCTCACCAAGATGGTCTCCTCTATGCAGGTGTCATTCTCGCCTTTTCAAAAAATCTTAGCACTGCAACAGCACAGCAACTCACTCTTAGCTGGGGGATCCCAGGTTTGATCCCAGCCCCCAACCAAAAGTGATCTGTGTGGAGTTTGCATGTTCTCCCCGTGTCTGCGTGGGTTTACTTCAGGATTTCTCCAGTTTCCTCCCACATGCCAAAAACATGCAAGTTAGGTTAATTGGCATCAAACTGGGGATTCTAAATTGTCCTTAGGTATGAATGTGAGAGTGAATGGTTGTCTGTCTCTCTGTGTTGGCCCTGTGATGGACTGGCGATTTGTCCGGGGTGTACCCTGCCTCTCACCCAAAGATGCTGGGATAGGCTCCAGCCCCCCCGCAACCCAAAAAGGATTAAGCGGAAGAAGACGGATGGATGGATGGTGGTTGGCAACCAGCTTACAGGTGCATCACTGCCACCTATCAGATGTGTTCCTATCACTCTATAGTATATCATAAAATCGTAATTCAGCAAAAACGACATAACAGATCTGATTCTGGTTGGTGCCGTTTTCCTTTTATTTTGTCAGTTACAGCCAGAAGTGGTGATGACAGCCGCAGAGCGCCGCAATTGTCAAATAAGCCTGAAAGACTAGCTGCTAAATCTCGCTTTAAAATCGGGAAAATGCCCAGAGTTTATCTTTATCTGTATTCACTTATTTATAATCATGAATATTCACTGCAGGTTTGGGTAGAATACAAGTTATATCTCTACATAACAGTCAGACATTGGCAGTGATGCATAAACATGTTGCCAGAAAAGGTTCTTGTACTTGTAGATACTTTGACAAAACTCTCTCCACACAGAAGCAGAGTGGTTAGCAGTGAACTGCTGCTGGAGTCTCTCAGAATACACAGATTTAGCTCTCCTCAGCTCTCTGCTAAACCGGTATTTGACCTCCCTGTAGCAGTCCCTGTCTCCACTTTTCAACGCTGCTTCCTTCTCCTTCCTGATCTGTCTGAGCTTAGCTGTGAACCAGGGCTTGTCGTTGGAGTAACTCACCTGGTGCGCGATGGAAGAATGCTCTCCTCACAAAAGTGGATATATGAGGTCACAGTGTCCGTGTACTCATCCAGATCATGCGTAGCTCCTTTAAACATGTCCCAGTCAGTTATTTCCAAGCACGTGCGCAGCTCTTCCACAGCTTCATTGGTCCATTTCCTCGTAGTGCTCACAACAGGTTTTGTGAGCTTCAGTCTCTGTCTGTATGTGGGAATCAGGTGGACCATCACGTGATCAGATAGTCCGAGCGCAGCGTGGGGAAAAGCACGATACGCGTCCTTAACTGTAGTGTAACAGTGATCCAGCGTGTTCTCTCCTCTGGTGGGGCATTTAATAAACTGTTTGTACCGGGGGAGTTCGTGGCTCAGGTTGCTCTGGTTAAAGTCGCCAACCACAATAACCAGAGAGTCCAGGAAAGTCCACTCCGCTTGCTGAATGTGATCCGCGAGCGCGCGCTGAGCCTCGCGCACGTCCGCGTCGGACGGGATGTAGACAGCGGCCAGGATGAATGAAGCAAACTCACGTGGGGAATAAAATGGCTTGCAGTTGATGAATAAATATTCCAGAGCAGGAGAACAGTGTTGGGAGATCACAGTCACATCGGTGCACCAGCTGCTGTTGATGTAGAAGCAGACTCCTCCGCCTGTGGTCTTGCCAGAGAGCCCCGTGTCGCGGTCTGCACGAAACAGCTGAAATCCCTCGAGGAGGAGCGTACTGTCTGGTGTCTTTTCCTTGAGCCAGGTCTCAGTGAAGCAGAGGGCACACGAGGTGAAGAGGTCCTTAAATCGCATCAGCAGTCTCAGTTCGTCTACCTTGTTATAAAGTGAGTTGACGTTGGACAGAAAGATCCCAGGCAAAGCCATGCGCGTGCCTCTCCTGCGAAGCCGCACCAGGGCACCCGCTCGTCTTCCTCTCTTTCGCCGTCTCACTTTTTGGGCTAAAAAGTGAACCAGATCGGCGGCAGGAGCCAAAAAAACTGGGAGTAGGTCCGTGGGAGTGAAAGTCCTGATATTTAGTAGCTCTTCACGGGTGTAAGAGCAGGCAGACACACAATTGACGAACAAAAACAAACAAAAAAAAGCGCAGCGAAGCACCATGGCGACCACTGTGGGCGCCATCTTGGATCAAGATCCAAGATGGCCAAGATGGCCATCTTGGATCAAGAGCCACAGAAGTGCTGTGTCATGGCTTACATGGAGACGTGGCTTACGGCGCATGACCAGGATGCGGACCTCTGGATTGATGGCTTTGGAGCCCCACTTCGGTCGGATCGGCAGGAAGAGGTAACGGAGAAACGTCAGGGGGGCGGCGTATGTTTATATATTAATAAACAGTACTGTACATCTGTCATGGTCAGAGAGCGCATCTGTACACCAGATGTGGAGCTTCTGTCCATGTCACTACGCCCCTTTTATCTGCCCTGCAAGTTCCCCCAACTTTTCATAACGACTGTGTACATTCATCCGAGGGCGGATGCTGACTCCGCCTCCAGCACCGTCTTTGATGTGGTCCAGCGGTTGCAGTCAATTTCCCCAGAGGCTCCAAATTTTATTCTTGGGGATTTTGTTTATTTATTTTATTTTATTTTTTTACTTATTTTGTACCCGCAGGTAGATTTGTTCTGCAGTCCGGTGACAAGCCACCAGCTGCCGGTCGCTGCGTGCGCAAGCGCCCCTTAACTCCCTAACCTGCATGTTTTTGGCATGTGGGAGGAAACCGGAGAAATCCCGGAGTAAACCCACGCAAACACGGGGAGAACATGCAAACTCCACACAGATCACTGTTGGCCGGGGGCAGGGATCGAACCCACAATCTCATGATCCCCGCAATCCCCCGGCCGAGGGTAAACTGTGCTGCCGCAGTGCTAACCACTGCGCCACCATGTCTCTTGACCTGTGCTATGGATCCATAGAGATGGCCTATAAATCTCTTCCCCTTCCTCCTTTAGGATCCTCAGATCACAACTGTGTACATTTGCTGTCCCCATATAAAACTGCTCTCAGAAGAGACAAGGCGAAGACCAGAGACATAAACGTGTGGACAGAGGATTCAGTGCACTGCCTCCAGGAATGCTTTAACTGTACGACCTGGGAGGTGTTCACACTGTCCTGCGGAGATGATTTGGACTCTTTAGTGGACGTAACATGCTCATACATGGCTTTCTGCAGAGATATGATCGTTCCACGTAAACGTGTCAAAATATATCCCAACAACAAGCCATGGGTTACAAAATCAGTTAAATCCTGCTTACAGAGGAAAGTCTTGCCTTTAAACAGGGGTCTGTTTCTGAGCTGCAGGTTGCCACAAAAGATCTGAAGGCCAAAATTTTAAGAGCAAAACAGAATTATGAATCAGAGTTGGAAAGCAAGATGGCAACAAAGAAGCTTGGTTCAGCCTGGGCCAGTATGAATACTATTGCAGGCCTTCAGAGCACAGAGCGCAATAATCCTGTGTTTTTAGATGGTTTTAATTCAGACACAGAGTTGGCTAATGCTCTTAATTGTTTTTATGGTCATTTTGATTCCTTTGATTTTAGCACAGAAACCCAAAATTTGAAACAGAAACTCAAAGACAATCAGCACTTTAATACTGAGGTGCAGGATGTTAAAAGGGCGTCCTGTGCTGTAAAAGTGAACAAAAGTCAGGGCCCTGATGATATATGTGGGCAATTGGTAAAGTCCTGTGCACATGAATTAAGTCCTTACAGACACAACATGTGCCTAAGATCTGGAAAGATGCTGTGGTTGTCCCCGTTCCAAAATCCAGCTGTCCTAAAATGGTAAATGATTTTAGACCAGTTGCTTTGACTTCAATTTTAATGAAAATTTTTGAAAAACTGGTCAGATTTGAGGTCCTAAAGCAGACTGAGCATGCATTGGATCCTTTGCAGTTTGCCTATAGGCCTCACAGAGGAGTGGAGGATGCCTCTGTCACTCTGTTTAACATGCTTTTTGAACATCTGGATTTTAATGGGACACACGCCAGGCTTTTATTTGTGGACTTTTCTTCTGCCTTTAATACAATCCAACCTCATATTTTAGGTGAAAGGCTCCTGCAACAATTTGATTTGAGTAATAATCTGGTGGGTTGGATTCTGGATTTTTTAACCAACAGGACACAGAGAGTAAGGGTCAACGGTACATTGTCTGACCAAAAGTGTTCTTCTACTGGCTCTCCGCAGGGGTGTGTGTTGTCACCACTACTCTTCATCCTGTACACAAACATGTGTCGGAGCAGACATGACAACAGACACATTATAAAGTATGCTGATGATTCAGTTGTTGTCAGTCTCCTCCAGGATGGTGAGAGTGGCCACGGCCCAGTAAATGATTTTGTTCAATGGTGTGAGGATTCCTACCTGCAGCTGAATTCGACAAAAACTAAAGATATGATTATTGACTTTAAGATAAGATAAGATAAGATAAGATAAGCCTTTATTAGTCCCACAACGGGGAAATTCCAGGATTGCAACAGCACAGGGATAGCAACACTCAGAGCAACAATCAGAAGGCAAGAAAAAAAAAACAAGCAAGCAAGAGCAGCTAATATACATATATGTGTATTTAGGAGGAAAACTCCCAGGTACGAAGTCACTGTACTAAAAGGCCAGATCACTGAATGTGTACAATCCTTTGTATACATATACATTTGTATATATGTAAAATAATCCTATCTTGGGATGATTATTGATAGTAATTTAAACTTTGAAGAGAGCTGTGAAAGGGTGTGCAAAAAGGGTCAGCAACATTTGCATTGTTTAAGGAAACTTGCACGCTTCCAAATTGACCAAACCATAATGACAATGTTTTATCGGGCTTTTATTGAATCTGTTTTATCCTTTTCTTTAGTGTCATGGTTTGGTCAGATAAAACTGAAACAGAGGAAATCCTTGGATCAGGTAGTTAGATGGTCCAGTCATTTGGTTGGTGAGTCACAGCTGAGCCTGATATCCCTGTACACCAGACAGGTACAGAGGATTGCTACCTCCATTTTAAATGATGACTCCCACCCTTTGCACTGCCACTTTCAGCTTCTTCCCTCCAGACGGAGGTTTGCTGTCCCAAAAACTAAAACCCAGCGCTACAAAAACAGCTTTGTTCCTGCTGCTGTTAAAGAGTTGAACAAGATGTAACAACATATTGCACATAATTTAGTTACCTATTTATTAACTTTATTTTTTATTTGCTTATTTTTGTAGGTTTTTTATTTGGGTTCTAAATCTTTTATTGGGTTTTAGACTTTTGAGTTTTTAACCTCTTTGACTAGTCTTTAACTTTTTAATATGACCCTTCTCTCTTATCTCCTTGTTTTTTCTCTTATCTCTTTGTCCTATGTCCTGATTGGTGGAGCCTTGAGTAGTTTTATCATGTTTATAGTCAGCTTCATGGGTGCCTGTGTTTGTGTTTATGTTGAATGTAATTGTGGTTTGTAAATATGGATGTCACCTGACTGCAAAACAAATCTTCCTACTGGTATAAATAAAGTAACCTGAACCTGATGTGTGCAGACTTGTGAAGGAGGCTTTCCCTGTGTTTTGCCCTCAGTTGTGTGTGTTCATATAATGTTAAAAATAATTCAGAGATTATATTAAATATCATAGTTCATTTATAATAAGTCATGTTAGAAATAGTCATTGTGTGCTAAAAATAATTTTCTGTGTAGTTAATAGAAATGCACTTGTATTTTATATTGAAAGCACAGCCAGTTGCCGCTATGGTTTATGGGTAGGAGAAACGGACTTTGGTAAGGGAGAAAGAAAAAAGGCAGAAGTGCTTAACCTGCCCGCGAATTTCTGAAAACGTTCTTCCTGTGTGTTTAACCCTTTTCCTACACCTTTGAAAGCAATGGCTGTAAGTTCAATAGTGTTATGTTGGTTTTATAAGTTTGTCATACGTGAGTTTTGTATCGTTTTTTAGAGTATATTGTTTCCAGTTATTAGTCATATCCCAGGGCCCCGCTAGCTTGTCGAGTGTATTGAGTTTGTCTGTTTCCAGTAATTAGTCTTACCCCAGGGGCCCGCTAGCTTAATTGTATGTATTTATTTTTTGTTTTTATTTCCTTTTCAGTTTCACTCGGGCTTTTCAACGAGCTTCGAGCCACAGTTGTAAGGTACTGTAAGCTGTCTAAGGAGACTGAATAAAGTGAGCAGGATGCTCGGTTTCCTGGCTCGTGAAAAACGAGTTTGGCTTGCTGTTAATCTGCGTTAACATACTCAGAGTATATAACACGTAGTGATAACAGTACAGTGAAAAGCCAGGTCAGCAGTTGGTGAAGATAAGGTCCACGACACAGCGAGGGACGTCACTCAAAAGTGAAAAGCCAGGTCAGCAGTTGGTGAAGATAAGGTCTACGACACAGCGAGGGACGACACTCAAGAGGAAAAAAAAAAAAAAGCCATGTCAGCAGTTGGTGAAGATAAGATTCACGACACAGCGATGGACGACACTCAAGAGAAGAGGGCAGAAGAAAAGGCGAACTCTGAAGCCAAATCATCATACAACACTAGCTCCGGCTCCAGACGTTCTAGCTCCAAGTTATCCTCAAAGTCCAATGTAATGGAAGCAGCCATTATGGCACAAGCCTCTGCTGAAGCTGCGAATGCTAGAGCCTTGTACAGTAAGAAACAACTAGAAATTAAAAAGCAACAAGCAAAGCTAGAACAAGAACAAGCCAAGCAACAAGCAGAGCTAGAACAAGCAAAGCAACAAGCAAAGCTAGAACAAGCAAAGCTAGAACTGGATCTAGAGATGCTGGAGATAGAGAAGGAAACAGCGACCGCCACAGCAAAAGCAGAAGTTCTAGAAGCTGCTGCAGCTACCGAGCTGGACAAAGGAGCGAGTGTAAGGAGCGCAATTCCACCACAAGTTGTCAGACAGAGAACTATGGAGTATGTACACCACCAAATCCAGCTAAAGTCACAGGCGCGACCAGCTGAAGAAGAAACACCTCAAGCCGAACATGTACAAAGGGCGCAATCATTCACTCCGAGGAGACCCGAACAAACTCTCTCTCCACCAGCATTCAAGAAAATGTACGTGAAAAATGAATCCATCGACATACCGAGAGACTATGTCAGGCCAAACAGCTACCATGCTTCCCACAATGGTGACCCACCTATGGCAGACTTTGCTAGGTTCCTCGCGCGCAGAGAGCTAATCACAACCGGACTCTTTAAAGCAGACGGACAGACGAAAATTCAATATTGCTAATTCATATCTGAAATTGTTGTCTGAGAAGAGCTAAAGCGAACTGCACATGTTTTGGTCTCAACAAATGTCGCATATGGTGACAATGTGCTCTTGAAAGTATGCTGCCCTGGAGAGCCAAGCGATCAGCGGCTAAGATGGCCACTGACTGTGTGACGTCAAAACCGGCAAACACACGCACACTGTCGCGGCCACTGCTGTGTTTTGCTTCATGCAACACTTGATGTTTACGTTTTAAAATCGGCGATTACGGATATTTCTCGGAATTACCAAATATTTTCATGATCATAAGAATGGTTAGGGGGAAAAAACATGCTGAAGAAAGACAGTTTAACTCACCGGTTACTTATATTGGAAGTCCATCCTCCTGTGTTTTTTAGAAGCAAAGTTCTCAATTACAGAGACATACAGTGTTCCCTATTGCTTCAGCTTCTGTATTAAAGCAGACTCCAGTGAAATAGTACCCAGGTTTGTCAGTCTTTCTTGTCCACATATATTTTGCAGGTGTCACGGCTCGCAGCTCTCAGGCATCTGCCTCAGCTGCGCACACACCTGCACCTCGTCAGTGCCCTACATGTGCAGTAGACATTTCATTTACAGCGATTTCGAGAATAAGATGCAATTTGAAATGCAATTTGCAAAAAGATTGGTGATAAAGAAAACGGCTATTCCAACTATATATCCCTCGATTCCCCAGTCTGACTCTGAGACAAGTGTCAGTGACAGTGGCGTGAAAAGCAAGGGTGATCTACCGAGGCGATCAGCTGTCAGAAAACGAGAAGTAAACAGGGTAAGTTTTGTATTTTTAATATTCACTGCAAATGTTTACTAAACATTTTAAATGAATTCCAAGCAATGGATGATTTTCAAAATCAAATTATTTCTGGGAAATAATGCGGCGGCGGACAGGTGCCCGTGTCAGGTTTTGCAGCGTCGCGCAAACAGAGGCACACTGGCGGGCCCAGGCCACCAGTGTTTTGCGCATGCTTTTGTGCCTAAAACGTTGAAGAACACGGAGTTTGTGTTGGTCAGATTTCTGCCAAATAATGCAGCGGCGGACAGGTGCCCGTGTCAGGTTTTGGAGCTGTGCGCAAACAGAGGCACGCTGGCGGGCCCAGGCCACCAGTGTTTTGCGCGTGCTTTTGTGCCTAAAACGTTGAAGAACGCGGAGTTGACAAACAGACAAACAAACCCCGGCAAAAACATAACCTCCTCCTGGCCTTTTCGGCCTGGCGGAGGTAATTACCAATGACAGTTAAGCTTTCAATTTTTAGGGAAGCAACATATTTGCTAAGAAAAATAAATATAAGCCAAAGATTGTAAGAGAAATGTGCTTTTAAAAATGGAACCCCAATTTTCTACCATAAAATGGTGCCCATTATAACTGTGAAATGTTATTTATTGGAATATAATAATTGCTATATCTGGAAACTAGTTATTTTCTTAATCTGTAGTGATACTCCATTGACTTTTGTATTTCTTTGTATATTTCTGCTGTGTTTTCAAACATTCATACAAAGGTGGTATAGTATGTAATATTTCTTTTCAAATTGAGAAGAATTTAGTGTGTTCAAATTATTCAAATGTATATGACATGCGACTTTGATGAATGCTGAGCTATGAGAATTATAACATTGACATGAACATTAATAAACTCAATATATGATTTTACAAAACTTTATGTACATATCATTGTTCACAAATCTAATCTTGGTAGGCAAAATCCCTTGTAGTGATCAGATGGGAATGTTTCTCTGATGAGGCTCACTGCACAGGCAGGCAACATAACCCTCACTTCTTTCCCACAAATAAGGCTGAATACCCCCTCAGCACCACCCAAAACTACTTCATCATCCGATTCCTCATTTTCAATGTCATCATTTATATTGAGGTTGTCAAACTCGAGAAAATAATTGCTGTCCGAATCACTTTGCTCTCGTTCTGCCATTTACTATGTATTGCTGTTGTGACGTCACCAATGCCCGCACCTATAGAGAGATGGCGGTACTGCAGCCTCACTAAGTGAAGGCTGAGCTATGAGCAAATAAGGTCATTTATGGAAGCTGGTGACACATATTAAATCGCGGGAATATACAGAATAGAATATTTTCATTCAATCTGCTGATTGGTTCAATAAAAAAATGTCACTGTCCGTCTGCTTTAAGTTTGACGACACCCCCGAAAACTTTAGAGCATGGCAGCTGTCATTCATAAATGCAACTGAAGACGTTGGTCTCACATATAGCCAGGAGTTAGATCTCCTAGTCAAGTGGCTTGGTAAAGAGCCCTCAGAGCACGTTAAAAGAATCAGAGCTGTCTATGCCACTAACCCCAAAGCTGCTCTCCAATTGTCATGGCACAGGTTAGAAGAATGTTATGCTACGCCAGAAGTAGTAGAAAATGCCTTGTTCAAAAAGCTAGATAACTTCCCTCGCCTTACAAACAGAGACGATGTAAAACTCAGGGAACTTGGAGATTTACTCTTAGAGCTGCGGGTCGCTAAGGATGAAGCTTATCTCCCAGGCCTCACTTACCTCGACACACCCCGTGGGGTTAAGCCCATAGTTGAAAAGTTGCCTCCAAATTTACAAGATAAATGGCTGCACACGGGCTCAAAATACAAACGAGAATATGATGTAACCTTCCCTCCCTTCTCATATTTTGTAGAGTTTGTCCAAGACGAGGCTAAAGCAAGAAATGACCCAAGTTTTGCGGCATGCAGCAGCCAACCCTTCAGTAAAGGTGAGAGACCACCATTCAAACAAACTAGCTACAGAACGCCTCTAACTGTAAACTAACTAACTAACTAACTAACCTGCACTTATATAGCGCTTTTCTAGTCACAAAGACCACTCAAAGCGCTTTCATTAATACTAACCCTCTATTCTAAGGGCCTATAGGAAACAGATATCTAGGGACAATTTAGAACAGCCAATTAACCTAACATGCATGTCTTTGGCATGTGGGAGGAAACCGGAGAAATCCCGGAGTAAACCCACACAACACGGGGAGAACATGCAAACTCCACACAGATCACTGTTGGTCGGGGGCTGGGATCGAACCCACGATCCCACGATCCCCACAATCCCCCGGCCAAGGGTAAACTGTGCTGCCGCAGTGCTAACCACTGCACCACCGTGCAGCCCAAAACAAACAAACAGAAACAAAACAGAGGTCGACGCAACTGCTCCTGCTAGTACTAAAGAGGACGATTTGACACACTACTGTCCAGTCCATGAGAAAATGCATCCTCTAGCCAAATGTAGAGCTTTTCAGAATAAACCGCTACAAGAGAGGCGAAGCATACTCAAAGAACACAAACGATGTTTTCGCTGCTGCTCTCCCACGCACGCAATAAAGAACTGTGACGTAAAACTCAAGTGCGAGGAGTGCCAAAGTGAGAGACATTGCTCTGCCATGCATCCTGATTCAAGTCAGCAACCCCAGCCAGAAAACACACCTGAACCAGAGCCTCAGCCCCGAGACAACACGCCACCTGAGGTAACGTCACGGTGCACTGAGATCTGCGGCGAAGGTAATCCCCCACGTTCTTGCTCAAAGGTATGTCTAGTTCGAGTTTTCCCCAAAGTCCAACCAGAACGCTCCGTTAAGATGTATGCAATCCTTGACGATCAGAGTAATAAATCGCTGGCCCGTCCTGAATTCTTCGAGCTGTTTGGGATCAAGGGTAGCCCTCTGACATACCACATGAGAACATGTGCTGGTTTAATTGAAATGCTTGGCAGGGAAGCAGCGGGGTTCCAAATCGAGCCAGTAGGCGGAGGCCCACGCTTAGACCTCCGTCCTCTCCTTGAATGCGACGAGATAAAGTTCAGTAGGGGTGAAATACCTACGCCCAAAGTCGCTCTTGCTCATGCCCACTTAAAACACCTCGCTCCTCTCATCCCCAAGTACGACCCAGATGCTCAGATGGCAATTTTACTGGGCAGAGACATCCTACGAGTCCACAAAGTAAGGCAACAAGTCAATGGACCCCACAATGCTCCCTTTGCTCAACGCCTGGACCTAGGCTGGGTAATTGTGGGAGAGGTGTGCCTTAACGCTCATAAGCCAACCGTCAACGTTTATAAAACGTACATGCTCTCCAGCGGACGCCCATCTCTCTTCACTCCTTGTCCTAACAGCATCAACATCAAAGAGAAACTATGCTACGGCGGGGAGTACAAGGACGGCCTCTCTAAACGCAGCTCAAAACCCAATGCAGTGAAAGAAAGGCTTGGGGACAAAGTTTTTGAGTGCACAGAGAACGATAACAAGTGTGCCGTGTCCTTCGAAGATGAGACCTTCCTAAAGATAATGGAGGAAGAAGTCCACCAGGATGGAAATAACAACTGGATCGCTCCTCTGCCATTCAAGTGTCCTCGCTTGCCGCTCTCAAATAACAGGGACCAAGCATTGTCTAGACTCGGCTCACTAAGACGCAACTTAACGAAAACCCCTCAAATGAAAGAACAGTTCTCAGAGTTTAGTGACACTCTACCAGCTCAGAGAAGTCTAGGCCTGTGCTGGGACATAAACACTGACTCTTTCACATTCAAGGTTGCCGTCGATGACAAACCCTACACCCGCCGCGGGGTTCTGTCAACAATTAACAGCATTTTCGACCCCTTGGGACTAGCGTCACCAGTGACAAAGGCAGACTCTTGTTACGTGAACTGTCGAATGGTGTCCAGGGTTGGGATGCTCCTCTCTCTCAGGACAAAATGGACACATGGGAAACATGGAAAATGTCTCTCCAAGATCTTAGCAGTCTTAAAGTGCCACGCTGCTATGTACCAGCTTCCCTCTCAAAGTCCACTTACACCGAACTGTGTATCTTCTCCGACGCTTCAAGCTGGGCTATTGCGGCAGTAGCATA
Source organism: Pholidichthys leucotaenia (assembly GCA_020510985.1). Taxonomy (NCBI): domain Eukaryota; kingdom Metazoa; phylum Chordata; class Actinopteri; order Cichliformes; family Pholidichthyidae; genus Pholidichthys; species Pholidichthys leucotaenia. The sequence goes on from CM035843.1 coordinate 71,339,804, forward strand.
CTTGAAGACAGTCAATGCAGAAGGACAATGCGAAGTCGGATTTGTGCTTGGGAAAGCAAAACTTTCACCACAACCAGAGCCCATGATACCTCGCCTTGAACTTTGTGGAGCAGTTCTAGCGGTTGAGATGGCGGAGCTCATTCTGGATGAACTTGATCACAAACCAAATGCTGTCAAATTCTACTGTGATAGCAAGGTGGTTCTTGGGTACATCTGCAATGATTCAAAGCGCTTCTATGTCTACGTGCATAACCGCGTTCATCGTATACATCAGTCCACATCCCCTGAACAGTGGCACTACGTCACATCAGAGCAAAACCCAGCTGATCTAGCCACCAGGTCAATACCTGCATCACAGCTCATGGACACTATGTGGTTTAAGGGACCAGACTTCCTTTACAGACCACCTGAATCCGAGACACCTGAATCCTTTGAGTTAATCGAGCCTGAAGTAGACTCTGAAATCAGAAAAGTCGCTACCTTTTCTACTCACATTCAGAAGAACGGGCCCTTACCAGAACGCTTCCAGCGCTTTTCAGGTTGGAACTCATTAGTACGTGCCATTGCATTCCTAATTCACCAAGCTCGTTCTCACTTATCAAGCAACCTGTCAGATCATTCATGCAGAGGCTGGCATCGATGTAGCAAGCCACGCACTCCAGAGGAGCTGGATGCTGCCAGTAACCTCATCCTCCAGTCTGTTCAAAAGGACGCTTTTCCCGATGAGTATGCTGCTCTCCATGCCAACCAAACCGTCTGCAGTTCAAGTCCCATCGTAGCTCTTGATCCCTATATGAGTGAAAGCCTCATCAAGGTTGGAGGTCGCCTCAAACATGCTTCATTGAACACAGCATCCAAGAATCCAACCATTCTCCCAAACAAGCATCACGTAACTCAACTGCTTGTCCGCCACTATCACGCCAAAGTTGTGCATCAAGGAAGGCAGTTCACGGAAAGTGCAATTAGGCAAGCCGGACTGTGGATTGTAGGTTACAAAAGACTGGTCTCGTCCATTATCCACCATTGTGTAACGTGAAGGAGACTCAGGGGAAAACTAGAGACTCAGAAAATGGCAGATCTCCCACCTGAGAGACTCAAAACATGCCCTCCATCTTCATATGTCGGGTTGTAGTTAAAATGGAAGTAGTGGTATTAGTAATGCCAGGCGGGGAGTGTTCTGCCCTCAGTAGTGTGTGTTCATATAACGTTAAAAATAGTTCAGAGATTATATTAAATATCATAGTTCATTTATAATAAGTCATGTTAGAAATAGTCATTGTGTGCTAAAAATAATTTTCTGTGTAGTTAATAGCAATGCACTTGTATTTTATATTGAAAGTGCAGCCAGTTGCCACTATGGTTTATGGGTAGGAGAAACGGACTTTGGTAAGGGAGAAAGAAAAAAGGCAGAAGTGCTTAACCTGCCCGCGAATTTCTGAAAACGTTCCTCCTGTGTGTTTAACCCTTTTCCTACACCTTTGAAAGCAATGACTGTAAGTTCAATAGTGTTATGTTGGTTTTATAAGTTTGTCATACGTGAGTTTTGTATCGTTTTTTAGAGTATATTGTTTCCAGTTATTAGTCATATCCCAGGGCCCCGCTAGCTTGTCGAGTGTATTGAGTTTGTCTGTTTCCAGTAATTAGTCTTACCCCAGGGGCCCGCTAGCTTAATTGTATGTATTTATTTTTTGTTTTTATTTCCTTTTTAGTTTCACTCGGGCTTTTCAACGAGCTTCGAGCCACAGTTGTAAGGTACTGTAAGCTGTCTAAGGAGACTGAATAAAGTGAGCAGGACGCTCGGTTTCCTGGCTCGTGAAAAACGAGTTTGGCTTGCTGTTAATCTGCGTTAACATACTCAGAGTATATAACACGTAGTGATAACAGTACACCCTGATTTTGAATACAATGCATCCGAGTACATGAAAATGTCACGCTTCATTGCTGGGTTGGATCAGGAGCTCCAAATTAAGTGTCATGAGAGAGGAGTGAAAAGTTTTCAAGAGACTGTGGAAGTAGCCACTCTAGCTGAGCGTGCTTGCCAGGCTGCAGGGTTAGTGGCACCAGTCTCCATCCATAATGTCACTACCAGAGATGTTGGCAACACAACCCAGTCAGTTAATTCTGTGACTGATAATGACACGTATGTGAGAACAGCTGTCCAGGACCTCACAGCCACCGTCCAAAATTTGAGCAAAGATCTTGTTGCACTGAAGATAAAACTGGAAGAGCAAAGCAGAATGTACCAGCCAGAAACGCATGGCTATAGACACTCTCACAGATCTCTTTTACGTTATGGGTGTAGTCCCATATCTCGTTTATCATTGAAGCAACCAGAATGTCCATTTCAGTACTAGCCAAAAAGCCTCTTATGAAGTACTACATTCTGTCTAAAGTAGTAACTGGGCATAGTTTAGATACTTTGGGCACCACTGATGTGGCTCTGAAATTAGGTTCCCATACGTTCCATCATAACATGCAGGTGATAAGAAATGTTACTCAGAGCACACTGTTGGGCCTAGACTTTCTTCAGCTCCATAAGGTCGCCTTGGATATGGGCAAGGGTGTATGTAGTCTTATGGGAAGGAACTGCCACTGTTAAAAACTACACAGCTGGTTCCTGATAACTGTACGGCAAAGGTTATGGAATGCACAACTGTACCCCCACATTGTGAAATGAACTGCAAGATCACATTAAACCCTCCTACAATCACTGCTGGCATCCCAGACACCTATGATGGCTGCCTAGAGCCATGCCAGATGGACATTGAGGGCATCACAGTGGCGCACACTTTGACAACGGCAGTAAATGGTGTGACTACAGTGCGCCTTCTGAATCCGACGGATAGTCCCATCACCCTGCAGCCAGGTATGCACATAGGACAGTTCATCCCTGTGTCACAATATGACATAGTGTCAGAGTCTGCCCCTGTATGCAGTGTATCCAACTGCCCTTTACAATCACACAAGGCAACAAACACAGCTAAGATAAGATAAGCTTTTATTAGTCCCACAATGGGGAAATTCCAGGATTGCAACAGCACAGGGACAGCAACACTCAGAGCAACAATCAGAAGACAAGAAAAAACAAGAGCAGCGAGTATACATACTGTATGTACATATAAATATATAAACACACAGTGCGGAGCATTGTAGCTAGATGGAATAAATACTGTATATAAATATATAAACACACACAGTGCGGAGCATTGTAGCTAGATGCAATGAACAGCATAACCGTTTACTTAGTTATCCTACATGGTATGATTATGTACCCATACATATTGTCACTCTCCGTAGCAACCGGTATTTTCCTAGTTGTATACCGGAGGGGACCATTGTGTAAGTCTATTGCATCTTTTGCATTCACTACTATTAGGTTGTCACGTTTTTTTGCTATCTCTGCGAGCAGCCCTGCTTAGGTTATACAGTCTGACAGCCGTAGGTATGAAGGACCTGCGAAACGTCTCGGTTGTGCACCTAGGATGATGTAGTCTGCTGCTAAATGAGCTCCTCAGTGCGTTCAGTATGTCCTGCATAGGGTGGGACTCGGACTCCAGGAGAGATGACAGTTTAGCCACCATCCTTCTCTCTCCAATCTCCTCCACTGGGTCAAGGCGTTGACCCACGACAGAGCTAGCTTTCTTGATCAGTTTGTTCAGTCTCTTCCTATCGGCTGCTGTAACGCCACTGCCTCAGCAGACCACTCCAAAAGTGGTGGCTGATGCCACCACTGTGTCGTAGAATGTCTTCAGCAGCGCCCCTTGTACACCAAAAGACCTGAGTCTCCTCAGTAGGAACAGCCTGCGCTGTCCCTTCTTGTAGAATGCGTCAGTATTGTGTGACCAGTCTAGTTTATTGTTCAGATGAACACCCAGGTACTTGTAGGATGTCACCATCTCGATGTCTGTTCCCTGTATATTTACTGGTGCTGTGAGGGGTTGTCCTTGCCTGCGGCAGTCCACCACCAGCTCCTTAGTTTTCCTCACGTTGATCTGGAGGCAGTTCCGATGGCACCAGTCCACGAAGTCCTGGATAAGTCCTCTGTACTCAGCTTCATCTCCTTTGGAGATGAGGCCAATGATTGCAGAGTTGTCAGAGAACTTCTGTAGATGGCAGTGTGTTGTGTTGTGTGAGAAGTCCGCAGTATAAAGGGTGAACAGGAAGGGAGCCAAAACCGTTCCCTGGGGGGCGCCCGTGCTACCAATGATCGTGTCGGACACACAGTCCCGGGTTCCCACAAACTGTAGCTGGTTAGTAAGGTAGTCCAGGATCCATGATGACAAGTGCTGGTCCACCCCTGCGCACAGCAGCTTGTCCTTCAGGATCATCGATTGGATGGTGTTGAAAGCACTGGAGAAGTCAAAGAACATGATCCTCACTGCATTCCCGGGCTTCTCCAGGTGGGACAGAGAACGGTGAAGGAGGAAGATCACTGCATCCTCCACCCCAATGCCATGCTGGTAGGCGAACTGGAGTGGATCCCTTGCTGGTCCCACCAGGGGGCGGAGGTGAGCAAGGAGCAGTCTCTCCAGGGTCTTCATCATGTGGGGTGGGAAGTCTTTGGTACAGGTACCACACAAGATGTTTTCCACAACTGTGGTACCCTCCCCAGCTTCAGGCTCAGGTTGAAGATGTGCTCCACAATCCCACACAGCTGGTCTGCACAGGACTTGAGGAGCTTTGCGCTGATGCCGTCCGGTCCCGACGCCTTCCTCACCTTGATCTTCCTCAGCTCCGTCCTCACCTGGGTCTTAGTGAGGGTCATGTTGGGGGGCTGTGTGTTGGGAGTGGGGGGGTGATGGTGGAGTGGGGTGTGGGCAGCAGGACTCAATGTCTTCAGAGGCAGCAGTGGTTGTTGTGCAGTCGGGGGGGGGGAAGGGGGTTATTCAAACCTATTAAAAAACAGGTTCAGTTTGTTCGCCCACTCCCTGCCCCCCATGGCCTGGGGGGAGGTATTCTGGAGCCCAGAGATGGTTTTAAGGTTTCTCCAGACCCCACCGATGTCGCTCTGTTGCAGCTTGTCCTCCATCTTCTTCCTGAAGCTGTCCTTGCCTTCTCTGATCTTCCTCCTCAGCTCCCTCTGTAAGGACTTCAGCATCTCCCTGTTCCCCGACCTGAAGATCCTCTTCTTCTCTCTCAGAAGTGTTTTTATCTCAGGGTTGATCCAGGGTTTGTTTTTCGAGCAACACTGTATGGTCTTAGTGGGTACGGTGTTGTCCACACAGAAGCTGATGTAGTCCGTGATGGTGTGAGTGAGGCCACTGATGTCCTCTCAATGTGGATCGCAGAGCTGCTCCCAGGCAGTGGTTTCAAAACAGTCCTTTAGAGCATCCATTGCCTCCTCAGACCATAACTTCACTGTGCGCATGACCGGAGGTTGTCTGTGCGCTAGGGGTTTGTACACCGGCCGGAGATGAACCAAGTTGTGATCCGATCTCCCGAGTGGGGGGAGTGATGATGAGGTGTACGCCTCCTTAGTGTTTGCGTAGAATAAGTCCAGTTTTTTATTGCCTCAAGTGTGGCATGTGACATACTGGGTGAACATGGGTAGAATGGGAGACAGTGAAACATGGTTGAAGTCACCTGAGATGAGGAGAAGAGCGTCTGGGTGTTCTGTCTGCAGCCTGCCAGTTACTGAGTGGATGACATCATGCGCTGTCCCAGCGTTTGCTGTCGGATTTGCATAAATAACAATGCAGATCACGTGTGAGTATTCCCTCGGGAGATAGGTAGGCCGCATGCTAACAGCTAGCAACTCCATGTCCTTGTTGCAGTGTTGTTGTTTAATCGTGATGTGTCCCTGTCTGCACCAGTTATTAAGATAAGATAAGCCTTTATTAGTCCCACAACGGGGAAATTCCAGGATTGTAACAGCACAGGGATAGCAACACTCAGAGCAACAATCAGAAGGCAAGAAAAAAAAACAAGCAAGCAAGAGCAGCTAATATACATATGTACATATTACTATAAAATATATATATACACACACACAGACACACAGTGCAGAGCATTGTAGCTGGATGGAATAAATATATGAATATGTAAACACACAGTGCGGAGCAATGTAGCTAGATGGAATAATATGTAGATATATAAACACAGTGCGGAGCATTGTAGCTAGATGGAATAAATATATAGATACATAAACATAAACACACCCAGTGCAGAGCATTGTAGCTAGATGGAATAAATATGTAAATATATAAACACACACAGTGCAGAGCATTGTTGCTAGATGGGATGAAACAGCACAACTGTCTACTTAGTTATCCTACATGGTATGATTATGTGCCCATACATATTCTCACTCTCCATAGCGACCGGTATTTTCCTAGTTGTATGCCGGAGGGGACCATTGTGTAAGTCTATTGCATCTTTTGCATTCAAAAAACTATTAGTTTGTTACGTCTTTTTGCTATCTCTGCGAGCAGCCCTGCTTAGGTTGTACAGTCTGACAGCCGTTGGTAGGAAGGACCTGCGAAACCTCTCGGTTGTGCACCTGGGATGATGTAGTCTGCTGCTAAATGAGCTCCTCAGTGCATTCAGTATGTCCTGCATAGGGTGGAACTCGGACTCCAGCAGAGATGACAGTTTAGCCACCGTCCTTCTCTCTCCTATCTCCTCCACCGGTTCAAGGCGCTGCCCCAGGACAGAGCTAGCTTTCTTGATCAGTTTGTTCAGTCTCTTCCTATCGGCTGCAGTAATGCCACTGCCCCAGCAGACCACTCCAAAAGTGATGGCTGATGCCACCACTGTGTCATAGAATGTCTTCAGCAGCGCGCCTTGTACACCAAAAGACCTGAGTCTCCTCAGCAGGAACAGCCTACGCTGTCCCTTCTTGTAGAGTGCATCAGTATTGTGTGACCAGTCTAGTTTATTGTTCAGATGAACACCCAGGTACTTAAAGGCTGTCACCATCTCGATGTCTGTTCCCTGTATATTTACTGGTGCTGTGAGGGGTTGTCCTTGCCTGCGGCAGTCCACCACCAGCTCCTTAGTTTTTCTCGCGTTGATCTGGAGGCAGTTCCGATGGCACCAGTCCACGAAGTCCTGGATAAGCCCTCTGTACTCAGCTTCATCTCCATTGGAGATGAGGCCAACGATCGCAGAGTCATCAGAAAACTTCTGTAGATGGCAGTGTGTTGTGTTGTGTGAGAAGTCCGCAGTATAAAGAGTGAACAGGAAGGGAGCCAGCACCGTTCCCTGGGGGGCCCCCGTGCTACTGATGATCGTGTCGGACACACAGTCCCGGGTTCTCACAAACTGAGGCCGGTTTGTGAGGTAGTCCAGGATCCATGATGACAGGTGCTGGTCCACCCCTGCGCGCAGTAGCTTGTCCTTCAGGATCATCGGTTGGATGGTGTTGAAAGCACTGGAGAAGTCAAAGAACATGATCCTCACCATATTCCCGGGCTTCTCCAGGTGGGACAGAGAACGGTGAAGGAGGAAGATCACCGCATCCTCCACCCCAATGCCATGCTGGTAGGCGAACTGGAGTGGATCCATCGCTGGTTCCACCAGGGGGCGGAGGTGAGCAAGGAGCAGTCTCTCCAGGGTCTTCATCAAGTGGGACGTCAAGGCCACCGGTCTGTAGCTGTTCAGGTCTTTGGGGTGGGAAGTTTTTGGTACAGGTACCACACAAGATGTTTTCCACAGCTGTGGTACTCTCCCCAGTTTCAGGCTCATGTTGAAGATATACGTCACAATCCCACACAGCTGGTCTGCACAGGACTTGAGGAGCTTTGCGCTGATGCCGTCCGGTCCCGACGCCTTCCTCGCCTTGATCTTCCTCAGCTCCGTCCTCACCTGGGTCCTGGTCAGGGTCAGGATGGGGGGCTGTGTGTTGGGAGTGGGGGGGTGTTGGTGGAGTGGGGAGTGGGCAGCAGGACTTGATTTCTTTAGAGGCAACAGTGGTTGTTGTACAGACAGGGGGGAGGGCGGATGGTCAAACCTATTGAAAAACAGATTCAGGTTGTTCGCCCACTCCCTGCCCCCCGTGGTCTGGGGGGAGGTATTCTGGAGCCCAGAGATGGTTTTGAGGTTTCTCCAGACCCCGCTGATGTCGCTCTGTTGCAGCTTGTCCTCCATCTTCTTCCTGAAGCTGTCCTTGCCTACTGTGATCTTTCTCCTCAGCTCCCTCTGTACGGACTTCAGCATCTCCCTATTCCCCGACCTGAAAATCCTCTTCTTCTCTCTCAGAAGTGTTTTTATCTCAGGGTTGATCCAGGGTTTGTTGTTTGAGTGACGCCGTATGGTCTTGGTGGGAACGGATTTGTCCACACAGAAGCTGAGGTAGCCCGTGAAGGTGTGAATGAGGCCATCGATGTCCTTACCATGTGGATCGCAGAGCTGCTTCCAGGCGGTGGCTTCAAAACAGCCCTTTAGAGTGTCCATTGTCTCCTCAGACCATAACTCCACAGTGTGCATGGCCGGAGGTTGTCTGTGCACTAGGGGTTTGTACACCGGCCGGAGATGAACCAAGTTGTGATCCGATCTCCCGAGTGGGGGGAGTTGTGATGAGGTGTACGCCTCCTTAGTGTTTGCGTAGAATAAGTCCAGTGTTTTATTGTCTCTAGTGTAGCATGTGACATACTGGGTAAACGTGGGTAGAATGGGAGATAGTGAAACATGGTTGAAATCGCCTGAGATGAGGAGAAGAGCATCTGGGTGTTCTGTCTGCAGCCTGCCAGTTACTGAATGGATGACGTCACGCGCTGTCCTACCGTTCGCCGTCGGATTTGCATAAACAGCAATGCAGATCACGTGTGAGTGTTCTCTCGGGAGATATGTAGGCCTCATGCTAACAGCTAGCAACTCAATGTCTTTGCTGCAGTGTCGTTGTTTAACAGTGATATGTCCCGGTCTGCACCAGTTGTTGTTAACATACATTATCACTCCACCGCCCCTTGCTTTGCCACTGTCTGGTGTTCGGTCAGCCCGTATCATGTGAAAACCCTCCAGCTCAATGTTAGCATCTGCTGCTAGTTCAGTTAGCCACGTCTCAGTAAACAAAAGGAGAGAGCACTCCCGGTATGTGCTATCGTAACGGGAGGTAGCCGCTAGCTCATCTACCTTTCCCAGTATCGACCGTACATTTCCCATGACAACAGATGGAAGGGAGGGTCTGTACCTTATAGTTTTTGTCCTCTGCCTTACTCCAGCCCGGCAGCCGCGGCGTTTTCGCCTCAGTTCTCTGAGGTGAAATGTATTAATGTATTAACATACATTATCACTCCACCGCCCCTTGCCTTCCCACTGTCTGGTGTTCGGTCTGCCCGTATTGCGTGGAAACCCTCCAGTTCAGTGTTAGCATCTGCTGCTAGTTCTGATAGCCACGTCTCAGTGAATAGCATAAAGCAGCTCTCCCGGTATATGCTATCATAGCGGGAGATAGCCGCTAGCTCATCTGTCTTTCCTATTATCAATCGTACATTCCCCATAACAACGGGTGGGAGGGTGGGTCTGTACCTTATATTCCTTGCCCGCCGTTTTACACCAGCACGACACCCACATCATTTTCGTCTTATTTCTCCCGGTATGTGCTAACAGCTGGTCCCTGTTGTACCGTCTCCTGCTATAAACAGTGGCTCCGTCCACCGGCTCGGGAGACATTTGGGGCGATCTGTGTGTCCGTGATGTATAAGGTGTCGCCGGATCAGAAAGTTAGAGGAAGAAAAACTCAGAATTGAGCTGCTGTTGCAAAAAGGCAGCCGACTTGTGTGGCGCCGGAAGGAGTTCTCTGACAAATTGCCATTTGATGTTCAGTGTGGTGCTCTGACTGCCTCTGAGAGGTCTCAACTGACCAAACTGCTCCTGTGTTATCATGATGTGTTCAGTAAAAGTCCTACAGATTTGGCAGAACTGACATTGTCAAACACAAAATCCACACAAAGGCTTCACCCCCTGTTAGAAAACGTGCCTATCGCACCTCACCCCAGATGCAGGAGGTGATTCAAGAAAGAAATCAAGAAAGCTAGCTCTGTCCTGGGGAAACGCCTTGACTCAGTGGAGGAGATAGGAGAGAGAAGGATGGTGGCTAAACTGTCATATCTGCTGGAGTCCGAGTCCCACCCTATGCAGGACATATTGAACGAACTGAGGAGCTCAATTAGCAGTAGACTACATCATCCTAGGTGCGCAACCGAGAGGTTTCGCAGGTCCTTCCTACCTACGGCTGTCAGACTGTATAACCTTAGCAGGGCTGCTCGCAGAGATAGCAAAAAAACGTGACAACCTAATAGTAGTGAATGCAAAAGACGCAACAGACTTACACAAATGGTCCCCCCCAGTATACAACTAGGACAATATCAGTCGCTACGGAGGGTGACAATATGTGTGGGTACATATTCATACTATTGGCTCTTTTCCATAGTCACAGTTCTTTTTTACTTGTTTCGATTCTCCACTACTTCTTTCTCCCTGGGTTGTTGATCCATTACAACCCTGTAAAGCCGCATAAACTCGGTAGTGGGCGGGATTGAGGTGGCGCCACACTCTGCTGACGTCAAGCACGCGACCGAATCCTTCACAACAAAGAAAATGGCGGATTACGAGCGGAGGATTTCAACGTTGCTTTTTCTCTTGCTTTTGAACACAATAAATGAATGTTTTTAACCGGAGAAGAGAGTTTTACAGGAGAAGACGACGTGCATTGAGAGAACACACGTTGGAGCAGTACCAGAGACTCGTTGTTGCCATTGGGGAATATCAAGCAGCGGAATATGAAGCGGAATATGAAGCAGAGAGCTTAATTACCCAGCACATCAGGCACATCAGGCACATCAAGCACACGAGGAAACAGTTTTTGGTAATTTAATGCTTTCTATTGTCATTTTATCGTCATGTCATTGTTGTGTACAGCATTTTGATGTCGCCAGGTTATCAGTATTAATATGTATGCTGTGTGTGTGTTTTAGTTGGCTGCGCTGTTGCAAAATCAACGCTGCAGACCATGGACCTGGGCAGTAAACCGTAGCTCGCAGTGGTGGGAGAATATTGTCCCCAGCTTCTCAAGCACACAGTGGTTGCAGAACTTCCGGATGTCCGAGGACACTTTCACCTACTTGTGCCACAAATTGCGTCCATGCATGGAACCTCATTCATGTGCATACATATGTCAAACGTTTGTTTTTTAAATAAAATTTGGTGCACTTTTCATCTACGTCTCCTCTGTTGTTCATAACGGTTAACTGTTAAGGGACAGCTATTTAAATGCTAAAACCTTGTAATTGACCTTGGAATTATATGTGGATACTTGTTATATTTCCAATTAATCATTGCCCTATTTTACTTACAAAATAATTTAAATTAATTTAAAAAAAAGCCAATTCAACTGTAGTAAAATTCTTGTTTTTGTGTATCATTTTCCCATTGATAGTTATTTTTAAGGGATATGTGTTCAGGGATGGGAAATTACACGCTAAAACACCGTAGAAAATGACTGCAGAAAAATGCAGCAGCTGAACAACTCCCTTTTGGTTTGATTGAATTGCCAATTGACCTTGGAATTATATGTGGAAACTTGTTATATTTCCAGTTAATCCTAGCCCACTTTTACATACAAAATAATTTTAAAAATTTTAAAGAAAGGCAATCCAACTGTAGCACCATTTTGCATGTTGAGTGTCATTTGAGTATCATTTTCCCATCTATTATTTATAAGGGATATGTGTTCAGGGATGGGTAATTACACGTTAAAACACCTTAGACAAATGACTACAACAAAAAAGGCAGCAGCTAGACAACTTACCTTTGGTTTGATGGAATTGCAAATTGACCTTGGAATTATATGTGGAAAATTGTTATTTCCAGTTAATCCTAGCCCATTTTGTCTTAAAAAATAAATTTAAAAATGTTAAAGAAAGTCAATCAAACTGTAGCACCATTTTTTATGTCGAGTGTCATTTGAGTACCATTTTCCAATCTATTGATATTTATAAGGGATATGTGTTCAGGGATGGGTAATTACACGTTAAAACACCTTAGAAAATCACTGCAAAAAAAACCCAGCAGCTAGACAACTCACTTTGGGTTTGATGGAATTGTCAATGGACCACAAAATTTTCTGATGAAACTTATGTTATTCCTGTGGTATATATTACTCATATATTCCATACCTGCATACGTTAGAGCATGTGGAAATGTTTGGGGCAACATATGCAAAGGAACTTCACACCTCCGAAAGGACAAAGGAATCTCACCGCCGTGTGAAGACCAACGACGTCACAGGACGCGGCGGCGACAGACTTGACACCTTCACCCCCTAAGGCGAGGAGAGGTTTTCCCATCACCTCCCAAGACGAAGGGAGGAGTTAACAGGACAAATGGGGGATTAAGATACGGGGGATGTCGGCTTGTGTTTTGCATGTCTTTGATGTGTGCCTGTATTTAACCAGCGAGCTGGGCAGATATCTTTCTCTTTTGCCTTCTGCCAAGCTCTGCACCAGATGAGACAAGATAGAAGAGTTGTTCATTAAAGACTCTGTTTTTAATACAAAACCGCCTCATCATTTCCAGCTCTTCTACACTGGTGACCTTGACGCGAGTGTGGACCGGAGGCGTTCTTCAAGCGACTCATCCGTGGCGACTCTGACATACGCCAGCAACGACGCAGACGAGGGAGCAGACAGACAGCTGTCCCCTCCGGCAGAAGGAATTGAGAGGGCTCAACCGAGCTCCAACACCGCCGTGAGAGCCGAGGCAAGGCACTCTCACCCGGCGGGCACAACAGTGATGGTGTGCACGAACGCTGTCGCTGTCCAGCTGCCAGACTTCTGGCGAGAAGACCCCGCCTCTTGGTTTCTACAAGCTGAAGCCCAGTTCATACTGGCGGGCATCACAGCAGACGATACAAAATTCTACCATATCGTCTCCAAACTCGACTCCGCCACTTCGAGGTGTGTGCGGAGCTTGATCCGGCGACCACCGACCCGGGACAAGTATGAGACGCTCAAGGCGACCATCGTTGCGAACTATGTCCCACCAGCGGAGGAAATAGCCGAGAGGATCCTGGCGGTCTACGGCCACAAAGGGGGCAATCCGAAGGCCCTCATGGAGGATTTGCTGCAGCTTAAGGAGGAGGACAACGACAATTTCCTTTTCCAGTTTATTTTCCTCAGCACGCTTCCACCACACATGAGAGGGACACTCGCCAATACGAAGTGCAACACCCACCAAGACTTCCGCACACTGGCCAGCGAGGCTTATCGGCTCATCAATGCCTGCAAGGAGCGGACACCTACAGCGGCATCCGCGGACCTCAAAACTGATGCCCCGAGCCATGGAGAGCCACAACCCACGGAGCAGACCCAGCCCACGGTGACAGCGGCGCGGCCCAAGCGTAACAAACAGATCGACGTCTGTTATTATCACCACCACTTCGCCGAGAAAGCCCACAAATGCGTTCCCCCCTGCAAGTTCACGATGTCGGGAAAACGCCAAAGCCGAGGGCCGTTAACAGCAGCGGTTCTCGGCGAGAAAAACAAGCTGTTATACGTGACGGATGGACACACAGGCAAGCATTTCCTCATCGACACGGGAGCTCAGCTGAGTTTCATCATGCCCTCCCACGCAGATCGAGCCATGGGCACCCGAGGCAATGGAGCAGTGGCTGCCAACGGTTCTGACATCGACACGTTCGGGGAAAAGAGCCTGCACCTCCTCATTCACGGCCGCAGCTACAGATGGACATTTGTTGTAGCGGCGGTGAGTTTTAACTTGTTAGGCGCTGATTTTCTATGTGCACATGGGTTATTAGTTGATCTAGCAAATAGGCGCCTGGTTAATGCACTATCTTTTGCTTCTATTCCATGCTCAGCTCGAGTCTCTCCACCACCTGTGCAGGCCAACGTCACCACGGCAGGAGGTAAGTTTGAGCAACTCCTCACCCAATTTCCAGCACTCACAACCCCCAAATTTTCAGCCACTGTAGCCAAACACGGGGTTAAACACTTCATTCCAACAACGGGACCTCCCGTTTTTACCAAAGCTCGCCGCTTAGACGCGGCCAAGCTCAACATAGCAAGGGACGAGTTTGCAGCTCTCGAAAAATTGGGCATTGTTAGACGCTCGAAGAGCCCTTGGGCTTCGCCGCTTCACATGGTTCCGAAATCCGACGGTTCTTGGAGACCGTGCGGAGATTACCGCAGATTAAACAACGCTACAGCGCATGACCGCTACCCCATCCCTCACATACAGGACTTTTCACTACATTTAGCGGGTGCGCACATTTTTTCAAAAATAGACTTAGTCTGCGGTTATCACCAAGTCCCAGTCCGAGCTGAAGACATTCCTAAAACAGCGGTTATAACCCCTTTTGGCCTTTTTGAATTCCTGCGAATGCCTTTCGGCCTCAGAGGTGCTGCTCAGACTTTTCAACGTATGATGGACGCAGTCTTACGCGACCTCCCCTTTGTTTTCGTCTACCTCGACGACATGCTGGTAGCCAGCTCATCGGAGGAAGAGCACGAGCAGCATCTCACTACCGTTTTTCAGAGGCTAGAAGAGCACGGATTAATAATTAATCCAGCCAAATGCAAATTCGGCGTATCGCAAATTGATTTTTTGGGACATAGAGTCTCCCCGAAAGGGGCAGTTCCGCTTCCAGACAAAATTCATGCGATAGAAGGTTTTCCACGGCCCCAAACGGTCAAATCGCTACAGGAATTTTTGGGGATGGTTAATTTTTACAACCGTTTCCTCCCTCATGCAGCTCAGCTCATGCAGCCCCTGTATGACGCGCTCAAAAAAACGAAAGCTTCCAACGCGGTCGAATGGACCCCGGAACGCGAACGCGCTTTTGCGGAAGTTAAAAACGCCCTAGCTAACGCCACAATGTTAGTCCACCCAGATCCCTCGGCCCGCATTGCTCTAACCACAGATGCTTCAGACTTGGCCATAGGGGCAGTTGTAGAACAACTTGTCAAGGGGGTCTGGCAACCTTTAGCATTCTTTAGCAAATCGCTAAACCCGACGGAACGCAAATACAGCACTTTTGACAGGGAGCTGCTGGCGCTCCATTTGTCCATCCGCCACTTCCAGTTTTGGTTAGAAGGGCGGAGTTTCACGGCTTTTGTGGACCATAAACCGCTCACTTTTGCTAAGGCTAAAATTTCAGAACCTTGGTCGGGCAGACAACAAAGACAGCTAGCTGCGATTTCAGAGTTCACCACAGACATTCGACATGTAGCGGGCAAACTTAACGTAGTAGCGGACTGTCTCTCTCGCGCTGTGGCACCGCCAGAGCACGAGGAGACAGATTATACTGCCTCAGCAGCTGAGCTTTTCTCTAACGCAAACACAAATGCAGCACCTATCCATGAAGGGATAGATTATGCAGCCATGGCGGAAGAACAAGGCAGTGATGCAGACGTGCGCGCGCTCCTGTCTGGACCAACAGGGTTAAGGCTGGAGAAAAAAGGGTTGCGCGACGGCGTGCCCCCCCCAATATGCGATGTTTCAACCGGCCGACCTCGCCCGTTAGTACCAGCTGCTTGGCGCCGCCGTATTTTTGACGCAATTCACTCCCTCGCGCACCCAGGTGTGCGCGCCTCGGTCAAAATGGTTGCCGAAAAGTTTGTGTGGCCAGGCCTGCGCAAAAACATAAAAGAATGGGCAAAAACTTGCATTCCTTGTCAGCGTGCCAAAGTACACAGACACACAAAAGCCCCTCTGGAGCCTTTTCCCATCCCTGCTAGAAGGTTCGACCACATTCATGTCGACCTCGTGGGGCCACTGCCTTCCTCCCAGGGTTTCACACACCTGCTAACAATGATAGACCGCACCATGCGCTGGCCAGAGGCAGTCCCTCTAGCGGCAACTACAGCGGAGGAAGTCGCTCGCGTTTTTCTAACAAATTGGGTGGCACGTTTCGGCGTCCCATCAGACATCACGTCAGATAGGGGGCCTCAATTTGTCTCAGAGCTCTGGTCAGCCATGTCCAACAGTTTAGGGGCAACAATTCACCGTACCACCGCTTATCACCCTCAGGCTAATGGGTTATGCGAGCGTTTTCACAGGTCCTTAAAGGCCGCCCTCAGAGCCTCATTAACGGACACAAATTGGGTAAATAAACTTCCCTGGGTTTTATTGGGGTTGCGTGCGGCACCTAAAGAGGATTTAGACGCTTCCCCTGCAGAATTAGTCTTTGCTCAGCCTATCAGACTACCAGGTGAATTTTTACCAGAAAACCCGGAACCAGGGCACCTCCCAGTCCCAAGGTTTTTAGGCAGTAACGGACCGGACTCTCTCCACGGTCCAGCTCATCACTCCTTTCCACGAGTTTTTGTTCCTCAAACTTTAAAAAACGCCGAGTTTGTTTTTGTTAAGCATGAAGCCCTAAAACCAACGTTACACCCAGTATACGATGGCCCGTTCAGAGTGCTGGAAAATGGTGACAAACACTTTGTGCTTGATTATGGGGATAGAAATGAAACGGTCAGCATTGACAGACTCAAACCTGCCTTCTTGTTGAGAGACGAACCTGCACAGTTGGCGCGAGCACCTCGGCGAGGCAGACCCCCCCAAGGAAAAAGTCTCAGCCCCCAGGCAAGGAACAGATAATCTCTCTCCTTCCCACACTGCAGATTCCTCACAACAAGGTCCCAGCAGGATGCCTAAACCAACCTACAGCAGCTTTGGGAGAAGATTAAAACCCAGACTGCACAGGGACTGATTACACCACTCTGCAATTTTTCGCTAATTGTGCCGCAACAGTTTAGGACTGACTTATGATTATACTATGCTGTTATGTTTTCACTGAACTCTCTTAGGAGCATGGCTGCTTGAAAGTTTCTTCTGTGGCAACAGCTGTAACACGTAGTATGTCTTAGTAATTACCCTAGACTGTGAATCTTTCTGTGTCCTTTCCTAGTTGTTTGGGGGGCCTGTGGTATATATTACTCATATATTCCATACCTGCATACGTTAGAGCATGTGGAAATGTTTGGGGCAACATATGCAAAGGAACTTCACACCTCCGAAAGGACAAAGGAATCTCACCGCCGTGTGAAGACCAACGATGTCACAGGACGCGGCGGCGACAGACTTGACACCTTCACCCCCTAAGGCGAGGAGAGATTTTTCCATCACCTCCCAAGACGAAGGGAGGAGTTAACAGGACAAATGGGGGATTAAGATACGGGGGATGTCGGCTTGTGTTTTGCATGTCTTTGATGTGTGCCTGTATTTAACCAGCGAGCTGGGCAGAAATCTTTCTCTTTTGCCTTGTGTGCAGCAGAAAGTCTAAGCTCTCTCTCCGCGGATGCGGCGGGCCAGCTGGAAGTCTTCGGGCATGATGGTGACCCTCTTAGCGAAGAAGAGACCCACCAGGTAGGCCTCTCTGGTCTCCTGCAGAGCCATGACGGCGAAGCTCAGGAAGCGCAGGACGGTCTTGAAGTCCTGAGCGATCTCCCTCACCAGGCGCTGGACGGGCAGCTTACGGATGAGCAGCTCCGTGGATTTCTGGTAGTGACGGATCTCTCTCAGAGCCACGGGCCTGTAACGGCGAGGCCTCTTCACTCCGCCGGTGGCCGGAGCGCCTCTCCGAGCAGCCCTGGTGGCTAACTGCCTCCTGGGGGGCTTCTTCCTCCAGTAGATGTTACGGGCGGTCTGCTTGGTTCTTGCCATCGCTCTTTATTATTCTGTCTTATATTTCTTGCACGCCGCCTAAACATCAGCCCGCCACCCGCGTCGTTTTCGCTGCAGCTCCCGGTATGTCGAGTTTCCCATTAGCACCGGGCGGCGGCCAAGTGCTAACTAGCACCAGCTCCTCCCCGCTGCAACGTCTCCCGCTGCAAACAGTGGCTCCGTCCGCCGACCCGGGAGATCCCCGGGGCGATCCGTGCGTCCGTGATAAATATACAGAGTGAAAGGTGTAGAAAGAAGAAGGAAGATAAAAAAAAAAAAAAGGCTGTTGCAACGGGCAGCCGACTCGTGTGGCGCCGCCGGTCCGGCGGAACCGGATCCAGGTGTGTCTATATATATACATTTATAGTAATATGTACATATGTTTACTAGATGTTCTTGTTTTTTCTTGCCTTCTGATTGTTGCTCTGAGTCTTGCTATCCCTGTGCTGTTGCAATCCTGGAATTTCCCCATTGTGGGACTAATAAAGGCTTATCTTATCATATCTTATAATGTATTGAAATTCTCTGAATTTGGAATGACGATAGAACATTCAATTTACATGTACTTACCTTTTACCTACTTCGACTTTTACCTTCATCAGTGTCTACTGCTGAATGTAAAGTACACCTGTGCCACTGCTTACAATTTAACTTGAACATTGTACACAATTTAGAGGAATGTATACAGCCGTGATAATTTTTATTAACTTTAACAATAACAATTACATTACCTTTAAAAATCGTGACACCTTTATGGATGAACAGCGGCATTTGGCTAATATGAAGCAATGGAATGTGTATGTAATTATTTGCCTTTCTCATTTAGTTATAACAGACAAACCACACTTTTATCCTAAAAAGTAACAATTTAATAACTACAAATATTCCCAAAACATGTTTAAAAATGGGGATTTTTCAGTACTTCGACCAGACTGCCAAAATGGTTTAAGAAAACTCTGTTGAAAGAAGCCGTCTCGGTCAGCTCATCCCTTCTGAATGCTTCTTCCTTCTCCTGGGCTGACTGCAGGTTTGCTGCAAGCATTCGTAGCTTCTGATGGTGTCTTTCGCGCTGTTCGTGGAGCTGTTCGTGGAGCTGTTCATGCTGTTCGAGCATCCTATCATGGGCCAGCATCTCAGGTTGTTATGAAAACACCCCTGCATCCAGTTTTTTTTAAATGTACAAAGACATTTTAAATTCCTTATTATGCGTCTAAAGAAAATAACAATAATCACATTAAAAAAAACGGGTGGTCATTTTCATTTGTGCCTTACCAGAACTTGCCCGGGACATGACGGTTACTGATGGAGCTGCCGATATTGCGGACAATGGTCTCGACACCGATTCTGGCCCCCAGACAGACGCCGGAGTGATTCTAGAAGAAAAATGCACACAATAAAGCTCACCAACAAAGTGCAACATGTACAGAAAACACCAAACTTTTTAACCAGAATACAATAATAAGCTTCTTTCAGCGTTTGGTTTAAGTGAATACTGAAATAAAAGCGTGAAGCTGCTACCTCACAGCAAGCTGCGGAGGTAGCCGGATATTAGCTGGCTAACCATCATCACTAACCATTGCCCACAATCGAAAAAATTTCTTTATTGCTTAAAAGAAGTGAGCTTTTGACCGAAAGGACCAATTGGCGAAAAGACAGACAATATTAAAACAACACTCACCGTCAACGTTTTCCAATTGCGTGGCCGTGTTGAGCACATTGTCTCTGCCATTGCTAGCAGGCCGATGTCCGTATATATGGCGTCCATCTGCTCGTACCATTTCCACTCCTATCTACTCACACCACTGCGTCCGCTATGGTCCTTTATGGCCCGATAATCGCTCTTCATTTTTTTTAGTTTTTCACGACACTGTTTGGCAGTCCGGATGTACCCTTGGGCTGCCATTTGGTCGGACAACTCCTGGTATATTTTTTCATTGTGAGTTGCCCGTCCAACTCGCTCTGGATGTGGTCGTTGGCTAAAAAGTCCGCACCTCCTCGTTTGTCCATGGAATAAACTTGCGCGTGGACGTCGTTAACACAATTGTGAAGCCACTCACCGTGGTTACTCGCTGAAATTACAAATGGCGGTCGTGTAGCTTCAACAGAAAACGGGACGCTTTTGTGACGTTACGCCCTGACCAATCAGCGGCTAGCAGTCGATTGATGTCAAATCACACCTCGCTTTTCACTCGGTTATACCCTGCCCTTAAACTGGCACGAAAATCATATCGGTTAAAGCGGGTAGGGTACTGTGGAAAGAGCGAAAAAGTGAATAAAACAGAAGTAAGTAAAGCTAAGGTGATACTTGTGGAAAAGTGCCTTATGTAGGATAACTAAGTAGATGGTTATGCTGTTTATTCCATCTTGCTACAATGCTCCGCACTTATACTTACGTATATATATTTATATATTTATGTGTACGTATGTATATCCACTGCTCTTATTTATATTTTTCGTATCTTCTTAATTATTGCTCTGAGTGTTGCTATCCCTGTGCTGTTGCAATCCTGGAATTTCCCCATTGTGGGACTAATAAAGGCTTATCTTATCTTATCTTATCTTATTCAGTCACAGGTGAATGACATGTTAAAGGACTTATTGAAGTCAGCCATAGTCCCTGGGCAGCCCCTGTTGTAATGGTGTGAAAAAAAGATGGCTCATGCCGTTTTTGTGTTGATTATAGGGGTTTGAATGCTGTGACCACGAAAGA
Organism: Pholidichthys leucotaenia; assembly: GCA_020510985.1. Classification (NCBI taxonomy): domain Eukaryota; kingdom Metazoa; phylum Chordata; class Actinopteri; order Cichliformes; family Pholidichthyidae; genus Pholidichthys; species Pholidichthys leucotaenia. The sequence continues at coordinate 71,360,139 of CM035843.1, forward strand.
TGCTCATCCTTTGCCCAGAACAGATGATACCTTGGATGCATTATGGGGCTCATCAGTGTTCAGTACCATGGACCTTTCATCAGGGTATTGGCAGGTGCAGTTGAATGAGCAAGACAAAGCCAAAACAGCTTTTACTACTGGTAGGGGTTTTTACCAGTTCTGTGTTATGCCCATGGGTCTTGTGAATGCTCCACCCACATTTCAGCATTTGATGCAGCTGGTATTACAAGGCCTCTCATGGAAAACATGTCTTGTTTATTTAGATGACTTTATCGTGTACAGCCCCAGTTTTTCCACACATTTGCAGCATCTTAGAGAGGTGTTTGATCGGCTAAGTGCAGCTAATTTAAAACTCAAACCATCAAAGTGTCACTTTGCTCAAGAAGAAGTGTCATTTCTAGGGCATGTAGTCTCTGCAGCTGGTCTGAAACCTGACCCCAAAAACATTCAGAAAGTACAGGAGTGGCCCACTCCTGACAGCCGCACTGAAGTCAGAGCATTTCTCGGCTTATGCTCATATTACCGCCGTTTCATCTATCAATATGCTAAGCTGTCTGAACCTCTGCATAGCCTCAGTCAGAAAGGGAAACCATTTGTCTGGACTGAAATTGAACAGTCTGCTTTTGACTGCTTTTGCCATGCCCTAACTCACACACCCATCCTCTCCTACCCAGATTTCTCACAAGAATTCCTGCTCTTTACGGATGCATCCAACACAGCCATCAGGTGTGTGTTATCACAGGTTAATGACTGTAATATGGAAAAAGTCATTGCCTATGGTAGCCACGTCCTGACACGGACTGAGAGACGCTGGTCCACCTATGACAGGGAGCTGTGGGCTGTTGTGTGGTCTATTTGCAACTGTGGGGGTCCCCCCTTCAGTTGATAGTGCTATGAGATGACTGTTGTTGTGAAATGGCGCTATATAAATAAAGTTGAATTGAATTGAATTTGTCACTTTCACCAATATTTGCCTGGACACCATTTTCGCATCATCACGGATCACAAACCTCTTATTGATTTGTGAAAAATGACCCTGGATTGTGACTCAACAGGACGTAGAGCAAGGTGGGTTCTCGAGATAGATCCCTATGATTGGACGGTTGAACACAGGGAAGGCAGTAAACATGCTAATGCTGATTCTATGTCACGTCGACCATAATCCACGAGGGCCATTGAATCTGTAAAAGCACAGCTCTGTCCAGCTCAAGCAGTCCCACAGGAAAAAGCACCCGAGCAGGTGCCCAGTTCCCTGACAGCTAACCCTGCAGCAAGCCCTTTAAGCACTGTGTCTGCTGCCACACAGACTGATCAAACACCCACATTCCCCAAAACATCACAATCTGAGCAGGTGGTAAATGTGGAGCCGGAAATGGCCACCAATTATTCCTTCATAAACAGGGACCGTAGCCATCTCATTCAAGCTCAGCGAGATGACCTGGTATTAAAAACTGTCACTGAGTGGGTGCTGACAAATTCCAGGCCACCATTTGCTAAACTCAAACACACTTCGCCTGAGCACAGACATTTTTGGAGAGAGTTCCCAAAGCTTACGGTTGCTGACTCTATTCTGTGTAGAAAAGTAAGACACCCTCCAGGTGACCCAATCTTACAGATTGTGATCCCTAGCAGCTTACAAAGAGAAGTGTTTCAAACGCTACATGGACATTCACTCACTAGCCATTTTAGTGCTCAAAAGACATTGCAAAGTGCCCAGGGTAGATGTTATTGGCCATATATGGCACGTGACATAAGTGAATGGTGCCTGCAGTGTGTTGCCTGTGAAGCACGGAGGCCACAGACTCCACAGCAACAAGCCCCTATGCAAAATGTGGTTACTTCAATGCCTTTTGAGAAAATAGCCATGGACCTGACAGAGCTGCCTCTCACCCATCGAGGTAATAGGTACATCCTTGTCATAATGGACTATTTCACAAAATAGCTTAACCTGTACACACGTGGACAAAATTGTTGGTACCCCTCTGTTAATGAAAGAAAAACCCACAGTGGTCACAGAAATAACTTGAATCTGACATAAGTGGTAATAAATAAAAATTCTATGAAAATTAACCAATGAAAATCAGACAATGCTTTTGAATTGTGGTTCAACAGAATTATTTAAAAAAAAAAACAAACTCATGAAACAGGCCTGGACAAAAATGATGGTACCCTTAACTTAATATTTTGTTGCACAACCTTTTGAGGCAATCACTGCGATCAAACAATTTCTGTAACTGTCAATGAGACTTCTGTACCTCTCAGCAGGTATTTTGGCCCACTCCTCATGAGCAAACTGCTCCAGTTGTCTCAGGTTTGAAGGGTGCCTTCTCCAGATGGCATGTTTCAGCTCCTTCCACAGATGTTCAATAGGATTTAGATCAGGGCTCATAGAAGGCCACTTTAGAATAGTCCAATGTTTCGCTCTTAGCCATTCTTGGGTGTTTTTAGCTGTGTGTTTTGGGTCATTATCCTGTTGCAAGACCCATGACCTGCGACTGAGACCAAGCTGTCTGACACTAGGCAGCATATTTCTCTCTAGAATACCTTGATAGTCTTGAGATTTCATTGTACCCTGCACAGATTCAAGACACCCTGTGCTAGATGCAGCAAAGCAGCCCCAGAACATAACAGAACCTCCATGTTTCACTGTAGGAACAGTGTTCTTTTCTTTGTATGCTTCATTTTTGCGTCTGTGAACATAGAGCTGATGTTCCTTGCCAAAAAGTTCCAGTTTTGTCTCGTCTGTCCATAGGACATTCTCCCAGAAGCTTTGTGGCTTGTCAACATGCAGTTTGGCAAATTCCAGTCTGGCTTTTTTATGATTTGTTTTCAACAGTGGTGTCCTCCTTGGTCATCTCCCATGAAGTCCACTTTGGCTCAAACAACAACGGATGGTGCAATCTGACACTGATGTACCTTGACCTTGGAGTTCACCATGGATGTGTTTAGAGGTTGTTCTGGGCTCTTTTGTTACCATTCGTATTATCCGTCTCCTTCTGTGGCCATGTCCAGGGAGGTTGGCTACAGTCCTGTGGATCTTAAATTTCTGAATAATATGTGCAACTGTAGTCACAGGAACATCAAGCTGCTTGGAGATGGTCTTATAGCCTTTACCTTTAACGTGCTTGTCTATAATTTTCTTTCTAATCTCCTGAGACAACTCTCTCCTTTGCTTCCTCTGGTCCATGTTTAGTGTGGTACACAACATGTCACCAAACAGCACAGTGACTACTTGTCACCCTTTAAATAGGCCAACTGACTGATTACAAGTTTGTAGACACCTGTGATGTTAATTAGAGGACATATCTTTGTTGAACATGTCCCTATGGTCACATTATTTTCAATCTTTTCTAGGGGTACCATCATTTTTGTCCAGGCCTGTTTCATGAGTTTGTTTTTTAAAAGAATTCTGTTGAACCACAATTCAAAAGCATTGTCTGATTTTCATTGGTTTATTTTCATAGAATTTTTATTTATTACCACTTTTGTCAGATTCACGTTATTTCTGTGACCATTGTGGGTTTTTCTTTCAGAGGGGTACCAACAATTTTGTCCATGGCTGTATGCCCTCCCTGTATGCCCTGTATGCTGTATGCCCTCCCTGATCAACGAGCAGTTACTGTGGCAAAATGTTTGTTCGAGGACTGTATCAGCCACCATGGTGTGCCACAAAGCCTGCACACTGACCAAGGACGCCAGTTTGACTCAGAATTGGTAAAATGTCTATGTTCATTTTTGGGCATTCACAAAACAAGAACTTCTGCATATCATGCTATGTCAGATGGCATGGTGGAACGGGCTAACAGATCCATAAAGGATCAGTTAGCGAAGTATCTTTTCACCAAAGGTAGAGAATGGGATGAGCATCTTAAGCAAGTTGAGTTTGCTTATAACACCACTGTCCACTCCTCCACCAAACACACGCCCTTCTTCTTAGTTCATGGACGAGAGGCTCGTCTACCCACCGACCTCCTCCTTGGGGAAACCCCTGGAGCTTCAGGAAACACACAAGATGTGCCACACGATTATGCTCACTCTATTGTGAAAAAACTCTGTGATTCGTTCCACTCTGCTGCACATAATATTGCTGCTGCAGGTGCTCAGCAGAAGCATTACTATGATCGTCGTAAGAGACATATGGCTTATGAAGCAGGGGACCTGGTTTGGGTTGATCTCCCCTCTCTCGCTAGGCACAAACTGTCTCCCAGATGGACAGGCCCTTTCAAAGTCTTATGGAGGCTGGACTTTGGTACAGATGACAGTGGTGTGGTCTATGAGTTGTTGGATATGTTAAACCCCAGAGGCAAACCAAAAGTCATTCACTACAACCGTCTCAAGCCTTATCGATCCCCATGGTCTGCAGCACAGTCACCGCCCCAAACCTTGGAACCAGCACCACCTTCTGCCTCTAGTCCATTTACACCACCACTTACTGCACTCTCAGGCTTTTTTTTTTTTTTTTGTTACTTATTTGTACCCGTAGGTAGATTTGGTTTGCAGTCTGGTGACAAGCCACCGGCTGCTGGTCGCTGCGTGCGCGAGCGCCCTAAACCTACATGTTTTTGCTTGAGGCTTGAGGCCTTATGTGTATCAACACCCAACCCCTGCTTCACCTCCAGTACCTGATGTTTCCCATGTGCAGCAACCCCCATATGGACATGTTCCAGTGTGAAACGATTCACCAGCTGTGCCTCTGCAACAGCTATCTGTTGTTGTTCAACCTCCCTTTCAAAGGAAGGCTAAGTCAGGACATTGTGCTCGACGGCCACAGCATTACAGAACTGACACTTTCACTGTTTAGCGTTCACCATTGACCTCATATGCAAACATAAGCAGACTGGACTTAAAAAAAAACAAAACAAAACTGTACACCCCAGTTCTTTAACAGTTTGGAAGTTTTCCCTGACACGTGTAGTACTAGATTGTCTTTTTGCTGTTGTTCTGAAGCGAGGACGCTCCTTTTGTGAAGGCGTAAGTAATGTAAGAGGTAATTTTGGAAAAGGCTTTAATTATGAAGGAGGAGTGACAGGGGTGCAGTTATGGCTGGATATTAAAGTTATGGAAGAGCTCAAATGGTCTTGTTCTTGTGGCAGAAGGACAAACCTTCAACTATCACCCACGCAAGCTTACACTCGCCTTCTCCATCCAGAAACTGCCGGAACTTTAAGTGAAAGCCATTGCAACAAAATATTTTTCTGGGCACAGAAGGTTAGAATATTATATAATTTACTGTTAAATTTATTTCCAATTTGTTTATTTGGTAAACCAAGGAGAAGAGACAGTGGATCAAGATAAAGATTAATTTTCAGAATTTTCTTAATTTCAAGAAGAATGGACTCTTCGTTCTTTTAATATTTCCTTTGTGAAACAAAAACAGAACTACCAAAAATAGCCGTTATTTCATTTTCACCTTGTCAAAATAAAATCGGAACTCCACAAAAACGAGATAACGGATCTGATTTCAGTTTGTGTTGTTTTCGTTCAAAAATAGCCGTTATATCGTTCTCTCCTTGTCAAAATAAAATCGGAACTGCGCAAATTCAATTCAATTCAATTCAGCTCTATTTATATAGTGCCATATCACAAAAAAAGTCATTTCATAGCACTATCAAATGTAGGGAAAACCCCACAATTGCAGAAAGACCCAGCAATCAGAGGATCCCCTGTGAGCAAGCACTTACGGTGGAGAGGAAAAACTCCTATTTAACAGGAAGAAACCTTTAGCAGAATCGGGCTCAGGAAGGGGCAGACATCTGCTGTGACTGGCTGGGGGTGAGGGGGTGGAGAAGAAGAAAAGAACAGACATAAAGAGTGCAAACATTAACGGTGAGAAGCCAAGTACATTATTGGAGGTCACCCGGCAGTCTGAATCTACTAACAGCAAAAATGGCTCTGATTTCGTTTGGTGTTTTATTCTTTCGGTCACAGCCAGAAGGAAGCACCGGAAGCTACGCAAAAAGAAAAAACTGGCGGTAAATTGATGGGAAGAAAACACTTTCATTTATTGTTGTTGTGTCATTGATTTAATATATGACCTTATTGGAGGGAGCTGAAGCATTAATAACTGACTTATTTCAAACCGGGTAGACTCATGCTGAAATGAGCTCTACATTACAAAGGATTGGGGCCCCACAATCCTCTATTATGACAGTGAGAAGGTTTTGTATGGACCCTAATCTTTGCAGAAGAAACCAGATTTCTGATGCAGAATTGGAACGAGCAGTGGTATCATCAATATATAAGGTAAGGTAACTTTCCGGGCATATGACCTGCCTGTCTCTAGTCACTCCCAAGTTTTATTTTTTTTTCCAGAACTTGTTCTCGAGTAAAACTAGCATTACCTTATGATACTAATTACTCAAGTACAATTAAGAATTGTCACCAAAAACATTGCTTGAATATGAGTAAGAAAGTACTAAAGTTCTAATATTTGTGTACATTTGCAACTTTTGATTGTAAATTTGCAACACTTGTAAAATTGTGATTTTGCAATTTTTGAAAGCACTCCTGCTGTAAAAATTTAAAGGCAATGGCTATGGATACGTAAGACGTAGCCACAGAATGTTTTCTACAGATTTTACTGGGGAGGAAAAATTTCTCAGTCTTGGAAATGTGAAAAAAAATAATAAATCCATAAACAACTTCTGGATTATTCCCCATTACAACTGATATAAACAACTCCAGACCAATCAGCATCTTCACTGTTATCTCTAAAATAATTGAAAAATGGGTGGCCACACTATTATGTGAACATCTGAATAATGGGAACACCCCCCTGCATCACACGCAGTTTGGATTCTGTGCCTGTCATTCAACAGTCTGTAATGAGCTTGTTTTTAGAGAAGTTTTTTTTGTTTTGTTTTTTTTGTTTGTTTTGTTTTTTAAATAAGTGCAGTTGTGTATTGTAGGTGCTGTGTTCTTAGATCTGAAAAAGGCATTTGACGCTGTTGACCACAACATCCTTTAAACCAAACTTACTCAGTTTAATTTTGTTAAGGATGCCCCTTGCAGGGCATCAATGAGACGGCAGAGACCAAACAGTAAGTTTGCTGATTTATTCACAAAAGACTAGGATAACAAAATAAACAGCCTCGTGGGGCAAAACACGAACATAAACTCTGACACAAGAACACTGACACTGGAGATTGACTAAGAGAGGCAGCGAAGACGGTGCCTACGCTGAACGATAAACACTTACGGGAGGATGGACAAAAGAATCACAGGAGAGACTGGAGTTGGGCGTAGGAACTCCAGCCATGTACATGGAAGTGCACGACATTGTTGTGTAGGTCGCAGCAAGGAGTAAGCCTCAGCTGCTCCCTTAAATGGAGAAACAAAAACCAATCAGGAAAAGGGAAAGTAATTAATGAAATACCATACAGCTGTCCCAGAGTGGTTCCAAGGTTGTCATAGCCAGGAGCGGCACTGGGGTCAAGCTCCCAGTGCTCATAAAATGCTCCTTATGGCGTGCGTCTCGAAAAGCCTCTGACAACTAAGTCCAACTCCAAGCCTGCCCGTGTGGTTTAGTCTCTAAGCCCGGCGGAACTGCTTTTACTAATAGGAGAAGGGGCGAGGGCGGATCTCTGGTGCCTTAAAACCAGATGCTTCGGGTAGATGGTGGCTCGTCAACCTGGGAAGGTAGCCCATCTAGGGCAAGGTAAACCCTGATTTCAAACCTCTGCTGCCTTGCGGCATACCCGGTCACGGGAAAGGCTTCGGGAGTCAACCCTGAGGAAAAATCCGGAGTCGGAGCCCCTAAGGCAGTTCTATGTTGTGCGCAACATCGTTCTGGCAGCTCCTGCAACGGCGCTGGTGCCAAACTGTAGCAGCCCTGCTGTTCCTTTGGATTCATCAGTGACGTGGAGAGGGGGGACATGATGCATGGGCAACATCTTGTCCTCCATATCTTCCTGCCCAGGCTTGAATCCTACCAACGCCCAACGCTGGAAGGTAGAACACCGGATCACTGGAGAGGACACTCCAGCTTCGCCTTTGGCGTAGACAAAACACGGGGAATGACAGTTACCGGTTATAAGCCACTGCTCAATTGGCGTAGAGCGTGGCGCCAGGGGTTGTTCCCGACGGTGGGAGGGATCATCAGATCTCACTGGACAGCTACCGCCCGCCTCAAGCTGGGCAGCCCCCAGCCAATAAGGTGTTGTCCCGCCACAGCTTGCTTTCCTCATTGGGTGCATGGGGATAAGGAGAAATCCAAACAGCAGGCTGAGAACCTTCGCACCAGGCAAGACTGTCATTCGCGCATCGGCCTGTTCAGCCACAGGCGGTGCTGTTCCAGCAGAGTAGACGTTTAGGATTCTCTTCCATGGTCATCATAGACCGACGGAGGCCGACGATTGATTGTCCCAGAGTGGCTCGGCTTTGACAGCCAGAAGTCCGCTGTGACGCTGTCAAAATAAAAGCCTTGGAGGAGGCCATAAGACAAGACCCAAAATAAGCCAACAGTGATCTGTGTGGAGTTTGCATGTTCTCCCCGTGTCTGCGTGGGTTTACCTCGGGATTTCTCTGGTTTCCTCCCACATGCCCAAAAACATGCAAGTTAGGTTAATTGGCATCAAACTGGGGATTCTAAATTGTCCTAAGGTATGAATGTGAGAGTGAATGGTTGTCTGTCTCTCTGTGTTGGTCCTGCGATGGACTGGTGATCTGTCCAGGGTGTACCCTGCCTCTCGCCCAAAGATGCTGGGATAGGCTCCAGCCCCCTCCAACCCGAAAAGGATTAAGCGGAAGAAGATGGATGGATGGATGGGGAAATACTGGACAACCCGGACACAAATGGGATCGGCGCTCAGACCATCACAGTACCCCCCGTTCACAAGGCGCATTCCAGGCGTAAACTTAACATCCAAGCACCGCCCCCCCCCCCCCCAACCAGAAGGTTACCAGGACTGACCCAGGGAGGGCAGAAGGGGAAACAGGTCAGGAGGGAGAGAACCAAAAAAAAAAAAAAAACCCCACAAGGGACGGTAACATGGATAAGTATAAAATGCTGTGGCTAAAACACCAGAGTGACCAAAACTAGACCACACCTCAGAGAAATACTCAGGTACAACGGAATGAATAAACTGTGGCGGTTCGTTTTAACCCCACAACAGACTAAGGACACTCAGCCCTCTTGTCTCTGTTTTTCCCTGCTGCACTACTGAGATGCAATGTGCCATTCATGTATTTGTGATGCAAACATGCATGTATTGTGATGTAATGCACCATTCTGTATAGTGTTCATACGGCTTGTCCTTACTGTGCTTTTTCTGAGCATCTTACATATGTAGATGTGCTTTGGTGTATTAATGTCTACAGGTAGACGCGTTTCTTCTGTCTTACCTCTGTGATGTTAATGATTGCCTTTCATCCATTGTACCCAGGTGTCCTGTCCTCACTGTGACCTAGAGACTCAGATCAATATGTAGATGTGCCTGTTAGCCTCTTTGTCCTGCACTTGGAGCGAGGTCTAGCTGATCTGCCCATTGTGATGTATGTCTCACAAATGCAAATATCTCCTGCCTGTTCTGTTATCCCTTTGATCATTCTAACTGTGGGGTATGTCCCTTTGATGTATTGTTATGGTCAAGTATTTAAGCTGCAACTCTGTAACGCAATCTCTCTCTCACTCTGATCCTGCAACTGGTAGACACACACGTGTCTCCTCTCCTTCTCTGAGAGCCGTGAGCTCGCTCTCGGCGCTCATGCACGGCGCCAGGAGTGGAGCTTGTGACGGCGGTATGATTAATAAAACCTGCTTAAAACCACAGCATCGCTGCTTATTTTTGCATGCCGCCGCACTGGTGACCCCGCTTGAAAGCACACGCTTTGTGCAAAGCAACTTCTGGTCTGGACCGCCGCAAAACAAAAATATATGAAACATACCGCCCGGTAGGGACACAAGAGAACCAAAATACAGATACACTTCAAAAATCTACAAGTACCATATAAACACTAAGAGAACAAAAAAAAAAAAAACTCAATAACTACAGAGTAGGTAAACAAAACTATGACCCAGGCAAAGAAAAAAAACAAGGATAACCATAAAATGGTGTGGCTTAAATACTGGAGTGACCAAAGCTAAACACTAAAGAGAAATACTCAGGCACAATGGAATGAATATGAAAACATACTGTCCGGTAAGGAAACAGGAAAACCAAAATACAGATATACTTCAAAAAATCCACAAGTACCATATCAACACTAAGAAAAAACTCCATAACTGCAGAGTAAGCAACAAACTATAGCTGAAGTACCGTGAGTCCATAATTAACAATATTTAAATAAAACATAAGAAAGTAAGTGTACCCAGCAAGTGCAGTATGATCACAAATTTGGTCTTCACAAGTTAGCTATGTGAAAGCAGAAGTGCAGCATGAGACAGAGTTTGCACAGTACTGGTCATGTCTACTCTCCAAAGCTAGACAAAATGCAAAATAATTCTCAGAGAACTGCCAGAATAATCAAAAAAGGAAAACTCACTTCCCAAGGTACATATAAAACGAAAATCTATGTAAAAATAGAAAAATAATTGCTGCCAAGCAGCCAGATCCTTCCACTCAGTAAAATAGTGAAATGGAGGCCTAAGCTCAAAACACAGATTTTAAGTATTCCGTTATAGAAAGTCTTATGATGATCATCCCCTCCTCTCTGCAACGGCAATGAGGTTACTAAAGCAATTATACCTAGAACACAGAAAAATAAGAAACTGGGCTGAACAGACAGAGCACATCGGAACCGAAATACTAATACTTGTAGAAGAGCTCGGAATGACGAGGCGATGTGACTTATAAACCAAAGTTTATTATCAGCTTTGCTCCTCTAACAAGTCTCATCTAGTGCAGCAGCAGAAGAAGTAAGAGAGCGAACACATTCGGCTCTGTGTACTTATACTCACACACAACAAAAGACATGCATACAAAGCTGACATCCCCCATTAACTTAATTATCCTCCTTTGTCTCCGTACCCCTCCACCTGGCCCTGGGAGGTCAGGGCGACCTATCTGGTCTCCACCGCAGTGCCTCGGATGCTCTTTGATCTTCACTGGCGGTTGAGACCCTTTGTCCTGTTCTGAGGTGTGAAATCGCTTTACATATGTAATCACCAAACATTCTCACATGCTTATACATATGTAGGTTATGGGATATATGATTAATATAGACCACAGCCCCCCCCAAACGACTAAGAAAAGGACAATAGGAAAATTCACAGTTTAAGATAATTATTATGACATACTAACTGCTATACCTCTTGACAAAGAAGAAACTTTCCAGCAGCTATGCTCCTGTAGAGAATTCAGTGGTAATCATAACAGCATAGTAATATCACAAGTAAGTCCTAAACTGTTACAGCACAATTAGTGAACAACTTTTGAGTAGTTTGCATCAGTCCCTGTGCCGTCTGGGCTTTAATCTTCTTCCGAATCTGCTGTGGGTCCGTTCGGGCGTCCTGGTGGGACCCTCCTGTAAGGAATCTGCAGCTTGGGAAGGAGAGTGATTATTTGTTCCCTGCAGGGGGGCTGAGTCTTTTCTCTTGGGGGGTCTACCCCGCCGAGGTGCTCTCGCCAACCATGCAGGCTCGTCTCTCAACAAGAAGGCAGGTTTAAGTCTGTCAATGCTGACTGTTTCTTTTCTGTCCCCAAAATCGAGCACAAAATGCTTATCACCAGGTTCCAGCACTCTGAATGGTCCATCGTATGGTGGGCGGAAGGTTGGTTTTAAAGCTTCATGCCTAACAAAAACGAATTCAGCGTTTTTTAAAGCTTGGGGGACAAAAACCCGTGGAAAAGAGTGATGTGCCGGCCCGGGGAGAGAGTCCGGTCCGTTGCTGCCTAAAAACCTCGGGGCTGGAAGATGCCCTGGCTCTGGGTTCTCTGGTAAAAATTCACCTGGGAGCCTGAGAGGTTGTGCAAAAACTAATTCTGCTGGGGAGGCGTCTAGATCCTCTTTAGGTGCAGCACGCAACCCCAATAAAACCCAAGGAAGTTTATTTACCCAATTTGTATCCGTTAGTGAGGCTCTGAGGGCGGCCTTAAGAGACCTGTGAAAACGCTCGCATAACCCATTAGCCTGAGGGTGATAAGCGGTGGTGTGGTGAATTGTCGCTCCTAAGCTGCTGGCCATGGCTGACCAAAGCTCCGAGACAAATTGAGGCCCCCTATCGGACGTGATGTCCGATGGGATGCCGAAACGTGCCACCCAGTTTGTCAAAAAAACGCGAGCGACTTCCTCCGCTGTGGTTGACGCCAGAGGGACCGCCTCCGGCCAGCGCGTAGTACGGTCTATCATTGTTAACAGATGTGTGAAACCTTGGGAGGAAGCTAGTGGTCCCATGAGGTCGACATGAACGTGGTCGAACCTTCTAGCAGGGATTCGAAAAGGCTCTAGAGGGGCTTTTGTGTGTTTGTGTATTTTGGCGCGCTGACAAGAAATGCAAGTCTTTGCCCATTCTTTTACGTTTTTGCGCAGGCCAGGCCACACAAACTTTTCGGCGACCATTTTAACCGAAGCGTGCACACCTGGGTGCGCGAGGGAGTGAATTGAGTCGAAAATACGGCGGCGCCATGCAGCTGGGACTACCGGGCGAGGTCGGCCGGTTGAGATGTCGCATATTAGGGGGGGCTCACCGTCGCGTAAACCCCTTTCCTCCAGCCTTAACCCTGTTGGTCCAGACAGGAGTGTGCACACATCCGCGTCACTACTTTGCTCTTCCGCCATGGCTGCATAATCTATCCCTACGTGGATTGGGGCTGCGTATGTGTCCGCACTGGCGAAGAGTTCTGCGGCTGAGGTAGTATAATCTGTCTCCTCGCGCTCTGGCGATGTCACAGCGCAAGAGAGGCAGTCTGCTACCACGTTAAGTTTGCCTGCCACATGTCGAATGTCTGTGGTGAACTCTGAAATCGCAGCTAGCTGTCTTTGTTTTTTTTTTTTGTTTTTTTTTTCCACAATATCTTTATTGAACCTTTTTTTTTTTTTTAACAAACATGATACAAACAATCAAACACTAACACTAAAGTACTACAAAAAAAAAAAAAAATGCACTAAAAACACCAACAACCACCAACAAAATCAAGTCTTCAACAATGCTCCTCTGTTTAGTCTAGACAATCCAATACATAAGTATACATATTATGTTCACCAGTTTGGAATTTACAAGGTCCACACACATCATTCACCTTCTTCTTCAAGAGTTATGTTTAAATTTTTTACATAATCAATAAAAGGTCTCCATATATTCTCAAACACAATTTCCTTTGATTTCAGTATATATGTTATTCTTTCTAATGGAAGGTTTGTTAACATCTGTCTTAACCACTGAGTCACATCTGGTCTATGAGTCTTTTTCCATAATAGTGCAATACATTTTTTGGCATTAAGCAAACTGAGGTCTATGAATGTTCTTTCACTTTTATTAAAATTATGCTTTTCTGGGTACAGACCCAACAAAAACAGTTTAGGATTCAATATGATTTGTTTTGAGATTATTTTTTCAATTGTTACCCTCACCTCTTCCCAAAACATTCTTATTAATCTACATTCCCATAAACAATGAAATAGGGTTCCTGTATCACTTAATCTTATCCTACACTTTATTACATGTATAGTTTATTTCTCTTATCTTATCATGTTTAATGTTGCAGCATTGTACCGAGACAAATTCCTAGTTTGTGTACTACATGAACAATGGCAATAAACCTGATTCTGATTCTGATTCTGATTCTGATTACTTTCCATGCATTTTGTGCATGTATCTGGTATATTTTTGTTATATCTATTTAACTCCTCCGGTGTAACATACATCCGCATTAACCATTTGAAATGTATCAATTTAAGGCGTGCATTTATTGATTTGGTTTGAGCTTCTGTACAAGCCAATTCCCATTGTTCCTCTGAAATTTCAATTTGCAGATCTTCTTTCCAGTAGTTTAATCTTTTCAGTGAATTTTCACTTGAAGATAGTGTCAATGAGTTATAAAACTCTGAAATAATACCCTTTCTTTTACTATCTTTCATCATCATTTTTTCCAAGGATGAATAAATAGGTCGAGTGAGAGCTTTATTTTGATTTGATCGAATAAAGTTTCTAAGTTGAAGATATTTAAAAAAATGTGTTCTATTGAGATTAAATTTGATCCTCAGCTCTTCAAAAGACATTATGTTGTCTGCACATGGCAAATATAAATCCTGAATCTTTTGTATCCCTTTTAAATTCCATACTTTAAATACAGCGTCCGCTCTCCCTGGTTTAAAATATTGATTACCCCATATTGGACTAAATTGTGACAATAACTGTGGTTCTTTTAAATAGTTTTTAGCTTCACACCATATTTTGATCATATGCTTTACAAATGGATTTTTAACTTGTTTTTGTAATTTTTTTGCCGAATCTGAGTATATGAATATGGGAAGAGGTAAAGGTAAATTGTATGATTCCATTTCAGTCCAGTGAGGGAGATCATTTGATGAAAAATAATATGTCATAGACCTCAGTTGTGCCGACCAATAATACAACATAAAATTTGGACATTTCAGACCTCCACGATCAAATGGTAAATATAATAAAGACAAACGTAATCTAGCCCTCCTGTTGTTCCATATAAATTCCACTAACTTTTTTTTTATTCTTGAGAATAGATCTAAAGGTGGTGATAAGGGAATGTATTGAAATAAATAAAGTATTTTAGGTAAAATATTACTTTTAAGTATATTGATTCTCCCGATCATCGACATTGGTAGTGACATCCATCTCTGAGTTAACTCATTGATATCTGACATTAAGGCTTCATAGTTGACACTGGCGACTGATTCTAGCTTAGGCATAATTTGGATTCCTAAATATTTAAACTGATTTACAACATTGAATTGATTTACCTCAGGGGCTGGGTAATTTCTCTGGGTCTCATTTAGCATTAATATTGAAGATTTAGTTTTATTTATTTTATATCCTGATATTTCCCCAAAATTCTTTATTAAATTCAACAAGGTTGGAATTGATTTTTTTAGATTCGACATAAACAAAATTATATCATCGGCGTACAGGGAGATTTTATGTTCTGTTGGTCCAACTTTAATTCCATATATTTGTGAGTGTAAACGTATCGCTATCGCTAAAGGTTCAATTGCCATAGTAAACAGTAAAGGTGAAAGTGGACAGCCTTGTCGACATCCTCTATTGATTTTTATTGGTTTTGAAATATTGTTATTTGTTCGGATTTCTGCTGTAGCATTATTGTATATTATTTGAACCCATTTTATGAAATTATTTCCAAGTCCAAACCTTTGTAGGACTTCAAAAAGAAAGGGCCATTCAACTCTATCAAAGGCCTTTTCGGCGTCCAATGATAGGAGAGCTGTATCCGGTGCTTCTTTATTAAAATAAATAATATTAAATAGTCTTCTTACATTATGGAAGCCTTGTCTACCCTTTATAAAGCCATTCTGATCTCGATTAATAATATTTGGTAAAATTTCTTGTATTCGTCTTGCTAAAATTTTACAGATTATCTTAAGGTCGGCGTTTAATAGGCTTATTGGTCTCATATTTTCACATTTATTAGAGGGCTTACCTGGTTTTGGCAGTAGTATAATTAAGGCATTATTTATGTATGATGGTAAATTATTATTTTGAAATGCTTCTAAAACCATTTCCAAAAAAGGTTTTATTAATTTATTCTTAAATTTTTTATAAAGGTCAACTGGAAGACCATCTGGTCCTGCACTTTTCCTGATTTCATATTATCAATGGCTAGCCCAACTTCTTCTTGACTAATTTTAGACTCCAATATCTCCCTGTTTTCATTTGGTATACACGGTATAGATAGTTCGTTCAAAAACCCATTTAGTTTTGTTAAATCAGGTTCATTTTTGGTATCATATAATTTTTCATAGTAATCTCTAAAGGCTCTATTAATTTCTAAAGGATCTATAACTACCTGTCCGTTACTTATAATACTGGTAATTGATGTTTTAATTTCCAATTGTTTAATCTGCCATGCTAATAATTTTCCTGATTTTTCACCTTGTTCATAAAAAGATTGTTTCAATCTTAGAAGACTCGAGGCAGCTCTATTCGCTGATTTTTTGTCGTATTCAGCTCTCAAAATCAGTAATTCATTCTCCAACCTTGGGTCACTTCCTGCATACACTTTTTCCTGAAGACTTTTTATTTTATGTTCCAATTTAGCTCTCTCCTCTCGAGTCTTCTTAGATTTTGATCCTGTATAACTAATAATATGTCCCCTAATAAAAGCTTTGAAAGCCTCCCACTTTACACATGCTGATGTTTGTGTAGTATTGATGTCAAAGAACTCGTCTATCTGTTTTTCTATATACTTGACAAATTCCTCATCCTGAAGCCATTTATGCTGAAATTGCCATCTACCTGATTCCTTTGTCAATTTTTTATCTACATATATTAGACAACAGGGTGCATGATCAGAGATCACGATGTTATCATAAAGCAGTTTTGAATCTTGGACCTTAATTCTGTGGAAATCAAAAAATAATCAATACGTGAGAATGTCTTGTAGGTACTGGAATAACAAGAATAGGCTTTAACTTGTGGTTTCATTTCTCTCCATATATCTAACAATCTCAATTCTTTCATAAAATGATTAATAGTCATCCTACATCCAATGTGCGTACAATCCAGTCCTGTTGATCTATCCACACCTGGATTCAATGTACAATTAAAATCCCCTGCTATTATATGTTGCCCTGTAAGTGATGATAAGATGAGAAATAAATTAGCAAAGAACTACTGATCATCTATATTGGGACCATATAAGTTCACAAGATTTATATTTTCTAATAGCAAAGAACCTTGAATGATTACATATCTTCCAAATTTGTCTCCAATTACATTTTTCACTTGAAAAGGAACTGATTTATGTATGAGAGTCATAACTCCCCTGGCTCGGGATGAAAATGAAGAGGTGAATACACTTCCCTGCCATCTACTCCTAATTCTTTTAACATCCTCCTCTATCAGATGAGTTTCTTGTAAAAACACAATTCTTGAACCCATGTCCTTTATTTTATTCATAACTTGTTTAAGTTTTTTTAAATTTTGTAGACCTCTGCAATTCCATGAAGTTAAATTAAGATTAACACTTTGGTCCATGATCAATAGAGAGTTTGGGATTACCTTGCAGTGTAAACATGCTCATACAGAGAAGCAAAAACATGAGTGGTTGAACATTCATCCTACAAACTACACACAAACAAATTTCCCCTTCCCACACTTGTGGCAAACCCCCCAAAATCAAAAGAAAAATTCTGTCTCCCGATATAGCCATCGACCGTTCCACACCCACGGGGAACAGCCTAAGCCACTCCTTCTTCATCCTCCCAATCACCCTAACTCTACTGCTTTTAATGACGTAACATTAACTCTCCTCTGTAGTTTTCCAACTTAACTCCAAAATTTTTAACAACTTTGTACATCATAGTTTTTTTTTTTTGTTTGTTTTGTTTTTGTTTTGTTTTTTTAATATATAATACAGTCTATATTTTGTAAACTTACTATTTACTTCAAGTCAGTCAGATGCCTGTGCAAATGCTTAATTATTCTACCTTATATTTTGTTCATGCTTAGCTCCCACCAGTCTCTTCTTCTTCTTTGATCTTCTTGATGAACTCCTGCGCCTCCTCTGGGGTCTTGAAGATGTGGGTTCTGCCCTCATACGTGGTCAGCAGTCTCGCAGGATAGATTACACCATGACGAATCCCAAGGTTGCGCAGCTCCTTACGTATGGGATCAAACTGCTTCCTCAATTGCTGGATTCCTGTGGCCAAATCTGGGTAGAACCGCACCTGCTGGTCCTGGTGTTTAATCTCTCCTTTAGCACGTGCAGCGTTGAAGATCTTCATCCTGTCTCTGTTGCTAAGAAACTTCATAATTAAGGTCCTCGGCGGTCCCTTATCTCTCCGTGGGCCAATATGATGTGCTTTTTCCAGAACCACTGCTGATTGCAACTCCTCGCTGCCCAGCACCTCCGGAATCCACTTTTCCAGAAAGGAACATTCGTCCCGACCTTCTGATTCCTCTGGAAGACCCACCAGCCTCAAATTATTCTGTCTCGACCGAGATTCCAAATCCAAAATATTATCTTCCAGAGATTTATTTTTTTTTTCCAAAGTGCGCACCTTTAATTGAAGACGGGTGACGTCATCTTCAGCACTAGCGAGACGGAGCTCCATCTGCGCCGTTCGTTCTACACAGTCACCCAATTCCTTTCTTATTCCTTCCAACGCTGTCATAATCCCATCAAATCTAGAGGAAAAGTCCGCTCTCATTGAACTCATGGCAGCCATCAGCGCATCTGCGCCATTCCCCGCATTTATCGCACCGCTGCCAGCCTCCTTCGCCATATATGGAGTTTTGTTTGCTGCGTCACAGACCTGAAAGTCCGTTAATTTGGACTGTTTCGGCGGCTCGCTTTTTCCTTTTCCTGGTTTTCCAGCCTTAGGCTTCGCCGACATATCCTCGCCCAAATGCTGGGATACGTTCTGTCCCAAATGAGAGAGTTATTTGCCGATTTTTTTTCTCCAGGAGCAGAGCAGAGCGAGACACGTCCGTCCTACGTGGCAGCCATAACCGGAAGTCCTAGCTGTCTTTGTTGCCTGCCTGACCACGGTTCAGAAATTTTAGCCATCGCAAAGGTGAGCGGTTTGTGGTCTACAAAAGCCATGAAACGCCGCCCCTCCAACCAGAACTGGAAGTGGCGGATGGATAAATGAAGCGCTAGCAGCTCCCTGTCAAAAGTGCTGTATTTACGCTCAATTTGGTTTAGCGATTTGCTGAAAAATGCCAAAGGTTGCCAGGTTCCGCCGACGTGTTGTTCTACTACTGCCCCTATGGCCACGTCTGAAGCGTCTGTGGTTAGCGCAATGCGGGCCGAGGGATCAGGGTGAACCAACAATGTGGCATTAGCTAGGGCACTTTTTACTTCCGCGAAGGCGCGTTTGCGCTCTGGGGTCCATTCGACCGCGTTGGAAGGTTTTTGTTTTCTAAGCGCGTCATATAGGGGCTGCATGAGCCGAGCTGCGCAGGGGAGGAAACAGTTGTAAAAATTAACCATTCCCAAAAATTCTTGCAACGATTTGACCGTTTGTGGCCGTGGGAAACTTTTTACTGCGTGAACTTTGTCTGGCAGTGGGACTGCCCCCTTCGGTGAAACTCTGTGTCCCAAAAAATCAATTTGTGACACGCCGAATTTGCATTTGGCTGGATTGATTATTAACCCGTGCTCTTCTAGTCTCTGAAAAACCATAGTGAGATGCTGTTCGTGTTCCTCCTCAGATGAGCTGGCTACCAGCATATCGTCGAGGTAGACGAACACGAAAGGGAGGTCGCGTAATACTGCATCCATCATCCGCTGAAAGGTTTGAGCGGCGCCTTTGAGGCCAAAAGGCATCCGCAAAAATTCAAAAAGACCGAAGGGGGTTATTACAGCTGTTTTAGGAATGTCTTCCGCTCTAACGGAGACTTGATGATAGCCGCGGACCAGGTCTATTTTTGAAAAAATGCGCGCACCCGCCAGATGTAGTGAAAAATCTTGGATGTGAGGAATAGGGTAGCGGTCATGTGCTGTCGCATTGTTTAATCTGCGGTAATCGCCGCACGGTCTCCAAGAACTGTCGGATTTCGGGACCATGTGAAGCGGTGACGCCCAGGGGCTTTTTGATCGCCTGATAATGCCTAGTTTTTCAAGGGTGGCAAACTCGTCCCGAGCTATGGCGAGCTTGGTTGCGTCTAAGCGCCGAGCTTTGGCGAAAACGGGTGGGCCCGTTGTGGGAATAAAATGTTCAACCCCGTGCTTAGCCACTGTAGCTGAGAATTTGGGAATTGTGAGTGCTGGAAATTGGGTGAGGAGTTGATCAAACTTACCTCCTGCTGTAGTGACGCTGGCCTGCACGGGTGGTGGAGAAACTCGAGCTGAGCAGGGAATAGAAGCAAAGGACAATGCATTAACCAAGCGTCTGTTCGCTAGATCGACTAATAACCCATGTGCATACAAAAAGTCTGCGCCCAACAAGTTAAAACTCACCGCCGCTACAACAAATGTCCATCTGTATTTGCGGCCATGGATGCGGAGGGGCAGGTTCCTTTCGCCAAACGTGTCGATGATGGAGCCGTTGGCTGCCACCGCTCCATTGCCCCGGGGGCCCATGGCCCGGTCTGCTTGGGAGGGCATGATAAAACTCAGTTGAGCTCCCATGTCGATGAGGAACTGCTTGCCGGTGTGTCCGTCCGTCACATATAGAAGCTTGCTTTTTTCGCCGAGAACCGCCGCTGTTAACGTTTCGGCTTTGGCGTTTCCCGAATTCGTGAATTTGCAGGGGGGAACGCACTTGTAGGCCTTTTCAGCGAAGCGATGGTGGTAATAACAGACGTCGCTCCGTCTGTTACGTCTCGGCCGTGTCGCTGTCACGGCGGGCGGATTCTGCTCCGTGGTTTGTGGCTCCCCGTGGCTCCGGACATCTGCGTTGAGGTCTGCGGATGCTGCTGTGGGTGTCTGTTCCTTGCAGGCGTTGACGAGTCGCTGCGCTTCGTGAGCCAGCGTGCGGAAGTCTTGCTGGGTGCTGCATCGCATGTTGGCAAGCATCCCTCTCATGTGTGGTGGCAGCGTACTGAGGAATATAAATTGGAAAAGGAAATTGTCGTTGTCCTCTTCTTTAAGTTGCAGCAAGTCCTCCATAAGGGCCTTGGGTCTGCATCCTCTGTGGCCGTAGACCGCCAGGATCCTCTCGGCTCTCTCCTCGGCAGAGGGGACGAAATTCGCCATGATGGTCGCTTTCAGTTCTCTGTATTTGTCCTGGGCCGGTGGCCGCTGGATTATGCTCCGCGCACATCTCGAAGTCGCAGCGTCGAGTTTGGCGACGATGTGATAGAACTTTGTATCGTCAGCCGTGATGCCCCCAAGTGCAAACTGGGCTTCAGCTTGCTGAAACCACGAGGCGGGGTCCTCCTGCCAGAAGTCCGGCAGCTTGACGGTGACGGCATTTGTGTGGACCGTCACTGATGTGTCCGCAGGGTGAGAGTGTCTTCCTTCGGCTCTCACAGCGGTGCTGGTGCTCGGTTGAGCCCTCTCTATCACTTCTGCCGTGGGGGAACGTCGTCCATCTGTTCCCCTGTCTACATGGGCGCCGGCGTCTGCCTGGGTCGCCACAGATGAGTCGATCGCTGGGGAACGCCTCTGGTCCATCCTCGCGTCAGGGTCACCAGTGTAGAAGAGCTCGGAATGACGAGGCGATGTGACTTATAAACCAAAGTTTATTATCAGCTTTGCTCCTCTAACAAGTCTCATCTAGTGCAGCAGCAGAAGAAGTAAGAGAGTGAACACATTCGGCTCTGTGTACTTATACTCACACACAACAAAAGACATGCATACAAAGCTGACATCCCCCATTAACTTAATTATCCTCCTTTGTCTCCGTATCCCTCCACCTGGCCCTGGGAGGTCAGGGCGACCTATCTGGTCTCCACCGCAGTGCCTCGGATGCTCTTTGATCTTCACTGGCGGTTGAGACCCTTTGTCCTGTTCTGAGGTGTGAAGTCGCTTTACATATGTAATCACCAAACATTCTCACATGCTTATACATATGTAGGTTATGGGATATATGATTAATATAGACCACAATACTAATAATACTAATAGACACAGAAGGCAGGCCAAAATTCAAGATTACAGAACATTAGTGAAATGATAATGAAAAATAAACACAACGACTACACTAAGGCTAAGGCAGGAAAACACAATGAACTGAGGGTGAGGACATGGCTGAACTCAGGTCCCGAAGGTCATAGAAAACAAATGACAACATAAAGCGAGGACATCCAGACCCTAACAACAAGAAGAAAATTTTCAGGAGCGCCGGCAGTTAGAGAGCGGAGCAGAAAAAGAAGACAGTTCAGGCGGTCTACCCGCATCCCGATTCCACCTGACTGCAGTGAAAAAAAGCAGTTTGGGCGGCCTTTCCAAGTCCCAGACCTGGGAAAACAGTACCTCAGGCGGCCGTACCAGCTCGCCAAACCAACAAGGCAGTTCTTCAGGTGGACGACCCAGAATGCAGAGTCCACAAAGCAGTTTTTGGGGTGACCAAACCAGGTCGTCGATCCAACAAGACCATTCTTCATGCGGCCGTCCCATGTCCTTAGACCACCAGGACCAGAGGGAGAAGCTCATATATGGCCTCCCTACCAAGAGGGACAGCGGGGAAGAGCCAACCCGAATGGGCGCCATTGGGGAAAAATAGGAGGAAAGAGGAGGAACCAGCCTGACATCCGGCAAAAGGGAATCCACAGCTTCCTCACCAGCCCCGAACTGAACCGGCGCTGCACCCTCGATGGACCCCAATTGGACCGGCGCAGCACCCTCGACAGGCCCCGATTCGGCCGGCTCAGCACCCTTGACGAACCCCAAATGGACCAGCGAAGCACCCACGTCGGACCCCGATTGGACCAGCAAAGCATCAGGGATGACCTCCAAGCACAAACCTGGAGCCTCCATAACGACGACCGGAGAGGATTCGTCTCCGGTGATCCTGGGAAAAGGCTCAGAGAAGCAAAAGGAACCGGGATCAGGATCACCAGCACAGCCCGGCGAGATGAGCTCGGATGCAGCGGTTGGCTGCACCCAGCTCATTTCCCCGAGAGACAGGCAAGAATGATCAAGAACGGAGAATAAGAAGGCAAAACAGAGCACTTCCCTGATCTCAGGCTCTTCCGCCATCCAGGACTCCGACGATCCAGGTTCAATGATCTGGAGGTCCATTCCTAGTTCCGACTCAGCTGCAGTGGCCTCCGCAACCAACATGGTGGTCATCACAGTCTGAGGACTCCCTGGTGCTGAGGTCCACACTGAAGGCCCATTTTGCGTGGTGGCAGGGGATCCGTGGCCTGCTGGGTCGAACTGCACCTCCATGAAGACCCACGGACGCTTGATCATCAGTGCAGGCTCCAACCGTCAGTCCGCTCTCCTCCTCTGCCCTTGACGTGGCTGCGGGGCTGGTAACAGGCTCTCCAGGGCCACAGGCTCCTTCTTCATCCGGTGGTGTATTCCTGGCACCGGAGGACGCTCAGGGGAAGGAGATGTAGAGGGTTGGAAATAGTTAAGTTATGTAAGAGGTGAAAAAGACATTTGGATAAGAAAATTTAAGAAAAACAGGCACCCCTACAATTTTATGTTATTCCTTAATTGTTTATTTTTCTACAATGCATTTGTAATCCACCTGGTTCCATTATAACTCATGTGAGTTGAGTGCAGTTCCACACGCCGACCAATAGATGGCGCATGTCGCACAGTGATAGAGAGTAGACTCACGCACTGGAGTACGAAGAATAAAACTCCTTGTGTGAAATAACGAAACGTGTTCTGCTGATTCTCTATCACAGGTTGGTAAATACTAATAATTCAAGAGTGCAATATAAACTGTAAAAGTCCTAGGATGTCCGAGATTATATTGTGATACGTGTGAAGCGAAAAGCGGGTTTGTAAGGGTATTTCTGTTAAAGTTGATGTGTTGTTGTATAAGCTAACCTGCTAATGTTAATGATCGAGTGTATGGGACGTACCACAACAGTGAAATCCGCCCACGTTAAAAACCATTTGCTTGCTTTATTTAAAGACAGTTATGAAACGGTTTTCATACAGTACGACATTTACTGGTTTGATTTGTCACCAAGTGTGCATATTTCGGGTGTATTACTGAATACCAGGAATACTATTGTAAGTGTGTTAGGTACACAGTGGCCAGGTCAGTGAATTGTTAAGAATAACACCACATGCTGTACATTTATGACAGTGCTTAAAATGATTAATGTAAATGTAAGTTCATGGGTTATTGTTTAAAATATAAATATTTGAACAAGTTAAAAGCTATATACATGGGAAGGAGATAAAACCAATAATTCATTTCATGTTAGAGTAATTTGTTAAGAATGTTAAGTATACAGTTAATGTCAAATCGGAAATTGTGATAAATGGACATGATTGTGTTTTGTTTAATGGTGATGTGATCAGACAAGAGAGAAACTATGGACTTTGATAGTAAATACTAGTCAGTTGATGTTGGTCATGTGAATGACTTGAAAGAAGAATAAAACTCCTTGTGTGAAATAACGAAACGTGTTCTGCTGATTCTCTATCACAGGTTGGAGAGTTAACTTCCACATGCACGTTTCCTCCTCCTGGGCCGCTACCCAGGGGAGCAACAGAGACACAGAGGATGCAGGTTCACAATCAATGGCTACAGCAGGAGGAAGCTCAGTGGACTGTGAACCCCGAACTCCACCCCCAGGAGTCAGACAAGGCAAACCATAATATGGAGGAGTAAAATGAAATAGCATTTGCCTTTTCTCCAAAGGGCCGATGGTGCCTGTTGTTGCGGGCTTGGTTCTTCCCCTCTCCCCACAGATGGTGATGGAGGTCCCCTCAGGAAGACGAAGAGGAGCTGCTCGTACCGGATCGATGATGGGCACCGCCGGAACAGGACTTGTGGAGCTCACAGCAGCTGGAGAGAGCGTCGAGGAGGAGGGAGGAGCAGCCGTGGCAGTCCGGGGATGAGGAGCTGACGGAACAGTGGAAACAGAAGACCTGGAGGCGGAGGCTGCTGTCTTTCCCCTCTGTCGTGATGCAGGGGCAACAGCTGGCTGGGAGGTAGAGTTCTTTCGGTGGCCCGGCACTGGATCCGGATGGGGATCTCGCTGAGGCTGGGAGCGAGCAGGGTGACGGCGTTTACTGGCAGAGGGCGAGGCAAAGGTCACGTCTGGAAACCGCCGCTGCTGAGCGGAGACAGAGGCTAGCAATTCGGCGAACTCGGGATAGTCATAAAGTTCGGGATTGACCTCCACAAGCCTGACTGCCGCCACCACATGCTTCATGATCAAAGTTGGATGGAAGGAAGAACGAGCCTCAGCCACATGGCCCCGGATGAGCTCAGCTGCCCACTGCGTCTCTTCCGGGGGAATCCCGGCTGACGTCCTCCTCTGCTGTGGATGGGAACAGCCCTTGGAAGACGTGAACTCCTGGACTGGATGAGCGACAGGAACTGGATCCCTAGGCAAGGAACGGGGATGCCTCACCTTCGGCTTCCTGCTGGAGTTCCCCTCCGGTCCCCGGTTCTTCTCCCAGAGTGCCACCATTTCCGCCCTCCTCGTCCTGACCTCAGTGTGGTTGGCATGGCGAGGATTGCAGTTAATTGCTGCCTCTGTGAGGTCCAAGTACCAGAGTGTGGCGTCGGGAGTGATGCCGTGATGAGCGTTAGAGAGCAGGCCATCTAGCTTGATAAGAAACACAATCAGCTCATAGCCTAAGCTCCCAGAATAGCCCTTCCTGGCGACGTCATCTCCTAACACGCTGGTACATGGAAAAACAGGGAAAAACACAAGCCCCCCCCCCCCCAAAAAAAACTTACTGTGGCTGGCATCTCATTTGGCTGCGACCTACTGTTAAGGATGCCCCTTGCAGGGCATCAATGAGACGGCAGAGACCAAACAGTAAGTTTGCTGATTTATTCACAAAAGACTAGGATAACAAAATAAACAGCCTCGTGGGGCAAAGCAGGAACATAAACTCTGACACAAGAACACTGACACTGGAGACTGACTAAGAGAGGCAGCGAAGACGGAGCCTACACTGAACAATAAACACTTACGGAAAGATGGACTAAAGAATCACAGGAGAGACTGGAGTTGGGCGTAGGAACTCCAGCCACGTACATGGAGGTGCACGACGTTGTTTTGTAGGTCGCATCGAGAAGTAAGCCTCAGCTGCTCCCTTAAATGGAGAAACAAAAATGAATGAGGAAAGGGGAAAGTAGTTAATGAAATACCGTACAGTTGTCCCAGAGTGGCTCGGCTTTGACAGCCAGAAGTCCGCCGTGACGCTGTCAAAATAAGAGCCTTGGAGGAGGCCATAAGACAAGACCCGAAATAAGATAGAACCGGAGAAATACTGGACAACCTGAGCACGGATGGGATCGGCGCTCAGACATCACAAATTTTTCAGAACATGCCATCAAATGAATGAAATCCTATTTAACCAACAGACAGCAATATGTAATGGTCAATGGTGTTAAATCGCCATATTTGAAATGTCAAATTGGTGTCCCACAAGGCTCCATACTTCGACCAATACGATTCTCCCTATACATAAATGATTTATCAAATGCATACAGAAACATTCATTTACAAATGTATGTAGATGACACGGTAATATTCACACCTGTAAAAAACACACAAGAAGCTGCCTGTATTCTTACAACAGCAATGACCCAAATCCATGACTGGCTGAATAACTCCTGTCTCCTACTAAACACTAAAAAACTGTTTGCATGATGTTTCCCAAACAACAATCAAATATTACAAACTCAAACATTTTCTTAAAAGGGGAGGAGCTGCAATTAGTGGAGGAATTTAAGTACTTTAGTGTGATTTTAGACTCCTCATTAACCTTTAAAAACACATCAAAAAATCTCAAACATAATCAAATTCAATCTGAGAAATTTTAAACAAATTGGACCATCGCTGACAGACAGTGTGGCCAAAATGTTTCTGCATCCAGTGATCTTCTCACACATCGATTACTGTTTTACCAAATGGTCATTCACTGGTGTAACCATAATAAAACCCACTGAATCTTTATACAAACTAGAAAAACACTCATAGAGTGCATACCTCTGCTAAGGCTCCTTTTATTTCTCATGGATCACCTCCAGAATGTAATGGGTTTGTGTGTAGGCCTATAGCCACTTGTGGTGAAAATTGCATCAAAGTCTGTCCATCAGTTTTGGAGTATTGTTACTAATACACTGTGAGAAGATATGAGCCTTGGCTGAGATATGCATTCTCAGATCATCACCAAAATATAATGGATTCCTCTCTAGCCCAAGAACCACCTCTGGTGAAAATTTCATCCAAATCCATCCAGTAGTTTTTGTGTAATCCTGCTGCACAAATACAAACAAAGCCCTTGGTGGAGGTATGCACTCTCAAATCATCACCAAAATCTAATCATCTGTTCCCCGTGCCATTACACACCTTTCCTGAAAATTTCGTCAAAATCCGTTCATAAGTTTTTGAGTTATGTTGGTAACAGATAGACAGACAAACAGACGGACAGACAAACCCCAGTAAAAACATTACCTCCTTGGCGGAGGTAAAAATCTAAAAAAAATCTTTGATAAGAAAGATCCCACATATCAATGTTGTCACATTTACAAGTCATGCAATTTTCTGTCTTTTGAAAATAATAAAACTCTCAAATTTGCCTGTTCAATTTCATCATCATCATCATAGCAGTCTGTCGTGGGCGACAATGACTATTTCATTTAGGTCTGATCAGATTCCTCCACACAGCTCTGTCCTTAGCCTTCTGCTGCCAAGAACTCCTGTCTATGTCCAACTTCTCCAAGTTTCTTTTTCGTCGGCCTCCATCGGTCTATGATGACCATGGAAGAGAATCCTAAACGTCAACTCTGTTGGAACAGCCCTTCCAGCGTTGGGCGTTGGTAGGATTCAAGCCTGGGCAGGAAGATATGGAGGACAAGCTGTTGCCCATGCAGCATGTCCCCCCTCTCCACGTCACTGATGAATCCAAAGGAACAGAAGGACTGCTACAGTTTGGCACCAGCGACGTCGCAGGAGCTGCCAGAACGATGTTGAGCACAACAGAGAACTGCCTTAGGGGCTCCGACTCCGGATTTTTCCTCAGGGTTGACTCCCGAAGCCTTTCCCGTGACCGGGTGTGCCGCAAGGCAGCAGAGGTTTGAAATCAGGGTTTACCTTCCCCTAGATGGGCTACCTTCCCAGGTTGATGAGCCACCATCTACCCGAAGCATCTGGTTTTAAGGCGCCAGAGATCCGCCCTCGCCCCTTCTCCTATTAGTAAAAGCAGTTCCGCCGGGCTTAGAGACTAAACCACACGGGCAGGCTAGGAGTTGGACTTAGTTGTCAGAGGCTTTTCGAAATGCACGCCATAAGGAGCATTTTATGAGCACTGGGAGCTTAACCCCAGTGCTGCTCCTGGCTGTGACAACCTTGGAACCAGTTTCTTTTTACAGTCTTTAAATCTGAGCCTTGGTCTACCCTGATTGCGTTTGCCCTCGCATAACTGTGAGTAGAGTAACTGCTGAGGGAGATGCTGGTGGTCCATCCTCTCAACATGTCCGAACCATCTCAGGTTAATCTGTATTAGCATGTCCTCCATTGATGGTAGACCAGCTCGTTTCAACACTTCTATGTTGGTTATCTTGTCTTTCCATGAGATGTTCATTATGGCTCAAAGGTGTCTCATCATGTACGCGTGGAGTTTCTTCACCTACACTCTGTAGACAGTCCAAGTTTCAGCACCATACAATAGAGTAGCCAGTACTGTCGCTCTGTACACTTTGCATTTCACATGGATAGACACATGTCGATTGTTCCACAGTCTCTCCCTCAAGTTTCCAAACACAGCGCTCGCTCTTCCCATTCTGAGAGATAGTTCATCCTCCAGCCTAGCATTCTCTGAAACAGTACTCCGTAGGTACTTGAAAGTCTCGCACTTGACTAGTGGCTCTGTACCAATGCTGATCTCTCCTGGTAGTGATGTTGATAATTGGAACTTTGGTGGTTGATAAAGGCACTCTGTCTTCTTGATGTTGATTTGGAGGCTGAATTGGCTAGCTGCTCTTGCAAATTTCTCCACTAAAGATTGCATATCTTCCACGTTGTGTGCAACTAGAGCACTGTCGTTGGCAAAGAGCATTTCTCTTGCTATCTTTATCGATGTCTTACTCTTGGCTTTAAACTGTGCCACATTGAACAAGTCTGCTTCTTTCCTTGTTTGAATGTATACTCCTTCTGAAGTGTCTTTGAAGGCCATCTCAAGCATGGCTGCCAGATATAGCGAGAAGAGTGTAGGCGCCAGCACACACCCTTGTTTCAGCCCGTTGCTTACTGAAGTCTTTAGATACTGAACCACTCATTGCCACGTTTGCTTGCATACCTGTATGGAGTGCCTCGATCAGGCTGACAAATTTCTCTGTACAACCATATTTCTTGAGTACCTGCCAAAGTCCTTGTCGTGAAACAGTATTGAAGGCTTTACTGAAGTCTATGAAGACTACATAAAGCGGCATGTTCTGTTCGATACACTTTTCTTGAGCCTGTTTCAAGCAGAAAATCATGTCCATTGTGCTTCTTCCACTTCTAAAGCCACACTGGGTTTCCGGTAGTACATTCTGCGAGATGTGTTCACTGAGTCTGTTAAGTAGTACACGTGAGAGAATCTTACCAACAGTGGCTAGTAGTGATATACCTCGGTAACTTCCACAATCCTTCCTGTCACCTTTCTTGAACAAAGGCACAATACTTTCATCCTTCCAGTCTTGAGGTACTCTCTGGGCATCCCATATCTCTTGGATGAGCTTGTGCAGGCAGTTGGTCAGCTGAACACCACCAAATTTCCACACTTCTGCTGGAATTCCATCCCTTCCTGGAGCTTTACCATCCTGTGTTGTCCTGATAGCTGCCATTAGTTCATCAAAATTTGGTTGTTCATCCAGACTTGATACAGCTGGTCGCTGCACTAGAGCTTCTTTAGCCTCTTCAGTGAAATCTCCAGGGTTGTTTAGTAGTTAGTCAAAGTGGTCTGCAAATCTGTCCAGGATCTTGTCTTTCTCCTGCAAAACCGTTTCACCATCCATAGCCTTTAGTTGGATCAGTCCTCTTGGTTTAGGGCCGTAGATTTCTCTCAAACCTGTGAAGAATGTTTTCATGTCCTTCCTGTCTGCTGCAGTTTGAAGTTTCTCTGCTTTTTCATCCCATCAGTTGGACTTCATCTCTCTGGGGTACTTCTGTAGCTCACTCTGAGCCTTTGAGTATTTCTTCTACTTTGACCTTATGTTACACTGTAGGTTTTCCTGCCTAGCTGTATTCCTCACTTCTAGTAGCTTCTTCAGATGTTCATCATGCTCATCAAACCAATCTTGATGTTTCCTCTCAGGGTAGCCTAATACATCACTCGCAGTCTGATATATATATATATATATATATATATTTTTTTTTTTTGTTACTTCTTTGTACCCGTAGGTAGATTTGTTTTGCAGTCTGGTGACTTCCGTATTTACAAGCCACCAGCTGCCGGTCGCTGCGTGCGCGAGCGCCCCATATTCCTAACCTGCATGTTTTTAGCATGTGGGAGGAAACCGGAGAACTCCCAGAGTAAACCCACGCAACACGGGGGGAACATGCAAACTCCGCACAGATCACTGTTGGTCGGGGGCTGGGATCGAACCCACGATCTCACGATCCCCTGGCCAAGGGTAAACTGTGCTGCCGCAGTGCTAACCACTGCGCCACCGTGCAGCCCTTGATTGGTTGATATACCGTATCCTTCAGTGTTGCCCATTTGTCTTCTGTCATTCTCTGAATTGTTGCTTTCCCAGTCTTTCAAGTTTTCATCCATTTCCTGTGTAAGTTCTTCCTGCTTCTTTTGGCCTTTCAGTGCACTAGTGTTTAGCTTCCGTGGTGGCTTCGCACCCGTCCTGCAGTGCATTTTTCGTCTGCAAATCCTTAATCTAGATCTCAGCATAACATGATCAATGCCACAGTCCGTGTCTCTCATTGCTCTAGTGTCCAATACATCCCTTCTGTCTCTCTGCCTGACTATGATGTAGTCTAATAAGTGCCAGTGCTTGGATCTTGGGTGCATCCATGTCTTCTTGTGTGTGTCCTTGTGCTTAGAGTGTTGGTTATCACAAGGTTGTACTCTGAACATAGTGCAAGTAGAAGTTCTCCATTAGCATTGCACTTGCCTACTCCATGACTGCCTAGCTCTCCTTTCCATTTCTCGGTGTCTGAACCAACTCTGGCATTAAAATCTCCAACGAGTATCAGCCTGTCATCAGTCAGTACACGCCTGATAGTCTCACGTAAATCACTGTAGAACTCTTCCTTCACCTCCTCTGTGTTGGTCATTGTTGGGGCATATACACTGATGAGTGTGGCATACATCTTCCGCTGTAGTGGGAGTCTCATAGTCATTATCCTGTCATTGATTGGCACCGGTTCCTCATCAAGCATTGCTGCTATCTCCTTTGTAACTGCAAAGCCCACTCCTGCTTCTCTCCTTTCTTGAGTTGATCTCCCACTCCAAAAGATGTACCCATGGCCTTCCAAGCTGTCATATCCAGGCAATCTTGTTTCACTAAGGGCAGCTATGTCTACATTGTACCTGTTCATTTCCAGGGCCACAAGTGTGGTCTGTCTTTCTGGGCGCTGTGACGTTGTTCTGTCCAACAGAATGCGTACATTCCATTCTGCTACTCACAAGGTTGCTGTTTTCCTCTTCTTTTGTCTTCCTGCTCCTAGCTTACTTTTTGCTGCCTGTCGGAGTGTGAACAGATCTGATCTGATCTGTTCAATTTATACAATGTTAAATATATATAATATGTTAACCTGAGGTCTGTCACCGGCACAACCACCACAGCAATCACTATAGGAGACTGTGAGGTCCCCCACAGATGCACCACATTTGCTCAATCTGTGCTATCGGTGAGAGGCACCAAGATCTGGAATAATATACCACCTGCAATCAGAGAACGCACCACACTAAGCACTTTTAAAACTCATTGTAAAAATAACCCATAACTAGTGGTTGCTCTGCAGTATATCAGATGGTTTGTTTTTCAGGATACAGGAATAAAGATAGAGACCAATAGATTAAACCTTACTATAGATGAACAAATCATTTGCACAAATGTATCTCACACATCAACACAGTTAATGCAATCACAAACTTAAGTAAATATTACAGGGGTCACCAACGCGGTGCCCGCGGGCACCATGTCGCCCGCAGGGACCACATGTGTCGCCCGCAGGCCTGTTCTAAAAATAGCACAACTCGCAAGTGAGCTGCAGATGTAATTTTTTCTGCCGCTATTTTTTATTTTATATTTTTTAAAATCACACTTGCATTTATATAGATTTTAAAATGACAATGTCTTAAAAATAAAAAAAATGAAAATATGTTTATTATACGTAAAGTTAAGGTGAACTCTGACCTAGTTCAAAGGTCAGTATTGTGCGCATGACAAAACCTTCGCGCTTGTGGAGCGTAAGCTTAGCTAGCGGGCAGTGAAGATGGTGGGCGCAGTGCGGTTTCCAAGCCCCAAAACATGGCAAAAAAAAGACAGAAAATTTATCATTTTCAAAGTGAGCGGGAGGAAGAGTTCTTTTTTACTACCGTGAAAGGAAGCTGCGTGTATTTCATTTGCGGGGCGATGGCGAAGCGCCACTTCACTACCCACTCTTTTTTTTTTTTTTTGGGACTTATCTTGTACCCGTAGGTAGATTTGTTCTGCAGTCCGGTAACAAGCCACCAGCCGCTGCGTGCGCAAGCGCCCCTTAACTCCCTAACCTGCATGTTTTTACATGAAAAACGAGACCATGCACCACCAGAACATGCAAACTCCACACAGATCACTGTTGGCCGGGGGCAAGGATCGAACCCACGATCCCCACGCCGAGGGTAAACTGCTGCCGCGGTGCTAACCACTGCGCCACCGTGCATATAAGCACTCTCAGTGCTTGTTTAGTTTCTTCTCATGAAAGGACAGTGCTGGTTGCTCAAGCATGATTCTTGGCAAGAACTGTATGGATATAATTCCAGTGAAGAAGAACACACAAAAGTGTGTTTATTAAATGTAACAGATTTTGAGCAGAATTGCAGCAGATTTGTTCAGTTAAAAATGTGATAAGATTTATTTAATATGAAAGTTGATTTTTCTTAAATGTTGCATAACTTTTTCAAACATGGTTCAACATAGTTCATGAATTAAAAGGGTTTAGTTTTTTATGGTTAAAAGGGACTGGTGAAAACTGGACATTTTTTTTTATGAAATGTAGAAGGGATCATCTGAGCAATTGCTGAGATTAATAAAAATAAAGTGTTGAATATTGATCTTGTCTGTTACCCACTCTAAGTTATTGATAATTATTTATTTATGTGTATATATACTGTATATACTGTGTATATATACACACACACACACACACACACACACACACACAATTTGTTATTTTAGAGGAGTGTGTCAAGCTGGTGCCCTTCACATGACTCGATACCCATGAAGTAGCTCTTGGTTTCAAAAAGGTTGGTGACCCCTGAAATATTAAAAGGCTTGTTTTGATCATTTAAAACAAGTTTCATAATTACATACTATCACTGCAAAGAATAAACTTTTACAGATTTGTTACTATTCAGGAGGACAGTGGGGGACACTTTGTGGTCAAATTATGGTACTGCATAATGGCTTCCCTAATCAAGGGAAAACGGATCTCTAGTAGCACAAGATATTTTCAATAGCTTAGAAAATAGCCTACACAAGTTGCAGCACTTGTTGACATAATGACTGGCCCAGGAAACATGCACGCAGGCTCAGGGAAGATTCAATAGCTTTATTCAGCAACAAGGTGTGTTTGGATGCATGTATGAGATATGTATGTGGTGTGCGGGTGAACGCTGAGTATCGGGAACAGAGCAACATGCTGTGCAGCCAGGCAACCCTATGGGAAGAGCAGAGGACAGGAGTATGAGGTGACTTCACCATAAGATAAGATAAGATAAGATAAGATAAGCCTTTATTAGTCCCACAACGGGGAAATTCCAGGATTGCAACAGCACAGGGATAGCAACACTCAGAGCAACAATCAGAAGGCAAGAAAAAAAAAAACAAAAAAACAAGCAAGAGCAGCTAATATACTGTACATATGTACATATTACTATAATATATATATATACACACACACACACACACAGACACACAGTGCAGAGCATTGTAGCTGGATGGAATAAATATATGAATATATGAACACACAGTGCAGAGCATTGTAGCTAGATGGAATAAATATGTAAATATATAAACACCCACAGTACGGAGCATTGCAGCTAGGTGGAATAAATATGCAAGTATATAAACACACACAGTGCGGAGCAATGTAGCTAGATGGAATAATATGTAGATATATAAAAACACAGTGCGGAGCATTGTAGCTAGATGGAATAAATATGTAAATATATAAACACACACAGTGCAGAGCATTGTTGCTAGGTGGGATGAAACAGCATAACCGTCTATTTAGTTATCCTACATGGTATGATTATGTGCCCATACATATTCTCACCCTCCATAGCGACCGGTATGTTCCTAGTTGTATGCCGGAGAGGACCATTGTGTAAGTCTATTGCATCTTTTGCATTCAAAAAAAAAAAAAAAAAACAACTATTAGTTTGTTACGTCTTTTTGCTATCTCTGCGAGCAGCCCTGCTTAGGTTGTACAGTCTGACAGCCGTTGGTAGGAAGGACCTACGAAACCTCTCGGTTGTGCACCTGGGATGATGTAGTCTGCTGCTAAATGAGCTCCTCAGTGCATCCAGTATGTCCTGCATAGGGTGGAACTCGGACTCCAGCAGAGATGACAGTTTAGCCACCGTCCTTCTCTCTCCTATCTCCTCCATCGGATCAAGGCGTTGCCCCAGGACAGAGCTAGCTTTCTACCATACAGGGGAAATAAGCAGAGTAATGCTTACTTGCAGACGGGAGGTGGCTGGCATTGGCTAGGAACTTGGCCTGGGAGACAGTGTCCTGCTGCGCACACGACGAGGCGTGGTGATGAGGAACGAGGAGATGGCGAAGACGGGAGATTCCGCCGCCGAGGGATTCACCTGTGCACAGGGGAGATTCTGCAAGACAGGTAAGTGATAATACAGCTTACGTGTAGATGAGGAGATCAGCAGGAAGGGAAGGAACAATCCTGCTGAGGGTTTGAGTACGAAGTAACACAGACGGCTCCAGACCGATGCTCTGGGCTGAGTGGGCTAAATAGCCAGTGATTGATGAGGCGCAGGTGTGCGCGCAGCTGAGGTGGATGACGTGGAGCGGCGAGTTGTGACAGTACTCCCCCCCCCTAGCAGCGCCTCCTGGCGCTGGCTTGTCCGGGTGCGCCTGGTGGAAATCCGTGATGAGATCTTTGTCCAGCACAAAAGAAGAGCGCACCCAGGACCTCCACTCTGGACCATATCCCTCCCAATCCACCAAGTACTGCAGCCCATGACTTCGACGCCGGGAGTCCAGGATGGAAGTGACTCCCCATGCCGGGTGGCTGTTGATCATCATGGGCGTGGGCGGTGCCCTAGGGGGAGGACAGAGTGGGTCGGAGATCACAGGTTTGATCTTAGATACATGGAAGGTGGGACACACACGGAGGGAGGGGGGGAGGGCCAAATGCACAGCCACCGGGTTGATAATTTTGGAAATGGTGAAGGGTCCAATGAAGCGCGGGGCCAGCTTCTTCTTCTTGGCCTTGAGGTTGATGTCCCGGGATGACAACCAGACCCGTTGGCCCACCTGGTAACTGGGGGCCGGTCTCCTGTGGTGATTAGTCGTCGAGCTGTTGTGCGCTGCCGTGCGTAAAAGTGCCTCGCGCACCCTGGTCCACAAACTCCGGCAGCGTTTCAGGTGTGCCTGGATGGAAGGGACGGCTGACTCACTCTCCTGCTCGGGAAACAAGGGGGGATCGTAGCCCAACGATGCCTTAAAGGGAGACATCCCAGTGGCCGAAGACCGTGCCGTGTTGTGGGCATACTCCACCCAGGCCAGGTATGAGCTCCAGGAGGATGGGTTGGAGGAGGTGACGCAGCGCAAGGCGGCTTCCAGCTCCTGATTGGTGCGCTCACACTGCCCGTTGGATTGAGGGTGATGACCAGAGGAGAGACTCACCGTCACCCCCAGGGCGTTGCAGAAGCACTTCCACACTTCGGACACAAACTGGGGCCCCCGATCAGATACGACGTCCACAGGGATCCCGTGCAGCCTGACCACGTGTTGGACAAGGAGGTTGGCCATCTCTCGTGCCGAAGGAAGACCCCGGAGCGGCACAAAATGGGTGGCCTTGGAAAACCGATCCACAATCGTCAGCACAGCGTCGTAGGTGTTGGAGACAGGGAGGCCAGTAACGAAGTCGAGGGCAATGTGTGACCAGGGCCTGCCCGCGACCGGCAGGGGCTGGAGTAGGCCTGTGGGGGGGGGGGAATTAGGGGACTTGCCAGTAGCACACTCGGGGCACGCCTGGATGTAGTTGGCGACGTCCTTTTGGAGACCGGGCCACCAAAAAGAGCGCTGAAGGAGATCCACCAATCGGGAGATGCCAGGGTGACAGGCGAGTTTGGACGTGTGGGCCCAGTGAATGACCTCTCCCCGAACTGCCGATGGAACAAAGAGTCTTCCATCCGGGTCGCTGCCAGAGTCCGGCTCGGTCTTCTGCGCCCTCCGGATCTTGTCCCTGATGGACCATGATATCGCCCCCATGACACACGAGCTGGGCAGGATGGTATGATCCAGCTCCTCCAGGGCCTTAGGGGAAAACTGTCTCGACAGGGCGTCGGGCAACCCATTCTTAGAGCCTGGACGGTAGGTGATCGTGAAACAGAACCGAGCAGAGACCAGCGCGCCTGGCGGGCATTCAGTCATCTGGCTGACCTCAAATACTCCAAGTTCTTGTGGTCCGTCCAAACCACAAAAGGCTGGGCTGCCCCCTCCAGCCAGTGACACCACTCCTGCAGCGCGAGCTTGATGGCCAGAAGCTCCCTGTCGCCGATGTCATAGTTTCGCTCAGCTGTCGACAGGCGTCGGGAGAAGGCACAGGGCCCCTTGACTCCATCTACCGGTGAACGTTGGGACAGCACCGCCCCCACTCCTGTATCAGATTCATCCACTTCCACCAGACACTGCAGCGCGGGGTCAACCTGGGTCAGGACCCGGGAGGAGGAGAACTCCGTCTTCAGGTCTTCGAATGCTGTCGTGACCTCTTCGGTCCACTGGAAGGGGACCTTGGGGGAGGTGAGGCGGGTCAGGGGGGTAACAATAGTGCCAAAGTTGGGAACAAAGCGGCGGTAGAAGTTGGCAAAGCCGATAAACTGCTGCACCTGTTTCCTGGAGGCAGGTGTGGGCCACTCGACCACCGCTTTAACCTTGGTGGGGTCGGGGAGGACCTGGTTATGGGAGATGACAAAGCCCAGGAAAGAGGTGGTCTTGGCGTAAAACTCGCACTTCTCCGCTTTGACGTACAGTCTATTTTCCAGCAGCCGCTGCAGGACCCGCCTCACGTGGACCTGGCGCTCCTTCCGAGACCTGGAGAAGATGAGGATGTCATCCAAGTAAACGAAGACAAAGAGCCCCAGGAAATCTCGCAGGACATCATTGATGAGCCGCTGGAAGACGGCAGGAGCGTTGGTGAGCCCAAACGGCATGACTAGATATTCAAAGTGGCCGCTGGGCATCCGAAAGGCCGTCTTCCACTCATCGCCCTCCCGGATCCGGACGAGATGGTAGGCGCTGCGGAGGTCCAATTTGGTGAACCAGGTGGCCCCCTGGAGGGAGTGGAAGGCAGTGTCCATGAGCGGCAAGGTGTACTTGTCCTTCTCTGTAATGTCGTTGAGGGCCCTAAAGTCGATGTATGGACGCAGGGACCCATCCTTCTTTGAAACGAAGAAGAAGCCGGCGCCGAGCGGGGACAAGGACGGGCGAATGATCCCAGCGCTGAGTGACTCCCTGATGTAGTTGTCCATAGCCTCACGTTCAGGAGCAGAAAGGCTGTAGAGGCATCCGGATGGTAATGGTGCCCCCGGGTGGAGGTTGATGGCGCAGTCGTAAGGATGGTGAGGAGGGAGAGACATCGCCTTGGACTTGCTGAATACGAGCCCCAGATCATGAAACTCCGGGGGCACCAAGGTGAGATCCGGAGGAGCAGAGACCGGGGCAGGTGGAGATGTGGATGGAGCGCAAGCCACAGACTGGAGGCAAGTGCTCATACAGAAGGAGCTCCATGATATGACACTCCCTGACTGTCAGTTGAGGACGGGATTATGTAGGCGCAGCCATGGGTAGCCCAGGATGACAGGGGCCGCTGAGGAAGACAGGACATACAGGCTGAGGTCCTCTCGGTGGTTCCCAGAAATGATGACCGGCACAGGCCTGGTGCGGTGTGTCAAAACTCCCAGGGGCGAGTGAGAAAGGGTGACCAGGCTGAGGGGAGCAGACAACGGGTGACAGGTGATACCCAACCGGGTTGCCAGGCTCTTGGAAATAAAATTTTGCTCTGCCCCCGAGTCCACCAGTGCGTGAGTGAAGTGCCCTGTGGGGTTGTGGCAGAATCTTATGGGCAGAGAACAATTAGTGAGGGGATTTGGCTGGTTAGTGTCCGCGAGGCCCCCTACAGTGACTCGCGGACCCCCCCGTTTGGCTTCACCGGGCATAGCTCCACGGTATGCTGGTCACCTCCGCAATACATGCAGAGGCCCAGCTCCCGGCGGCGTTGTCTCTCCGCTAGAGGGAACCTAGTTCGCCTGATCACCATTACCTCTGGCTCATCGGTGGACTCCAGAGCAGGTAACGCCAGGGAGCGAGACTGAGGAGTGCGGGCGGAAACTCCGCGCGAGCGGTTGACCAACTTCCGCTCGGCGGTCCGCTCCCGCAGCCTGTTGTCCAAGCTAATGGTCAAGGAGATTAGCTCCGACAGTCGCCCTGGGAGATCGCGACTGGCCAACTCATCCCGCAGACCAGAACTGAGGCTGCGGAGGAAGATGCTACAGAGTGACGCCTCACCCCAGCCAACCTCCTCCGCTGCCACCCGGAAGTCGACAGCGTAGTCCGCCGCCGACCAGCTACCCTGTTGGAGGCTAAGGAACCGATCGGCGAGGACGCTGTCACGCCGTGAGTGGTCGAACACCTCGAGAAAGTTCTGCATGAACTGGTCATAGGAGAGGTTCGCATAGCTGGGCTTCGACATGATGGCATAAGCCCAAGCTAATGCTCGCCCCTCCAAGAGATTAGCCATATAACCAATTCGGCTGTGATCTGAGGGAAAATCCCCGGGAATGCGCAGGAACACCGACTCACACTGCAAGATGAACCCCCGTGTTTCGCTGAGCTTCCCGTTGAAGCGAGCAGGGGTTGGAATAGGAATGAGCCGGGTTGGCGTTCCCGAGCTAGGCTGGCCAGCCGCGGAGGCAGCCGAAGCTGATCCGCCTTGATGAGCTGGGGGAAACGCCTGCTGGGGGTCTAGACGGTCTAACCAGTGAGTGATAGAACTTAATTGGTTCAATATAACCTGCTGCTGATGAGCTATCAAATCCACCCGAGCCTCAAGGGTGGAAAAACGGCGTGCGAGCCAGCTGTCCGCTGGGCCGCTCTGCTGGAGCCGTACTGACATAATGACTGGCCCAGGAAACACGCACGCAGGCTCAGGGAAGATTCAATAGCTTTATTCAGCAGCAAGGTGTGTTTGGATGCATGTATGATTTAGATTATTTGTTTATTTGACAGGGACAGTGCAATAAACATAGACAATTAATCAAATGCCAGCAAAAAAAAAAAATCAGCCCAGCAAAAACCGTCTCCAGTGTATTTCATCTCCACAATGCAAAAGCTGCCAGAGAACTAAACATCCACCTGAGCGGACTCAAGCTTAAGCATGCCCCAAATCCAACTTATTTTGGAGTGACCCTTGATAGGACCTTATCCTTCAAGGAACATCTAAAGGGGACGGCTGCTAAGGTGAAAGTACGAAACAACCTGCTCTGCAAGCTCGCTGGTGCAAAATGGGGGGCGGCAGTCTCCACCCTGCGCACCTCAGCACTGGCCCTTTCATACTCTGTAGCAGAATATTGTGCCCCTGTCTGGTCCAGGTCATCTTACACACATCATGTAGACACCCAGCTCAACTCAACCATGAGAACTATAACTGGAACAATCCGCTCAACACCACTCCCCTGGCTCTCTGTACTGTCAAACATAGCCCCTCCACACATCCGGCGAGCAGCAAAGGATGCTCCAAAAAGTTAAAGATTTTCCTCACTTACCAATCCATGCAGATATCTACACCCCACCCACTGCCCGACTTTCATCCAGACGGCCGATTTGGAAAAACCCTCCCCCAGCTGACTTTACCATCCAGACAGCTTGGCAAGAGGAATGGGAGACCAAGGAGGTCCCAAACAAACAGCTGGTGATAAACCCCAACCAACAGGTCCCGGGCACCAACCTCCCAAGGAGACAGTGGTCTACACTCAATCGCTTCAGGACTGGACATGGCCCCTGCTTGGCCAGCCTTCACAGATGGGGCAGTAGCCCTAGCCCACTGTGCGCATGTGGAGAGGAGCAAACTATGGAACACATCATAGAGGCTTGCCCGCTCCAAAGACTGGAAGGAGGATTACACACCCTCCATACAGCAAACCAGGAGGCAACTGCTTGGCTTAAGGACTTTGCATTCGCTAAATAAAAAATCAAATGACAATCAATCTGATGTGTTGCACAAAGAGTGTATAGCTATGAGCTAATTTGCAACTCTTGTCCCTGGATGGGCTTTAGAAAGGAGAAACAAGTAAAAAGTAAAAAAGGATAAGGTAAAGAAAAAATGAAAACAGAAATAAATAATAACCACATACATCAATGCAAAAAAGATTATAAATACATTATAATACACAATTATAAAGATTATAAAGATTATAAATATTATAAATACACAATATAACAACCTGAATCACATTTGCCTATTTCAGGCCTCTCTCCCTTCGTCACTCACTATAAACAAACACATTCATTCCTTCCCTTCATTCACTCTCACCCTGCAGACAATCATTTCATACATGGGTACATTCTTGTTTATTTTTCAGCCAGTTTTTAACCTTTTTAGTGAATGTTTTAAAGTCCGTTATTATTTTAATTTCATTTGGCATTGTGTTCCAGATATGACTGCCCTTTATAGAGAAAGCTGTTTGTCCAAATGTGGTTCTGCGGTGGAATATTTTACAGTTATTGTTAACAGAACTCCTGGTGGCTCTGCTGCTGTCCTGTCTTTGGATGAAACCAGCAAGTGGCTCGGGTGCTGATTTATGGAAACATTTGAACGTTAATTTCAGAAAACAGAGGTCAATGAAACTCTCAAAACTCAATAGGTTGTATTTTTTTAAAATATAACAGTGATGCCACCTAATGGGCTTTTTGTCCAAGATTTTTAGAGTTTGATTATATAATGAACCTACAGTATATGTCTTATTGTAGAAGGGGCTGCTTGAGCCCAGACTGTCAAACAGTATGATATATGAGAAAAAACCATAGAATGCATATACAGTGCAGCTGCTTCGTATGGTATGTAATATCTAATTAATTTAAAGCAGTTCAGATTTTTTTTTTACTGTTTTTGAAATTTTCTTTATATGAAGATTAAATTTGAATTGAGGATCTAGTACAATGCCAAGGTATTTGAATTCTGTAACTAAACTGATGTCTTGATCATGTATATTAACTTTAAAACATTGCAGGTTACATTTTTTGATTGAAAAGCACATTGAAACTGTTTTCTGAAGGTTCAGCAATAGATGGTTCTGGAAGAGCCACTCTTGGACATCAACCATACTTGTGGACAGTACATCTGCAGCCTGTGCTGGAGTCTTGGCAGCTGTGTAAATAACTGCATCATCTGCATAAAGTTGACATGTTGCAGCTGAGCAGTGTAGCGGCAAGTCATTAATAAAAATGCTGAAAAGTAAAGGACCAAGAATGGACCCTATGAGATATGTATGTGGTGTGTGGGTGAACGCTGAGTATCGGGAACAGAGCAGCACGCCGTGCAGCCAGGCAACCCTATGGGAAGAGCAGAGGACAGGAGTATGAGGTGACTTCACCATACAGGGGAAATAAACAGAGTAATGTTTACTTGCAGACGGGAGGTGGCTGGCATTGGCTAGGAACTTTGCCTGGGAGACAGCGTCCTGCTGCGCACACGACGAGGCGTGGTGATGAGGAATGAGGAGATGGCGAAGACGGGAGATTCCGCCGCCGAGGGATCCACCTGTGCACAGGGGAGATTCTGCAAGACAGGTAAGTGATAATACAGCTTACGTGTAGATGAGGAGATCAGCAGGAAGGGAAGGAACAATCCTGCTGAGGGTTTGAGCACGAAGTAACACAGACGGCTCCAGACCAATGCTCTGGGCTGAGTGGGCTAAATAGCCCGTGATTGACGAGGCGCAGGTGTGCGCGCAGCTGAGGTGGATGATGAGGAGCGGCGAGTTGTGACACTTGTCAAAAACAGCATTTTTTGTTAAAGCTGAAATAAAGTATTAAAATATTTCACATGGAAACCAATTTTATGTTTTCAAAACAAGATATTACCTTGTTACTGTGGTCAAATATACAGTTTATACTATATATGTACTGTATATATAACTTTCTTGTGGTCATAACAGAATCTCAGAGTGGAACACATTTGGCCAGAGGTTAATAATCGCGTCAACTACCCTTTGAAGCAAGCCCTGGTGCATCTTGTGGACCAAGAGGGCATCGACATGGAAGATAGTGTCACCAAATTCTGTGTCAAATCTGGTCTACCAAGTCAGTAAGATTGGGCTCAGCATGGTTGTGCAGTCATGGAACGCACACAGAATCCCAGGTGTGTACAAACTTGACAAGGAATGTCATTTGTCCCCAATCTCACATGAACTAATTTCTCAATTTCTTAGGACGAGGTATACTAAATCAACTTGCAGCAGATGGATGCCCTGCCCAAATAGCAGAGGAGCTGCTACCTAATGCTTCTGTTGCAGCAGACATGTACATGCAGGAGTTAGGATCTACACTTATTAGGGAAGCAGCCTCTGGGGTTGATCCTTTTCGGTGTGAAGAAGCCCGATGCCAGGTAGAGCAGGAATTTGCCCAGAGCTACCCTGACATGTCTGTTCTCTTTAGTCATGTTGTGAACAATGACAGTAGTCTGTTTCAAGATGCATTATCCTGCCTTATGCGTGTGACTGACAGGTATGCCTGACAGCTGATGCATATAAATATATACTGTATATACACAGTATCTTAGAATATCATGATTTGTTATTGGATTTAAAAAGTCTACACAGTCATGAAAAGTAAATGGAAAATGCTTGAAATATCTCTTTGCATGTAATGAATAAAACAAACTTTGAAAAAAACATCAACTTTTCAACTGTTTTCTAATATATTGAGACACTAGTATTTTAAATATGTGAATGAAGATAATCTGAGTACCTTTATGATACAGAAGGGTCAGAGACCCCTGTTTCATGGTCTCTAATCATTTCATATTTTTTAGAGTCCAAGATAAATGTAAATATTTGATACTGTTTGTCATGGTCTGAGCGCTGTTATTGTCCATGCTCGGATCATCCAGTATTTTCCCCATTCTTTTGTGTTGTGTTCCCTATGACATCCAGGGCTTTTATTGTGACAGCATCACGACGGGGCTTCCAACTGTCAGAGCCGAGCTGCGTTGTGACAGCTGATCCACATTCCTCTGATTAGTGTCTCATTGCCGGATTAATGTCTGTGCCTTATTTAAGGGAGCAGCTGAGGTTGCTCCTGGCTGCGACCTCGCTTATTGTTGCATCCGTACAACGTTCGGCTGGAG
Organism: Pholidichthys leucotaenia; assembly: GCA_020510985.1. Lineage (NCBI taxonomy): Eukaryota > Metazoa > Chordata > Actinopteri > Cichliformes > Pholidichthyidae > Pholidichthys > Pholidichthys leucotaenia. The sequence goes on from CM035843.1 coordinate 71,403,628, forward strand.
TCCCTAACCCCAGCTCCAGTCACCCTGTGATTCTCCGTGTCTATGCAAGTTTATTCCTTAGCCCGAGTTTATCATGAATGTGTCTGTGTGTGTGTAGTCTATGTTCGTGTTCTCACCCCACGTGGCAGTTTATTTTTGTCATCTTTTTTCTTTTGTTAATAAATACGCAAACTCATCGGCTGCCTATAGTGTCTCATTAATGGCCCGCGAGGGCCACCCATGACAGTAGGTCGCAGCCCAACGAGACGCCGGTCACCGTGAGTTTGTGTTATTTGGGCTTGTAGTTCTTTCTTTTCTGCGTACCAGTGTGTTAGGAGATGACGTTGCCAGGGAAGGGCTATTCTGGGAGCTTAGGCTATGAGCTGATTGTGTTTCTTATCGAGCTAGATGGCCTGCTCTTTAACGTTCGTCGCGGCATCACTCCTGATGCCACACTCTGGTACTTGGACCTCGCAGAGGCGGCAATTAACCGTAATCTTCGCCATGCCGACCACGCCGAGGTCAGGACAAGGAGGGCGGAAATGGTAGCACTCTGGGAGAAGAACCGGGGACCGGAGGGGAACTCCGGCAGGAAGCCGAAGGTGAGGCATCCCCATTCCTTGCCTCAGGATCCAGTTTCTGTCGCTCATCCAGTCCAGGAGTTCACGTCTCCCAAGGACCGTTCCCATCCACAGCAGAGGAGGACGTCAGCCGGGATTCCCCCGGAAGAGACGCAGTGGACTGCTGAGCTCATCCGGGGCCATGTGGCTGAGGCTCGCTCTTCCTCCCATCCTACTCAAATCATAAAGCATGTGGTGGCGGCAGTCAGACTGGTAGAGCTCAGTCCTGAACTCCACGATTACCCTGAGTACACTGAACTGCTAGCTTCTGTTTCCGCACAGCAGCGGCGGTATCAATCAACCTTTATTGTCATGATGCTATGCATACAACTGTAGTGCAAGCAAGATGAAATTGTGTTTCTCGAGGCATCCATATTGTAAAAAGAACATAATTTAAAAACACACTCACACACCCCCTCACCCCCACCCCGACAGCCATTCACATATCCCTGAGACACATTTGGATATTACAGTAATGTTAACTTATTACAGTTGCAGTTAAAATGATAATAACTGCCTGTGTATATATAAAACAATTAAAATGGCTAAGTGAATCTAAGTAGCTAAGAGAAATAAACACTTAAAACTGACTAAAACTATAATATACATATACATAATGTCCATAAAGTGCAGTAATATGTGTAAAGGATTTGGGATCAACTGTTCAGCATCCTAACAGCTTGTGGAATGAAGCTGTTGATCAGTCTGGTGGTTCTGCTTCTGATGCTCCGGAATCGTTTGCCAGATGGCAGAAGTTCAAAGTGTTTGTGCAGAGGGTGAGAGTGGTCCTTAACAATGTTCAGTGCCCTGCTTCTACAATGGCTCTGAAAAAGTTCTTGGACAGAGGGGAGGGAAACTCCAATTACCTTCTCAGCTCCCTTAACTATCCTCTGCAGAGCTTTTTTGTCTGACATACTGCAACTGGAGTACCATGTTGCAATACAGTACGTCAGAACACTCTTCACCACACCTCTGTAGAAGGTCCTGAGGATGCAGATGGGGAGAGAGGCCTGTGTGAGTTTCCTCAAGAAGTGCAGTCTCTGCTGGGCCCGCTTCCTGATCCCCAAGGAATTCTTGCTCCAGGTCAGGTCCTGTGAGATCTGCACTCCGAGGAACTTGATGTTCTCCACTCTCTCCACCAAACGGCCGCTGATGCAAAGAGGGACGTGTTCAGGCCGTGACCACCGGAAGTCGATAATCATCTCCTTTGTTTTGTCCACGTTGAGCACCAGATTGTTCTCCCTGCACCAGCCCTCCAGGTCTCTAACTTCTTCCCTGTACAGTGATTCCTCATCCCTCTGAATAAGTCCCACCACTGTGGTGTCATCCGCAAACTTAATAATCTGGCTCCCCTCATGTCTGGACACACAGTCATGTGTTAAAAGTATAAACAACAATGGACTGAGTGCACAGCCTTGAGGGGATCCAGTGCTCAGCGTGATGGAGTTGGAGATGTTGTTTCCAACCCAGACAGACTGAGGTCTCTCGGTCAGGAAATCCAGGATCCAGAGACATGTGGCGGTGTTCAGACCGAGAAGGAGTAATTTCTCCATCAGTCTCTGGGGAATAATGGTGTTAAATGCTGAACTGAAATCAGTGTACAGGAGTCTGGCATAGGTGTTTTTCTGATCCAGGTGGGTAATGCCAGAGTGCAGGGTGGTGACTATAGCATCCTCTGTGGAGCGATTTGAATGATACGCAAACTGGAGTGGGTCATGTGATGCAGGGAGGCAGGCTGTGATGTATGGTTTAACAAGCTTTTCAAAACACTTCATCACAATTGGTGTGAGTGCGACAGGACGATAGTCATTCAGACAGGACACAACCACTTTCTTTGCCACCGGTAATATGATAGAGGTCTTAAAGCATCTAGGGACGATGGCCTGACTCAGGGAAATGTTATATATGCCAGTCAGGACATCCGCCAACTCACTCGCACAGACTCGGAGCACACATCCTGGGATGTTGTCCGGACCTGCAGCTTTATGTGGGTTGACCCTGATTAGGGTCCTCCGTGTGTCCACTGCGTTGATGGTGATAGCTGGCCCCACAGATGGTGAAGATGGGCCAGCCCTCCCTCTGATTGTCGGGTTTGATGCTTCAAAACATGCAAAGAAGTTATTGAGCCTGTCTGAAAGCAAAGCGTCATCATCATCAACCCCCTGCCTAGACTTATAATCCCTCAACGCCCGTACTCCCTGCCACATCCGTTTGGTGTTCCCTGTGTCACAGAAATGTCCCTGGATTTTCTCCGCGTAGGCGCGTTTCGCCGTCTTAATTCCCTTTGCAAGCGCAGACCTGGCTGAGCGGAGGGCAATCCTGTCCTTCGCTCTAAAGGTTGCATATCTAGCTGTTAGCAGTGAGCGCACCTCTGCAGTCCGTCAAATAGGTTCATTTTGTCTTCTTTTAATTATTTATCTTTTGTTCATATAAAAGACAAAAAATAAAATAGAAAGGAGATGTCTTTACCTTCTTTACATATTTCAACTGCATTGCAGCCTTCGTCAGAAAGCTGACGAAGCCTTTGCAAAGCCTTCTGACGAAGGCTGCAGTACAGTTGAAACATGTAGAGAAGGTAAAGACATCTCCTTTCTATTTTATTTTTTGTCTTTTATATGAACAAAAGATAAACCTCTGCAGTCATCCAGGGTTTATAGTTGCAGACCTTTTTTTTTTTTCCAGACCTTACCTTTGCCTCGCCCTCTGCCGGTAAACGCCGTCACCCTGCTCGCGCCCAGCCTCAGCGAGATCCCTGTCCAGATCCAGCTCTGGGTAGCCGTAAGAACTCTGCCTTCCAGCCAGCTGTTGTCCCTGCGTCTCGACGAAAGGGAAAGACAGCAGCTTTGGCCTCCGGGTCATCTGTCGCCATTGTTCCGTCAGCTCCTCGTCCCTGGACTGTCACGGCTGCTGCTTCCTCCTACTCAACGCTCTTCCCAGCTGCTGTGAGCTCCACGAGTCCGTGTCCGGCCGTGCCCGTTCCTGATTGGGTGCGAGCGGCTCCTCTTCGTCTTCCCGGGGGGCCCTCTGTCACCATCCAGAGGGGAAAGGAGAGAACCAAGCCCACTGCAGCAGTTTCCATCAGCCCTCAGCTGAGCAGGCAAGTGCTATTTCATTCTCTCCCGTCATATTGTGAATTGCCTTGTCTGACTCCTGGGGGTGGAGTTCGGGGCTCACAGTTCCCCGAGCTTCCTCCACCTGCTGCTATTAATTGCAAACCTGCATCCTCTGTGTCTCCTTCCCCTGAGCATCCCCTGGTGCCAGGAATACACCGCCAGACGAAGAAGGAGCCTGTGGCCCTGGTGAGCCTGGTACCAGCCCCGCAGCCATGTCACAGGCAGAGGAGGATGGCGGACTGCTGATTGGAGCCTGCACCAACGATTAAGCATCCCCGGGTCTCCATGGAGGAACGGTTCGATCCAGCAGGCCACGGATCCCCTGCCACCACGCTGTGCGGGCCTTCGGCATGGACATCTGCGGCAGGGAATCCCCAAACTGTGAGAACCATCATGCCGGCTGCAGAGCCCGTCGCAGTTGAGTGGGAACCAGGAGTGGACCTCCAGCTCATGGAACCTGGATCATCGAAGTCCTGGATGGCGGAAGAACCCGAGATCAGGCAAGTGCTCTATTTTGTCTTTCTCTTTTCTCTTCTGGAGCATTATTGCCTGTCTCTCGGGGAGACGAGCCAGGTGCAGCTGACCGCTGCATCCGAGCCTGTCTCGCCAGGCTCTGCCGCTGCCAGTGATCATGATTCCGGTGTCTTTTGTTCTTCTGAGCCTTCTCCCAGGGTCACCGGTGACAAGTCGGTTCCGATCGCTGTTCTGGAAGTTCCAGGTTCATGTTTGGAGGTTATCCCTGGTGCTGTTCCGGCCCAGTCGGGGTCCATCGTGGGTGCTGTTCTGGCCCAGTCAGGGTCCGTCGTGGGTGCTGTTCTGGCCCAGTTGGGGTCCGTCGTGGGTGCAGCACTGTCCCGATTGGGATACAGCAAGGGCGCAGCACCGGTTCGAGTGAAGTTTGGAGAAAGAGCTGCAGATCCTCTGCCGTTCGACGCCGGGATGGCCCCTCATCCTTTCCCCGATCCCTTTTTCCCTCCACCAGGTGCCGCTGGGATTCCCCGTATTCGGCTCGGCTTCCCCTCGCTATCCCTCTCAGTAGGGAGGCTGCCTCCGAGTTCTCCCCTTCGGTCCTGGTGGCCTAATGACGCAGAGCAGCCGCCCGGGAAACTGCTTCGTTGGTTCGGCGTTCTGGGACAGCCACCCGACGGACTGCATTCTTTGTTCGGCGACCTGGTCCGGCCGCCAGATGTATTGTTTCTCTGGGCCTGGGATAGACCGCCTGAACTGATTCTTTTTCCCCTGCCAGCGATCTGGAAGCGGGATGCAGGTAGACCTCCCAATCTGTTTGTTTGTTCATTGTGCTCTGCCTACCGATATCCTTGTAGTTTTTTTTCTTTCCTCCCCTGTAGTATTAGGGATGCTCTTTTGTTTTGTCTGTGGACTTTATTGAACTTTTTGGATATTGCCGCTCTGTAGCGTGCTATTTTTTTCTTGGTATTATGGGTACGCTGTATTATGTGCCTGTATTTCAGTTTTCTTGTTCCCTCCGTAGTCTGAGAAATGTTTTTTTTTTTTGTCTTTACCTATTTATAATAATGGACAATATTTGCTGCTCAGTAGCTTTGTGAGTTTTCTTTTCTCCTGGTGTTATACACTGTATGTTTTTGTATGTACCTGTATTTTTGTTTATTAGTCAGAATGTGGTATTCTTTTTGTTTTCAGCTTTGCTTAAGGATTGTTGTATCATGTTCTGCCTTGTTTTTCTGTGTTTATCTCATCATTTTGATTATCGTTGTTGCCCTCCTTTGTGTTTTTTTTTTCTTTTCTCCTCATCTCTTTGATAGTGTTTTTGTTGGTTCTTGCCCTCCTGGCCTGTTTCCCCCTCCACCCTCCCTAGGGTGGCCTTCTGTGTGGGGGGCTTGGATGTTATGTTGTGCCTGGAATGTGCCTTTTTAGGGAGGAGTACTGTCATGGTCTGAGCGCTGTTGTCCGTGCTCAGATCATCCAGTATTTTCCCCATTCTTCTGTGTTGTGTTCCCTATGACATCCAGGGCTTTTATTGTGACAGCGTCACGGCGGGGCTTCCAGCTGTCAGAGCTGAGTGACGTCGTGACAGCTGATCCACATTCCTCTGATTAGTTTCTCATTGCCGGATTAATGTCTGTGGCTTATTTAAGGGAGCAGCTGAGGTTGCTCCTGGCTGCAACCTCGCTTAAAGTTGCATCCGTACAACGCTCGGCTGGAGTCCCTAACCCCGGCTGCAGTCACCCTGTGATTCTCCGTGTCTATGTAAGCTTATTCCTTAGCCTGAGTTTATCATGAATGTGTCTGTGCTGTAGTCTATGTTCGTGTTCTCGCCCTACGTGGCGGTTTATTTTTGTCATCTTTTGTTAATAAATACACAAACTCATCGGCTGCCTATAGCATCTCATTAATGGCCCGCGAGGGCCACCCATGACACTGTTGTGAACACTGCATTGCTATACCACATGTTTTATGGTCATCGGTTGTAGTCTACTCATCTAAGCAATGGTTTAAATAAAATGCAAATATACTATTGTGGAAGATGTGTTCAATGACGAGACTTGAGTGTATTTCTCAGGTTCAGCTTTATTGAAGAACACAATCTTCCAACATTCTCAAAAAGCAAGAAGAGGCAGAATAATGTTACAGCTCACTCTTATACCTCCGGGGGATTAAGAACTCAAGTCACATGGTGCTTCTGCAAACATTCAATCACAATGCAAGTCTCTGAAGATTCACCATTGTCTCTTATTCTCTGGTGTACCGGGAAACCCCCCAGGTCCTCTTCTCCGAGACGAGGGCCCGACTTCACACCTCCACGCCATCTCCTGTCTTGTTCCTCCAGACGTGAAGCCCCAATCCACATAAGCCATACAATCCACATAAGCCATACATTTGTGGGAGATATGAACCAGACATATGTGCCACACTCTTGTGGGAAATATGAACCAAACATATGTGCCACACTATGTAATTTTTATTGTTTCTTTAGAGCTGGGCGCATATGTGCAGGTTTACTGCTTGATAAATTAGGCTTTAAAGCATTTTTGTAAGTTATATTACGTGAGATACAGGTGATTTTAGGCCATTTATTTTGGTAAACCTTTCATTTATACAAACGACAATAGTTCTCTAAAAATAGCAGTGAAACATTACATAACAATGTAATACAAAAAAAATGAAAATGATGAAGACATAACTTTCATGTAAACAGTTAATTAGTGCAAAAACTGTCAATCTCCTGTAAAAAGTAGTAACCATCAACTGTTGTCATACATTTAACTTAACATTTCAAGTTTTTTTTAAACTCATAAAGTGCATAACAAAAAAAAACATTTTGTGGGATGCTTGTAAAACTTAGTTTAACTGCTTCCTTTAAACATAATCCATAGACAGTGTATATTTATTACTAAAATAGGTTGCTCAGCACACCCAAGGCATCATCAAGTCCAAGCACTGCATGGACCCTACTGCTAAAGTCAGCTGCTCGGCACTTTGGGCCGTGGTTCTGCTCTCTCTGCCACTCCCCGATGCATTCCCTGCACCCCAACAGGGACTGGCAGCAGCTGGACACCATGGGCTGGTGCACAACACCTGCAACATAGATTCAAAGAGATTACAAAGCAAAGGACTTGATATTTTATGGATCTTAAGTTTTACATAAACAGGGTATCTGAAGGTTTAAAGAAGTCAGATACAAAACTATTTTCCATCTTTTTTTGTGGCCACTGCTCTGTAGGCAGAACAAACTGTTTTTAACTGATGGAAACTGAATTTATAAACAAATACATGAAAGTGCTTGAAAGATAAAAAAAAACCCCAATGCTGTTTAAAACTGTAAATTGGATAGTGTTATTCAAAAAATTTGCAACCCCTGGACAAATATCATATGTTATAAATTCAAAAGTTGTAAACAGTCTTTGTAGTGTATGAGGAAAAATTACACCATTACCAGCAATCAGTTACTTTTTATTTCATAAATTCAACAAATATTTATATAATACACAACTGTGCCATGTTAAAAACCTTTCACAGTTAATTAAACAAACCAATTAAAAACACCAAAAGATGCTATTTGTTAAGAGATGGCTAAGTATTTGCATACAACTTTATAGTGATCATAAATATTTTCTTTAGTCAGGTTTTGCTGACGGTTATGCTAAAAAACCAAAACACCAACGTAAAATTTGTTTCAAAGATTTCCATAGAAAATAGAGCAACCTTGTTATTTGTGTCTGTGGCATTTTTACAACCTTTAAACAACAGATTTAATGTTTATTTGTATATTTTAAGGGTAATTAAAACCTTAGTGTTAGACAATCACATTTTAGATTTTGGATGGATTCATGGATCCCCACATAGCTCTACAGAGCAGTTGTAAAAAATAAATAAATAAATAAATAAATAAAATAATACTAGGCCAAGAGCTGAAAATGGGACAGTTTTGACTTTAAACGCTGAAACTGGTCCTGAGTTCCAGACCTCAGCAGATGACACAGGTGAAGGCCTTGGTCACTGCTGAAGCCTGTTGGTTGTCCAGTGACACTGTGGGCCTTCTGTTAAAATCAGCACATTCAATGAGTTCCTTCAGGCTCCCTGACACATCATGCAGTCCCTGGAACTTACATGGTTCCTTTTACTTATATGGATGTTGAAAGAAACACAATTTCATCTTGCCTGCACTACAGTTGTATGTACAGCAATATGACAATAAAGGTTGATTTGATTTGATTTGAATGCCTGAAGAACTTCATTTATTTGCTGAAATACCTCCTGTAGTCCATCATGTTGACTGAAAAGGCAATGCAAAATACACTTAAATCTACTGTGCATTAAATCTAAACAAAAAAAAATAACCAATTTTACATCTCTGTACTGCCTCTGTCATGATACAGTTGTGAGAATGCAGTATTTATACCTTTGACTCTTCCTTTTTTGCCCTCTTAAATCCTGGAGTTGATTCTCAGGCACAGCATAAACCTTTCGGGAATTCTACTTCCAGGAGGCAGATCCTGCATTGTGTGACATGAGTTCAGGCCCAGGAAACACGCTCACAGGCTCGAGTCAATTTCAACAATGATTTATCAGATACAAGGCGTGTGTGGATGCGTGAGAGTGAGAGTGAATGTGATGCTGGAAGACAGGATGTGCCGAGGGCGAAGCAGCGCACCGTGCAGCCAGGCAACCCTAGGGCAGAGCAGAAGAGTGGTTAGCTGCAGATTCTCACCCAGTGGGTTAATATTAGGGCTGTGGCTTACTTGCAGGTGTTCTTGGTGGCTGACGTCGGCAAGCCGCAGGTCTCCTGCCTGGAAGACAGCGCTCCAATGCACGCTCGGCGCTGTGGTGAGAAGTGGATGATGACGGGAATCCACTTGTGCACAGGGGAGAGAGACTGGAGAAAAGGTGAGATGAGTAATGGCTTACGTGAGAAGGGATGGTTGGTAGTCCAGAGATCTCGAGGTAGAGAAGGCGAGTGTGGGTAGCACGATCGTTGGTGAGCAGACGGCTCCAGGCCGAGGCTCCAGGTGGAGCGGGCTAAATAGCCCGGGCTTGATGAAGCGCAGGTGTGTGCGCAGCTGGAGCAGGAGACAGGCGAGAGCGGGCTGTGACAGTACCCCCCCCCCCAACGAGCAGCGCCTCCCAGCGCTGACTTACCTGGGTGCGCCAGGTGGAACTCCGTGACGAGGCCCTCGTCCAGCATGAACGATGGGCGCACCCAGGACCTCTACTCGGGGCTGTACCCCTCCCAATCCACCAGGTATTGCAGTCCACGACCTCGGCGGCGGGAGTCCAGGATGGAAGAGACCCTCCACGCTGGGTCGCCGTCGATCATCACGGGAGCGGGTGGAGCCCTAGGAGGAGGACAGAGAGGATGAGACACCACAGGTTTAATGCGGGAGACATGGAATATCGGACAGACGTGGAGGGAGGGGGGGAGAGCCAGACCCACAGCCACCGGATTGATGATTTTCGTGATGGGGAACGGGCCAATGAAGCGTTGGGCCAGCTTCTTCCTCTCGGCCTTCAGGTTGATGTCCCGCGTAGACAGCCAGACCTGCTGACCCACCTGATAACGCGGTGCGGCCCTCCTGTGGCGATTAGCCATCCTGGCAATGTGCTCAGCTGTGCGTAAAAGCACACGGCGCACAGCTGTCCAAATGCGCTGACAGCGCCTGAGATGGGCCTGGATGGATGGCACCGCCACCTCCCCCTCTTCTTCAGGGAACAATGGGGGGGTCATATCCTAGCGATGCCCGGAAGGGAGACATCCCGGTGGCTGATGACAAGGTGGAGTTATGCGCATACTCTATCCAGGCCAGATGGGCACTCCAGGAGGAAGGGTTAGAGGAGGTGACGCAGCACAGTGCAGCTTCCAGCTCCTGGTTCATCCGCTTGCACTGCCCGTTGGACTGGGGGTGGTGACTGGAAGACAAACTCACCGTGGCCCCCAAGGCCTTGCAGAAGCACGTCCAGACCCTAGACACAAACTGGGACCCCCGGTCAGAGACAATATCCACTGGAATCCCATGCAACCTCACAACATGTTGGACCAATAAGTCTGCCGTCTCCCACGCCGTAGGAAGACTGTGGAGCGGCACAAAGTGGGCGGCCTTAGAGAACCGGTCCACGATGGTCAGGATGGTGGTAAAGGAGTTGGACGTCAGAAGACCGGTGACAAAATCTAAGGCTACATGGGACCAGGGTCTGCTGGGGATCGGCAGAGGGTGGAGGAGACCAGCTGGAGGAGAGGATGGTGTCTTGCCAGTCGCACACTGGGGGCAGACATGGATGTAATTAGCAACGTCGCCCTGGAGGCCCAGCCACCAAAAGGACCTCTGGAGGAGCTCGATCAGTCGGGAGATCCCAGGGTGACAGGCGAGCTTGGTGGTGTGGGCCCAGTGGATGACGTCACCCCGGACCGACGAAGGAACGAACAGCCTTCCTGCTGGACTGCCGCCAGGATCGGGTTCAGTTTCCTGTGCCCTCCGGACCTTGTCCCTGATGGACAAAGAGACGGCGCCCACGACACACGAGGCCAGCAGGATGGTGCGGCCCCGGTCCTCGGGGGGGTTCTGGGGCAAACTGCCTGGACAGAGAGTCCGGTTTACCATTCTTCGAGCCCGGATGGTAGGTGATGGTGAACCTGAAGCGGCCAAAGAACAGAGACCAGCGCGCCTGGTGGGCATTCAGGCGCTTGGCCATCCTCAGGTACTCCAGGTTCTTGTGGTCTGTCCAAACCACAAAAGGCTGAGCCGCCCCCTCGAGCCAGTGACGCCACTCCTGGAGCGCGAGCTTGACTGCCAGGAGCTCTCTGTTGCCGACGTCGTAATTCTTCTCTGCCGCAGACAAGCACCGGGAGAAAAAGGCGCAGGGGCAGACCACCCTGTCCACCGGTGAGCGCTGAGACAACACCGCCTCCACCCCCGTATCAGAGGCGTCCACTTCCACAAGACACTGCAGTGAGGGGTCCACCTGGGTCAGGACCCGGGAGGAGGAGAACTCCGTCTTCAGCACAGCAAAGGCAGCCTCGGCATCCTCCGTCCACTGAAAAGGCACCTTGGGGGAGGCGAGGCGGGTCAAGGGAGAAGTGATGGCACCAAATTTAGGGACAAAACGCCGGTAAAAATTGGTGAAGCCGAGGAACTGCTGAACCTGCTTCCTAGACGAGGAAGCAGGTTCTACACAGTGAGACTGCCTTGACGACTCACTGAGTCGACGACTGCCTTGACCTTGGCAAGGTCGGGGATGATCTGGTTGTGCGAAATAATAAAGCCCAGGAAGAAGGTCTTGTCGGCATAGAATTCGCACTTCTCCGCTTTTACATAGAGTCTGTTCTCCAGGAGGCGCTGGAGGACCCGCCTCATGTGAACCTGGTGCTCCTCCCGCGACCGGGAGAAGATCAAAATGTTGTCCAGGTACACAAAGATGAATACCCCCAGTAAGTCGCGAAGGACGTCATTTATATATATTGATGTGTATGTATGTATATCCACTGCTCTTATTTATATCTTCCGTATCTTCTTAATTATTGCTCTGAGTGTTGCTATCCCTGTGCTGATGCAATCCTGGAATTTCCCCATTGTGGGACTAATAAAGGCTTATCTTATCTTATCTCATTAATTAGGCGCTGGAAGACAGCCGGCGCTTTGGTGAGCCCAAACGGCATGACAAGATATTCAAAATGACCGCTGGGTGTCCGGAACCCCGTCTTCCACTCGGCGCCCTCCAAGATCCGAATGAGATGATATGCGCTGCGGAGATCCAGCTTCGTAAACCACGTGGCCCCCTGCAGAGAATCAGAAGCCGAGTCCATTAATGGCAGTGTATATCTGTCCTTGACTGTTATATCGTTCAGCGCCCGAAAGTCGATACATGGCCGAAGGGACCCATCCTTCTTGGCAACGAAGAAGAAACCTGCTCCAACTGGAGACGAAGAAGGACAAATAATGTTGGAGCTGAGCGACTCCTTGATATAGGAATCCATGGCTTCGCGCTCCGGTGCTGACAGGTTATACAATCGACTGGAGGGTAAGGGCGCCCCCGGGCGGAGGTTGATGGCGCAGTCATAGGGGCGGTGGGGGGGGGGGACAGCGCTTTGGACTTGCTGAAGACTATTCCAAGGTCATGAAACTCCGGAGGCACTAAGGAGAGGTCCGGAGGAGGCACGTTGGAGGGAGAGGGAGGAAGTGACGGGGCACAGGCGGCGGACTGGAGGCAGGCGCCCAAGCAAAAGGTGCTCCAGGAGAGGACGCTACCTGACTGCCAATCAAAAGTTGGGCCGTGCAGGTGCAGCCAGGGGTAGCCTAAGATGACGGAGGCGGCCGAGGTGAGCAGCACGAAGAAGCTGAGGTCCTCTTGGTGATTACCAGAAATAATGACCGGGACTGGGACTGTCCGGTGTGTAACCTTCTCCAGGGGGGTGGCAGAGAGGGAGACAAGATTCAGAGGGGCCGGCAGCGGTTGGCAGGGGATGTCCAGATGGGTTGCCAGGCCCTTAGAAATGAAGCTCTGCTCCGCCCCCGAGTCCACCAGTGCGTGAGTGAGGTGTTCTATGGGGTTATGACAGAACCTAATTGGTAGCATGCACTTAGATAGGGCGTTAGGTTGGGATGCGTCCGCGAGGCCCCCATAGTGACTCACGGACTCCCCCTTTTGGCCTTACCGGGCAAGACTTCAAGGCATGCTGGTCGTCTCCGCAGTACATGCAGAGACCCAGCCCCTGCGGCGCTGTTTCTCTGTCTGTGGGAGCTTAGCCTGGCCAATCAGCATTGCCTCCGGCTCATCGGCTGACTCAGGCGCGGGCAACGCCAGGGGGCGAGGTTGAGAGGAGGGGGGGAGAGCACCGCTTGAGCGGCTGGAGGACTTCCGCTCGGCGGCCCGTTCTTTCAACCTGTTATCCAGGCTAATGGTGAGGGAAATCAGCTCGGAGAGCTGCTCCGGCGGATCCCTACAGGCCAGTTCGTCCTAAAGGCTAGAATCAGAATCAGAATCAGAATCAGATTTATTGCCATTGTTCATGTAGTACACAAACTAGGAATTTGTCTCGGTGCAATGCTGCAACATTAAACATGATAAGATAAAAGAATAAAAAACTATACATGCAATAAGTGTAGAATAAGAATGAGTAATACTAGTCAAAGCAGTTTTTAAATATATTAGCGAGCAGCAGATATTGTGGAGTATCACATAATGTAGTCGGAAGTGCAAAAGAAAACAGTGATAATTGTAATGAGACCGGTTGAGCTGCTGTACGTAGTGCACGAGAGTCAATAAGTCACTTAGTGTTCAGCAGTCTGATGGCAGAGGGGAAGAAGCTGTTCATGTGCCGGGAGGTTTTAGTCTGAATGGACCGAAGTCTTCTACCTGAGGGGAGGGGGGCAAACAGTACGTGACCAGGGTGTGAAGGATCGGCTATGATCCGGCCTGCATGCCTCCGGGTCCTGGAGATGTACAGGTCCTGGAGAGATGGGATCTTGCAGCCGATCACCTTCTCAGCAGTGCGCACGACGCGCTGCAGCCTTAGTCTGTCCCTGGCAGTGGCTCCTGCATACCACACGGTTATGGAGGTGGTGAGGATGGACTCGATGATGGCCGTGTAGAACTGCACTAACATCTTGGTGGGTAGCTTGAGCTTCCTCAGCTGCCGCAGGAAGAACATCCTCTGCTGGGCCTTTTTGATGAGGGAGCTGATGGTTGGCTCCCATTTGAGGTCCTGGGTGATGGTGGTGCCCAAGAAGCGGAAGGAATCTGCAGTGGTGATGGGAGAGCCTGTGAGGGTGAGGGGGGGCAGAGGGGTTGTGACTTTCCTGAAGTTCACAATCATCTCCACTGTCTTCAGAGCGTTCAGCTGCAGGTTGTTGTGGCTGCACCAGGACGCCAGCTGGGCCACCTCTCTCCTGTAGATGGACTCATCGCCGTTGGAGATGAGCCCGATGAGGGTGGTGTCATCCGCAAACTTGATCAGCTTAACAGACTGGTGGCTGGAGGTGCAGGAGTTGGTATTTAGGGAGAAGAGTAGGGGGGAAAGTACACAGCCCTGGGGTGATCCGGTGCTGATGCTGACAGAGTCTGAGACAGTCTTCCCCAGCCGCACATGCTGCCTCCGGTCCGTCAGGAAGTCGGTGATCCACCTGCAGAGGGAGTCAGGCACGCCGAGCAGGGACAGCTTGTCCTGGAGCAGAGCGGGGCGGATGGTGTTGAATGCAGAGCTGAAGTCCACAAACAGGATCCTGGCATAGGTTCCCGGGGAGTCCAGGTGCTGCAGGATGGAGTGGAGGGCCAGGTTGACTGCGTCGTCCACAGACCTGTTGGCTTGGTAGGCAAACTGCAGTGGGTCCAGGAGGAGAGTGGTGATGGACTTGAGGTGGGGCAGGACCAGGCGCTCAAAGGACTTCATGACTACAGAGGTGAGTGCTACAGGTCTGTAGTCATTAAGTCCAGTGATCCGTGGCTTCTTGGGGACAGGGATGATGGTGGAGGATTTGAGGCAGGTCGGCACGTGGCATAGCTTAAGGGAGGTGTTAAAAATGTCTGTGAAGACAGGAGCCAGCTCTTTTGCACAGTGTCTCAGGGTGGAGGGAGACACGCCGTCCGGACCGGGGGCCTTGCGCGGGTTCAGCCTGGAGAATTGTCTGTGCACATCCTGCTCGCTGATGACAAGGGCAGGGGGGGAGGAGGGGGGGACCGCTTTTGATGAGGTAGGGACCGAGGAGGCAGTGGAGCTGGGGGGAGGGGGGGAGTTGGACACAGCTGACGAGGTGTCAAAACGGGCATAATGTTGGGACAGTCTTTGACAAAGGGCTTTGTCATCCTGACCTTTAGAAGCCTGAGGCCGATAGTTGGTGATTTGCCTCAGTCCTCTCCACACAGAAGCCGAGTCGTTAGCAGTGAACTGCTGCTGGAGTCTCTCAGAATACACAGATTTAGCTCTCTTCAGCTCTCTGTTAAACTGATATTTAACCTCCCTGTAGCAGTCCCTGTCTCCACTTTTCAACGCTGCTTCCTTCTCCTTCCTGATCTGTCTGAGCTTAGCAGTGAACCAGGGCTTATCATTAGAGTAACTCACCCTGGTGCGCGATGGAAGAATGCTCTCCTCACAAAAGTGGATATATGAGTTCACAGTGTCCGTGTACTCATCCAGATCATGCGTGGCTCCTTTAAACATGCCCCAGTCAGTTATTCCATGCACGTTTCCAGCTTCTCCTCAGCTTCACTGGTCCATTTCTTCGTAGTCGTCACAACAGGTTTAGTGAGCTTCAGTCTCTGTCTGTATGTGGGAATGAGGTGGACCATCACGTGATCAGATAGTCCGAGCGCAGCGCGGGGAACAGCGCGATACGCGTCCTTCACTGTAGTGTAACAGTGATCCAGCGTGTTTTTTCCTCTGGTTGGGCATTTAATAAACTGTTTGTATAGGGGGAGATCGTGGCTCAGATTGCACTGGTTAAAGTTGCCAACCACAATAACCAGAGAGTCCGGGAAAGTCCGCTCCTTATGGTGGATGTGATCCGCGAGCGCGCGCTGAGCCTCGCGCGCGTCCGCGTCGGGCGGGACGTAGACAGCGGCCAGGATGAATGAGGCGAACTCCCGCGGGGAATAAAATGGCTTGTAGTTGATGAATAAAAATTCCAGAGCGGGAGAACAGTGTTGGGAAATCACCGGCTGCTGCTGATGTAAAAGCAGACTCCTCCTCCCGAGGACTTACCGGAGAGCTCTGTGACGCGATCAGCACGAAACAGCTGAAATCCCTCTAGGTGAAGCGCGCTGTCCGGTATATTCCCCCTGAGCCAGGTCTCAGAGAAACAGAGAGCAGACGAGGAAGCGAGGTCCTTAAATCGCATCAGCAGTCTCAATTCATCTACCTTGTTTGAGAGAGAGTTGGCCTTGGAGAGAAATATGCCAGGCAAAGCCGTGCATGTGCCTCTCTTGCGGAGCCGGACGAGAGCGCCCACTCGCCTACCTCTTTTTCGCCGTCTCACTTTTTGAGCTAAACAGTGAATCAGATCGGCGGCAGGAGCTAAAAAAACTGGGAGTAGGTCCGTGGGAGTGAAAGTCCTTATATTTAGTAGCTCTTCACGGGTGTAAGAGCAGGCAGACACACAATTGACGAACAAAAACAAATAAAGAAAAGCGCAGCGAAGCACCATGGCGACCATCTTGAAAACAAATTAAAACAAAAACAACAAAAACAAAAACAAAACTAGAGCTCAGGCTACAGATGAAAATGCTACAGAGGGCAGCATCCCCCCACCCAACTTCCGCCGCCACAACCTGGAAGTCGACAGCGAAGTCGGCGGCCGATTTCCGGGCCGCCGACTTCCGGCGGCCTGGAAGGATCATGGTACATCCTGTACTACTCATCAACATTGCAGGTGAGTAGTACAGGATGCACCAGGATGTCCTCCAGGCCGCTCAACAGTCACGGCCCGGAAGGATCCTGGTGCATCCTGTACTACTCATCAACATTGCAGGTGAGTAGTACAGGATGCACCAGGATGTCCTCCAGGCCGCTCAACAGTCACGGCCCGGAAGGATCCTGGTGCATCCTGTACTACTCATCAACATTGCAGGTGAGTAGTAGTTTGGGCAGCACGGTGGTGCAGTGGTTAGCACTGTTGCCTTACAGCTAAAAGGTTCCTGGTTCGAATCCCCAGGCTGGCAGGGGTTGGAACCTTTCTGTATGGAGTTTGCATGTTCTCCCTGTGCTGTGTGGGTTTACTCCGGGGGCTCCGGTTTCCTCCCACAATCCAAAGACATGCATGTTAGGTTAATTGGTTGTTCTAAATTGTCCCTAGATATCTGTTTCCTATAGGCCCTTAGAATAGAGGGTTAGTACTAGTGAAAGCGCTTTGAGTGGTCTTTGTGACTAGAAAAGCGCTATATAAGTGCAGGTTAGTTAGTTAGTTAGTTAGTTAGTAGTACAGGATGCACCAGGATGTCCTCCAGGCCGCTCAATAGTCACGGCCCGGAAGGATCCTGGTGCATCCTGTACTACTCATCAACATTGCAGGTGAGTAGTACAGGATGCACCAGGATGTCCTTCAGGATGCTCAACAGTTCAGAGGAAGAAATAATGAGTACTGCAGGAAGGCTGAACAGCACAGGGAAATCTCAAACGCTGCAGGAAAGCTGAACAGCGGGGAAAGGCAAATGAACTTACAGTCTGGAGCAGTCCGAGGCAGTCCAAGTGTAAATCCAGGTGAAACAAAAACCAGTTATAGATGAGCACACCACCTAGTGTGATGCGGTACCGTAGAGAGCAGGCAGGGCATCTAGACATAAGTGACGGTAAACAAACACTGCGTGGAACAGCCGCAGTGTAAAACAACAAAGGTGACACAATGATCCGGAAATCTCTTCTCGTCAAGACAGGGCTTAAGTAATGCAAACCTTAATGAGGAAAGAGACTGCTGGTGTGAGAAGTGAGAGTGAGAGTGGGCAGGACTGAGTGGAAACAGCTGTGTGCAATAACGTCTGAGAGCCTAAGGGTAAGGATGAATAAGTGTGTGTGTGTATGCGTGCAGGAGCATGCATGAGTGAGAATGAGAGGAAGCATCTGTGTGCGTGCGTGAACAGAGAACTAAGCGATAATGACACACAGCTGATCAGACTGGCAGAAGAAGGAGGTGTGGCTGAGCTGTCAGGGAGCCAAACGGACCCCAGAGGTTCCCTGAGCGTGCCTGACGGAAAATAGACAGCAAAACACACAAAGAGACAAAATAGCCAGGGCGTCACAGAACTGCAAGCCCAGTTCATGACAGGCAATCAACAAGAAGGAGGGATTCTTCCTGTCCTACTGCTGTCAGCACTTTGGTTGTCATCTGGTCCACTGCTGCTTCAAATTTTGTAAACCGAACAGTCACAGTTTTTTGGTGTGCCAGTTTCCCATCTTCGACTACTGCAAAGAAGACGTTTCTGAGGATTAATATAAACATTCTCTAAACATGTGTTCTTTTTTGTGGAGTTCTAGTAGTACATGTTATATTACAGTATTGTGTTTTTTTTTTTTTGTTTTTTTTTTACAAAAATACCAGTTAAAACATGGAAAAGACAATGACACCAGTTACATGGTCACAATAAACTGATAACTGGGAATAAACTAATAATGGCAATAATCCGTTTTCTCCGGTTTACATGCATTGAATAAACAGATTATTGGGGGGTTAACCACTTGAGTTAATGACCTCGGTTGCATGGCGTTTATCTGATTATTCTGTTTACATGACTTTTTGAATAATCAGATAACTCCAGAAAAAAAATTATAATCGATTTATTAGTGCACATGTAAACATGGTCACTGATATACGTATATACGTATATGTATACTTGTGTTTAAATATGTCATCCACATGAAGTAGATGGCATATTTATTAAAATGGTACACCCTGCTCTATTTTGAAATGGAGAATCACTTGCAGTATGCCTAGTGTATTAAGATGATAATTATTATCAGTGATGGGAATGAAAGAGAAATAAGTATTTCTTCATAACTAGTAATGTGTTTAAATACATTTTCGTCTGTTATGTTGTGAGAAGCAGTGACAATGCCTATATTGTGGAGTGTGTAAATGAAGAGGCAGCTTCATGTCAGTCGATTTATTACACACTCACATCTTACAAGCACAGAACAGACTGACTGGTTACAGCAAGCACTCCTCTATATATCAAGTCACCTTCACAAGCTTCAAGGCACTTCCTCATACACAGCATGATATTTACACTACACTTCATTCAACCCCCTCTCACCCTCTTGGGCATTGTTCTCCCATGTGTATTCATTGTCTCTGTTTGAGGTGCGAAATAACCTGACTTCCATACCGCCCCCCCCCCCCAGCATCTTAGATAGAACAATAGAATATCAGTCCACATGCTGTTTCGGCTTCCGTCTCCTCCCATATCTGCTGTAACTGGGGTTTACTGGGTTTACTGGGTTTAGCATCATTCACTCTGGATCTTCCAACCCCCGCATTCTGTTCTCCACCAACAACAAACTCCTCAAACCCCAGGACATCATTTCATCATCCTTCACCCCTGAAAAATGCAATAGCTTTCTATCATTTTTCCATTCCAAAATTGACAATATTCAAAACCAGCTTGCCTCCTCCCCAGCCATCACCCCTGACTCAGAACCCACTTTTTCTCCACCCATAGATAAACAGCTCTCCCTTTTCTCACCCATAACCACTGATGAACTTTCTGAAATACTCTCCAGCATGAAATCATCTACATGCCCCCTGGACCCCATCCCCTCCCCCCTTATCAAAGCCTGTCTCACCCCTCTTGCCCCCCTTATCATCGACACCATCAACTCCTCCCTCACCACTGGCATTGTCCCCCCATCACTTAAGATTGCTGCCATCACCCCCCTCCTTAAGAAACCTGGCCTGGACTCTGACGACCCCAACAATTTCAGACCTATCTCCAACCTCCCATTTCTGGCTAAAATATTGGAAAAAGCTGTCACCACCCAACTCAAGAAACACCTCCTCTCCAACAAACTCTACGAAACATTTCAATCTGGATTCCGTTCTCACCACAGCACTGAAACCGCCCTCCTCAGGGTCACCAATGACCTCCTGCTCACCTCTGACTCTGGCTCCCTCACCATTCTTCTCCTCCTCGATCTCAGCACTGCTTTCGATACCATCAATCATTCCATCCTGCTCCATCGTCTGCTTTCTATTGGCATCACTGACTCCGCCCTCTCTTGGTTCACCTCCTACCTGTCTGAGAGATTCCAGTATATCTCCATCAACAATCATAAATCATGCACAACCCCCGTCTCACACGGTGTCCCTCAAGGCTCTGTGCTTGGTCCAACCCTTTTCACTCTCTACATGCTTCCGCTTGGTCACATCATTCGTCAACATGGTCTTCACTTTCACTGCTACGCCGACGACACCCAGCTGTACATCTCCTCTAAATCCATCACCCCCGCCATTCTCTCCACCATCACCAACTGCCTTACAGACATAAAAACCTGGATGACTAACAACTTTCTCAAGCTAAACAGCAATAAAACAGAAATCATCATTTTTGGACCAAAATCTCTTTTACCCTCTTCCCAGAACTTTTCATTCCAAATCGATGGTCACTCAGTCACCCCCTCCCCCCTGGCCAGAAACCTCGGCATTATCATGGACCCCACCCTCTCCTTCAAATCTCACATCAACCATATCACCAAAACATCATTTTTTCATCTTCGTAATATTGCACGCCTCCGTCCAACCCTCTCACCCTCTGCTGCTGAAATACTCATCCATGCCTTCATCACCTCCAGACTTGATTACTGTAACAGCATTCTGTATGGACTTCCTTCCACCATCCTCCAAAAACTACAGTATGTCCAAAACTCAGCCGCCCGCCTACTTACTCACTCCCGCTCCAGAGACCACATCACTCCTTTCCTCCGTCAGCTCCACTGGCTCCCCATTCAACAGCGCATCAACTTCAAGATCCTCCTCATCACCTATAAAGCTCTTCATAACCTCGCCCCCTCATACCTAACGGACCTTCTGTCTCGTCATTCTCCCACTCGTCTCCGCCGCTCTGCTGACGCTCACCTTCTTACCCCCATCACCAAGACAAAAATTCTGCACCCTGGGTGATAGACCATTCGCCATCGCCGCACCAACCCTCTGGAATCCCATGCCCCTTCACATCCGGTCTGCCAACACACTTGCTTCTTTTAAAAGTGAACTCAAAACCCATCTTTTCAAATCTACCTATAAAAGCTGACTGCCTCTTTTACCTATGTGTACCTACCTTGTCTGTTTACTTGTTCTCTGTATGTTTGTCCCTATGCTGCTTTGTAAAGCGTCTTTGAGTATTTAGAAAAGCGCTATATAAGACTGATGTATTATTATTATTATTATTATTATTATTATTATTATTATTATTATTTACTGCCTCCGTGGTGCTGCTGTGCCGGTGGGGGGCTGCTGGGAGTGTGTCCGACTGCGGGTAAGCCGTGTGTGTGGGTTTTTTTTTTTCGCTCTGTCCGTGTGGCTGCTCTGATGAATCGTTCCCCTGGGGAGTTCTCCGTGGGGGTCTTTCACGCCGAGGGGCCCTCGCCAACAGCACTTGCTCATCCGCCACTACAAAGGCGGGTTTGAGTCTGTCTATGCCAATTTTCTCCCACCTCCCCCCCAAGTCTAGCACAAAATGCTTATCCCCTGTTTCCAACACTGAACGGTCCATCATAGGATGGGTGCAATGGAGAGCGGTGGGCGTCGTGTATGACGAACACGAACTCCACATTCTTCAAAGTTTTAGGCACGAAAACACGTGGAAAACAGTGGTGGGCCGGGCCCGGCAGCATGCCTGTGTTTGCGCTATGCTGCAAAAGCTGAGACGGGCAGCTGTCCGGCACAGGATTATCTGGCAGAAATTCCCCGAGCAGCCATAGGGGCTGTGCAAAAACCAGCTCTGCCGGGGAAGCTTCCAGATCCTCTTTTGTCGTGGAGCGCAACCCCAATAAAACCCACGGCAACCTGTCCACCCAATTTGCATCCGTCAGTGAAGCCCTGAGTGCTGCTTTCAGTGATCTATGAAAATGCTCGCATAACCCATTGGCCTGTGGGTTGTATGTGGTTGTGCAATGAATTGTAACATCCAGGCTGCAGGCCATCGCGGACCAGAGTTCGGAAACAAATTGAGGGCCCCTGTCGGACGTAATGTCCGACGGGACTCCAAAACGCGCCACCCATGCTGTTAAAAAAGCGTGTGCTACGTCTGCGGACGTGGTTTCCGCCAGTGGGACTGCTTCTGGCCAGCGCGTGGTGCGATCCACCACTGTCAGGAGGTGCGTGCACCCCTGTGATGGCGGGAGGGGGCCCACGAGGTCCACGTGAACATGGTCGAACCTCTTAGCCGGTACCCGAAACGGCTCCCAGGGAGCCTTCGTGTGCCTGTGTACCTTGGCTCGTTGGCACACCACGCAGGCTGTAGCCCACTCTTTCACTTGTTTGCGTAGGCTCGGCCACACAAATTTCTCTCCCACCATTTTGACCGACGCGCGCACTCCTGGGTGCGCCAGAGTGTGAACTGAATCAAACACGCAGTGGCGCCACGCGACCGGGACAACCGGACGCGGGCGTCCCGTGATGACATCGCAGATTGGGGGGGGCATGCCGTCTTGTAGCACCCTGCTCTCCAGCCTTAACCCTGTTGGACCAGACTGGATGGCACGCACGTCTGCATCGCTAATCTGCTCTGTGGCCATGGCTGCGTAATCTATCCCCACGTAGACCGGGGCCACCACGGCGCGCGAGAGGCAGTACGCCACCACATTCAGTTTACCCGACACATGCTGAATATCGGCAGTAAACTTTGAGATCGCGGCCAGCTGTCTCTGCTGCCGGCCCGACCACGGTTCTGAAACCTTGGCCATCGCGAACGTTAGTGGCTTGTGATCCACGAACGCGGTGAAGCTGCGCCCTTCCAGCCAGAACTGGAAGTGGCGTATGGCCAGGTGGAGAGCCAGCAACTCCCTGTCGAATGCGCTGTATTTACGTTCACTGTCGCGCAAAGTTCTGCTGAAAAAGGCAAGCGGCTGCCAAGCCCCGGTGACGCGCTGCTCTACGACAGCCCCTATGGCCACGTCTGAAGCGTCGGTGGTGAGCGCTATCCGGGCCGCCGGGTCCGGATGCGCCAGCAGTGCAGCGTTTGCCAGGGCTGCTTTAACCTCCGAGAACGCCCGCTCTCACTCCGGGGTCCATTCCACCCCATCCGCGGGTTTCTGTCTCTTGAGCGCGGTGTACAATGGTTGCATGAGCTGTGCCGCGCAGGGAAGGAAACGGTTATAAAAGTTCACCATCCCCAAAAATTCTTGCAGCACCCTGACCGTCTGAGGCCGGGGAAAATCTGCCACGGCGCGCACTTTGTCAGGCAGCGGGATTGCTCCTTCCGGAGAGACGCAGTGCCCCAAAAAATCAATCTCCATCACGCCGAACTGGCATTTCGCCGGGTTGATTATTAACCCGTGCTCCTCCAACCTCCGGAAAACCGTCCTGAGGTGGGTTTCGTGTTCATCTTCAGACGCACTGGTTACCAGGATATCGTCCAGGTAGACGAACACAAACGGGAGATCATGCAGCACTGCATCCATCATGCGCTGGAACGTCTGTGCCGCGCCTTTTAACCCGAATGGCATGCGCAGGAACTCGAATAAACCGAACGGAGTTATTACCGCTGTTTTGGGTACGTCCTCAGCACGCACGGGGACTTGATGGTAACCGCGGACCAGGTCTATTTTGGAAAAAATGCGTGCTCCGGCGAGGTGGACGGAAAAATCCTGTATGTGGGGAATCGGGTAGTGGTCGTGTGCTGTGGCATTGTTCAACCTGCGGAAATCACCGCACGGTCGCCACGATCCATCAGCCTTAAGGACCATGTGTAGCGGGGATGCCCATGGGCTGTTTGAACGCCTGATGATGCCCAACCTTTCCAGGTTGGCAAACTCCTCCCACGCTATGGCCAGTTTAGCTGCGTCCAAGCACCGAGGTCTTGCAAAAACGGGCGGCCCGGTGGTGGTGATAAAGTGCTCCACCCCGTGTTTAGCAATGGCCGCCGAAAATGTCAGGACCGTTAGTGCTGGGAACTGAGTAAGCAGTGCATGGAACTTACCACCTGGAGCTGTGACGTTGGCTTGTGCTGTTGGCTGGGTCCCTCTAGCTATATAGGGGAGAGATTCAAAGGACAGTGCATTAACCAGGCGCCTGTTAGCAACATCAACCAGTAAACCATGTGCACACAGAAAATCAGCCCCCAGGATATGGTAATTCAGTGCTGCTACGACAAAAGTCCACTCGTATGTATGGCCGTGTAGAGATAAGATCAGTGTCCTCTCACCAAAGGTCTTAAATTCCGAGCCGTTTGCTGCCAACATCACAGGGCCACTAGGTCCTGCCAGCCGGTCGGCGTAGGTTGGCAGGATGAAGCTCTTCTGGGCTCCGGTGTCCCCGAGGAAACGCCTCCCCGAGCGCGCGTCCGTCAAGTAGAGCAACTTGTTCTCTTCACGGAGGGTCGCAGCTGCTACCGACCGCCGGCCTCGGTTTTCCTGAACACTTGAATTGGCACGGTGGCGCACATCTGTGTGCGTTCTCTCCGAAGCGCCGGTGGTAGAAACAAAGCGTGTCTCTCTGGCGCTCCTTGGCCCCCGCTGCTGCTACCGTTGGTGGCTCCTTGCCTCCTGTGGTTGTCTCGCTGGGCTCCGCCGCTGCCGCGTTGACTGTGATTGCCCTGGTGGTGAGGATGATCCGGTCCGCCTCCTGGGCTAGCGCACAGTAGTCACGCACGGCCAGCAACGGCGAATTGGCCAGAACCACTCTCGCCACTGTTGGAAGGTTCCGGAGGAAAAGGTGGTCAAACAGAAAGTACCCGTCGTCCGTGCACATTAATGCCAGCATCTTCTCCATCAGGTCGACGGCCGACCCATCTCCTAACTCGGTCCGCGCCAGGAGCCTCTCCGCTCTCTTACATTCCGAGAGCGTGAGCGCAGCCTTGAGCGCCTCATATTTGTTGCTGGCTGGTGGCTGATTGAGCAGGCTCGCTACCTGCTGAGCTGTGCGGGAGTCCAGTGCTGCTACTACATGGTAGAACTTGGTGTCGTCTGCTGTTACTCCCCGGAGGGCAAACTGGGCCTCGGTGTGGTGGAACCAAGAGCGCGAGTTGTGCTGCCAGAAATCCGGTAGCTTGACTGAAACTGCACACGCTTTGCTGGGGGTTCCAGTCCTGGCTGTCTGTGGAATGGCTGCTGCGTCTCTGGGGCTTCCCGACCGGGCCGGCTCCGGGGTTTTCACCTCGTGTTCCATAATACGTCTTGGGTCACCAGTGTGGTGTGTGTAAGTGAAGAGGCAGCTTCATGTCAGCTGATTTATTACACACTCACATCTCACAAGCACAGAACAGACTGACTGGTTACAGCAAGCACTCCTTTCTATATATCAAGTCGCCTTCACAAGCTTCAAGGCACTTCCTCATACAAAGCATGATATTTACACTACACTTCATTCAACCCCCTCTCACCTTCTTGGGCATTGTTCTCCCATGTGTATTCATTGTCTCTGTCTGAGGTGCGAAATAACCTGACTTCCATAATATTCTCAAAGAATGAAAGATGAAGTTTCATACCTCTGAAAGGTCTTTGGACCTGTGGCTCTATGTAATAAAGCATTCCCCCCAGCAGCACTCCTGGAAGCACTCCCTGCAGCAGTGGAGGCAGGGTTTCCTCTGGTAACATTTCTTCGTGGCGGCCCGCCTTGCCAGAAATTTTACCGCCACCCCAAGGCCATATGAATTTATTAAGAAAACTATATGAAGCAGTGACTTTGCGCAAGCACGCACATGAACAACGCACGTGGCTGTCATCTGCGCGGAGTTTAGAAGCACCCCTCTCCCATGAGTTTTCCAGTCAGTCAGCAAACAGTGTCTTGCTAAGCGTGGCTGTCCGACAGAAACATGAGTTTATTAAAGTACTTTAAACACGGAAAAAAAATCATCAGAGGTATGTAAGCACTGGCGTTTATCATGGTTTTAACCCGCTGGAAATGGGAGCAATAATGGGAGAGTCGCTTAGCTAAGAGATGTGGTTAGAATGTGCATCATATGCACATTCTATGCAGCATTCTATGCAGCATTCTATGCACGTCATATGCAGCCGGCTTCATATGACGGGGAAAGGCAGGGGGACTGATTAATTGCTGAGGATATATTTCACCAGCCACTACAATATTAAGTTATGTTCAGTAGGAAATGCAGGAATGAAGAGACTGGCAATTTCTCTCTTTTCTTGCACGAGCAGGCGTGCTGTTTTTATTCTACAGCGGCAGTGACAAAAAGCAACAGCTAACAACGCTAGCTCAAAACTGAGGTCCTTCAGTGGCTGCCTAGAGAGGTGCCTGATGAGAAAGCCTGAGCGCACAACTATAACTGCCTAAACAGATCATTCTGTACATGAACACATATTGTGGTGAATTTTGTCTTTAGAGTCCGCTACAGTTCCCTATTATGTACCTGGCAGGTTAAGATGACCGAAATTCACAAAATCAACTAGAAAAGCACTCGGAGAGTGCAGACCTCTGCCAAGCGCCACAGTTCCCCCCATACAGTGTTTGTGTGTACGTTTTCAGATTCCTTGACCATGAAAACATATGACTAGCAATTGGATTGACAATGATAGGATCAATGGTTCAGTAGTTATTGATGAAAATGGCATTTTCCGTAATGGCGGTTTTCTTCTGGACGGTGATCCGGATTACCACCAAAATCTAATCATCTGTCTGATTTCTGACATTTCTGACAATCTGCGAAAATTTCATGAAAATCTGTCCATAACTTTTTGAGTTATCTCGCTAACAAACAAACAGACAAACCAACGTCGATGAAAACATAACCTCCTTGGCGGAGGTAATGACTTTAATCTGTCAGCAGCCTTCAGACAAACTAAACATGCCAACATTTGATTTCAAAATAAGGGAGGTTTCTCCTGCTGTCTGGGTGGTGAGGAGATTTCTAAACAAAAATACAACAACACTATAATAACTAAAAAAGTACTCGGAGAGCGCAGACCTCCGCCAAGCGCCACAGTTCCCCCCATACAGTGTTTGTGTGTACGTTTTCAGATTCCTTGACCATGAAAACATATGACTAGCAATTGGATTGACAATGATAGGATTAGTGGTTCAGTAGTTATTCACGAAAATGGCATTTTCCGTAATGGCGGCCACAGTTCCCCCCATTCAGTGTTTGTGTGTACGTTTTCAGATTACTTGACCATGAAAACATATGACTAGCAATTGGATTCACAATGATAGGATTAGTGGTTCAGTAGTTATTGACGAAAATGTAATTTTCCGTAATGGCGGTTTTCTTCTGGACGGTGATCCGGATCACCACCAAAATGTAATCATCTGTAGGATACTCCATTTCTGACAATCTGTGAAAATTTAATGAAAATCCGTCCATAACTTTTTGAGTTATCTTGCTAACAAACAAACAAACAAACAGACAGACAGACAAACCAACGCCGATGATCACATAACCTCCTTGGCGGAGGTAAATATAAAGAAATATTATAACAGAAATAACGGCATCCTTGGTCATTTAAGTTCATTTATTTTATTAAATACAATTTTATTAATATTTTTTCTTTGTAATCAGAGTTAAATTATTGTTCTGTTCTGACTGCAACGTTATTGTCAAAAATGTAAATTGTTATAAGGAAAAAGTAAAAAAAAAAAAAATGACCACAGTCTGTTTCAGATTTATCTAAAAACCCCCAAAACAAAACAGTAATTTTATTTAAAAAAAAAACCGACAAAAATTAGTCATAAAATAATCCACAAATTTATAGTAAAGTTTCAAATGTACAAGAAAAGTCAATTTTACAAGAGGAAATTAAAAAAGTTGAGGAAAATGGTTTCATCCATCCATCCATCCATCCATCTTCAACCGCTTTTCTGGAGGTCTGGGTTGCGGAGGCAGCAGTTCAAGCAGAGAAGCCCAGACTTCCCTCTCCCAAGCCTCCTGCTCCAGCTCTTCAGCGAGGATAATAAGGCCTTCCCAGACCAGCTGGGAGACATAGTCTCTCCACCGAGTCCTGGGTCTGCCCCGGGGTCTCCTCCCAGTGGGACAGAGTCCAGGAGGCATCCTGATCAGATGCCTATACCACCACCCAATCCACCTTTTTCCGGCTGAGGACCATGAACTCGGACTTGGAGGTGATGATTCTCATCCCAGCCGCTTCACACTCTGCAGCAAACCGTCCCAGCAAGAACTGTTGGTAATTGTAATTGTAGATAAATTTACAAAGTAGAAAACTACAAGAAAATTGTTTTAAATTTTTTAAGAAAAGCCTCAAACCTTCAAGACTGAAGTCATGACTCAAGTTTTTAAGTGGGTGCTCTTTGTACCCTTAACTCAATTAGAAATTTTTGATTGTCTACTTTTAATTATTAATTTCAAAGCACTGCTTTTGTATGAGTAGAATTTCTGGTTAGTATACACTACCTGATCGTATAATTTAAGTATGCATGAGTACATTACTATTATGAATGTTTTTTCCCCCTTCCTTACTCTCTCAATGGGGAAAAAAAAAGAAACACGAGAATAAAAATACAAAAAATACACATATTTTTGTCATTTATGTAAACCATAACAAAAAAATCCTGCAGGACAAAACATGACACTGTGGCGTAACATTACGTAGCTCACATATTCCTTGGCAGAGACCCAGACATGAGGGAACTTTGAGCTCACAGTGTGTATTGACATCACGCCCCAGATGGACATTGAGTCTGGACCCCCTGCGGACTAGAGGAGAAGTGAGAAGATCTGGGAGTGAACCTGAAGAGACTGTCTGACTCATAGGGTCAGACAGAGAAGCCGAGAGGACAATGGGGGGATTAGTTATGAATGGAATTCTGTGTTTGATGTGAATGTGATTTGTGTCTGTTGTAACAGTATAAAGGTATGAGGTTTATCTCAGCCCGCTCTCTTCATTCCCTGACTGAGAGAGGAGCTGTAGGACTTGATATGGAATAAACCTATACTGAAAAATCATTCAGTCTCTTCATTTCGAGTTTCCTACATTGGTGACTCACACGTGAGAAAAATGGAAAGACTTGGAGGTCGTCTCTCCGACTCCGAACCTGACTCACCGGAGACCGCCCGCACCGGCGTAAAGTCCATTAGACTCCCCGAGTTCTGGCAAGAGGACCCGCACTCATGGTTCCAACACGTGGAATCACGGTTCGTGCTTTACGGGGTATCAGAGGATGACATTAAATTCCACAATGTCATCGCAAGACTCGACAGCCGCACGGCCCGGTGTGTGCGGAGCCTGGTGCAGCAGCCGCCCGCTGCAAATACGACGCCCTGAAAGCCGCCCTCATTCGGAGCTTTGTACCATCGGCCGAGGTGAGGGCCAGAACACTCCTGGACCTGCGCGACAGAGGAGGACGCAGGCCGACCGTCCTCATGGAGGACATGCTGCAGATGATCGGGGCAGACAATGATGCGTTTTTATTTAAGCACATCTTTTTGAGGACCCTTCCAGCGCACATGAGAGGCTCCCTGTCCAGCATGAGGTGTGTGGACCAGCAGGACTTCCACGCGCTGGCTTTGGAAGCGGAGCGGCTCCTGGACGCATGCGGCGAGCAGGAGGCGGCAGCGGCAGCAGCAAACCTCGGCGCAGCGGCCAAGGGCGACGGAGAACCGGTGGCAGCAGAGCCGACCCCAGCGACAACAGCGGCAGCGCGGTCCCGGAGCAGAGGAGAGGACGAGATGTGCTTCTACCATCGATGATTCGCACACAAGGCTCACAGATGCGTCCCGCCATGCAAATTCAAGAAGCAGGGAAACGCAAAGAGCCGGAGGTCGTTAGCAGCTTCGACCCTCGGCGAACGGAACAAGCTGCTCTACCTGACGGATGCGAGCTCCGGACGGCAATTCCTCGTCGACACCGGAGCACAGAGGAGTTTCATAACCGCGACCTACGCGGATCGGGCGGCCGGCCCCCGCGGAGATGGAGCAACAGCCGCAAACGGCTCGTCAATCAAGACGTTTGGCGAAAGAACGCTGCGTCTGTCCTTGCACGGCCGCAGCTATGAATGGACCTTCATAGTAGCAGCAGTGAGTTTCAACATGTTGGGCACCGACTTTTTGTGTTCACATGGCTTGTTGGTGGATCTGGCTAATAGACGCTTGGTTAATGCACTCTCTTTTTGTTCTATTCCCTGTGCAGCACGAGTGTCCCCGCCATCAGTACAGGCCAACGCCGCCGCAGCAGGAGGTAAGTTCCACGGGTTGATACTCAACCCAGCCAAGTGCCATTTCGGCGCAGCACAGATCGATTTTTTAGGGCACCGCGTCTCCCCAGAGGGTGCAGTTCCGCTGCCCTCCAAAGTACGCGCGGTGGCTGAGTTTCCCCAGCCACGAACGGTAAAAGCGTTACAGGAATTTTTAGGTATGGTAAACTTTTACAACCGTTTCATACCTCACGCGGCGCAGCTCATGCAACCGTTGTATGTCGCGCTAAAAAAACAGAAGCCCTCAAATGCGATTGAGTGGTCTCCTGAGCGGGAGCGCGCATTCATTGAGGTTAAGGAAGCACTAGCGAACACAGCACTGCTGGCTCACCCAGACCCAGCAGCCCGAATAGCGCTAACCACAGACGCGTCAGATGTGGCCATAGGAGCCGTGGTAGAACAGCAAGTCGCCGGAGCTTGGCAACCACTCGCTTTTTTTAGCAGAACCCTACGCGATGCGGAGCGAAAATATAGCGCGTTTGACAGGGAACTGCTAGCGCTCCACCTGGCCATTCGCCATTTCCAGTTCTGGTTGGAAGGGCGGCGTTTCACCGCTTTTGTCGACCACAAACCGTTAACTTTTGCAATGTCCAAAGTCTCTGAACCATGGTCAGGCCGACAGCAGAGGCAGCTGGCCGCAATTTCAGAATTCACCACCGATATACAGCACGTAGCCGGTAAATTTAATGTGGTGGCGGACTGCCTCTCGCGAGCGGTAACAGTGCCTGACCGCGCGGATGCGGGCTGTAGCGCTGCAGACGCGGAGCGCGGTAACAGCGCGGACGCGCACGCGGCTCTGGTGCACGTAGGGATAGATTACGCGGCCATGGCAGCAGAGCAGGGCGAGGACACAGACGTGCGCGTGCTCCTGTCTGGACCAACAGGGTTAAGGCTGGAGAACATAAGTTTACAAACTGGTTCACCCCTGCTTATTTGCGATGTATCCACCGGGCGACCTCGCCCAGTGGTGCCGGCCACGTGGCGCCGTCGTGTTTTTGACGCGGTGCACTCCCTGGCAAACCCGGGAGTACGCGCTTCGGTGAAAATGGTAGCAGAGAAGTTTGTTTGGCCGAGCCTGCGCAAGCACGTGAAGGAGTGGGCGCAAGCCTGCATGTCCTGCCAGCGGGCCAAAGTTCACAGACACACAAAAGCCCCTTTAGAACCTTTCCACATCCCGGCTAAGAGGTTTGATCATGTGCACGTAGATCTAGTGGGACCCCTGCCGCCCTCGCAGGGGTTCACACATCTCCTGACAATGGTGGACCGGACAACGCGTTGGCCGGAAGTGGTCCCATTGCAGTCTACCACAGCGGCAGAGGTAACTCGCGTTTTTTTAACAGCCTGGGTAGCGCGGTTTGGAGTCCTGTCGGACATTACGTCCGATAGGGGTCCGCAGTTCGTTTCAGAGCTATGGTCAGCCATGGCCAGTGGCTTAGGGGCAACAGCCCATCGCACCACCGCTTATCACCCACAGGCCAACGGTTTATGCGAGCGTTTTCACAGATCATTGAAGGCAGCCCTCAGAGCGTCGCTCACGGATGCAAATTGGGTAAACAAACTACCATGGGTTTTATTGGGGTTGCGTTCGGCACCCAAGGAGGATTTAGATGCCTCACCTGCTGAATTAGTGTTTACTCAACCTCTCAGGCTACCAGGAGAATTCCTGCCAGCCCATGCAGCACCCGAGCGACCCCCGGTGCGGGGACCTCCAAGTGGCATGGGGGCAGAGATGCTCCCGGGCCCCGCTCATCACACGTTTCCGCGGGTTTTTGTTCCCAAGGCTTTGCAAAACGCAGAGTTTGTTTTTGTCAGGCACGACGCCCAGCGTCACAGTCTCCGCCCACCTTACGATGGTCCGTTCCGAGTGCTGGAAACTGGGGAGAAATATTTTGTACTGGACTTGGGGGGCAGGAAAGAGACAATCAGTGTTGACAGATTAAAGCCTGCTTTTGTGTTACGTGACGAACCTGTACGGCCAGCGGGGGTGCCTCGACGCGGCAGGCCTCCCAAGGGACAGCCCCTAGTTCCCCGGCAGGGGGCAAATAACCCTTCTCCCCCTCATTCCACAGGCGCACCGCAGGACGGCACAACACAGGCTGCGAAGCCTGCGTTAAGCAGATTCGGGAGGAGATTGAAGCCTAAGCAACAGGCAGAGTGATGTGTATTTTGATCAACCCGTGTAAATTGTGCTGTAGATCCTGCAAAGGGGGGGGGGTGATGTAAGGGTGTAATGTGTATGACTGCCCATTATGGACATGAGGGTGGTGTGTGTGTGTCCCTTCTTGACATAGTGTGTATGACTGTCCGTTATTGACTTAAGGTTGGTGTATGTCCGTTCTTGGGCGTTTCAGGGGGAGTGATGTGGCGTAACATTATGTAGCTCACATATTCCTTGGCAGAGACCCAGACATGAGGGAACTTTGAGCTCACAGTGTGTATTGACATCACGCCCCAGATGGACATTGAGTCTGGACCCCCTGCGGACTAAAGGAGAAGTGAGAAGATCTGGGAGTGAACCTGAAGAGACTGTCTGACTCATAGGGTCAGACAGAGAAGCTGAGAGGACAATGGGGGGATTAGTTATGAATGGAATTCTGTGTTTGATGTGAATGTGATTTGTGTCTGTTGTAACAGTATAAAGGTATGCGGTTTATCTCAGCTCGCTCTCTTCATTCCCTGACTGAGAGAGGAGCTGTAGGACTTGATATGGAATAAACCAATACTGAAAAATCATTCAGTCTCTTCATTTCGAGTTTCCTACAACACTTGATATTTTCTAACCTGTTTGTATACCACCATAGAGAGAGAGAGAACCTGAATTAGACAGAGCTCAGAGAGGGCAAGATGAGACAGAAGAGAGGAGCCAAGGAGTGGAAAGTGTTCAGGCAGAGGAAGGAGAGAAGGATAACACCACTAAAAAGTCTAAACACAGGATGTCTGGGTGGGACCCCAACTGGCCCAGTATTCAAGCCTCGGTTGTACAATACTTCAAATGGTAAGTTCCATATGCAACGTTACTGTGTAAAATTTGAAAAATAAGTAAATAGTATAAAATTAGCATATTCCGGTATGTTTACTGCCTCCCGGGAATATGTTGCCTCCCGAAGGATATGTTGCCACCGCACCAAGGTCTTTAAGCTGACTGGTGCAGCTGTGAGGCCTGAAACGAGCTGAGAATTTGAGTAAAACCATTAATAATAATGACTTTTGTCGGCCACCAACAAATGTGGGGAATATTTGTACGACAACAGCGCTGACCTGGAGAAGCTTCTGGCGGTTCTGGCTCCGTTTCTGCTTTCTAAAGACTGCTCTTCGTCTCTGCTGCTGCCCCAGGTAAACAGCTGCAGTGAGAAGGTAGTGAGAAGGTAACCGCTAAGACGGGCAAATGGACATTTGAGTGAGTTGAAGTAGATACTGATGTCGTCTACTGTTATTCCCCGGAGGGCGAACTGAGCCGCAGTGAGGTGGAACCAAGAGCGTGTGTGTATTAATACACACAAGAGCGTAATTATAGACTCTATCATGCTAACACTAAGCTAATGCTAACGCTAAGCTAACGTTAGCCCCGCCAAACTAATGGTCAGCCTCGCTGAACATTACTCCTGTTGGGCTTCAAAGCTAACTCGCTAAACTTTTATGTTGGTGAGCTAACTACGTGTCAGCATCCTGATAGATAACTGTCAGAAATGTTATCTTGTCTAAATGGACTAACGCCAGACATGGCTGGTGACAACCATGGTGATGACCCCTCCCTGCATGGGCCAACTACAGCACTCCCACGTCAGATGACAGTGTCTGTGAGTTGCTGTGCTTTATGCAGAACAAGATGGATAATGTCTCGATGGACTATCTCGTGAAATGGGTTGGCGACTTCTACAATGAGAATCAGGTTGAAGGAGCAAAGAAGTTGCTGTTCGAGCAGTGTCCAGAGGGAACATCGTGGACGAAGAAGAGGATAGGCCCCAACTGGAAGAGGGACAACATCACCGACATCTACCACAAGCTGAACGAGGTTGGTCAGCAGGCGCCAAAATACGTTGCCCAGAACCTCATGAACTTGCCACCCGCTTCGTTGGAGTCATTCGACCTTGCCAGGTTGTCTAATGATGTGTGCCGTGTGATGACTCTTGGAGAGAGCATTGCTACTGTGTTCAAAACGATAACCGCTATCCAGGACGACGTGGCGGCAATAAAGTCCAAACTCGGCGACACACCTCCTCCAGCTGGCGTCCTGGCCGAGGAAGGTGAGGATGAGAATGGCAGTCATCAGAGTGTGGTCAGCATCATCAGCGATGAGGAGATCATAGCAGCAGCTGTCGACCATGACTCAGCTACCAATGCAGCCCGTGGTCCACCACCTACTGCCATGGCCGACGGTGTGAATGCGGACGTGGCCTCCAACTCTGCAGAGGCCTGTGCTGATGACGCTGTCGACAGCAGCCCTGCTGGAGTTGCCAAAGTTGCCAAAGTTGCTGAAGTTGACGAAGAACGCGAATTTGAGTTCGAGGAAGTCAAGAGTCGACGTACCAAGAAGAAGAAGAGGTCCTACGCCAATGCACTCCAATCGACTGACAACCAATCGACTGCCAAGCAGACCACGAACCAGCTACAGGTTGTCAACAAGACACGCCCCCACTCACAGCTACGTGTTGTACCGAAGTCTGGTAGGATGTCTGGCGGACATCATGGTCAAGGTCAAGGTCATAAGAAGCACCAAGTCTTCATTAGTTGACTCGACCCCACCACCAGACCTCATCATGTACGCTCCTATATCAAAACTCATGTTAAAATAAATGACAATCTCAAGATTGAGCAACTAGAAACCAAGCATGATGGTTATGCCTCTTTCAAAGTTACATGTCCTGCCAGTTGTAGCAAGAAGTTGCTTGGAAAAAATGTGTGGCCATCTGGTTTATACTATCGACAGTTTTTTGAGAAGAAATGAACTACTTGTGATTGTCACTATTGTGTTTGTCATCATATCCATTCAGGGGCTGGAACTGGGCTGCACGGTGGCGCAGCGGTTAGCACTGCGGCAGCACAGTTTACCCTTGGCCGGGGGATCGTGGGGATCGTGAGATCGTGGGTTCGATCCCAGCCCCCGACCAACAGTGATCTGTGTGGAGTTTGCATGTTCTCCCCATGTATGCGTGGGTTTACCCCGGGATTTCTCCGGTTTCCTCCCACATGCCAAAAACATGCAGGTTAGGTTAATTGGAGACTCTAAAGTGGCCCTAGGTGTGAATGTGTGTGTGAATGGTTAAGGGATAGCGCCGTATCATGGCTGCTTCATCCATCCAGGTGGTGGATGACCCTCAATTTCCCCTCTGGGGATCAATAAAGTATACTAAATCTAAATCTAAAAAATTCAACTGCCAGAATGTAAAAACTTCAACTAATGAGATCTCCAGTTTATGTGATAACCATGACATTGTGTTGTTGCAGGAACATTGGTTGTTTGAACATGAATTGCCTATTCTGAGCAGAATACATGGTGATTTTATAGGACAAGGTGTTTCTTTTATGGATACGGAAGAACGTGTTATCTTAGGTCACCCCATGGCGGCGTTGGTATCCTATGGCGGAAGTCACTTGCTAACAGTTGTGATGTGAAAACTTACGAGTGCGAAAGGGTTACAGGTATTGAAATCAACCTGGGTGACTTTCACTGTCTTATATTGTGTGTATATTTCCCCTGTGATAGTGTAGAAAACTTGGATGAATACTTGCACTGCTTGAGTCTTGTTAAACGTATCACTGAGGATTTTCCAACTCCATATGTGTATATACTTGGTGACTTCAACTCTAATATATCATGTTCAAGTTGCTTTGGAAATGAACTGGTGTCTTTTTGTGAGAGATACTCTTTACACATCTCGGACAGGATCACCTTACCAGGTGATATCTTTACTCATGTTAGCATGGCCCATGGCTCTACATCATGGCTTGATCACTGTGTGACTACATCCACAGGCCATGATAATGTGTCCAATATCAGAGTTCTGTATGGTCATGTGAGTTCCGACCATTTACCTTTGTCTATGGATATTGAGGTATCAAGTGTTGTAAATGGCCCCCGGGGAGCTCCCTCGGCCACAACGGGTAGTAGGACATACAAATGGCGTGATGCCACAGCATCGGACCTGTCCAGATATAAGGGACTTACTCGTAGGAAACTCTGTAATATCCGTGCTCTTACGGACGCCATCAGGTGTCATGACCGTAACTGTGCAGCACACAGGGATGATATCGATAGATTTTACAGCGATATTGTTGATGCTTTAAATTTTTGCATAAGTGAATGCATTCCTAGTCACAGTGTAGCCACCCAATATAACGTCCCTGGCTGGAATGATATTGTTAGCGAGGCTCACACAGCTGCTCGGGATGCTTTTTTGTGGTGGAGGAGTAATAGCAAACCACGTTATGGTCCAGTATTTGATAACATAAAAAGTTGTGGGGCTAGGTTCAAATATGCTCTACGAGCATGTAGGCGCAATGAAGAAAGTATCAAATGTGACCAGTTAGCTAGTCATATGAGTGAACTGAACATGGTAGAATTCTGGAATCAAATGAAGACTATGTGCTCCCACCGGTCTGTTAGATCAAACACTATTGACGGTGTGACTGGTGATGTTAATATTGCTGAAAAGTGGAAATGTCAATATGAAGCTATTTTCAACTCAGTCAAGAATGTTTCAATGAAGGATTCTGTTATGCATGATGTTCGCCTGTATAATGACATGTTTGATACCTCCGATATTTCTGCTGTTACTCCTGTTGAAGTTGCTTCACTGATCAAAGCTCTCAAGAAAGGCAAATCAGCTGGCCCTGATTGTCTCACCAGTGAATGCCTCATCAATGCTGATTTCAACTTGTGTATTCTGTTGTCATTGTGTTTTAACTGTATGTTTGTTCATGGTTATATGCCAGATATGTTGATGGACTCTGTTATTATTCCCTTGGTGAAAAACAAATGTGCCAGTCTGTCTGATATGAACAACTACAGACCTATAGCTATTGCAAATGTTATATCTAAATTGTTAGAGGGTTTAATTCTGAACAGAATTAAGGATTATCTGTGGACAAATGACAATCAGTTTGGTTTCAAGTCAGCCCATTCAACTGATAAGGCTGTTTACCTACTCCATGAATTTGTTGACTACTTCAGAAGCCAATCCACTACTGTTTACGCTACGTTTTTAGACGCTAGCAAAGCTTTTGATAGGATTAACCACTGGTGTCTGTTTAGAAAACTGATCGATTGAGGTATTCCTATTTACATTGTTAGCATCCTGATATACTGGTACAGAAGGCAGTCTATGGTTGTTAGGTGGGGCAATGTTACCTCATCCAAATTTCATGTGACCAATGGTGTCAAACAAGGTGGTATACTGTCACCCTTGTTGTTTAATGTCTATGTTGATGATCTCAGTGTATTGTTGAACAATACTAATGTGGGTGGCTCCATTAATGGTGCTGTGGAAATGTGGAATGACGAGGCAGGGTTTATTCCCATGAGTCAGGTTTATTCACATTTTCCAATATCAGCAAAATACAGAAAGAGAATGAAACCCCCATACATTCGTCCTTTTATACCCCAGGACATCAAAGCACACAGTCACATTGTATTTAATCCCAAGTCACAATGCGTCTTCTTTCAGGTCTTATCATCTCCACCTAAAGCCACTGGCGGCCAGGAAATCCCCCAGGCCATCTCTTTGCATACCAAAGGCCACATCTCACATCCTCCTGTTATCTCTAGGAGGATCAGTCCTTTTGTTCATCTGAGACGTGAAGCATACAGTAATATACAAATGAAGCATATGAAACCCACATATGTGTCCCACATGACCCCCCCCCCAAACGTCTAAGATGGAACAACATAATAACAGTCTGCATGTCACGGTAAAATCACACACATCAGTCCACATGCTGCTTGGGTCTCAGTCTTCTCCCGTATCTGCTGTAAGCGGGCTTTACCACCCCCGCGGCGCCCTCCTGCTGGGGAACTGCTGTCTGAGGATGAGAACTGTTAGTCAATCCCTGTGGGAGCTCTGGGGAATGCTCCCTAGGGGGTCTGCCGCACCGAGGAGCCCTAGCCAACTGCACATCTTCGTCAGCCACCACAAAAGCGGGTTTGAGCCTGTTTATGCCAATCATTTCCTTTCTGCCCACCAAATCTAGCAAAAAGTGCTTATCTCCTGTTTCCAGCACTCTAAATGGTCCATCATAAGGTGGTCGCAAAGGTGGGCGATGAGCGTCATGTCTGACAAAAACAAACTCCGCATTTTTTAAAGCCTTAGGCACAAAAACGCGCGGAAAACTGTGGTGAATGGGGCCAGGCAGCGTGCTTGCTTCCGTGCTACTCTGCAACCGCTGAGCTGGGGAGCACTCCGGCGCAGGATTGTCTGGGAGAAATTCCTCGGGCAGCCAAAGTGGTTGTGCAAAAACTAGTTCAGCCGGGGAGGCTTCTAAATCCTCTTTAGGTGCAGAACGCAACCCTAATAAAACCCATGGTAGCCTGTCCACCCAATTTGCATCCGTGAGCGACGCTCTGAGAGCCGCTTTCAATGACCTGTAAAAACGTTCGCATAACCCGTTAGCCTGCGGGTTGTACGCGGTTGTGCGGTGGATCGTTGCCCCCAGGCTGCGGGCCATCGCTGACCAAAGTTCGGAGACAAATTGAGGACCTCTGTCGGACGTAATGTCCGATGGGACCCCAAAGCGCGCTACCCATGCTGTTAAAAACGTGCGCGCCACCTCCCCGGCTGTGGTTGATGCCAGTGGGACCACTTCCGGCCAGCGCGTGGTGCGGTCTATCATTGTCAGGAGGTGTGTGCACCCCTGTGATGGCGGAAGGGGGCCTACGAGGTCCACGTGAACATGATCGAACCTCTTATCCGGGATGTGAAACGGCTCCAAAGGAGCTCTCGTGTGCCTGCGTACCTTGGCTCGTTGACAGGCCATGCAGGCTGCCGCCCACTCTCTAACTTGTTTGCGCAGGTTCGGCCATATAAATTTCTCTCCCACCATTTTGACCGACGCACGCACTCCCGGGTGCGCCAGAGAATGAATCGAGTCAAAAACGCGGCGGCGCCAAGCGGCCGGTACCACAGGACGCGGTCGCCCAGTGGAGACATCGCAGATTAGGGGG
The DNA here is from genome assembly GCA_020510985.1 of Pholidichthys leucotaenia. Lineage (NCBI taxonomy): Eukaryota > Metazoa > Chordata > Actinopteri > Cichliformes > Pholidichthyidae > Pholidichthys > Pholidichthys leucotaenia. Next base: position 71,442,770 of record CM035843.1, read on the forward strand.
GGCATACCGTCTTGCAGCACCCTGTTCTCCAGCCTTAACCATGTTGGTCCAGACTGGAGCGCACGTACGTCCGCGTTGCTAACCTGATCCGCGGCCATGGCTGCGTAATCTATCCCTATGCGGACTGTAGCCGCCACGGCGCGCGAGAGGCAGTCTGCCACTACATTAAGTTTACCTGCCACATGCTGGATATTGGTAGTAAACTCTGAGATTCCGGCCAGCTGTCTCTGCTGACGGCCTGACCACGGTTCTGAAACCTTGGCCATCGCGAAAGTCAGCGGCTTGTGATCAACGAACGCGGTGAAACGGTGTCCCTCCAGCCAGAACTGGAAGTGGCGAATGGCCAAGTGGAGAGCTAACAACTCCCTGTCGAATGCGCTGTATTTTCGTTCACTATTGCGCAAGGTCCTGCTGAAAAAGGCGAGCGGTTGCCAAGCCCCGGCTACATGCTGCTCCACGACCGCTCCTATGGCCACATCTGACGCGTCAGTAGTGAGCGTTATGCGGGCCGTTGGGTCTGGATGTGCTAACAACGCAGCGTTTGCCAGGGCTGTTTTGACTTCCGAGAATGCTCGCTCTCGCTCCGGAGACCATTCAATTTTATTTGTGGGTTTTTGTTTTTTTAGTGCGGCATATAATGGTTGCATGAGCTGCGCTGCGCGGGGGAGGAAACAGTTATAAAAATTCACCATTCCCAAAAACTCCTGTAGCGCTTTGACCGTTTGCAGCTGGGGAAAATTTGTTAATGCGCGCATCTTGTCAGGGAGAGGAACCGCTCCTTCTGGAGAGACGCAATGCCCCAAAAAATCAATCTACGTCACCCCGAACTGACACTTTGCTGGGTTGATTATTATCCCGTGCTCTCCCAACCTCCGGAAAACTGCCGTGAGGTGGTTTTCGTGTTCGTCTTCGGACGCGCTGGCTACCAATATGTCATCCAGGTAGACGAACACGAAGGGGAGATCGCGTAACACCGCGTCCATCATGCGTTGGAACATCTGTGTGGCGCCTTTAAGCCCAAACGGCATGCGCAAAAACTCGAATAGACCGAACAGAGTTATTACCGCTGTTTTGGGTATGTCCTCAGCGCGTACTGGGACCTGGTGGTAACCGCGTACCAAGTCTATCTTAGAAAAAACGCGCGCCCCCACCAAATGAACTGAAGAATCTTGGATATGTGGGACTGGGTAGTGGTCGTGGGCTGTAGCGTTGTTCAACCTGCGGAAATCACCGCAAGGTTGCCTCGAGCCATCAGCTTTCGGGACCATGTGAAGCGGTGAAGCCCATGGGCTTTTCGAACGCCTGATGATGCCCAACTTTTCCAGGTTGGCGAACTCTTCGTGCGCTATGGTCAGTTTAGCTCAATCCAAGCGCCGGGCTTTTGCAAAAATGGGCAATCCGGTGGTAGTAATAAAATGTTCCACCCCGTGTTTAGCCACGGCCGCCGAAAATGTTGGGACCGTGAGTGCTGGGAACTGAGTGAGCAGTGTGTGGAACTTACCACCTGCGGCTGTGACGTTGGCTTGTGCTGTTGGCGGGGCCACTCGAGCTGTACAGGGAATAGAATAAAAAGACAGTACATTAACCAGGCGCCTGTTAGCAAGATCAACCAACAAACCATGTGAGCACAGAAAATCAGCCCCTAACATATTGAAATTCACTGCAGCTATAACAAAAGTCCACTCAAATGTACAGCCGTGTAGGGACAGAAGCAGAGTCCTCTCACCAAAGGTCTTAATCGCTGAGCCGTTCGCTGCTGACACCCCGGGACCACTGGAAGGTGCCAGCCGGTCAGCGGAGGAAGGTGTGATGAAACTCAACTGGGAGCCTGTGTCCACAAGGAAATGCCTCCCCGAGCGCGCATCCTTCAAGTAGAGCAGCTTGTTCTCCTCTCCGAGGGCCGCAGCTGCTACCGACCCCCGGTCTTGGCGTTTTCCCGAGCACTTGAAATGGCACGGTGGTATACATTTGTGTGCCTTCTCTGTAAAGCGGCGATGGTAGAAACAGAGGGTGTCTCCTCCGCGATCCTTGGCCCTCGCCGCCACCGTCATCGGTGGGTCTGCTACCGCCATCTCTGGCCCCTCGCCGTCTCCGGCCGTCGCGCTGCACTTCGTCGCTGCTGCGGTGGCTGCACGCTGTTTGCTGACGTTGAGAATCCAGTGCGCCTCCTGGGCCAGCGCGTGGAAGTCCCGCTGGGCCAACAACGGTGGCCCAGCGGGACCGTCGGCCAGGGTCGCTCTCGTGGCCGACGGTAGGGTTCTCAGGAAAATGTGCGTGAAGAGGAAGTCGTCGCCGTCTGAGCCCCTCAACCTCAGCATGTCTTCTGTCAGGTCAACGGGCGTGCTATCTCCCAAGTCGTTCAGAGCCAGGAGTCTCTCCGCTCTCTCCTGGGCTGAGAGGGTAAAGCGCTGGATGAGCGCAGCCTTCAAAGCGCCGTATTTGTTGTCGGCCGGTGGCTTCACCAAAAGGCTCTGCACATGTCGAGCCGTGCGATTGTCGAGCTTGGCGATTACATGGTAGAATTTTGTCTCATCTACCGTTATCCCCCGGAGGGCGAACTGTGCTTCGACCAAGAGGAACCAGGAGCACGGGTTGTCTCGCCAAAAGTCCGGTAGCTGGATGGTAGCGGCATACGCCTGGCTGGGAGCTCCTGCTCCGGCTGGTTCGGGGGAATCTCTTTCACTCATCGTCTGAGGGTCACCAGTGTGGAAATGTGGAATGACGAGGCAGGGTTTATTCCCATGAGTCAGGTTTATTCACATTTTCCAACATCAGCAAAATACAGAAAGAGAATGAAACCCCCATACATTCGTCCTTTTATACCTCAGGACATCAAAGCACACAGTCACATTGTATTTAATCCCAAGTCACAATGCGTCTTCTTTCAGGTCTTATCATCTCCACCTAAAGCCACTGGCGGCCAGGAAATCCCCCATGCCATCTCTTTGCATACCAAAGGCCACATCTCACATCCTCCTGTTATCTCTAGGAGGATCAGTCCTTTTGTTCATCTGAGACGTGAAGCATACAGTAATATACAAATGAAGCATATGAAACCCACATATGTGTCCCACAGTGCATTGTTAAATCACATTTTCTATGCTAATGATCTCTGTTTGTTAAGTCTGTCTACTGCAGTGATGCAACATCTCCTCTCGGAATGTGAGAAATCTGGTGAAAAAAATGACATCCTGTTCAACTGTACTAAATCTATGTGTATGGCTTTCAAACCGAAGGGTGTCAACACTTCGAATCCTGTTATGCCACTTTGTGGTAACAGCTTGAACTTTGTTGAAAAAGTCAAATACCTAGGTGTGTGGATTGAATCTGATAAGACCAATGTTGATTGTAACAGGCAACTCAGGAAACTCTATGCTCAAACGAATTTACTGTTGCGAAATTTCCATAGATGCTCTCCTGATGTTAAATGTATGCTGTTCAAGACCTTCTGTACCTCAATGTATTGCTCGCCTTTATGGTTTAACCTCTTGCCCTCCGTTGTACTGCGGGCGGGCAAGTCTCTGTGTCCCAGAGTGCACGAGGGCGCTCTCGTGCACCCTCGTGCGCTCTAGGACGCACGATGGAGTTGCATCCAAGCACGCACTGAAAATAAAAGCTGCATTTCCGTTCTTCCACTGCAGACACAGCTACAAACAGATTAGTTCATCTGATTGACCTCTCATTCAACTAAGAAGAGCCTTGAATTGGGTTTCTGAAACCTTGAAGAACCAATGACTGAAAGCCTAGCAAGAAGGACCCGCCTACCAATGCTGTGAATGCAGCGAGCCAATTGAAGCAGAGAAGTCCGCGAGCTGTTTTTTTGTAAGGCTGGGTGAAGACAGACTGCTGCAGCAGATAAAAAAAAGGACCCGCAGGAAGAACCGTCACAGACCCAGCAGCACGGAGACCACCCACAAGTGCTACCTGTGTGACAGGGACAGCCATTGACGCATCGACCTCTTCAGTCACAGGCGGTGCTTCTTTTTTTTTTATTCGAGCAGAATAGATGTCTAGGATTCTCTTCCATGGTCATCATAGACCGACGGAGGCCGACGACGAAGGTCGTAAATCATTCGCCAAAACCGCAATCATGGAATTATGTTTTGACCGGGTCGCGAGACCAGAACCACGAGCGGACCAGCGTCGCGTTCGTCTGACAATGAGGAAGAGAAGTTCACCAGGACTCTGCTGCTGTGAAGAGGTAAGGTGTTATAAGCTAAATTATTCTTTATCCCTGAAAATTGTAATCAAAAATGACTTTTGACCGATCGGTTAATTACAACTGTGCGGCGCATGAAGTCCGAAGTTCGTGCGCCGCGGTACACGGGTTGTGCGCCACATCCAGACCGTGAACGCCACCCCCCCCGCTACTCTTCTGCAGCAAGGGGGGGGAAAGCCGCGGTGACTGCGCCGCTGTCTCTAAATAACTAACCTACAGCGATCGGATATACCTCCGGTGGATTACCCCTTTGATCGCTTTTATCCGGCCACTGTGAGTAAACTGACCAGCGATTCCAGCGCTTCTTTGTGATTCACTGATGTGCCCTACCTGAAGCGATTGCTAAGCTAACGCTAGTTAGCTTAATGCTGGCGCCAGCCATTCCACCTAACACCAGCCTGAATCAAAGCCCAGCTGCGAGGCCCAGCGGAGATACTACCAGGCAGGCGGCTATTTGTTGACGGGGCTCAGCAGAGATTTCACCCAGGCAGACGGCGGTAGGCGGCGGTGCCCAGCGGAGGACTTACCATGACTGCAGCGGCGGTGTGCGACGAGACTGCCCGAAGCGATTGCTAAGCTAACGCTAGTTAGCTTAATGCTGGCGCCAGTCATTCCACCTTACACCAGCCTGAATCGAAGCCCAGCTGCGAGGCCCAGCGGAGATACTACCAGGCAAGCGGCTATTTGGTGACGGGGCTCAGCAGAGATTTCACCCAGGCAGACGACGGTAGGTGGCGGTGCCTAGCGGAGGACTTACCGTGACCTCAGCGGAGCTCGGTGGCAGCGGCGGTGTGTGACGAGACTCGGTTGGAGGAGCGGGACGGGAGACCAGTTACGGCGACTATGAGCAACGAGACCAGCAACGGAAGGGGCTAGTTGGCTAGCTGAGGCCCAGCTGGATTCGAGGACGATCGGATCAGATTCTGGCGATATAAGCAGAATTTATTTTACTATCCACAGATTTTCTTTTTCCTTCTTTCCAAGAAAGACTGAAGATGGCTGCCACCGGATTAAAAAGTGGGCTGATGGGCACCACTAATAAGCCTTCTCTACTTCTCTACTTCCTCTTCGTTTTGTCTTTGTGTGTCTGGACCTGCAACAAGAAGGATTTTCCGACAAACTCAACCAAAGGTGAAGTTAAAAAGTTTTATCTGTATGGATTTGGGCTTGGACATCTCACCCTACACTCTATGTGGTCTTTAAAAGCCCTGAGCAAAAACTTCCAAATTAAGGCAAACATGGCTGTTAAGCAAAAATCACAATATGGCAGAGGATATACAATTAAAGTTCTGTTAGTTCTGCTACTTCTGGCAGGAGATATTCACCTTAACCCTGGACCTGCCACTATTAAACAGCAGACCACTGGGTTAGCACAAAACCAAGCTGTACAAAAGCAAAAACAACATTTATTTTTCCAAACTGTTAATCATGCACGAGTTCTTTGGGACACCAAGGCTAAACCAAAGGGGATCCTCGGCGGTCATTTAAACATACGGAGCATAATCCCCAAAAGAGATGAGATTTCGGTGTTGCTGTTGGACTCAAATCTGGACTACCTTTGTCTCTCAGAAAGCTGGCTACACAGTAACATAGACACTAATATGATCGATATTGTGGGCTACCAGTGTTTTAGAAAAGACAGGCAGGTAGGGAAGGGAGGAGGTGTTTTAATTTACATCAAAGAGAAATATAAATGTCAACTGGTTGATTTGAATACTTCACTTGAATGTTTAGCTGTTAATGTATGTCTCTCTCCGGTAATGAATTTCAACATTGCAGTAGTGTACAACCCATCGTCACACAACTCTTCCTTTTATAATGAATTAAGTGTTCTGGTTAAACAACTTGAGAAGAACAGAGAAACAATAATTCATGGTGACTTTAATATCAACTGGTCTGATAAAAAAGACAAACAAAAACTGAAAAGCCTCATGACTAAATTTAATTACCAGCAAATCATCAAAGGACCCACCAGGATAACCAAACAATCGAGAACACTTATTGACATGGTATTTACTAATAAACCAGAACGAATAACCAGAACCTATAATCTTGTAACTGGTCTCTCAGATCATAACATGGTTCTTGCTGTCAGGAAACTTACTAAAAAGTGACTACAGTATTTTGGGGGAGTCGATATTGACAAATCAAATTTTATTATCCCCAAATCAAAAAATGAGGAGTTTGAACATTACTTAGAGAATCAAAATTGGGAGCAGCTCATGTCAACATGTGAAGTAGATGATTGTTGTAATTTTATAACTGCAACAATCACAAAGTCTATAGAAAAATTTTCAAAGCAAATTAAAAGTAGACAACAGAAGATTAGCCTACCATGGTTAAATAATGAAATAAGAAAACTTATGAAGAGGCGAGACTATGCACTGAAAACATCACTAACCTCCAAACTACAAAATGATCACCTTGTGTACAAAAGTTTAAGAAATAAAGTGGTACATGAGCTGCGAAAATCAAAAATATCTTATTACAATAAACTGATAGATCATGCAAAGGGTAACAACAGTTCCCTATGGAGGCATTTAAATAACTTAACTAATAAAAAAAACGATCAGAAGGGGGTAAAGGAACTTAGAATCAATGGCAAGACCGTCAGTGACAAGGCTACTTTGGCAAATGAATTTAATTCACACTTTGTGGGCTCTGTGGAAGACTTAACAAAAATTTTTGTGCTGCCAAATGTGCTCAACAACACAAATTCCATACTTCCAACAGATACTTTTCACATCGATGAGGTAAATGAGAAGTTAATTGCTGGTATTGTTAAAACACTGTCAAACTCAAAAACTAATGATATCTACAATATGAGCACCTCCTTTCTCAAAATGCACAGCAAAATATTAATCAAACCACTGACTCATCTCATTAATCTCTCCATTAGGTCTAGTACATTTCCATCTGGCTGGAAAAAAGCTGTCGTCATACCAGTTCATAAATCAGGCAGTAAAGACGATATATGCAATTACCGCCCAATCTCTATCTTACCAGTCCTATCTAAGGTTCTTGAAAAAGTTGTAGCTACACAGCTGATAGACTACTTACAAGACAGTCAACTTCTTCATCCACATCAATTTGTTTTTAGACCAGGATACTCAACAGAAACAGCAAATTGTTGCCTTATTGAAAACGTCAAACAGTCCTTGGACAGGGGTAATGTGGTAGGAGCTGTTTTTCTAGATCTCAAAAAGGCTTTCGATACTGTAAACCACAGTTTGCTTTTATCCAAAATGGTATCTTTTAACTTCTCCCCAAATACATTAGAATGGTTTGCATCTTATCTCCAGAATAGAGAACAGTGTGTAAAAGTTCACCAGGATAAATCCTCATTTTTAAACAACCGCATGGGTATCCCACAAGGGTCCATTCTTGGTCCTTTACTTTTCAGCATTTTTATTAATGACTTGCCGTTACACTGCTCAGCTGCAACATGCCAACTTTATGCAGATGATGCAGTTATTTACACAGCTGCCAAGACTCCAGCACAGGCTGCAGATGTACTGTCTACAAGTATGGTTGATGTCCAAGAGTGGCTCCTCAAGAACCATCTATTGCTGAACCTTCAGAAAACAGTCTCAATGTGCTTTTCAATCAAAAAATGTAACCTGCAACATTTTAAAGTTAATATACATGATCATGACATCAGTTTAGCTACAGAATTCAAATACCTTGGCATTGTACTAGATCCTCAACTCAAATTTAATCTTCATATAAAGAAAATTTCAAAAACAGTAAAAAAAAATCTGAACTGCTTTAAATTAATTAGATATTACATACCTTACGAAGCAGCTGCACTGTATATGCATTCTATGGTTTTTTCTCATATATCATACTGTTTGACAGTCTGGGCTCAAGCAGCCCCTTCCACAATAAGACATATAGGTTCATTATATAATCAAACCCTAAAAATCTTGGACAAAAAGCCCATTAGGTGGCATCACTGTAATGTTTTAAAAAAATACAACCTATTGAGTTTTGAGAACTTCATTGACCTCTGTCTTCTGAAATTAACGTTCAAATGTTTCCATAAATCAGCACCCGAGCCACTTGCTGGTTTCGTCCAAAGACAGGACAGCAGCAGAGCCACCAGGAGTTCTGTTAACAATAACTGTAAAATATTCCACCGCAGAACCACATTTGGACAAACAGCTTTCTCTATAAAGGGCAGTCACATCTGGAACACAATGCCAAATGAAATTAAAATAATAACGGACTTTAAAACATTCACTAAAAATGTTAAAAACTGGCTGAAAAATAAACAAGAATGTACTCATGTATGAATTAATTGTCTGCAAAGTGAGAGTGAATGAAGGGAAGGAATAAATGTGTTTGTTTATAGTGAGTGACGGAGGGAGGAAGGCCTGAAATAGGCAAATGTGAGTTATGTTATATGTGTTAAATGTGAGTCAGGCTGTTATATTTGTGTATTTATAATATTTATAATATTTATGTTAAATGTGAGTCAGGCTGTTATATTTGTGTATTTATAATATAATATTTATAATTGTGTATTTATAATTTTTCTGCATTGATGTATGTGGTTATTGTGTATATTTTTTATCTTGATTCTTTTTTCTAAAGCCCATCCAGGGACAAGAGTTGCAAATTAGCTAATAGCTATACACTCTACGTGCAACACATCAGATTGATTGTCTTTGATTAATTGTCTATGTTTATTGCACTGTCCCTGTCAAATAAACTAATCTACTACTGCCACATGACTATTCCATCATGTAGCGATGGCCGATGTCCGTCCTCTGTAGCGAGAGGGGGGGAACCCCCCCACACACCCACACACACACAGCCCTGAGTGTCACCTTTCATTAGAGCCCAAGATGAAGCTTCTATATTGAATCATTCAAAAGTTACAGACGTTTTTCCAAACTGTGCCATTTGGCTCAATTTGGCACAGTTCCAAAACGCCTGGGAACTATATTCATTTTTTGTGGTATTGTTACAAAATTTGGACCTCAACTGGATAACACTTGGTTCTACATTTCTGTTGCATTTTCCAGCCCGGATCTGAAGCTGTGTGTTATTTGCAAGCATTTGTATCCAAAAAAATACCCAGGCCAAATTTATTTCCTTCAAGTTCAGTATGTTTAGATGACTGTAAATTAAATTAATTAAATTAAATTAAATCACCCTTATTGTCATTCAACCGTACAACCAATCATGTACAGCAGAACGAGATTGTGCTTTACCTATCTACAGTGTAAATCACACACACCCCAAGTGCAGAATCAGAGGGCCGCTGCCATGCAAGGCGCCGCCACAGAGTTCCCTCCTCCATTCCATTTATTGCTGAGCACCAAGCTGGACGGCAGGAAGTTCCACTTTTATATGGTCTTTTGGCATGACCCGGCCGGGATTTGAACCCCTGCCTCCCGGGTGTGGGGCGGATGCTCTACCAACTGAGCCACCACTCCGGTGCAGTGGCCGGAGCAGTTAGAGAGATTATGACTGTTTTGCCAAAAAATTCAAAGTGTTTTCTTTTAAATGAGACCAACCCCATGAAGATGCTGCAAAGGGTTGAAGAACAGCTTTCGATTTACTTTGGGCTCGTTATTTTCTGGCGTTTTTAGGGAAATTGACCGGAGTGCAAGGGGTTAATAGTAATGTTGCTGTCAGGAACAAAATCAGCACTGCATATAATAACTCCCTAAGAAGGTTGTTAGATATACCTCGTAGGTCGAGTGCAAGCAAGATGTTTGTGTCCTTGAACATTCTGTCTTTTGGCGAGTTGATACGAAAGAATGTTTACAGCTTTATGAGAAGGCTGCTGGCATGTAACAATCACCTTATATCAGCAATTGTCAACTCGTCACTCGCACTCCACTCCAGCATCTGGAAGTGGTGGCGTTCTATTGTATACTGAGTTCAATATTGTATGTTATTGCTGTTACAAGAGCGCCGAGTGACTGCTGAACTGTATATACTTTAATTTTCTACACGTTTTCTGCATATAATATGAACCCTGAGTTTGAAATAAACATTTGAATTTGAATTTGAATTTAAGCCAGAGGAAACACTGGGGGGGGGGGGGGGCGAAATATAAAGGCCACACTGTTTGCTGGATGCTGGCTACCAGATTGTCCCTCCATGGTGCCTTCCCCATGTACCTCATAATGACCCCCTTCAGTAAGGTCATGATAGCTGAAACGACCATCTTGGCTAGGTAACAGAACTGTGCTATGGCCATCAGCTAGGAATATCATTTGGGCATTCACCTGTGAACATAAACAAATTGACATCCACAGTTAGGCTGCATATAGAAAAACATTCTGCAAAAGAAAAATATGTACAATTGCATCCAAAGAAAATACAAACTACAGAGGCATTAAGACACATTAATTACACACCTGTTATTACACATATATTCTCAAACATTCAAAGAATTTTATTGTCAATTCGCTATATGAACAGGGCACACAGAAAAACTGAAATGTTATTTCTTTCTCCCTTGGTGTTCTATGCTATGCAATTTTAAAACAAAAGCAAATTAAAGTTTAAATTAAAAATAGAATAAATAAAAATAAAACTGAACAAGCAATATAACCTAATATACTAGACAGAAAAGATAAGTCAAACCTATGTATACAAAAGATAACCCTAACCTATGTACAGTCAGTGATGGGGTGCAATGCAGCGATGGGGTCAGAATGGGTGCACGTGTGTGCAATTACACGTATAATTAAATATATATGAAGTCACTATATTTTACTTTGCTTTTGCTTTTATTTTATTCCCTCTCTGTATTCTTAAAGGTCTGAAGACACAATTTTGACTTCATCTAACTTTGCAACACATAATTTCAATATGACGAAATAGGTTGGTCTGTGCAGTTCAAAGTCAAACAGCCTTTTTTTCACACAAATATCTGACATTTTCATGAGCGCCACGTCACAAATTGCATCAGTGGCTGGAAAACCCCTCAGCCATGTTGTGACGTCAGTGACAGAACACAGCACTTGGCTGCCAATTGTACACGCAGGATGGAAGCGGTAAAAAACATCGAAGATGGTTCCAGCACATGTAGTCTGGAATTGGTTTGTATTGTCCAATCTTCAGATGATTATAGTTCAGAAGAATGGGATGATAATGAAGAATCTGGGGGCATCAGACCATATGGGTTTGAGCTGTACCAAGCGGGCATCGTGCCTAGTGAGTCAGACTCAGAGAGTGACGGTGGAGAGGCACACATGCCCGCTGCAGCAGCAGCGGCAAACACATGGCAGGGGAACACTGAGTGGTATGCTTTTGTTACAGATATTGCAACAAATTATTTGTTCATAAATATAATTTATTTAAACCCAATTTTTCAATAAAATCATAGCAGTGTATTCTCTGTGGCTCAGGCATCAGGTTTATTATGCATTATCTTTTGAGTTCTTGTTGTTTTTATATTTTGTACATGTGGTTTATGTGCCGTTTTGATCCACTTTCAGGTGGGCACTGTCCAAGATTCGCTGGTCCGACCACACCCCCTCTCTCTTTGACAGTCACCTGTTCATGTTTTGTGTGCATCATCTGCCGTGTTGTCAGCCAGCCAATATTGCCAACACTATCACGACGTGTTAGCCACTCCAGACAGCCATGGTTCTGTTGCGCCCCTTGAAGCGATGTCGGCCCTGGGGCGAACCGTGGTTAACACGTCTCCTCTCCTTGCATTCACTGGGCGATGTCAGCCCCGAACATCGCATTTTGTAAGTCTTCACCTTTTTGGGAACTGTTACGTATGGCTCTCGCGAGCCATACAATGAGAGCCAAGGGCAGACCAGTGAGTTTGCGATGTTTATTATAATGAGGGAAAAGGAACAAAGGAACAGGGCCTCGTGGGGCCAAAACACAAATGATAATACGAGGATAACACTTACACACAGTGCTGAAAGATGAGCGGATGGTTGGCTCCAGACGAAGGGGTTCCAGCCTTACCCACGCCGGAGAAAAGCATGGATAATGGTGCGAGGTCACAGCCCCGAATGATCGGAGCTGCTCCCTTTAATACTGGTTGACAGCGCCTCAGCTGATGAGGGGTAATTGGGCTCCAGCCATCTCGTAGAGCTTGACAGCTGGGAGCCCGCTGAGACGCTGTCACAATAAGAGCCGGGCTGGGGAGGAATATGGCCTGAGCGCTGGATAACATGGCGTCTCACCCCATATGACAGGAAATGCTGTCATCGGTCTTATGTTCAATATATGTGCTGTGGTGAATCCTGCATGTAAATCCATTCATCCTTCCCTTTTTTCTAAAGCCCATCCAGGGACAAGAGTTGCAAATTAGCTAATAGCTATACACTCTATGTGCAACACATCAGATTGATTGTCTTTGATTAATTGTCTATGTTTATTGCACTGTTCCTGTCAAATAAACTAATCTACTACTACTACCTTCCTCGTGCGCTCCTTGTCATGACCCTCCATGCGCTCTTACGCAGCGCACGAAGAGGGAGGATGAAATAACGAGGATTTACGTGCAGGGTTCACCACAGCATATTTAATACAGAAGGACAGACAATTCCCCAAAAGATGAAGACGTACAAAAAACACAAACACACTTACTGAGAGGGCCGGCATCCCTCAGCAAATGAATGAGAGGAGATGTGTTAGCCACAGGTCCGCCCCAGAGCCGACATCGCTTCAAGGACGTATGAGAACCACGGTGAACATGGAGTGACTAACACGTCATGAGAGTGCTGAAAGTACTGGCAGACTAACAGCACAGATGACAATATTATGGACCAGCACTGCGTGACTGGCAAATGGCCGCTAAGTACATGCACTGCTGGTGATGGTGTGAGGAGAAGCACCTGGGCAAGGACTGGGAAAGATGATCAGCGGGATTGGGAATCAGCTGGTGATAATGAGAGAGGGGACGTGGCCGGACCGGCAAGCTATCAGCATGCGCTCACAGAAAGTAGGTCAAAGCAGCCATCTAACAGCTGCCAGCCGGACAGTGGCTAAGGAGAAGAAAACACACTGAAATACATAGTATACATACATAAACAGCGGCACCTAAACCCACAGAGAGGTCTGGACCGAGCCGGGGGGAACCAAGCCGGCTTGGCTCCTGACACTCCTCCTGCGTAAAAGCGCACAAGGAGGCTTATGACAGTTGGAGCTAAAGCGTGTGATGTGATCTTTCACGGCCTGCTGTTTATCTAAGCCTGCGACACAACGTGAAGGCATAGCCGTAAAATTAAAACAAGAAACCAGAGAAACTGTGAGCTACAAAGCTGCTGGCATTCCAGTCAACAACACTGGCGTCCGTTCTGTCGCTTACGTCATGGTGGTGCCATCCTTCATTTGGTGGGCGGCACCACTGTCCACTCAGTGGCTGCGGTTTTTTGATCATAACTATGTTATGCAGGTGTGGTTGTAAATATTATATTGATCATCGACAATGACTTTTGGGTTTACACAACATGCTAATAAATGTCAAAATCGTGTCATCAGACCTTTAAAGTAAAGCGTATTGAGGTGTATGTGACATGCCACACTGCAGGCGCACGTACATACAGGTGACATCAGTCTTGGGTTTGGGGATTCTCAGTATATGGTTGTCGTCCGCCCATTCTCCAGACATAACAGATATCTCATTGAAATGCTACTTTAAAAAAAAAAACTCTAGTGGTTCCAACTCAAAAGGTGATGTTGTGGGGAACCCACTCAGTAGTTACTCAGTAGTTTTCCCTCAGACTGAAGTGGCAGATCAAAGGTGGGGAGTGTGGGGAGTGATATGTTAATGCAGCACCCCAGGTAGCAGAGAAGTGTTAGTGCTGTGATATAAAAGAGAGTGCCTGCAAACCTGGTGGGTAGTTGTCTTATTCTGGTGAATGTGAGAGAGAGTGGAATAAAGTTTCATCTGCTCGGAAAAGTTTGGCCTGGTTATTTCTCTCCACACTGGTGACCCTTGACACACAATGGAACACAAGGCGAACACCCGGGAGATGACCCAGACGGGAAGTGCCAGCAACGCGTGCGCCATTTTGGTCAAACTCCCAGACTTTTGGCTACACAACCCGAAGTTTTGGTTCCTTCACACCGAGGCCCAGTTCGCGCTCCGGGGAATAACGGCAGATGACACCAGATATTATTAAGTGGTCACAGCGCTGGACGCACGCACAACTCAGCAGGTGGCGAACCTGCTCCAACAGCCCCCAGCCCGTGACAAATACAGTGCTCTCAAAACCGCGCTGACCCGGCGCTACACGCTTGGACTGTGAAAGAGCGGAGAGGCTCCTGACGCGCTCCGAGTTAGGAAATGGGTCGGCAGTCGAAATGATGGAGAAGATGTTGGCGTTGATGGGCACAGATGACGGGCATTTTCTCTTTGCCCACCTTTTCCTCCGGAACCTCCCTACAGCTGCCAGAGTGGTCCTTGCCAATTCGCCGCTGCTGGCCGCGCGCAACTACTGGGTGCTAGCCCATCAGGCAGATCGGATCATCCTCACTACCAGAGCCCTCACAGTGAATGCAGTGGCGTCGGAACCCAGCGAGACGGCCAGCGGAGGCAAGGAGCCAGCGATGGTGGCTGCAGCAGGGGCCAAGAAGCACCAGAGAGACACACTCTGTTTCTACCACCGCCGTTTTGGAGAGGACGCACGCCGATGTGTGCCACCGTGCCAATTCAAGCGATCGGAAATGCCCGGACCGGCAGTTGGTAGCAGCTGCGACCACCAGTGAAGCAAGCAAGCTGCTCTATGTGACAGACTCACGCTTGGGGAGATGGTTCCTCGTGGACTCCGGCTCCCAAAAGAGCCTCATCCTACTGTCCTACACCGACTGGCTGGCAGGAACTAGTGGCCCCGAGCTCAAATGGCTCAGACATTAAGACTTTTGGAGAAAGGACACTGACTGTATCCTTGCACGGCTGTACATACCAATGGACATTCGTCATAGCGGCATGCAGCTTCCCCATTTTAGGCGCTGATTTTTTGTGTGCACACAGACTACTAGTCGATGTTGCTAACAGACGCCTGATTAACGCTATGTCTTTTGATTCTCTCCCCTGTACAGCTCGAGGAGCCGGGCCCACAACATTAGCCAGTTCCTTCCAGCGTTAGGTTTCACCCTCACTAATATGTAAGTGTTGTGTCTTGCCTTTATTTGTGTTTTGCCCCACGAGGCTCATTATTTTGGAGTATATGTCCTTATTTAATAAATGTGCAAACTCATCGGCTGCCTACAGTGGCTCATTAGCGGTCCGCGAGGACCACTCCATAACACCACCAGGTCTCGCTGCGCGCTGAGAACATACCTAAAATGGCAGTAATAACCCCTTTTGGTCTGTTTGAGTTTTTACGCATGCCATCCATCCATCCATCCATCCATCCATCCATCTTCTACCGCTTTTCCGGAGGTCCGGGTCGCGGAGGCAGCAGTTGAAGCAGAGAAGCCCAGACTTCCCTCTCCCCCGTTACCTGCTCCAGCTCTTCAGAGAGGATACCAAGGCATTCCCAGACCAGCTGGGAGACATAGTCTCTCCACCGAGTCCTGGGTCTGCCCCGGGGTCTCCTCCCAGTGGGACGTGCCCGAAACACCTCAAGTGGGAGGCGTCCAGGAGGCATCCTAATCAGATGTCCAAACCACCTCAACTGACTCTTTTCAATGTGGAGGAACAGCGGTTCTACTCTGAGCGTCTCCCGGATGACTGAGCTCCTCACCCTGTCTCTGAGGGTGAGTCCAGCAATCCTACGGAGAAAGCTCATTTCAGCCGCTTGTATCTGTGATCTTGTTCTTTTGGTCATTACCCAAAGCTCATGACCATAGGTGAGAGTAGGAACGTAGATTGACTGGTAAATCGACAGCTTTGCCTTAGAACTCAGCTTCCTCTTCACCACAACAGACCAATGCAACGTCCGCATCACTGCAGATGCTGCTCCAATCCGTCTGTCAATCTCTCGCTCCATTTTCCCCTCACTCGTGAATAAAACCCCAAGATACTTAAACTCCTCCACTTGGAGCAGGAGCCTATCCGCAACCCAGAGAGGACAATCCATCTTTTTCCGGCTGAGGACCATGAACTCGGACTTGGGGGTGCTGATTCTCATCCCAGCCGCTTCACACTCAGCTGCAATCCGTCCCAGCAAGAGCTGTAGGTCATTGCTGGATGAAGCCAACAGGACAACATCATCTGCAAACAACAGAGATGAAATCCTGTGGTCACCAAGCATGATGCCCTCCCACCACCAACCTGTTCACGTTTCTAATCTTTTTTCCCCGCTCAGCGACACACCCGCTGAGGAAAAAACTCTGATCATTGGCGACTCTGTAGTCAGAAACGTGAACCTAGAGACTCCAGCGGCCATAGTCAAATGCATTCCTGGGGCCAGAGCAGGCGACATCGAGTCAAATTTGAAAATGCTGGCTAAAAGTAACTGTAAATACTCCACAATTGTTATTCACGCTGGCATTAATGACATCCGCCTCCGGCAGTCGGAAGTCACGAAACTTAATGTAGAATCGGTGTGTGACTTTGCAAAAATGATGTCTGCCACTGTAGTATTCTCTGGGCCCCTCCCCAATCTGACCAGTGATGACATGTTTAGCCGCTCGTCATCCTTGAACCGCTGGCTGTCTGTGTGGTGTCCTGCAAATAACGTGGGCTACATTGACAATTGGAGCTCTTTTTGGGGAAAACCTGGTCTTATGAGACGAGACAGCATTCATCCCACTTTGGATGGTGCTTCTCATTTATCTAACAATCTGGCATCTTTTTTATCCAAATTTCCAAAACCCTGACTACTCAGAGTTGGGACCAGGAAGCAGAGTCGCAGTCTTACACGCCTCTCTGCAGCTCCTCTTCATCCGCCACCCCTCAACTTAACCCCTGTCTTCCCCGTCAGAGAATCGTTGTCTGCTCCCTCCAAAGTAAATAAAAATATAATATATAAGCATCCCAAAGTGATTAAGCAAAATATTGGTGAAACTCAAATTAAACATAAAGCCTCTAAATTGAATGATTTGGCCTCTGTTCCTCCTCATAATTTAAAAATTAAATGTGGTTTATTAAATATTAGGTCTCTAACTCCCAAGTCTCTGTTAGTCCATGATCTGTTAATTGATCATCAGATTGATTTAATTTCCCTTACAGAGACTTGGTTAGGGCAAGAGGATTATATTGGTTTAAATGAATCAACTCCCTCTGGTTATTTAAACTGTCAAAATCCCAGAAGTTCTGGTCATGGAGGAGGAGTAGCAACAATTTACCATTCCAAATTACTAGTTAATGTAAAGCAAAAAACATGTTATAATTCCTTTGAGGGCCTGGTCCTCAGTATTGGGCACTTTAGCAATTTTAGGTTAAACCCAATTTTATTTGCCATAGTTTATCGTCCCCCATCAACCTACTCAGAATTTTTATCCGAATTTGCTGATTTCTTAGCTGATTTAGTGCTGAAATCTGATAGAATAATTATAGTAGGGGACTTTAATATACATGTGGATGTAGATAGTGACTGTCTTAATGTGGCATTTAATTCAATATTAGACTCGATTGGGTTTTCTCAGAAAGAAGGAAATTCTACTCATTACCTCCACCATACATTGGACCTTGTTCTGACATATGGCATAGAAATAGAAAATCTTGTAGTGTCTCCTCATAACCCTGTACTGTCAGACCATTGTCTGTTAGATAAGATAAGATAAGATAAGCCTTTATTAGTCCCACAACGGGGAAATTCCAGGATTGCAACAGCACAGGGATAGCAACACTCAGAGCAACAATCAGAAGGCAAAAAAGCAAGCAAGAGCAGCTAATATACATATGTACATATTACTATAAAATATATATATACACACACACACACACACAGACACACAGTGCAGAGCATTGTAGCTGGATGGAATAAATATATGAATATATGAACACACAGTGCAGAGCATTGTAGCTAGATGGAATAAATATGTAAATATATAAACCTTTGATTTTACTATTATTTATAAACCTTTGATTTTACTATTTCTGACTATTTGGCTCCTAAAGAAAAATATTATTACAGTAGATGCCTCTCAGATGATGCTGTTACCAAATTTATGCAGATTGTTTCCTCTATGCCATGTGTCAACACAACGGAAATAAGCTATAGACAGCTTGCTCCTTCTGTAATTGATAACATGGTGGATAGTGTTACAGCTTCTCTGCATCAGACTCTAGACTTGGTGGCCCCCTTAAAAAAGAAAAAGTCTAATCAGAGATTTCTAACTCCTTGGTTCAACACAGAAACTCGTAGCTTAAAACAGAAGACTCGTCAATTAGAAAGAAAATGGCGCTCCACTAATTTAGATGAAATCTATTTAGCTTGGAGAAATCATCTTTTAATTTATAAAAAATCTCTTAGAAAAGCTAGAACGAGTTATTACTCTGCATTAATAGAAGAGAACAAGAATAATCCCAGGTGTAGAAGAGCTTGAAATGATGAGGCGATTTGATATATAAACCAAAGTTTATTTATCAGCTCTCCTAACAAGTCTCATCTAGTGCAGAGGTAGCAGAAGGAAAAAGAGACCAAATATCTCCGGCTCTCTGACTTTATACTTGCACATAACAAAAGACATGCATATCAAAGGCTGACATCCCTCATTATCTTAATCCCCCCATTGTCTTGGTACTTCCTCTCTTCGCCCTAGGGGGGTGAGGGTAGCTCCTCCGGTCTCCACCGCAGTGTCTGGGAACGTCTTTGTTCTTCACTTGGCGGTTGAGAGTCTTTGTCCTTTCAGAGGTGTGAAGTTGCCTTATATATGTAATCACCAAACATTCCCACATGCTTCAACATATGTAGGTTATGGAATATATGATTAATATAGCCCACATCCCCCCCAAACGACTAAGAAAGGACAATAGAAAAATTCACAGTCTAAGATAATTACTATGACATACTAAGTGTTACATCTCTTGCCACAGAAGAAACTTTCCAGCAGCCATGCCCCTAAGAGAGTTCAGTGGTAATCATAACAGCATAGTAAAATCACAAGTCGGTCCTAAACTGTTAAAGCACAATCAGTGAACAACTGTGGAGTAGTTTGCATCAGTCCCTGTGCTGTCTGGGTTTTAATCTTCTCCCAAAACTGCTGTGGGTTCGTTTAGGCGTCCTGCTGGGACCTTCTTGTAAGGAATCTGCAGTGTGGGAAGGAGAGTGGTTAATTGTTCCCTGCAGGGGGGCTGAGTCTTTTCTCTTGGGGGGTCTACCCCGCCGAGGTGCTCTTGCCAACTGTGCAGGCTCGTCTTTCAACAAGAAGGCAGGTTTAAGTCTGTCAATGCTGACTGTTTCTTTTCTATCCCCAAAATCAAGCACAAAGTGTTTATCACCATGTTCCAGCACTCTGAATGGCCCATCGTATGCTGGGCGGAAAGTTGGTTTTAAAGCTTCATGCCTAACAAAAACGAACTCAGAGTTCTTTAAAGCTTGAGGGACAAAAACCCGTGGAAAGGAGTGATGAGCTGGACCGGGGAGAGAGTCCGGTCCATTGCTGCCTAAAAACCTTGGGACTGGAAGATGCCCTGGCTCTGGGTTCTCTGGTAAAAATTCACCTGGGAGCCTGAGAGGTTGTGCAAAAACTAGTTCTGCCGGAGAGGCGTCTAGATCCTCTTTAGGCGCAGCACGCAACCCCAATAAAACCCAAGGAAGTTTATTTATCCAATTTGTATCCGTTAGTGAGGCTCTGAGGGCGGCCTTTAAAGACCTGTGAAAACGCTCACATAACCCATTAGCCTGAGGGTGATAAGCGGTGGTGCGGTGAATTGTTGCCCCTAAGCTGCTGGACATGGCTGACCAAAGCTCTGAGACAAATTGAGGTCCTCTATCGGACGTGATGTCCGACGGGACGCCGAAACGTGCCACCCAGTTTGTCAAAAAAACGCGAGCAACTTCCTCCGCTGTAGTTGACGCTAGAGGGACTGCCTCTGGCCAGCGCGTGGTGCGGTCTATCATTGTTAACAGGTGTGTGAAACCTTGGGAGGAAGGTAGTGGCCCCACGAGGTCGACATGAACATGGTCGAACCTTCCAGCAGGGATTGGAAAAGGCTCCAGAGGGGCTTTAGTGTATTTGTGTATTTTGGCGCGCTGACAAGAAATGCAAGTTTTTGCCCATTCTTTTACGTTTTTGCGCAGGCCCGGCCACACAAACTTTTCGGCGACCATTTTAACCGAGGCGCGCACACCTGGGTGCGCGAGGGAGTGAATTGAGTCGAAAATACGGCGGCGCCATGTAGCTGGGACTAACGGGCGAAGTCGGCCGGTTGAAATATCGCATATTAGGGGGGGCACGCCGTCGCGTAAACCCTTTTCCTCCAGCCTTAACCCTGTTGGTCCAGACAAGAGTTCGCGCACGTCCGCGTCGCTGCTTTGTTCCTCTGCCATGGCTGCATAATCTATCCCTGCATGGATAGGTGCTGCGTATGTGTCCGCGTTAGTGAAAAGTTCTGCGGCTGAGGCAGTATAATCTGTCTCCTTGCGCTCTGGTGATGTCACAGCGCGAGAGAGGCAGTCTGCTACCACGTTAAGTTTGCCTGCCACATGTCGAATGTCTGTGGTGAACTCTGAAATCGCAGCCAGCTGTCTTTGTTGCCTGCCTGACCATGGTTCTGAAATTTTAGCCATAGCAAAGGTGAGCGGTTTATGGTCTACAAAAGCCGTGAAACTCCGCCCTTCTAACCAGAACTGGAAGTGGCGGATGGATAAATGAAGCGCTAGCAGCTCCCTGTCAAAAGTGCTGTACTTACGCTCAGTTTGATTTAGCGATTTGCTGAAGAATGCTAAAGGTTGCCAGATCCCGCTGACATGTTGTTCTACAACTGCCCCTATAGCTAGGTCCGAAGCGTCTGTGGTTAGCGCAATGCGGGCCGAGGGATCGGGGTGAACTAACAATGTGGCATTAGCTAGGACGCTCTTTACTTCCGCGAAGGCGCGTTCGCTCTCCGGGGTCCATTCGACCGCGTTGGAAGCTTTCTTTTTTCTGAGTGCGTCATATAGGGGCTGCATGAGCTGAGCTGCATGGGGGAGGAAACGGTTGTAAAAGTTAACCATTCCTAAAAATTCTTGCAGCGATTTGACCGCTTGTGGCCATGGGAAACTTTTTATCGCTTGAACTTTGTCTGGAAGTGGAACTGCCCCGTTTGGAGAGACTCTGTGTCCCAAAAAATCAATTTGTGACACACCGGATTTGCATTTGGCTGGATTGATTATTAACCCGTGCTCTTCTAGCCTCTGAAAAACCGTAGTGAGGTGCTGCTCGTGTTCTTCCTCAGACGAGCTGGCTACCAGCATGTCGTCGAGGTAGACGAAAACAAAAGGAAGGTCGCGTAATACCGCGTCCATCATCCGCTGAAAAGTTTGAGCGGCGCCTTTGAGGCCGAAAGGCATTCGCAGGAATTCAAAAAGGCCGAAAGGGGTTATTACTGCTGTTTTAGGAATGTCCTCTGCTCGAACTGGGACTTGATGATAACCGCGGACCAGGTCTATTTTTGAAAAAATGCGCGCACCCGCCAGATGTAGTGAAAAATCCTGAATGTGAGGAATTGGGTAGTGGTCATGTGCTGTCGCATTGTTTAATCTGCGGTAATCTCCGCACGGTCTCCAAGAACCGTCGGGTTTCGGAACCATGTGAAGTGGTGAGGCCCAAGGGCTCTTCGAGTGTCTAACAATGCCTAATTTTTCAAGGGTAGTAAACTCATCCCGAGCTATGGTGAGTTTGGCCGCGTCTAAGCGGCGAGCTTTGGCAAATACGTGTGGGCCCGTTGTGGGAATAAAGTGTTCAACCCCGTGTTTAGCCACAGTGGCTAAGAATTTGGGAATTGTGAGTGCTGGAAATTGGGTGAGGAGTTGATCAAACTTACCTCTTGCCGTGGTGACGCTGGCCTGCACAGGTGGTGGAGAAACTCGGGCTGAGCAGGGAATAGAAGCAAAAGACAGTGCATTAACCAAGCGCCTGTTCGCTAGATCCACTAATAACCCATGTGCACACAAAAAATCTGCGCCTAACAAGTTAAACCTCACCGCCGCTACAACAAATGTCCATCTGTAGTTGCGGCCGTGGATGTGGAGGTGCAGGCTCTTTTCGCCGAAGGTGTCAATGCTGGAGCCGTTGGGTGCCACCGCTCCGTTGCCCCGTGTGCCCATGGCTTGATCTGCTTGGGAGGGCATGACGAAACTCAGTTGAGCTCCTGTGTCAATAAGGAACTGCTTGCCGGTGTGTCCATCCGTCACATATAACAGCTTACTCTTCTCGCCGAGAACCGCTGCCGTTAACGGCTCTCGGCTTTGACGTTTAAATTTGCAGGGGGGAACACATTTGTGAGCCTTCTCGGCGAAACGGTGGTGATAATAACAGACGTCGCTCCGTCTGTTACGTTTTGGCCGTGTCGCTGTCACCGCGGGCTGGATCTGCTCAGTGGGTTGTGGCTCTTCATGGTTCTGGGCATCAGCGTTGAGGTCTGCGGATGCTGCTGTGGGTGTCTGCTCCTTGCAGGCGTTGACGAGCCGTTGAGCTTCGTTGACGAGCACGCGGAAGTCTTGCTGGGTGCTGCATCTCATGTTGGCGAGTGTCCCTCTCATGTGTGGCGGCAGCGTGCTGAGGAATATGAATTGTAAGAGGAAGTTGTCGTTGTCCTCGTCTTTAAGCTGCAGCAAATCCTCCATGAGGGCTTTAGGTTTGCACCCTCTGTGGCCATAGACCGCCAGGATCTTCTCGGCTCTCTCTTCAGCTGAGGAGACGTAATTTGCCACGATGGTTGCTTTCAGTGTTTCATATTTGTCTTGGGCCGGCGGCCGCCGGATCATGCTCCACACACACCTCGAAGTGGCGGCGTCGAGTTTGGAGACGATATGATAGAATTTCGTATCGTCAGCCATGATGCCCGCCAGTGCAAACTGGGCTTCAGCTTGTTGAAACCACGAGGCGGGGTCTTCCTGCCAGAAGCCCGGCAGCTTGACAGCGACGGCATTCGTGTAGACCATCACTGCTGTGTCCGCAGTGTGAGAGTGCCTTGCTTCAGCTCTCTCAGCGGCGCTGGTGCTCGGTTGAGCCCTCTCAATCTCTTCTGCAGGGGGGGAAAGTCGTCCATCTGTTCCCCTGTCTGCGTGGGCGCTGGCGTCTGCCTGGGTCGCCACAGATGAGTCGATTGCGGGGGAACGCCTCAGGTCCATACTCGCGTCAGGGGTCACCAGTGTAGAAGAGCTTGAAATGATGAGGCGATTTAATATATAAACCAAAGTTTATTTATCAGCTCTCCTAACAAGTCTCATCTAGTGCAGAGGTAGCAGAAGGAAAAAGAGACCGAATATCTCCGGCTCTCTGACTTTATACTTGCACATAACAAAAGACATGCATATCAAAGGCTGACATCCCTCATTATCTTAATTCCCCCATTGTCTTGGTACTTCCTCACTTCGCCCTAGGGGGGTGAGGGTAGCTCCTCCGGTCTCCACCGCAGTGTCTGGGAACGTCTTTGTTCTTCACTTGGCGGTTGAGAGTCTTTGTCCTTTCAGAGGTGTGAAGTTGCCTTACATATGTAATCACCAAACATTCCCACATGCTTCAACATATGTAGGTTATGGAATATATGATGAATATAGCCCACACCAGGTTTCTTTTCAGTACTGTAGCCAGGTTGACAAAGAGTCAGGACTCTGTCAATCCTAGCATTCCCTTAGAGCTTACTAGTCAGGACTTTATGAACTTTTTCAATAATAAAATTTCATCCATCAGAGATAAAATCAATCAGATTCTTCCCACAGTTAACTTAAATACTGTAACTACTACAACTTCTTCTATTGATGTCTGTCTTGATGAGTTTACTCCAATCGACCTTTGTGAGTTAGACAAAATAATTTCCTCATCCAAACCTTCAACTTGTCTTTTAGACCCTATTCCTACCAGGTTATTTAAAGAAGTCTTCCCACTTATTGGTAGCTTTATTCTTCATATAATCAATTCTTCATTAACTTTAGGCCATGTATCCGCAGGCTTTTAAAACGGCTGTAATTAAACCCTTACTCAAAAAGCCAACGCTTGATCCATGAGCTTTAGCTAACTATAGACCAATCTCTAATCTCCCTTTCATTTCAAAAATCTTAGAAAGAGTTGTTGCTACGCAATTATTTGACCACCTGCAGGGAAATGGTTTACGTGAAGAGTTTCAGTCTGGGTTTAGAATCCATCATAGTACTGAAACAGCCTTAGCAAAGGTCACTAACGACCTCCTCATCGCATCTGATAATGGACTGGTTTCTGTACTTGTCCTTTTAGACCTTAGTGCAGCTTTTGATACTATCGATCAAAATATTCTACTTGATAGATTAGAACACTATGTTGGACTTGATGGAACTTCGTTGCAGTGGTTTAGATCTTATTTATCTGATAGGTTCCAGTTTGTTCATGTAAATAATGAGTTTTCTTTCAACTCAAAGCTTAGTCATGGAGTTCCACAGGGATCTGTGCTAGGCCCTTCTCTTTTTAGTTTATATATGCTTCCGTTAGGCAACATTATTAGAAAGCACTGTATACATTTTCATTGTTTTGCAGATGACACACAATTATACCTGTCAATGAAGCCAGATGATAGCAATCAATTAGCCAAGTTAGAAGCCTGTCTTAACCTCTTGCGCTCCGTTGTACCGCGGACGGGCAAGTCTCTGCGTCCCAGAGCGCACGAGGGCGCTCTCGTGCGCTCTCGTGCGCTCTTGGACGCACGATGGAACTGCGGGAGCTGCATATTCGTTCTCCCACTGCAGACACAGCCGCGAACAGATTAGATCATCTGATTGACCTCTCATTCGACTAATAGCCTTGAATTGGGTTTCTGAAACCTTGAAGAACCAATGACTGAAAACTTGGCAAGAAGGACCCGCCTACCAACGCAGTGAGCCAATTGAAGCACAGAAGTTCGCTGAGCTGTTTTGTCTACAAAGGCTGGGTGAAGAGAGACTGATTCAGCAGCCACAGGCAGTGGTTTATTTTTTTTTTAAATTCTAGCAGAGTGTTTAGGATTCTCTTATATGGTCATCATAGACCGACGGAGGCCGACGACGAAGGTCGTAAATCATTTGCCAAAACCGCAATCATGGAATTATGTTTTGACCGGGTCGCGAGACCAGAACCAGAGTGGACCAGCGTCGTGTTCGTCTGACAATGAGGAAGAGAAGTTGGCCAGGACAATGTGGCTATGAAGAGGTAAGGTGTTATAAGCCAAATTATTTTTTATCCCTGAAAATTGTAATCAAAAATGACTTTTGACCGATCGGTAAATTACAACTGTGCGGCTCACGATGTCCGAAGTGCGTGCGCCACGTTACACGGTTCTTCGCCGCCTCCGGACCGTGAACCCCCCCCCCCCCCCGCCTCTACGATTCTGTAGCAGCGGGGGGGGGGGGAGCCGCGGTGACAGCGCTGCTGTGGAAACATGCCTTATCCTAGTGTAATCTGTCATGTAGTGAGGGCGGATCTCCGTCCTCTGTAGCGGTGGGGTGGGGGGACAACCCTCCCCCCCCACACACACAGACACAGCCCTGAATGTGACCTTTCATTTGAGCCCAAGATGAAGCTTCTATGTTGAATTATTCAAAAGTTACAGACGTTTTTCCAAACTGTGCCATTTGGCACAATTTGACACAGTTCCAAAACGCCTGGGAACAACCTGAGAACAAAGCTGTTTAATATATTCATTTTCTGTGGTATTACAAAATTTGGACCTCAGCTGGATAACACTTGGTTCTACATTTCTGTTGCATTTTCCAGCCCGGATCTGAAGCTGTGTGTTATTTGCAAGCATTTGTATCCAAAAAAACACCCAGGCCAGATTTATTTTCTTCAAGTTCACTATGTTTAGATGACTGTAACTCAGTGGCCGGAGCACTAAGAGAGATCTTTTTTTTTTTTGCCAAAAAATTCAAAGTGTTTTCTTTTAAATGAGACCAACCCCATGAAGATGCTGCAAAGGGTTGAAGAACAGCTTTCGATTTACTTTGGGCACATTATTTTTTGGCGTTTTTAGGAAAACTGACCAGAGTGCAAGGGGTTAAGGAAATCAAAGCTTGAATGACTTGTAATTTCCTGCTATTAAATTCAGATAAGACTGAAGTCATTCTTGTTGGTCCAAAAAACCCTAGAAATTCCTTTCCAAATCAAACTTTCAGTTTGGATGCGGTTACTCTTTCTCTTAATAACTCTGTGAGGAACCTTGGAATTATTTTTGATCAGGATCTGTCCTTCAATTCACATATTAAATTTGTTTCTAAGACTGCCTTCTATCATCTGCATAATATTGCTAAGATTAGGAGCATCGTCTCAGAGTGATGCTGAGAAACTGATCCACGCTTTTGTTAGCTCGAGATTACATTATTGTAATTTTTTATTATCAGGCTGTCCTAAAACATCTTTAAAAAGTCTTCAGCTGATCCAAAATGCTGCAGCAAGAGTTTTACCAGGTACTAGAAAGAGAGATCATATCTCTCCGGTTCTGGCCTCCCTTCATTGGCTTCCCATAGAGTTTAGAATTAAATTTAAAATCCTTCTTCTTACTTACAAAGCTCTAAACACTCAGGCTCCTTTTTATTTAAAAGATCTGATACTACCGTATTATCCTAACAGAGCACTACGCTTCCAAAATGCAGGATTACTTGTAATACCTAGAATCTCCAAAAGTACAATGGGAGGCAGAGCCTTCAGTTATCAAGCTCCTCTCCTGTGGAACCAGCTGCCAATCTGGATTCGGGAGTCAGACTCGATCTCTGTTTTTAAGAATAGGGCTAAAACCTACCTTTTTGATATAGCCTACAATTAGGGAGGGATCATGTGTTTCTGAACCCTCCCTTAGTTATGCTGCTAATAGGTTTAGTCAGCCGGGGGACCTCCAGTAATGCACTGGGCCTCACTCCTTTTCTCACTCTCAATAAAATGTTTTTTTTGCTGGTCATTAACATTTGTTTGTTCTCTCCCATAGATTGAGTCCCCATCGTGCTGTTTGCTCTCTACATGTTTGTTCTTTTCTTCTTCTCTATCCCCTCACCCCCCAGCCAGTCGCAGCAGATGACTGCCCCTCCCTGAGCCTGGTTCTGCTGGAGGTTTCTTCCTGTTAAAAGGGAGTTTTTCCTCTCCACCGTCGCCAAGTGCTTGCTCACAGAGGATCGCCTGATTGCTGGGGTCTTTCTGCAACTGTGGGGGTTCCCCCTACAGTTGATAGTGCTATGAGATGACTGTTGTTGTGAAATGGCGCTATATAAATAAAGTTGAATTGAATTGAATTCCCTGGCTGCGCCTAGAAATCCTGTCCATAAAAATTATGAACAGGATTGGAAACAAAGGGCAGCCCTGGTGGAGTCCAACTCTCACTGGGAATGAGTCTGACTGAGTGTTGGCAATACGAACCAAACTCTCACAACGGTAGTACAGAGACCGACTAGCTCGTAACAACAAGCCCAATACCCCATACTCTTGAAGCACCCCCCACAAAAAACCTTGAGGGACACGGTCAAATGCCTTCTCCAAGTCCACAAAACACATGTAAACTGGTTGGGCAAACTCCCAGGAACCCTCGAGAATTCTCGAGAGGGTAAAGAGCTGGTCCAATGTGCCACGGCTAGGATGAAAACCACATTGTTCCTCCTGAACCCGAGGTTCGACCAACGGCCAGACTCTCCTCTCCAGTACCTTGGCATAGACCTTCCCAGGGAGGCCGAGGAGTGTGATTCCTCTAAAGTTGGAGCACACCCTCCGGTCCCCTTTTTTGCACATGCCTTTTGGGTTAAAAGGCGCGGCACAGACATTCCAAGGCATGATGGATGCGATGTTGCGCGATATGCCGTTTGTGTTCGTTTACCTGGACGACATCCTGGTGGCCAGTGCGTCCGAGGACGAACACGTAGCCCACCTCAGGATAGTTTTCCAGAGGTTGAAGGAACACGGATTAATAATCAACCTAGCGAAGTGCCAGTTCGGGGTGACGGGGATCGATTTTTTGGGCCACAGCATCTCACCAGAGGACGCAACACCCTTGCCGGACAAAGTGCACGCCATGGCAAATTTTTCCTGGCCTCAGACGGTCAGGGCACTGCAGGAGTTTTTGGGGATGGTTAACTTCTACAATCGTTTCCTCCCCCGCGCAGCCCAACTCATGCAGCCGTTGTACGCCGCACTTAAGAAACGGAAGCCAGTGGACAGAGTTGACTGGATTCCTGAGCGAGAGTAGGCGAGTAGGCGAGGTTAAAACAGCTCTGGCGAACGCCGCACTGCTGGCGCACCCAGACCCAGCAGCTAGGATAGCGCTCACCACCGACGCATCAGATGTGGCCATAGGGGCCGTCGTGGAGCAGTGCGTAGCCAGTTCTTGGCAGACGCTCGCCATTTTTAGCAGGTCTTTGCGTGACAATGAGCGTAAATACAGCGCGTTCGACAGTGAGTTACTGGCTCTCCACCTGGCCATATGCCACTTCCAGTTCTGGCTGGAAGGGCGCACCTTCACTGCGTTTGTGGACCACAAGCCACTTACATACGTGATGGCCAAGGTTTCGGAACCATGGTCGGCCTGGCAGCAGAGACAGCTGGCCGCGATCTCGGAATTTATAACCGACATTCGACATGTGGCCGGTAAACTCAACGTGGTGGCTGACTGCCTCTCGTGCGCATTAGTGGCCCCAGTCTACGTGGGGATAGATTACACGGCTATGGCCGCTGCGCAGATCGGTGATGCGGACGTTTGCACGCTCCAGTCTGGACCAACAGGGTTAAAGCTGGAGAGCAGAGTGCTGCAACACGCCCCCCCACCCCCCCAGTCTGTGACGTCTCTACAGGCTGCCCGCGACCGGTGGTCCCACGTGCTTGGTGCCACTGCGTTTTTGAGTCGGTTCACTCCCTGGCGCACCCAGGAGTGTGCACGTCAGTCAAAATGGTGGGTGCAAAGTTCGTCTGGCCAAGCCTGTGCAAACGTGAAAGAGTGGGCCGCAGCCTGTGTAGCGTGCCAACGAGCCAAGATTGCACAGGCACACAAAGGCCCCTTTGGAGCCATTCCATATCCTGGCTAAGAGGTTTGATCACATTCACATGGACTTCCTGGGCCCCCTTCCACCATTGCAGGGGTGCACGCACCTCCTGACAGTGGTGCACCACGCACTGGCCCGAAGCAGTCCCGTTAGCTTCCACCGTGTCCGCAGATGTGGCACGCACTTTTTTGACAACATGGGTGGCACGTTCCGTCGCTCCTTCAGACATCACATCCGATCGGGGCCTGCAGTTTGTTTCCAACCTCTGGTCCACCATGGCCCGGAGCCTGAGTGTCTCAATTCATCACACGACCGTGTACAACCCACAGGCCAATGGGTTATGCGAGTGTTTCCATAGGTCGCTTAAAGCAGCGCTCAGAGCTTCGCTTACGGATGCAAATTGGGTGGACCGGTTGCCGTAGGTTCTATTAGGGTTGCGTTCCGCACCAAAGGAGGATTTGGCAGCCTCCTCACCAGAGCTGTTTTTTTCCCAGCCGCTGTGGCTCCCTGGGGAATTTTTTACCGGATAACCCCGTGCCGAACACCGATCCATCCCCGCGTTCAAGACATAGCACAAAGGCAGGGACGCTACCCGGCCCGGCCCACCACTGTTTTCCACACGCTTTTGTGCCAAAAACCTTGAAGGACGCATCGTTCGTATTTGTCAGGCACGATGCCCACCTGACCCCAATGCACCTGCCCTACGATGGCCCGTTCAGAGTGCTGGAACCTGTCACGCCGCGCCATTCATCAGCGGCGCCACCTGCTCACGCACCTGACAATCATCAGCGGCGAGGGATAAAGGCCGTCTCGCCCGGAGGCTTGGCCTGAAGCCGTCAGACTTCGTCCCTCACCGTTGTGAGCTACTTCTCTCTTCAGCAAGTATTATTTGGGTAAGAACCCTTACCTCTCTTTCCCAGTCTGCTCCCCTGTGCACAGGTGGATTCCCCGGCGGCGGACATCTCCACTCCATCGCCCATTCCTCGCTGCTGTACGGAGCTCTCCAGGTGGCTGTCTTCCGGGCTTCGCCCCCTTGTTGTGCCAGCTATCCTGACAATCCAAGTAAGTCCTTCTCTCGCCATAAATCCCTCCTGTGTTGGTGTATGCCCGTCACCCTCTCCCTGTGCTCTCTCCATAGGGTTGCTCGGCTGAACGGTCACCTGCCTCTGTGCCTGAAGCAGACGCCATCACCAACACATTTACATCCCGCAGACACGCACTCATTCACTCCTGCTGTTAATAAACTCTTTGAACTACTCTAAGCCTGTGTGTGTGCGTCTCCTGAGCCGTGCGTTATGTCAGTACGGCTTCAGCAGAGCGGCTCGGCGGACGGCGGGCTCGCACACCGGCTTACCACTCTCGAGGCTAGAGTGGATCAAATAGCTTATCAACAGCAGGTTATCCTGAATCAATTATTAACTATCACTGGCCGATTGGACCGCCTGGACCCCCAGCAGCCGTTCCCCCCGGCTCCTCAGGGTGGCGCAGCTCCTGCTGTTCCAGTGGCCGTCCAGCCAGCTCCGGTGGCACCGGCCCGACTCACACCGATTCCAACCCCCGCTCGCTTTAGCGGAAAGCTCGGCGGAGCGCGGGGGTTTGTGATGCAGTGCGAGTCCGTGTTTGACCGTGTGCCCGGAGACTTCCCCTCAGATCACAGCCGAATCGGCTATATAGGGAATCTCCTGGAGGGGCGTGCTTTAACTTGGGCATACGCTATTATGGCGAGACCCAGTTATGCCACCCTCACCTATGCCGAGTTCGTGAGGCGCTTCCTAGAGGTGTTCGGTCATTCTCGTTCCGAGGCGGTCCAGGTCGATCGGCTTCTCGCTCTCCAGCAGGGAAACTGGTCGGCCGCGGATTATGCCATCGAATACCGGGTAGCGGCGGAGGAATTGGGCTGGGAGGAGCGCTCCCTCTGCGGCCTGTTCCTCCGCAGCCTCAATAGTGATCTGAGGGATGAACTGGCTGGACGGGATATCCCCGGAACGTTAGCGGAGCTAACCTCACTGGCAATCAGCTTGGACAACAGGTTGCGCGAGCGCTCCTCAGGACGGAAGCCGTCTGCTTCTCACCCTCGGGGAGCCCCGCTACGCCTGCCCCAAGCTCGCCCCCTGGCGACGCCGCCACCATCGTGCCTCGAGGAGTCGGAGCCGATGGTGACGGGCTGGGCAAAGCTCTCCCCGGCAGAGAAACAGCACCGCCGTGAGTTGGGTCTCTGCATGTATTGCGGAGACAGTCAACACAAGGTAGAGCTTTGCCCACAAAAGCCAAACGGCGGGGTCCGCGAGTCACTGTAGGGGGCCTCGCGGACGTCAATCAGCAAAGTCCCCTCACCCAATTAAAGCTGCCCATCCATTTCTGCCACAATCCCACTGGGCACCTCACCCACGCACTGGTGGATTCGGGCGCAGAGGGCAGCTTCATTTCACAAGGCCTGGCAACCCGATTGGGCATCCGCTGTCAGGCATTAAAACACCCCATCTCCCTGGTCCATCTCTCCCGTGCCTCCCTTGGGAGAGTTTCTCACCAAACCATGCCTGTCCCAGTCATCATCTCAGGGAACCACCGGGAGGAGATGGTATTTTACGTCCTGCCCAACTCTGTGTCGCCCGTCATCCTGGGGTATCCCTGGCTACGCCTCCACAACCCTGTCCTGGACTGGAGATCAGCTGGGGTATCGGCATGGAGTACCTTCTGTATGATCACCTGCCTTCAGTCCGCTGCCTGCTCCCCGTCCGCGGCTCCCCCTGTGGCGGATACAGCACCTCCGGACCTGTCGCTGGTGCCTCCAGAATTTCACGACCTGGGTATGGTATTTAGTAAATCGAAAGCTATGTCTCTTCCCCCGCATCGACCCTATGACTGTGCTATCAACCTCCGCCAGGGGGCTCCCCTGCCTTCTGGTCGGCTCTACAGCCTGTCGGCGCCTGAGAAGGAGACCATGAATACTTACCTGAAGGAATCACTGAGCGCTGGGATTATTCGCCCATCGTCGTCACCCGTGGGGGCAGGGTTTTTCTTTGTCGGGAAAAAGGACGGATCCCTCCGCCCCTGCATAGACTACCGAGCGCTAAATGACATCACTGAGAGGGACCGTTACACCCTGCCCCTCATGGACACTGCCTTTCACTCCCTCCAGGGGGCGACCTGGTTTACCAAGCTGGATTTACGCAGCGCTTACCACCTCGTCCGGATCCGGGAGGGAGATGAATGGAAAACAGCCTTCCGTATCCCGAACGGCCACTTTGAGTATCTTGTCATGCCGTTCGGGTTGACCAACGCTCCTGCCGTCTTTCAGCGCCTCATTAATGACATCCTCCGGGATTTCATCGGCCTCTTCGTGTTCGTCTACCTGGACGACATTCTTATCTTCTCCAGGTCCAGGGACGAGCACCAGGTCCATGTGAGGCGGGTCCTCCAAAGACTGCTGGAGAATCGTCTGTACGTGAAGGCTGAGAAATGCGAATTCTACGCTAGGACCACATCCTTCCTGGGATTCATCATCGCTCAAGACCAGGTGCTCCCAGACCCAGAGAAGGTGAAGGCGGTGGTGGAGTGGCCTACTCCCGCATCCCGGAAGCAGGTGCAACAATTTGTTGGCTTCGCCAATTTTTACCGCCGCTTTGTCCCAAATTTCAGCTCGATCGTCGGACCGCTGACCCGCCTCACGTCCCCGAAGGTCCCGTTCCGGTGGACTGAAGAGGTCGCTGCTGCCTTTAAGGCGCTGAAGGCGGAGTTCTCCTCCTCCCGGGTCCTTCGCCAGGTCGACCCCGTGCTGCAGTGCATTGTGGAGGTGGACGCTTCAGACACGGGAGTGGGAGCAGTATTATCCCAGCGGTCACCTGACGATGGCGCCAAACAACCTTGCGCCTTCTTCTCCCGGCGCCTGTCCCCGGCGGAGAGGAACTACGATGTGGGGGACATAGAGCTCCTGGCCATCAAACTCGCCTTACAGGAGTGGCGCCACTGGCTAGAGGGGGCGGACCTGCCGTTTGTGGTCCTGATGGACCATAAGAACTTAGAATACCTACGATCTGCCAAGCGCCTGAATGCCCGCCAGGCGCGCTGGTCTTTGTTCTTCGCCAGGTTCCGCTTTTCAATCACCTTCAGGCCAGGCTCCAAAAACGGCCTGCCTGACGCCCTCTCTAGGCAGTTCACCCCTGTGGAGGCTGAGGAGACGCCCCACACTATCCTGCCCAGGTCGTGCGTCGTGGGAGCCATCTCTTGGGACATTGAAGACAAGATCCAGAAGGCGCAGGAGGTGGAACCTGATCCTGGCGGCGGACCAGAGGGAAGACTGTTCGTCCCATCTGCGGTCCGAGGAGAGGTCATCCACTGGCTCCACACCTCCCGGCTCACCTGTCATCCCGGCACCTCTCGGATGATCAGCCTCCTCCAACGGTCCTTTTGGTGGCCAGGCCTGCGGAGGGATGCAGCCCGCTACGCCCGGGCTTGCCCAATCTGTGCCACCAGCAAGTTGAGAAATGCCCCTCCAGCGGGTCTGCTCCAGCCTCTGCCCGTCCCCAGCAGGCCCTGGTCGCACATCGCACTAGATTTCGTCACCGGACTCCCCGTTTCCAACTCCTTTGACACCGTCCTGACCATCGTGGACCGTTTCTCCAAGGCGGCACACTTCGTCCCCCTGCGAGGTCTCCCTACCGCCCTGGAGACGGTGGGCCTCCTCGTCCAACACGTGGTCAGGTTGCACGGGATTCCGGTGGACGTGGTCTCGGACCGGGGCCCCCAATTTTCATCCGAGGTTTGGAGATCCTTTTGTAACGCCATCGGAGCCAAGGTGAGCCTCTCCTCCGGCCATCACCCCCAGTCTAACGGGCAGTGTGAGAGGACCAATCAGGAGCTGGAGGCTGCGCTCCGCTGTGTTACCAGATCCAAGCCGACGTCCTGGAGCAACCATCTCGCCTGGGTGGAGTATGCCCACAACACCGCCCGCTCTTCTGCAACGGGGATGTCCCCCTTCAAGGCGTCCCTGGGTTACGACCCCCCGCTGTTTCCAGCGCAGGAGAGCGAGGTAACTGTCCCCTCTGTTAGGGCGCACCTTAGGCAGTTCCGCTCCACCTGGGCTGCCGCGCGTCATGCGCTTTTACGCACAGCAGAGCGCAACAGGACCGTGGCGGACCGGCACAGACGACCTGCCCCGGCGTACAGAGTTGGGCAACTCGTGTATGTGTCTACCCAGGACGTCACATTAAAAGGCGAGAGGAGGAAGCTGGCACAGCGGTTCATGGGTCCCTTTCCCATCACCCGGATCATCAACCCGGTGGCTGTGCGCGTGGCTATTCCCCCCTCCCTCCGCATCCATCCCACTTTCCACGTGTCGAAGGTGAAACTGGCAGTCACCGACCCCCTTTGCCCTCCTCCTGCAGCGCAACCCGCGCCCCGGATGATTGGTGGCCACCCGGCCTGGTCCGTCTCCTCCATCCTGGACTCCCGGCGCCGAGGTCGTGGGTTGCAATACTTGATGGACTGGGAGGGCTATGGGCCCGAGCATCGACAATGGGTGCCCCCGTCGTTTGTGTTGGACCCATCGCTCATCGCGGACTTCCACTGAGCGCACCCGGATAAGCCATCGCCAGGAGGCGCTGCTAGAGGGGGGAGTACTGTCACGCCGCACCATTCATCAGCGGCACCACCTGCTCACGCACCTGACAATCATCAGCGGCGAGGGATAAAGGCCGTCTCGCCCGGAGGCTCGGCCTGAAGCCGTCAGACTTCGTCCCTCACCGTTGTGAGCTACTTCTCTCTTCAGCAAGTATTATTTGGGTAAGAACCCTTACCTCTCTTTCCCAGTCTGCTCCCCTGTGCACAGGTGGATTCCCCGGCGGCGGACATCTCCACTCCATCGCCCATTCCTCGCTGCTGTACGGAGCTCTCCAGGTGGCTGTCTTCCGGGCTTCGCCCCCTTGTTGTGCCAGCTATCCTGACAATCCAAGTAAGTCCTTCTCTCGCCATAAATCCCTCCTGTGTTGGTGTATGCCCGTCACCCTCTCCCTGTGCTCTCTCCATAGGGTTGCTCGGCTGAACGGTCACCTGCCTCTGTGCCTGAAGCAGACGCCATCACCAACACATTTACATCCCGCAGACACGCACTCATTCACTCCTGCTGTTAATAAACTCTTTGAACTACTCTAAGCCTGTGTGTGTGCGTCTCCTGAGCCGTGCGTTATGTCAGAACCCAGGGACCAACATTTTGTGTTCGACTTGGGGGGTCGCCGGGAGACAATCTGTATAGACAGGCTTAAGCCCGCCTTTGTTTTAGCAGACGACCAGGTGGTGTTGGCCCGAGCTCCACGGCGTGGAAGACCCCCATGGAGAACTCCCCAGGTAAATGAATCATCAGATCAGTCACACGAGCATGCTGAAGGTGTCCCCCCCCCATTGTCCCCCCACAGACGGACACCCCCGCCCCAGGAACCCCCCCACCGGCACAGCAGCGTCTCGGAGCCGAAGACCCCCCGTTACAGCAGCTATGGACGGAGGCTGAAGCCCAAAGGACCCAAAGGGGGTTAAGACTCAGTCTGAGACTCTGGGGCGGGGGGGGACTCAGTAGATACTCAGTAATTTTCCCTCAGACTGAAGTGGCAGATCAAAGGTGGGGAGTTTGGGGAGTGATATGTTAAAGCAGCACCCAAGGTAGCAGAGAAGTGTTAGTGCTGTGATATAAAAGAGAGTGCCTGCAACCTGGTGGGTAGTTGTCTCATTCTGGTGAATGTGAGAGAGAGTGGAATTAAGTTTCATCTGCTCGGAAAAATTTGGCCTTGTCATTTCTCTCCACAGTGTTGACATTAGCCTGGAGAAATTTAGCAATAGTTCAGACTAGTCTAAAGACCACGTGTGCGTTCAACTAATTAATATTTAGACCTACTTATCTTTTTTGTAAAGTATCAGATTTAGCTGTTACTTTTGCCAGTAATGTTTGTTTTATAAAAAGTATCTCACTGACATTTCAATAAATTAACACAATACAAATGGTAAAGGCACAGTTAAAAAAAATACCACAAAAAGTACAATACCTGGAATATCATGCCAAGAGCCATATCATGACATGTCTC
The DNA here is from genome assembly GCA_020510985.1 of Pholidichthys leucotaenia. NCBI lineage: Eukaryota > Metazoa > Chordata > Actinopteri > Cichliformes > Pholidichthyidae > Pholidichthys > Pholidichthys leucotaenia. The sequence goes on from CM035843.1 coordinate 71,479,048, forward strand.
TGCTGACATGTCCTCTAATCTGACTGCCAAACGTCGACTCCTCCTGAACAAGACAAAACTCTCCATTTTGGCTGGATTTTTTTTTCTTCTTTAATTAAAAAAAAAAAAAGATCTTCCCGTCAATTCACAGCCAGTTTTTTCTTCTTTTTGCATAGCTTCCGGCGCTTACTTCCAGCTGTGACTGAAAGAATAAAACGAAAACAACGCCAAATGAAATCAGATCCGTTATGTCATTTTTGCGCAGTTCCGATTTTATTTTGACAAGAAGAGAACGATATAATGGCTATTTTAGGTAGTTCTGTTTTCATTTCACAAACGAAATATTAAAAGAACGAAGAGAACACGGATTGAAGTGGCTGAAAATGGTAGAAATGAGACACACTTCACTTTACCTTGGCAACACTATAAGTTTTTGGTTGTTTTTTTAGTTGACTAGGAAACAAAAATAGTGTATATATAAATCATTATAGGGAGTCAGGTTATGCAGCATCTCAGGCAGAGACGGTGAATAAACATGGGAGAACAATGGAGTTCCTGGAGATATAGCAGGAAGGAGTCAGGGACATAGGGGGTTGAACGCAGTGTAATGGAAATGTCATGCTGTGTGATGAGAAATGCCATGAAACATGTGAAGAGTGAGTTGAGGGAAGAGAGGAGGGCTTGTTGAAATGATTCAGTCTGTTCTGTGCTTGTGAGATGTGAAGTGAAACCGTCTGTCCATGAATCTGCCTCTTATTTCACACACTCCACACTGGTGACCCTAGACGAATTATGGAACACGAGGCAAGAACCTCGGAACCGGCCCGGTCGGGAAACCCCAGCGACACAGCAGCCATCCCACAGACAGCCCGGACTGGAGCCCCCAGCAAAGCGTGTGCGGTTTCAGTCAAGCTACCGGACTTTTGGCAGCACAACCCACGCTCTTGGTTCCACCACACCGAGGCCCAGTTCGCCCTCTGGGGAGTAACGGTATTATGGAACACAAGGCAAGAACCCCGGAGTCGGCCCGGACAGGAAGCCCCAGCAACGCGTGCGCTGTTTCAGTCAAGCTACCGGACTTTTGGCAGCACAACCCGCACTCTTGGTTCCACCACACCGAGGCCCAGTTCGCCCTCCGGGGCGTAATGGCAGACGACACCAAGTTCTACCATGTGGTAGCAGCGCTGGACGCTCGCACAGCCCAGCAGGTAGCGAGCCTGCTCGATCAGCCTCCAGCCCGCAGCAAATATGAGGCTCTCGAGGCTGCGCTGACCAGGCGCTACACGCTCTTGGAATGTGAGAGAGCGGAGAGGCTCCTGGGGTGGACCGAGTTAGGAGGTGGTTCGGCCATCGACCTGATGGAGAAGATGCTGGTGTTAATGGGCACGGACGACGGGCACTTTCTGTTTGCCCACCTTTTCTTCCGGAACCTCCCAATGGAGGCGAGAGCAGTTCTGGCCAATTTGCCATTGCTGGCCGCGCGTGACTACTGTGTGCTAGCACAGGAGGCAGACCGGATCATCCTCGCCACCCGGGCGATCACTGTCAACGCGGCGGCGTCAGAGCCCAGCGAGGCGACCAGAGGAGGCAAGGAGCCACCGACAGTAGCGGCAGCAGGGGCCAAGGAGCGCCAGAGAGACATGCTCTGCTTCTACCACAGCCGCTTCGGAGAGAACGCACGCAGATTCGCGCCACCGTGCCAGTTCAAGCACTCGGGAAATGCCAAGGCCGGCAGTCCGTAGCAGCTGTGACTGCCGGTGAAGAGAACAAGCTGCTCTACGTGACGGAGAGACGCTTCCTCATTGACACCGGAGCCCAGAAGAGCGTCATCCTTCCGTCCTACATTGACCGGCTGGCAGGACCTAGCGGCCCCGGACTTATGGCAGTAAACGGCTCAGAGATTAAGGTTAGGGAGTTAAGGGGCGCTTGCGCATGCAGCGACTGGCATCTGGTGGCTTGTCACCAGTCTGCAAAACAAATCTACCTACGGGTACAAAATAAGTACAAAAAAAAAAAAAAGAGATTAAGACGTTCGGTGACAGAACACTGGCCTTATCTCTACATGGCCGCTCGTATGAGTGAACTTTTATCATAGCAGCACTGTGTTGCCTGATCCTGGGCGCTGATTTTCTGTGTGCGCATGGTTTACTTGTGCATGTTGCTAACAGGCGCCTGGTTAATGCACTGTCCTTTGACTCTCTCCCCTGTACAGCTTGAGGGACCTGGCCAACAGCACAAGCCAACGTCACAGCTCCAGGCGGTAAGTTCCACGCACTGCTCACTCAGTTCCCAGCACTCACGGTCCCGACGTTTTCGGCGGCCATCGCAAAGGACGGGGTGGAGCACTTTATCACCACCACCGGGGCCGCCCATTTTCGCAAGACCTCGGTGCTTGGACACAGCTAAACTGGCCATAGCGCACGAGGAGTTCGCCAACCTGGAAAGGATGGGCATCATCAGTCGTTCGAACAGCCCATGGGCATTCCCGCTACACAAGGTCCCTAAGGGTGAGGGCTCGTGGCAACCGTGCGGCGATTTCCGCAGGTTGAACAACGCCACAGCACACGACCGCTACCCGATTCCCCACATACAGGATTTTTCCGTTCACCTCGCCGGAGCACGCATTTTTTCCAAAATAGACCTGGTCCGCGGTTATCACCAGGTCCCAGTGCGCGCGGAGGACGTACCCAAAACAGCGGTAATAACTCCGTTCGGTTTATTCGAGTTCCTGCGCATGCCATTCAGGTTAAAAGGCGCGGCACAGACGTTCCAGCGCATGATGGATGCAGTGCTGCGCGATCTCCCGTTCGTGTTCGTCTACCCGGATGATATCCTGGTAGCCAGTGTGTCCGAAGACGAACACGAAACCCACCTCAGGACGGTTTTCCGGAGGTTAGAGGAGCACGGGTTAATAATCAACCCGGCGAAATGCCAGTTCGGCATGATGGAGATTGATTTTTTGGGGCATCGCGTCTCTCCGGAAGGAGCGATCCCATTGCCCGACAAAGTGCGCGCCGTAGCGGATTTTCCCCGGCCTCAGACGGTGGAGCAGCGCATCGCCGGGGCTTGGCAGCCGCTCGCCTTTTTCAGCAGAACTTTGCGCGACAGCGAACGTAAATACAACGCGTTCGACAGGGAGTTGCTGGCCCTCCACCTGGCCATACGCCACTTCCAGTTCTGGCTGGAAGGGCGCAGCTTCACCGCGTTCGTGGACCACAAGCCACTAACGTTCTTGATGGCCAAGGTTTCAGAACAATGGTCGGGCTGGCAGCAGAGACAGCTGGCCGCAATCTCAGAGTTTACTATTGATATTCAGCATGTGTCGGGTAAACTGAATGTGGTGGCAGACTGCCTCTTGCGCGCCGTGGTGGCCCCGGTCTACGTGGGGATAGATTACGCAGCCATGGCCGCGGAGCAGATTAGCGATGCAGACGTGCGCGCGCTCCAGTCTGGACCAACAGGGTTAAGGCTGGAGAGCAGGGTACTGCAAGACGGCATGCCCCCCCTAATCTGCGATGTCTCCACTGGATGCCCGCATCCGGTGGTCCCGGTCGGGTGGCGCCGCCGCGTGTTTGAGTCGGTTCACACTCTGGTGCACCCAGGAGTGTGCGTGTCGGTCAAAATGGTGGGAGAGAAGTTTGTATGGCCGAGCCTACGCAAACAAGTAAAAGAGTGGGCTGCAGCCTGCGTGGCGTGCCAATGAGCCCAGGTACACAGACACACGAAGGTTCCCTTGGAGCCGTTTCAGGTACCGGCTAAGAGATTCGACCATGTTCACGTGGACCTTGTGGGCCCCCTCCTGCCATCACAGGGGTGCACGCACCTCCTGACAATGGTGGACCGCACCACGCGCTGGCCAGAAGCAGTCCCGCTGGCGGGAACCACCTCCGCGGACGTGGCACGCGCTTTTTTAACAGCATGGGTGGCGTGTTTTGGAGTCCCGTCGGACATTACGTCCGACAGGGGCCCTCAATTTGTTTCCGAACTCTGGTCCGCGATGGCCTGCAGCCTGGGTGTTGCAAGTCATCGCACAACCGCATACAACCCACAGGCCAATGGGTTATGCAAGCGTTTTCATAGATCACTGAAAGCAGCACTCATGGCTTCACTGATGGATGCAAATTGGGTGGACAGGTTGCTGTTGGTTTTATTGGGGTTGCGCTCTGTGCCAAAAGAGGATTTGGAAGCTTGCCCGGCAGAACTTGTTTTTGCACAGCCCCTACGGCTGCCCGGGGAATTTCTGCCAGATGATCCCGCGCCAGACAGCAACCCATCTTAGCTTTTGCAGCGTAGCGCAAACACAGGCACACTGCCGGGCCCGGCCCACCACTGTTTTCCGCGTGCTTTCGTGCCTAAAACTTTGAAGAATGCGGCGTTTGTGTTCGTCAGACACGACACCCACTGCCCGCCATTGCGCCCACCCTATGATGGACCGTTCAGAGTGTTGGAAACAGGGGATAAGCATTTTTTGCTAGACTTGGGGGGTAGACGGGAGAAAATTGGCATAGACAGACTCAAACCCACCTTTGTAGCAGTGGACGAGCAAGTGCTGTTGGCTAGGGCCCCTCGGCGTGGAAGACCCCCACGGAGAGCTCCCCAGGGAAGCGATTCACCAGAGCAGCCACACGGACAGAGCGAAGTTCCACCCCCCCCTCGCCACGGCCCACCCGCAGTCAGACACACTCCCAGCAGCTCCCCACCGGCACAGCAGTGCCACGGAGGCGGTAAACCCCAGTTACAGCAGATATGGGAGGAGACTGAAGTCACGAGAGCGTGTGGACTGATGTTCTATCTAAGATGCTGGGGGGGGGGGTATAGGGAGTCAGGTTATGCAGCATCTCAGGCAGAGACGGTGAATAAACATGGGAGAACAATGCCCAGGGAGTTCCTGGGAAGGAGTCAGGGACATAGGGGGTTGAATGCAGTGTAATGTAAAGGTCATGCTGTGTGATGAGAAATGCCATGAAATGTGTGAAGAGTGAGTTGAGGGAACAGAGGAGGGCTTGTTGAAATGATTCAGTCTGTTCTGTGCTTGTGAGATGTGAAGTGTGTAATAAACCATTCAATTCAATTTTCAATTCAACTTTATTTATATAGCGCCATTTCACAACAACAGTCATCTCATAGCACTATCAACTGTAGGGGGGAACCATCTGTCCATGAATCTGCCTCTTATTTCACACACTCCACTTCATCACAAAAATAGGACACTTTCAAAAAACTGATTAAAGACAAAACTAAAACAGAAACAAACAGTGGTGTATTAACAAAGGGTAAAAGAAAAAAATGATCTTGAAAGTTCAGGCGTGTCCAGTGTCTCTAGAACTTTTTTGTTTTTCACTCTGTGTAAAGTTTTAAAAATAAAATCCCAATTTTGTTTTAAATAGCTGCATTCTTGTTCATTTTTCCCATCTACACTTAGAAAGATTTTCATAAGATAAGATAAGCCTTTATTAGTCCCACAATGGGGAAATTCCAGGATTGCAACAGCACAGGGATAGCAACACTCAGAGCAATAATTTAGAAGATAAGAAAATAAGAGCAGTGAATATACATATGTACACATCTTGAAATAAAAAGGTGCAAACGGTGTTATTTTTTCATTTTCAATGCTACAGTTTTTATAATAAATATATAGTGAAGAAAGTGCTTGCATGCACATATCTCTTAGATCCACACACACACAGACGTGAGTCAAATGCTGTCCCAACCATTCACACATAAACACCAGTTGCTTACACACATTATATACTGTATATACTGTATATATATATATATATATACACACACACACACACACACACACACACGTAAGTTTCACAGGAAAAGTCTGTTTCCATATATGGCCATGTGTAGGGCTAGAGAAGACATCTGGAGCTGCTGAGAGGAAGGAGGTGGAAGATAACAGTTTGAAACAATAGACATGTTGTAGCAGACACAAAATGCATATTGTAGAGGCTAGGGGAGTCAGACAGCGTCTCAGTCAGAATCAGAATCAGAATCAGAATCAGAGTCAGGTTTATTGCCATTGTTCATGTAGTACACAAACTAGGAATTTGTCTCGGTGCAATGCTGCAACATTAAACATGATAAAATAAAAGAAATAAACTATACATGCAATAAAGTGTAGAATAAGAGTGAGTGATACTGGTCAGCAGTTAAAATATATTAGCGAGCAGCAGATACTGTGGAGAACCATATAGTACAGTCGGTAATGCAGGAAGAAAACAGTGATGATTGACATGAGTCTGGTTGAGCTGCTGTACATAGTGCACGAGAGTCAATAAGTCACTTAGTGTTCAGCAGTCTGATGGCAGAGGGGAAGAAGCTGTTCATGTGACGGGAGGTTTTAGTCTGGATGGACCGAAGTCTTCTACCTGAGGGGAGGGGGGCAAACAGTACGTGACCAGGGTGTGAGGGATCGGCTATGATCCGGCCAGCATGCCTCCAGGATGCAGTGGTTAAACATAAGAGGACAATCGTCAGGGGCGTCATGGGGAGTTGGCAAGGAGAGGGAGACAGGGGTTCAAGGGGAATGTATTGTGTTGTTAGATGTCATGCAGTGTGATGTGAAATGTCATGCAGATGTGAAATGATCTCTTGGGATATAAGGAGAAACTGTGCTTGGATGTATCATGCCTTTTCTGCGTATGACTGATGTGAGAGTGTTAATAAACTTCGTCTGTTCGTAAACCTGCCTCCTCATTTCCCACACTGTCCACAATGTGTTGTTGGCGAGTGGTTGGGACTGCCCATCCACTCAGAAGCTTTTGTTCCAGATCTCTCCTCAAGAAACAGAGCTGGGGAAAATCCATGGCCATGTGACTCCTTGCATGTTCCAATAAAGTTAACTGAGAAGTAGTTTTTCTTCTGTGATCATTGGTTGGCTAAATGAAAAGATTCTGCTAAGTGTCCTGAAAATTAATTTTTACAAGTTTTAATAAAAAGTATCTTTTTAACCTATTTATTTTAGCCATACTTTTAGCCCATGAAGTTGTTGAACAGGCTGAGGCATGGCTGCAGTTCAAAGAGTTGGTGGGGACAGTTGCAGCAGGATGGGCAGGCCTTGGGAGCAACCCAAGACCTCAGTACAGCAAGGTCCAGGGAAAGGAAAGACGTCAGTTGGTTCAGGATGAAATCAGAGTGGGTGTGGAGGAAACACAAACCAGCAGGATAGTTGGAATGTGCCAGCAGGGGGCATGGACCAGGTGGGAGGAGGCAATGAAACGTAAAGTCTCCTGGTCAGAGCTCTGGAGAGCGGAGCCACACCGGATCAAATTCTTGATCCAGTCGGTGTACGATGTTCTTCCAAGCCCAGCCAACTCTTGAAGGGAGTGCAAAAAGGTGCAGTTCACTCTGTGTGTGTGTGTGTGTGTGTGTGTGTGTGTGTGTGTGTGTGTGTGTGTGCTTCTATCAGGCCCCAATTCTCTTGGGGCCTGATAGAAGCCCCTTCATGCTCTCTATGCCAGCAAAGAGGCACCCTGGAACACATCCTAAGTAGCTGCCCGAGAACCCTCATTGAAGGGCGCTATCGGTGGCGGCATGACCAGGTACTGAAGGCTGTAGCAGAGTCAATCAGTGCAGGGATCTCTTTCAGCAGGCAGCAACACCCAGCAAAGCATGCCATACCCTTCATCAAAGCTGGTGAGAAGCCACAGCATTGCACAAACCCACTGGGGGGGGGGGGGCTTCTGGCAAATGCACGAGACTGGCAACTGAAGGTTGACCTGGGAAGACAGTTGAGATTCCCTTACAACATCATAATGACCAGACATGGTTCTTGTGTCAGAATCTTCCAAGCAGGTGATCTTGTTGGAACTGACTGAGCCCTGGGAAGACCGGATGGAAGAGGCCTTTGAAAGGAAGAGGGCCAAGTATGGGGAGCTTGTTGGTGATTGCCGTAGTAGGGGATGGAAGACCTGGCTCTACCCTATAGAGGTTGGTTGTCGAGGTTTTGCCGGTCAGTCATTCTGCAGGGCCCTCAAGCAGTTGGGGATCAAAGGGAGACTCAACAAGAAAGCCATCAAGAACATCACTGATGCTGCTGAAAGAGCATCACAATGGCTGTGGATCAGAAGGAGTGATCAATGGACGTCTCAAGCCACTTAGACACAAATCGGGATTTGATCAACCCTGGCTGGGTCGCCTGTGAGAGGGTGTATGATGTATAATGACTCGAAACACCCGATGACCGCAGGTTACATCACTGATGATGTGTCTAGGCAGCACCGTAAGGTGTGTGCTAGAATCAATTAATTTCTGAAATTAAAACATGTGTGTGGGTGTCAGACTTTTGGTTTTAAACATGTTTGTCATGAATCCGATTCTGACTCATCGTTATGCCTTGACCTAATTTCCTCCTGACAGCTCGGGCACGCCCCCTCCTCCTGTCAAGTTCCGTCAGCTGCACTGTCACGGTGTTCACACATCCACACACCCACACGCGTACACACACAAGCACATGCTCCATTCACTCTCATTCACCGGATGCCAAACAGTTCTGTCCACGCATTTTCACACCGGCAATCTCTTTCCTCATTAGCTTCTGGAGTATATGTTTGCCGCGCCGGGGGAAAGAGATTGTCGGGGCCTTCACCCTCGTTCATGGTAGCAACCTCCCCACGAATGACGTCACACTCCCTTCACGTACTCAGCTCAACATCTGCAGACGATCCATTCCTGGGTGTTCGCGGCTGCCTCAGCTTCTACCCCTTTTCCGCCAGACTGCTTGGTTTCGCCCTGGATCTGCTCCAGCTTCGTAAGTGTCTTTTTCGCTTTTTCTCCTGTGCTCCGCAGCCCTGCGGCATGAGGCCGTGCGCCTTTCCTTCTTGTGCTTTACGCAGCCCTGCGGCACGAGGCTCCATTTAGACCAGGCTGTTGAGCATTCAGCTGCCGCCCTGCATGTTTAGTGGCCAAAACTAGTCATTACATCACTCTGTATTTCTGTCGCTGAACTGAACTGTATTCGGTGATAATTGGACTGTTTGTTCCCTTTGTGTGGTTAATAAAAGTGCACCATCTACTTTTGCTTTTGGGTTTATTCATTCCCTCTCTCGTGCGCCGAGCCGTGGCGCACGGAGGTTTATGCCAATGTTACTTTCTTCAGGAACTTTCTTATTTTTAAACTGCACAATTCAACCCCCCTCCCCCAAACACCACCCTAAATTATTTAAACTACTAAATGTGTGTAATTCAGTATAAACTTGAAGTTTTTATTTCATGTAATTTTATTTTGGCAAAGCTCTTAAATTCTTGATATTTTTTGGTGGGGTGGAGCAGGGGTGAAGGGGTGGTCAGTGATGAACAGGTGATGAATCAGGAGCTTTCCCTTGAGAAACACTGGCATGGCGCCCTGAACTGTGGGTAATTCCCTTAACTTATCGTATTTTGACCCAAACTATCATATGTACTAAAATAGCTTGAAAAATCATAGGCTAGGACAGTGCATTTAAAAACAAAGCTGTTCTATATGTTTGGAAGTGCAGTAACCTAAGGAATAAATGCAAAGGCTGGGCCATTTCAATTAAACAACTGCTGTATGCATTGTCTCACACACACACACACACACGCGCGCGCGCGCGCACACACACACACACACACACACACACACACACACAGAGTGAACTGTACCTTTTTGCACAACCACTGCTTCTGTCCTTAAACGTAACTCCAGGCAACGTGATAAAGCTGCTGTGATTGGTGGAGTTGCTTTGTTTTCTTTCCAGTGTCCGTCAGTGTTTCTCAAGCAAGGATGCGTCCTTCCAAGGCCGCAAATCAAGGACATGATGTCATCACATCTCATTGAAGGACTGTTCCAAAGACGAGGATCCTCGGGAGGACAGAGTCCTTGGCCGAATCTCAGGCTGCATTCAGACCAGGATAGTCCGGGGGTCTCAGTTCGGCTCAGCGGGGAATGGTGAGAATTTTCACACTTTCCTTTGGTTCAGTTTGCATTCACACAACACTTCACTCAAGCAGACCAAACTGCTTGGACAACGTCACACAGTTACAACAGCTGCTCGTTTGTGGCGCTGTAGCTGAAACCACCACTGACCAGGAAGAAAAATTCTCGGCGAAGAAGAGAAATCCGGCTCAGAGATTGGCCAGGACCGTGTTATGCCAAGAATTGCTCGCTTGACAAGAATTGCATCCCATCCACCAAAACTATAAAATATAACACTACAGCCATGCTTGTAACCATTTGTGCTTTGTACCCATTATACATTTTTAGAAGTAAAAATTGTTATTACCTCTTGTAAATTATTGTGACGTAGGCAAGGTTCACGCAGAGAAAGGGAGCAGACGGCTGCGATTCAACAGGCTTTATTAAAACACACACACAATCACAGACAGGAGGGGAGGTCATTCTCACCAACCTCCGTCTATATCAGGGTTACACAACACATAATCACTCCTGCTCTAATTCTACCTATAACACTGCTGTGTCATTATAACGCAGTTATAATGACACAGCAGTATAATAGCACAGTAATAACATTAAACACACACAGAAAAATAAAGTCTCTATTGGCAAGGCATGTTGGGAAAAAGCCCCAATGTTACACTGCCCCCCCCCCGGACTGGTTTCTGTCCCCAGAAAATTGAGAATCCAACTCAAAAGTCCAACACGAACCCGTCCAGGTGTTGGGGCGGCCTTCGATGCCGATGACCAGCACTTACAGGCCCGTCAATGTCCATCTGAGTCTCGATCGGAGTATCTGGTCAGGATGAAGGCTCCAGTTTGACCACCAGCGGGGCGGATGGCTGGTACGGGGTGAGATGGACACGGTGAAGGACCACGACCCGGTCGCTTTTCTTAAGCCTCACCCTGTACACCACATCTGACAGTCTCTGCAGAACCACGCACGGTCCCGACCAATGGCTCGCCAACTTCGGTGATCGTCCTCTTTTTCTCTCAGGGCAGAAAACCCAGACTCGATCTCCGGGTGCAAAGTCCCTCCCCTGGCAGCGGGAGTCACACGCTCGCTTCTGCCAACTCCCTCCCCCCTCCCCGCCGCTGCCAGGGCCTCCCGAGACAGTTTGTGCACTGTGTGGAGACATTCCTTCAAACAAAAAAAATAATCCAAACCTGGTTTGCCCTCCACCTCTGGCTCAGGGGGGGTGGGGGCGAATACCAAATCCACCGGTGTGCGCAGCTCGCGTCCAAACATGAGCACTGCAGGGGTGCACCGGGTGGATTCCTGGGCTGTTGACCGGTACGCTCACAAACCAAAAGGCAGATGCAGGTCCCAGTCTCGCTGTCGCTGGTCCACTAGGATAGCGAGCTGGGTGGTGAGGGTCCGGTTGAATCGTTCGACCAGGCCGTCGCTCTGTGGATGCAGCGGGGTGGTCCGGGTCTTCCGGATGCCCAGCCGCTTGCAGACCTCCCCGAAGACCTCCGCCTCGAAGTTCTGACCCTGATCGCTGTGCAGCTCCTCCAGTGCGCCAAACTGACAGAACATTTCATCCGCCAGCTTTGATGCCGTCGTAGTAACGCTCTGGTTCCGGACCGCGTACGCCTCTGGCCACTTAGTGAAATAATCCATTGCGACCAGCACGTAGCAGTTCCCCTGGTCCATGGTCGGGAAAGGGCCCAGAATGTCCACTCCCACCCGCTCCATCGGTGCTTCCACCCGGTACTGCTGCAGGGGAGCGTGGGATCGCTGAGTTGGCCATTTCTGAGCTGTGCAGGTGTTGCAGCGATGGACGTGGAGCTCCACATCCTGATGACATCCGGGCCAGTAGAACCGGGCTCGAAGACGCTGCAGAGTCTTTGTCACCCTGAAGTGGCCCGGTCCTACTGCCCCATGAACCAGCTGGAGTACGTTGGGCCGGAGTCGGCGAGGAACCAGCAGCTGCCAGACGTGCCGCTGCCCAGCTGGAGTCTGCCACTGTCGATACACCACGCCCTCGTGACAGCGGAGATTGGCCCACTGGGAGTGTAGGGCCTTAGTCTCTGGGTCCAGCACAGACACAACCTCCCAGGCAGGCCGCTGGCCTGCGTCCAGCCACTGCCGAACCCGGGAAATGACCGGGTCTCTATCCTGCTCGCTCTGCAGCTGCTGCGTGCCAAGGACCTCTGTGACATCATCGCTGGGGGAGACTGCCCAATCATCCGAGGAGGGGCTGTGCGTCGCTGCATTATTCCTGCTCGCAGCGGTCCGGAGAGCAGCAGCCCGTGGGACGGCTTGGTCTCGATCCTCTGCCCACTGACAGTGACGACACTCCTCTGCCACACAGGGATGCCGAGACAGCGTGTCAGCGTTGGTATGGAGGCGGCCTGCCCGATGCACAATCTGAAAATCATAATCCTGCAGTGCCTCCAGCTATCTCAGCTATCTCCAACTGTCCATCCGGTTCCTTAAAGTTCAGCAGCCAGGTCAGGGAAGCATGATCCATCCTGAGCTGGAATTTCCCCCGTACACATACGGGCGGAAATGACGCAGCCCCTGGATGACAGCCAACAGCTCTCTGCGAGTAACACAGTAGTTCCTCTCGGCTCTGCTGAGAGTGCGGCTGAAAAAAGCGACTGCCTGCTCTCCGTGTTCTCCCTCCTGGGATAGCACCACCCCGATGCCCTGATTGCTGGCGTCCGTGTCCATGATGAAAGGGCGGTTTGGGTCAGGATACTGTAGGATGGGGGCTCTGATGAGCGCTGCACAAAGTTGGGAAAAAGCAGCAGCACAATTCTCACTCCACTGAAATGCGCGTCCTTTATGCGTCAGCTGATGCAGCGGGCTGGCGATGGTGGCGAAGTCCTTCACAAACCTCCTATAATAGGACGCTAGTCCGAGAAAGCTCCTCAGCTCTCCCACATTCCGTGGCACTGGCCAGTCTCTCACCGCCGCCACTTTTTCTGGGTTGGTGGCGACGATGATAGTCGCTGACGATGTGGCCCAGGAAGGTGGTCTCCCGCCGGAATAGGTGGCATTTTCTAGGGTGTAACCGTAGCCAAGCCTGTCGGATGGCATCCAGTACTTCTCGGAGATTGGACAGGGCGCTGTCAAAGTCAGCTGCATGCACCAGCAGGTCGTCCAGGTAAACAACGCAGTGACTCCAGGGCATGTGAGCCAGCACTCGCTCCATCAAGCGCTCAAAGGTGGCCGGAGCGTTGCAAAGTCCAAACGGCATCACTTTAAACTGATACAGTCCCTGCCCGATGGAGAAGGCTGTTTTTTGGCGGGCCTCAGGTGACAGCTCTACCTGCCAATAGCCGCTGCGTAGATCCAGCAAGCTGAACCAGCTTGAGCCAGTGATGTGGTCCAGCGTGCCATCGATGCGGGGCAGGGGGTAGGAGTGCTTACGGATGACGTCATTCAGGCGTTGATAATCCACGCAGAACCACCACAACGCGTCCTTCTTCCTGACCAGCACCACCGGCGCAGCCCAGGGGCTGCTGGAGGGCTCAATAATGTCTGCCTCCAGCATTTCTCGCACTTTTTGGTTCTGCTGCTGCCCGCCTTGAAAAGGGCAGCCGGCGTGGGCGGAGCCGAATCGGCCTGGTCTCACCAGTGTCGATCTCGTGCTGCACCAAGCCGGTCCGGGTGCATTCCTCGTCCTTCGCAGTGAAGACATCCATATAGCAGTCCAACAGCTCTCGCAGCTGGCGTCTCTGTCCCCGCTCCAGCCCGCTGCAGCTCTGCTGGAAAAATTCCTCTACAGCCTGTTACATCTCTGCCGACACGTTGACCCCTCCCCTTGTTGTCCCTGTATGCGCTCGTGCTCCTTCTGCTCGTGCTGGTGGCGTCATCGTGTCCAGTCCTTGTGGTGGCCCGCCTGGTCCGGTCCGTCCTGGCGGTCCCTCGATCGCGCAGGCCTCATTGTTCCTTCTCTGGGTTCCGCTGCGGAGCGTGACGGTCTGGGTTCCCAGCTGGAGGGACGGTCTGGTGGTGTCGATCTTGGCATTCCACGCTGCGAGCAGGTCGAGTCCAATAATACAGGGGTCTTGGATGTCAGCCAGCCAGAACGGGTGTTTTATGTTCTGACCGGCCACCCCCACCACGAGAACTCTCTGTCCCCCCCAATCTGGTGCGCTCACCGGTAGCTGTGGTGATGTGGCGCTCGGTGGGTTCCCACCCCCGTGGTGTCGTCTCGTCTGTGCCCGGCAGCACACCGGGTCGGACCAAGGAGATGGTAGAGCCAGTGTCAGTCAGGGCCCGGATCGACATCTTGTCCAGGCTGTACTGTAAATACATCCCTGGCGAGTGTCCAATTCGGTCCACGCGCAGCGCCGGCTCGTCGGGGGAAACATCTGCGGGAGGCGGCCCGTCCCCATCCATGCCACCTTGCTCTAGTTTAACATCGGCGAGGGGCCGGTTTTCCGTGGGGTGGGTGCGGGGCAGTAACGTGTGATGTGTCCTGGCTCTCCGCAGCCGAAGCACCCTTCCTCGCGTCGCTGCGGCCGTCTTCTCCGTGGACGCTCTGCCGTGGTCTGCCGTAACTCCTCCTCCTCCTCCTCCTCGCTCTCACCCGTGGCCTGCAAGGCTCTTTGTCTTGGCTCGGCTGTATAATTCATTAGTGGCTCCACCCGTTCTGCTTCTGGCACCACAGTCTCCCAGGTGCTCGCGGCGTTAATCCGGACATGGTCCTGGAGCCGGGCCGGGCGGAGACCTTGGATGAAGTTCCGGAGGGCGAGCTTCTCCACTAACTCTAGTTCGAAGTCCGGGTAGCTGCGCCGTGTTAGCAGCGGTATGTCTGCCGCATAGGCTCCTAGTCTCTCCTGGCTGCCTCGACGGCGGTTGGCCAGCTGATCCTGGGCGTGCTCAGCATCGGCCGTTCTCCCAAACCGTCTTCAGAGCGCTCCCTGTGGCGCTGGCCAGCTGCGGCGCTCCTCGGGCCGGAGGTCAGACAGCGTGCAGAGGGCTCTCCCTTCCAAGGCCAGCGCGACCTGCATGGCGGTTTCTTCTGGTGGCCAGCCGTTCAGTGAGGCGGCCAGCTCGACCTGGACCAGGTAGTCGTCCAGCAGGGTCTCGCCGTTGAAGCGGGGAATGTTGGCCCGCTGCCGGATGGATGGGCCGGTCACCTCCCAATCGATCGCCGCCCCTGGTCGCAGTGGAATCGCCAGCAGGGAACGGGGCTGGTTTGCTCTGCTCAGCCCACCCTGCCTTGAAAAAGGCAGAAGGCGGGGTACGCTGATCCCGTCGGGTCCGCTGCTTTGTTTGTCCCGGCAAGCGGCTCCAGGGGTCGGTGTCTCAGCTCCGTTGTCCATCGCCAGCTGAGTGATGAGTCGCTCCAGCTGCTGAATCTCCGTTCTGATCCTGGCTTCCATCTGTTCTATGGTTCCCACTCCTGACACCAGTGTGACGTAGGCGAGGTTCACACAAAGAAATGGAGCAGATGGTTGGGACACAATAGGCTTTATTAAAACACACACACAATCACAGACAGGAGGGGAGGTCATTCTCACCGACCTCCGTTTATATCAGGGTTACACAACACATAATCACTCCTGCTCTAATTCTACCTATAACACTGCTGGGTCATTATAACGCAGTTATAATGACACAGCAGTATAATAGCACAATAATAACATTAAACACACACACAAAAATAAAGTCTCTATTGGCAAGGCATGTTGGGAAAAAGCCACAATGTTACACTGCCCCCCTTAACACAGCCCCGATGTTACATTACGTTTATTCGACGATGGGATGCAATTCTTGGCAAGCGAGCAATTCTCAGCATAACACCGTTCAGCCTAGGTGTTTTTGCGCCCCAAACTCATAAAAAATAAAAAGCTCCACTGTCTGTATAAACCCCCGTGCCACCAACATGTTGCTAAACATTTTAAAAATATAAGTATTCTTGTGTGCAGCCACAAGCAGCTGAGAAATCTGGTTCTATCAGAGCCTACATTTCCGCCTCACTACTCCAAGAGACATTTTTTTTTTTGGCTCACACCAACCCATGCACATGACGATAGACAGACTTGGTTTCGACGCGGACAAGGTCAAATTTTCACTAAAGAAGAAAAAAGGAAAAGCCTTTCAGGAGAAATTTGCCATGTTTTGGGGATTATCAGAGTTGGTCCATGCAGGAGGGTGATGAGTGGGATGGGGGTGGGTGGCAAGTCATGGGTAAAAGCGGACCAAAGAGGAAGAATCGGGAGGAGGCTTGTTTTTGCTACAAACTACAAGTTGGCTTCCCGGCTGGGCCGTTTGGGATTGAGTCCTTGGTGAGAGGAGGAGCAACAGGAAAGTTGAACTGACTAGACAGAGTGGAAAAACGAGTTGACAGAAGGTGGTATTGGCATAATCTGGTTTGTGACTGATTTGGAATGGCAAGTAGTAGTGGGGGCTTGACTGACGATGATGATATGGAGATTGGATGGAATTCAGTAGGGAGTAGGAGTACAAAGACCATCACCACTTCCCTCCTGGACCCGCTGCAGTTTGCCTACAGAGCCAACAGGTCTGTGGACGACGCAGTCAACCTGGCCCTCCACTCCATCCTGCAGCACCTGGACTCCCCAGGAACCTATGCCAGGATCCTGTTTGTGGACTTCAGCTCTGCATTCAACACCATCCGCCCCGCTCTGCTCCAGGACAAGCTGTCCCTGCTCAACGTGCCCGACTCCCTCTGCAGGAGGATCACCGACTTCCTGACGGACTGGAGGCAGCATGTGCGGCTGGGAAAAACTGTCTCAGACTTTGTTAGCATCAGCACCGGATCACCCCAGGGCTGTGCACTTTCCCCCCTACTCTTCTCCCTGTACACCAACTCCTGCACCTCCAGCCACCAGTCTGTCAAGCTGATCAAGTTTGCGGATGACACCACCCTCATCAGGCTCATCTCCAACGGCGACGAGTCCGTCTACAGGAGAGAGGTGGCCCAGCTGGCATCCTGGTGCAGCCACAACAACTTGCAGCTGAACGCTCTGAAGACAGTGGAGATTTTTTTTTTTGTTTTTTTTTGTTACTTATTTGTACCCGTAGGTAGATTTGGTTTGCAGTCTGGTGACAAGCCACCGGCTGCCGGTCGCTGCGTGCGCGAGCGCCCTAAACCTACATGTTTTTGGTATGCGGGAGGAAACCGGAGAAATCCCGGAGTAAACCCACGCAACACGGGGAGAACATGCAAACTCCACACAGCTCACTGTTGGTCGGGGGCTGGGATCGAACCCACGATCTCATGATCCCCGCGATCCCCCGGCCAAGGGTAAAACTGTGCTGCCACAGTGCTAAACCACTGCGCCACCGTGCAGCCGATCCATGAGATGATCGTGGACTTCAGAAAAGTCACAACCCCTCTGTCCCCCCTTACCCTCACAGACTCTCCCATCACCACTGCTGATTCCTTCCGCTTCCTGGGCACCACCATCACCCGGGACCTCAAGTGGGAGCCGACCATCAGCTCCCTCATCAAAAAGGCCCAGCAGAGGATGTTCTTCCTGCGGCAGCTGAGGAAGCTCAAGGTACCCACCAAGATGTTGGTGCAGTTCTACACGGCCATCATCGAGTCCATCCTCACCACCTCCATAACCGTGTGGTACGCAGGAGCCACTGCCAGGGACAGACTAAGACTGCAGTGCGTTGTGCGTGCTGCTGAGAAGGTGATCGGCTGCAAGCTCCCATCCCTCCAGGACCTGTACATCTCCAGGACCCGGAGGCGTGCAGGCCGGATCATAGCCGACCCTTCACACCCTGGACACGTACTGTTTGCCCCCCCTCCCCTCAGGTAGAAGACTTCGGTCCATTCAGACTAAAACCTCTCGCTACATGAACAGCTTCTTCCCCTCTGCCATCAGACTGCTGAACACTAAAGGCCCTTTTCCACTAGCCTCACTTAGCCCTACACCGCACCACTCAGGCGCTTTTCCATTAGCCCCAGCACCGGTTAGCAGGTACTTTTTTCGTACCTGATCCAGGGCAGGGTCTAACCCGGCTGAGTAGGGCTGAGTAGGGCTGTGATATGACTTTAAGAGACTGGTCGCCGCTGATTGGTCAGGTCGTAACGTCATGAAAGTGACTTTTTCTGCTGAATTTACTCCACGACCGCCATTTGTAATTGTTCAGCCAGTGAACACAGTGTGCCCCTTTAATACGGTATATTATATTAATATACTGTATAATATACTTATATAATAATATACTCCTAATATTATATATTAGGAGGTGCGCAATTTTCTTTCTATATTAGGCGACGATCGCATCCAGCGCGAGTTGGACGGATCTACTTGAAATACAGGTGTCCGAGCAGATGGCTTCCCAAGGGCACATCCCTACTGCCAAACCAGTGTCGGGAGAAGCTGAAAAAGCTGAAAAGCGATTACCGAGCAGTGAAGGACCACAATGCTCAAAGTGCAGCGGATCGGAAGGAGTGGAAGTGGTTCGCTGAGAGACATTGGGCTCGACACGTCACTGTCACAGTCACGGCCACGGCCTTGGAAACCGTGGATGGTGAGTGTTTTTTTGATATTGCGCATCCTTTCGCCACTTGATCCTTTCTGTGCCAAGCTCACTGTTTTTAAGAAATAGGAAGGTTGTTAGATTGTGGGTAATGGTTGTTACTGAGGCTTGCGTATTGTTTTGCAGCCAACTGCAGATTCACGCTTGCTTTGTGTTAAGTATTAGCGCGAACAAAACGCTGAATTACGCTTATTGTATTCCGGTTAAAAACTTTAGAGTGTTGTGTACATGTTGCACTTTGGTGTTAAGTTTTAAATTGCGTGCATTTTCTTTCTAGAATCGCAGTTCACAGACACAGCAGACTCTCCTGGCGCTGCGTCTGCGTGTGCGTCTGGCTGAGCGCCAGTTGGATCAGCTCCCATGTCAGCCACATCACCAGCTCCATCTGGATCACGTTCAAGTGCCGGTAAGGCACAATAACCACGATTTTTTTTTTTGGTTGAAACAGGTCCAGCAGCGGAAACCAGGGTCGAAAATCCATCCATCCATCCATCCATCTTCTACCGCTTAATCCTTTACAGGTCGCGGGGGGGCTGGAGCCTAACAAGTTATGTACCAAATTGATTAATGCAATTTCCTGTAGCTGCATATTAATTAATTGCTTTTTAAATGTACAAAAAGGTTATTCTTTGGTCTTCACTTATTGGTGTTCCACAACCATTTTTAGGTGTGGTGATTGAAGTGCTGTTGTAATTCCTGTTTTAGAAAAACAAATAAAGCGCATGAACTGCCGTTGAAATCAACATGCTTCAATGAAATGCTTCGCGTCAGCGTCATTTCTGCGGCCACACTACAAGCAACTAGTTTAAACATTACCCATCCATCCATCCATATTCTTCCTATAATCCTTTTTAGTTTTGCAGGGGGGCTGCAGCCGAAGACAGCACCCTGCGTGTTGCAAAATCTGCTCTACTGAGGGGCAGCAACATGACAGTTCAGCTTATATACAGCAATGAAGCATAATATAATAGTGACATTCCACCACAGACTTTCACCTGTGTAATTCCATAATATATGTAGTGATCCAGCTTTAACGACCATGCCTTTCTGTCTTTCCATCTAGGCAAGACGAAAACAGACAACTCCATCGCTGACCTTACATTAGCGATGGTCAACATGCATGACGAAGAGATGCGGCTCTTGGAACGGCAACATGACCAGCGGCAAGAATCAGGAGTACATGCAGCATTTGCAACAGGTGGCCGCAGATGTGCGGGCAGATGCACGTGAAGCCCTGGAGCAGGACGCTGCGTTACGAAGGGAAGAGCTCGTAGAGATGTCATCGCCCAGTCTGTTTTTTTGTTTGTAAATTTTGCTTCTGGAATAAAATTGTATTGTTTGCATCAAAAGTGGAGTCCGAGTTCCACCCTATGCAGGACATACTGGATGCACTGAGGAGCTCATTTAGCAGCAGACTACATCATCCCAGGTGCACAACCGAGAGGTTTCGTAGGTCCTTCCTACCAACGGCTGTCAGACTGTACAACCTAAGCAGGGCTGCTCGCAGAGATAGCAAAAAGACGTAACAAACTAATAGTTTTTTTTTTAATGCAAAAGATGCAATAGACTTACACAATGGTCCTCTCCGGCATACAACTAGGAACATACCGGTCGCTATGGAGGGTGAGAATATGTATGGGCACATAATCATACCATGTAGGATAACTAAATAGACGGTTATGCTGTTTCATCCCACCTAGCAACAATGCTCTGCACTGTGTGTGTTTATATATTTACATATTTATTCCATCTAGCTACAATGCTCTGCACTGGGTGTGTTTATATTTATATATCTATATATTTATTCCATCTAGCTACAATGCTCAGCACTGGGTGTGTTTATATTTATATATCTATATATTTATTCCATCTAGCTACAATGCTCCACACTGTGTTTTTATATATCTACATATTATTCCATCTAGCTACATTGCTCCGCACTGTGTGTGTTTATATACTTGCATATTTATTCCACCTAGCTGCAATGCTCCGTACTGTGGGTGTTTATATATTTACATATTTATTCCATCTAGCTACAATGCTCTGCACAGTGTGTTCATATATTCATATATTTATTCCATCCAGCTACAATGCTCTGCACTGTGTGTCTGTGTGTGTGTGTGTGTATATATATATTTTATAGTAATATGTACATATGTATATTAGCTGCTCTTGCTTGCTTGTTTTTTTTTTTTCTTGCCTTCTGATTGTTGCTCTGAGTGTTGCTATCCCTGTGCTGTTGCAATCCTGGAATTTCCCCGTTGTGGGACTAATAAAGGCTTATCTTATCTTATCTTATCTTAAAAGTCTGGTTTATCTGTTATGACACCGTATGAGAAAAGCCAATAATTACATACACATGCCATTCTCTGTTCACTCCACATGCTGCTGTTCATCAGGTCAGGTGTATAGCCTTCTAATGGTAATTTAATTTTTAACAACACAACGAAACGTAATGTCTTGGTAGGTTTTTTTTTTTTTATTTTAAACAAATTTGCAATGCTGAATCCATTTCTCTTGAACGGGTACATTTTTTAGGTTATAAGCAGTTGTACAGGTGTGCTTGAACTTGTAGACACTGATAAAGGTAAGTACGTGTAAGTTGAATGTTGCATCACCAGTCAAAATTTAATAAATTAAGAAGGAATCTAGCAAAAATTTGGCACTAATAACAGTAGACAAATCGGACAAGGATACACAACTGTGTTTTTGTTGCACACAGCTGTTGTCACCAACAAGTGCAAAATTTATATTCCCTTTTCCCAAAAATTAAAAATCAATTTGTAAGTAAAAGTGGGAGACCTTTACATGGGAAAATATGACATGTATCAGCACATGATTTATAGTTCAATTTGCATTTCCACCTAAGCAAAAGTGGCTTGTCGAGCTGGATTTTTGTGAAGATGGCCTGTGCGGTGTTTCTGCATGTAATTACATACCTGTCAAGTGATACGGTTTCGCCGTATTTTAATACGGGGAAAATGCAATTTTAGCAAATACGGGCATATTGCCATTTCTGTACGCCAAAGAGAAAAATATAAGGGAAAAAAAATTGAGAGTGTGGGGAGGAACACGTCGTGTGTGACCCCCACAGCGTACGGGGCTGTCAGAGCGCTCAGCGTGAGCAATTATCACAACAGAAGTGTGGACTCATCATTAGGCTGATGGCTTCACACCTTCTTAACAGATAAGCGTTATGAACAAGAGGACAGGTAGATGGACCATGCACAACATTTTATTTACAAAAAACATTTTTGAAATATGTATGCACATAAATGTGGATGAAATAGACGAGTATTGCATCACATGTTATATTGTAACGTGCAGCTTGACATGGCAATGTCCCACTGGGAGGTTTGAACTCATGCCTCCCGCTCCGGAGTCCCGCACTCTACCCGTGTCGCCAGGGTCAACCCACTTGTCAAGCCGAGTAGGGTGCTTATATTGAGTTCGCTACAATATCACCACCCTGCTCCTCTGCTCTGTGCCGCTGCCACCACTGGTTCATCTACTGCATCATCCAATGTAGTGTCAAACGTCTCTCCATGACTCTCACACAGATTGTGCAGAGCACAACAAGTCAGCACCATAGATTTAACCAGTTTCATGTCACAGTCATTCCTCTCTCCTTCTCTCCTCGTCATCAGCCATTTTGTTTGTTGTGGAGGATTGGTCGCGTGTTTCACGTCACGAGGGTGTGGCGTCGCCTGCTGTTCAACAAATCCCACCCACAGCAGGTGTGCCAGCAGGTGCGCCAGCAGTAGTTGAAAAGCAACTGAGGCCGAACCGAACCGAAGTGAGTAGAGCCGGGTTTTCAAATCGGGGCTGAGTGGGGCTAGTGGAAAAGGGCCTTAAGTGACTTATTAGACTCTCGTGCACTATGTACAGCAGCTCAACCGGTCTCATGACAATTATCACTGTTTTCTTTTTGCATTACCGACTACACTATGTGGTACTCCACAATATCTGCTGCTTGTTAATATATTTAAAAATTGCATAGATTAGTATTACTCATATTCTACATTTTATTGCATGCATAGTTTTTTTTTTATCTTTAGTGCTACTCCATGTTTAATGTTGCAGCATTGCACCGAGACAAATTCCTAGTTTGTGTACTACATGAACAATGGCAATAAATCTGATTCTGATTCTGATTCTGAAAGAATAAAGTTGGAAAGGGCAAGAGTGAAGGAGATATGAAGCAGACTGACAAGTGGGATCTGTCAGGTGACGTGGAAAGACACGAGGTGACGAGGAAAATCGTGGCAGAAGAATTCAAAATTATCTTGAGGTTTAAACCAGGGCAAGAAGTTACATCTTTGAGCCCACTAGCTCTAACTAACGGATTAAGAAGTGCAATTGGAGACACTGAAATGGCCAAAGTATTAAGAGATGGAAATCTCCTTGTGAAATGTAAGAATGCAGAGCAAAGGAACAAAGCACTTCAGCTGCAGAGAGTGTACAAGAAAGAAATTGCAGAGAGGAAAGAAGTCATTGGGTTTGATAGTGTTAGGGGGTGATATCTGGAATTCCACTGGGGGAAAACTTGGAAGAACTGAAAAAAATGGTTAAAGGAGGGACAGTTGTGGGGTTTAGATGCCTACAATCAGTCAGGAATGGGGAAAAGGTGGATAGCCCATCTGTGATGCTGGAATTTAAAGACAAGGCCCTGCCAGAAAAAGTGCTTATTGGATACCTAAGTTTTCCTGTTAGGGCTTATATCCCCCATCCTCTTAGGTGTTTTAAATGCCAGAGATATGGACATATTGCTAGTGTGTGCAAAGGAAAGCAGAGGTGTGGAAGATGTGGTGGTGAGCATAGTTATGGAGAATGTGGAAATGACAGCATAATTAAATGCTGAAATTGTGGAGGGAATCACACAGCAGCATATGGAGGCTGTATAGTGAGAAAACAGGCAGTAGAAATTCAGCAAGCAAGAGTAGAGAGGAAGTTGACATACACAGAAGCAGCAAAGGTTGTGAATCAACAGGAAAAAGTAGAAAGCATGGCCAAAAACAAGGAAGTAACAACACAAAATTGTCAGACTAATATCACAACAGATAAGCTTGTTCTTTTTCTAGCCTATGTCATCAACTGCTCGGAGCAGGCTAAGACTAGAACTGAGAAGATAAAGATCATTGTGAAAGCGGAAGCAAAATTCTTTAATACCAAGGATCTATCCTGGGAAAAAAATTCATGCAGAACTGAATCAAGGAGAGGGAGCTGTAGAGGGGAGCCAACAGGTTAATTCATGACAACCATCCTCCAGCGGAACGCAAGGAGTCTGATTGCAAATGGGCAGGAATTTAAAGGATTTATTCAGAAACTGACAACAAAACCGGATATTATTTGTGTACAGGAAACATGGCTTAAGCCACATGTGTCAAAGTCAAGGCCCCCAGAATGATATTTGATTAGTATTGGTACCGGCCCGCAGGCCGCAGCCGCCTGCTTGCGTTTTGAATGCATCAATACTTCATTTCCCACAATGCAACAATAGCCAGGGATGAGAATCCTCTGCGGATCTGAGGAATTCCTCGGATTTGATCATGTCTAGGGTCATTCTTGTGAATTGTCTAAATTCGAGGAGAAATTTTTGGGGTGGGGTGGGGTTGGGGGGGTTTGTTATGAGCGGCGAGTCGTATTTTCGATCGGCTGCTCAAATCCACCGCGCAGAACACGCTACCCAGCGAGATCAGTAATGTAATGTAACAAGGCCACTGATTGGCTGATACTTATTGAAGCAACCAATCGACGATTTTGTTATTCCTTTGTCATATCCCACACGTGGAGCGAAATGCAAATGGCAGACAATTCAATCAACCGAGTTTTCCCGATTTCGTGAAAATGGTGAACCTAAAACTCACGAAAGACAACAAAGCAAGAAGACAAAGGGATAAGGAACAAGTTTCGTTGGGAATGGCTCGAAAAAAACCAGAAACATCTCAAAATTGTGGCTACAAGGAGATCGAATTAGTCGCTCGTGCTGCGTTCAAAACGATCGATGGACACGGTTAAATTCAGATGCCAGTCAAAGTTCATCACAATCGGCCCCGATTACAGCAATAAGTGATCGTTAGACACATTCCGAGGTAAGATTTTTTTTCTCGTTATAAGTAATGTACTTGAGAATTTTCGCGTAATGAATTTGTTATGAAATAGCATGTGTAAGTTGTGACGTCATGCCTGTTTTGAAACACTTGATAATTTGAAACACTAATTAAACATCTTTTAGGTTTTACTTACTTTCTTAGATTATCTTTCAACTATTAAAATATACTAATATGCAACTTTTTTATATTCCTAGTAACACTAACAAATGCACACTTTAACTAGAAAAGCACTCGGAGAGCGCAGACCTCCGCCAAGCGGCATAGTTCCCCCCATAGAGTGTTTGTGTGTACGTTTTCAGATTCCCTGAGCATGAAAAGATATGACTAGCAATTGGATTCACAATGATTATTTGTTTATTTGACATGGACAGTGCAATAAACAGACAATTAATGAATGACAATCAATGTGATAGTGATAGGATTAGTGGTTCAGTAGTGTAAAATGGGGCTATAAGGGACGGCGGGTTAATAAGGGACACTTTTGTGGGAAATGTTTTAAATGTAATTCTGCTTTTTTTATTTTGAGCAGGACGCTGAGTTGTGCTGTTATTGTCAAATATCGATGAATCCTTCATCAAATCTAGGCGGAAGCAAAATTCAAAAAGCAGAATTACATTTAGAAAAGTGTCCCATATTACCCCGCCGTCCCTTATAGCCCCGTTTTACGGTTGTAAAAGCATTGCCTCCTTGGCGGAGGTAATAAACTGAAGTGTTGGTGTGTCCATCTCCTCCACTGACGGATGCAGATTGGTTAGACAGGTTGCCGTGGGTTTTATATTATATTGGGGTTGCGGTCCGCGGCAAAACAGAATTTAGAGTCTTCCCCGGCAGAGAGGTCGTTTTTACGCAGCGCCTATAGCTGGGCGGGGAATTTGTGGCAAATAATGGGGCGGCGGACAGGTGTCCGTGTCAGGTTTTGCAGCGTGGCGCAAAAGCAGTCACGCTGGCGGGCCCAGGGCAGCAGTGTTTTCCGCGTGCTTTTGTGCCTAAAACGTTGAAGAACGCGGAGTTTGTGTTGGTCAGACACGACGACCAGCGCAATGTGCGCAGCGCCTATGGCTGACACAGGCACGCTGGGGGTCCGAGGCCAGCAGTGTTTTCCGCATGCTTTTGTGGCTAAAACGTTGACGAAGGCGGAGTTTGTGTTGGTCAGACACGACGCCCAGCGGCCTCCATTGCGCCTGCGCACATGTTGAAAATGGCCCTATGTCACAGTGTTGAAAAATGCTTTAAAAAAATTCCTGTATCCAGACGGTGAACCGGATCACCCCCAAAATTTAATCAGTTCTTCCTTGTACCATTTCCAACAACGCCTGAAAGTTTCATGCAAATCCGTCCAAGACTTTTTGAGTTATCTTGCTAACCAACAGACAAACAGACAGACAAACAGACAAACACACAAACCCTGGCAAAAACATAACCTCCTCCTGGCCTTTTCGGCCTGGCGGAGGTAATAAATCAAAATGCTTGCAGAATGTCAGTATATTTTAATAAATGGGTGATGGACTTGGTGATGGAATTTTGTTAATATTTATAATTTATTTTACTTGGTTAAATTATTTTGTCTGTTCTAGAACTATGTAAATGTAATTCTGTGTCAGTTCTAGGGGCAACAGTTTAGGGGGTGGCTGTGGCGCAGGTGTAGTGTGACCGACTACTGATTGGAGGGTCATGGGTTCGATTCCCACTCTGTCTGAAGTCTGCATGTCAAAGTGTCGATGAGCAAGACACTGAACCCCAAGTTGCTCCTGGTGGCCAGGCTAGCGCCTGTGTGTGTATGGCAGCTCTGCCGCCATCAGTGTGTGAATGTGTGCGTGAGTGGGTGGATAGCAGGATCTGTAAAGCGCTTTGGTCATCCAGAGATGAGAAAAAGCGCTATATAAGTGAGCGCCATTTACCATTCTAAACATATTAAATAGTAGTAAAATATAATTTAGTATTATTACATCAACATACCATTCAGATATCATAAATTTACACATGTGATGCAGCAGCAGATTAAAAAGGTAAACTATAAATGCATTTGTACTTACTTCTAACTTTAAATATAAGACCACATTTGAGCATTCTAAAACACCAGATTTCGTTAGCTTCTGGGGGGCGTTGCCCCCCAGACCCCCCACCAAGTCTCTGCCTTGGATCCAGCTTGGGGGACACAGGCCTAACTAAGACCCCCGGATTAGTTTCCTCTTTTTTTCCCAAACCCCATTCTCTTCCCTGAATAGCCCGCAAACTCACTGCAGTGCTGCGAGCGGGCCTCGGCTTCATTATTCATCAGAATTCAGAGCAGATGTCAACTTTTAGCAACCCCCTCACAAAAAATGGCTAAACGGAAGGTGGACGGTGAGAACAGGGGGTTTCAAGCCAGGTGGGAGGCAGAGTACATGTTCACGGAGGTAAAAGGCAAACCTGTGTGTCTTCTGTGTGGAGAAAGTGTGGCTGTAATGAAAGAATATAATCTAAGAAGGCAGTATGAAACATCTAAGAAACACAAAGACAAAGACAAGAATATGGACACGGAACAAAGGCTACAGAAGGTGGAGGAATTAAAACAAGGTCTTAAGTCCCAGCAGGCTCTGTTCACAAAAGCCAAATCACAAAGCAAGGCTGCGGTGAAGGCTAGTTTTATTGTGGCAGAAGAAGTTGCAAAATCAGCCTGACCATTTACAGAGGGCGAGTTTATCAAAAACTGCATGCTTAAACTTTGTGACGCAGTGTGCCCAGACAAAAGGCAGCTATTTTCAAACATGAGCCTGAGCGGAAATACCGTTGCTGAACGTGTAGACCAGCTTTCTACCAATCTAAAAGAACAGCTGGTGAAAAAGGGGAAAGAGTTCATCGCATATTCCCTTGCTGTGGATGAGAGCACCGACGCAACTGACATTGCCCAGCTGTCAATTTTCATTCGTGGAGTGGACTCCAGCCTGAGCATGACAGAAGAGTGTTTGGCATTGCGTCCTATGCATGGCACATCTACAGGACAAGATCTGTATCAGGAGGTATCCAGATGTGTAAATGAGATGGGGCTGCCTTGGGAAAAACTCGTGGGATTGACAACAGACGGAGCACCCGCGATGTGTGGACACAGGAGTGGATTGGTGGCAAGAATGCGTGAGAGGATGCGGGACGAAAAGGTCTCAGGTGAGCTGACAGCTTATCACTGCATAATACACCAGGAGTCGTTGTGTGGTAAAGCCTTGAAAATGGAGCATGTAATGAGCGTCATAACGTGTGCAGTTAACTTCATCAGAGCCAAAGGTTTAAATCACCGCCAGTTCAAGGCATTTCTGAGCGAGTTAGACACAGAGTATGGTGACGTGCCCTATCACACAGATGTGTGATGGCTAAGCCAGGGAAAGGTGCTGCAAAGATGTTTCGAGCTGCGTGAGGAGATCTGTCTGTTCATGGAAAGCAAAGGAAAAGACACAACAGAGCTCCGAGATGAAACATTTATGTGTGAAATGGCGTTTCTGTGCGACATCACAAGCCATTTGAATGTGTTGAACCTGCAGCTGCAGGGATGGGGGCGTGTCATCTCTGATATGTACAGCACGGTGAAGGCGTTTAAAACCAAGCTGAGTCTGTGGGAGACGCAGATGCGGAAAGAAAACTTGAGCCACTTTTCCAGCTGTAAGATCATGAAAGAGAAGCTGTCTACCGCTGTGTTTCCGAGTGCACAGTTTGCTGATAAACTCAACATACTTGCCGCCGACTTTCGGCGCCGATTTGCTGACTTTGAAGCCCAAAAAAGCAGGTTTGAACTGCTCTCCAATCCTTTTGGAGTTGACGTGGAAAGCGCACCACCAAACCTACAAATGGAGTTGATTGAGCTCCAGTGCAATGACACACTGAGGGAAAAGTATGAGAGTGTGGGTGCTGCTGAGTTTGCACGTTTCAGACCCGACACAATGCCTCAGCTGCGCATTCAAG
This sequence comes from Pholidichthys leucotaenia, assembly GCA_020510985.1. Classification (NCBI taxonomy): domain Eukaryota; kingdom Metazoa; phylum Chordata; class Actinopteri; order Cichliformes; family Pholidichthyidae; genus Pholidichthys; species Pholidichthys leucotaenia. The sequence continues at coordinate 71,507,477 of CM035843.1, forward strand.
TTGCTCAGACGCTGTCTATGTTTGGCAGCACATACCTGTGTGAAAAACTGTTCTCTTTGATGAAGCTAAACAAAACATCACACAGGAGCCGTCTTACTGATGAACACCTTCATTCAATCCTGAGGATTTCCTCAGCTCAGAGCCTGACCCCGAACATTATGAACTTGTACAAAAGAGGAGACACTACCAAATATCAGGCTTAGCCTCAGACAAGTGAGCATCACAGAACATTAACGTCTTTCTAGTTTTTAATTCAGTTAAATTTTTACATTTGTTTCTACAAGACGTGATTTTTCTTTGAAGGAAGTATTATTTTGTCTGTGTGCCATAGATTTTGTATTTTATCTTATTGTATTTTATTTATTTATATTCATTTTTCAGTTAATGGACTCAGAGAAAATTGCAGATAGGAGCCATGAGAAAGAATGGAACTGATTTGATTTATTTTTTTTATTTTCTCATTTTACTATTTGAAAGCAGTAATTGCTAGGATCAGAGCAGCACAATATTGCATTTTCAGTTTTTAATCCTGCAATTTCATTTCTGCATTAATCTTGATATTAAGAAACATTTTATTTTTGAAGGACATTTACTTTTTTGCTGTTTGCCTGTTGAAAATGTTTTCCCTTGAAATAACTGACAGAACCATAAGAAAATATTTCTTTATTCATTTAACCACTTGCGCTCCGTTGTTCCGCGGGCGGGCAAGTCTCTGCGTCCTATGACGCACGAGGGCGCGCGAGAGCGCGCTCGTGCGCCCTCGTGAGCATGATGCATGATGGTGGTGATGGTGATATAGTGGCGTCCAAGCGCCACTCAAAAAAAAACTGCAGAGACAGCCGCGAACAGATTAGTTCATCTGATTGACCTCTCATTCGACTAATAAGAGCCTTGAATTGGGTTTCTGAAACCTTGAAGAACCAATGAATGAAAATCTAGGAAGGAGGACCCGCCTACTGTGAACGCAGGAGCCAATTGAAGCACAGAAATTCTGGCTGGGTGAAGCGATATTTACTGCTGCAGAAGGACTCTGTACGAATCTCCTACAGACCCAGGCTCACCCAGCAGCATGGAGAACACCCACAAGTGGGACCTGCACTCATTCCAGCAGAATAGACGGAGGCCGACGACAAAAGTCGTAAATCATTCGCCAAAACGGCAATAATGGAATTATGTTGATCGGGATCCACGAGCGGAGCAGCGTCGCGTTCGTCTGATGCGTGGGAAGAGCTGTTCGCCACGACTCTGCTGCTTTGAAGAGGTAAGGTGTTATAAGCTAAATTATTATTTATCCCTGAAAACTGTAATCCAAAAATGACTTTTGACCGATCGGTAAATTACAACTGTACTGCGCACAAAATACGAAGTGCGTGTGCCGCGATAAACGGTTCATTTGCCGTGTTCGGATTGTGAACGCCCCCCCCCCCGCTGCAGAAGAGGAGCGGGGGGGGGCACGGTCCGAACGCTCCCCGGTCCGCGGGGGGGAAGCATATCAGTCTATTCCATCATGTAGCGATGGCCCTCTTCTGTAGCGGGGGGGGGGGGCGTTCACGGTCCGTTCACGGTTCCCCCCCCCCCCACACACACACACAGTAGCGGGGGGGGGGGGGGAGCCGCTGTGAAAACATGCAAGGAAAAAAAAAAAAGAGTGTATTCCGTCATGTAGCGAGGGCCGAATTTGGTCCTTGATAGCGGGGGGGGGGGGGGGGGACGACCCCCCGCCCACACACACACACACAGACACAGCCCTGAGTGTGACCTTTCATTAGAGCCTAAAATGAAGATTCTACATTGAATTATTCAAAAGTTACAGACGTTTTTCCAAACTGTGCCATTTGGCACAATTTGGCACAGTTCCATAACGCCTGGGAACAGCCTGAGAACAAAGTTGTGTAAAATATTCATTTTTGGTGGTATTGTTACCAAATTTGGATCTCAGCTGGATAACACTTGGTTCTACATTTCTGTTGCATTTTCCAGCCGGATCGGACAGCTGTGTGTTATTTACAAGCATTTGTATCCAAAAAAACACTGTGTCCAATTTTTTTTTCTTCAAGTTCAGTATGTTTAGATGACTGTAACTCAGTGGCCGGAGCACGTAGAGAGATTATGTTTTTTTTGCCAAAAAATTCAAAGTGTTTTCTTTTAAATGAGACCAACCCCATGAAGATGCTGCAAAGGGTTGAATAACAGCTTTCGATTTACTTTGGGCACGTTATTTTTGGGCATTTTTAGGAAAATTGCCCGGAGTGCAAGTGGTTAATGCACAGGACATGCAATTTTTCTTTGAAGAAAGTTTGTTTTTGTCTGTGAGCCTGTTAAAAAGTGTTTTCACTTGAAATTACTGTCAGAGGCATAAAAATATTGGATTATTCATTCAGTCATTAAATAATATACAGTACACTGTGTTAGGTCTTGGTTCAAAAGGCTATTTGTAATCATTTCAATATGTTTCAATAAACATTCAACCATTTCGGCCCTCGGCTTGTAACAGATTTGTTTTTTTGGCCCTCTGTGTATTTGACTTTGACATCCCTGTTTAAGAGGCTCCTCTGTCCTCCACTCGTTACCTGTATTAATGGCACCTGTTTGAACTCATTATCAGTATAAAAGACACCTGTCCACAACCTCAAACAGTCAGACTCCAAACTCCACTATGGCCAAGACCAAAGAGCTGTCAAAGGACACCAGAAACAAAATTGTAGACCTGCACCAGGCTGGGAAGACTGAATCTGCAATAGGTAAGCAGCTTGGTGTGAAGAAATCAACTGTGGGAGCAATTATTAGAAAATGGAAGACATACAAGACCACTGATAATCTAACTCGACCTGGGGCTCCACGCAAGATCTCACCCCGTGAGGTCAAAATGATCACGAGAACGGTGAGCAAAAATCCCAGAACCACACGGGGGGACCTAGTGAATGACCTGCAGAGAGCTGGGACCAAAGTAACAAAGGCTACATCAGAAACACATTACGCCACCAGGGACTCAAATCCTGCAGTGCCAGACGTGTCCCCCTGCTTAAGCCAGTACATGTCCAGGCCCGTCTGAAGTTTGCTAGAGAGCATTTGGATGATCCAGAAGAGGATTGGGAGAATGTCATATGGTCAGATGAAACCAAAATAGAACTTTTTGGTAAAAACTCAACTTGTCGTGTTTGGAGGAGAAAGAACACCATACCTACTGTGAAGCATGGGGGTAAAAACATTATACTTTGGGGCTGTTTTTCTGCAAAGGGACCAGGACGACTGATCCGTGTAAAGGAAAGAATGAATGGGGCCATGTATCGTGAGATTTTGAGTGAAAACCTCCTTCCATCAGCAAGGGCATTGAAGATGAAACGTGGCTGGGTCTTTCAGCATGACACTGATCCCAAACACACTGCCCGGGCAATGGAGTGGCTTCGTAAGAAGCATTTCAAGGTCCTGGAGTGGCCTAGCCAGTCTCCAGATCTCAACCCCATAGAAAATCTTTGGAGGGAGTTGAAAGTCGGTGTTGCCCAGCGACAGCCCCAAAACATCACTGCTCTAGAGGAGATCTGCATGGAGGAATGGGCCAAAATACCAGCAACAGTGTGTAAAAACCTTGTGAAGACTTACAGAAAACGTTTGACCTCTGTCATTGCCGACAAAGGGTATATAACAAAGTATTGAGATGAACTTTTGTTATTGACCAAATACTTATTTTACCGAGGAATTTACCAATTAATTCATTAAAAATTCTTCAATGTGATTTTCTGGATTTTTTTTTTCTCATTTTGTCTCTCATAGTTGAGGTATACCTATGATGAAAATTGGAGACCTCTCTCATCTTTTAAGTGGGAGAACTTGCACAATTGGTGGCTGACTAAATACTTTTTTCCCCACTGTGTATATATATATATATACTATATATATATATATATACACACACACAGACACAATGCGGAGCATTGTAGCTAGATGGGATAAATATATGAGTACATAAACACACAGTGCGGAGTATTGTAGCTAGATGGAATGAATATGTGAATATATAAACACACAGTGCGGAGCATTGTAGCTAGATGGAATGAATATGTGAATATATAAACACACAGTGCGGAGCATTGTAGCTAGATGGAATAAATATGTAGATATATAACCACACAGTGCGGAGCATTGTAGCTAGATGGAATAAATATGTAAATATATAAACACACAGTGCGGAGCATTGTAGCTAGATGGAATAAATATATGAATATATAAACACACAGTGCGGAGCATTGTAGCTAGATGGAATAAGTATGTAGATATATAAACACACACAGTGCAGAGCATTGTAGCTAGATGGAATAAATATGTAAATATATAAACACACACACAGTGTGGAGCATTGTTGCTAGATGGAATAAATATATAAATATATAAACACACACAGTGCGGAGCATTGTAGCTAGATGGAATGAAACAGCACAACCGTCTACTTAGTTATCCTACATGGTATGATTACGTACCCATACATATTCTCACCCTCCATAGCGACCGGTATTTTCCTAGTTGTATACCGGAGGGGACCATTGTGTAAGTCTATTGCATCTTTTGCATTCAATACTATTAGGTTGTCACATCTTTTTGCTATCTCTGCGAGCAGCCCATGCTGGCATTAATGACATCCGTCTCCGGCAGTCGGAAGTCACGAAACTTAATGTAGAATCGGTGTGTGACTTTGCCAAAACAATGTCGGACTCTGTAGTATTCTCTGGGCCCCTCCCCAATCTGACCAGTGATGACATGTTTAGCCGCTCATCATCCTTCAACCGCTGGCTGTCTGTGTGGTGTCCTGCAAACAATGTGGGCTACATTGACAATTGGAGCTCTTTTTGGGGAAAACCTGGTCTTATGAGACGAGACAGCGTCCATCCCACTTTGGATGGTGCGTCTCATTTATCTAACAATCTGGCATCTTTTTTATCCAAATTTCCAAAATCTTGACAACTCAGAGTTGGGACCAGGAAGCAGAGTTGCAGTCTTACACGCCTCTCTGCAGCTCCTCTTCATCCGCCACCCCTCAACTTAGCCCCTGTCTTCCCCATCACAGAATCATTGTCTGCTCCCTCCAAAGTAAATAAAAATATAATGTATAAGCATCCCCAAGTGATTAAACAAAAAGTTGGTAAAACTCAAATTATACATGAAGCTTCTAAATTGAATGATTTGGCCTCTGTTCCTCCTCATAATTTAAAAATTAAATGCGGTTTGTTAAGCCGCGGTTTGTTAAGCTCCTGAGCCACTGCCGGGGGCAGCAGTGGCTCAGGAGGTAGAGCAGGTTGTCCAATAACCGCATGGTTGGCGGTTCGAATCCCGCTCTCCCCAGATATCTTGCTGTTGTGTCCCTGGGCAAGACACTTCACCACCCCCAATTGCTCCTGGTGGGTCTGGAAGCACCATGTTAGGTAGCATGCTGCCATCAGTGTGTGAATGGGTAGATAGCAGGATCTTTAAAGTGCTTTGGTCATCAAGAGATGAGAATAAAAGCATTATATAAGTGAATGCCATTTACCATTTTTTTTCCCACAATATTTTTATTGAACCTTTTTACAAACATAACACAAACAATCAAACACTAACACTAAAGTAATTAAAAAAAGTACTAAAAAACAACAACAACCACTAACAAAGGCAGGTCTTCAACAATGCTCCTCTATTCAGTCTAGGCAATCCATTACGTAAGTATACATACTATACATTCACCAGTTTGGAATTTACAAGGTCCACACACATCATTCACCTTCTTCTTCAAAAGTTATGTTTAAATTCTTTACATAATCAATAAAAGGTCTCCATATATTCTCAAACACAATTTCCTTTGATTTCAGTATGTATGTTATTCTTTTTAGTGGAAGGTTTGTTAACATCTGTCTTAACCACTGAGTCACATCTGGTCTATGAGTCTTTTTCCACAATAGTGCAATACATTTTTTGGCGTTAAGCAACCTGAGGTCTATGAATGCTCTCTCACTCTTGTTAAAGTTATGCTTTTCTGGATAAAGACCTAACAAAAACAGTTTAGGATTCAATATGATTTGTTTTGAAATTATTTTTTCAATTGTTACCCTCACCTCTTCCCAAAACATTCTGATTTTTCTACATTCCCATAAACAATGAAATAGGGTTCCTTTACTTTCCATACATTTTGTGCACGTATCTGGTATGTTTTTGTTATATCTATTTAACTCCACCGGTGTAACATACATCCGCATTAACCATTTAAAATGTATCAATTTAAGACATACATTTATTGATTTGGTTTGAGCTTCTGCACAAGCCAATTCCCATTGTTCCTCTGAAATTTCAGTTTGCAGGTCTTCTTTCCAATAATTCAATCTTTTCTGTGAGTTTTCACTGGAGGATAATGTCAATGAGTTATAAAACTCTGAAATAATACCCTTTCTCTTTCTATCTTTCGTCAAGATTTTTTCCAAGGATGAATAAGTAGGTCGGATGAGAGCATTATTTTGATTTGATCGAATAAAGTTCCTAAGCTGAAGATATTTAATTCAATTCAATTCAATTCAACTTTATTTATATAGCGCCATTTCACAACAACAGTCATCTCATAGCACTATCAACTGTAGGGGGAACCCCCACAGTTGCAGAAAGACCCCAGCAATCAGGCGATCCCCTGTGAGCAAGCACTTGGCGACGGTGGAGAGGAAAAACTCCCTTTTAACAGGAAGAAACCTCCAGCAGAACCAGGCTCAGGGAGGGGCAGTCATCTGCTGCGACTGGCTGGGGGGTGAGGGGATAGAGAAGAAGAAAAGAACAGACATGTAGAGAGCAAACAGCACGATGGAGACTCAATCTATGGGAGAGAACAAACAAATGTTAATGACCAGCAAAAAAATATTTCATTGAGAGTGAGAAAAGGAGTGACTAAGTGACTTTAGCTGACTAAACCTATTAGCAACATAACTACGGGAGGGTTCAGAAACACATGATCCCTCCCTAATTGTAGGCTATATCAAAAAGGTAGGTTTTAGCCCTATTCTTAAAAACAGAGATCGAGTCTGACTCCCGAATCCAGATTGGCAGCTGATTCCACAGGAGAGGAGCTTGATAACTGAAGGCTCTGCCTCCCATTGTACTTTTGGAGATTCTAGGTATTACAAGTAATCCTGCATTTTGGGAGCGTAGTGCTCTGTTAGGATAATACGGTAGTATCAGATCTTTTAAATAAAAAGGAGCCTGATTGTTTAGAGCTTTGTAAGTAAGAAGAAGGATTTTAAACTTAATTCTAAACTCTATGGGAAGCCAATGAAGGGAGGCCAGAACCGGAGAGATATGATCTCTCTTTCTAGTACCTGTTAAAACTCTTGCTGCAGCATTTTGGATCAGCTGAAGACTTTTTAAAGATGTTTTAGGACAGTCTGATAATAAAGAATTACAATAATCTAATCTCGAGCTAACAAAAGCGTGGATCAGTTTCTCAGCATTACTCTGAGACAAGATGCTCCTAATCTTGGCAATATTACGCAAATGATAGAAGGCAGTCTTAGAAACAAATTTAATATGTGAATTGAAGGACAAATCCTGATCAAAAATAACTCCAAGGTTCCTCACAGAGCTATTAAGAGAAAGAGTAACCGCATCCAAACTGAAAGTTTGATTTGGAAAGGAATTTCTAAGGTTTTTTGGACCAACAAGAATGACTTCAGTCTTATCTCAATTTAATAGCAGGAAATTACAAGTCATCCAAGCTTTGATTTCCTTAAGACAGGCTTCTAACTTGGCTAATTGATTACTATCATCTGGCTTCATTGACAGGTATAATTGTGTGTCATCAGCATAACAATGAAAATGTATACAGTGCTTTCTAATAATGTTGCCTAATGGAAGCATATATAAACTAAAAAGAGTAGGGCCTAGCACAGATCCCTGTGGAACTCCATGACTGAGCTTTGAGTTGAAAGAAAACTCATTATTTACATGAACAAACTGGAACCTATCAGATAAATAAGATCTAAACCACTGCAACGAAGTTCCATTAAGTCCAACATAGTGTTCTAATCTATCAAGTAGAATATTATGATCGATAGTATCAAAAGCTGCACTAAGGTCTAAAAGGACAAGTACAGAAACTAGTCCATTATCAGATGCAATGAGGAGGTCGTTAGTGACCTTCGCTAAGGCTGTTTCAGTACTATGATGGATTCTAAACCCAGACTGAAACTCTTCAAGTAAACCATTTCCCTGTAGGTGGTCAAATAATTGCGTAGCAACAACTCTTTCTAAGATTTTTGAAATGAAAGGGAGATTAGAGATTGGTCTGTAGTTAGCTAAAGCTCCTGGATCTAGCGTTGGCTTTTTGAGTAAGGGTTTAATTACAGCCGTTTTAAAAGCCTGCGGTACATGGCCTAAAGTTAATGAAAAATTGATTATATGAAGAATAAGGCTACGAATAAATGGGAAGACTTCTTTAAATAACCTGGTAGGAATAGGGTCTAAAAGACAAGTTGAAGGTTTGGATGAGGTAACTATTTTGTCTAACTCACAAAGGTCGATTGGAGTAAACTCATCAAGACAGACATCAATAGAAGGAGTTGTAGTAGTTACAGTATTTAAATTAACTGTGGGAAGAATCTGATTGATTTTATCTCTGATGGATGAAATTTTATTATTGAAAAAGTTCATAAAGTCCTGACTAGTAAGCTCTAAGGGAATGCTAGGATTGACAGAGTCCTGACTCTTTGTCAACCTGGCTACAGTACTGAAAAGAAACCTGGGATTATTCTTGTTCTCTTCTATTAATGCAGAGTAATAACTCGTTCTAGCTTTTCTAAGAGATTTTTTATAAATTAAAAGATGATTTCTCCAAGCTAAATGGATTTCATCTAAATTAGTGGAGTGCCATTTTCTTTCTAATTGACAAGTCTTCTGTTTTAAGCTACGAGTTTCTGTGTTGAACCAAGGAGTTAGAAATCTCTGATTAGACTTTTTCTTTTTTAAGGGGGCCACCAAGTCTAGAGTCTGATGCAGAGAAGCTGAAACACTATCCACCATGTTATCAATTACAGAAGGAGCAAGCTGTCTATAGCTTATTTCCGTTGTGTTGACACATGGCATAGAGGAAACAATCTGCATAAATTTGGTAACAGCATCATCTGAGAGGCATCTACTGTGATAATATTTTTCTTTAGGAGCCAAATAGTCAGAAATAGTAAAATCAAAAGTTAACAGACAATGGTCTGACAGTACAGGGTTATGAGGAGACACTACAAGATTATCTATTTCTATGCCATAAGAAATTTTTTTTAAAAATTTAAAAAAATGTGTTCTATTAAGATTAAATTTGATCCTCAGTTCTTCAAAAGACATTATGTTATCTGAACCTGACAAATATAAGTCTCGAATCTTTTGAATCCCTTTTAAATTCCATACTTTAAATACAGCATCCGCTCTCCCTGGTTTAAAATATTGATTACCCCATATTGGGCTAAATTGTGACAATAAGTGTGGTTCTTTTAGATATTTTTTGGTTTCGCACCATATTTTGATAATATGCTTTACAAATGGATTTTTAACTTGTTTCTGTAATTTTTTTGCCGAGTCTGAGTATATGAATATGGGAAGAGGTAAAGGTAAATTGTATGATTCCATTTCAGTCCAGTGAGGGAGATCATTTGATGAAAAATAATATGTCATAGACCTCAGTTGTGCTGACCAGTAATACAACATAAAGTTTGGACATTTCAGACCTCCACGATCAAATGGTAAATATAGTAAGGACAGACGTAATCTAGCCTTCCTATTGTTCTATATAAATTCCACTAACTTTTTTTTAATTCTTGAGAATAGATCTGAAGGTGGTGGTAAAGGAATGTATTGAAATAAATAAAGCATTTTGGGTAAGATATTACTTTTGAGATGAGATGAGATTCAACTTTATTGTCATTACACATGTATGAATACAAGGTAACGAAACGTGACTTGGCATTTGGGCACGCTCTGCAGAGCGCATCCAAGGCCGGGGCAGCCGCTAGGTGCCAGTCATGGCAGCCGCTAGGCGCCAGTCATGATGACTGGTATATTAAGTATATTAATTCTCCCAATCATTGACATTGGTAGTGACATCCATCTCTGAAGTAACTCATTAATGTCTGTCATTAAGGCTTCATAGTTGGCACTGGCGACTGATTCTAGCTTAGGCAAAATTTGAATTCCTAAATATTTAAATTGATTTACAACTTTGAATTGATTTACCTCAGGAGCTGGGTGATTTCTCTGGGTCTCATTTAGCATTAATATTGAAGATTTAGTTTTATTTATTTTATATCCTCATATTTCCCCAAAATTCTTTATTAAATTCAACAAAGTCGGAATTGATTTTTTAAGATTCGACATGAACAAAATTATGTCATCGGCATACAGGGAGATTTTATGTCCTGTTGGTCCTATTTTAATTCCATATATTTGTGGATGTAAACGTACTGCCATTGCTAAAGGTTCAATTGCCATAGTAAACAGTAAAGGTGAAAGTGGACAGCCTTGTCGACATCCTCTATTGATTTTTATTGATTTTGAGATATTGCTGTTTGTTAGGATTTCTGCTGTAGCATTATTGTATATTATCTGAACCCATTTTATGAAATTATTTCCAAATCCAAACCTTTGTAGGACTTCAAAAAGAAAGGGCCATTTGACCCTATCAAAGGCCTTTTCGGCATCCAATGATAGGAGAGCTGTATCCGGTGCTTCTTTATTAGAATAGATAATATTAAATAGTCTTCTTACATTATGGAAGCCTTGTCTTCCCTTTATAAAGCCATTCTGATCTCGGTTAATAATATTTGGTAATATTTCTTTTAGTCGTCTTGCTAAAATTTTACAGATTATCTTAAGGTCAGCATTTAATAGGCTTATTGGTCTCATATTTTCACATTTATTAGAGGGTTTACCTGGTTTTGGCAACAGTATAATTAAGGCATTATTCATGTATAGTGGTAAATTACTATTTTGAAATGCTTCTAAAACCATTTCCAAAAATGGTTTTATTAATTTATTCTTAAATTTTTTATAGAGATCAACTGGAAGACCATCTGGTCCTGCACTTTTTCCTGATTTCATATCATCAATGGCTAGCCCAACTTCTTCTTGACTAATTTTAGACTCCAGTATCTCCCTGTTTTCATTTGGAATACACGGTATAGATAATCCGTCCAAAAACCCATTTAGTTTTGTTAAGTCAGTTTCATTTTTTGTGTCATATAGTTTTTCATAATAATCTCTAAAGGCACTGTTAATTTCTAAAGGATCTACAACTGGCTGTCCGTTACTTATAATACTAGTAATTGGTGTTTTAAATTCTAATTGTTTAATCTGCCATGCCAATAATTTCCCTGATTTTTCACCTTGTTCATAAAAAGATTGCTTCAATCTTAGAAGACTCGAGGCAGCTCTATTCGCTGATTTTTTGTCATATTCAGCTCTCAGAATCAGTAATTCCTTCTCTAACTTTGGGTTACTTCCTGCATACACTTTTTCTTGGAGAATTTTTATTTTATCTTCCAATTGGACTCTCTTCTCTCGAGTCTTCTTAGATTTTGAACCTGTATAACTAATAATATGCCCCCTAATAAAAGCTTTGAAAGCCTCCCACTTTATACATGCTGATGTTTGTGTAGTATTGATATCAAAGAACTCATCTATCTGTTTTTTTATGTACTTAACAAATTCCTCATCCTGAAGCCATTTATGCTGAAATTGCCACCTACCTGGTTCCTTTGTCAATTTCTTATCTACATATATTAAACAGCAGGGTGCATGATCAGAGATCACAATGTTATCATAGCTTGGAATCATAGTTCATAGTTTGGAATCTTGGACCTTAATTCTGTGGAGATCAAAAAATAGTCAATACGTGAGAATGTCTTGTAGGTATTAGAATAACAAGAGTAGGCTTTAACTTGCGGTTTCATTTCTCTCCATATATCTAGCAATCTCAATTCTTTCATAAAATGATTAATGATCATCCTGCATCCATTGTGCGTACAGTCCAGTCCTGTTGATCTATCTATACTGGGATTCAATGTACAATTAAAATCCCCTGCTATTATATGTTTCCCTGTAAGTGATGATAAAATAAGAAATAAATTAGCAAAGAAGTTTTGATCATCTATATTGGGATCGTATAAGTTCACCAAATTTATATTTTCTAATAACAAAGATCCTTGGATGATTAGGTATCTTCCTAATTTGTCTCCAATTACATTTTTCACTTGGAATGGGACTGTTTTGTGTATGAGAGTCATAACTCCCCTGGCTCGAGATGAAAATGATGAGGTGAATACACTTCCCTGCCATCTTTTTTTTAAATTCTTTTTACATCCTCCTCTATTAGATGAGTTTCTTGTAAAAACACAATTTTTGAACCTATGTCTTTTATTTTATTCATAACTTGTTTAAGTTTTTTAAAATTTTGTAGACCTCTGCAATCCCATGAAGTTAAATTAAGATTAACGCTTTGGTCTATGATCAATAAGGAGTTTGGGATTGCCTCGCAATGTAAACATGCTCATACAGAGAAGCAAAAACATGAGTGGTTGAACATTCAAACATTCATCCTACAAACTACACACAAACAAATTCCCCCTTCCCACATTCGTGGTAATCCCCCCAAAATCAAAAAAAAAAATAATTCCATCTCCCGCTATAGCCATTGACTGCTCCTCACTCACAAAGATCAGACAAAACCACTCCTTCTTTCTCCTCGCAATCACCCTGACTCTACTGCTTTTAATGACATAACATTAACTCTCTTCTGTAGTTTTCCAACTTAACTCCAAAATTTTATAGCAACTTTGTACATCATAGTTTTTTTTTAATACAATACAATACAATCTGTATTTTGTGAACTTGCTATTTGCTTCAGATCAGTCAGATGCCTGTGCAAATGCTTAAATATTCTACCTTATATCTTATTCATGCTTCATGCTTAGCTCCCACCAGTCTCTTCTTGGATCTTCTTGATGAGCTCCTGCGCCTCCTCTGGGGTCTTGAAGGTGTGGGTTCTGCCCTTATATGTGACCAGCAGTCTTGCAGGATAAATCACTGCATGACGAATCCCAAGGTTGTGCAGCACTTTACGGGAGGGGTCAAACTGTTTCCTTAACTGTTGGATTCCTGTGGCCAAATCTGGGTAGAACCGCACCTGTTGATCCTGGTATTAAATTTCTCCTTTAGCTCGCGCCGCGTTGGAGATCGTCATCTTGTCTCTATAGCTGAGGAACTTCATAATCAGCGTCCTCGGTGGTGCCTTATTATCTCTCAGTGGGCCAATTCGGTGGGCGCTTACCAGAACGACCGATGACTGCAGCTCCGCGTTGTTCAGCACTTCTGGAATCCACTTTTCCAAAAAGGAACATGAGTCCCGCCCCTCCGTGCCCTCCGGGAGACCCACCAGCCTCAGGTTGTTCCGTCTCGACCGGGATTCTAAATCCAGGACATTATCTTCCAGACGTTTATTTTTTAATTCCAATGTGCGCACCTTTAATTGTAGGCTGGTGACATCATCCTCAGCGCTGGAAATTCGGAGCTCCACCTGCGACACTCGTTCCATACAGTCGCTTAATTCCTTTCTCAATCCCTCTATCGCTGCTATAATCCCATCAAATTTAGTAGAGAAGTCTGCTCTCATTGAGCTAATGGCAGCGAGCACCGCACCTGTGCCGTCGCCAGCAGTCACCGCTCCTCCACTAGCTTGCTCCGCCATATCTGGGGTTTTTTTCTGCTTCGTCACGGACGTGAAAGTCCGTTAACTTGGACTGTTTCGGCGGTTCAGTTTTTCCTCCACCTGATTTCCCAGCCTTAGGCTTTACCGGCATGTCCTCGCCCAAACGCTGGGATAGGTTTTGTTCCAATTGAGAGAGTTATTTGCCGATTTTTTTATTTTTAAGAGCAGAGTAGAGTGAAGCACGTCCTCCTACTTGGCGGCCATAACCGGAAGTCCGCCATTTACCATTTAAAAAGTCTTCAGCTGATCCAAAATGCTGCAGCAAGAGTTTTAACAGGTACTAGAAAGAGAGATCATATCTCTCCGGTTCTGGCCTCCCTTCATTGGCTTCCCATAGAGTTTAGAAATAAGTTTAAAATCCTTCTTCTTACTTACAAAGCTCTAAACAATCAGGCTCCCTTTTATTTCAAAGATCTGATACTACCGTATTATCCTAACAGAGCACTACGCTCCCAAAATGCAGGATTACTTGTAATACCTAGAATCTCCAAAAGTACAATGGGAGGCAGAGCCTTCAGTTATGAAGCTCCTCTCCTGTGGAACCAGCTGCCAATCTGGATTCGGGAGTCAGACTCGATCTCTGTTTTTAAGAATAGGGCTAAAACCTACCTTTTTGATATAGCCTACAATTAGGGAGGGATCATGTGTTTCTGAACCCTCCCTTAGTTATGCTGCTAATAGGTTTAGTCAGCCGGGGGACGTCCAATAATGCACTGTGCCTCACTCCTTTCTTCACTCTCAATGAAATATTTTTTCTTTTGCTGGTCATTAACATCTGTTTGTTCTCTCCCATAGATTGAGTCCCCATCGTGCTGTTTGCTCTCTACATGTCTGTTCTTTTCATCTTCTCTGTCCCCTCACCCCCCAGCCAGTCGCAGCAGATGATTGCCCCTCCCTGAGCCTGGTTCTGCTGGAGGTTTCTTCCTGTTAAAAGGGAGTTTTTCCTCTCCACCGTCGCCAAGTGCTTGCTCACAGGGGATCGCCTGATTGCTGGGGTTTTTCTGCAACTGTGGGGGTTCCCCCTACAGTTGAAAGTGCTATGAGATGACTGTTGTTGTGAAATGGTGCTATATATGTGCTAAATGGTGCTATATAAATAAAGTAGAATTGAATTGAATTGAAGTATTTGGGTGTGTGGTTTGATCTAAGGGTTGTTCTTGGAATATTCATGTTGTGAAAATTGTGGCAAAGTCTCATCATCATATCAGTCTGTCGTGGGCGACAATGACTGTTTCATTTAAGTTTGATCAGATTCCTCCACGCAGCTCTGTCCTTAGCCTTCCATTGCCAGGAACGCCTGTCAGCAAGCGCTGTGTTTGGAAATACAGCTGCGCTTTCTATGTAATCACAATTTTGCTCATATGAGCTTTATTTTGATAAACTATGTTTTTTCTCTCTGCCCAATGTGTCATCCCCCCCCCAATCCCCCCCTTTACCCTCCACTGTATGACAGGCGCCTTGCATGGCTGCCACGTCATTGGGTAGCGCTTATCGAGCGCGCCCAATGTCAAGTCAAATTCCTCGTATGTTTGTATGTTAACATGTAAACAGGCTTGGCAATAAAGCTCATTCTGATTCTGATTCTGATTCTGCTCTTCCCATTCTTAGAGGTAGTTCATCCTCCAGCCTAGCACTCTCTGAAATAGTACTCCCTAGATACTTGAAAGTCTTGCACTTGACTAGTGGCTCTGTACCAATGCTGATTTCTTCTGGTAGTGATGTTGATAACTGGAACTTTGGTGGTTGATAAAGGCACTCTGTCTTCTTGATGTTGATTTTGAGGCTGAATTGGCTGTCTGCTCTTGCAATTTCTCCACTAAAGATTGCATATCTTCTGCA
The DNA here is from genome assembly GCA_020510985.1 of Pholidichthys leucotaenia. Taxonomy (NCBI): domain Eukaryota; kingdom Metazoa; phylum Chordata; class Actinopteri; order Cichliformes; family Pholidichthyidae; genus Pholidichthys; species Pholidichthys leucotaenia. The sequence goes on from CM035843.1 coordinate 71,523,066, forward strand.
CTGTGTGCAACTAGAGCACTGTCGTCAGCAAAGAGCATTTCTCTTACTACCTTTATTGATGTCTTACTCTTGGCTTTAAACTGTGCCACATTGAACAAGTCTGCTTCTTTCCTTGTTGAATGTATACTCCTTCTGAAGTGTCTTTGAAGGCCACCTCAAGCATGGCTGCCAGATATAGTGAGAAGAGTGTAGGCGCCAGCACACACCCTTGTTTCACCCCGTTGCTTACTGAGAAGTCTTTAGATACTGAACCACTCATTGCCACATTTGCTTGCATACCTGTATGGAGTGCCTCGATCAGGCTGACGGACTTCTCTGTACAGCCATATTTCTTGAGTACCTGCCAAAGGCCTTGTCGTGAAACAGTATCGAAGGCTTTACTGAATTCTATGAAGACTACATAAAGCGGTATGTTCTGTTTGATACACTTTTCTTGAACCTGTTTCAAGCAGAAAATCATGTCCATTGTGCTTCTTCCACTTCTAAAGCCGCACTGGGCTTCCGGTAGTACATTCTGTGAGATGTGTTCATTGAGTCGGTTCAGTCGTCGTTGTCGTCGTCGTCGCATTCTTTCGTGGGCGACAATGACTGTTTCATTTAGGTCTAATCAGATTCCTCCACACAGCTCTGTCCTTAGCCTTCCACTGCCAGGAACTCCTGTCTATGTAAAACTTCTTCAAGTTTCTTTTTACAGTGTCTTTAAATCTGAGCCTTTGTCTACCCTGATTGTGTTTGCCCTCGCATAACTGTGAGTAGAGTAACTGCCAAGTGAGACGCTGGTGGGCCATCCTCTCAACATGTCCGAGCCATCTCAGGTTCATCTGTATTAGCATGTCCTCCATCGATGGTAGACCAGCTAATTTCAACACTTCTATGTTGGTTATCTTGTCTTTCCATGAGATGCTCATTATGGCTCGACGGTGTCTCATCACGTACGCATGGAGTTTCTTCACCTGCACTCTGTAGACAGTCCAAGTTTCAGCACCGTACAATAGAGTAGCCAGTATTGTTGCTCTGTACACTTTGCATTTCACAGGGATAGACACATGTTGATTGTCCCACAGTCTCTCTCTCAAGTTTCCAAACACAGCGCTCGCTCTTGCCATTCTGAGAGATAGTTCAGAACTCAGAACTCAGAAAAGATTTATTGCCAAGTACATTCACAGTAAACAACTGATAAACATACGAGGGATTTGACTTGACACTGAAAACGACATAGTTGACATTTTCGGTGACGCGGCAGCGTCAGTAACGCGCCTGTCAGCAGACTGGGAACAGGAAGCATGAGGGAGGAAAAGGATAAACACAATAGGAGAGAGAAAAAAAGCATTGTTTGTCAGAATACCGGTCATAAATGATCAATATTATGATTACAAGGAAAAAAGCTCTCAATGCACAAGTAGCAGACAATAGAATCTATACAAGGACACAAAGAGAGCAGTGAATGAATGATCTTCTCATCAGTTTATTGAGTCAGTGTGAGTGTGGTGTTGAGTGAGGGTGTTTATATCAGTTAAGAAAAACAAAGTCTCTTCAGCAGGAGATGTTGTGTCTAGCGTCTGGCGCTTGTGTCCTTGCACAGCAGATGGTAAAGTTTGCCAGACAGCTGGCTGTCCGTGAGAGTCAATGCTGCTCACATGTTTTGAAAACAAAAACTGCAGATAATCTGGAGGACTTTGGTTGTAAGGGCAGGTCAAATGAGTCGAATAGTACTGACTTCAGAGAAAAAAAAACTTTATATTCTCTTACAGATTCAGTACTTAAATCCTTCATTGCTGGACGTTGAAATCATCATGGATGGCTCTCAGCGTGATCATGATGTAATCCATTTTCCTAGACAGTTCTCCATTAGCCGCTGTCAGAGTCCTACCCAATTGGTCAATTTGATGGTTAAGCCTCGCCGGGTCAGCATTTTGATAGGCTCCGTCCATCTTCATCAATTTACGGTACACCAGAACAATCCCAGATCCAATCAGTAAGATTCCGATGACCATTGCTACGAAGAGGTATAAATCTTCAACATCTTCGATAGAGAGATCACACAGGCACAAGAGTTTCCAAATACTTGTGTCCTTCAAATAGCCCGCGGCCGCTGTTCCTGCGGGGCAAACTGCCTCCCCCGGGGCACTTTTCCTCGTTGAAAAAATAGTGTCAATTGCGTTCAGAGCCCAGCTTATTAAATCCATAATTTCGTTCGATAATCAGCAGTAGAGACACGCAGACAGACGATAGCAAGCTGGGATCCAGTCAGTTAGGGGAGGAGAGAGATAAAGAGCCGGAGCTGGAGAAAAGCGTCTGCTCTCTTTGGGAGACGGAAGTGAAGGACGCCTTCAGCCTAGCATTTTCTGAAACAGTACTCCCTAGGTACTTGAAAGTCTTGCACTTAACTAGTGGCTCTGTACCAATGCTGATCTCTTCTGGTAGTGATGTTGATAATTGGAACTTTGGTGGTTGATAAAGGCACTCTGTCTTCTTGATGTTGATTTGGAGGCTGAATTGGCTAGCTGTTCTTGCAAATTTCTCCACTAAAGATTGCATATCTTCCACGCTGTGTGCAACTAGCCATACAGCCATATTTCTTGAGTACCTACCAAAGTCCTTGTGGCGAAACAGTATCGAAGGCTTTACTGAAGTCTATGAAGACTACATAAAGCGGCATGTTCTGTTCGATTCACTTTTCTTGAACCTGTTTCAAGCAGAAAATCATGTCCATTGTGCTTCTTCCACTTCTAAAGCCGCACTGGGTTTCCGGTAGTACATTCTGCGAGATGTGTTCACTGAGTCTGTTAAGTAGTACACGTGAGAGAATCTTACCAACAGTGGCTAGCAGTGATATACCTCGGTAATTTCCACAATCCTTCCTGTCACCTTTCTTGAACAAAGGCACAATACTTGCATCCTTCCAGTCTTGAGGTACTTTCTGGGCATCCCATATCTCTTGGATGAGCTTGTGCAGGCAGTTGGTCAGCTGAACACCACCAAATTTCCACACTTCTGCTGGAATTCCATCCCTTCCTGGAGTTTTACCATCCTGTGTTGTCCTGATAGCTGCCATTAGTTCATCAAAATTTGGTGGTTCATCCAGACTTGATACAGCTGGTCGCTTCACTAGAGCTTCTTTAGCCTCTTCAGTGAGATCTCCAGCGTTGTTTAGTAGTTGATCAAAGTGGTCTGCAAATCTGTCCAGGATCTTGTCTTTCTCCTGCAAGACAAGATCCTGGACAGATTTGCAGACCACTTGAATTCTGCTCTCTACCAGAAAATCCTGAAGGAGAATGCCCGGCCATCAGTTCATGACCTCAAGCTCAAGCGCTCCAGTGTGACTGAATCAAAACAATTCTGCAAGAAGAGTGGGCCAAAATTCCTCAACGGCGATGTAAAAGACTCATAGTCAATTTTTACAAACACTTCATTGCAGTTGTTGTCGCTAAAGGTGGTACAACCAGTTATTAGGTTTGGGGGCAATTACTTTTTCACACAGGGCCAAGCAGGTTTGGATGGCCTTTTTCTCTAAATAAATGAAATTATCATTTAAAAACATCAGACTGCATTTACTCAGGTTATCTTTGTCTAATATTAAAATTTGTTGGATGATCTGAAACATTAAAGTGTGACAAATGTGCAAAAATATAAGAAATCAGGAAGGGGCAAATACGTTTTCACAGCACTGTAGACTCCCCTTCGGGCCACACTTTTTCCATTGGTGTTGCAGCACTTGGATCCCAGCGGTTGAAAAATAAAACACATTTGGTCAAATTTGACCACTATGAACTTTTCAGCCTATGAACTTTTCAGCCACCCCCCCTTCCCCCGGTATATCCGCGGTGGCATGTCTCTGAATGTAAGCACCTCAAGTAGCACCAAAGATGCAATAAATATTCAAATGAATCTGTCCTCTAATTGAGTTAGCATATTGGCAACCCTCAGTTTAATAGTTATTTAAAACTAAAGATTTATTCAACATTTTCATAATCACACCTCTTTTTTGTAACAAAATATCACGCATTTATTCATGTAAAATTGCTTTATATCTTCATAGTTAATAACTACAGTGGTTAAATATTTTTTTTTACTTCATTTGCAAAATAAGTTATCCCTCAGTGCATAAAGTTTACTTTCCAACTGCTTATGCAAAGTGTTACCTTCATATTTTTAGGTAAATTTCATGAGTTATTTTTTTTAAGTGCAGCGCTGGTGTTGATGGCCTGCAGCCAAGTCGCAAGAGTGATACTATAACAGTTGATACTACTGTGTATAAGACTAGGGGCTTTTAAGAATCAGCGCACAAGCTTCTTTGTTTTTCTTGCTGCCTTCCAGATATTTCCTTTTCCTCCTCTTTAAATGCAGAGCACAGAAAGCATAATTTGATTATAGGCTGAAGATCTATTAAAGATATAGGCTGTAGAAGCACCAAGGGTTTCAAAGTGAAACAAATGCAAATTCATTTGGGTGGTTTGTTGTCAGAAACAACACACATACTTGTTTGCTTGCAGGCTCCCTCCCACTCTACCTGTCAGTTTTTGTGTATGAAGGTCCCCCCCACCTCCAAATTCAGTGGCAATAAATGAGGTCTATGATAAATGCAGGGGACACTAACCCCCTTAGTCATGTTCACCCGAGTGAAAATTCTCTATTCATGCAAACAACAGCATTATAATTGAGCTTGCCATCATCCCATTTGTTTCTGTTAGGGGCAGCTTTAACACATCTGTCTTAACACGGCCATCATTAGCACTGATTCAATTTTTTAGATTTTCCATTCTCCCCTCTCTTCTGTATTTGCATGTGGGGACTTGTAATCTTCAAGCAGCAGCACTGCAAATGGATCTTAAAGCACTAGATCGTGTGTTTCTGCATGGGGGCACCCACTTCTGTGACAGGAAACCTCAAACCTCACTTCTGAACCATGTACTTTACTGACAGACATGTTTCCATGAACAATGCCCTTGACCTATAGCCTCCCTCACGTTCACATTCTAATTTGTGCACCAAACTTTTCACTCTAATATCTTACCACTTTTTGTCTCAAAAACCTACTTTTACCATGCACATGCATTCAGCCTTCCTTACATTTACACTTTCCTTCTGCAGGCCTTGGAGAAAAGACATGATGGAGAAGCTGTGATTAAAAGAAAACTCCAGGAGCAAAATGGAAAATAATTGAATGTGTATGATCTCTCTCTCTTTCTCTCTGTGCACGAGGGGGTGTGTGCACATGTGTATGTGAATGTGCAGCTAGTCTTTGACCCTTTCAGGCATTGATGGATGATGGTGAATATTTGAGATGCCTCTTGGAAAGCCCCTGGCAGAAAACAGAGAGACATCAGAGGAGCAAATACCTCTGTTCTCTGCTCTGAACACGGCTCCATCCACTCACGTGCACAGTGCTTGAATTCAAATCAGTGGTTAAAAAAGCAGTTTTTTACTGTAATGGCTTGGCAAAAAAGAGAGATTATAAATCATCTGTTGGACACTGCAGCAAGAAAAGACATTGAAAGGCTTGTAAGTGCTCATCTTCTCCCACCTGCTTGCAGAAAATTCTAAATGCATGTCTTTTTTTTTCATATGCCTGTGTGTGTATGTGTGCAATGAAATAAGCCCCTTCTGGCTTTTGCATTACATATCAATCAAACTGCTTCAGGAAACAGTCTATTTGCATTTTTTTTATTTTAATTGTAGGATGAAGAAATTCATAAAGCAGAGGAAAGAATGATGCACCCTGCTGACTGCAATTAATTTTGTACATGTGACCCACGAAAAACTTTGACTCCCAGTATACGGCTTCCCACAGATTGGGTTTCAGTGCTGCAAAGATACGACTTGACAGAAAACCTCAGAACAGATGCGGTTTGGAGCATCTGAGGTTATTTGCACTCAGACAAGAATGATCTCTTTCATGTGCTGTGAGAGTTTGAGCAGGAGAAACCCAAACAGAATGCTTTCATTCAATTTCTTTACAGAGATTCTGAACATTATCAAATCCAGAGTGCATATCTTTAACAGAGACCAAACTGAAAAGCAAATACAGACAATTTTTTTTTTGACTATACCATGTATTCAATTCATCAAAACCTGACAACCTTGGTACCCTAAATCATCCTTGATGCAAGGTGACTGCTGACAGTTTGATCATAAACTTAAAAGCCTGAAGCAGAGATAGTTCATCACATTTCTGTTGCACTTTGAATCGGTTTATTTTAAGACTAGCTGTCAGATCCATCTCACACTAATCCAGAGAATCACTTGAGGCTTCGTGTCAGATGTCACAGACCTCTTTATTATTCCACATAAAGAACTTTGTGAAACGTACACCCCAGTCCGTGTATTATCAGTTCATGGGAAAAATCAGTGGAGAGTACCTCTCTAACATTCAGATGTTGCAACAAGTGGGAAGGGCAAACTCAGATGCAGGAATTAAACAAAACTCAAGATATAATCATGTAGCACAAGCAAGACAGCAATAGTAAAAATAATGGTGGTTGCCAGTGGTACTCCTCAGCCTCTGTTTGTTGTTGAGATGTAGTTTATATGGTATTTTGACCTTGACCTTTGACCTTGCAATCCCAAAACCATAGGCAGAGGTTCAGAGTCTCAGGGTGAACATGTGTACAAAGTTTGGTGACCCTAGGTTTCATTGTTGTTGATGTATAATTTATATGGCATTTTGACCTTTGACCTTTTGGCTCCAAATCCATAGTTGTGGGCAGGGGTCTCAAGGTGAACCTGTGTACTGATTTTGGTGACCTGAACTTTCTTTGTTGTTATGATATAGCTTAAATAGCAATTTAACCTTGATCTTTGACCTTGTGATCCCAAACCCATAGCCAGAGGTCAGGGTCGTGGGGTGAACATGTGTACCAAGTTTGGTGACCCTGGCTTTACTCGTTCTATAGTAACTGTGCAAAGGGAATGTTAACACTGACCTTTGACCTTTTGACCCCAAACCCATGGTCAGAGAGCAGGGTCTCAGCCATCCAAGACTTGTTTTTGGCATCATGACATTGGTGTGAAAAAAACTAGATCATTCCTTTGTGTAGTTATCGTGTTACAAGATTTAGGAAAAACTGACCTCTGACCTTGACCTAAAGGTCAGACCTTGCCCTTAAGGTCAGAGGTCATTCAAATTTGAACTCATTCAAGATTTTTCATAGATACACTAATGGTATCGATTTGAAAAGTCCACATTATTTCTTTCTGTAGTTATTGCATTGACAAGATTTTAGAAAAATTGACTTCTGATCTTGACCTAAAGGTCAGAGGTCACCCAAATTTGAACTCGTTTGAGATTTTTCATAGATACACCCATAGTATCAATTTGAGCAGGCACCATCATTTCTTTCTGTAGTTATCATGTTCAAAAGGTAGGTGTTGAGTGTTATGTCTTAATAACGGGAGACCTGAGCCATGTTGAACTTTATTAAGTTGAACGAGTTGAACTTTATTAAGACAGGCACAGACTATACATACCGGCCATAGCCCACCTGAAGTCACCACATCCACACCCCAGCGTCGGCTACAGCAAGCCCCAAGGGCCAAATCCCCACATCACATTGACGATGACGCCCCGTCATCTCTGCCCATTCGACAATACTGTGATGTATTAAATATAGTTAAAGGCCAAATGTCACGTAACAGGGTACTTTAAATGTCTTGAAACTAGATATAAAAGGGAACCGATCCGTTCGGGTCTTGGTGCATATGCTTCAGTAACATCGGAATATTCGTTAATTTAAAACTGCCGCGCTTGGCCTGACACGGCCCCTGGAATCGCCTGGGGAAGAAGGCGGAAGTGACGAAATAGATTGTACCCTAGTTTGATGCTTGGGGTATTTCGATTGATTGTTTATATGGAGACTGGAAGGTTGAAGTGAGCAACAAGAAAGAAAAAATTGGATATTTCACCCATACCTTAAAACGGGACTATCAGGGACAGCTGGGTAATAAGGGACATTTCTCTGGGAAATGTTTTCATACCTGTCAAGTGAGACATTTTCGCCGTATTTTAATACCATAAAACGCAGCTATAACGGACGGCGGAGTAATAAGGGACACTTTTCTGGGAAATGTTTTAAATGTAATTCGTGTTGTCAAATATTTTAAGGATTCATGGATATTTGACAATAACAACACAACTCAGCGTCCGGCGCAAAATAAAAAAAAAGCAGAATTCTGTATTTGTAAGGCGATTCCTCTCTGTTCCGCAGCCCAGCTGAAAGTGTTAAACCATTATCCTAATGACTTCTCATTGTAGTGAGAATAGCTCCCGCTGAGCGATCTGCTGCCCCGACAATCAGACTAATGATTGAGTCCACACTTCTCAGTGTAGTGCGAACAGCTCAGGCTGAGCGATCTGCCAGCCCCATAGCTGTGGGGGATCACACACAGGATGTGCTCCTCAACGCACTCAATTTTTTTTCCCATAGATTTTTCTTTTGGGCGTACAGAAATGGCAATACGCCCGTTTTTGCTAAAATTGCATTTTCCCCGTATTTTCCTTAAAATATTTGACAATAACAACACGAATTACATTTAAAACATTTCCCAGAAAAGTGTCCCTTTTTACTCCGCCGTCCCTTATAGCCGCGTTTCACGGTATTAAAATACGGCGAAAACGTCTCACTTGACAGGTATGAAAACATTTCCCAGAGAAATGTCCATTACTCCGCCGTCCCTTATAGCCGCGTTTCACGGTATTAAAATACGGCGAAAACGTCTCACTTGACAGGTATGCGCCTCCATTTTCATATTGATCTGGTCAATTTCTTGACAGCAGCGGCTCTCCTCCACTGTAATAATAATGGCTTCCGAAAAATCAATATTTATGGGGCGCCCTCGACAGACCCCCTTCGGCTTCCCAATTCTGGAGGCGATTAATGTCCAGTTCAATGACATTTTCCACTGGTTCTGCTCTCTGGTCATCGTTGGAACTGTTGTCATCAGACAAAGCATCTGATTCCGTCTCGGACGGCTCGAACCTGTAAGGTTCTATGCCTCTGTCATTGTCTGAACCACTGACAAAAAAAAAGACAAAAAAAAAAAGACAAAACTAAACTAATTTGTTCACAATCGCTGTCACTTTCCGTCATGATTGTCCAATGTTGATAAGTGTGAATGTGGATAGGCAGGGCAGCCAGGGTACAACTTGTGACGTCAAAAACATGGGCGTGGTCTGGACTGGCTGTCACAAGCCAGCAAGCAAGGTGGGGCCTTCACCTGGTGTATTTTGTGCAATTATGTAAATACAGGTGGGTGATATGGTCTCCGGTATGAATATTTGGTTTAAGCTATGTGTATTTTATCTAAATTCGTTGTCATTTAGAAAGAAAAATACGTGACATTTGGCCTTTAATGTTATGTTATGGGTGGTGGCTTCACCTTTCCGGTTCAGCCGTCACCCACAGTAGAAAAGGCTGATGCGGAAGAAGGACGGTCTCTTTTGACCTTGCCTCTGCCTAAACAGGAGTGCCGTGTGTCACTGTGAGTCACCCAATAAAGTCACATTCTATTGCACCTCCGGCCTCATTATTGAAGTACTGGTTATGGACATAACATTTGGCGACGAGGATAAAGACATGGATAGAGGAATTTCTGGCATTTGGCCATTTCTGGAGGTTCCCGGCGAGCCGCTGGTTCTGTGGGAGAGGTGGTTTCCCGCATTCGAGAATTATCTAGTGGAACCTCAGTGAGCTAGAGAAACTGCGTGCACGAGCGATACTGATCCATAATCTTGGCATGGAGGGATAACGTATTCTCAGCACTTTGGGTGAGAGCGACAGTTTTGAGGATGTGGTTGGGCTAATGGCGCGCTACTTTCATGCTCCTGAGAATGTCATCGTCCGGAGGATTCAGCTCCGACAGCGCCGCCAGCGGACTGGAGAGTCGGTGCAGCAGTATGTTGCACACCTGCGCCAGCTGGCTGGGTATTGCCAGTTTGGGACCTTAGAAGAGAAAATGGTCCACGATTAGTTGCCGGAGCACATGCTGTGCGCAGCAGCACGGTCAAGGCTCCTCACATATTTCGGTGAACTGACGTTGGCTAAGGCTTTGGAGATAGCCCAACAGTTCGAAGCAGCGGATAAGACTGTCATGGGACCTTGGTGAGAGAACTGCATCGAGGCAAACTGAATCACAGTCAATGGTGCAGGCTGTGGACCTGGGTAGCGATGATAGCACTGAAGACACAGAAGAATACGCTACAGCTATAAGAATAAGGTCTGCCCTGGGGTCGCCCAGATGTATGGGCTGCGGGTCCACCAAGCACCGATACAAGGCAAGAGAGTGTCCGGCAAGGGGCAAATGCTGCGGCAAGTGTGGACTCCTACACCATTTCTCAAGGGCCTGCAGAAAATTCAAGCAAAGGGAATGGCAACGCGAAGTGGATTCCCCAGCCAAGACTCCTATGGTTATTCACACCATCTCCTCAAGCACAGATGGCCATATACACTGTGTGGTGAAACTGGATGGCGTGGAAGTGCCGTTACTGGTTGACACAAATGCAATGAGGTCCGTGTTGAGTTGGCCTACAGTGAGGAGCTTCTTTCCGCATTACTGTGTGAGGGGCCTGTCATCGTCATTTTATGGATACAGAGGCAATGGACTGGCTGGCCATCGTGGGTTCACTGGATTTGACAGCGAGGTACAAGTCAGTGGTGGTGTCCAACATACAGTTTGTAGTGACCGTCAGTGGGTTGAATGTGATGGGCTGCAACCTTTTCTATGGACTGGGCTTCACGATCACCAGCAGAATCGGAGAGGAGCGGTCAGGCCGTGGTTTGTGGGACCGGCCGGTTCCGAGAGTGCTGGATGATGCAGCATGGGACGAATCTTGGCTGAGTATTCTAGGAGATGAACAGGACCAATCCTACCCAGGGCCATCGCAGGAAGGTTCCAGTGCCAGGGCCCAAGTTACCCTGGATGAGGGAACTGGGCAGCATGGTGGAACACCCCTGATGGTGGGTGGAGCTGAAAGGATGGCTCTCTCTGCTTCCTGAGTTCGCCCGGGAGATACTGAGAAGCAGGGGGCTACAATGGCTTTGCTGGCGTTACAAATGAAAGAGAGCAAGGCAGGACCGGCTGGCACAATGAACCAATGTGCCACACAGGAACACTGGAGGCCGAGTTGGACTTCTCGAAGGGTTGCTGGTGTGGTTCGACCCAGAGAGGAGGCCCAGTTTAGACGTTGTGGACATTGGAAGCTGAGATGAGCTCTTTTGAGGGTCGCTGATGTGGTTTGACTCAGGGAGGAGGGTCAGCTGAGAGGGATCCATGGCAAGCGGAAATGATGAGAGGACCAGGGGCGGCTGCAGGTGGTGGCTGTTTGGGAGGAAGGATACCCTCAGCTGTCCGATGACTCATGGAGAAACCCCAATGAGCTGCGGTGCACCAACAAGGAGAAAGAGGTGTCGGGGCTCCGACGTGGTTCATCTCCAGGGCCGAAGCAAAGAAGAAGCTCTGAACGGGACTCGCCGAACAGGACCTGCCGGACGGGTCTCCGGGGGGTGGTTTCTCCATCAGGACTGTGTGGTGGTAGGGGGGCAATGGGTTTTGTTGAATGCTATGATGTGAATTGTCCGAGCCACAGAGCTTATGTGTTCCACACATAGTTAACATGTGAATTGCCCTAGCTGATTTAAAAAAAAAGGAAAAAACAAACGATGATTGGCTTAACGTGTTTAATACATGGTTGATGTGGGCATTGTCCAGGCTACGTTGTTGTTATGTCAATATTGATAATACCTAAAAGTTGCTATGTGAAGTGCCCAATTTACAAAAGAACTTTACCAGGCTGTGTAAGTCAAGATGGTAATGTCTGAATGGCCCAAGGTACGAGTTGATTATAGCATTGTGTTTAACACATAAAGTTGCTGAGAGGGCTGCCCAGGTTTTGGGGTGTTCATAGCATGATGTGGGTGTGGATATTGACATATGTGATGGTTGCATTTTGAATTCATGTTTAAGGGTTTATCCTGTTTGTATATGGTAAATGGCATTCACTTATATAGTGCTTTTATTCTCATCTCTTGATGACCAAAGCGCTTTACAGATCCTGCTATCCACCCATTCACACGCCCATTCACACACTGATGGTGGCGTGCTGCCTAACATGGCTCGCTTGCTTCCTTTGTCCACATTGGTGACCCCAAAACATGCCATGGAAAACGAGCCGAGCACCGCCCCAGAGACTACCTGGAGGGAGAGCACCAGCGCGGGTGCGTGGTCTCATTCAAGCTCCCAGACTTCTGGCTTCACAACCCGACTGCGTGGTTCTTGCACATAGAAGCCCAGTTCGCACTCCCCGGGGATAACAACGGATGATACCAGGTATTACTACATGGTTGCTGCGCTGGATGCGCGTACCACGCATCAGGTGACGAGCCTGCTCCAGGAGCCGCTGGCCCAAGGAAAGTATGAAGTGCTCAAGAGGATGCTTCTCTAGCGCTATACCCTTTCTGACAGTGGGAAGGCAGAGAGACTCCTAACATGTTCGGAGTTAGGGGACAGATCAGCAGTGGAGCTCATGGAGAGCATGTTGGCGCTGAGGGGGAAGGATGATGAATATTTCCTGTTCGCCCACTTGTTCCTCAGGAACCTACCGGTTACAGCGAGGGCAATCCTGGCCAACTCACCGTGGCTGGTTGCTAAGGACTACCGCGCCCTGGCGCAGGAAGCAGACTGCATCATTTTGGCGACCAGAACTCTCAGCGTGCAGACAGTCACACCAGCATCCATGAGAGACTCCAGCGAGGTCGAGGAGCCATTCGTGGTAGCCGGGACGAACACCAGAAGAAGAAGGAACGGGACGATCTGTTTTTATCAATGCCGTTTCAGCTCAAATGCCCAATGCTGCCTGTTGCCATGCCAATTCAAGAAGCTGGGAAGACGGCATGTTTCCGGGAGATAATTTTTGGTGGACTCCAGCTCCCAGAAGAGCCCCATCCTGTCGGTCAATGCAGACAGGGTGGCAGGAGGCAGATGTCCCGAGCTCTCAGCCGCCAACGTATCCACCATCAGGACATCTGGCGAGTGAACACTGAAGATATGCTTACACGGACGCAACTGTCAATGGGACTTTGTGATAGCTGCATGTTCCGACCCCATTTTAGGCACAGATTTTTTTATGTGTTTATGGGTTGTTAGTCAATGTTGCTAATAGGAGATTAGTGGATGCTGTCTCTTTTACCTCACTGCCCTGTACAGCTCGGGGAGCTGGGTCAACAACACTGGCTGACGTTATTGCTCCAGAGGGTAAGTACCAACATTTGCTCGCACAGTTCCCAGCGCTCACGGTCCCCACTTTTTTGGCTACGTTAAAGAAACACGGGGTTGAACACATTATAACAACAAAAGGCTAGCCGGTGTTCATGCAACCACGGCGTTTGTGAGAGCACTACAGGAGTTTTTGGAAATGGTTAATTTTGATAACTGTTTCCTTCCCCGGGCAGCTCAGCTGATGCAGCCGTTGTATGCCACGCTTAAAAAATACCATCGACTGGACTCCCAAGTGAGTCCAGGCTTTTACAAATGCCGAAACAGTGCTGGCGGATGCCGCGTTGCTAGCCCACCCGGATCCATCTGCACAGATGGCGTTCACTACGGACGCGTCTGATGTTGCCATGGGGCAGTGGTGGAGCAGTATGTCTCAGGTTCGTGGCAGCCGCTCGCAATTTTCAGCCAAACTTTGCGCGACAACGAACGCAAATACAGCACGTTTGATCGAGAATTGCTGGCTGTCCACCTGGCGACGTGCCATTTCCAGTTTTGGCTAGAGGGGCACAAGTTCACCGCATTCGTGGACCATAAGCCGCTGACGTACACGATGTCCAAGGTCTCGGAACTGTGGTCGGCCCGGAAGCAACGGCATTTGGCTGCTATTTTGGAGTTTACTACTGACATTTAACGCGTTGCCAGTAAGCTCAATGCCATGGCCAATTGTCTGTCACGCGTGTTAGTCTCCCCGGTCTACATAGGAATAGATGTTGCTGCAATGGTTGCGGAGCAAGGCGGGGACACGGACATTTGCACGCTCCAGTCTGCTCCTACTGGGTTAAGGCTGGAGAGCAGGGTGGTGCAAGAAGGGTGTCCTCCCTTGCTCTGCGACGTCTCCACTGGCCACCCACCTTGGCACTGTCGCGTTTTTGAGTCAGCCCACTCTCTTTCACATCCGGGAGTGCGTGCTTCGGTTAAACTAGTGGGGGCGAAATTTGTCTGGCTGCGCTTTCACAAGGATGTGAAAGAGTGGGCTGCAGCTTGCACCGCGTGCCAGCAGGCCAAAGTGCACAAGCATGCTAGAGCCCGCCTCGAGCCATTCCAAATCATGGCCAGGAGGTTCGACCACGTCCATGTGGATTTGGTGGGACCCCTCCCGCTGTTGCAAGGTTTCACGCACCTTTTAACAATCGTGGACCGCACCACGCACTGGCCTGAAGTGGTCCCGCTGGAGAGTTTTTACCGGAAAACCCCACACCTGAAGCTGTTCCGCCCACGCAATTTTTGCACAGTACGGAGGCTTTTAACGTACCGGGCCCGGCCCACCATTGTTTTCCCCGCACCTTCATCCCAAAAAGCTTGCAGAACGCCAGTTTTGTTTTTGTCAGGCACGATATGCACCGGATCTCGCTGCACCCACTGCACTACGGACTGTTCAGGGTGTAGGAACCTGGGGCAAAGCATGCTGTGTTCAACTTGGGGGGACATAGAGAGACCATCTGCATTGACAGGCTGAAGCCCGTCCGTTTTTGTGCTGGCAGACGAGCAGGTGGTGTTGGCCCAAGCTCCCCGGCGTGGACATCCACTGTTGGTGGCTCCGCAAGTTGATGATCCCTCGGCAGGGACTTGCGCTTGAGAAGCTGATGTTTTTTCTCCCCCTCCCTCTTTCCCTCCACAGGCTGACGGGCCCTCCTGTACACCCCGCCAGCAGGGGGGTTCGACTGGATCGGCGACCCCCCGCTACAGCCGCTATGGGCGCCGGCTCAAGCCCAAAGACACAGGGGGGTTAGTGCCCTTTCTGGGTGTTCGGGGGGGGGGGGGCGGCTGTTTGGGGGCATGGAGTGGGACTTCTCCACCCAGAGAAGAAGGCAGCTGGGGAAGGGGGGAACAATGGACTGAAAGAGGAGGTGTCACCGGGGGTGGGGGTATCATTGTTCTAGACACAATGTATGATGGTTGGAAGTACCGGGTCTCAATGCATAGTATGAAAGATATAACATAGGAATGCACAGAGATCCAGGATTCGCTGTTGCTGTACTTTATGGTGGAGAAAGAATAAAGTTTGTGTGTCATTCAGCTCGTTGCCTCACCTGCTTCCTTTCTCCGCAATGTATTAAATATAGTTAATATTATATTATTGTGTGTTATGGGTGCTGGCTTCACCTTTCCGGTTCCACCGCCACCCACAGTATAAAAGGCTGATGCAGAAGAGGGATGGTCTCTTTTGACCCCGCCTCTAGCTAGACAGGAGCGCCTTGTGTCACCGTGAGACACCAATTAAAGTCACGTTCCATTGCACCGCCGGCCTCGTTATTGAAGTACTGGTGATGGACATAACAAATACCCCTTCAGCTTTAGAGGCTGAGGGGTAATTAAAAACTGCATTTCACAGAAACGAGAATGCAAATAGTACCTTTCAGACAATCATTGGGGTATAGCATACACATGAATGATATATGATAGGACACAGATGTGGAGGTATATGGGAAGAAACAAATAAATTCACTTCCAGCAATGACATTGAAAATGTTATCAAAATAATACACAAAATTTATTGTTTAGAGTCATTTTTTCTAACCATCAGAACATGTTTTTCCTCATTCTCTTTGGTCAAACTGCATTGAGATTTGAATTATGCAGTATATGAATGTCTTTCAGTAAAACTATTTTCTTGAATTTCAATGTCATCTCAACTCCTTTCAAAGTTATGGAGAAATTCATACAAGGACACTGAAGAATTGTTTTTTTTTTTCATGTGCATTGGAAAATCAAATGCATTTCCCCCTTTTTGTTAGATTTCTTTTCTTCTTGCTGTTGTGTTGTGTTAATGCCATATATTGTTGTGTTTACCACTTCAGGCCAGCATCATAAAGTTTAATTTCATTGAGACATCCAGAACAAGTCTGACCGTTGAACTGAAGCCTTGGTTGAGGAACTGAGGGTTCAGCTGCATTAAAAAAAGGATTGTTTCTCCTCCTCTAGTACACCTTTCTATAAAAAAAAACCAAACAAAAAAAAAAAAAACAAAACGCAGCAAGGAATACTGAATAACATTTTGAAGGAAAAATACATCTTTCAAAGAAGCCATGCACAAGGTTACCCATGAGCCTGAAACTCTGGCAAACAAAAGAGCATAAATTTTGGACATTTTGCTTTTAAAATTCAATGCCAGAAGAAGCACACACATACAAATGAAAAGCTCCAGGGGTCAAGTAAACCACAGCAAATATTAAATAGGTATATACTGACTTCCGGTTATGGCTGCCATGTAGGACGGACGTGTCTCGCTCTGCTCTGCTCCTGGAGAAAAAAAATCGGCAAATAACTCTCTCATTTGGGACAGAACGTATCCCAGCATTTGGGCGAGGATATGTCGGCGAAGCCTAAGGCTGGAAAACCAGGAAAAGGAAAAAGCGAGCCGCCGAAACAGTCCAAATTAACGGACTTTCAGGTCTGTGACGCAGCAAACAAAACTCCATATATGGCGGAGGAGGCTGGCGGCGGTGCGATGTCTGCGGGGAATGGCGCAGATGCGCTGATGGCTGCCATGAGTTCAATGAGAGCGGACTTTTCCTCTAGATTTGATGGGATTATGACAGCGTTGGAAGGAATAAGAAAGGAATTGGGTGACTGTGTAGAACGAACGGCGCAGATGGAGCTCCGTCTCGCTAGTGCTGAAGATGACGTCACCCGTCTTCAATTAAAGGTGCGCACTTTGGAAAAAAAAAAAAATCTCTGGAAGATAATATTTTGGATTTGGAATCTCGGTCGAGACAGAATAATTTGAGGCTGGTGGGTCTTCCAGAGGAATCAGAAGGTCGGGACGTATGTTCCTTTCTGGAAAAGTGGATTCCGGAGGTGCTGGGCAGCGAGGAGTTGCAATCAGCAGTGGTTCTGGAAAAAGCACATCGTATTGGCCCACGGAGAGATAAGGGACCGCCGAGGACCTTAATTATGAAGTTTCTTAGCAACAGAGACAGGATGAAGATCTTCAATGCTGCACGTGCTAAAGGAGAGATTAAACACCAGGACCAGCAGGTGCGGTTCTACCCAGATTTGGCCACAGGAATCCAGCAATTGAGGAAGCAGTTTGATCCCATACGTAAGGAGCTGCGCAACCTTGGGATTCGTCATGGTGTAATCTATCCTGCGAGACTGCTGACCACGTATGAGGGCAGAACCCACATTTTCAAGACCCCAGAGGAGGCGCAGCAGTTCATCAAGAAGATCAAAGAAGAAGAAGAGACTGGTGGGAGCTAAGCATGAACAAAATATAAGGTAGAATAATTAAGCATTTGCACAGGCATCTGACTGACTTGAAGTAAATAGTAAGTTTACAAAATATAGATTGTATTATATATTAAAAAAACAAAACAAAAACAAAACAAACAAACAAAAAAAAACTATGATGTACAAAGTTGTTAAAAATTTTGGAGTTAAGTTGGAAAACTACAGAGGAGAGTTAATGTTACGTCATTAAAAGCAGTAGAGTTAGGGTGATTGGGAGGATGAAGAAGGAGTGGCTTAGGCTGTTCCCCGTGGGTGTGGAACGGTCGATGGCTATATCGGGAGACAGAATTTTTCTTTTGATTTTGGGGGGTTTGCCACAAGTGTGGGAAGGGGAAATTTGTTTGTGTGTAGTTTGTAGGATGAATGTTCAACCACTCATGTTTTTGCTTCTCTGTATGAGCATGTTTACACTGCAAGGTAATCCTAAACTCTCTATTGATCATGGACCAAAGTGTTAATCTTAATTTAACTTCATGGAATTGCAGAGGTCTACAAAATTTAAAAAAACTTAAACAAGTTATGAATAAAATAAAGGACATGGGTTCAAGAATTGTGTTTTTACAAGAAACTCATCTGATAGAGGAGGATGTTAAAAGAATTAGGAGTAGATGGCAGGGAAGTGTATTCACCTCTTCATTTTCATCCCGAGCCAGGGGAGTTATGACTCTCATACATAAATCAGTTCCTTTTCAGGTGAAAAATGTAATTGGAGACAAATTTGGAAGATATGTAATCATTCAAGGTTCTTTGCTATTAGAAAATATAAATCTTGTGAACTTATATGGTCCCAATATAGATGATCAGAAGTTCTTTGCTAATTTATTTCTCATCTTATCATCACTTACAGGGCAACATATAATAGCAGGGGATTTTAATTGTACATTGAATCCAGGTGTGGATAGATCAACAGGACTGGATTGTACGCACATTGGATGTAGGATGACTATTAATCATTTTATGAAAGAATTGAGATTGTTAGATATATGGAGAGAAATGAAACCACAAGTTAAAGCCTATTCTTGTTATTCCAGTACCTACAAGACATTCTCACGTATTGATTATTTTTTGATTTCCACAGAATTAAGGTCCAAGATTCAAAACTGCTTTTATGATAACATCGTGATCTCTGATCATGCACCCTGTTGTCTAATATATGTAGATAAAAAATTGACAAAGGAATCAGGTAGATGGCAATTTCAGCATAAATGGCTTCAGGATGAGGAATTTGTCAAGTATATAGAAAAACAGATAGACGAGTTCTTTGACATCAATACTACACAAACATCAGCATGTGTAAAGTGGGAGGCTTTCAAAGCTTTTATTAGGGGACATATTATTAGTTATACAGGATCAAAATCTAAGAAGACTCGAGAGGAGAGAGCTAAATTGGAATATAAAATAAAAAGTCTTCAGGAAAAAGTGTATGCAGGAAGTGACCCAAGGTTGGAGAATGAATTACTGATTTTGAGAGCTGAATACGACAAAAAATCAGCGAATAGAGCTGCCTCGAGTCTTCTAAGATTGAAACAATCTTTTTATGAACAAGGTGAAAAATCAGGAAAATTATTAGCATGGCAGATTAAACAATTGGAAATTAAAACACCAATTACCAGTATTATAAGTAACGGACAGGTAGTTATAGATCCTTTAGAAATTAATAGAGCCTTTAGAGATTACTATGAAAAATTATATGATACCAAAAATGAACCTGATTTAACAAAACTAAATGGGTTTTTGAACGAACTATCTATACCGTGTACTCCAAATGAAAACAGGGAGATATTGGAGTCTAAAATTAGTCAAGAAGAAGTTGGGCTAGCCATTGATAATATGAAATCAGGAAAAAGTGCAGGACCAGATGGTCTTCCAGTTGACCTTTATAAAAAATTTAAGAATAAATTAATAAAACCTTTTTTGGAAATGGTTTTAGAAGCATTTCAAAATAATAATTTACCATCATACATAAATAATGCCTTAATTATACTGCTGCCAAAACCAGGTAAGCCCTCTAATAAATGTGAAAATATGAGACCAATAAGCCTATTAAACGCCGACCTTAAGATAATCTGTAAAATTTTAGCAAGACGAATACAAGAAATTTTACCAAATATTATTAATCGAGATCAGAATGGCTTTATAAAGGGTAGACAAGGCTTCCATAATGTAAGAAGACTATTTAATATTATTTATTTTAATAAAGAAGCACCGGATACAGCTCTCCTATCATTGGACGCCGAAAAGGCCTTTGATAGAGTTGAATGGCCCTTTCTTTTTGAAGTCCTACAAAGGTTTGGACTTGGAAATAATTTAATAAAATGGGTTCAAATAATATACAATAATGCTACAGCAGAAATCCTAACAAATAACAATATTTCAAAACCAATAAAAATCAATAGAGGATGTCGACAAGGCTGTCCACTTTCACCTTTACTGTTTACTATGGCAATTGAACCTTTAGCGATAGCGATACGTTTACATTCACAAATATATGGAATTAAAGTTGGACCAACAGAACATAAAATCTCCCTGTACGCCGATGATATAATTTTGTTTATGTTGAATCTAAAAAAATCAATTCCAACCTTGTTGAATTTAATAAAGAATTTTGGAGAAATATCAGGATATAAAATAAATAAAACTAAATCTTCAATATTAATGCTAAATGAGACCCAGAGAAATTACCCAGCCCCTGAGGTAAATCAATTCAATGTTGTAAATCAGTTTAAATATTTAGGAATCCAAATTATGCCTAAGCTAGAATCAGTCGCCAGTGTCAACTATGAAGCCTTAATGTCAGATATCAATGAGTTAACTCAGAGATGGATGTCACTACCAATGTCGATGATCGGGAGAATCAATATACTTAAAAGTAATATTTTACCTAAAATACTTTATTTATTTCAATACATTCCCTTATCACCACCTTTAGATCTATTCTCAAGAATAAAAAAAAGTTAGTGGAATTTATATGGAACAACAGGAGGGCTAGATTACGTTTGTCTTTATTATATTTACCATTTGATCGTGGAGGTCTGAAATGTCCAAATTTTATGTTGTATTATTGGTTGGCACAACTGAGGTCTATGACATATTATTTTTCATCAAATGATCTCCCTCACTGGACTGAAATGGAATCATACAATTTACCTTTACCTCTTCCCATATTCATATACTCAGATTCGGCAAAAAAAATTACAAAAACAAGTTAAAAATCCATTTGTAAAGCATATGATCAAAATATGGTGTGAAGCTAAAAACTATTTAAAAGAACCACAGTTATTGTCACAATTTAGTCCAATATGGGGTAATCAATATTTTAAACCAGGGAGAGCGGACGCTGTATTTAAAGTATGGAATTTAAAAGGGATACAAAAGATTCAGGATTTATATTTGCCATGTGCAGACAACATAATGTCTTTTGAAGAGCTGAGGATCAAATTTAATCTCAATAGAACACATTTTTTTAAATATCTTCAACTTAGAAACTTTATTCGATCAAATCAAAATAAAGCTCTCACTCGACCTATTTATTCATCCTTGGAAAAAATGATGATGAAAGATAGTAAAAGAAGGGGTATTATTTCAGAGTTTTATAACTCATTGACACTATCTTCAAGTGAAAATTCACTGAAAAGATTAAACTACTGGAAAGAAGATCTGCAAATTGAAATTTCAGAGGAACAATGGGAATTGGCTTGTACAGAAGCTCAAACCAAATCAATAAATGCACGCCTTAAATTGATACATTTCAAATGGTTAATGCGGATGTATGTTACACCGGAGGAGTTAAATAGATATAACAAAAATATACCAGATACATGCACAAAATGCATGGAAAGTAAAGGAACCCTATTTCATTGTTTATGGGAATGTAGATTAATAAGAATGTTTTGGGAGGAGGTGAGGGTAACAATTGAAAAAATAATCTCAAAACAAATCATATTGAATCCTAAACTGTTTTTGTTAGGTCTGTACCCAGAAAAGCATAATTTCAATAAAAGTGAAAGAACATTCATAGACCTCAGTTTGCTTAATGCCAAAAAATGTATTGCACTATTATGGAAAAAGACTCATAGACCAGATGTGACTCAGTGGTTAAGACAGATGTTAACAAACCTTCCATTAGAAAGAATAACATATATACTGAAATCAAAGGAAATTGTGTTTGAGAATATATGGAGACCTTTTATTGATTATGTAAAAAATTTAAACATAACTCTTGAAGAAGAAGGTGAATGATGTGTGTGGACCTTGTAAATTCCAAACTGGTGAACATAATATGTATACTAATGTATTGGATTGTCTAGACTAAACAGAGGAGCATTGTTGAAGACTTGATTTTGTTGGTGGTTGTTGGTGTTTTTAGGGCATTTTTTTTTTTTTTTTTTTTTTTGTAGTACTTTAGTGTTAGTGTTTGATTGTTTGTATCATGTTTGTTAAAAAAAAAAAAAAGGTTCAATAAAGATATTGTGGAAAAAAAAAATAGGTATATACTCCCAGAGAGGATGAAGTTATTGACAACGGATGGCTGGCAGCCCAACAAAGTCCTTGATTCTTTTATATTCAAAATTCTGCACTGCTCCTATTAATCACTCCTTAATTACTCCACAGTGGAGCATCCACATCAACAATGGTTTCTAATCATAAAACACTAAAATCATTAGTACATTTCATCATTAATCTTTCAGTACATTAGCTGAAAAGGTCTGGCTGCCTTGACGGGCAATTCTTTGTGTATGATTTTATTAAAGTGAAGGATTGTCATATCTGGAAATAAAAACCAAAGCAAGAATGAAGCAGCAACTACAACTAGAAATTTTACATTTGACACTTTATTTGTGAATATTTGTTGTGTTCCTGCTAATTAAAAATGTGAAAATGCTCCCAGCTTGTACAAAATATCAATATTTCATTGTGCCAGTGCCCTCTAGTGGTCGTGTATGTTATGGCCATAAATGGCCTGTGACCATAAACCAAAAGTCTGCAACATGTGGCTCGTTATTTTTTTCCCAAACCAATGGCTCTCTGTTCCAAATTAAGAAAAAGTTCCATATTTACATGGAAGTTTATAAAAGAAACAAAACCTATGCTCTTTTAAAACAAACAAAAAGGTGCAAGAAAAAAGCTGCAACTTCAGTGAAAAAGTTAAACATTTATGAGAGAAAAGCTAAAAATGAAAACTTGCCTAATGTTTTCAATCACTAAGTTCTTTTTAGTTCTTTGTAGTTACATATTGCTCAGTATGACACTATAGTATAGGCTGCTGACCGCTGCTATAAACTTAAAGTCTCATAAAGATGCCACCTGTTCTCATTCCCAGGTTCCTGGCATGTTTAACTACGACATAAATTTTTTATTAAAAAAAAAACAACAACAATCGCTTACTATTTTTAAGCCTTTTCCTTGTCAAAAGCAACTATTTTTCTTGATAATGCCATGGCCATGCTGCATTGTGTCAAAACTGTCAAATGAGTATGTCAAAAACAAAACCTACCCTCATGAAAATATGATGAACAGAAACAGGCACAGGAACGGCCTTTCCAAAGTTCCTATCTGCTAAAATTAGTTCTTACTTCCTACAGTTGAAACGGGACTACTTGGTACTTTCAAAACAAACTACTTGTAATGCCCAAAATGAATTTATTTCTAGTAACTTTTATTGATAAAACAAATAGAAAAGTAATGTGACAAACAGACTGGAATGCTACATTTAACCAGCATATACTGTATTCCGCCTCATATACTACAGCAGCTGGTTATTCCTCTTCAGCTCTGGCATACTCAGACATGGGTTACTGCTGGACTCTGGAATTTTAAAAATTAATTATTTTACATTTGTGCATTGATTTGGAATCTTTCACTAATGGCAATGTGATGGATCTAAAAAAACCCACCTTACTTCTGACACCCCGTCATGCCCCGTCTCCCATCTTGTATTTCCTTGCAAAGTAACAACAAAGTCTTAGTGCTTTCACCAATTTTGTCTGGACTTTTGGACCAAAATTTTTGGTGTGAAACTTCCCCTGAACCAGAGTTCTCTAAAATTTCCTGGTAGATGGCTGCAATAACTGTGGACTTGATAAAACCCAGTGGACCAACACCAGCAGATGACATGGCTCCCAAAATCATCACTGACTGTGGAAACTTCACACTGGACCTCAAGCAACTTGGATTTTGTGCTTCTTCACTCTTCCTCTAAACTCTGGGACTGTGATTTCCACGTGACAGGACTTGGCACCTGGTTTGGGGAACCATCTCATCTGCTGGTGTTGGTCCACTGGGTTTTATCAAGTCCAAAGTCAGTGCAGCCATCTACCAGAAAATTTTAAGAGCACTTCATGCTTCCCTCTGCTGACAAGCTTTATGGACATGGTGATTTCATTTTCCAGCAGGACATGGCACTTGCCCACACTGCCAAAAGTAAACCTGGTTTAATGACCGCTGTGCTTGATTAGCCAACAAACTCTCCTGACCTAAACTCTATAGAGAATTAATGGGGTATTGTCAAGAGGAAGATGAGAGACACCAGACCAAACAATGCAGAGGAGCTGAAGGCTGCTATCAAAGCAACCTGGGCCTCCATAACACCTCAGCAGTGCCACAGGCGTATCGCTTCCATGCCATGCCGCATTAATGTAGTTAAGTTAATCCCTTCCACACCATGTGGTGTATAGGGGCAGCGCCTATCTCCGTTTCTCTGACCCTAGGCCACACAGCTACTGTAAGTAATGAAAGCTACAGTGAGGAGTCAGTCCTCTGGTAGTGCTGTGCATTAACTTTCCTTTCCCAGTTCCATTATGCTGCGCACCAAGCTAGAAGGCAGAAAGTACCATTCTTTATATGGTCTTTGGTATGACCTGGTCAGGATTTGAACCCACGACCTCCCGGCTGTGGGGCGGATGCTCTACCAACTAGGCCACCACTCACTTAATGTAGTAATTCATGCAAAAGGAGCCCCGACCAAGCATTGAATGTGCACATGGACTTAATCTGGAAACCATCTCTGGGCTCCAGAATACCTCCTCCCAGGCCGGGGGGGCAGGGAGTGGGTGAACAATCTGAACCTGTTTTTTAATAGGTTTGACCAACCCCCCGCCTGCACAACAACCACTGCTGCCTCTACCGTCATCGAGACCTGCTGTTCACCCCCCCCTCCACCAACACTTCCCCACTCCCAGCACACAGCCCCCCAACCTAACCCTCACTAAGACCCAGGTGAGGACGGAGCTGAGGAAGATCAAGGCGAGGAAGGCCTTGGGACCGGACTGCATCAGTGCGAAGCTTCTCAAGTCCTGCGTAGATCAGCTGTGTGGGATTGTGGAGCACATCTTCAACCTGAGCCTGAAGCTGGGGAGGGTACCACAGTTGTGGAAAACATTTTCTGTGGTACCCGTACCAAAGACTTCCCACCCCAGAGACCTGAACAGCTACAGACCAGTGGCCCTGACGTCTCACCTGATGAAGACCCTGGAGAGACTGCTCCTTGCTCACCTCCGCCCCCTGGTGGGACCAGCGATGGATCCACTCCAGTTCGCCTACCGGCATGGCATCAAGGTGAAGGATGCAGTGATCTTTTTTTTTTTTTTTCCAGTTCCGCCGGACTGGCGGCGCCACACGAGTTGGCTGCCTGTTGCAACTGCCTTTTTCTTATCTTCCTTCTTCTTTCTACACCTTTCACTCTATATATATATATATCACAGACACACAGATCGCCCCAAGGGTCTCCCAAGTCGGCGGACGGAGCCACTGTTTGCAGCGGGGGACGATACAGCAGGAAAGAGCTAGCTAGCTGGCTAGCTAGCTCCAACCACCACCCGGTGCTAACGGAGAAGCTCGACATGCCGAGGAACTGTGGCAAAAACCACGCGGGTGCCGGGCTGGAGTTTAGGCGGCGTGCAAGAAATATAAGACGGAATAATAAAGAGCGATGGCAAGAACCAAGCAGACCACCCGTAAATCTACTGGAGGAAAAGCCCCCCAGGAAGCAGCTAGCCACCAAGGCTGCTCGAAAAAAGCGCTCCGGCCACCGGCGGAGTGAAGAAGCCTCACCGTTACAGGCCCGGTACCGTGGCTCTCAGATCCGTCGCTACCAGAAATCCACGGAGCTGCTCATCCGTAGGCTGCCCTTCCAGCGCCTGGTGAGGGAGATCGCTCAGGACTTCAAGACCGACCTGCGCTTCCAGAGCTCCGTCATGGCTCTGCAGGAGGCCAGCGAGGCCTACCTGGTGGGTCTCTTCGTGGACAACAATCCACGCCAATCCACGCACCCCTCTTGGCGTGCACCATCCACGCCAAGAGGGTCACCACCATCATGCCCAAAGACATCCAGCTGGCCCACCGCACCCGGAGGGAGACAGAGCTTAGACTTTCTGCTGCACATTCACCAACCACAATGCTCCGCACTGTGTGTCTATATATATATATATATATATATATATATATATATATATATATATATATACAGTGATCCCTCGCTACTTCGCGCTTCACCTTTCGCGCCCTCAGTGCATCGCGGATTTTTCAAAAATATTCATCAAAAATTCAAAATTGAGAAATAATGGGCGGGCGCTAGCAGAAGGCAGGGAGACTACATTAGACCATTAGGTATCAACACGGAGAGCCGCACAACTCAAAAAATCCACCTCTCTGTTCGCTGTTCTCGTGTTGGCTCGGCTCGGAAATCTCGTAAGCTGATTGGCCGAGACGTTTCACCCACCTCCTCTCCCTGCCGAGCGCCCATGAAGGGGAAGGAAGACCGCATTCATTGCTCTTTATCGCTCGTGTTACGTAGTCTCGCAGCGTGTGTAACGGCAGCAGCTGTGTTTGTTTGATCCATGTGAGAAACATGGCAATTCTTGTGACTGTTGTAATTTCCCCGCTATATACTGTATGTCAACAGTGACATCCTTTCTACTATTTGACCTTTGGTTGTACAGCAATGCCTCCCAAAGATTTGTTTTGGCAGGTATATATATACTCACAGCCTGGCTCTGTGTGCTAGTCAAAAGTTGTTTACTTTGTGTCTGGGGGAACCCCCAACATGGAAATGACCTTTGACGTCTGGGGAATCCCTTGGGAACTCCCTGCCTTTTTTTTTTATTTATTCCCTCCATATTTTCTTTTAAAACCCTAGGTTTGGAAATTTGTCCTTTGAGATTTAAGAATTATTGAAATAATTTGCCATCAAAAATGCATGAAGTGTAAGTATTATTCACAACAGGAAGTAGACGATTTGAGACTTCCTGTCCAGCAGCATATGGCAACGGACACATTGAGCATGGCTGGCTAAAACAAAATCCAAGCCATCCAGCGGTTTACCTCAGCCCAGGTAGGGTTAAACTGTCATAATGATGAAATAATCCCTCATAGCCAATTATCTACCCGATATTTTGTGGATTGTTTGAGAGATGATGATATTTTTGAAGTTTGTTGAAGTGTGACTAGACCATGTGACTGTCAGTAATAATCCATGCCTATGTAACTTTTCACCTAGTCTCCATGCATGTGCAAAAAACTGTAATAGTTGTGAAAAAGTAAATTTTGAAGCTTCATTTTGTGAATAGGGATGTATTTTTGACTTGAAGTAAATGCAGTATTATTCAGGTCGATCACTGCTGCAATTCCCGGCCTGCATGGCCTTGGTAGTTCATAGAAGTGCAAATCTGGCAATCCTTATTTACTGGATGCCTAGTTCTAGTCAATTTTATTGTTATGTTTTTGAATTGACATCTTGACTTTAAATTAGCTGAAATACCAATTTACAAGGTATTTATTCCGGGCTATTAATTGCAGACAAAATGTGAGAGCCTGCAAGGAATTTCTGCCCTCGGAAGGCTGCGACCCGGCAAAGTGGTTAGTGAAATGTTTAACTCTGTTGAAGTTAGTGATGGTTGTTTGAATATGCACATGTCCAAAGAACAGAAACTTTTGTGTGTGTTTCTAATATGAAAATCTGATGTGCACAAGCCATACAATCTTAAATGTGGACTGATAATCTGTTGTATTTGTTTACAGTAAATGCTGCATAATTTTTGCTGGTAGCTTTCTTGCAACGACTCAGTAAACCTAAAAAATCTACCAATTTGAGATCATAAATGTTTACATTTGTGTGATGCAGTATGATTTAATTTCTGTAATACTAGAATTTTGTGTCCACAGCTAAAATAATGTTTCTTGTGTTTGATATGTTTCAGTCTTTACGGTGTTTGATGCATTAAAGTCAAAAGCAAGGACATTAAAGATGTGTCAAACATCAGTTATTGCACACCAAAATGCAGCTCATAATCCGGGGCCGGAACAGTAAAGACACTACCTCATACTCGTCTGTACCAAGTCATCGTGGACGAGCGTGGGTGTGTAAGCAAAGAACGCTGCAGATTCAAGAGGTTGGGTCGTGCCGTGTCATCGAGATCGTGATGGTGACATCCTGTCGGTACCACTCACCAGTGTGCTAGTGCTAGTATATAACACTTAAGTAAGAGACATTCACTTTTCTGCTACAGCCTGTAAGTGAAGGACATGTATCCAGTGATTGAACCTTGAGGACACATTTTAAGTCAAGTCAAGTCAAGTTTGTGTTTCTCAAGTGCAAAGTCAAGTTTATTAGTCACTGAATACTGTGTTTATTTTGTGCTGATGTTGAGAGAAGTGTTTGCATTATTCTGTTTTCATTGTACATGTACTGCTTGTGCACATCCTGTTGCTAGCGTATTTCAATCAGTATTTTTGAACATCAATTTAAATCAGGCTAGTAAGATCAAGTAAGATCAAGGGCTGAGGTAAGGGCTGGTTGAGCTTCAATCCAATGATATAAGTATATTTCAAGATTCCTCAAATTTAATTCAATTTTGAATTAATCAAATCAAGTACAAGTTCAAAGTATTTAGGGAATCATATACCCCAAAGATAAGAATTCCCTAATTCAAGTATAGTTTCCATTCAGTTATTTTGAGTGGAAATTTCGAGGTAAACATAAAAAACACATTGTGTTTCAGGTTTGCATAATATTTTTTATCTCCAGGTTTTCACTCAAGAAATCTGGTTGGTGAAAATCCCAATTACCAAGTCTGGCTAGCATTGTCTGTCAGACCATCCAGATTTACTAAACATTTTTTTTTTTTTACGGTCATTAGATTGCCAAACGACTGTCGGGTGGCATATGCTGTCACAAAGAGTTCACCAACTCACTGAAACAGTTGACAGTGTATGTAATACTGCCGGCAATCGAAACTCACTTTATTCAAAGAGGTAATATAAATTACCATTTCATTTTTTGTGACTGATCGTCACTTCCTTGTGGTAACGTATCGTCACTTCCTGTTTTGCTGTCTGCCTGTGTGGTTTGCTCTCCAGCTCTCCAGCCACTAGCTATGGCTACTAGCTCTCTTTCCTCTCCTCCTCTGGTGTGCTCTCTCTGTCAGATGTTTAGCTACACCTCTGCCTCTTTTAGTGATAACGGTAAATGTAATAAATGTTGTCTTTTTGAGGCGCTCGAGGCGAGGTTGTCTGATTTGGAATCCCGGCTCCGCTGCATTGAAACACCGTCTGCGTTAGTTAATCTTGACGGACGCCCATTAGCTGCAGCGGAGCTAGCTAGCTTAGGTCCCACTGTCAGCGGTTCCCCGGCTCTCCTCAGCAGCGAGGAGACTGGGTGGGTGACGGTGAGAAGGAAGCCTAGTCGCAAAGCCCCGGTTCACCACCAACCTGTTCACGTTTCTAATCGTTTTTCCCCGCTCAGCGACACACCCGCTGAGGAAAAAACTCTGATCATTGGCGACTCTGTAGTCAGAAACGTGAACCTAGAGACTCCAGCGGCCATAGTCCAATGTATTCCTGGGGCCATAGCAGGCGACATCGAGTCAAATTTGAAAATGCTGGCTAAAAGTAACTGTAAATACTCCACAATTGTTATTCACGCCAGCATTAATGACATCCGTCTCCGGCAGTCGGAAGTCACGAAACTTAATATAGAATCGGTGTGTGACTTTGCCAAAACGATGTCTGCCACTGTAGTATTCTCTGGGCCCCTCCCCAATCTGACCAGTGATGACATGTTTAGTCGCTCGTCATCCTTGAACCGCTGGCTGTCTGTGTGGTGTCCTAAAAATGACGTGGGCTACATTGACAATTGGAGCTCTTTTTGGGGAAAACCTGGTCTTATGAGACGAGACAGCATTCATCCCACTTTGGATGGTGCTTCTCATTTATCTAACAATCTGGCATCTTTTTTATCCAAATTTCCAAAACCCTGACTACTCAGAGTTGGGACCAGGAAGCAGAGTCGCAGTCTTACACGCCTCTCTGCAGCTCCTCTTCATCCGCCACCCCTCAGCTTAGCCCCTGTCTTCCCCATCAGAGAATCGTTGTCTGCTCCCTCCAAAGTAAATAAAAATATAATGTATAAGCATGCCAAAGTGATAAAGCAAAATATTGGTAAAACTCAAATTAAACATAAAGCCTCTAAATTGAATGATTTGGCCTCTGTTCCTCCTCATAATTTAAAAATTAAATGTGGTTTATTAAATATTAGGTCTCTAACTCCCAAGTCTCTGTTAGTCCATGATCTGTTAATTGATCATCAGATTGATTTAATTTCCCTTACAGAGACTTGGTTAGGGCAAGAGGATTATGTTGGTTTAAATGAATCAACTCCCTCTGGTTATTTAAACTGTCAAAATCTCAGAAGTTCTGGTCGTGGAGGAGGAGTAGCAACAATTTACCATTCCAAATTACTAGTTAATGTAAAGCAAAAAACATGTTATAATTCCTTTGAGGGCCTGGTCCTCAGTGTTGGGCACTTTAGCAATTTCAGGTTAAACCCAATTTTATTTGCCATAGTTTATCGTCCCCCATCAACCTATTCAGAATTTTTATCCGAATTTGCTGATTTCTTAGCTGATTCAGTGCTGAAATCTGATAGAATAATTATAGTAGGGGACTTTAATATACATGTGGATGTAGATAGTGACTGCCTTAATGTGGCTTTTAATTCAATATTAGACTCGATTGGGTTTTCTCAGAAAGTAGGAAATTCTACTCATTACCTCCACCATACATTGGACCTTGTTCTGACATATGGCATAGAAATAGAAAATCTTGTAGTGTCTCCTCATAACCCTGTACTGTCAGACCATTGTCTGTTAACCTTTGATTTTGCTATTTCTGACTATTTGGCTCCTAAAGAAAAATATTATCACAGTAGATGCCTCTCAGATGATGCTGTTTCCAAATTTATGCAGATTGTTTCCTCTATGCCATGTGTCAACACAACGGAAATAAGCTAAAGACAGCTTGCTCCTTCTGTAATTGATAACATGGTGGATAGTGTTTCAGCTTCTCTGCATCAGGCTCTAGACTTGGTGGCCCCCTTAAAAAAGAAAAAGTCTAATCAGAGATTTTTAACTCCTTGGTTCAACACAGAAACTCGTAGCTTAAAACAGAAGACTCGTCAATTAGAAAGAAAATGGCGCTCTACTAATTTAGATGAAATCTATTTAGCTTGGAGAAATCATCTTTTAATTTATAAAAAATCTCTTAGAAAAGCTAGAACGAGTTATTACTCTGCATTAATAGAAGAGAACAAGAATAATCCCAGGTTTCTTTTCAGTACTGTAGCCAGGTTGACAAAGAGTCAGGACTCTGTTAATCCTAGCATCCCCTTAGAGCTTACTAGTCAGGACTTTATGAACTTTTTCAATAATAAAATTTCATCCATCAGAGATAAAATCAATCAGATTCTTCCCACAGTTAACTTAAATACTGTAACTATTACAATTCCTTCTATTGATGCCTGTCTTGATGAGTTTACTCCAATCAACCCTTTGTGAGTTAGACAAAATAGTTACCTCATCCAAACCTTCAACTTGTCTTTTAGACCCTATTCCTACCAGGTTATTTAAAGAAGTCTTCCCACTTATTGGTAGCTTTATTCTTCATATAATCAATTCTTCATTAACTTTAGGCCATGTACCGCAGGCTTTTAAAACGGCTGTAATTAAACCCTTACTCAAAAAGCCAACGCTAGATCCAGGAGCTTTAGCTAACTATAGACCAATCTCTAATCTCCCTTTCATTTCAAAAATCTTAGAAAGAGTTGTTGCTACGCAATTATTTGACCACCTGCAGGGAAATGGTTTACTTGAAGAGTTTCAATCTGGGTTTAGAATCCATCATAGTACTGAAACAGCCTTAGCGAAGGTCACTAACGACCTCCTCATTGCATCTGATAATGGACTAGTTTCTGTACTTGTCCTTTTAGATCTTAGTGCAGCTTTTGATACTATTGATCATAATATTCTACTTGATAGATTAGAACACTATGTTGGACTTAATGGAACTTCGTTGCAGTGGTTTAGATCTTATTTATCTGATAGGTTCCAGTTTGTTCATGTAAATGATGAGTTTTCTTTCAGCTCAAAGCTTAGTCATGGAGTTCCACAGGGATCTGTGCTAGGCCCTACTCTTTTTAGTTTATATATGCTTCCATTAGGCAACATTATTAGAAAGCACTGTATACATTTTCATTGTTATGCAGATGACACACAGTTATACCTGTCAATGAAGCCAGATGATACTAATCAATTAGCCAAGTTAGAAGCCTGTCTTAAGGAAATCAAAGCTTGGATGACTTGTAATTTCCTGCTATTAAATTCAGATAAGACTGAAGTCATTCTTGTTGGTTCAAAAAACCTTAGAAATTCCTTTCCAAATCAAACTTTCAGTTTGGATGCAGTTACTCTTTCTCTTAATAGCTCTGTGAGGAACCTTGGAGTTATTTTTGATCAGGATTTGTCCTTCAATTCACATATTAAATTTGTTTCTAAGACTGCCTTCTATCATTTGCGTAATATTGCCAAGATTAGGAGCATCTTGTCTCAGAGTGATGCTGAGAAGCTGATCCACGCTTTTGTTAGCTCGAGATTAGATTATTGTAATTCTTTATTATCAGGCTGTCCTAAAACATCTTTAAAAAGTCTTCAGCTGATCCAAAATGCTGCAGCAAGAGTTTTAACAGGTACTAGAAAGAGAGATCATATCTCTCCGGTTCTGGCCTCCCTTCATTGGCTTCCCATAGAGTTTAGAATTAAGTTTAAAATCCTTCTTCTTACTTACAAAGCTTTAAACAATCAGGCTCCTTTTTATTTAAAAGATCTGATACTACCGTATCATCCTAACAGAGCACTACGCTCCCAAAATGCAGGTTTACTTGTAATACCTAGAATCTCCAAAAGTACAATGGGAGGCAGAGCCTTCAGTTATCAAGCTCCTCTCCTGTGGAATCAGCTGCCAATCTGGATTCGGGAGTCAGACTCGATCTCTGTTTTTAAGAATAGGGCTAAAACCTACCTTTTTGATATAGCCTACAATTAGGGAGGGATCATGTGTTTCTGAACCCTCCCTTAGTTATGCTGCTAATAGGTTTAGTCAGCCGGGGGACCTCCAGTAATGCACTGGGCCTCACTCCTTTCCTCACTCTCTATGAAATATTTTTTTTTTGCTGGTCATTAACATTTGTTTGTTCTCTCCCATAGATTGAGTCCCCATCGTGCAGTTTGCTCTCTACATGTCTGTTCTTTTCTTCTTCTCTATCCCCTCACCCCCCAGCCAGTCGCAGCAGATGACTGCCCCTCCCTGAGCCTGGTTCTGCTGGAGGTTTCTTCCTGTTAAAAGGGAGTTTTTCCTCTCCACCGTCGCCAAGTGCTTGCTCACAGGGGATCGCCTGATTGCTGGGGTCTTTCTGCAACTGTGGGGGTCCCCCTGCAGTTGATAGTGCTATGAGATGACTGTTGTTGTGAAATGGCGCTATATAAATAAAGTTGAATTGAATTGAATTGAATTTTTGTCCCATTTCCTCACTATTTTCCGTAAACACTGTACTGCAACAAAATGGCTGCAGCTGCCAAAAATGCAACTGAGCAAGAATTGCGAGAGCAGATCACAGCTGCCAAAGAGCAATTACAAGCCATAAATGCTGACTTGGCAGTTGAAACCTTGTCTGAGGAAGAGCGAGCTCAACTCAACACTGATGCAGAAACAGTACATGATGCAATAGAAACTCTTGAAATGGAGTTGGCTACAATCAGTGAACAAGAAAAGAATAATGGTGACAAGAAGCAACCAGAAGGAGAGAATGCGGTGGCTGGAGTCCAAGAAAAAGAAGATGCAAGTGATCCAGAAGATGGCGCCACTGGCAAGACTAACCAGAACACTGCACAAACAAAACTCAGGCATGTCCCACTTCATGAGCTGAAGCAAAGACGAGAGACATGCATGAAGAGACTGAAAGAAGTCAGGCGGTTAGTGAAAGCAAAGGGAGAGGATAAGTTTGTCTCACCAAAGATTTCTGCTGAATACGACAGCCTCAATGATAAAGTTGCGACTTTAGATGCTGTCATCAGTAAAAAGGAAGAACAAGAAGCACAGGTAGACAGAGCAAACAAAAGGTTTATGTGAACATACAGTAAAGTAAAGAAGGCTGTGTTCGCTCTTTTTTATGCATACAAAGATGAGGTCTTGGACACAACTGAAGATGACTTGGAAGACCTGATTCGCCTGGACAAAGAAATGACAGCTACATATGAAGCCTGTCGAGATTTGTGCCCGCCAGACAACGAGATGTGGCGCAGAGTCGACAGCGCTAAGCAAATGTGCTCAGACATGGCGAAAGCCTTGAAACAAATTGGAGAGAATCCAATGATGGCAGACAAGGAGAGAAAAAGCCTTCTCAAGACTACTTGGGGAATTAATTATTCCAGGCCTCTCTTTGGAAGCAAGTTAGACTATGAGTCTGATATTTCTGCCAAGTCTAAAGTCTCCATTCAGTCAAAGGTATCTGTAAGTGCACAGATTTCAGAATCTTCAACAGGCTCTTCAACAGGATCAAGTAATGCCTCAGAAAAGGCCAGGAAGCTGGCTGAATTGAGCGCTAAGCGAAAGTGTGCAGAACTTCACGCAAAGTTAAGGAAATACAAGGTGGCCTTGGAAAGTTGTCATGAACAATTAGAAACAGCAGAAGAAGAGGAAAGAGTCCAAAAGTCAGATGACATCTCTTGTTGCAGTGACAAGCCTAGTAAAGGTTATCTGAATCCAGAGGCACCTGCTTTTTCTCCTGAGGCCAAATCACCAAAAGCTGAAGATTGCGCGAGCCAAGCAGAGTCACAGTTGGCCTTCATCGCCCAAATCTTC
Organism: Pholidichthys leucotaenia; assembly: GCA_020510985.1. NCBI lineage: Eukaryota > Metazoa > Chordata > Actinopteri > Cichliformes > Pholidichthyidae > Pholidichthys > Pholidichthys leucotaenia. The sequence goes on from CM035843.1 coordinate 71,557,746, forward strand.
TCAGATAGCGTCAGCAGATCAAGGCTGCCTGTCCCCACACCTCCTGTGTTTGATGGTGACCCACTCAAGTTCATCAACTTTCGCAAAAGTTTTGTGACACTTGTTGAGAACAAGGGAATTCCACCATAAGACAAGCTGTATTATCTGCAGCAGTACCTTGCAGGAGAAGCCAGAGCGGCAGTAGAAGGTTGTTTTTTCGGAAGTGATGAAGCTGCCTACAACTGTGCATGGACCACGTTGGAAGAGCGGTTCGGACACCCCTTCACCATTCAACTCTCCTTGAGAAACAAGTTGAGAGACTGGCCCAAAGTAACAGGCAAAGATAAGAAAGGTCTTCAAGATTTCAGCGATTTCCTGAGCACCCTCAAAGAAGCTATCCCCTACGTGAAAGGTCTTGAAGTTTTGAACGATTGCGTCCAAATCCAGGAAACAGCAACCAAGTTACCTGAGTATTGTAACACTAGGTGGACACGGCGTGTTACAGAAGACATAGATGTTGGAAAGGGCTACCCTTCGTTTCAAGAATTTGTCGACTTCGTAGCCAGAGAAGCCAGAGTGGCTAACAACCCTATATGCGTGGTCGCTCAAAACCAAGACAAGTTGCCAACCGCGAATAGAGGAAATGAGTTTAGGGCAAAGACAAAACGAGCACCTGGCATTACTCATGCCACCAACACCAACACCAGTGCTGAAAAAGAAACCCCTAAAAGTGGAGCCAAAAATTCTCCAGTTTGCACCTACTGCGACAAAGATCACCTCATCTACAAGTGCAATGCTTTCAAAGAGTTGCCTTATGATGACAAAATACAAAGCATTCAAAGCAAGGCCCTTTGCTTCAAATGTCTCAGACGTGGCCACACATCAAAGAAGTGTCTAGTTAAAGTGTCCTGCAACACGTGCAAAGGCAAACACCAAACTCTGCTGCACTTAGACAAGAAGAAAGCAGACACAAAGCTTACAGAGTCAGAAGCCGACAAAGATGAAAACACATTTGAATCTATTTCAAACAAAAACGAACCAAGATTACATGAAGAGTTATACTTCAATGATCGTACCTGTTTGGGTCAAGACAGGCCAAGCTGGCTCGCAAGAACTATTGGTTTATGCACTGATTGATTCCCAAAGCGACAGCTCCTATATCACAGAGGATCTGGCAGCCAAGCTGTGCATGCCACATGAAATAACAAGAATGAAGATAACAACTATGACATCTTCATCGGTGGTGTATTGTAAGAAGTTCTCAGACATCAAACTGAGAGGATACGACTCGACTGTCGAAGTCCGAGTCAAGTCGTGCTACACAAGAGACCACATCCCTCACAACAGGGAGCACATTCCTTCAAAGGTAGCGGCAAGTATGATGCCTCATTTGGCTCGAATAGCCCCCTTCATTCCTCCTATTCAAGACTGTGAAGTGGGACTGCTCATTGGATACTCCTGCCCACAAGCACTCAGACCGGTGGAGATAGTCTCCGGAAATCCCGAAGAAGCCTTTGCTGTGAAAACAGACTTGGGATGGAGCATCATTGGAGGCCCTTGTTATGAACAAGGCAACAATGGCGTATGCCATAGGATTGTCGCCAAAGAATTGATAGTGCCACCACCCTGTGAGATCCTGAAGGTTCTCGACCAAGATTTCAGCGACACCAAAGATGAAGCGAAGGAGCTAATCTGCCAGGCCACTGAAATATGCAAAAAGGGCAAAGTTAGACTCCATAAGTTCCTGTCGAACAGCATAGACGTCCTGGAATCTATACCACCTTCAGAAAGAGCCACTACCGTCTCCGAAATAAACTTGGAACTGGAACCTCTCCCGGTTGAGCGCACACTTGGAACAAGATGGGATGTTCAAAATGACTGCTTCAGGTTCAAGATAACACTACAGGATAAACCCAACACAAGAAGAGGCATCCTCTCTACAGTCATGTCAGTCTATGACCCAAATGGGGTCATAGAGCACATAATGGGCATAACATGGGCACATAATCATACCATGTAGGATAACTAAATAGACGGTTATGCTGTTTCATCCCACCTAGCAACAATGCTCTGCACTGTGTGTGTTTATATATTTACATATTTATTCCATCTAGCTACAATGCTCTGCACTGGGTGTGTTTATATTTATATATCTATATATTTATTCCATCTAGCTACAATGCTCCGCACTGTGTTTTTATATATCTACATATTATTCCATCTAGCTACATTGCTCCGCACTGTGTGTGTTTATATACTTGCATATTTATTCCACCTAGCTGCAATGCTCCGTACTGTGGGTGTTTATATATTTACATATTTATTCCATCTAGCTACAATGCTCTGCACTGTGTGTTCATCCATCCATCCATCCATCCATCTTCTACCGCTTTTCCGGAGGTCCGGGTCGCGGAGGCAGCAGTTCAAGCAGAGAAGCCCAGACTTCCCTCTCCCCAGCCACCTGCTCCAGCTCTTCAGAGGGGATACCAAGGCGTTCCCAGACTAGCTGGGAGACATAGTCTCTCCACCGAGTCCTGGGTCTGCCCCGGGGTCTCCTCCCAGTGGGATGTGCCTGAAACACCTCAAGTGGGAGACGTCCAGGAGGCATCCTAATCAGATGCCCATACCACCTCAACTGACTCCTTTCAATGTGGAGGAGCAGCGGTTCTACTCTGAGCCTCTCCCGGATGACTGAGCTCCTCACCCTATCTCTGAGGGTGAGTCCAGCAATCCTACGGAGAAAGCTCATTTCAGCCGCTTGTATCCGCGATCTCGTTCTTTCGGTCATTACCCAAAGCTCGTGACCATAGGTGAGAGTAGGAACGTAGATTGACTGGTAAATCGACAGCTTTGCCTTAGAACTAAGCTCCCTCTTCACCACAACAGACCGGTACAACGTCCGCATCACTGCAGATGCTGCTCCAATCCGTCTGTCGATCTCTCGCTCCATTTTCCCCTCACTCGTGAACAAGACCCCAAGATACTTAAACTCCTCCACTTGGGGCAGGAGCCTGTCCCCAACCCGGAGAGGACAATCCACCTTTTTCCGGCTGAGGACCATGGACTCGGACTTGGAGGTGCTGATTCTCATCCCAGCCGCTTCACACTCAGCGGCAAACCGTCCCAGCAAGAGCTGTAGGTCATTGCTGGATGAAGCCAACAGGACAACATCATCTGCAAACAACAGAGATGAGATCCTGTGGTCACCAAGCATGACACCCTCCATTCCCTGGCTGCGCCTAGAAATCCTGTCCATAAAAATTATGAACAGGACCGGTGACAAAGGGCAGCCCTGGCGGAGTCCAACTCTCACTGGGAATGACTCCGACCGAGTGTTGGCAATACGAACTAAACTCTCACAACGGTCGTACAGAGACCAAATAGCTCGTAACAACAAGCCCGATACCCCATACTCCCGAAGCACCCCCCACAAAAATCCACGAGGGACGCGGTCAAATGCCTTCTCCAAGTCCACAAAACACATGTAAACTGGTTGGGCAAACTCCCACGAACCCTCAAGAATTCTCGAGAGGGTAAAGAGCTGGTCCGATGTGCCACGGCCAGGACGAAAACCACATTGCTCCTCCTGAATCCGAGGTTCGACCAACGGCCGGACTCTCCTCTCCAGTACCTTGGCATAGACCTTCCCAGGGAGGCTGAGGAGTGTGATCCCTCTAAAGTTGGAGCACACCCTCCGGTCCCCTTTTTTGAAGAGAGGAACCACCACCCCGGTTTGCCATGCCAAAGGCACTGCCCCCGACCTCCACGCAATGTTGCAGAGGCGTGTCAACCATGACAACCCAACAACATCCAGGGCCTTGAGGTACTCGGGGCGAATCTCGTCCACCCCCGGGGCCCGGCCACCAAGGAGATTTTTAACCACCTTGGCGACCTCAGCCCCTGTGATAGGCGAGTCATCCCCCTTGTCCCCGAACCCTGCTTCCTCTGTGGAAGGCGTATCAGTGGGATTGAGGAGATCCTCGAAGTATTCCTTCCACCGCCCGACGATATCCCCAGTTGAAGTCAACAGTGTCCCATCCGCACCATACACAGTGTGGACGGGGAGCTGCTTTCCCCTCCTGAGCCGCCGAACAGTTTGCCAGAATCTCTTTGAAGCCGACCGAAAGTCTTGTTCCATGGCCTCACCGAACTCCTCCCATACCCGGGTTTTTGCTTCAGCAACCACCCGAGCTGCACTCCGCTTGGCCTGCCGGTACACCTCAGCTGCTTCGGGAGTCCCACAAGCCAACCAAGCTTGATAGGACTCCTTCTTCAGCTTAATGGCCCCCCTCACCACTGGTGTCCACCACTTGGTTCGGGGGTTGCCACCACGAGATGCACCGACCACCTTGCGGCCGCAGCTCTGGGCCGCCGCTTCAACAACAGAGGTGGAGAACATGGCCCATTCAGACTCCATGTCTCCAGACTCCCTCGGAATGTGGTTGAAGTTCTTCCGGAGGTGGGAGTTGAAGACCTCCCGGACAGGGGCCTCAGCCAGACGCTCCCAGCACACCCTCACTATACGTTTGGGTCTACCAGGTCTGAATGGCTTCCTCCCCTGCCATCGGATCCAACTCACCACCAGGTGGTGATCAGTTGACAGCTCTGCACCTCTCTTTACTCGGGTGTCCAAGACATACGGTCGCAGGTCTGATGATACGATAACAAAGTCGATCATCGACCTGCGGCCTAGGGTGTCCTGGTGCCAGGTGCACATATGGACACCCTTATGCTTGAACATGGTGTTCGTTATGGACAGACTGTGGTTAGCACAGAAGTCCAATAACTGAACACCACTCGGGTTCAGATCGGGCAGGCCGTTCCTCCCAATCACCCCCCTCCAGGTTTCACTGTCGTTGCCCACGTGCGCATTGAAGTCCCCCAGTAGGACAATGGAGTCTCCAGGAGGAGCACCCTCCAGCACCCCAGTCACAGACTCCAAAAAGGGTGGGTACTCTGAAACATCATTTGGTGCATAGGCACAAATGATGGTCAGGACCCGTTTCCCAACCCGAAGGCGCAGGGAAGCAACCCTTTCGTCCACCGGGGAAAACTCCAATATAGAGGCAGCAAGGTGGGGCGATACAAGAATACCTACCCCTGCTCGTCGCCTCTCGCCCGGGGCAACTCCAGAAAAGGCCAAGCTCCAGCCCCTCTCCAGGAGACTGGTTCCGGAACCGGAGCTGTGTGTTGAGGTGAGGCCGACTATATCTAGCCGGTATCGCTCAATCTCGTACACCAGCTCAGGCTCCTTCCCCACCAGAGAGGTGACATTCCACGTACCAAAAGCCAGTTTAGAAAGCTTGGGATCAGTCCGCCAAGGTCTCCGCCTTTGACTGCCACCTAATCCACATAGCACCGGACTTCCATGATCCCTCCTGCAGGTGGTGAACCTACTGGAGGGCGGACCCATGTAACTCCTTCGGGCTGAGCCCGGCCGGGTCCCATGGGTGGAAACCTGGCCACCAGACGCTAGCCTTCGAGCCCCTCCCCCAGGCCTGGCTCCAGGGTGGGGCCCCGGTAACCCCATACCGGGCGGGGTACACTGAATCCTTGATATACAATTTATCATGAGAGTCTGTTGGATCGTTCTTAGTCTGGCCCTTCACCCAGGACCAGTTTGTCTTGGGAGACCCTATCAGAGGCAAATTGCCCCGGACAACATAGCTCCTGGGATCACTGGGGCACGCAAACCCCCCCACCACGATAAGGTGACGATCCATGAGGGGGGGGGGGGTTCATATATTCATATATTTATTCCATCCAGCTACAATGCTCTGCACTGTGTGTCTGTGTGTGTGTGTGTGTATATATATATTTTATAGTAATATGTACATATGTATATTAGCTGCTCTTGCTTGTTTTTTTTTTTTTTTTTTTTTTTCTTGCCTTCTGATTGTTGCTCTGAGTGTTGCTATCCCTGTGCTGTTGCAATCCTGGAATTTCCCCGTTGTGGGACTAATAAAGGCTTATCTTATCTTATCTTATCTTATCTTAAATGGATTTGTTAGCCCTGTGGTGTTGCAAGGGAGAAAGATCCTGCAAGAACTGTGCAAGCAAAAGAAATCCTGGGACGAACCTGTCGAGCCTGTCATAATTGAATGGTGGGAGAGCTGGAAAGCAGATATTCAGGAACTGGAGGATCTGAAAATACCCAGATGTTTCAAGCCTGACAAGGAAGTGAAATCTTTCGAGTTGCATCATTTCAGTGATGCCAGCACTCAAGGTTATGGGCAGTGCTCGTATGTCAGAATGTGTGACCAAGATGGAAACATAGACTGCGCCTTGCTCATGAGCAAAGCGAGAGTGGCACCATCAAAAGTTGTCTCCATTCCTCGGCTTGAATTGACAGCAGCAACAACGTCAGTGAAAATCAGCAAGTTCCTCAGAAGAGAGCTCAAGATCCAGGTCACCAAGGAATATTTTTGGACAGACAGCAAGGTCGTGCTGGGATACATCGCCAACAGTGCAAAGCGGTTTCACGTGTTTGTCAGCAACCGTGTACAGTACATTCGGGAGAACACTGAAGTGCAACAATGGCACCACGTACCGACCAAGTCGAATCCAGCCGATCTAGCTTCGAGAGGCGTGTCGGCCAAAGAACTGGGCACCTCTATGTGGCTGAAAGGCCCAGAATTTCTCTACAAAGCAGAGCTACCACTGACTTCGCCAGACGATACTCTCAACCTTGGCGACCCTGAAGTAAAAGCACAGTGTCTCGGGGCATCTAGCGTTGTTCTACCAACAGGACTGTTGGATGTACTACAAAGGATTTTGAAGTGGCAGACCATGATCAACATCTTGGGAACTATGATAAGAAGAGTGTCTTCGAAGACAAGCCGTCTACTCCAAGACAGAAAAGCACGTAATCTAGCCATCAAGTGGTTACAAGCCAAAGAGTTTCCTGAAGAGATCACAACCCTGGGGAAAGGTGGAAACGTAGCAACGTCAAGCTGCTTGAAGACTCTAGATCCCATGTTGGATGAAGAAGGCCTGCTAAGGGTTGGGGGAAGAGTTTGTGAAGCAGAAGACATCACCAAGGAAGAATGTCACCCCATTATCCTTCCAAGAAAATCACATGTCACCGAGGCCATCATCAGGCATGTACATCAAAAGACCAATCATGGAGGTCGCAGCTCAACTTTGAATGAACTACGATCTCAAGGATATTACGTACAAAGGGGCTCCAAGACAGTGGCTCAAGTGATACGCAACTGTATCATGTGTCGCAAGCAAAGAAGACCAGCGGAGAATCAGAAGATGGCTGACTTGCCACAAGAACGTACAGAAGCGCATCCTCCATTCTACAAGTCTGGAATGGATGTCTTTGGCCCGTATCTCATCAAACACGGAAGATCAGAAATCAAGCGCTACGGACTGCTGTGCACGTGTCTGTACAGTCGTGCAATTCACCTGGAGCTTCTAGACGACCTCTCAACTGACTGTTTCATCAATGCCCTAAGATGCTTCTTGGCATTGCGAGGTGTGGTTAGAAGCATACTCTGCGATCAAGGTTCCAACTTCATCGGTGCTGACAATGAACTGAAACAAGCTCTCGCCGAATTGGATCATGACAAGCTGGAGACAGTTCTAGCAAACAAGCAAGTGGAGTTCAAGTTCAATGCTCCTCATGCTAGTGAGCAAGGTGGCATATGGGAAAGACAGATCCGCACAGTGAGGAAGACGCTGAAGTCGGTGATAGACTTTGCGAACACACGACTAGACGACGCCACCTTAAGAACACTGTTCTATGAGGCAGCATACATCGTGAACAGTCGTCCATTGTCTCCAACGTCTTTGAATGACCCACTCGCCGAACCTCCCATAACGCCAAACGCTCTACTTCATGGCAAGCTTGAGGGAGTCTTACCTCCACCAGGAGCCTTCTGCACCCAGGACGTTTATGCACGGAAACGCTGGAGGCGTGTTCAACACCTGAGTCAGCTCTTTCGAAGTAGATGGAAACAAGAATACTTACTGAATCTCCAACATCGCCAAAAGTGGTGCAAACCACAAAGAAACCTCCAAACAGGAGACATTGTTCTCATGATGGATGAAGGGTTGGCGAGAAACCAGTGGCCACTTGGACTTGTGACGAGTGCAATGGCCTACAAGGACGGACTTGTCCGAAAAGTGAGGCTGAGAATTTCGAACACCAGAAGTGTGGCTCGTGGGGAGAAGATTAAGCCAGTCTCCGAACTGGAAAGACCAGTGCAAAAGGTTGTGCTCTTGCTGCCGGTTAAAGATTAGGTGACATTGTGAAAATTTTATGTTGGCATGACTTTATAGTCTTCCATCATAAAGATTTTGGTGGGAGTGTAATGGCAGCAGCTGTGTTTGTTTGATCCATGTGAGAAACATGGCAATTCTTGTGACTGTTGTAATTTCCCCGCTATATATGTCAACAGTGACATCCTTTCTAGTATTTGACCTTTGGTTGTACAGCAATGCCTCCCAAAGATTTGTTTTGGCAGGTATATATATACTCACAGCCTGGCTCTGTGTGCTAGTCAAAAGTTGTTTACTTTGTGTCTGGGGGAACCCCCAACATGGAAATGACCTTTGACCTCTGGGGAATCCCTTGGGAACTCCCTGCCTTTTTTTTTATTTATTCCCTCCATATTTTCTTTTAAAACCCTAGGTTTGGAAATTTGTCCTTTGAGATTTAAGAATTATTGAAATAATTTGCCATCAAAAATGCATGAAGTGTAAGTATTATTCACAACAGGAAGTAGACGATTTGAGACTTCCTGTCCAGCAGCATATGGCAACGGACACATTGAGCATGGCTGGCTAAAACAAAATCCAAGCCATCCAGCGGTTTACCTCAGCCCAGGTAGGGTGAAACTGTCATAATGATGAAATAATCCCTCATAGCCAATTATCTACCCGATATTTTGTGGATTGTTTGAGAGATGATGATATTTTTGAAGTTTGTTGAAGTGTGACTAGACCATGTGACTGTCAGTAATAATCCATGCCTATGTAACTTTTCACCTAGTCTCCATGCATGTGCAAAAAACTGTAATAGTTGTGAAAAAGTAAATTTTGAAGCTTCATTTTGTGAATAGGGATGTATTTTTGACTTGAAGTAAATGCAGTATTATTCAGGTGCAATTCCCTGCAATTCCCTGCAATTCCCGGCCTGCATGGCCTTGGTAGTTCATAGAAGTGCAAATCTGGCAATCCTTATTTACTGGATGCCTAGTTCTAGTCAATTTTATTGTTATGTTTTTGAATTGACATCTTGACTTTAAATTAGCTGAAATACCAATTTACAAGGTATTTATTCCGGGCTATTAATTGCAGACAAAATGTGAGAGCCTGCAAGGAATTTCTGCCCTCGGAAGGCTGCGACCCGGCAAAGTGGTTAGTGAAATGTTTAACTCTGTTGAAGTTAGTGATGGTTGTTTGAATATGCACATGTCCAAAGAATAGAAACTTTTGTGTGTGTTTCTAATATCAAAATCTGATGTGCACAAGCCATACAATCTTAAATGTGGACTGATAATCTGTTGTATTTGTTTACAGTAAATGCTGCATAATTTTTGCTGGTAGCTTTCTTGCAACAACTCAGTAAACCTAAAAAATCTACCAATCTGAGATCATAAATGTTTACATTTGTGTGTATGCAGTATGATTTAATTTCTGTAATACTAGAATTTTGTGTCCACAGCTAAAATAATGTTTCTTGTGTTTGATATGTTTCAGTCTTTACGGTGTTTGATGCATTAAAGTCAAAAGCAAGGACATTAAAGATGTGTCAAACGTTATTGCACACCAAAATGCAGCTCATAATCCGGGGCCGGAACAGCGTGGAACTTTTTGCTGTTCTCTTGTGCCATTTTGTGCGAAATAGTCTTCCCGTCGAGCCACTACGCCGCCTCCTGCAGCTTCTCCAGCTCTATCGGAAGCTGCCCTCGATGATCCTGCGCTTCTAGCACCTGACGATGAGGCGTCACCTGAGGAGCAGTAAAGCTCTCATTAACCTGTGAAGTAAATCATCTTCATCTTGAGTTATGTATCTTGTTATAAGAATAAAAGAGTTCTAAAAACATATTTATGTACACTTTATTTACATCTACGTATGTATGTACACGTACACACACACACACACGTATCATATGAGAGAGAGAGAGTGAGAGAATGAACGTACGTATTATTTATGGATGACGTCATTAGGGGTGATGCTACTTCGCGGTTTTTCACTTTTCGCGGTCGGTTCTGGAACCCATTAACCGCGATAAGTGAGGGATCACTGTATATATATTTATAGTAATATGTACGTATGTATACTAGCTGTTCTTGTTTTTTCTTGCCTTCTGATTGTTGCTCTGAGTGTTGCTATCCCTGTGCTGTTGCAATCCTGGAATTTCCCCATTGTGGGACTAATAAAGGCTTATCTTATCTTATCTTATCTTATCTTCCTCCTTCACCGTTCCCTGTCCCACCTGGAGAAGCCTGGGAACGCAGTGAGGATCATGTTCTTTGACTTCTCCAGTGCTTTCAACACCATCCAACCGATGATCCTGAGGGACAAGCTGCTGTGCGCAGGGGTGGACCAGCACCTGTCATCATGGATCCTGGACTACCTCACAGACCAGCCACAGTTTGTGAGAACCCGGGATTGTGTGTCTGACACGATCATCGGCAGCACAGGGGCCCCCCAGGGAACGGTTTTGGCTCCCTTCCTGTCCACCCTTTATACTGGGGACTTCTCACACAACACAACACACTGCCATCTATAGACGTTCTCTGACGACTATGCGATCGTCGGCCTCATCTCCAGTGGAGATGAAGCTGAGTACAGAGGACTTATCCAGGACTTCGTGGACTGGTGCCATCGGAACTGCCTCCAGATCAACACGAGAAAAACGAAGGAGCTGGTGATGGACTGCCCGCAGGCAACGACAACTCCTCACAGCACCAGTAAACATCCAGGGAACAGACATTGAGATGGTGACATCCTACAAGTACCTTGGTGTTCATCTGAACAATAAACTAGACTTGTCACACAATACTGACGCACTCTCCAAGAAGGGACAGCGCAGGCTGTTCCTACTGAGGAGGCTCAGGTCTTTTGGTGTACAAGGGGTGCTCCTGAAGACCTTCTATGATTTGGTGGTGGCATCAGCCATCACTTTTGGAGTGGTCTGCTGGGGCAGTGGCATCACAGCAGCCGATAGGAAGAGACTGAACAAACTGATCAAGAAAGCTAGCTCTGTCCTGTTGCAGCGCCTTGACCCAGTGGAGGAGATAGGAGAGAGAAGGATGGTGGCTAAACTGTCATCTCTGCTGGAGTCCGAGTCCCACCCTATGCAGGACATACTGAACACACTGAGGAGCTCATTTAGCAGCAGACTACATCATCCTAGGTGCGCAACCGAGAGGTTTCGCAGGTCCTTCCTACCTACGGCTGTCAGACTGTATAACCTAAGCAGGGCTGCTCGCAGAGATAGCAAAAAAAAAATGTGACGATGTAATAGTATTGAATACAAAAGATGCAATAGACTTACACAAAATGGTCCCCTCCAGAATGCAACTAGGACAATATCCGTTGCTATGGAGGGTGACAATATGTATGGGTACATATTCATACTATGTGGGGTGACTAAATAGTCCTCTTATTTTCTTATCTTCTAAATTGTTGCTCTGAGTGTTGCTATCCCTGTGCTGTTGCAATCCTGGAATTTCCCCATTGTGGGACTAATAAAGGCTTATCTTATCTTTATCAGTAGGCCAACGGTTCTTTTAAAAATTCCCTTTTTAAATTGATCTTATGTAATATTCTAGTTTTTCAAGAAACAGAATTTTGGGTTTTCATTAGCTGTAGATTGATTGAGTTTATTTAGTAAAAATCACATATGTGCATGCATAAAAACAACAAACACCACGGATAACACATGAAAGCATACATTAGCACACTTATTTCCAATGTGGTCCTCAGCTGTAAGATATGATCATCAAAATTAAAATGAGCACCAACCCAGCAGAGGCGCAAAGCCATGAGCTCCTGGTTGTGAGACAGATGGTCTCCCACTTGATCTCCACCCGGGTAATAAGAGGTTAAATCAACATCTGCAGGTCTGGTTATTTTTGTCCATTTGGATTCATACTGAACTCAGTGGAACTAGGAGAAAAAAAAATGCAACATTAGTTAGAATAGTAAGATATTGTTCAATTACCTTAAATCCAGATTACTGACATGGAATAGTTCGGAAAGTCCACACCGTGCACGTTCCCAGCGAGTCCCACACGCCTCCTCTACTTTTCTGCGAACCTCCTCGGAGGTCTGAGCGCTGATTGGCCACAGCAGCGCTAGAGGAGCAGCAGCAGCAGCAGGAGAAGGAGGAGAAACTGACGGACTGGCAGGAATTCCTCAGCGCTCCTCAGATTTCTCCAAATCACCGACCTTCTGCTCGACTGTGTCCCGACAGAAAGAAAGACAAAAAAAGGAAAAAGCCTCAAACCAGCTGCTCTTCTCCGACCCGCAGAGCTGAGCTTTTCAGAAACGGTAATGTAGCGGACTGAAATCAGGCTTTTCCACAAGTTACTTCGATCCGAGAAGCGATATGAAACGGATGGAGGTGGGTTTTTGTTCATTTCTCCGTCCGCTAAACCCTACTTTCTTTCTTTCCTGTCCAGATGTTGCGAAGTGTTGCTGTGCTTCTTCTGCTGGCCGCGTCAATATCAAACACAGATGTAAGTTATACTGTTTCTTTACTCTGATTTTGAAGTGACTGACTTGAAACTAGGGAAATATGTTGTACTTTAGAGGCTGCCCATGGAACAGAGTCTCAAACTACACCTCTGTTTAGAAAACTAGACCAGCTGGAACACATCTGGAAAAAAATAGTCTTGTAGAGGAGCTTGAAATAACGAGGCGATGTGATTCATAAACCAAAGTTTATTATCAGCTCCTCTAACAAGTCTCATCTAGGTGCAGCAGCAGAAGAAGTAAGAGAGTGAACACCTTCGGCTCTACGAACTTATACTCGCACATAACAAAAGACATGCATATCAAAAGCTGACATCCCTCATTATCTTAATCCCCCCATTGTCTTCGTACTCCTCCGCCTGGCCCTGGGGGGTCAGGGCAACCCATCTGGTCTCCACCGCAGTGCCTTGGATGCTCTTTAATCTTCACTGGCGGTTGAGACTCTTTGTCCTGTTCTAAGGTGTGAAGTCGCCTTACATATGTAATCACCAAACACTCTCACATGCTTAAACATATGTTGGTTATGGAATATATGATTAATATAGACCACAGCCCCCCCCAAACGACTAAGAAAAGGACAATAGAAAAATTCACAGTTTAAGATAATTATTATGACATACTAACTGCTACACCTCTTGCCACAGAAGAAACTTTCCAGCAGCCATGCTCCTAAGAGAGTTCAGTGGTAATCATAACAGCATAGTAAAATCACAAGTCAGTCCTAAACTGTTACAGCACAATTAGTGAACAACTGTTGAGTAGTTTGCATCAGTCTCTGTGCCGTCTGGGTTTTAATCTTCTCCCGAATCTGCTGTGGGTCCGCTTGGGCGTCCTGCTGGGACCTTCCTGTAAGGAATCTGCAGCTTGGGATGGAGAGTGATTATTTGTTCCCTGCAGGGGGGCTGAGTCTTTTCTCTTGGGGGGTCTACCCCGTCGAGGTGCTCTCGCCAACCGTGCAGTCTCGTCTCTCAACAAGAAGGCAGGTTTAAGTCTGTCAATGCTGACTGTTTCTTTTCTATCCCCAAAATCAAGCACAAAGTGTTTATCACCAGGTTCCAGCACTCTGAATGGCCCATCGTATGCTGGGCGGAAAGTTGGTTTTAAAGCTTCATGCCTAACAAAAACGAATTCAGCGTTTTTTAAAGCTTGGGGGACAAAAACCCGTGGAAAAGAGTGATGTGCCGGTCCGGGGAGAGAGTCCGGTCCGTTGCTGCCTACAAACCTCGGGGCTGGAAAATGCCCTGGCTCTGGGTTCTCTGGTAAAAATTCACCTGGGAGCCTGAGAGGTTGTGCAAAAACTAATTCAATTCAATTCAATTCAATTCAATTCAACTTTATTTATATAGCGCCATTTCACAACAACAGTCATCTCATAGCACTATCAACTGTAGGGAGGACCCCCACAGTTGCAGAAAGACCCCAGCAATCAGGCGATCCCCTGTGAGCAAGCACTTGGCGACGGTGGAGAGGAAAAACTCCCTTTTAACAGGAAGAAACCTCCAGCAGAACCAGGCTCAGGGAGGGGCAGTCATCTGCTGCGACTGGCTGGGGGGTGAGGGGATAGAGAAGAAGAAAAGAACAGACATGTAGAGAGCAAACAGCACGATGGGGACTCAATCTATGGGAGAGAACAAACAAATGTTAATGACCAGCAAAAAAAAAAAAATATTTCATAGAGAGTGAGGAAAGGAGTGAGGCCCAGTGCATTACTGGAGGTCCCCCGGCTGACTAAACCTATTAGCAGCATAACTAAGGGAGGGTTCAGAAAACACATGATCCCTCCCTAATTGTAGGCTATATCAAAAAGGTAGGTTTTAGCCCTATTCTTAAAAACAGAGATCGAGTCTGACTCCCGAATCCAGATTGGCAGCTGATTCCACAGGAGAGGAGCTTGATAACTGAAGGCTCTGCCTCCCATTGTACTTTTGGAGATTCTAGGTATTACAAGTAAACCTGCATTTTGGGAGCGTAGTGCTCTGTTAGGATGATACGGTAGTATCAGATCTTTTAAATAAAAAGGAGCCTGATTGTTTAGAGCTTTGTAAGTAAGAAGAAGGATTTTAAACTTAATTCTAAACTCTATGGGAAGCCAATGAAGGGAGGCCAGAACCGGAGAGATATGATCTCTCTTTCTAGTACCTGTTAAAACTCTTGCTGCAGCATTTTGGATCAGCTGAAGACTTTTTAAAGATGTTTTAGGACAGCCTGATAATAAAGAATTACAATAATCTAATCTCAAGCTAACAAAAGCGTGGATCAGCTTCTCAGCATCACTCTGAGACAAGATGCTCCTAATCTTGGCAATATTATGCAAATGATAGAAGGCAGTCTTAGAAACAAATTTAATATGTGAATTGAAGGACAAATCCTGATCAAAAATAACTCCAAGGTTCCTCACAGAGCTATTAAGAGAAAGAGTAACTGCATCCAAACTGAAAGTTTGATTTGGAAAGGAATTTCTAAGGTTTTTTGGACCAACAAGAATGACTTCAGTCTTATCTGAATTTAATAGCAGGAAATTACAAGTCATCCAAACTTTGATTTCCTTAAGACAGGCTTCTAACTTGGCTAATTGATTAGTATCATCTGGCTTCATTGACAGGTATAATTGTGTGTCATCTGCATAACAGTGAAAATGTATACAGTGCTTTCTAATAATGTTGCCTAACGGAAGCATATATAAACTAAAAAGAGTAGGGCCAAGCACAGATCCCTGTGGAACTCCATGACTAAGCTTTGAGCTGAGAGAAAACTCATCATTTACATGAACAAACTGGAACCTATCAGATAAATAAGATCTAAACCACTGCAACGAAGTTCCATTAAGTCCAACATAGTGTTCTAATCTATCAAGTAGAATATTATGATCAATAGTATCAAAAGCTGCACTAAGATCTAAAAGGACAAGTACAGAAACTAGTCCATTATCAGATGCAATGAGGAGGTCGTTAGTGACCTTCGCTAAGGCTGTTTCAGTGCTATGATGGATTCTAAACCCAGATTGAAACTCCTCAAATAAACCATGTCCCTGCAGGTGGTCAAATAATTGCGTAGCAACAACTCTTTCTAAGATTTTTGAAATGAAAGGGAGATTAGAGATTGGTCTATAGTTAGCTAAAGCTCCTGGATCTAGCGTTGGCTTTTTGAGTAAGGGTTTAATTACAGCCGTTTTAAAAGCCTGCGGTACATGGCCTAAAGTTAATGAAGAATTGATTATATGAAGAATAAAGCTACCAATAAGTGGGAAGACTTCTTTAAATAACCTGGTAGGAATAGGGTCTAAAAGACAAGTTGAAGGTTTGGATGAGGAAACTATTTTGTCTAACTCACAAAGGTCGATTGGAGTAAACTCATCAAGACAGACATCAATAGAAGGAGTTGGAGTAGTTTGGTAGTTGGAGTAGTAGGAGTTGTAGTAGTTTCTCTGCTGGAGAGGCGTCTAGATCCTCTTTGGGCGCAGCACGCAACCCCAATAAAACCCAGGGAAGTTTATTTACCCAATTTGTATCCATTAGTGAGGCTCTGAGGGCGGCCTTTAAAGATCTGTGAAAACGCTCGCATAACCCATTAGCCTGAGGGTGATAAGCGGTGGTGCGGTGAATTGTTGCCCCTAAGCTGCTGGACATGGCTGACCAAAGCTCCGAGACAAATTGAGGCCCCCTATCGGACGTGATGTCCGATGGGGGGTCTATCATTGTTAACAGGTGTGTGAAACCTTGGGAGGAAGGTAATGGCCCCACGAGGTCGACATGAACATGGTCGAACCTTCTAGCAGGGATTCGAAAAGGCTCCAGAGGGGCTTTTGTGTGTTTGTGTACTTTGGCGCGCTGACAAGAAATGCAAGTCTTTGCCCATTCTTTTACGTTTTTGCGCAGGCCAGGCCACACAAACTTTTCGGCGACCATTTTAACTGAAGCGCACACACCTGGGTGCGCGAGGGAGTGAATCGAGTCGAAAATACGGCGGCGTCATGCAGCTGGAACTAACGGGCGAGGTCGGCCGGTTGAGATGTCGCATATTAGGGGGGGCACACCGTCGCGTAGACCCCTTTTCTCCAGCCTTAACCCTGTTGGTCCAGACAGGAGTGCGCGCACGTCTGCGTCACTACTTTGTTCCTCTGCCATGGCTGCATAATCTATCCCTGCATGGATTGGGGCCGCGTATGTGTCCGCGTTGGTGAAGAGTTCCGCGGCTGAGGTAGTATAATCTGTCTCCTCGTGCTCTGGCGATGTCACAGCGCGAGAGAGGCAGTCTGCTACCACGTTAAGTTTGCCTGCCACATGTTGAATGTCTGTGGTGAACTCTGAAATCGCAGCTAGCTGTCTTTGTTGCCTGCCTGACCACGGTTCGGAAATTTTAGCCATAGCAGCGGTGAGCGGCTTGTGGTCTACAAAAGCCGTAAAATGCCGCCCCTCTAACCAAAACTGGAAGTGGCGGATGGATAAATGGACCGCTAGTAGCTCTCTGTCAAAAGTGCTGTATTTACGCTCAGTTTGGTTTAGCGATTTGCTGAAGAATGCCAAAGGTTGCCAGATTCCGCCGACGTGTTGTTCTACAACTGCCCCTATGGCCAGGTCTGAAGCATCTGTGGTTAGCGCAATGCGGGCCGAGGGATCGGGGTGAACCAACAATGTGGCATTAGCTAGGGCGCTTTTTACTTCCGCGAAGGTGCGTTCATGCTCCGGGGTCCATTCGACCGCGCTGGAAGGTTTTTGTTTTCTGAGCGCGTCATATAGGGGCTGCATGAGCTGAGCTGCGTGGGGGAGGAAGCGGTTGTAAAAATTAACCATGCCCAAAAATTCCTGCAGCGATTTGACCGTTTGTGGCCGTGGGAAACTTTTTACTGCGTGAACTTTGTCTGGAAGTGGGACTGCCCCCTTCGGAGAAACTCTGTGTCCTAAAAAATTAATTTGTGACACGCTGAATTTGCATTTGGCTGGATTGATTATTAACCCGTGCTCTTCTAGTGTCTGAAAAACCATAGTGAGATGCCGCTCGTGTTCTTCCTCAGACGAGCTGGCTACCAGCATATCGTCGAGGTAGACAAACACGAAAGGGAGGTTGCGTAATACTGCATCCATCATCCGCTGAGAGGTTTGAGCAGCGCCTTTGAGGCCGAAAGGCATCCGCAAAAATTCAGAAAGACCGAAGGGGGTTATTACAGCTGTTTTAGGAATGTCCTCTGCTCGAACTGGGACTTGATAACTGCGGACCAGGTCTATTTTTGAAAAAATGCGCGCACCCGCCAGATGTAATGAAAAATCTTGGATGTGAGGAATTGGGTAGCGGTCATGTGCTGTCGCATTGTTTAATCTGCGGTAATCGCCGCACGGCCTCCAAGAACCGTCGGATTTCGGGACCATGTGAAGTGGTGACGCCCAGGGGCTTTTTGAGCGTCTGATAATGCCTAATTTTTCAAGGGTGGTGAACTCGTCCCGAGCTATGGCGAGCTTGGTCGCGTCTAAGCGCCGAGCTTTGGCGAATACGGGTGGGCCCGTTGTGGGAATAAAGTGTTCAACCCCGTGTTTAGCCACTGTGGCTGAGAATTTGGGAATTGTGAGTGCTGGAAATTGGGTGAGGAGTTGATCAAACTTACCTCCTGCTGTGGTGACGCTAGCCTGCACGGGTGGTGGAGAAAGTCGAGCTGAGCAGGGAATAGAAGCAAAGGACAGTGCATTAACCAAGCGCCTGTTCGCTAGATCAACTAATAACCCATGTGCACACAAAAAATCTGCGCCCAACAAGTTAAAACTCACCGCCGCTACAACAAATGTCCATCTGTAGTTGCGGCCGTGGATGCAGAGGGGCAGGCTCTTTTCGCCAAAAGTGTCGATGATGGAGCCGTTGGCTGCTACCGCTCCATTGCCCCGGGGGCCCATGGCCCAGTCTGCTTGGGAGGGCATGACAAAACTTAGTTGAGCTCCCGTGTCGATAAGGAACCGCTTGCCGGTGTGTCCGTCCGTCACATATAACAGCTTGCTTTTTTCGCCGAGAACCGCCGCTGTTAACGGCTCTCGGCTTCGGCGTTTTCCCGAAATCGTGAATTTGCAGGGGGGAACGCATTTGTAAGCCTTCTCGGCGAAGCGGTGGTGGTAATAACAAACGTCGCTCCGTCTGTTGCGTCCTGGCCGTGTCGCTGTCACCGCGGGCTGATTCTGCTCGGTGATTTGTGGCTCCTCGTGGCTCCGGACATCAGCGTTGAGGTCTGCGGATGCTGCTGTGGGTGTCTGCTCCTTGCAGGCGTTGACGAGCCGTTGAGCTTCGTGAGCCAGCGTGCGGAAGTCTTGCTGGGTGCTGCATCGCATGTTAGCCAGCGTCCCTCTCATGTGTGGCGGCAGCGTACTGAGGAATATGAAATGGAAGAGGAAGTTGTCATTGTCCTCTTCTTTAAGTTGCAGCAAGTCCTCCATGAGGGCCTTGGGTCTGCCTCCTCTGTGGCCGTAGACCGCCAGGATCCTCTCGGCTCTCTCCTCGGATGAGGGGACGTAATTTGCCACGATGGTCGCTTTCAGTTCTTTATATTTGTCCTGGGCCGGCGGCCGTTGGATTATGCTCCGCGCACATCTCGAAGTGGCGGCGTCGAGTTTGGCGACGATGTGATAGAACTTTGTATCATCAGCCGTGGTGCCCGCAAGTGCAAACTGGGCTTCAGCTTGCTGAAACCACGAGGCGGGATCTTCCTGCCAGAAGTCCGGCAGCTTGACGGTGACGGCGTTTGTGTGGACCGTCACTGATGTGTCCGCAGGGTGAGAGTGCCTTGCTTCGGCTCTCTCCGTGGCGCTGGTGCTCGGTTGAGCCCTCTCTATCACTTCTGCCGTGGGGGAACGTCGTCCATCTGTTCCCCTGTCTGCATGGGCGCCGGCGTCTGCCTGGGTCGCCACAGATGAGTCGATCGCGGGGGAACGCCTCTGGTCCATTCTCGCGTCAGGGTCACCAGTGTAGAGGAGCTTGAAATAACGAGGCGATGTGATTCATAAACCAAAGCTTATTATCAGCTCCTCTAACAAGTCTCATCTAGGTGCAGCAGCAGAAGAAGTAAGAGAGCGAACACCTTCGGCTCTACGAACTTATACTCGCACATAACAAAAGACATGCATATCAAAAGCTGACATCCCTCATTATCTCAATCTCCCCATTGTCTTCGTACTCCTCCGCCTGGCCCTGGGGGGTCAGGGCAACCCATCTGGTCTCCACCGCAGTGCCTTGGATGCTCTTTAATCTTCACTGGTGGTTGAGACTCTTTGTCCTGTTCTGAGGTGTGAAGCCGCCTTACATATGTAATCACCAAACACTCTCACATGCTTAAACATATGTTGGTTATGGAATATATGATTAATATAGACCACAAGTCTGTTATTTAGGCTTCATAAAGGAGGTTAGAGTGTGTATTTTCTCAAGAGGAAACGTGGCATTATTGTTTGCTCTCTATGCAGTTGTGAACTTCATTACAGAGGTAATGTGACTGCCTTAACTACCACTGCTGTTTTCACGTGATTGCACTTATGAAGCAGTGCACAACTGAGTGCATGCTGAATCAAGCATTAAAGATGCACCCTGGCAGCTCTAAAACCACCTCAAAAACAAATGTGTATTGCCCAAAATAGTATATTGTGGCTTTTTATACACAAAAAAAAAACTTTAGTTGCCTTAGAATTGCTTGGAAAGAGCTTTTACATCTTCCACCTACTTAAGTATGTGCAAATCTTTGAATATTCTAATTAGCTCCACCCATATTCCCGCCCACCAGTAGCAGATGCTGCAAGGCCAGTGTTGTGCCGAGAAATACATGAAAGCATCCCCCTTCTACCCCCTCCCATTTTTTAACTTGTAAAATCGTAAACAAGGGTTACGACACTGGCTGCAGTGTTATATTTGTCATTTGTGTGTGGTTGCAACACCTGCGTCCCCTCTGGCTGGCTCGCCGTCCGAGTCTCTCCCACATGGGAGTGAAGGAGGCGAGCCGGCGGGCGCAGCGCCCCGTCCGCCACCGACCCCCTCCAAAGTGAGGTGGTTCTTGGCATTCCCACCTGGGGGCTGATGGGTGCCCGCCGGGCAGCTCGCTGGAGGCTGTTGGGCCATGGAATCATGATCTTAGCGCGCCCCTCAGCTTCCGCTAGCGTTCCTGGATCCTGCTTGTTCCTCAGCTCCTCCCTCTTCCCTGGAGGTAGTGAACTCAGGTTTGTAGTCACGCCCAGTGCTTAGCCTGATTGGTTAATGTTGCAACCAGTCAGGCTAAGCACGAACGCTTACGTAGCTAGAAAAGCTCTGTCCAAAGTCACATTTTTTAGGGAGGTGGAGCTTAACTGGACATTCACAGCAGAAAGACACAGATTTAGGACTTGGGAGTGATTTTGCTCTTGATATGTTTTGTAAGTCACAAAAAACATGTTACAAACATGTTAACAACAGAAAAAAACTTGATTTTTGGCAGGGTGTCACTATAACATTTTCCACCCATCTCACTCACAGGCAGGTTTTTCTGAGTTTTAATTTTGTGGTGGTTGTTGAATCTAGTCCAGCTAAAACTTACACAAGTAGACAAGAGTGGCACACACAGCTGTGAGGAGCAGAGAAGGGAGGGTTATGATATCTATGTGGGGTTTGATGGCCCTCTTCATCAATATTGTAGGATGTTTTGGTGAGAAATGCTCTGCCAACTGGCTGCTGCGCTAATGGCACATAAACACAGTGTTTGGGTGGCCATTCAGAGAGCATGTGTGTGTTTGTCTGGAGAGGGTAGGGAGTGTGCTCAAGAGTTGGAAGAATACTCACCTTATGGGTCTCCCACCGCTGGGCTAAGTGGGCCGTTCTCTGAGTAAGCACGGAGATAATGTGCTGTTGGATTTGTGGCCTGATGGCACACAGGGATGACCAACTCAGACAAACACAGTTTAGTTTACAGCGTGACTGCACCCCTCTGCAAAGTCTGAGAATCGATGGTGCATTCCTGTTCTGTTCGGAGGTTGAAAACCACCTGACGAAATGATGTGTCACATCCAAGTTGACCAAACTATTTTAAAACTTCAAATTAGTTACATTTTTTTTGTTTGGCTGTATAGTGGTGTTTTGTTTACCCATTTAGCCATTAGCCATTGTTAGCAACAGCCCCCTGAAAAACAACGCAGTATGCTGTAATTTGTGTATGAAAATACCAGAGCAACATATTCAGCAGTAGAAGTTGGGAGGTGTGTTAATTGACCAAAAAGACATATAAAACAGATATGCCAATAAATAGTACATTTTACACTATGCATTGGGCATGGGTTCTCTTCTTTTCTTAACTCAATCATGTAAAAGTTCCAGTGACTTCAGAAGCTGAAATACCAACTTCACAGCCAGAAGTACAAGATGGATATCTCGTACTTCCTCAGAGAAGTGGAACATGCTGTGAAAACATTAAGGTCATATACAGTGGGGCAAAAAAGTATTTAGTCAGCCACCAACTGTGCAAGTTCTCCCACTTAAAAGATGAGAGAGGTCTCCAATTTTCATCATAGGTATACCTCAACTATGAGAGACAAAATGAGAAAAAAAAAATCCAGAAAATCACAATGAAGGATTTTTAATGAATTAATTGGTAAATTCCTCGGTAAAATAAGTAAGATAAGATAGATAAGATAAGCCTTTATTAGTCCCACAATGGGGAAATTCCAGGATTGCAACAGCATAGGGATAGCAACACTCAGAGCAACAATCAGAAGGCAAGAAAAAACAACATCTAGTAAACATATGTCCATATTACTATAAATGTATATATATAGACACACAGTGCAGAGCATTATGGCTGGTGGATGTGCAGCAGAAAGTCTAAGCTCTCTCTCCGCGGATGCAGCGGGCCAGCTGCAAGTCTTTGGGCATGATGGTGACCCCCTTAGCGAAGAAGAGACCACCAGGTGGGTCTCGCTGGTCTCCTGCAGAGCCATGACGGCGAAACTCAGGAAACGCAGGACGGTCTTGAAGTCCTGAGCGATCTCCCTCACCAGGCGCTGGACGGGCAGCTTACGGATGAGCAGCTCCGTGGATTTCTGGTAGCGACGGATCTCTCTCAGAGCCACGGACCTGTGACGGCGAGGCCTCTTCACTCTGCCGGTGGCCAGAGCGCCTCTCCGAGCAGCCCTGTGGCTAGCTGTCTCCTGGGGGGCTTCTTCCTCCAGTAGATTTTACGGGCGGTCTGCTTGGTTCTTGCCATCGCTCTTTATTATTCTGTCTTATATTTCTTTCACGCCGCCTAAACTCCAGCCCGGCACCCGCTTCGTTTTCGCTACAGCTCCCGGTATGTCGAGTTTCCCATTAGCACCGGGCGGCGGCCAAGTGCTAGCTAGCACTAGCTCCTCCCCGCTGTAACGTCTCCCGCTGCAAACCGTGGCTCCGTCCGCCGACCCGGGAGACCCCCGGGGCGATCCGTGCGTCCGTGATATATATACAGAGTGAAAGGTGTAGAAAGAAGAAGGAAGATAAAAAAAAGGCTGTTGCAACAGGCAGCCGACTCGTGTGGCGCTGCCGGTCCGGCGGAACCGGAACCGGTATAAAAGTATTTGGTCAATAACAAAAGTTCATCTCAATACTTTGTTATATAACCTTTGTTGGCAATGACAGAGGTCAAACGTTTTCTGTAAGTCTTCACAAGGTTTTCACACACTGTTGCTGGTATTTTGGCCCATTCCTCCATGCAGATCTCCTCTAGAGCAGTGATGTTTTGGGGCTATCGCTGGGCAACACTGACTTTCAACTCCCTCCAAAGATTTTCTATGGGGTTGAGATCTGGAGACTGGCTAGGCCACTCCAGGACCTTGAAATGCTTCTTACGAAGCCACTCCTTCATTGCCCGGGCGGTGTGTTTGGGATCATTGTCATGCTGAAAGACCCAGCCACGTTTCATCTTCAGTGCCCTTGCTGATGGAAGGAGGTTTTCACTCAAAATCTCACGATACATGGCCCCATTCATTCTTTCCTTTACACGGATCAGTCGTCCTGGTCCCTTTGCAGAAAAACAGCCCCAAAGCATGATGTTTCCACCCCCATGCTTCACAGTAGGTATGGTGTTCTTTCTCCTCCAAACACGACAAGTTGAGTTTTTACCAAAAAGTTCTATTTTGGTTTCCTCTGACCATATGACATTCTCCCAATCCTCTTCTGGATCATCCAAATGCTCTCTAGCAAACTTCAGACGGGCCTGGATGTGTACTGGCTTAAGCAGGGGGACACGTCTGGCACTGCAGGATTTGAGTCCCTGGCGGCATAGTGTGTTACTGATGGTAGCCTTTGTTACTTTGGTCCCAGCTTTCTGCAGGTCATTCACTAGGTTCCCCTGTGTGGTTCTGGGATTTTTGCTCACCGTTCTCGTGATCATTTTGACCCTACAGGGTGAGATCTTGCGTGGAAGCCCAGCTTGAGGGAGATTATCAGTGGTCTTGTATGTCTTCCATTTTTTAATAATTGCTCCCACAGTTGATTTCTTCACACCAAGCTGCTTACCTATTGCAGATTCAGTCTTCCCAGCCTGGTGCAGGTCTACAATTTTGTTTCTGGTGTCCTTTGACAGCTCTTTGGTCTTGGCTATAGTGGAGTTTGGAGTCTGACTGTTTGAGGTTGTGGACAGGTGTCTTTTATACTGATAACGAGTTCAAACAGGTGCCATTAATACAGGTAACGAGTGGAGGACAGAGGAGCCTCTTAAAGAAGAAGTTACAGGTCTGTAAGAGCCAGAAATCTTGCTTGTTTGTAGGTGACCAAATACTAATTTTACCGAGGAATTTACCAATTAATTCATTAAAAATCCTTCAATGTGATTTTCTGGATTTTTTTCTTCTCATTTTGTCTCTCATAGTTGAGGTATACCTATGATGAAAATTGGAGACCTCTCTCATGTTTTAAGTGGGAGAACTTGCACAATTGGTGGCTTGTGGCGTAACCCCCACAACAGACTGGGACAGACACAGCGCTCGGCTAGAGCAAATAACAGAACAGTGAAATGTGTGTATTAATGTCTACAGGCAGCCCCGCTTCTTCTGGCTCACTACTCTGATGTTAATGTGCCATTCATGCATTGTGTTCATGCGTCCTGTCCTTACTGTGACCTAGGGACTGATATCAATATGTAGATGTGCCTTGTAACCTCTTTGTCCTGCAGTTGGAGCAGAGGCCAGCAATCTCCTTATTGTTATGTATGTCTCTCATATGCAAATGCCCATACCAACTGCTGTGAATGCTCTTTCATGTATTGTTTGTAACTGGGTATATAAGCTGACTGAAATCCGTGCTCATTCTCTCACTCTTCAACTGCTGCTGCTGACACACACATCATCTTGTGTCTCTTTGCTGGAGAGCCTCTCCGGGCTCGCTCATGGAGCGAGCCCCGTGAAGGTGGTATGATAATAAACCTATTTAAAACCTCACTTTGCTGCCTTTATTTTATCTGCCGCCTCAAGCTGACTAAATACTTTTTTGCCCCACTGTATTTAGTTTTCTGTTGTTTCATTTTTTTTTTAAATGAAAGTGATAAAAACCCATGGCAATGGTTCAAAATCTGATACAACAGGTGTTGCCCCCACTACAATAGGGGGCGATATGCTCAGTTTCTGCTTGTGTTTTGGACTTTTCTCAAGTTGACCTGTTACTTTGCTCATCAAACTAATGACAAACATGTTAGCTAGTGGCTCAATGGCGGCATGTTGAGAGGTGAAAACATGGACAGTTTTACAGCACTTTACATGTTGTAAGTGCTGTGTGTTTTTGCTGTTTGTTCAAATGAAATGAAAGGTATGTGAGGACAGTAACGTGCACAGATATTTTGGGGAGCAGGTGCTCAACCACAAAAAGGGCACTGTACTAAAAAAGTGAAGTTACTGTGCATATAGTAGTGAAATTTTTACTGTAGCCAACTTATTTGGTAATCTACTTTATTTTAATTTAATTTAGCAATATGTCAATGTCTTCCTGACTCATAGATCATTTATCTGCTGCTGAAGAAGCAGACAGATGTATTTTTCTGTCAGCCCCATTCTGTGGCAGAGGTTATAAATTAGTGTATACTCATTACCATGGCAACACCTGATGTGATTTTTTTTTATTAGTGTTCTGTTTTGTTTTTTTTGTAAAATTTATAGAACAGTTTTCTTTCTTTCATTCTGCATACCAGAGTTACGTCTGCATGCACTCCAAACCCTGTCTTAGACCACACACTTTTCTTGCTTTTTCTTGGCGTCTTCAGATGAAATAATCTCAATCATCACATACTATGTGGATGGAGACCACAATCCTTTTCGTTCCAAGCCGTTTTACTTTTGCTGCAGTGTTTCGTGATAAGAGTGCACTGCTCTCTAGGTTGCAGAGGTGCTTGGCCACACACGTAACTCCGTGGACACGGCTTAGCCCATAAGAACCCATGGTTCCATAAATTTCCTTGAAGGAGAAAGGGGTCTGGGTTCTTATGGGTTTAGGGGGCACTACATGAAAAGCACAATATTAACATATAAGTGTCATAATGGGCCCTTTAGGGCAGAAATAAGGCACCATTTGCCTGCTGTGTTTGCTCATTTAATAAAGAATAATATAAGGAACACAAATACTGGCTACAAAGGGCGATTACAAAAAAGGCAATAAACATGGACCACGAGGAGTGACTATAGGAAGATACAATAACGAAAAACCAAGAAAGGTTACTTACAATAAATTCACGAAGCAGAGACTTAAACAGGAATCAGACGTAGGGATTCCTGTCTACACAGGGTGAGGTCGCAGCGAGGAATAAACCTTGCCAGCGAACTTAAATAATACAAGGGGGGAAACCAAACTGTGACTCAGATGTGGATGCAGGAGTGAGAACGTAATTAGAAACACTAAACAGCTGTGACAGGGCGGGAACAGACTTGAAAGGCGGAAGTCATGTCACAACGCTGTCAAAATAAAAGCACATATAATAATGGCAGAAACCAGGACTAAATACATATACAGGAAAAGGAAAATAACCAAAATACCCGAGCACGGTACAGACCTGCGCTCGGCATCATGATAACAAGATAATTTTCAAAGAATTCCTGGATCCAGATTATGACCTGGATCACCACCAAAATCTAATCATCTGTTCCCCGTGCCATTACACACTTTTCCTGAAAATTTCATCAAAGTCCGTTCAGAACTTTCTGAGTAATGTTGCTAACAGACAGACAAACCAACAAACCAATGCCACCATTACCTCCTCCCTTGGTGGCGGAGGTAATAAGAAAAACAAGGGAAATGAAGTTTATGCACCAACAGCTTTTCTACTGCTAGTCTACCAGAAAAAAACATTTTTCCAAGATGTTAAGATATGTTCTAAGAGGGAAATATCACTCATTGGTGAGTATAGTTGCAAATGTTGAAATATTGCAACTGAAAAAGTTATGAATTCATTAGAAAAACTTTTTGTGAAAAGGGTTTTAAAAATTATCACAAAAGTAGCAAGTTTATAGGAAAAAAGTACTAAATTTATTATGAAACTAAATTGTACTGTGCTCTGTACAATGACAATAAAAGCATTCACATAATAAACTAACCAGCATTAATAAGTGAGGGTTTTTTTGTAAATTGTATCTGTCTTCTTTTTTAAAGTTATTCTAACTTGTTTTAATGTAACACACACTTGTCCTATCAGTGACATGATCGTGAGGCTGTCTGTATGGAGATGTTGAAGCAGGCACTTTCACATCAGTAGCAAAAATGCTCTGGCTTAATGCAAAAACACTCACCTGTCTGTGTCTCAGCACGTGAGAAGTGGCTGGTACAGCTGTGTGAGTGCGCTGCAGAGCAGACGTGGAGGGAGGAGAAGGCCGGCTCACGTGCCTGTCACACACACACTTAATTGTACCTCAGAATATTTGACATTAAAATACATTTGATCAACAATTGGTGTCTCCGTGGGGGAAGATTAAAACCTAATCATTAAAAAAAAAAACATTATAAAAAAAGCTCTCTAAAAGGGTGCTTCAGGGGGCAAAGGGGCAGTCTTAAGATGTGTTCAGACCAAAGGCGAAGCAAATTTTTTGGCAGCATGAATACATACAAAGTCAGTAGAAAGCGACAAGAACACGTGAATCTCGGACATTCACGCGTTCACATCTTAGGGATAGCACTAGCTAGTAATGGCCTTGAGATTCTGCCATCACTGGAGTAAAAGTATCACCATTGGAGAGTAAACTAGTTTGAAAATATGACTGACACTCACCTGGAGACAGATGGAGCGGGGACTTTGCAGCTGAATCGGAGTGTCGGAGTTTTTTTACCCACAGACTCCTGCCACAGACGTGGTAACAAGCCTAGCAGGCTAGCAATGGAAACAACCCATCATCCAGGTGAACTTTTGGAGGCAGGGACAATTTTTTCAGGTGACATCCCATTGGGTAATGTAAACCTAAGCATGACGGTGTTTTGGGAATTTCCACAGCAGGATGAACACAGCTGCAGAAGTTATAAAGGCAACTTCACCTGTCTGCAACTCACTCAGATGGTAAGTTATAATGTAATCATGCCGCACAAAAATTTTGCCTGTTTGCATTTGGTCTGAACGCACCTTTAGAGCATCAGTTCATGCCTTCCTGTGCATACGTGTGTGGGGGGATGATATGCGTCTCTGTTAAATTAGGCTGTTTGATTTTTGGGTCAAAGCACGGTGTCAGGGCATGGGTTGGGTCCCATGTCTTCATCTTGATGTATAGTTTGTATGTTCTTTACTCCAATCCACGTCCTCACCTTGAGTTACTTCTTTGAGTTTTCTGCATTTATTTTCATTTGTTAGATTCATGATTCTGTTAGTTCTGGGAGCATTATTATTCTGATTATTATGATCAGATTTCAGTTTTGTCATTATTTGCGTTATGATTGTCATGGTCTTGTCTCCCCTGATCCTCTGCTCATGTTCAGTGTCTCCCTCGGTTTGTGATTGTGTGTGTGCAGCCCCGCCCATCCTGTCATCTCTGTTTGCCTCATGTGCCAGCTGTCAGTCATTATTGGTCTCTCCACCCATGCCGTGCTGTCTTAATTGTCTCCTTGATTATTTAAGTTCTGTTCCACTTCTGTTCTGCTTGAGTTCTTTTGTCAATCATATGGTATGAACAACACACTCCTGCCTGATTGCATCTGTTCTGTTTTTGCCTTATTTTTTTGTTACTGCTTCCAAGCCGCCTAGTAAAATGGTTTAAACTTACGTCCAGCGATTGGGTGCAGTCTCTACACTACACCCACCGTGACACACGGGGGAAAACCGTAGCATGTGGAGAGCCAGTTTTGGTCTGATTGAACGAAAATTTGACTCCCAGATGGATTACTGGCCTACTTGGTTTTGTGGGGGGAGTTAGGTTTTAGCCTTCTGAAATGTGTCTATTGGTCATGTAATTATTGAAAAAGCATCAAAATGCTCACTTCTCTTAAAAAAGACAACCTTTACATTGATTTGGCTTTGACCAGCTGATGTGACTCTTCTGGGTTTTTTTTTTCTGTATGTCAAAAAGTGGAAACCCAGCCTTGATCCTGCCTGCTGCTCTCTTATGTTGTTGCTCTCCTCCTAGCTGTCTGTCTGCAAACAATGGTGTTAGGTTCAGAGCTAACAGTGCAACTCAGGAGTTAGCTTAGTGTAACGTGGGTGGTTTTCTGCGTGCTCGTGTTGGTGCAGGAAGTACACAGGCAGGGACTTGTTGCTCACGCTGTCTTTATTCTGGTCAAGTATCAGAAAAAGCACACAATAAACAGTCTGCAGCTGCATATGTCACGATCTCCAGCAATGAAAATCTTTTTCTCTTTTTTTCTTTAGAAAAAAAAATATAAAAAAACCATATAAAACAAAGCCTACCTGGTCAAGTATCAGAAAAAGCACACAATAAACAGTCTGCAGCTGCATATGTCACGATCTGCACACGGACAGTAAAAGAAAATGAATATCTTAACAAAATGAAATGACAGTAAACCATACATAAGAATGCTGCGCTAGCAACAACTGACTAGCTGTTCATTCAACGTGGTCACACATTCACTCGACAATAACGTTACTATTTTTACTTAGAATAATCTGAAACTTCGTAAATACATGGAAGTAATGCTCATGACCGCTCTACAAGATATAAACCTTTGTATGCATGGCTTAACAACATCCATCCATCCATCCATCCATCTTCTACCGCTTTTCCGGAGGTCCGGGTCGCGGAGGCAGCAGTTCAAGCAGAGAAGCCCAGACTTCCCTCTCCCCAGCCACCTGCTCCAGCTCTTCAGAGGGGATACCAAGGCGTTCCCAGACCAGCTGGGAGACATAGTCTCTCCACCGAGTCCTGGGTCTGCCCCGGGGTCTCCTCCCAGTGGGACGTGCCTGAAACACCTCAAGTGGGAGGCGTCCAGGAGGCATCCTAATCAGATGCCCATACCACCTCAACTGACTCCTTTCAATGTGGAGGAGCAGCGGTTCTACTCTGAGCCTCTCCCGGATGACTGAGCTCCTCACCCTATCTCTGAGGGTGAGTCCAGCAATCCTACGGAGAAAGCTCATTTCAGCCGCTTGTATCCGTGATCTCGTTCTTTCGGTCATTAAGATAAGATAAGATAAGATAAGCCTTTATTAGTCCCACAACGGGGAAATTCCAGGATTGCAACAGCACAGGGATAGCAACACTCAGAGCAACAATCAGAAGGCAAGAAAAAAAAAAACAAGCAAGCAAGAGCAGCTTGCTTGCTTACCCAAAGCTCGTGACCATAGGTGAGAGTAGGAACGTAGATTGACTGGTAAATCGACAGCTTTGCCTTAGAACTAAGCTCCCTCTTCAACACAACAGACCGGTACAACGTTCGCATCACTGCAGATGCTGCTCCAATCCGTCTGTCGATCTCTCGCTCCATTTTCCCCTCACTCGTGAACAAGACCCCAAGATACTTAAACTCCTCCACTTGGGGCAGGAGCCTGTCCCCAACCCGGAGAGGACAATCCACCTTTTTCCGGCTGAGGACCATGGACTCGGACTTGGAGGTGCTGATTCTCATCCCAGCCGCTTCACACTCAGCGGCAAACCGTCCCAGCAAGAGCTGTAGGTCATTGCTGGATGAAGCCAACAGGACAACATCATCTGCAAACAACAGAGATGAGATCCTGTGGTCACCAAGCATGACACCCTCCATTCCCTGGCTGCGCCTAGAAATCCTGTCCATAAAAATTATGAACAGGACCGGTGACAAAGGGCAGCCCTGGCGGAGTCCAACTCTCACTGGGAATGACTCCGACCGAGTGTTGGCAATACGAACCAAACTCTCACAACGGTCGTACAGAGACCGAATAGCTCGTAACAACAAGCCCGATACCCCATACTCCCGAAGCACCCCCCACAAAAATCCACGAGGGACGCGGTCAAATGCCTTCTCCAAGTCCACAAAACACATGTAAACTGGTTGGGTAAACTCCCACGAACCCTCAAGAATTCTCGAGAGGGTAAAGAGCTGGTCCGATGTGCCACGGCCAGGAAGAAAACCACATTGCTCCTCCTGAATCCGAGGTTCGACCAACGGCTGGACTCTCCTCTCCAGTACCTTGGCATAGACCTTCCCAGGGAGGCTGAGGAGTGTGATCCCTCTAAAGTTGGAGCACACCCTCCGGTCCCCTTTTTTGAAGAGAGGAACCACCACCCCGGTTTGCCATGCCAAAGGCACTGCCCCCGACCTCCACGCAATGTTGCAGAGGCGTGTCAACCATGACAACCCAACAACATCCAGGGCCTTGAGGTACTCGGGGCGAATCTCGTCCACCCCCGGGGCCCGGCCACCAAGGAGATTTTTAACCACCTTGGCGACCTCAGCCCCTGTGATAGGCGAGTCATCCCCCTCGTCCCCAAACCCTGCTTCCTCTGTGGAAGGCGTATCAGTGGGATTGAGGAGATCCTCGAAGTATTCCTTCCACCGCCCGACGATATCCCCAGTTGAAGTCAACAGTGTCCCATCCGCACCATACACAGTGTGGACGGGGAGCTGCTTTCCCCTCCTGAGCCGCCGAACAGTTTGCCAGAATCTCTTTGAAGCCGACCGAAAGTCTTGTTCCATGGCCTCACCGAACTCCTCCCATACCCGGGTTTTTGCTTCAGCAACCACCCGAGCTGCACTCCGCTTGGCCTGCCGGTACACCTCAGCTGCTTCGGGAGTCCCACAAGCCAACCAAGCTTGATAGGACTCCTTCTTCAGCTTAATGGCCCCCCTCACCACTGGTGTCCACCACTTGGTTCGGGGGTTGCCACCACGAGATGCACCGACCACCTTGCGGCCGCAGCTCTGGGCCGCCGCTTCAACAACAGAGGTGGAGAACATGGCCCATTCAGACTCCATGTCTCCAGACACCCTCGGAATGTGGTTGAAGTTCTTCCGGAGGTGGGAGTTGAAGACCTCCCGGACAGGGGCCTCAGCCAGACGCTCCCAGCACACCCTCACTATACGTTTGGGTCTACCAGGTCTGAATGGCTTCCTTCCCTGCCATCGGATCTAACTCACCACCAGGTGGTGATCAGTTAACAGCTCTGCACCTCTCTTTACTCGGGTGTCCAAGACATACGGTCGCAGGTCTGATGATACGATAACAAAATCGATCATCGACCTGCGGCCTAGGGTGTCCTGGTGCCAGGTGCACATATGGACACCCTTATGCTTGAACATGGTGTTCGTTATGGACAGACTGTGGTTAGCACAGAAGTCCAATAACTGAACACCACTCGGGTTCAGATCGGGCAGGCCGTTCCTCCCAATCACCCCCCTCCAGGTTTCACTGTCGTTGCCCACGTGCGCATTGAAGTCCCCCAGTAGGACAATGGAGTCTCCAGGAGGAGCACCCTCCAGCACCCCAGTCACAGACTCCAAAAAGGGTGGGTACTCTGAAACATCATTTGGTGCATAGGCACAAATGATGGTCAGGACCCGTTTCCCAACCCGAAGGCGCAGGGAAGCAACCCTTTCGTCCACCGGGGAAAACTCCAATATAGAGGCAGCAAGGTGGGGCGATACAAGAATACCTACCCCTGCTCGTCGCCTCTCGCCCGGGGCAACTCCAGAAAAGGCCAAGCTCCAGCCCCTCTCCAGGAGACTGGTTCCGGAACCGGAGCTGTGTGTTGAGGTGAGGCCGACTATATCTAGCCGGTATCGCTCAATCTCGTACACCAGCTCAGGCTCCTTCCCCACCAGAGAGGTGACATTCCACGTACCAAAAGCCAGTTTAGAAAGCTTGGGATCAGTCCGCCAAGGTCTCCGTCTTTGACTGCCACCTAATCCACATAGCACCGGACCTCCATGATCCCTCCTGCAGGTGGTGAACCTACTGGAGGGCGGACCCATGTAACTCCTTCGGGCTGAGCCCGGCCGGGTCCCATGGGTGGAAACCCGGCCACCAGACGCTAGCCTTCGAGCCCCTCCCCCAGGCCTGGCTCCAGGGTGGGGCCCCGGTAACCCCATACCGGGCGGGGTACACTGAATCCTTGATATACAATTTATCATGAGAGTCTGTTGGATCGTTCTTAGTCTGGCCCTTCACCCAGGACCAGTTTGTCTTGGGAGACCCTATCAGAGGCAAATTGCCCCGGACAACATAGCTCCTGGGATCACTGGGGCACGCAAACCCCCCCACCACAATAAGGTGACGATCCATGAGGGGGGGGGCTTAACAACATTTAAAGTATAAATATAGCAACAGCTCTATTACATTGCACTTACCTCCAGCAATGAAAATCTTTTTCTCTGCTGGGGTAAGTGCCGTGTGCAAAGAAAACTATCTATGCAGCTGCGAAATAAAACCACCAGGAGGCTCCAAAAACTATGTAAAAATGAAAAGCACATCTATTTTAAAGAAATTCAAAAAGGCTAAATTCTGACTCTGTTACATTAGCAAGCACGGTTTATATAGTTTTTCTTAAAATTTAGGTTTCAATCACCTTAGTAGACATCCCTGTTTCCATCTGGTCTATGTTATGTTTTTTCCGTGATGCTACATCAAACTGTTAGCATTAACTTGGCTAGGCAGCCGGAGTTGGTCATTCTAACGGCATTACAGCTCGCCTCAGCTTGGAGACGCTGTCCAACACACTGTCCGGCATTAGCTTAACTGTCAATCTGGCCATTGTGGATTGTCCTCTCCTGGTCAGGATTGAGCTCATGCTGTGGAGGAGTTCAAGTAACTTTTTTTTTTTTTTTGTTACTTATTTGTACCCGTAGGTAGACTTGGTTTGCAGTCTGGTGACAAGCCACCGGCTGCTGGTCGCTGCGTGCACGAGCGCCCTAAACCTACATGTTTTTGGTGTGCGGGAGGAAACCGGAGAAATCCCGGAGTAAACCCGCGCAACACGGGGAGAACATGCAAACTCCACACAGGTCACTGTTGGTCGGGGGCTGGGATCGAACCCACGATCTCATGATCCCCGCGGTCCCCCGGCCGAGGGTAAAACTGTGCTGCCACAGTGCTAAACCACTGCGCAACTTGAGGTCTTATTCAAGAGTGAGGGGGGAATGGAGTGGGAGATTGAAAGATGGATTGGAGCAGCGTCTGCAGTGATACAGACGTTGGACCGGTCTGTCATGGTGAAGAGGGTGCTGAGCTCTAAGGCAAAGCTATCGATTTACCGGTCTATCTACATTCCTGCCCTCACCTATGGTCATGAACTTTGGGTACTGATGGAAAGAATGAGATCACAAATACAAGCAGCTGAAATTAGCTTTTTGTGTGCTGTTGATCAGCTCACCCTTAGAGATAGAGAGAGGAGCTCAGTCATTCGGGAGAGGCTCAAAGTAGAGCTGCTGCTTCTCCACATCAAAAGTAGCCAGTTGAGGTGGTTTGGGCTTCTGATCAGGGTGCCTCCTGGACTCCTCCCACTTGTGGTGTTTCAGGCACATTCCACTGGGAGGAGACCCCGTGGCAGATGTGGGGGAGAGGCTATAGGCCCATTTCCATTAGTATCGCCTTGGCCTTACTTAGTTCTACTCGTTTCACTTTCTCACTATTTCCACTATACCCAGCACGCTTTAACCGACACTATTTTCGTGCCTGTTAAGAGGCAGGGTATAACCGTGCGAAACCGAGCCGAGATGTGACGTCAATAGACTGCTAGCCGCTGATTGGTCAGGGCGTAACATCACGAAAGCGCCCGTCTTCGTTGAAATGTTTACGACCGCCATTTGCAATCACGGACTAACTCGGTCACGGAGTAAATACGATATTAATACAGACAGCGTTTTAGGTTTTGCGGAACTCTACACCGTGGTCCAACGAAGAGGTGCGGAGTTTTCTCTGCTTGGTGGCAGATACACAGTGAGGAGTGACCCGGACCCGATGGCTGGCCAGCATACAACCGGACTATAGACAAGCTGAAGACGAACGTGAGAGAACCATCAATGGTGAGTGATTTGTAATAATGTGCATCTGTTCGCTTATTTATCCAGTTGGTGGTAAGCTCACTTTTTTTGAGCCATACAGCGCTGTTTTTTGCTGGCTAACTCGTTTTAGCTAACGAGTTTTGGCTAGTAGCTAGCTAGTACCAACTGCTGATTCGTGCTTGTTTTCTCCTAAATATTCGCTTGTGAGAGCAAAACGATGAAATATGTTAATCTTGGTTAAAGTCCTGGTTTTTGTTTTGTATTGCACTTTGGTGCTGCACATTAAATTGTGTGCAATTTAGTGCTAGAATGTGTTTCCACATGCCAGGATTTAGCCTCCCTGTTTATAGTGGATACTGGTGAGACCACAGGAGCCGAAATCTCTACAATATAAAAGTGCTTTTTCAAACCAGTGATTTATAAAGTCATTCATATAATTTTCTAAAGCGTCAGAAAGAGAAATCCATATATTATATCGATTCATTACACAGACAGTGATATATTTCAAGCATTTATTTATTTTAATTTGGATGATTATGGCTTACAGCCCCTGAAAACCCCAAATTCAATTTGGCAAAAAATTAGAATATTACATAAACTTTAAAAAATAGTTTTTAAATAGAAATGTTGGCCGCTGAGGTGTTGGTTAATATGGGCTGTAGCCATAATCATCAATATTGAAATAAACACTTTCAATATATCACTGTCCCTGTAATGAATCTATATATGGGTTTCACTTTCTGAAATGAGTGACAAAAATATTTAACTTTTTCATGATATTCTAATTTTTGAGATGTGCCTGTATAAGTGTTGAACTTGCATGAAACTAACTACCATCCATTTCTGTCGTTCGTCTAGGGAGGAGGGAATCAGCCGCTCAACAACGGACGTCACCACTGTGGAAAGTACTGAAATCCTTTGCTTTTATAGGTAAAAGTGTCAAAACCAGCACAATTTCCACTTAATATAAAAGGGACTGAACTGAGATTTATTTGATTGTGTTGTGGGACACATATGTATCACTTTATGCCTCACATCTCAGAGTAGAACAAAGAACTGAGTCTCCTTGGAGATAACAGGAGGATGTGAAAGTTTAGTCTTTGGTATGCAAGAGACGGCCTTGGAGGATTTCCTGGTGTGCCGAAGACTGTGAAGAGGATGTTATAGGATTTAAGAGGAGATGCATTGTTACTTGTGATAAAAATGCAATGTGACTGTGAGCTGTGAGAGTCCTGGATATATAAAGGACGAATGCTTCTGTGTTTTTTTCTCTTTCTGCTTTGCTGATGTTGGAAGATGTGAATAAACCTGACTCAAGAGATAAACTCTGCCTCGTCATTTTCACATTTCCACACTGGTGATCCTAAGACGTAGCATGCAACAAGAAGAGAATTTCCCGGGGCCAGACTCATCGGGAGCCCCCAGCCAAGCGTATGCCGCTACGGTCCAGCTACCAGACTTTTGGCAGGACAACCCGCGCTCCTGGTTCCACTTGGTCGAGGCACAGTTCGCCCTCCGGAGGATAACGGTAGATGACACGAAGTTCTACCATGTGATTGCAAAGCTCGATAACCGCACGGCTCGGCATGTGGAGAGCCTATTGGAGCAGCCACCGGCCAGCGACAAATACGGCGCGTTGAAGGCTGCACTCATCCAGCACTTCACTCTCTCAGATGAGGAGAGAGCAGAGAGACTCCTGGCCCTGAACGACTTGGGAGATGGCACACCCATTGACCTGATGGAGAACATGCTGAGGTTGAGGGGCTCAGGCGACGACCACTTCATCTTCACCCACATTTTCCTCAGGACCCTACCGTCGGCCACGAGAGCGGCCCTGGCCAGTTCGCCATTGTTGGCCCAGCGGGACTTCCGCGTGCTGGCCCAGGAGGCGCATCGGATTCTCAAGGCCAGCAAACAGCGCACGGCCACCACAGCAGCGACGGAGTTTGGCGCAGCGGCCGGAGATGGCAGGGTGCCAGAGACGGCGGTAGCAGAATCACCGACAACGGCAGCGGCGGGGACCAAGGATCGCGGAGGAGACACCCTCTGTTTCTACCATCGCCGCTTTGCAGAGAAGGCACGCAAATGTATACCGCCGTGCCAATTCAAGCGCTTGGGAAACGCCAAGACCGGGGGTCGGTAGCAGCTGCGACCCTCGGGGAGGAGAACAAGCTGCTCTACTTGAAGGATGCACGCTCGGGGAGGCATTTCCTCGTGGACACAGGCTCCCAGTTGAGTTTCATCACACCTTCCTCCGCTGACCGGCTGGCAGTTTCCAGAGGTCCCGGGGTGGCAGCAGCGAACGGCTCGGAGATTAAGACCTTTGGTGAGAGGACTCTACTTCTGTCTCTACACGGCCGTACATTTGAGTGGACTTTTGTCATAGCAGCAGTGAATTTCAATATGTTGGGGGCTGATTTTCTGTGCTCACATGGTTTGTTGGTTGATCTCGCTAACAGGCGCCTGCTTAATGCACTTTCTTTTGATTCTATTCCCTGTACAGCCCGAGTAGCCCCGCCAACAGCACAAGCCAACTTCACAGCTGCAAGCGGTAAGTTCCACACACTGCTCACTCAGTTCCCAGCACTCACGGTCCCCACATTTTCAGCAGCTGTCGCTAAACACGGGGTGGAACATTTTATTATTACCACCGGACCGCCCGTTTTTGCAAAAGCTCGGCGCTTGGATGCAGCTAAACTGACCATAGCGCGCGAGGAGTTCGCCAACCTAGAAAGGTTCGGCATCATCAGGCGTTCGAAAAGCCCATGGGCTTCCCCACTTCACATGGTCCCGAAAGCTGACGGCTCGTGGCGACCTTGAGGAGATTTCCGCAGGTTGAACAACGTCACAGCGCACGACCGCTACCCAATCCCGCATATCCAAGATTTTTCCGTTCATTTGGCGGGGGCGCGCATTTTTTCTAAGATAGACTTGGTCCGCGGTTACCACCAAGTCCCAGTGCGTGCTGAGGACATACCCAAAACAGCGGTAATACCTCCGTTTGGTCTATTCGAGTTTTTGCGCATGCCATTCGGGCTCAAAGGCGCTGCGCAGATGTTCCAATGCATGATGGACGCGGTGTTGCGCGATCTCCCTTTCGTATTCGTCTACCTGGACGACATCTTAGTAGCCAGCGCATCCGAAGATGAACACGAAAACCACCTCACGGCAGTTTTCCGGAGGTTGGGAGAGCACGGTTTAATAATCAACCCAGCGAAGTGTCAGTTCGGGGTGGCGCAGATTGATTTTTTTGGGCATCGCGTCTCTCCAGAAGGAGCGGTTCCGCTGCCTGACAAAGTGCGCGCGGTAGCAAATTTTCCCCAGCCACAAACAGTCAGGGCGTTACAGGAGTTTTTAGGAATGGTGAATTTTTATAATCGTTTCCTTCCCCGCGCAGCGCAGCTCATGCAACCACTGTATGCCGCGCTCAAAAAACAAAAACCCGCGAATAAGATCGAATGGTCCCCGGAGCGAGAGCGAGCATTCTCGGAAGTCAAGGCAGCCCTGGCCAATGCTGCGTTGTTGGCGCAGCCGGACCCAACGGCCCACATAGCGCTCACTACTGACGCGTCAGATGTGGCTATAGGGGCGGTCGTGGAGCAGCATGTAGCTGGGGCTTGGCAGCCGCTCGCCTTTTTCAGCAGGACTTTGCGTGATAGTGAACGAAAATACAGCGCGTTCGACAGGGAGTTGTTAGCTCTCCACTTGGCCATTCGCCACTTCCAGTTCTGGCTGGAAGGACGCCGTTTCACCGCATTCGTTGACCACAAGCCGCTGACATTCGCGATGGCCAAGGTTTCAGAACCGTGGTCAGGCCGGCAGCAGAGACAGCTGGCCGCGATCTCAGAGTTTACTACCGATATTCAGCATGTGTCAGGTAAACTTAATGTAGTGGCAGACTGCCTCTCACGCGCCGTGGTGGCCCCAGTCCGCATAGGGATAGATTATGCAGCCATGGCCGCGGATCAGGCTAGCGACGCGGAGGTGCGCGCGCCCCAGTCTGGACCAACAGGGTTAAGGCTGGAGAACAGGGTGCTGCAAGATGGTATGCCCCCCCCCCCCCAATCTGCGATGTCTCCACTGGGCGACCACGTCCTGTGGTACTGGCCGCGTGGCGCCGCCGCGTTTTTGACTCGATTCATTCTTTGGCGCACCCGGGAGTGCGCGCGTCGGTCAAAATGGTGGGAGAGAAATTTGTATGGCCGAGCCTGCGCAAACAAGTTAAGGAGTGGGCAGCAGTCTGCATGGCGTGTCAACGAGCCAAGGTACACAGACACACGAGAGCTCCCTTGGAGCCGTTTCACATCCCGGCTAAGATGTTCGATCATGTTCACGTGGACCTCGTAGGCGACCTCCCGCCGTCACAGGGTGCACACACCTTCTGACAATGGTGGACCGCACCACGCGCTGGCCGGAAGTGGTTTCACTGGCGTCAACCACAGATGAGGAGGTGGCGCGCACGTTTTTAACAGCATGGGTGGCACACTTTGGAGTCCCGTCGGACATTACATCCGACAGAGGTCCTCAATTTGTTTCCGAACTTTGGTCAGCAATGGCCCACAGCCTGGGTGTAACGATCCACCGCACAACTGCGTACAATCCGCAGGCTAATGGGTTATGCGAACGTTTTCATAGGTCATTGAAAGTGGCTCTCAGAGCGTCGCTGACGGATACAAATTGGGTAGACAGGCTACCGTGGGTTTTATTGGGGTTGCGTTCTGCACCTAAAGAGGACTTAGAAGCCTCCCCGGCTGAGTTAGTTTTTGCGCAGCCACTTCGGCTGCCCTGGGAGTTTCTCCCAGATAATCCTGCGCCAGATAGCTCCCCGTCTCAGCTGTTGCAGTGTGGCACGGAATCGGGCACGCTGCCTGGCCCCGTTCACCACAGTTTTCCGCGCGTTTTTGTGCCTAAGACTTTGAAAAACGCAGAGTTTGTTTTAGTTAGACACGATGCTCATTGCCCACCGCTGCGACCACCTTATGATGGACCATTTAGAGTGCTGAAAACAGGGGACAAGCATTTTTTGCTAGATTTGGGGGGCAGGAAGGAAAAGATTGGCATAAACAGGCTCAAACCTGCCTTTGTGGTGGCGGACGAGGATGTGCTGTTGGCCAGGGCTCCTCGGCGCGGCAGACCCCCTCGGGGAAATTCCCCAGAACACCCACAGGGACTGACAAACAGTTTTCACCCCCAGACAGCAGCTCCCCAGCATGATGGCGCCGCAGAAGTGGTGAAGCCCGCTTACAGCAGATACGGGAGGAGACTGAGGCCCAAGCAGCACGTGGGCTGATGTGTAATGATTTTAGCATGACATGCAGACTGTTATTCTGTTGTTCCATCTTAGATGTTTGGGGGGGTCATGTGGGACACATATGTATCACTTAATGCCTCACATCTCGGAGTAGAACAAAGAACTGAGTCTCCTTGGAGATAACAGGAGGATGTGAAAGTTTAGTCTTTGGTATGCAAGAGATGGCCTTGGGGATTTCCTGGTGTGCCGAAGACTGTGAAGAGGATGTTATAGGATTTAAGAGGAGATGCATTGTTACTTGTGATAAAAATGCAATGTGACTGTGAGCTGTGAGAGTCCTGGATATATAAAGGACGAATGCTTCTGTGTTTTTTCTCTTTCTGCTTTGCTGATGTTGGAAGATGTGAATAAACCTGACTCAAGAGATAAACTCTGCCTCATCATTTTCACATTTCCACAGTGTGAGTATTAATTACAGAATAATTGAAAAAGACTGGCGCATCAACTGTAAAATAAACCACTTGTTAATGTATTTTTTTTTTTTGTCAGATCACTTGTGTGATCCTTTGTGAGTTATGTTCATAACTGGATCTTTTTGGGAATGGCAGTTTTTCAGTCATCAATATAATTTAGTTTATATGTGTAGTTTATACTCTATCATCAATAAACTCATGCAGTAACAGAACACATTACAAATATTTGAGACCCATTGTAGTGCATCCTTTTATATTTTAGCAATAAAAGTACAAAACACCACCCACACTTGAAGCCAGGGCAAGAAGAGACACTTTTACATTCCAGACAAACTTTTATTGATAAAAACTCCATATTTTGACTGGGCGACTCATACTCTGTGATGCACACCTTCAGTTAAAGTACTATATTCCATTCAAGTGAATGTATTAATTCATTCTGATTGCTGAGGCCACAGTAAAAGCAGATGATTTTAAATGTAACCCAGCCCTTGTAAAATCGACTTTACATCAGTGCAGCTACATGAAAATTGTGGTTAAATACAACAGTGAAGTACTTTATTGTCACATTGGAATTGGAATCGCTGCTGTTTTGTTTTTCTTTTGAATTCTTGGATGGAATATGGTGGGCAATATAAGCTGCAGCTTCAGCCATCACCCATTTCAGATAACCTATGTTGAACTGTATAATCAGAGGAGTTATTGTTTAATTCGACCTTATTAGATTTTTTTCCCCCTTTGTTATATTATTCTATTTTCTTTTAATCTATCCGAAATAAAGATTCATTCATTCACATTCCACCACTGGCTTTTAGCAACAAGTGTATTTCCCAAATATGTTTTAAACTTCCTTTATTTAACCACCACCCATTTCTGTCTTTTGTCTAGGCAAGAGGTAAACGATCGATCCACCCCAAACTGGACCTTGCGTCACTATTTACAGAGATGCAGGCCTAAGATCTGCTGATCTGAGACCAGTGTGAGCTGCACATCCCAGCTGCTGAGTGACCCAGTCTTACAGTTTGAGTTTTGCACATTCTGAATAATCTGGAATTTGCTGCTGATTGTAATAAACAATTTAGTGACTTATGTGTTTGCATCATGATTTCTATTTTTGTCTGTTAATACACTGGTTGGAAAAGAGTCAATAGTATAAACCATTAATGGGTGGCCTTGAAAATAATGGCTCATTTTTAAGAAATTTATGTCACATGGTGGTAACCTTCACATATAAAAAAGAGACATCTGCAAAAACTTCAGAGGTTTGTCAGTGCAATACTACATGAATGCATGTATAGTACATTGTTGATGCAGAGAATATATATTTCTACAGTATATGTATCTAGTAAATCAAGCATTTTTCATGTAACCTTGTGAATGCATTATTTTAATTGCTTTTAATCATAGATCAAGTTTGTTTTGGCCTAAAATGCATCATAACTGTCAAATACATCTTATTATACCGAACTCAGTACTGTTTACTTTTTGAATATACATTTTGTGGCTAATATGGTTATTAACCTGGCGATCAAGTTGTGTCAGCTGATCATTTTTTGCTATGACAACATCTCAGACTCAGTGCAGCTGGAGCAGGTACGTCCATGATGTCTCAACAGTCCATGATTTTCACGCAGATCAGAGCAATTTTTTTCCCACAATATTTTTATTGAACTTTTTTTTTTTTTTTTTTTACAAACAGCACACACAGTCAGACACTAACACAAAAGTAATTTAAAAACTAAAAAGAACAATAACAAAATAACAAAAAAAAGGGTAATAAAAACAACAACCATTAACAAAAACAAGTCAACAACAATGCTCCTCTGTTTAGTCTAGGTAATCTATTACATAAGAATACATAATATACATTCACCAGCTTGGAATTTGCAAGGTCCACACATATCATTCACCTTCTTCTTCAGAAGTTATGTTTAATTTCTTTACATAATCAATGAAAGGTCTCCATATATTCTCAAACACATTTTCCTTTGATTTCAGTATGTATGTTATTCTTTCTAGTGGAAGGTTTGTTAACATCTGTCTTAACCACTGAGTCACATCTGGTCTATGAGTTTTTCCACAGTAATGCAATACATTTTTTGGCATTAAGCAAACTGAGGTCTTTGAATGTTCTTTCATTCTTATTAAAGTTTTGTTTTTCTGGATACAGACCCAACAAAAACAGTTTAGGGTTCAATGTGAATTGTTTTGAAATTATTTTTTTCAATTGTTACCCTCACCTCTTCCCAAAACATTTTGATTTTTCTACATTCCCATAAACAGTGAAATAGGGTTCCTTTACTTAGAGCAATTTTTTGCACAGGAAATAAACCAGACATTCTTAAGCTCTACAACCACTGATCGTTTGTGAAGCTGTGCTGACATCAGTGACAGGCTGATGACATCCGTGACAGGCTGTGCTGAACGCCAGACTGACCGTTTGAAGTGGTAATTTTCCCACAACAGAGCCATCTGAAACACACACAGTGTACATATTTTAGTACCTAACAGTGATAACTTGCAGAGATTACAGTGTAGTATGACGTACTTATAGCAAACTAGCATTAGCAACATTAGCTTACCGTCACATATGACCTAGTTTGTATCCTCACGTCTTCGGCTCTCTCCAGAAGCTGCAGAACTATTCCAGAGTGTTTCGTCTCACCGCCTGTACCCTTGTCTGACGGTCCTTTTTGGCATTTACGGTGAAAAAAGCCACAGACCGAGGAGTCGCCTTGTAAAGCCGCCATGTTGTGTTTGGCTTGGGTCGCGTGTGTTACGTCACAGGAGTGTGGCGCCGCCTTGCTGTAAAAAAAATCCCGCCCACCCCAGCTATACACGGCTTTACACGGTTGTAATGGAGGCACAACCGTGGCCGAAACAAGTAGTAACGAAACGAAACGAGGCGAGTCGAACTGGGTTAGTGGAAAAACGGCTAAAGAGTCAGGACTCTGTCAATCCTAGCATTCCCTTAGAGCTTACTAGTCAGGACTTTATGAACTTTTTCAATAATAAAATTTCATCCATCAGAGATAAAATCAATCAGATTCTTCCCACAGTTAACTTAAATACTGTAACTACTACAACTCCTTCAATTGATGTCTGTCTTGATGAGTTTACTCCAATCGACCTTTGTGAGTTAGACAAAATAGTTTCCTCATCCAAACCTTCAACTTGTCTTTTAGACCCTATTCCTACCAGGTTGTTTAAAGAAGTCTTCCCACTTATTGGTAGCTTTATTCTTCATATTGTGGAGAATGTGTTGAAGGATGAGACTGAGTTTATTCCTCAGGTTCAGCTTTATTCACAATCACATACTCCAACAATTTCAAAGCAAGAAAAAGAGGATGAATCTTCTCACATCTGTCCTTTATACCCCGGACATCAAAACTACAGTCACATGGTGTTTAATCAAACATACAGTCACATGATAC
Source organism: Pholidichthys leucotaenia (assembly GCA_020510985.1). Classification (NCBI taxonomy): domain Eukaryota; kingdom Metazoa; phylum Chordata; class Actinopteri; order Cichliformes; family Pholidichthyidae; genus Pholidichthys; species Pholidichthys leucotaenia. The sequence continues at coordinate 71,601,948 of CM035843.1, forward strand.
TTAATCCCAGTCACAATGTAACTCCTCAGATCTTCACATCATCCACCCTCTAGTCTCCGGTGGTCAGGAAATCTCTTCAGGTCGTCTCCTTGAAACAAAAGGTCAAATCTCACACTCTCCCGTTACCCCTAGGAGGCTCAGCTCCTTTGTTCCCTGAGACGTGCAGCACACAATAAACACACAGCAATATATTTGTGGAGCATATGTGACCAACATATGTGTCCACATGACCCCCCCCAAACGTCTAAGATGGAACAATCATAACTAGAGATGCATGACATAATAACATTACTACATATCAATCCACATGTCGCCTAGGCCTAAGCCTTCTGCCGTATCTGCTGTAAGCCAGCTTTACCGCCTCTGCAGTGTCCTCCTGCTGTGGGGCTGGTGCCTGTGGATTAGAAGTGTTAGACAATCTCTGTGGGTGTTCTGGAGAATGCCCTCTAGGGGGTCTGCTGCGACGGGGGTCCCTCGCCAACTGCACCGCTTCGTCCGCCATAACAAAAGCGGGTTTGAGTCTGTTTATACCAATTACCTCCTTTCTGTCTCCCAAATCTAGCAAAAAATGCTTCTCTCCTGTTTCCAGCACTCTAAATGGTCCATCATACGGCGGTCACAAGTTTGGGCGATGGGCATCATGTCTGACAAAAACAAACTCCGCATTTTTTAAAGCTTTCGGCACAAAAACGCGTGGAAAGCTGTGATGAACCGGGCCAGGAAGCATGCTCGCTCCCATGTCGCTCTGCAGTGGCTGAGCGGGGGGGCAATCTGGCTCAGGATTATCCGGGAGAAATTCCCCGGGCAGCCGGAGTGGCTGAGCAAAAACTAACTCAGCTGGGGAGGCTTGTAAATCCTCCTTAGGTGCAGAACACAACCCCAATAAAACCCATGGTAGCCTGTCCACCCAATTTGTATCCGTAAGCGACGCTCTGAGGGCTGCTTTCAATGACCTATGGAAACATTTGCATAAACCATTAGCCTGGGGGTTGTACGCGGTAGTGCGGTGGATCATTACCCCCAGGCTGCGGGCCATCGCTGACCAGAGCTCGGACACAAATTGAGGACCTCTGTCAGACGTCATGTCCGGCGGAACTCCAAAGTGCGCTACCCATGCTGTTAAAAACGCGCGCGCCACCTCCTCGGCTGTGGTTGATTCCTGTGGGACCGCTTCCGGCCAACGCGTGGTGCGGTCCACCATTGTCAAAAGGTGTGTGCACCCCTGTGACAGCGGAAGGGGGCCTACGAGGTCGACATGCACATGATCAAAGCGCTTAGCCGGGATGTGAAAAGGCTCCAAGGGAGCTCTAGTGTGTTTGTGTATTTTGGCTCGCTGACAAGCTACGCAGGCTGTCGCCCATTCCTTGACCTGTTTGCGCAAGCCCGGCCATACAAATTTCTCTCCTACCATTTTGACCGACGCGCGCACCCCCGGGTGCGCCAGAGAATGGATCAAGTCAAAAACGTGGCGGCGCCACGTGGCTGGTACCACCGGATGCGGCCGTCCGGTGGAGATATCGCAGATTAGGGGGGGCATACCATCTTGCAGCACCCTGTCCTCCAGCCTTAACCCTGTTGGTCCAGACTGGAGCGCGCGCACGTCCGCATCGCTAACCTGCTCCGTGGCCATGGCTGCATAATCTACCCCTACGCGGACCGGGGCTGAGCGCACTTCCGCGTCGCTACCCTGGCCCGCAGCCATGGCTGCAGAGTCTGCCCCCACGGGGCCTGGAGCCGCCACAGCACGTGAGAGGTAGTCTGCCACTACATTATATTTACCTGCCACATGCTGGATATCGGTGGTAAACTCCGATATCGTGGCCAGCTGTCTCTGCTGCCGGCCCGACCAAGGTTCTGAAATCTTGGCCATCGCGAAAGTCAGCAGTTTGTGGTCCACGAACGCGGTGAAAGGGCGTCCTTCCAGCCAGAACTGGAAATGACGGATGGCCAAGTGTAGAGCCAACAACTCCCTGTCGAACGCGCTGTATTTTCGCTCGCTATCGCGCAAGGTTTTGCTGAAAAATGCGAGCGGCTGCCAGGCCCCAGCCATGTACTGTTCAACGACCGCCCCTATGGCTACATCTGACGCGTCAGTGGTGAGTGCCACGCGGGCCGTTGGGACTGGGTGTGCCAACAAAGCAGCGTTTGCCAGGGCTGCTTTGACTTGAGAGAATGCACGCTCCCGCTCAGGAGACCATTCGATTTTATTCGTGGGTTTTTGTTTTTTTAGTGCAGCGTACAATGGTTGCATGAGCTGCGCTGCGCGGGGGAGGAAACGGTTATAAAAATTAACCATTCCCAAAAACTTCTGTAACGCTTTGACCGTTTGTGGTTGGGGAAAATTTGTTATTGCACGCACTTTATCGGGCAGAGGGACCGCTCCTTCTGGCGAAACGCGATGCCCCAAAAAATCAATCTGCGCCGCCCCGAACTGACACTTCGCTGGGTTAATTATTAACCCGTGCTCTGCCAACCTCCGGAAAACTGCTGTGAGGTGGCTTTCGTGTTTGTCTTCGGACGTGCTGTCTACCAAAATGTCGTCCAAATAGACGAACACGAAAGGGAGGTCGCGTAGGACCGTGTCCATCATGCGTTGGAACATCTGCGCCGCTCCCTTGAGCCCAAACGGCATGCGCAAAAACTCAAAAAGCCTGAAAGGAGTTATTACCGCTGTTTTGGGTATATCCTGAGCGCGCACTGGAACCTGATGGTAACCGCGTACTAAGTCTATTTTAGAAAAAATGCACGCCCCCGCCAGATGAACCGAAAAAGCTTGGATATGCGGAATCGGGTAGCGGTCGTGTGCTGTGGCGTTATTCAACCTGCGGAAATCACCGCAAGGTCGCCATGAGCCATCAGCTTTTGGGACCATATGCAGTGGTGAAGCCCAAGGGCTTTTCGAACGCCTGATGATGCCCAGTTTTTCCAGGTCGGCGAACTCCTCGCGCGCTATGGTCAGTTTAGCTGAGTCCAAGCTTTTGCAAAAACGGGCGGGCACACTGGTTTTTTTCCACCCCTCCCCCGTCCCCCTCATGGACTGACATGCCCTCCGACAGTTCTACCGGATCTGGAGCCAAACGATGGGGGGAGGGGAGGGGGGGTCACAACCCCTGCTGAGTGTTCTGGGGGGGGAGCCCTGTCGTGATCCACCACAATCTACATGGACATTCAATCCTCACACTCAGCTAGCCTGCACTAAGCAGAGGATAATTTGCATAGCAAAAAGACGTAACAACCTAATAGTTTTTTGAATGCAAAAGATGCAATAGACTTACACAATGGTCCCCTCCGGCATACAACTAGGAAAATACCGGTAGCTACGGAGAGTGAGAATATGTATGGGCACATAATCATACCATGTAGGATAACTAAGTAGACGGTTGTGCTGTTTCATCCCATCTAGCAACATTGCTCTGCACTGTGTGTGTTTATACATTTACATATTTATTCCATCTAGCTACAATGCTCCGCACTGGGTGTGTTTATGTTTATGTTTATATTTATATATCTATATATTCATTCCACCTAGCTACAATGCTCCGCACTGTGTGTTTATATATCTACATATTATTCCATCTAGCTACATTGCTCCGCACTGTGTTTATATAGTTACATATTTTTTCCACCTAGCTGCAATGCTCCGTACTGTGTGTTTATATATCTACATATTATTCCATCTAGCTACATTGCTCCGCACTGTGTGTTTATATATTTACATATTTATTCCATCTAGCTGCAATGCTCCGTACTGTGTGTTTATATACTCATATATTTATCCCATCCAGCTACAATGCTCTACACTGTGTCTGTGTGTATATATATATATATACTGTATATATATATATATATATATATATATATATATATATATATATATATATATATATATATATATATATATATATATATATATATATATATATATATATATATATATATATTTATAGAAATATGTACATATGTATATTAGCTGCTCTTGCTTGCTTGCTTTTTTTTTCTTGCCTTCTGATTGTTGCTCTGAGTGTTGCTATCCTTGTGCTGTTGCAATCCTGGAATTTCCCCGTTGTGGGACTAATAAAGGCTTATCTTATCTTATCTTAATATGCAAATGTGCCAAGCATTCTCTCTGTTGGTTTTACATGTATAAAAGAGCTTGCTATACATGCCTCAGCACAACACAGCGCTACAAGTGTGTCTCATTATGTTGGAGGAAAATAAAACTCTGCCACCTTCCAGCTCGTCACATCTCACCTGAACTTATTTATTCCTCCACAGTGTGCCTATTACCTTGTCATTCGTTCAGAGAGCAAAGTAAGAATTTCATTGCTCAGGAAATGTAGCATTTCTTAACTGTGCACATGATAATAAAGCCTTTGAATCTTGAATCTCATCACTGAACAGTGATATTGTTGGAAAAATGTATATTTTGTATAAAGATTATCATTTTATGTAATCAAGTGTATGCCATATACTCATCTATGCATATTGTGTTACGAAATTGTTGGGAAATTGTACATACATATTATCATTTCTATATGACATAAGTTTGAGTGTATTATAAAAACTGTTTCATTGCACACCGTTTCCTTTTTGTGCTTAGATAATGAGAAGATTACTGAGTGTTGCTTATGTGCAGATTAAAATGTGCTTAGCGTGAGAGAATGAAGCTGTCTCATGGGATGAAACTGTGTACGTGACTAAAAGTCTGAGAATAAGGAAAAGTTAATCTTGTTTTTGTATGAAATACTTTGTCTGTGATTAATTGCAGTTAAGACCTTATGTGATGTACTGTTGTAAGGTCACAGTGTTCTCCCTCTTTGAGGATGTTAGCATATTTCTGTCATGACTGTGTGGGTGCAGAAAGGGAGTATTCAGCGGATGTTCTTTGTGATTGTGTGACCAACAGTGTATAAAAGTGCTTAGTTCACTGGGGATGCCTCAGTGTACGACTAATGTAATTATTGTCTACACTCCTTGCGGCAAGTAAAACTCATAAAAAGAATATTCTGTGTCTTGAATCTTTATTGAGGTAACAAACTAAAATACAGTCTTTTTAAAGGTTTCAGATTCTTGACAGATATAAACTAAAATGATTACAATAATGAAGAAGGGATCTGAAACAGTCTCTAATATTAGATGTCCCATTCATTTCCAACGTTTAGGTATTCTGTAATTAATATTCACACAATCAAATAAATCTTAGTGCCATTTACTCCCTTTTATATTTGTCAAAGTCTCACATGTGATTGCCGACATTTAGGCTACACCTCTTTGTATTCCACTTTCAAACACAGCCTACATTTGGGCCTGTAAAGCCTGATTGGGATACCTGTTTCAGGCAAGAATACTTGCATTCTACGGACATGCGCTAGTTATTTTAATTACTTTTAATCCTAGATCAAGTTTTTGGGGGGTTAAAAATGCATCATAGTTGCTAGATATATCTTATTATACCTAACTTTGTACCATATACCTGTTGAAGTATATATTTTACGGCTGTGTTGGTAGTCTGTCGGGTCCGATAATGACATAATCTGTGGACTCAGCGATGGGAGCGCATGTGGCTCCGCAGCCCAGAGCCAGAAGCACACAGGCGCCCACAGGTGTTACAACAGTCGTCTGTAGTTTGGATGGAGGTGGATGCAGCTCCATGACATCTATCCCTTGCAGCAGCAAGACATCGTCGTCGGTCCTCCTCGAAGACAGCTATTGCTTTGTGGCTGTGCAGCCTCCAACCTTTCCTGTCTGCGGCAGAGGCTTTGAGCTCATGTGGCTAGATCCTGCACCATCTGAGGTTATTCTTCAGGGTGTCTTTGTACCTCAGTTTGGGCCTTCTCTTTCTGTGTGAGCCCTCCTTGAGCTCACTATGCATCAGCTGTCGGGGGATGCGACTGTCATCCATTCTAATGACATGGCCAGTCCAGCATAGCTGAGCCTTCAGATGCATTGATTCAATGCTTGTGGAGTCAGCACTATCCAGCACTTCTTGGTTTGTAACTTTGTCCTGCCAGCAAATGCCCATGATTATGCACAGCGATCTTGTATGGAACTGTTCAAGCTGCTTGATGTGCCGTCGACACAAGGCCCACGTCTCACACCCATAAAGTAGCGAGGAAAGGACTACGGCCTTGTAGTCCTTGAGCTTTGTGGACAGTCTTATGCCCTTCTGCTGGAGAACCTTCACTCTCAGTCATCCAAGTGGTTGACTGGCTTTCTGGGTCCTGAACATGATCTCTTTGTCCAGTGAACCATCTGCAGAGATTGTGCTGCCCAGATACTTGAAGCTCTCAACACACTTCAGTTCAACTCCGTCAGTGTCACGAGCCGAGCCGGCTTGGCTTTCCCCGGCTTGGCCCTGATCTCTCTGTGGGTTTTGGTTCTTCTGTATATGTGCATTATGGGTATTTTGTATGCATTTCCATATCCATAGCCATTGCCTGACCGGCAGCTGTTAGTCAGCCTCTGTGACCTACTTTCTCCCATGCTGCTGACAGTCTGTCGGTCCAGTCACGCCCCTCGCTGTCCCTTGTATTTCCATCAGCTGTTCCCAGCCCCGGTAATAATCTTGCGCCTTGCCCAGGTGTTCCCAATTTGTGAGGCCAGCGGTGTTTGTATTTAAGCAGCTCTTTGCTAGACAAACACCGCTGGACCATTATACGCGTTGGGTGGCTGTTCTCTGCCGTCTAATCGTCACGTGGCCAGAAGGACTAATTCTATGTTTGCTTGCTGGAAAACGCTGGGACTACTCGGACTGCCTCCCCCCACTGTGAGTACTGTTAGTGTTTCTGTTCACCGCTGTGCCGTTACGCTTTCCACAGCATTTCCCCACCCTGCAGCACAGCTGCTACGCTTTGGCTGATTTCCCAGTATAATCCTCCGGTGTGTGTGTTGGGCGTCCTGAAGGACTCTTAAGTGTTACCCGAGCTGTCTTGTCTCCTGTATGTTCATTGTTGTATGAATAAATGTGTGTTTGATATAATTCAGCATGTAAATCCCTTTGTCCTTTTCCCCCTCCTCCGTGCGCTATGGAAAACGCACGAGGAGGTTATGACAGAATGGTCCAGCCTGTAAAAGGATTTAGCGGGTTACACCGACACAAACCTTTTTCCTTTTTTGTACTGACGTCTGCCTATCTGTTTTGGAGTTATGTTGGACTTGACTGGTACGTGGAGTTATCCTCTGTGTCTGGGTTGGGAGTGCTGCCGGGCCCTCATGGAAATAGACGGGCTCATTGCCTCGGTGAGCACGTACGGGCAGCACGGTGGTGCAGTGGTTAGCACTGTTGCCTTACAGCTAGAAGGATTCTGGTTCGAATCCCCAGGCTGGCAGGGGTTGGAACCTTTCTGTGTGGAGTTTGCATGTTCTCCCTGTGCTGCGTGGGCTCACTCCAGGAGCTCCGGTTTCCTTCCACAATCCAAAGACATGCATGTTAGGATAATTGGCTGTTCTAAATTGTCCCTGGATATCTGTTTCCTATAGGCCCTTAGAATAGAGGATTAGTACTAGTGAAAGCGCTTTGAGTGGTCTTTGTGACTAGAAAAATGCTATATAAGTGCAGGTTAGTTAGTTAGTTAGTTAGTTAGTTAGTTAGTTAGTTAGTTAGTTAGTATTCCACCCCGGAGGATATTCTTTGGTACGTGGACCTGGCAGATGCAGCAGCTCAGCGGTGCCCTCAGCACACGGATTATCCAGAGGGAGTTGAGAGGTTGACCCGATTGGCAGCGCTGCGGCGAGAGTTCGGGGGAGGGGTGAGGAAGTCTCCCAAGAAGACCGGGCTCGCCCTGAAGGGAGGGCGCTCCCGGGGTTCTGCTGATTCTACTCCATGCCAGGGTTCAGCGTTCGTTCCTGCTATGATCCAACCAGCTCCAGCTCCACAACAACGGAGTCATCCGGTGAGGAAACGCCGGGAGAAGCCTTCCCCTCCTTCTGCTGTCAACACCCTTCCAGTCGCCAAGAGGGCCATGGTTCCCTGGGTCACGCCTACTTCCGCATCGCCCAAGCTGGCTCTTCCATCGTCCAGAGGGGGAGCCAGAGCCAGCGCAGCTGTAAGAGAGGATGACTGCCGGCTCTCTGCAGCTGTGAACATCGAGCACCGGAAGAACAGGCAAGTGTGTTTTCATTCTATTCAGCATAATAATGATAAACACCGTCTGTCTCCCGGAAGAGAGGCCCAGCTTTGGCAGTCCGCTGGGTCCTCCCCTCCAGCTGCGGAGGTAAACTACTTTCTTGTCTCTTCTGTGTCTTCCCCATCAATTCCTGAGAGTGAGCAGAGCCACCAGATGATGGAGGAGCTGGGTCTCCCAGAGGATTTCGCTCCGGAACCAGCACGGAGCTGGTCCCCTGCAGCCACGCCGAGGGAGTCATCGGCACAGTGGGAAGGGGCCAAGAACTCCGTGGACATGGAAAGGGACAACAATCCACCTGCTACAGCCAAAAACATCGAACGCCGGGATGACAGGCAAGTGTATTTTCATTTAACTCAGTTAACCCATAAAAACCCTTGTCTGTCTCCCGAGGGAGAGGCCCAGTCTCAGCAGTCCGCTGGATCCTCTCCTCCGGCTGCGGCTGTAAACTCACCCCCTACCCTCTCCGTGTCTCCTCCCTTAATCCCCGAGTGCCCGCCGGTCTTGGAACCAAGCCGCCAGACGGTGGAGGAGTTTTGGGCCCTGGATGATCCTGCCCAGGGGCCCGCACAGAGGGGTTTCCCTGCGTTGGAGCCACTGCAGGGGCATCAAGTGACTGCTTTTACCATCTCCCCAGCTGTGGAGGCTCTGCAGTGGAATAGGAGCCTGAGATGGACCTCCTCGAGGCCGGACCCGGGATACCATCGCCAAGTTCGACGGAGTCCTGGACAGCAGTGGAGCTCCAGCTCAGGCAAGTTCTCTCAGTAATGTTTCTCATGTCTGTTCTAGATCTTGCATGGCTCTTGGGGAGGAGAGTCAGGTGCAGCCCTTGGCTGCATCTGAACTCACTTCACCGGGCTCTGCCGCTGCCGGCGACCCTAACCACCTGTCTTTTCCCGCATCCTCTGAGCCGTTGTTTAGGGTCGCCGAAGAGGGTGTATCGTTGCCAGAGGTCGCCGTGGGTCCGGTCCAGCCGGAGGAGGACGCCGCTGCTCCAGCTCCTCCTGCCAAGGTCATCAGGGCTCCCCCCATCAATCGCCTCCTCAGCCTGGTACTCCTGCGGGTTGACCCGCTCACCGTGGGTGCAGCTTTGGCACAATCAGGGTCCCCCGCGGATGCTGCAGAACCTCAGCTGGGGGTCCCCGTGGGTGCAGCTGAGCCTCAGCCGGAGGTCACCGCAGATGCAGCAAGGCTCCCACAGGAGTCCATTGAGGGTGCAGTGGAGCCGGCCCGATCGGGGGTCATCGTGGGTGCAGCGGAGCCGGCCCAGTCAGGGTCCACCACGGGTGCAGCAGAGCTGGCTCGGTCGGGGTTCACCGCAGGTGCTGTTGCGAACCACCCGGAGGACACCGTGGAGGTCCCCTCTCCCCAGTCCGGTTACCTGCCAGTGAGCCTTCCGGTGGGCAGGCCACCTCCTGCTTCACCCCTTTGGTCCTGGTGGCTGAGCAACGCTGGCTGGCCACCAGAAGAATTGACTCCCTGGGTCAGGTGACTCATGTTTTCCGGCAGGCCACCGGACCTTCTGCTGGACCTAGGACTCTGGGCGGCCTCCTGAGCCCCAGCGTCTGTGGACTTGGGGGGGGGGGGGTTTAATTGTGGACCCTGGGTGGGGTATTGTGTTCCCTCCTCTCCTGTTCCCCCTACCTCCTACCCGGTTCATGTTATTTGTTGTCGTTGCTCCTGTTGGGAGGAGGGGGGGGGTCTTCTTGATGTTACCTTGGGTGTCTGGGAATCCACCCTTTAAAGGGGGGACTCTGTCATGAGATGAGCCAGCTTGACTTTACCTGGCTTGGCCCTGATCTCTCTGTGGGTTTTGGTTCCTCTGTATATGTGCATAATGTGTATTTTGTACGCATTTCCATATCCATAGCCACTGCCTGACTGGCAGCTGTTAGTCAGCCTCTGTGACCTACTTTCTCCCATGCTGCTGACAGTCTGTTGGTCCAGCCATGCCCCTCGCTCTCCCTCGTATTTCCATCAGCTGTTCCCAGCCCCGGTAATTATCTTTCCTGCACCTCGCCCAGGTGTTCCCAATTTGTGAGGCCAGCGGTGTTTGTATTTAAGCAGCTCTTTGCTAGACAAACACTGCTGGACCATTATACGTGTTACGTGGTTGTTCTCTGTCATCTAACCATCATGTCGCCAGAAGGACTAATTCTGTTTGCTCACTGGAAAATGCTGGGACTACTCGGACTGCCCCCCACCCCCACTGTAAGTACTGTTAGTGTTTCTGTTCACCGCTGTGCTGCTACGCGTGGTGCGCAACAGAGTGTCCAAGTCAGTGTAAAACTGCTCTTTTATCTCTTCTGTGCTTGTCTGGGTGGGAGCATAGGCACTTATGATGGTAACAAAGCACTTGTTGCTAATAGGGAGGACGGCTAATATAACCCCATAACTACAATATGGCACCTGGTGATCAATATTTGGCAGCTGATCACTTTTTGGCACGATACCACAACAGGCTCGAGTGCTGCTGGAGCAGGTACATCCCATGATGTCTCAATATTCACCCCATGATTTTCACACAGATCAGAACAATTTGTTGCACATGAAGCTAAAGGTTTCTACAGACATTCTGAAGTTCTACAACCACTGTGTGTTTGTGAAGCTGGGGTGACATCCCACCACTAGGAGACTGGGTTGAACACCCAGACTGAGGGTTTGAAACAATAATTTTCCCACAAGAGAGCCATCTGAAACACACACACACACACACACACACACACACACACACACACACACACACACACACACACACACACACACCATCCATACAGCATACATATTTTAATACCTAATAGCGATAACTTGCCGCCATTACAATTTAGTACGGGGGACTTATTAATGACTGTAGCAAACTAGCATTAGCATTCATTAGCTTACCTTCATATGTGATTGAGTTCATATCCTCACGTCTTTGGCTTTATACTGCTCTATGGCTTCCTAAACTCTCCAGTATTTTCTAGCGTGTTTTGCCTTGCCGCCTGTAGCCTTCTCTGGCTCTCCCTTTTTGCCTTTACTCTAACAAAAAGCCATATAGAGCAAGCAACAGATATACCATCACCTCGATATCCTCCATCTTGTGTTTTGCTTGTGTCACATACCAAAGACATCACGGGAGTGTCGGGCTGCCTTGCATTAAAGGCCCCACCCACTTTGAGGTGGTACTCAGTTGTAATGGAAAACCAACCACACTGTGTCGAGCAGAGTAGAGTCGAGGCGAGTCGGGCTGAATAGGTACTAGTGGAAAAGGGCATTAAGGTGCCAGAGCAGCATCTACAGTGATGTGAAAAAGTGTTTGCCCCCTTCCTGATTTCTCATTTTTTGTATGTTTGTCACATTTAAATGTTTCAGATCATCAAACAAATTTAAATATTAGACAAAGATAACACAAGTAAACACAAAATGCAGTTTTTAAATGAAGGTGTTTATTATAAAGGATAAAAAAATCCAATCCTACATGGCTCTGTGTGAAAAAGTGATTCTCCTCCCGTTAAGATATAAATTAACTATGGTTTATCACGTCTTTGGAAAGCTGAGTTCAATTTCTCTAGCCACACACAGGCCTGAATACTGCCACACCTGTTCTCAGTCAAGAAATCACTTAAAAAGGACCTGCCTGACAAAGTCAAGTAGACCAAAAGATCCTCAAAAGCTAGACATCATGTTGCGATCCAAAGAAATTCAGGAACAAATGAGAAACAAAGTAATTGTGATCTATCAGTCTGGAAAAGGTTATAAAGCCATTTCTAAAGCTTTGGGACTCCAGCGAACCACAGTGAGAGCCATTATCCACAAATGGTGAAAACATGGAACAGTGGTGAACCTTCCCAGGAGTGGCCAGCCGACCAAAATTACCCCAAGAGCACAGCAACGACTCATCAAGAGGTCACAAAAGACCCCACAACAACATCCAAAGAACTGCAGGCCTCACTTGCCTCAGTTAAGGCCAGTGTTCATGACTCCACCATACGAAAGAGACTGGGCAAAAATGGCCTGCATGACAGAGTTCCATGACGAAAACCACTGCTGAGCAAAAAGAACATAAAGGCTCGTCTCAGTTTTGCCAGAAAACACCTTGATGATCCCCAACACTTTTGGGAAGATACTCTGTGGGCTGACAAGACAAATGTTGAACTTTTTGGAAGGTCTGTGTCCCATTACATCCAGTGTAAAAGTAACACAGCATTTCAGAAAAGGAACATTATACCAACAGTAAAATATGGTGGTGGTAGTGTAATGGTCTGGGGCTGTTTTGCTGCTTCAGGGCCTGGAAGACTTGCTGTGGTAAATGGAACCATGAATTCTGCTGTCTACCAAAAAATTCTGAAGGAGAATGTCCGACCATCTGTTCGTGACCTCAAGCTGAAGCGCACTTGGGTTCTGCAGGAGGACAATGAGCCAAAACACACCAGCAAGTGCACCTCTGAATGGCTTAAGAAAAACAAAAGGAAGACTTTGGAGTGGCCTAGTCAAAATCTTGACTTGAATTTGATTGCGATGCTGTGGCATGACCTTAAAAAGGCAGTTCATGCTCGAAAACCCTCCAATGTGGCTGAATTACAACAATCCTACAAAGATGTGTTGGCCAAAATTCCTCCACAGTGCTGTAAAAGACTCATTGCCAGTTATCACAAACGCTTGATTGCAGTTGTTGCTGCTTAGAGTGGCCCAATCAGTTATTAGGTTTAGGGGGTTGTCATTTTTTCATACAGGGCCATGTAGGTTTGGATTTTTCCCCCTTAATAATAAACATCTTAATTTAAAAACTGCATTTTGTGTTTACTTGTGTTATCTTTGTCTAATATATAAATTTGTTTGATGATCTGAAACGTTTAAGTGTGACAAACCTACAAAAAATTGAGAAAGCACTTTATGAAAGGTGTCTTCCAAAAGAGACCTCCATCTTAGCAAATAGTTCCTCCTTGAGACTTATCCCCGTCTTCTGACGAAGGCTGCAGTGTACCTTCGAAACATGTTGAGAAGGTAAAGACATCTCCTTTCTATTCTTGTCTTTAATAAGAACAAAAGATAAATAATTAAAAGAAGACAAAATGAACCTACTTGAGCTATCCCTGGTCCTGGATGCTCTATGTGAAGCAACTTTTGAACCAATTTGGTCTATCGGCTCTGATATGCTCTCATATAAAACCGCACTTCTGCTGGCTCTACACTCAGCTAAGCATGTGTGACATTCATGCACTCTCGGTTCACCCTTCATGCACTCAGTTGGCTACGGACAGCTTCAAGGTAATCCTGCGCACAAACCCTCTGTATACACCCAAGGTGCCAGCTGCCTATAAATCCATGCCATTCAAACTGGCAGCGTTTTCACCTCCCCCCTTCATATCGCTGGCACAAGAGCGATCGAATCGCCTCTTCCCAGTGCATGCTTTCCGCACATAGATTGACCAGACCCTAGCGGTGCGGAAAACAGATCAGTTGTTTGTCTGCTTCGTGAGCCTGATGGCGGGGAATGCCCTGTCAAAGCAGCGTCTCTCTCATTGGATTGTAGAGGCTATTTCGCGGGCTTACGCCAATAAGGGGGTCAACATGCGAGGCAGAGTGCGGGACCACTACCCGGAGCATGGCTGCGTCTTGGGTGCTGTTTAAAGAGGTTCCTGTAGGGCAGATATGCTCAGCAGCCACGTGGGCTTCCCCAATACGTTTGCGAAATTGTACTCCCTGGATGTGATGGTGCAGAGCCTAACCCAGGCAGTGTTGTCAGCGTAAAATTGATGTTCTCATCATCACTATCACTGCAGCGCCATGGCCACATTTCCTTGCTCTATCTGCACAAGCGGCTTGGGGTGTGTTCCATGTCCCCATATATACTGATGTGTTGTACTGAGTGAACTGACCAAAAGGGAACAGAAGGCTGTTTACATAGCCAGTGTTCCCTGACCGCCTAAGGGCTCAGTGAAGTGCAGTTTAGAATAAGGATATGAGACTGGACGGCATAATTTATATCCTCAGAGGAGGCCGGAGCTTCCCAGGTATGCCACAGTCTCATTGGCCTTGACAGACGTGTTGATAAATACTCAGGTTGGTAATGCAAGGGGAACAATCCCCATACTGATGTGTTGTACCTTGTTTCTCTTCCTTAGGGAGCGCTGGCTATGTAAACAGCCTTCCGTTGTCTGTGACACTTGTGACATTGGGACCATATTTTCCTATTCCAGCAGTTATTTTATCAGATGTCAAATGAGATCGATCACAGAGAAAAAGTGCAGAGACTGCTGGATGAGGAGGCTGCCTCCGAGTCCTCTGTATCAGACACAGCAGCCCTGGGACTGATTCAGTTTCCTCTGTAGAGGCCCATGGGACACGGACAGCAGCCTCCTAAATCTAGCCTTGCCTTTCTTACCCTTGGGTGGTATGGTGACATCGTCGGTCGTAGCTGGGTCAGTGTCTGCTAGAAAATGACCAGGCTGTTCACGCCTGTCTCGCACGCAGAATGTTTTGTCCTTTTTGCCTTCAATGAGTATCCGTTTAGTTTCATAGATCTTCAGCTCCACACAAAGTTGACTAAAGTATAATGTTGGGTTGTATCAGCATGAACTGATTGAAGTAAATTTCTAATATGTTGATTATTATAAGTAAATGGGGTAGGCACCAAATAAGCTCTATAGCTTCAGCTTACACCCTTTCGGTTATCTTGTCTGTATTTTTTTTTTGGTTCCAAGGTTGTCATAGCCAGGAGCGGCACTGGGGTTAAGCTCCCAGTGCTCATAAAATGCTCCTTACGGCGTGCGTCTCGAAAAGCCTCTGACAACTAAGTCCAACTCCTAGCCTGCCCGTGTGGTTCAGTCTCTAAGCCCGGCGGAACTGCTTTTACTAATAGGAGAAGGGGCGAGGGCGGCTCTCTGGCGCCTTAAAACCAGATGCTTCGGGTAGATGGTGACTCGTCAACCTGGGAAGGTAGCCCATCTAGGGGAAGGTAAACCCTGATCTCAAACCTCCGCTGCCTTGCGGCACACCCGGTCACGGGAAAGGCTTCGGGAGTCAACCCTGAGGAAAAATCCGGAGTCGGAGCCCCTAAGACAGTTCTCTGTTGTGCTCAACATCGTTCTGGCAGCTCCTGCGACGGCGCTGGTGCCAAACTATAGCAGCCCTGCTGTTCCTTTGGATTCATCAGTGACGTGGAGAGGGGGGACATGCTGCATGGGTAACATCTTGTCCTCCATATCTTCCTGCCCAGGCTTGAATCCTACCAACGCCCAACGCTGGAAGGTAGAACACCAGTGCGCATTGGCCTGTTCAGCCACAGGCCGTGCTGTTCCAGCAGAGTAGACGTTTAGGATTCTCTTCCATGGTCATCATAGACCGACGGAGGCCGACAATGACAATTTTTTTTTTCTCTTTTGCTTGTTGTCTTTTCTCCTGTGGATGAACCAAATAAACTGAAATGAACTAACTTTTATCGCACTTTGACTCCTGGAAAATAAATTGAGAAGGTTTTGAGACAGGGTCAAGACACCTGCAACAACTCTGCAGCTATTTTAAGAGAAAATTTGTTGCATAAATTTTTTGACCATATTAAAAATTCCTGTGACAAAAGAGCGAGGCCTTGAAACTGACAAAAGGAAATTGAGAACAAGTGTTTGGAAAGATTTTGGAAACTCTCTTGAATGGCTTTTTCCAACTAGTCGCCAGCTATCACACCCCAGTGAGAGAGTAAGGTTGCGTTCTGCAGAGATCCCTACTTGCAGCGAAATACTGCTTTTAGTGAAGCCATCCCTTCCCCATTTTTCAAAAGCTTAGAATTAGGGAAACAGCGCCCCTCTGTAGTGAATTGGTGCTATGGGTGTGATGCGGTATTCCAGTAATACTCAGGGATTTGAGGAGGTCAAGAGAAGGTAGCTTCCTTTCAGTGACGTGCGGTGAGTTTCATTTCTGGTGAGGCTGTGATGCTTTCAATGTTAGATTTACAAATCGAATTTTATAAATAATTTTAACAAAACTAGTGTAATGTATTTTATACCTCTTAATGGAATACACAGAAAAGGCAGTGATAAAAGTCCATGTTTTCATTTTAGAACTCTCCTGAGTATAGACAATGTGCAAAGACCTCAATTATAACTTTTTTGGCCACAAAATTCATTATACTTTGTTTTTGGCCAAGGAATAAATAAATTATAGCGGTCCAGAGAGCTGTATTTCTGTGTGTTGCAGCTCCACAATTTACATTCATTATTACAAATTATTTGTAGTATTTACATCTACTATGCATGCATGGTCTTATCTTTACTTGTAAATGAAGTAAATTTGCCTATCCTTCTGGACAAAAATCACTGTGGCTTTGTTAAAAAAAATAAAAATAAATATATATATATATATATATACAGTATATATATGCATACCTGTCAAGTGATACGGTTTCGCCGTATTTTAATACGGGGAAAATGCAATTTTAGCTAATACGGGCGTATTGCCATTTCTGTACGCCAAAAAGAAAAATATACAGCGAAAAAAAAAAATTATTGAGAGAACCTAAAATCAACTGAACAGTAATTCGATGCCTGGCGAAATTGAGCGCACCTAAGCAGTCTTTTTGTGATTTTCAAAATGGCTTCATGCAGCGCGCCGCCGGCGAAGAAAACAAAGCTTGAAGAAAAGGGAAATCGAGGGACTGGACGTCACCGAAAAGAATGGGAGAGTCCGAGCTTGGAGAAATTGGCATAGACAGACTCAAACCCATCTTTGTAGCGGCGGACGAGCATACGCATACGCTCATCTGCATCAGGTCGTACCTGACAGCCAGACCCACACTGCAGGGCGGCGCCTTTTTAGTCCTTCATGCTTCCTAGACACACTGGATATAAAGTATCAAACTTCAGCTTTCAGTAGATCAAACCCAATGAAGGCGATGATTTACAGTAGGTGAGAATAGGGAAACACCATCTTTGACTGACAGCGCTGTTCAGATTCAGCAGGGCATATGCTGCTCCATGAGAGTTATGGCACTAAAAAACAGGCTTTTCAATTTTATATAATTTAGCTAAAATATAGAAATGTTACACATTTATGAGGGCTGTTCATTAGAGATTTCCCCTGAGTCATCTTCCATGGACTGAGAAGACTCAGCCTTGGCACATTTATTAGTCTTTCTCTGCATAGTTACCACCAAGGGTTACACATTTCTCCAATCGCTTTATGCGGCTGCGGAGACCTCACCTGTAGAAGTCTGCAGGCTGTGCCAGAAGCCACAACTTGACCATGGAAATCAGCATTTCATTGTCTTGGAAGGGCTTGCCCTTCAAAAATGACTTCATTGTTGGAAAAAGGTGGAAGTCAATGGTGTAAGGTAGGGAGGGGAAGTGGGGTGAGGAAGGATTAAATAGCCACAGAACTGTGCTTCCCTCTGTGCAACGTGTAAGTTGTGAACCCGGCATTATCTTGCAGGAAGCGGACACCTTTGGTCAGCATGATGATTGCTTTTGATGACCTTCTGCAATTTCTGCAGCAGTGAAGTGTAGTAAGTCCCGGTAATTGTGGTACCCTTTACCAGGCAATCCATCATCACTACTCCATGCTGGTCCCAAAAGACCGTGAGCATGACCTTGCCTGCCAAGGGTTGGACATGTGCCTTCTTCAGAGGTGGTGAGTCATAACGCTTCCATTGCTTCAACTGGGCTTTAGTTTCTGTATCATAGTGATGGACGTATGTTTCATTCTATGTGATTAGTTTGTCAAAGAAGTCGTCTTGTTTTTTTTTTTGGTACATGGCCAAAAGAGCCTGACGGTATGTGACTTGTTCCTGCTTCTCAAGTTCATCCTGCCTATCATCAACAACTTCAACACCATCTTTCAAGCAGACGAGAGCAAGATAGGCAGTCTCTTCCCTGAAATGGATCGTCTCTTGAGAAAACTATTGGTCAAATTTGTTCAAATGAAGTATGTAAAGGCGACCAATGACCTAAGAAGGCTGGATTTCCTGGACAGTGACCTGCAGCACTCTGACAAGTTTAACAAAGCTGACAATTAAAAACTCTTTAATTCCAAGTGTATATATCTAGCTGACAATTAAGAACTATATTCAGAATTATTCTTACTGTGTACTTTCAAATTAAGCAAGCTACCTTGTGCTAATGTAAATTTGAAAAATATTACTTTTTTATTTATTTTTATTTATTTATTATTACCTCCGCCAAGGAGGTTATGTTTTCATCGGTGTTGGTTTGTCTGTCTGTCTGTTTGTTTGTTTGTTTGTTTGTTAGCAAGATAACTCAAAAAGTTAAGGACAAATTTTCATGAAATTTTCACAGATTGACAGAAATGGGGTATCCTACAGATGATTAGATTTTGGTGGTGATCCGGATCACCGTCCAGAAGAAAACCACCATTACGGAAAATGCCATTTTCGTGAATAACTACTGAACCACTAATCCTATCATTGTCAATCCAATTGCTAGTCATATGTTTTCATGGTCAAGGAATCTGAAAACGTACACACAAACACTGTATGTGGGAACTGTGGCGCTTGGCAGAGGTCTGCACTCTCCGAGTGCTTTTCTAGTTATTAATATTATCATTTATTTTTTTTAAATTTATTTATTTTTTATTTTTTTATTTATTTTTTTTTTGTGCTACTTGGCTTATTATTTTCACATTACCAAAAAGTTATGGCTCAACATTGTGTCCATATACGTGTACATTTGAATAAATATGTTTGAAATAGTTCATGTTGCAATTGTTGTTGTTTGTTTGGTTTTTGTTTGTTTATTTATTTATTTTTTTGCTTACGTTTTCTTTCATCTGCCGATAAATACAGTTTTTAAGTACTCAGTACAGGTGTGAAAGCCCCCCCCCAATAACGGAGGCATGAGGTATGCCTTGACAGGTATATATATATATATATATATATATATATATATATATATATATATATATATATATATATATATATATCATTGTCTTCCTTTATTTAAAAAAAAAGAAAAAACTGTGCATTTGGTGCTCAAGCATGCCCTCTTGCTGGAGCAATGGTACTGCGCAGCCTCTGACTGATTTTCAGCCTCACCTGCCTTCCCTGACTGCTCATCACTGCTTCCTTTGGTCCTTTGAGGCTGCAGTCATGTCACTCCTCGAGTGTAATTAGTCCAGCTTCACATTTTCATCAGACCAATCAAATCATATGATGTCAGCAGCATCATTGTTGGCTGGAGATCCTGTTAACAACATTCGCAACTGCTAAATACAATTATGGAGGGAGTGGATTTGGAGTTTTTAATCAGAAATACCTTCATCAAGCAATAGATAATATGCAGGGGTGGACTGGCAATTTGGAGAACTGGGAGATTTTCCAGTGGCCTGTGTGGCATATTGGAATACCACCATACACGTCACGGGCGTGGGGACACACGCACAACGTGACGTCATCGCGCTGTGACTGCATTAAGGAACTGATGGCGGGAGACGGCCTCTTTGGTGCGTCGCCTCTATGCCAGCACCAGCCTGTACTCACTCCCGGTTAGCATAGCTGTTGTTCTGTATGTAACACGTGCTGTTAGCAGTGTCTTTAATAAAGTTACTGTTCAGTACAGTGACCGCCTCCGCTGTCCCTCATTTACAGACATAAGAGCCTGGCCTGCCATAGGCATAAAATGGCCTGGATAAGCGCTAGCAAACAGAATGAGAGAGAGAGAGACGGGAGGTAGATGCAGCAGTCAGTCTCCAACAGAAGTTCACCTGCAGAAGTGTCATGTTTGAGGGAAATGGCAGGCAGGTGAGCCAGCATATATTCAGTATGATAAAAATGATGAACTAATAATGATTTTAAATAACCCCACTCCCTCCCTGTTTTTCTCTAGACCCTCTTCCTGACCCAGTGAAATAACATATTAGAATAAATGAATTTAATATTGTGTCAAAAGAGCCCAAACCCCATCATGCCTCAGAACATAAAAATGAGATCAAGACAGATATAATGTGGTGAATGAGTATTTGTGGTTATACTGTTGTAGTTGCTTATAGTTTAGGATTTACGTTTTCTAATGTAATAAATAGGTGCATTATCTTTAGTTATATTACCTCCATCTTACATCCATAATGCAAGGTTTTCAGAACTATTCAGATGTTTTAAGAAAAATCTGCATAATTTTCAAAACTATAGGTTACGTGTAGTATGCAGCACCAACTTTACTCTCATCT
Source organism: Pholidichthys leucotaenia (assembly GCA_020510985.1). Taxonomy (NCBI): domain Eukaryota; kingdom Metazoa; phylum Chordata; class Actinopteri; order Cichliformes; family Pholidichthyidae; genus Pholidichthys; species Pholidichthys leucotaenia. The sequence continues at coordinate 71,622,224 of CM035843.1, forward strand.
ACTTGTTACCATTCTCTCTTAAATTTATTTTCTTTCTCATTTTTAAACCTCTTGTCAGAAACACAAATTTTACGATAAATTTTGAATCTATCGTGCCAAATTTGTGACCTCTTTCGTGCAAACTTGTAAGTTTTTACCTAAAAATCTGCATTTTTTGTTATTCAATAAAAAATGTAGACTAGCAATTGATGTGTTCTAAACTATCAGAAGTGCACAGTAACTTAACTATATGCCTTGTTCTTGTGTTTTTTATTCTGAAAAGTGAAGAAATCAGAAGCAGCACCAGATTTAAATCAAGGTTAGTCAGTCAATTGCTTTAATAATCAATAAATCAACTGACTATCAAAATACACTCTGGATATTTTTCCTCCCAGCTGAAGGTAGTAACTAATTTGATATCTATTGTTTTAAAATGTTGGCCTACTAAAATTGTGATGGTTTCTGGTTTGTAACAACAGGATGGCATAGGATGAAGTCAATTTCCTGGCTGTCTGCTGCATAACTTCGCAATGGACAAATTAATTTAGTTCGAGCCCAAAATGCAAGTGAAGAGGACGTGTTTATTAAAAGAAAGGGGAAACTCAAAAATACACAAAATACAAGAAAATGTTCAGGAGCAATACAGTCTGGCACACAAGCGTTGGACATCCGAGCTTAGTTGGTAGGAGGAGGAGCCCCACACACTCCCAGGACGGAACCGGGTAGTGGACAAAGAAGGGCAATTAATGATGGAGGAAGACTTTCATTCGTGTCGGAGCTCAGCGGGCTCTGGAAAAACAACGCCGTAGTAGTTCAAAGGGAAGGGGAACCAACAGCTTCAGGACACCAGCATAGGCTGGTAACTACAGACTGAACTGTGTAGTGTTGACTTACTCCGCGACACTGAATGCCCCCACTGTCACCCAATAAATACCAAGCAGGCTAATGAGTGACAAGTGGATGCAGGTGTGCAGCGGGAGTCTGTGTATGAGTGCATGTCAGGATGAGTGTGTGTGTGTGTGTGTGAAACCCCAGGTGATGACAATCAGCTGATAGGTGCCTGGCAGAGAGAGGGGAGGGGAGGGCTGTGGCTGAGGACTGGCAGAGGAACCAATAATCTGCCAGCTGGAAAAGATAACAGCAATCAGAGGCCATAGCCACAGATCATGAAACGGGGCAGGAAACAACAGCCCCGTACATGACACTGGCATGATTTTTTTGTCCCACACGACCCCCGATAACATAATTAATGAACAGTTCAAAACCATGAATGACCGTCTTTCCTCTTCAGTACACAGTGTAATAGTTGTAATATGCGAAGGGCAGATCCTACCACAAAGTGCTCTTGGGGCTGTTTGCTTTCGGCTTTAGGACTGTGACTAGGATTCTTCTTTGACTTGGCACAGAGGCGTCGTCTCTTCGAATTTAGTCTGCTGGTAGGATCATTAGCTTCCCCAGGTGAGCCCGGGTACTGGTGGAGGGCGCGACGAGAACGCTGATCCATTGCCCCCCCATTGCAAATTCATCTATGCAGACGACATCTGTTTGGCATTCCAAGCACCAGACTTTGAACCACTGGAACGGGTGCTCACGGAAGATCTTACCAAACTGGACCAGTTCTGCAAAATCTGGCGCCTAAAACCAAGCCCAGCAAAAACCGTCTCCAGTGTATTCCATCTCCACAATGCAAAAGCTGCCAGAGAACTAAACATCCACCTGAGCGGACTCGAGCTTAAGCATGCCCCAAATCCAACTTATCTTGGAGTGACCCTTGATAGGACCTTATCCTTCAAGGAACATCTAAAGGGGACGGCTGCTAAGGTGAAGGTACGAAACAACCTGCTCTGCAAGCTCGCTGGTGCAAACTGGGGGGCGGCAGTCTCCACCCTGCGCACCTCAGCACTGGCCCTTTCATACTCTGTAGCAGAATATTGTGCCCCTGTCTGGTCCAGGTCATCTTACACACACCATGTAGACACCCAGCTCAACTCAACCATGAGAACTATAACTGGAACAATCCGCTCAACACCACTCCCCTGGCTCTCTGTACTGTCAAACATAGCCCCTCCACACATCCGGCGAGCAGCATTAACTCAAAGGATGCTCCAAAAAGTTAAAGATTCTCCTCACTTACCACTCCATGCAGATATCTACACCCCACCCACTGCCCGACTTTCATCCAGACGGCCAATTTGGAAAAACCCTCCCCCAGCTGATTTCACCATCCAGACAGCTTGGCAAGAGGAATGGGAGACCAAGGAGGTCCCAAACAAACAGCTGGTGATAAACCCCAACCAACAGGTCCCAGAGAGGGGCCATTTGGCCTTTTTGGCTAGAAAACCCATAGGGGGACCATCAAGTGGCCACAAGAGGGCTAATGTCTGGGTCTTCTAGTGTTAAAGCACAGTTGCTCAATATAGAATTTGTATTCCAATTTTAAAGTTGCCATTAGCAATGATAACATTAATGGAAAAATGATTTCAGATGCTGTGTAGGTGAATCCAATGAGTAGAAGATATGGTTTAATAACATATGAGTTAAAGAATTGTATCAAAGTGATAACTTCAGCATTTTATTTCTATAAACTTATAATAACTTGCTCAAAGTTGCAAAAAAATATGTCTGATAGTACAACAATGCAGCTGAGAAGAAATGAGCAATACAAGACTGAAGCATTTGTGTTGCTTTTTAGTACTACAGTATATGGCACCACTTTCATAATGTAGCATTAATTTACAGTTGCAATAAAACTGTAAACTTTTTTCATGCCAAACAATTTTTGCAAAGCAATCACAAAGATTTTCTCAAAACAAGTTATTTCCTCTTGCTATATTAGGCATTCCAGAGCAAGAAAACAGGGCGTCAAAGTATCTGGTGACAAATAATCTCTATGGTATCCATTAACATTCTCCTTCTCTTGATCTCTCTGCAAGTTCTCTTTGTTGATTATCTTATTGTCCATCCAGTAGAGGTCACCTATTGAACTGAAATCCCAACTCTTGTTTGAATTTTGTGGTGTAAACTGCAACAGTTTAGTGATGTGCAGGAGCGTCTTGTGAGAGCTGAAAATATAGAATGCATTTATGTAACTAAGACAATGGCATAAAAATATATGGCTGAAAAGTGTAAGAAAAGTGAATTTCAGAATTAAAGTCAACCTCCCCTTTCAACTGGACATGGTGCTGAACGTGGTTCACTGTCTTGCTGTTGTTCAGGTCCTTGTTTCTCTCCTCATTCCTCCTGCTAACACAGAACAGTAACATGGTGCTGTCCAGCTGTTTCATTGTAAATTTTATTGAGTTAACAACATGTAACTGATATTTTTTATTACTAACATACAAAACATAAGAATTAATAATAATGTGATTGACATTGCATTTTCTCCCAATTTAATCAACTTGTTAATTAAAAACCCATTATTTGTACTCCAGTAAAATTTAGAATTTTGTAATTTAAATGTTTGTGGGGATGGGACAGAAAGTTATTTTAATCACTGGCAATAGAGCCGACTAGCATCTGCCAAACACTTCTTTCTTTGTTAATAATTTCTTATAACATAACACTAATGCAAACATCTACAATACCACACAGCTTCGTCCGCTGTTCTGCATCATGACAAAAAGTTATTCACATTAATTTATGCTTTTCAATCTGAAATACAAGCATTTTACTCACCTGTAGAGGCAGACAGCTAAAGGGATGGCACATAGTAGCAGTCCAAATGTAACTGAGAATTTTATATGAATGATTCCATAGTGAACTGTTTCCTCCATAAAATCAGATGGGAATCTTATCAGTAGCTTGCAGTCTAAAATCTGCTTTTCTTGTATAGTTATTATTGCCACTTATACAGACGTGGACAAAATTGTTGGTACCCCTCTGTTAATGAAAGAAAAACCCACAATGGTCACAGAGATAACTTGAATCTGACAAAAGTGGTAATAAATAAAAATTCTATGAAAATTAACCAATGAAAATCAGACAATGCTTTTGAATTGTGGTTCAACAGAATTATTTTAAAAAACAAACTCATGAAGCAGGCCTGGATAAAAATGATGGTACCCTTAACTTAATATTTTGTTGCACAACCTTTTGAGGCAATCACTGCAATCAAACGATTTCTGTAACTGTCAATGAGACTTCTGCACCTCTCAGCAGGCATTTTGGCCCACTCCTCATGAGCAAACTGCTCCATTTGTCTCAGGTTTGAAGGGTGCCTTCTCCAGATGGCATGTTTCAGCTCCTTCCACAGATGTTCAATAGGATTTAGATCAGGGCTCATAGAACGCCACTTTAGAATAGTCCAATGTTTCGGTCTTAGCCATTCTTGGATGTTTTTAGCTGTGTGTTTTGGGTCATTATCCTGTTGCAAGACCCATGACCTGTGACTGAGACCAAGCTGTCTGACACTGGGCAGCACATTTCTCTCTAGAATCCCTTGATAGTCTTGAGATTTCATTGTACCCTGCACACATTCAAGACACCCTGTGCCAGATGCAGCAAAGCAGCCCCAGAACATAACAGAATCTCCGCCATGTTTCACAGTAGGGACAGTGTTCTTTTCTTGGTATGCTTCATTTTTGCATCTGTGAACATAGAGCTGATGTGCCTTGCCAAAAAGTTCCAGTTTTGTCTCATCTGTCCATAGGACATTTTCCCAGAAGCTTTGTGTCTTGTCAACATGCAGTTTGGCAAATTCCAGTCTGGCTTTTTATGATTTTTTTTTCAACAGTGATGTCCTCCTTGGTCGTCTCCCATGAAGTCCAGTTTGGCTCAAACAACGACGGATGGTGCGATCTGACACTGATGTACCTTGACCTTGGAGTTCACCATGAATGTGTTTAGAGGCTGTTCTGGGCTCTTTTGTTACCATTCGTATTATCCGTCTCCTCCTGCGGCCACGTCCAGGGAGGTTGGCTACAGTCCCATGGATCTTTAATTTCTGAATAATATGTGCAACTGTAGTCACAGGAACATCAAGCTGCTTGGAGATGGTCTTATAGCCTTTACCTTTAACATGCTTGTCTATAATTTTCTTTCTCATCTCCTGAGACAACTCTCTCCTTTGCTTCCTCTGGTGCATGTTTAGTGTGGTACACACCATGTCACCAAACAGCACAGTGACTACTTGTCACCCTTTAAATAGGCCGACTGACTGATTACAAGTTTGTAGACACCTGTGATGTTAATTAGAGGACACATCTTGGTTGAACATGTCCCTATGGTCACATTATTTTCAATCTTTTCTAGGGGTACCATCATTTTTGTCCAGGCCTGTTTCATGTTTGTTTTTTAAAGTAATTCTGTTGAACCGCAATTCAAAAGCATTGTCTGATTTTCACTGTTAAATTTTCATCGAATTTTTATTTATTACCACTTTTGTCAGATTCAAGTTACTTCTGTGACCGTTGTGGGTTTTTCTTTCATTAATAGAGGGGTACCAACAATTTTGTCCACGTCTGTATCTCTACTTACCTTTGGATTTCTCAGACACAGTTAAAGTCCATGTAATACTGTATGGGTCGTCTGTATAAGTTACTTCACATGTATAATTTCCCTCATCGTTATGTTGAGTACTAATAATAGCTAGCTTTGTAAGTAAGCCAGGCTCTATTTTTAGTCTGTGAGAGGAGAAATCTGAAAAACTCTATAGGAAGGATCATATGCAAAGACAGATTTGTTTTTAATCCATCTAATCAGTCTAACATTCTCCTTCTCTGAGATGTTGCAAGTGAACACAACCGTGTCTCTTCTGAACACCTGCATGATGGTGTGGTCATGTCTGATAACACCTTAAGGTTAAAGAAACCAATTAGTCAATATGAAATTAATGGATCAAACTTTTAATTAAATTCAAGTGGTCACAAATAGTGATGTAGCTTTCGTCCATGTGTTCATGTTATATTTTACTGTGGTTTGTTGCAACTTAACAGGACCGGATCTCCTCTGAACAACCTGAATGATGATGTCATCATCTTTATAAATCTTTAAAAGTCAAAGGAAATGATCAATTAAAAAAAAAAAAAGGAAACACAACTGTAAAATTTGTATATGTGGTCATGCAAAGAAAAAGAAGTGGCTTGTTGTGTTGAGAGAAAAAAAATTCTCCTGAGTTGCAGATCGACCGCTAACACAGCGGTCAGGTTGCTGACATCGGTGCTCCTTTCAGCTAAATTCTCATGCTACTGCTTTGACGTCAGAGCCACAGACACATGTGCCCCCAACCTAGAAAAACGAGAGAACTGCCCCCCCCATATCCTCATATTCTTTCTATATCATGTTACATAACTGAATAAAATGCATTCAAAGCACCAATGCTAAACAATGCAGTTTTTTTCTCAGAAATTTGCAACTTTTTTCACAAATGTTATACTTTTTGCTGTAAATTTGCAACTTTTCTCTTAAATTTGCAACATTCTTCTCATAAACTTGTTTCTTTTTCCTCATAAATTTGCATTTTCTTTTTACTAAATTTGCCATTTCTTCCTTAAATTTGTGACATTTTTCTTCTGAATCTGGAACTTTCTTCTCATGATTTACATTTTTTTGGGTAAATTTCCAGCTTTTTTCTTATTTCTTTTGGACTTTTTTTCTTGTAGATTGCAATGTTTTTTTCTGTTAAATTTGGTATGTCATGCTAGTAAATTTACTGCTTTTTTCTTGAGTATTTGGGGTGCCTTCAAATTTTAAGTTGATGAACTTGAGGAAATAAGTTGTAAAGACACATAAAACATATAAATGCATAAACTCAAGTTCAGTCAACTTAAAATTTTAAGTCAGCCCGAGCACTAACTTTTTTTGAACTAGAATAACCCTAGTTACTTTTTAGTGTTCCTCCATCCATCCATCCATCTTCTACTGCTTATCTGGGTCGTGGGGGCATCAGTCCAGGCAACATAGCCCAGACTTCTACCTGGTTTATGTAGCACCATGATCCGGTGGACCCATGTTCCTTCTTTGGATATACTGGGTCCTTCTTGTGACTTTTTTCATGGCAATCCACTGGACCGTTCTTGGTCTGGCCCTTCACCAAGGACCAGTTTGCCTTGGGAGACCATACCAGGGGCAAGTTGCCCCCAACAACATAGCTCCTGATTATTCAGGCCCTAAAACCCCTCCACCACGACAAGGTGGTGATCCACGGAGGGGTTATTACTTCATTTCTCTAAAAATAAACACATTAATGCCTAATAAGTCTGATGAAAACAAAAATGTGGATGAAATAATCTGTGTTACATTCTCCTCTGGTATGCTGCAAGTGGTCTCCTCTGAACACCTGCATGATCTTTAGAAATACCTAAAGGTTAAAGGAAAAAGCCAATCAATATTAAAAAAAACACTAAAAATAAATAACTGTAATGAAAAGCATGCATCACAAACAAATGTTTTGGGTTTTTTTCACCTGGAAGGATCTGACCCAGGACCAATAGCTGAAAGAACAGCTGCTCCACTTAGGTGGAAAATGGTGATTGTTCAACTTTACCATCAACTGCAAAAATGTGTTCAGTAAGGTGATATGAAGAAAAGGAAGTGGATGAAGGTGTTAAAAAAACCTTTAGCCCACGTGTGTCATGTGTGTGTGTAAATGCGCACACACAAATGAATTTATACAAGTCCAAGGTGCTGGTGAAGTGACGTGTTTTATTAACAAATGAAAAGTAACATACAACTGTGTGCATAATACTGTCCAAAGATGAGTAGTATGGAGAAGATGACCGGCTACAAGCTCTAGTGGCAAGCTCCACGCGCTCCTGAGCAGAACATGCAGTGGAGAGGAAAGGGCTGAAAATAATAAGAAAGGAGACCTACATAAATGTCGGAGCAACACAGCTCTGCAAGAAATAACAAGTTCATGGGAGATCGAGCCTGATCATCCAAAAGAGACTGATGCCGACGCACTGAGCATTTCTGCTGCACGGTGGCGCAGTGGTTTAGCACTGTGGCAGCACAGTTTTACCCTCGGCCGGGGGATCGCGGGGATCATGAGATCGTGGGTTCGATCCCAGCCCCCAACCAACAGTGAGCTGTGTGGAGTTTGCATGTTCTCCCCGTGTTGCGTGGGTTTACTCCGGGATTTCTCCGGTTTCCTCCCGCATACCAAAAAAAAAAAAAAACATGTAGGTTTAGGGCGCTCGCGCACGCAGCGACCAGCAGCCGGTGGCTTGTCACCAGACTGCAAACCAAATCTACCTACGGGTACAAATAAGTAACAAAAAAAAAAATAAATTCCACTGCCGCCCAGAAATACCCCCGGAGACTAACGAGCAGCAAGTGGAAACAGGTGCGCGGCAACAGAGTGAGTGAATGAGTGTGTGTGTGTGTGTGTGTGTGTGTGTAAATGAGTGAAAGCAAGGACAAATGAGAAATGGCAGACAGCCGGTATGAGAGAGGATGAGTGAGAATGTGTGTGTGTGCATGTATGTGTGTGTGGAAACCCAGGTGATGGCAATCAGCTGATAGGTGCCTGGCAGAGAGAGGTGAGAGGAGGGATGTGGCTGTAGACTGGCAGAGGATCCAATAATTCAATTGAGGCGACCAGCTGTGGTCCGGGAAGAGGACTGCCTCCAGGGGCGGACTGATGGTGATGAGTCTGGGTGGGGGCTACGGGTCATCCTCACCGAGTCATGGGTGGGTTGTGAATTGTTATGTTGTGTTTTATTGTTAGTGGTTATTATGTATTTATAGTTCTGGGATTACTTTGTATTTTGTAGTTAGGAGACACGGCAGCATTTTCTTTTAGTTGATATCTGGACTTTTATGTAATATAGGCAGCAGAATAATCCGCCTCGCCGTGTGGGGGGTAGGACGGCTGTCTACCTATCCCCCTAATTTTAGTTGTTTTGTGTGAATGTCATAGGCCCCTTTTGGTGACTTTGGTTTAATTATGTTTAGCAGACGAGTCAGGTTTCAAACTGGGGTGGGTTGATTGTGTGTGTGTGTGTGTTGGATTTTTTCTACGGGGAGGGGGAGAGATATTAGGTAGTTATTGTTCATATACTGTATATTGTTATATTGTTGGAGCACGGGGTGGTGGCTCTGCCTTCCGGTCCCACCAGCCCCCGTGGGCATATAAGGGGCTGCTGGTAGAGGGACGGTCTCTTCCGCCTTACCTCTGAGAGCGGCTGCATGCCCGGTCAGGTTGCACTAAGATTCAGTTTTATAATAAAGAAGTGTTCAGCTCCACTCCTGGCGTCCTCCTTGTCTACAAGTTATGACATAACAATGTGCTCTGTCTTTAATAAAGTAGTGCCACATAGCAGCAATACTAGCAGCCTCTTTAAACATTTAAAGACAATGCAAAGGCTGAACATCACCATAAAGACAACCAGCAAGCCTCAAAGTCCCCAGCACCACCTGCTGCCAATTAGAAGACATTGCACAAGAGTTTCATGAAAGGCAGTTTTAAGAAAGCAAATTTAAGAAATGTCATTAATACGGTATAATTTTGAAGTATAATTATTGTAATTCAAAATATTTTATTTTCATCTTATTTTTATTTAATTTACTCATTCTATTTTATTAACATTTTATAAGCATTTCTTTAAAGTATTTATTTTCACGAGTTTGATACAGATTTCATATTGACCTATTACTGAACACTGTGCAACGGAGCTGTCACAGTGGAGAAATTTCCCTGTTCTCAACTTATGTGTTTGTGACAATTGTGCGGAGCTCAGGTCTTCCTACATGTTATGTATGAATAATGAATAATAATGAATAATAATAAAACGACTCAGAGTGTGAATGCAGCTTCACCTGCAGATGAATTTAATAACTTTTTTGTTAACATTGGTCCTAATTTGGCTCGAGAAATACCCATTACGGCCCCCACAGGTGATACAATAAGCAAAAACACTGCTATAAAAGACTCCATTTTCATAAAGAACACAGGCGAGAGAGAGGTCATTGAAATTGTTAAATCGTTTAAAAGTAAAACATCTACGGACTGTGATGATATTGACATGCTCTTAGTCAAAACTATCATTGAATGCTTAGTGAAACCACTGACGTATATCTGTAACCTGTCTCTCCAAACAGGTATATTTCCCAATGCAATGAAAATAGCTAAAGTCATTCCAATATACAAGACGGGTGACAGAGAGGAATTTTCAAACTATAGACCAATTTCCCTATTGCCGCACTTTTCCAAGATACTTGAAAAAATATTCTGTGAGAGAACTGACAACTTCATACTGAAGAATAATTTATTGTGTGAGCAGCAATATGGGTTCAGACACAAGAGGACAACCGCATTTGCTCTAATGGAATTTATAGAAAAAATATCAACTGCCATTGAAAATAAAGAGTATTCAGTTGGGGTATTCCTGGATCTTAAAAAAGCATTTGATACAGTGGATCATAATTTATTATTAAAGAAACTACAAAATTGTGGTATTAGAGGGGTAGCACTGTCCTGGTTATGTAGTTACTTAAAGAATAGATATCAGTATGTATGTGTTGGTAACAAAAACTCACAGTTACTGAAGGTTACTTGTGGAGTCCCACAGGGTTCAGTTTTGGGGCCATTGTTATTCAATATGTATATAAATGATATACAGTTAGGCCCAGAATGACACAATGTCCGGCTCAGGAGACACACACGCAGGCTCAGAATAGATTTAACAGCTTTATTGACAGACAGGTATGGATGAATGCGTGAGTGGAATATGGAAATGTGTTGAGGGAGAACTTCTGGGTGCAGGTAGCAGAGCAGACCGTCGTACAGCCGGGCAACCCTATAACGACAAAGCAGAGGGACAAGGTAAAGGGCAACACACCTGGACGGGGAATGTGAGAATGACAGCTGCTTACTTGGTATGACAGCTGGCTGGCGTCAGCAAGGGATGAGCCCAGAAGACAGCGGCCTGCGGTGCCTGTGGCAGTGGTGTGGAGAGATTAGCGAAGGCGAAGGTCCGCCGCCGAGGAATCCACCTGTGCACAGGGGAGAGGACTGAAGAAACAAGGTAAGATGCTTACAGTTAAGCGTAGTCTTGCTGGTCATGGGGGTTCCAAATGCCAAGACGAGCTGAAGGGAACAGACGGCTTCAGGCCGAAGCACAGGGCTGGGTGGGTTAAGTAGTCTGTTGCTGACGAGGCGCAGGTGTGCGCGCAGCAGGAGCCGATGATGAATGGCGAGTCATGACAGTACTCCCCCCTCCCCTAGCAGCACCTCCTGGTGCTGGTTTATCCGGGTGCGCCCGATGGAACTCCATGATGAGACTCTTGTCCAGAACCAGGAATGAGCGCACCCATTGCCTCCACTCTGGACCGAAACCCTCCCAGTCCACCAGATACTGCAGCCCGCAGCCTCGGCGCCGAGAGTCTAGGATGGTAGTGACTCTCCAGGCCGGGTGGCCATCGATCATCAGGGGCGCGGGCAGCGCCGCGGGTGGGGGGCAGAGGGGATCAGACACCACAGGTTTGATCTTGGAAACGTGGAAGGTGGGGTGTATACGGGGGGGGGGGGAATAGCCACACGCACAGCCACCGGGTTGACAATTTTGGTGATAGTGAAGGGTCCGATGAAGCGTTGGGCCAACTTCCTCTTCTCACCCTTAAGGTTGACATCGTGAGCAGAAACCCATACCTTCTGACCCACCTGGTAGGCCAGTGCCGGTCTTCTATGACGATTGGCGGTGGTGCTGTTGCGTTTCGCTGCGTAGAAGAGCGCATCGCGCGCCTTGGACCAAAGACTCCGGCACCGCCTCAGGTGCGCCTGGATGGACAGGACAGCCAACTCACCCTCCTGCGCCGGGAACAATGGCGGATCGTAACCCAGGGAGGCTTTGAAGGGGGACATGCCAGTGGCAGAGGACCGGGTGGAGTTGTGGGCGTATTCCACCCAGGCCAGATGCGTGCTCCAAGAGGCCGGGTTGGAGGCGGTGATGCAGCGGAGAGCGGCTTCCAGCTCCTGGTTGGCCCGTTCGCATTGCCTGTTGGACTGCGGATGGTGGCCGGAGGAGAGGCTTACCGTGGCTCCCAGGGCGTTACAGAAGCACTTCCACACCTCGGAGACGAATTTGAGGCTCCCGATCCGACACAACGTCCGCCGGTATCCCGTGCAGTCTGACCACGTGATGGGCTAGGAGATCCGCTGTCTCTCGCGCCGAAGGGAGGCCTTGCAACGGCACGAAGTGGGCGGCCTTGGAGAAGCGGTCGACGATGGTCAGTACTGTGTCGTAGTTGTTTGAGACTGGGAGACCGGTGACAAAGTCAAGGGCTATATGAGACCAGGGCCTGCCTGGGATCAGCAGGGGCTGGAGCAGACCTGCGGGGGGTGCGTTACCTGACTTGCCGGTGGCGCAGACTGGGCAGGCCTGGACATAGTTGGCGGCATCCTTCTGCAGGCCAGGCCACCAGAAAGACCGCTGGGGAAGATCGACTAGCCGGGAGACCCCAGGATGACAGGCGAACTTGGAGGTGTGAATCCAGTGGATTACCTCCCCCCGGACTGAAGATGGAACGAATAGCCTCCCCTCTGGTCCGCCGCCAGGGTCCGGTTCAGTCTCCAGTGCCTTCCGGATCTTGTCCTCGATGGCCCAGGACATCGCCCCCATGATACACGAGCTGGGCAGGATGGTGTGCGCTGACTTCTCAGATGTCTCGGGGGCAAATTGCCTGGATAGGGCGTCAGGCAGGCCGTTCTTCGAACCAGGGCGGTACGTGATGGTGAAGCGAAAACGGGCAAAGAACAATGACCAACGCGCCTGGTGGGCATTCAGACGTTTGGCAGATCTCAAACATTCCAAGTTCTTGTGGTCCGTTAGCACTATGAACGGCAGAGCAGCCCCCTCCAGCCAGTGGTGCCGCTCCTGCAGGGCGAGCTTGATTGCAAGGAGCTCCCTATCCCCGACGTCATAATTGCGCTCGGCTGGCGACAGGCGTCGAGAGAAGAAGGCGCAGGGTCGCTTGATCCCGTCGGCGGGGGACCACTGGGACAACACCGCCCCCACTCCTGTATCGGACGCATCGACCTCCACCAAGCACTGCAGCGCGGGGTCGACCTGGGTAAGGACCCAGGAGGAAGAGAACTCCTTCTTGAGTGTAGTAAACGCCGCAGCTGCCTCTTCGGTCCACCGGAAGGGGGTCTTAGGCGAGGTGAGGCGGGTCAATGGGCCGACGATGGCGCCGAAGTTTGGCACGAAGCGGCGGTAGAAGTTGGCGAATCCTATGAACTGTTGTACTTGCTTCCTGGAGGTCGGCGTGGGCCAGTCAACCACCGCTTTGACCTTAGCAGGGTCGGGCAGGACTTGGTCGTGTGAAATCACAAACCCCAGGAAGGAGGTGGTCTTGGCATAGAATTCGCATTTTTCGGCCTTGACGTACAACCTGTTCTCAAGCAGCTGCTGCAGGACCCGCCTCACGTGGACCCGGTGCTTGTCTCGTGTCCTGGAGAAGATTAGGATGTTGTCCAGGTACACAAAGACGAAGAGGCCGAGGAAGTCACAAAGGACGTCGTTTATGAGGTGCTGAAACACTGCGGGGGCATTGGTTAATCCGAACGGCATCACCAGATATTCGAAGTGACCAGTTGGCGTACAGAAGGCTGTCTTCCACTCATCTCCCTCCCAGATCCGGACGAGGTGGTAGGCGCTGCGGAGGTCCAGCTTGGTGAACCAGGTCGCCCCCTGGAGGGAGTGGAAGGCGGTGTCCATCAACAGCAGGGTGTAGCGGTCCTTCTCCGTGATGTCGTTGAGGGCCCGATAGTCTATACAGTGGCGGAGAGAACCGTCCTTTTTGGAAACAACGAAGAACCCTGCGCCGAGCGGGGATGAAGATGGGCGGATGATTCCTGCGCTGAGCGAGTCCTTCAGATAGGCGTCCATCGCCTCCCTCTCTGGCGCTGACACGCTGTAAAGACGCCCAGAGGGTAAAGGAGCCCCCGTGTGGATGTTAATTGCACAATCGTAGGGCCGGTGAGGGGGAAGCGACATTGCCTTGGACTTACTGAAGACGAGGCCCAGGTCGTGAAACTCCGAGGGCACCAGGGTGAGATCAGGTGGTGCAGCGTCCTTGGCCGGCGGGGTGAGGACGGGGCGCAGGCTGCGGACTGGAGGCAGGTGCTCATGCAAAACGAACTCCAGGCGGCAATCCCTCCAGCCTGCCAGTCTAGCACCGGGTTGTGTAGGCGCAGCCAGGGGTAACCTAGGATGACTGGTGAGACAGAGGTGGACAGGACATACAGGACAAGATCCTCCCGATGGTTACCTGAGATGATTACAGGAACGGGCTTGGTTCGGTGGGTCACATGCCCGAGGGGAGCTTGAGAGAGGGTGAGCAGGCTGAGCGGAGTTGGCAGAGGGTGACAGGGAATGCCCAATTGGGTTGCCAGGCTCTTAGAGATGAAACTCTGCTCTGATCCTGAGTCCACCAGTGCGTGAGTTAGGTGCCCCATGGCGTTGTGACAGAAACGGATTGGCAAAGAGAGGCTAGTGAGGGGTTTTGTCCGGTTAGAGTCCGCGAGGCCCCCTACAGTGACTCGTGGACCTCCCCGTTTGGCTTCTCCGGACAATTCTCCACGGTGTATTGGCTGCCTCCGCAATACATGCACAGGCCCAACTTCCAGCGGCGTTGTTTCTCCGCTGGAGGGAGCTTTGACCGGCCAACCACCATTGCCTACGACTCCTCGGAGGACTCCAGTGGCGGCAACGCCAGGAGGCAAGCGAGCGGAGCCTCCTCGCGAGCGGATTGTCGACTTCCGCTCGGAGGAGCGCTCATGCAGCCTGTTATCCAAGCTAGTCGCTACGGAGATTAGCTCCGCGAGAGTCTCCAGGAGATCTCGGCCGGCCAATTCATCCCTCAGACCGGAGCTGAGGCTGCGGAGAAAGATGCCACAAAGTGCCGCCTCGCCCCAGCCTACTTCCTCTGCAGCGACCCGGAAGTCGATGGCGTAGTCCGCCGCCGACCGGCTTCCCTACTGGAGAGCAAGGAGACGGTCGGTTAGGACGCTATCGAGCCGAGAGTGATCAAACACTTCAAGGAAGTTTCACACGAATTGGTTATAGGAGAGGTTCGCGTAACTGGGCTTCGCCATTACGGCGTAAGCCCAGGTTAGCGCTCGCCCCTCCAGGAGATTACCTACGTAACCAATCCAGCTGTGGTCTGAGGGGAAGTCCCCAGGAACGCGCATGAACACCAACTCACACTGCATAATGAAACCCCGAGCTCCGCCAAGCTTCCCGTTAAAACGGGCTGGAGTCGGGATCGGTGTGAGCCGGGTCGGCGTCCCCGCGGCAGCCTGGCCGGCCACCGGAGCAGCTGGAGCTAACCCTCCCTGGGGAGCTGGGGGGAACGCCTGCTGGGGGTCCAGACGGTCTAACCGGTGAGTAATTGAAGTCAATTGATTCAAAATTACCTGCTGTTGGTGGGCTATTAAGTCTACTCGAGCCCCAAGAGTGGAAAGACGGCGTGCGAGCCCGCTGTCTGCCGAGCCGCTCTGCTGAAGCCGTACTGACATACTGTCCGGCTCAGGAGACACACACGCAGGCTCAGAATAGATTTAACAGCTTTATTGACAGACAGGTATGGATGAATGCGTGAGTGGAATATGGAAATGTGTTGAGGGAGAACTTCTGGGTGCAGGTAGCAGAGCAGACCGTCGTACAGCCGGGCAACCCTATAACGACAAAGCAGAGGGACAAGGTAAAGGGCAACACACCCGGACGGGGAATGTGAGAATGACAGCTGCTTACTTGGTATGACAGCTGGCTGGCGTCAGCAAGGGATGAGCCCAGAAGACAGCGGCCTGCGGTGCCTGTGGCAGTGGTGTGGAGAGATTAGCGAAAGCGAAGGTCCGCCGCCGAGGAATCCACCTGTGCACAGGGGAGAGGACTGAAGAAACAAGGTAAGATGCTTACAGTTAAGCGTAGTCTTGCCGGTCATGGGGGTTCCAAACGCCAAGACGAGCTGAAGGGAACAGACGGCTTCAGGCCAAAGCACAGGGCTGAGTGGGTTAAGTAGTCTGTTGCTGACGAGGCGCAGGTGTGCGCGCAGCAGGAGCCGATGATGAATGGCGAGTCATGACATAGAAATATTTGGACAGTGACACAATCTTCATGATTTGGGCTCTGCATGCCACCACATTGGATTTGAAATGAAACAACTACAACGGAATTGAAGTGCAGACTTTAAGGTTTAATTCAAGGGGTTGAACAAAAATATATGATTAAATGTGTAGGAATTGTAGCTATTTTTATACAAACGCTCCTCATTTCAGGGGCTCAAAAGTAATTGGACAAATAAACATAACCCTAAGTAAAATGTTACTTTTCAATATTTTGTTGAGAATCCTTTGCAGGCAATGACTGCCTGAAGTCTGGAACCCATGGACATCACCAAATGCTGGGTTTCCTCCTTTGTGATGCTTTTCCAGGCCTTTACTGCAGCTGTCTTCAGTTGTTGCCTGTTTGTGAGTCTTTCTGCCTTAAGTTTTGTCTTGAGCAAGTGAAATGCATGCTCGATTGGGTTGAGATCTGGTGATTGACTCGGCCATTGCAGAATATTCCACTTCGTTGCTTTAAAAAACTCCTGGGTTGCTTTTGCAGTATGCTTTGGATCATTGGCAAAGCGCCGTCCAATCAACTTTGCTGCATTTGGCTGAATCTGAGCAGAAAGTATATCCCTATACACTTCAGAATTCATCCGGCTGCTTCTGTCTTTTGTCACATCATCAATAAACACAAGTGACTCAGTGCCATTGGAAGCCATGCATGCCCATGCCATCACACTGCCTCCACCATGTTTTACAGAAGATGTAATGCTTTGGATCATGAGCTGTTCCAATTCTTCTCCAAACTTTCTTCTTCCCATCATTCTGGTACAGGTTGATCTTAGTCTCATCTGTCCAAAGAATGCTGTTCCAGAACTGGGCTGGCTTCTTCAGGTGTTTTTTGGCAGTCAATTCTGGCCTTTCTATTTTTGAGGCTGATTCATGGTTTGCACCTTGTGGTGAATCCTTTGTATTTACTCTCATGAAGTCTTTTCTTTATGGTAGACTTAGATACTGATACACCTACTTCCTGGAGATTGTTCTTCACTTGAGTGGATGTTGTGAAGGGTTGTTCTTCACCATGGAAAGGATTCTGTGATCATCCACCACTGTTGTCTTCCATGGATGTCCAGACCTTTTTGAGTTCCCAAGCTCACCAGTGCGCTCTTTTTTTTCCTCAGAATGTACCAAACTGTTGATTTGGCCACTCTTAACATTTCTGCTATCTCTCTGATGGATTTCTTCTTTTTTTTCAGCCTCAGGATGGTCTGTTTCACCTCCATTGAGAGCTCCTTTGACCGCATGTTGTGTGTTCACAATAACAGCTTCCAAATGCAAACGCCACACCTGGAATCAACTCCAGACCTTTTAACTGCTTAATTGATGACAGGTTAACGAGGGAAGAGCCCATGCAGCCTTGTTATTTTTTTTTTTTGCAGCCTTCTGAGTCAATTGTCCAATTACTTTTGGTCCCTTGAAAAAGAGGTGGCTAAGTATTAGAGCTGTAATTCCTAAACCCTTGCTCCAATTTGGATGTGAATACTCTCAAATTACAGCTGAGAGTCTGCACTTTAAGCCCATATTGATTATATTATTGTATCCTGAATATGTTTTCGTAAACAGCTAAAATAACAAAACTTGTGTCACTGTCCAAATATATTTGGGCCTAACTGTATGTAAAGTTTCAGAAAAAATGGATTTAATATTGTTTGCCGATGACACTAATTTATTATGCAGTGGAAGCAATTTGGAACAACTTTTGGATACACTCGGAAAGGAATTAGGAAAGCTTAAACTGTGGTTTGATTCAAACAAATTAACGCTCAATTTAAGTAAGACAAAATTTATAGTTTTTAACAACCATCACAACAACTTAGTATCTAAACTCAGTGTAAATGGTGTAGAGATTGAAAGTGTATCTGAAACTAAATTTCTTGGTGTAATAATTGATAATAAACTGTGTTGGAAGTCACACATTAATTATATTAAAGGTAAAATATCCAAATCAATTGCAATACTACACAGAGTGAAATATTTGCTGAATCAACCCACACTATATACCTTGTATCATTCATTAATACTCCCATACATGACATTGTACTGAAGTATGGGGAAATACATATAAAACAAACATATATCCAGTCTTTATGCTTCAGAAGAGAGCTATTAGAATAGTAAACAAAGCAGCTTACAGGGAACCAACAAACCCACTTTTTCTTCAATTAAAAGCTCTCAAGTTGAAAGATCTGGTTGACTTTAAAACTGCAGCAATAATGTTTAAAGTGAAGAATCTATCGCTGCCCGCAAATATCCAAAAGCTGTTCCAAATAAGGGAGAAACAATATCATTTCAGAGGAACATGTATATTTCAAAAATCTTCAGTGAGAACTACCACCAAGCAACACTGTGTTTCATCTCACCATGGGGTGAGACGCCGGCTCGGCGCTCAGCCCATGCTCCTTTTATCCCTGCCTCTCATTGGGCAGTGCCTCAGCTGGTTCCCAGCTGTCAGTGTCACGGGACGGCTGGGGCCAATTAATCCTCATCAGCTGGGGCGCTGTTAATGAGTATAAAGAGGAGCAGCTTCGATCATTCGGGGCTGCGACATAAGCACTGCTAGGCTGAAGCCCCTTCGTCTGGTGTCAGCCTCAACTCCCCTTGCAGCATTCCGGTGTTTGTATCCCGCTGTGAGTATGCACGTCTTGTTACCCCCATGTCCGGTACGAGCTACCTACCCCTGCGCTGTGCAGCCTGAGAATGTACGTCTGTATGAGTGTCTGTGCTCTCCTCATCCCTTCCCCTTTTCCCTGAATAAAATATCACGACTCACTGGCTTGTCCCTGGCTCTGATTGCCCGGCTCCCTAGAGCCGGATATGACAGTATGTCGCAGCCAGAAGAGTTGCCGGCGGCCGTGAGTCGCCGTGGAAATGTACCTTTCTGTCCGGGTGTCAGCGCTGCTAGCATGCCGTTTCCCAGGAGTCACTTCCGGCGCCAGGGCGACGAGCTGAGGTCCATCTCGGAGGCTGTCGACGGGACGTTCTTCACCCTGCACGACGCCTCCAACGCGAGACGCTGGCATCCGGGCCGTGCTGAGGAACTCCTGGACTGTCACCCTCACTCTCTGTACCATCTGGAGGACAGTGCCAGGATAGACGCTGCAGGTACACAGCGAGAGAAGCTCCACGGGGTGGATGGAAATCCCGGCAGGGAGTCGAAGTGGGCGACGTCTTTCCCCGCTTCGGAGTCCCGTTCCTGCCGCTATTCCAGTCCGGGAGTTCGCGCCAACCAGAGGACTTCCCCCGACCTGCGCCACGTCACTCGGGATTCCCTTCAAGGAGCCGCAGCTGACAGCAGTTATGTCCGGGGTCGAGTGGCTGTCGCGAGCTCTACTGTGTTTCCTGTCACCACCTTCAGGCATGTGGCGGCGGCAGTGAGATTGATGGTGAGGACTTCAGGGCTACGAAGCTTTCCCGTGCTCGACGCCTTCCTCGTCTCGATCTCCGATCTGGAGCGGCGAATCCTGGGTTTCCCCCTCGCTTCGTCCCCTGGGAGTAGTCATCACATCGCCGAGTCACCTCTGCACGAACCTCGTCCGGATCCAGTTCTGGGTCATCGTCAGGACCGTTCCTCCCACGCAGCTGTCATCCCTTCGCCTCGTCAGTGTGGAGATTCTACAGCCTCGTCCCCTGAGCCTCGTTCCCCCGCTGTCATTCCTGGACATTCGGGCTGGCTCACCCCGGCTGTTTCCCCCTCCTCCTCGACGCGCTTCCTGACCGCTGTGTGTGCCTGGAATCCCGGCCTGGTGAGCTCTCTGCTGGAGACAACGCGAGCGATCCTCAGACGAATTCCCGGGGGGTCCTCCGTTATCGCCAGGCGGGGAGAGGAAGAGGCAGATTCCACTACAGCAGGCGATACTCAACCTCCAGGGGGCAGGCAAGTCATTGTTTTTTCACACCTGCTTAATGATTTGCTCTGTCACATCCCTGGAGGAGAAGTTCAGGGTTCGCAGCTCCCTGAACTCTCCCCACCTGCTGTAACCTGTATTCCTAATCCCGCATCCTCTGTGTCTCTCTCCGCCGAGCGGTCCCCGGCTCCGGATCAACGTGGTGGGATATGGAGAGGGCCTGTGGTTCCGCAGCTACATTGCGGACGGAGGAGGGGGACTGACTGCTGCGTGGAGTCTACGCTGACGACTGAGCGTCCCTGGGTCTCCACGGAGGAGCGGTTCGGTCCAGCGGGACGAGATTCTTCTGGCTTCACGCCGAGTGGGTCGTCGGCGGGGTTACCTGAGCTGGAGGGATCTCAAGCTGCGCTGACCATCGTGCTGGCTGCGGGGCCCGACGCGGCTAGATGGGAGCCTGACAACGACCTCCTGATGACGGATCCTGGATCTTCGCAGTCCTGGACGGCGTCAGAACCCGAGATCAGGCGAGTGCTCTCCTTTCTTTTCTCTCTTTTTATCTTTGAGCACTTCAGCCTATCTCCAGGGGAGACGAGCAGGGTGCAGCCGCCCGCTGCGTCTGAGCTCGTCTCGCCGGGTTCTGGCGCTGCCGGTGATCCTGATCCCGGTTCTGTTTTCTCTTCTGAGCCTTCTTCCAGGGTCACCGGCGAGGAGTTGCTGTTCCTCGTGGTGCTGGAGGGTCCGGGTTCAACGTTGGAGGTCGGTTCTGGTGCAGTGTCCAACGTGGGTTCGCCCGAGACCCAATCGGGGTCCAACGTGGGTTCGCCTGAGGCCCGATCGGGGTCCGACGTGGGTGCTGCCCCAGTGTTGTCCAGGTCCAGTGAGGAGGTGGCCGTTTCCCTGAGGCCCGCCGCCCTCGTCATCGGCTCTCCCCTGAGCCTCTTCCACCGGGATCCGCTCTGACCCTTCGTCCGTCTCAACGGTCCTGGTGGTTGAGTGATGCGGGTCGACGACCCGACCCGCAAAACTTTCGGTTCGGCGATCTGGTTTCCCCCCACTGGTCTGTGTTTGCCTTTGGGCGGCCTGGTTCGGCAGCCGTTGGACTGGATTCCTGGGATCTGGGCCCAGAGTTCGCCGTCCGAACATTTCTCTTCCCCGGGTTGCCAACTGGACAATGGGCGGGGAGATTACCAGAACAATTCCGGCCGTTTTGGACTCTGCCTGCCGTCTCCTCGGGTGTCCTTTACTTTTATTATTATTGAAGTCACTCGGGTGTAGTTTCTTTGTCCATTAGGGGAATATATGTTTTTGTGCTGTGTGTTTTTTTTATTAACCATACTCAGCATTTTTATCTTATTGTTAGCCTGTTACCCTGTCACCTTTTTTTCCTCTTGGTGACTCACCTTATGTATCGCGCTGTGTATTGCATTTTCTTATCTTTACTCAGCGTTTTCATTCATCCTTACCTTAGCCTTGGCCTCGTCGGTGCATCATGGAGTATGCGTGTGGTTTCCTGTTCAACCATACTCTGTGATCACCCCATTCTGTCTTATTATCCTCGTGGGGGGCCTTCCCTAGCCCCGACTTTAACATTGACTGTGTTTGTTATTGTTTGAAGTAATGTGTTTCATTCCCACTTAACCGTACTTCATTATTACCCATTTGTCCTTGTCACCTCTGTTTCTTTAGGTGATCTTTTATATATTCAGTGCTGTGTGTTTTGTTTTCTTTAGTATCCATGCACAGCGTTTTTCATCATTTTTTGTCCTGACCTTTGTCTTGTTGGTGCATTATGGAGTAGTGTGTTTTGTTCCCCTTAACTATACTCTGTGATTGCTTTATTCATTCCTGCCACCTTTTTGGTGGGTTTTTGGTTTTCTTTTTTTGCCCCGATCTATACGTTATTTGTATGCTGTCTGTAGTCATATTTGGTATTTTCCCTACCTGTGTCCTAACTCAGTTTTCTCCCTAACTGTGCTCTGGGTTAATCCTTTTCCCTGTGTTGTAGGGTATTGTATTTGGGTTTTTTTTTCTCTGCCCTGCTGCCCTACATTGGTCTATTGTTTTTTTTGTCCTTCCCTTTGCATCTTCCCCTCCGGTCCTGCCTCCCTTCCGCCCACCCTAGGTGGGGAGGGGGGGGGGCTGGGATGTTCCTGGTCGTTCGGGAGCCCGACCGTGAGGGGGAGGCTCTCTCACCATGGGGTGAGACGCCGGCTCGGCGCTCAGCCCATGCTCCTTTTATCCCTGCCTCTCATTGGGCAGTGCCTCAGCTGGTTCCCAGCTGTCAGTGTCACGGGACGGCTGGGGCCAATTAATCCTCATCAGCTGGGGCGCTGTTAATGAGTATAAAGAGGAGCAGCTTCGATCATTCGGGGCTGCGACATAAGCACTGCTAGGCTGAAGCCCCTTCGTCTGGTGTCAGCCTCAACTCCCCTTGCAGCATTCCGGTGTTTGTATCCCGCTGTGAGTATGCACGTCTTGTTACCCCCATGTCCGGTACGAGCTACCTACCCCTGCGCTGTGCAGCCTGAGAATGTACGTCTGTATGAGTGTCTGTGCTCTCCTCATCCCTTCCCCTTTTCCCTGAATAAAATATCACGACTCACTGGCTTGCCCCTGGCTCTGATTGCCCGGCTCCCTAGAGCCGGATATGACATTTCAGTGCAAGGAGTCAGATTATGGAACGATTTTGGACCTGAATTAAAATCATGTACAACGCTTGGACAATTTAAACAAAAACTAAAGGAAGAAATACTCCAAACATATATACAAGATGACATGTAAAATCACATAAAGATTGTCATATCCAGTCTGCGTTGTGTTGTTGCTTAGTTTTTTTTGTCACATTGTGTCTTAGCTTTGTTCTGAATTGTAATCGCTCTTGTTTTGTTTTCCTTTTGAATTCTTGGATGGAATATGGGTGGGCAATATAAGCTGCGGCTTCAGCCATCACCCATTTCAGATAACTTATGTTGAACTGTATAATCAGAGGAGTTATTGTCTAATTTGACCTTGTTGGATTTTCTTTCCCCCTTGGTTATATTATTCTGTTTCTTTTAATCTGTACTTTTAATCTATCCGAAATAAAGATTGATTGATTGATTAAAAAAAAAAATAAGGAGTCAGAGTCTCGTCTTGCAGGGAACCAACAGCCAATGACACACTTTATTATCAGAACACAGAATTATATACACAAGTGGCTGTGTCCGTCTGACGTCACCCCGTGGACAGATACGGCATCACACACATACACTACACAACATTCCCCTCCCCCTTACAAAAGTGTAAGACCACACACACAATGAAGACCCTCCCCAATTTAGGACCCGAATCACGCACTAAGGAACAGGGAATAATTAACTGTAATAAAATCACCTAACATACTCATCCAAAAGAATAACAAAAACAACTAAAATTGGACTGAGTCTCTGAAAACCTATAAAATAATCCCATACCATACATACCCTCATGCACACACCAGCAGGCTAGATACATATTTACATTTGAGATTTTTATATTACTCCACAGTCCCTGGACAGCCATGGACAAAACTGGCTCAGAGGTCCCAGGCAGCCCTACGGCATGTGCCCCCCTGGCCGCCGTTTGCCCCCAAGATCGAAGCCACCCTCCCTGGTGAAAATGTCTTTTCTCGCCATCAACTGCTTCTCCCCTCTGGCCCCGCAGTGCTGCTGTCCAGCACGTCGTCCCTCCATGCCTATCGGTCCACTCCTGACCGCCTTCAACACCGCTGTCATGGCTTAACACTTCAGCCCCCTGTGGCTGCTCTCCGGGGAAGATCGAAGCCTGCTCATCGGCACCGCTCACTGCACCTCGCCGTACCACCCAGCGCTCTCATCCAAGGCGCATGGAGCTCCTGCACTGAGACACTGCCTGACCTCCGTGGCGCACGGCTGCTGTTGTTCACTCCCAGGGCTCACAGCATCGCTTTTGCCGGCATCACTCTCTGACCCAGGCTCATCATCCCTGCTCTCAGCACCCTCATCCCAGGTGCTCTGCTGCATCGTCTCCATGCCCAGCTGCAGCTGCTCTCCCCCGGGATTCTCAGCGTCACTCTCGTTGGTGTCACTCTCGTCGGTGTCACTCTCCGACCCAGGTGTCTCGTCGCTGCTCTCAGCACCCTCGTCCCAGGTGCTCCGCTGCATCGTCTCCATGCCCGGCTGTCGCTGCTCTTCCCTGGGGTTCTCAGCCTTCATGGTCCCACTCTCCCGCTGCCTAGCCTCCAGCTGTGGGGATGACTCCTGCTACTGCTCTCCTTCTCCGCTGTCGTCATACATTGCGTCGTCAATCTCACCAGCGCTACAGTCCTGCATCCTTCTGCACTTCGTGGCTGGCCCACTGTCTTCAGTGGCCGGGAACTCCCCCTCTCACAGTCCCGGTCCCACCTCGAAGCCTAACTGGTAACCTGAAGCTCTCTTTTGGCGTGCAGTTAGCTTTGTGGCTAATCTGGCCATAGACAACAAATGCGGTTAGCTTCTCCAAGCTAACTAGCCTAGCCTCTTTAGGCGCCAAAACTACTGCCACCCACAGCTTCGTGGTCCTCGTCTGCCCGGCGAAAAATTTGGCCAGCCGCTCGACAGCATCCTCTTACACTTCCATCTCACCCAATGTACTGAGTATTCTTCGGCCCTCCATGCCAAGATGGTGGGTCAGAAGCACTCATCGTCATCTCCCGTCGAGTCTGCTCAAGCCCAATGCCCCGATGTAATCTTCAAACACGGCCCACCGCTTTGGCCACAGGATCACCGGCTCTCCCACGTACTCCAGAAATGGAATCAAGGATTGAAGCAGCCCATACGCTCCCATAGTTTACTTCTCGTTGTCAAATGTTATGTATGAAGGAGTCTCATCTTGCAGGGAACCAACAGCCAACCACACACTTTATTATCAGAACACAGAATTATATACACAAGTGGCCGTGCCCGCCTGACCTCACCCCGTGGGCGGGTACAGCATCACACACACACACTACACAACACTACAGTCATGATGAACTGCTGATTCTGCAAAAAAAAAAAAAAAAAAACTTGATCATTTTCATAAAGCAGTGGTGGTAACTCCAGCATTTCAACTACAGGGTGTGTGGAATGGTTGGAGACAGCTGCGGCATTCAGCTTATTTAAACAGGACAGACTCCATGCAGGACCCCATGTGGCTCCTGTCTCCATGTCTCTCCATAGTGATTTTTAGACAATGTCGCCATCTGAAAAATCACGTTCACACAAACAAGCAGCTCTCAGTGCTTTATCGTTAGGATCATAAACAATCCGCTTAGAAGGAACCCATCCAGCCATTATTTTATTAGATTTAGGATAATTTCTTCCCCCCCCCCCCGCCCCCACATCTGCCACAAGCAATCTGATCTCACCTATAGTAGTACAAATAACACACTTTATGCCCTGCAAACATGTATTTTGTGTGGAGCTGTTCTGGGATTATTTTGATTTTATTTTCTTAGTTACATGGCTTTGTTCTGTGTTCAGCGGCAGAATAATCCGCCCAGCCATGTGGGGGTGCTGGTAGTCTCCCTTCCCCCAGTTGCTTGTGTGCATGGATAGGTTTTTTTTTTTTGTCTTTGCCCACAGTATAAAGGTGTGGGTGGAAGAGGCTCTGCCTCTTTTGTCGTGGAGCCACCTGGTCAGCGGGGCGTGTGCCGTAAGCCTGTATATATACTTGACACTAGTGATGGAATGATGATACCTCAAGGAGTGTATTGACACATTACCCAAACTGTGTTGGCACTGTATTGACACTGTGTTGGTCACTCAATAGTGACCTCTGCAGTAGTTCTAAAATCATTGCAGGTAAACAAAATGAAAATAAGATGGAAAAGCTTACATGCTGCAAATCCTACATCAGCCTGTGAAATAATATTTAATCTTTATTTAATTGCTAGTCTTTTACTTAAAATATGATCTCATCGTTGTATAATTTTATTTGCTCAATTTGTTTGCTGAGTTGTTTATGAGAAGAGATTAAAATTTGCTTAAAACCTTGTTTGTGTAAATGCTAAAATGACTTGGTATGTAAAATATAGCAAATTTGTCTATAATAAAATTCAGAGTTAAAATTTTTAACTCATGTATGAATTTCTTTTAACTTAAGTGTTCAATCATACGAAATAACAGACTAAAAATGGATTCATTCATACATTTTTATTGAGGAGCAAAAGTTTTTGTAGTGTCTTTGCTCCAAGGCGATTTCTCTTCTTAGACACCAGTTCCCCTGCCTTAGAAAAAACTCTTTCACAGGGTACACATGAAGATGGTGTGCATAAAAATTTAAGTGCGAGTTGACAAAGGTGTGGCCATGTTTTCTGCAGTGTGTTTCTGAGGAAAATGCTGCACTCCCAAGACTGATGAACGGAGTTCATGGCTTTCTTTGTCCACATAGTGGCAAGTAACAGCAAGATATGCCTTCATATTAATGGACATCCACATATCATTTGTAAAAACTAACAGCAACGACGCTCTGGAGGTCCTTTTTTGTTTTCTCCTTTTCCTCCTGATATTTCTGGCTCACCAAGACCTTGATGGCCTAAAAATAACCAGGCAAATGCTGTAATACATTATGAATATATATATATATATATATATGACATGACAGTACTCAATTAATTCAACTATACATTTCTTACACATACCTACCTGCTTGGTAGAACATATGAGGGTGTAATAAGCATCAGGAGCTCCCTGAATCCCTCATTTTAAACAATGGTGAGTGGCTGACAGTCTTTGATGATCATGTTGACCACAGCCTCATCCACTGCTTGCTTGTTAGGAACTGCAAGCCAAAAGGAAATATTTTGTTTAAAGTTTGTTAAAGGACTGTAATTTTTACAAACAATATTACAGTCACACAAAGCCTTTTGTGTGTAATAAACTATTTTTGAAAATTCAAATTTTTTGTGAGAATTTCAACATACCTGGGATACTCACACGAGTATCTGCCAATTCTTCATTGCCATTCTTCATCAATGCCTCAGCATTGATGAAGTGCTCTTATTGATGTACGATAGCTTTATGGAGCAGAGCCGACACTTCACCTACAATAAAATAAAAAGTTAATTTATCTGAAAACAATTCAAACCTCTTACAGAAAAGAGTAGAAACATATTTAATTCAAAAACTAACAGTAAACAATGCCTAAAGGAGAAAAAGATTTACCTTATTTGCCGTCAAAAGATCAAAATGATTCCAGACTGGGGAAAACTTCTTCTTATTGGAATGTTCCATGAAGTCAGAAGTTGAACAAGATGAGTGCAAGCAAAAATCCAACAGACACAGCAACAGCAAACAGTTTCATCACCATTTAACAAATCCACAATACATGTCAATACAGTTTGTTTCCTTATAAACACAATTTGGTGCGGCGAACCTCGCCAGCCCGGTCTGTAACGTGGAGACTTCCGGAAGATGGCGATCCTGACCAGTTCGCTCTTCTAAACCTGCATTCTCCAGCCCCGAAACTTGGACAATAACTCATATTCAGACTGAAAACATTTTCAGAGCTGACAGCTTTAAAGCAAGTAAGTTCAATTGGTGATTTTGAACGCAAGTTTCTGTCATGGGAAACTAATCAAATCCGACTAACATGTCCAGCGGGAAAACGAACGTTAAGCTAACAACAACTACTACTGATCACGACCACACCCCGATGGAAACCTCTGTTAGTAGCGGTCCTGGTAAGAGAAAAAGTTCTCCCGTCACTCCAACAAAGTCCTCTGCTCCGCCACTTTCCAAGATGAAAACCGCCCAAGAGCAATCTTACGACAACTTGGTAGATGCTATCACAAAATTAACCATCAAAGTTGATGATTTTGGAGCGCAGTTAAGGGAGACCGCCACAATGGTAGCCAGCATCACCCGTCTTGTTGAAATTAATACTGCTGACATCAAAAATTGCCAGACCAAACTACAGAGCTTTGAGAGAGACATCCCCAAGCTTATACAAGAAAACGAAGAGCTAAAGGAAAGGATTACTGAGCTGGAGAGGTACAAGAGGCGCTGGAACCTTAAAATACACGGGATCAAAGAAAAGGATAACGAAATGATCCATGAGGAGGTAATCCACATTCTGTCAGAAATTGCACCGCAGTGGGCAACGACCATGGGCACTATTGTTGATAATGTCCACCGCCTGGGAAAACGTGAAAATGGAAGAAACCGCCAGGTTATTCTCCAGTTTGTTATGAGATACCACTGTGAAGAAATTTGGAGGCTGACCAAAAACTCCAAATTCTGCAGAGTAGCCGGGATCCAATTCAAGCGAGATTTCTGTAAAGCCGACAGGGATGCCCGCGCAGCAGCATGGCCACAGATGGAGCAAGCCCGTGCAGCTGGGAAAAACATCTGGTACAAAGGCCATGTGGGATACATCGACGTAGAAGAGTCAGCATCTAAGGGTCTGGTTCACAACTATGGCTGAACAAGCACTTTGACTCTTTAATGTTCTGTACATGTTGCTAAACTACTTCAATGTACTCGGCGCCACACCAGTAGGCTGCCTTTTGCAACAGCGGCTCGATTCCGAGTTTTTTTCCCTTCCTCTCTTTTTGATCACTTTTTTTTTTTTTTTTTCACCCCACTTATATCACGGACACACAGATCGTCCCAAATGTCTCCTGAGCCGGTGGACGGAGCCACTGTTTATAGCAGGATACGATACAACAGGGAAGAGCTGCTAGCATTTAACCGCCACCCGGTCCCACTGGAAAAACTCGACACACCGAGAGAATTGAGGCGAAAGCGTCGCGGCTGCCGGGCTGGAGTAAGGCGGAGGACAAAAAATATAAGGTACAGACCCTCCCTTCCATCTGTTGTCATGGGAAATGTACGGTCGATACTGGGAAAGTTAGATGAGCTAGCGGCTATCTCCCGTTATGATAGCACTTACCGGGAGTGCTCTCTCCTTTTGTTTACGGAGACGTGGCTAACTGAACTAGCAGCAGATGCTAACATTGAGCTGGAGGGTTTTCACATGATACGAGCTGACCGAACACCAGACAGTGGCAAAGCAAGGGGCGGTGGAGTGATAATGTATGTTAACAACAACTGGTGCAGACCGGGACATATCACTGTTAAACAACGACACTGCAGCAAAGACATTGAGTTGCTAGCTGTTAGCATGAGGCCTACATATCTCCCGAGAGAACACTCACACGTGATCTGCATTGTTGTTTATGCAAATCCGACGGCGAACGCTGGGACAGCGCGTGACGTCATCCATTCAGTAACCAGCAGGCTGCAGACAGAACACCCAGATGCTCTTCTCCTCATCTCAGGCGATTTCAACCACGTTTCACTGTCTCCCATTCTGCCCACTTTCACCCAGTATGTCACATGCCACACTAGAGACAATAAAACACTGGATTTTGCTCTTGCTTGTTTTTTTTTTTTTTTTTTTCTTGCCTTCTGATTGTTGCTCTGAGTGTTGCTATCCCTGTGCTGTTGCAATCCTGGAATTTCCCCGTTGTGGGACTAATAAAGGCTTATCTTATCTTATCTTATTTATTCTACGCAAACACTAAGGAGGCGTACACCTCATCACAACTCCCCCCACTTGGGAGATCGGATCACAACTTGGTTCATCTCCGGCCGGTGTACAAACCCCTAGTGCACAGACAACCTCCGGCCATGCACACTGTGGAGTTATGGTCTGAGGAGACAATGGACACTCTAAAGGACTGTTTTGAAGCCACTGCCTGGAAGCAGCTCTGCGATCCACATGGTGAGGACATCGATGGCCTCATTCACACCTTCACGGGCTACCTCAGCTTCTGTGTGGACAAATCCGTTCCCACCAAGACCATACGGCGTCACTCAAACAACAAACTCTGGATCAACCCTGAGATAAAAACACTTCTGAGAGAGAAGAAGAGGATCTTCAGGTCGGCGAACAGGGAGATGCTGAAGTCCGTACAGAGGGAGCTGAGGAGAAAGATCAGAGAAGGCAAGGACAGCTTCAGGAAGAAGATGGAGGACAAGCTGCAACAGAGTGACATCAGCGGGGTCTGGAGAAACCTCAAAACCATCTCGGGGCTCCAGAATACCTCCCCCCAGGCCACGGGGGGCAGGGAGTGGGCGAACAACCTTAATCTGTTTTTCAATAGATTTGACCAACCGCCCTCCCCCCTGTCTGCACAACAACCACTGCTGCCTCTAAGAAATCAAGTCCTGCTGCCCACTTCCCACTCCACCGACACCCCCCCCACTCCCAACACACAGCCCCCCATCCTGACCCTGACCAAGACCCAGGTGAGGATGGAGCTGAGGAAGATCAAGGCGAGGAAGGCGTCGGGACCGGACGGCATTAGCGCAAAGCTCCTCAAGTCCTGTGCAGACCAGCTGTGTGGGATTGTGACGTATATCTTCAACATGAGCCTGAAACTGGGGAGGGTACCACAGCTGTGGAAAACATCTTGTGTGGTACCTGTACCAAAAACTTCCCACCCCAAAGACCTGAACAGCTACAGACCGGTGGCCTTGACGTCCCACTTGATGAAGACCCTGGAGAGACTGCTCCTTGCTCATCTCCGCCCCCTGGTGGAACCAGCGATGGATCCACTCCAGTTCGCCTACCAGCATGGCATTGGGGTGGAGGATGCGGTGATCTTCCTCCTTCACCGTTCTCTGTCCCACCTGGAGAAGCCCGGGAATATGGTGAGGATCATGTTCTCTGACTTCTCCAGTGCTTTCAACACCATCCAACCGATGATCCTGAAGGACAAGCTGCTGCGCGCAGGGGTGGACCAGCACCTGTCATCATGGATCCTGGACTACCTCACGAACTGGCCTCAGTTTGTGAGAACCTGGGACTGTGTTTCCGACACGATCATCAGTAGCACGGGGGCCCCCCAGGGAACGGTGCTGGCTCCCTTCCTGTTCACTCTTTATACTGCGGACTTCTCACACAACACAACACATTGCCATCTACAGAAAGTTCTCTGATGACTCTGCGATCGTTGGTCTCATCTCCAACGGAGATGAAGCTGAGTACAGAGGGCTTATCCAGGACTTTGTGGACTGGTGCCATCGGAACTGCCTCCAGATCAACGCGAGGAAAACTAAGGAGCTGGTGGTGGACTGCCGCAGGCATGGGCAGCCCCTCACAGCACCAGTAAATATACAGGGAACAGACATCGAGATGGTGACATCCTATAAGTACCTGGGTATTCATCTGAACAATAAACTAGACTGGTCACACAATACTGACGCACTCTACAAGAAGGGACAGCGCAGGCTGTTCCTGCTGAGGAGACTCAGGTCTTTTGGTGTACAAGGGGCGCTGCTGAAGTCATTCTATGACACGGTGGTGGCATCAGCCATCACTTTTGGAGTGGTCTGCTGGGGCAGTGGCATTACTGCAGCCGATAGGAAGAGACTGAACAAACTGATTAAGAAAGCTAGCTCTGTCCTGGGGCAGCGCCTTGATCCGATGGAGGAGATAGGAGAGAGAAGGACGGTGGCTAAACTGTCATCTCTGCTGGAGTCCGAGTTCCACCCTATGCAGGACATACTGGATGCACTGAGGAGCTCATTTAGCAGCAGACTACATCATCCCAGGTGCACAACCGAGAGGTTTCGTAGGTCCTTCCTACCAACGGCTGTCAGACTGTACAACCTAAGCAGGGCTGCTCACAGAGATAGCAAAAAGACGTAACAAACTAATAGTTTTTTTTTAATGCAAAAGATGCAATAGACTTGCACAATGGTCCTCTCTGGCATACAACTAGGAACATACCGGTCGCTATGGAGGGTGAGAATATGTATGGGCACATAATCATACCATGTAGGATAACTAAGTAGACGGTTATGCTGTTTCATCCCACCTAGCAACAATGCTCTGCACTGTGTGTGTTTATATATTTACATATTTATTCCATCTAGCTACAGTGCTCCGCACTGTGTTTTTATATATCTACATATTATTCCATCTAGCTACATTGCTCCGCACTGTGTGTGTTTATATACTTGCATATTTATTCCACCTAGCTGCAATGCTCCGTACTGTGGGTGTTTATATATTTACATATTTATTCCATCTAGCTACAATGCTCTGCACTGTGTGTTCATATATTCATATATTTATTCCATCCAGCTACAATGCTCTGCACTGTGTGTCTGTGTGTGTGTGTGTATATATATATTTTATAGTAATATGTACATATGTATATTAGCTGCTCTTGCTTGCTTGTTTTTTTTTCTTGCCTTCTGATTGTTGCTCTGAGTGTTGCTATCCCTGTGCTGTTGCAATCCTGGAATTTCCCCGTTGTGGGACTAATAAAGGCTTATCTTATCTTATCTTATCTTATCTTATCTTATGTTATGTTTACTTTATAGGGAGTCATTTCATAGTCCCCTTTTGAAGTACGCTGTGTTCCTGGCAGCTGTCATTTGGAAATGTTTACATGCTACTTTTACTCAGGTTCCTGCATCTTTTTTTTGAAGGGTAGATTTATAAGGCAGCTCTTTTTCAATCCCATTTTGATAATTTACATTACATATTTTCGATAATTTTATAGATTAGGTTTTTGGATTCTGTCATAACAAGTGTGCAGCTTGGGGAAAAAGGAGGAAGGGAAAGGGGAAAGAAAAGGGGAAAAAGGGAAAAGAAGGGGAAGGAAAAAAGAGGAAGAAAAGGAAAAAAGGGAAGGGAAAAAGGGGAAAAAAAGTTATGAGTTAAAACATATATTTAGCAATTTAATCAGGGGCTTTCTTCAGTGTACTTGGTCCAAAGTAACAACCTAAATCGTTTATCTACTTGTTATTTTTATTTTATTATTAGTTTAATTTTTTCCTTATTCTCTTTCATCCTTTATGTCTTTTATTACAACCTTTTCTTTTGCATCACTTAATGCTAGGGGTTTACGAGACTCTATAAAAAGAAAGGTTACATTTCTATTCCTTAAAAATGAAAAAGCACATTGTTATCTTATTCAGGAGACTCACAGCAACGATACAGATGAAAAAATGTGGACAAACCAATGGGGAGAAAAAATATACTATAGTCATGGCACAAATAGGTCAGCAGGGGTCGCCATACTCCTAAATAACTTTCCTGGGAAAGTAGTTGCAACCAAAAGAGATGACACAGGACACTGGATTATTTGCGTTTTTGAAATACACAAACAATTCTTGATTCTTGTTAACATTTATGGATTTATTAACCGCAACCAGAACAAACAATTAATTACAGACGTGACTAACATATTGAAGGAATTATCTCAAATATATATCAATCCTGTTTTTGTGTTGGGTGGCGACTACAATATGGTTATGGATGAATGGCTTGATAGGCAACCCTCAAGATTTCCTAATCATCAGTATAATACCACTTTACTAGATTTCTGTAACACGTTTCAGCTTAGTGACATATGGCGTGCGCTAAATCCAGATACTCAAACCTTTACTTGGTTTAAACCTGATGGCACCATTAAATCACGATTAGACTACTGGCTTATTTCTAAATTCCAACCTGATATAGACATAAATACCTCAATTTCTGCAGCTTCGCTTACAGATCATTGTATGATCAAGTTAACCATAACTCCCACTAGCGCAGTCAGAAGAAATAAAGGCTACTGGAAATTTAACTCAAATCTTCTAAAACATGACCCTTTCTGTCAGGATGTTAAAAGGACAATCGACAGTATAACCAAAGATACATTATTGTCAACTTACAGGGAGAAATGGGAATTTCTTAAATTTAAAATCCATCAGATTTCCATTTCATACAGTAAAGTCATAAGCCGAGCCAATAAACAAAAAGAAATGGATATTGTAAATGAGTGAAGCGGATGATAAAATAAAGGCAGCGATGAGAGGTTTTAAGCAGGTTTATTAAATCATACCGCCATCACGGAGTTCGCCCCGGTGCCGTGCATGCGCGCCGGGAGCGAGCCCGGAGGCTCTCAGCGAGAGACACAGAGTGTGTGTGCCAGCAGCAGTTGCAGAGTGAGAGAGAGAGTTACAGAATATGTGCAGTATTTATACCCAGTTACAGACAATGCATGAAAGGCATTCACAGCAGGAGGTATGGGCATTTGCATTTGAGAGACACAGTAAGGACAGGATGCATGAACACAATGCATGAATGGCACATTAACATCACAGTAGTGAAACAATGCATGAATGGCACATTACATCACAATAGTGCAGCGGAAAAAAACAGAAGTAGCGAGCTGTCTGTCCCAGTCTGTTGTGGGGGTTATCCAAACCGCCACACTGCTCCCCCCCAGAGGGCTCGGCAGGGGGCCAAGACCTCGATAGTTCAGCTTTGGCAGCGAGCAGGGAAAGCTCTGTGCAGGCGAAGGTGGAGGGGGGTGGGGGGTAGTAAATGCCGGCCGGGGACGGTGAAATTGTCCGGGCCGCGCAAAAATTGCTTGTTGTTCCGCGATGTCGAGGGGCTGTCCCATTGCACGTGCGGAGAACCACAAGAAGAAAAATTAGTCACTGACTCCTCTCGCGGTTAAGTCCTGCGAGGATGAACAGCGGCCGTGAAGAAAAACAGGAGCGGCGAGGCTGCGTAGCGGCTGTAAAAAAAAAACAAAAGCAGAGGGACTTGGCGTGTTGACTTTAGGTGCAGGCGCAGCCCTAAAGCCCTCGGGAAAGCTGACGGCTGAATCTCCTTGTGCGCCATGGCTGAGACCATTAGAAAATCCTGTGGGCGAGCTGCGTGCGTGCTTCAGGTGTGCGAGCAGCCCTGAAGGTTCTGTGTGCAGCGGCGAAGGATGCTGGCGGTCTGTGGAGCTGTATGCGTCCCGTGCGTGGTGCGCCGTCCTCGTAACCCCCCGGTGTGCGCGCGGGGGCTCGGTGCGTGGGTGGGCCGCTGGAGAGGCGAGTCAGGGTCTGGAAACTTGGTGGA
The DNA here is from genome assembly GCA_020510985.1 of Pholidichthys leucotaenia. NCBI lineage: Eukaryota > Metazoa > Chordata > Actinopteri > Cichliformes > Pholidichthyidae > Pholidichthys > Pholidichthys leucotaenia. The sequence goes on from CM035843.1 coordinate 71,656,976, forward strand.
GATCAGCGCAGTCGGCGCCGATAATCATCCAAGTTGAGCTGTGGCTGTAGATTGGTCATGATGCGTTGGAGTGGTGAGAGGGAATAGACGATCTTTGTCCCTCGGGCTTGTGCAGATGCGTTTTAGCGGTGAGAGGGAGGAGACGATCTTTGTCACTCGCTTGGCCATTGTGCGTTCAGGTCCACGCACTGCGTTCTCCGCCGGCCCTGGAGGTCGCCATCATGGAGAGAGGACGAGGTGCGTGCGCTCTCGCGTGGAGGAGCTGTGAGAGCGGCCGGTCCCAGCGTGGATGTGTCGATCTAGGCATGCAGATCCCACCATGAAGTTTGCTGCGGCTTTCCCGGTCATGGGTGATGTCCGGAGAGTTCCCTGAAGCAGAAGGGAGATGCTGTGTTCGCTTGCCGTCGGAGCATCACCGCCGGGTACTGCGTTTGCCGGTAGCGTGTTTTTTTCAGCATCGGGTCACCAATGTGGCTGTCCAGACCAGAAGGTTGCGTCGCACAAAACGTGTGCTTCCTCGGGGTCACCAGTGAGGCGGATGATAAAATGAAGGTGACGTGAAGGTTTTAAGCAGGTTTATTAAATCATACCACCATCACAGAGCTCGCCCCGGCACCGTGCATGCGCGCCGGGAGCGAGCCCGGAGGCTCTCAGCAGAGAGACACAGAGTGTGTGTGCCAGCAGCAGTTGCAGAGTGAGAGAGAGTTACAGAATATGTGCAGTATTTATACCCAGTTACAGACAATGCATGAAAGGCATTCACAGCAGGAGGTATGGGCATTTGCATTTGAGAGACACAGTAAGGACAGGATGCATGAACACAATGCATGAATGGCACATTAACATCACAGTAGTGAAACAACGCATGAATGGCACATTACATCACAATAGTGCAGCGGAAAAAACCAGAAGTAGCGAGTTGTCTGTCCCAGTCTGTTGTGGGGGTTATCCAAACCGCCTCATGAGATCCATTTAATATGCAACAAACATTCCTTATGTGAAGAGGACAAACAAAAACTGATTTTATTGCACTCTTCCCTAGATAACATCTATATTAATAAAGCCAAAGGAGCATATATTAGGTTGAGAGCGAAATGGATAGAGGAGGGAGAGAGAAGCTCAGCATACTTCTGTAGGCTTGAGAAAAGAAGACAAGAACGAAATGCCATTAAGTCTCTTATAATTGATGGTAAAGAATGTACTGATTCTGTGAGGATCTCTAAAGAAATATTTAAATTTTACAGTGAATTATACTCCTCCTCTTACTCACACACTAATGCAGAGGGTTTCTTTGAGTCCATTTCAGGACAGATACCGAAAATTGATGAATATTTTAGAAAATCATGTGACGCAGAGATCCAAATGGAGGAAGTTGAAAAAGCTTTAAAATCCTTAGCTCTAGACAAATCACCTGGCTCAGACGGCTTGACAGCCAATTTTTACAGGCACTTCTGGATTAACCTAAAAGATTTATTTTTTAATATGTTAAAGGAAATCCGTGCTACATCAGTTTTACCAAATACTATGAAACAAGGAGTCATCACATTAATTCCTAAACCTGGCAAAGACCCAAAATTGATTGATAATCTCAGACCAATTATTTTACTTAATAATGATTACAAAATTTTAACACATATTTATGCCAACAGACTCAAAACTGGCATCACTGATCTTATCTCAGAGACACAATCAGGTTTTGTTAAAGGGCGCTCAATACACAACAATATACACCTTGTATTGGATTTACTTGACTATAGGGACCTAATTGACGAGGGGTTTATTTTATTTTTGGATTTTTTTAAAGCTTTTGATATGATTGAACACAAATTTATGTTTAGGACCTTAGAGCTTTTTGGTTTTGGGGAGCACTTTTTAGACTTTATAAAACTAATTTACACGGATACCAACAGCTCAGTTCTATTACCACATGGTACCTCCCCTAGATTTTCAATAGGCAAAGGAATTAAACAAGGCTGCCCAGTTTCGCCTCTGTTGTTCATTGCAGCAGCTGAAATGCTCTCAATTTTTATAAAAAACTCTGACTTTGATAAATTAACAGTATTTGGAAAACAACTAACAATCAGCCAACTGGCTGACGACACAGCCATATTCATGCACAATTCTGATCAAGTCACTAAAATTCTTAATTATATAGATGTTTTCTCTAAAGTCTCTGGGCTTAAACTGAATCTAGGTAAATGTGAATTATTACCTATTCATGATTGCAGTCTTATCAGCCATTCATACCATTCCCGTCAAACAAACAGTGAAATATTTGGGCATGCATATCACTAAAGATGTTGATCAATTAGTCAAGCTCAATATATGGAATTGCTTGGAGAAATCAAAAACTTATCTCAACTCCTGGTCTCAAAGAGATATTTCCATCATAGGAAGAACATTTCTGACAAAAATGGAAAGCATCTCCCGATTTATTTATCCAGCACATTCATTGCCAATGCCCAAAGATGCCGTTAAAGCCATCAATCAAACTATTTTCAATTATATCTGGAAAGGGAAAACACATTATTTTAAAAAAGGTACCATGATTGAAGAATATGAGGAAGGTGGTGTTAAAGCAATAGACTTTGAATGCATTAATGGCACCATCAAAATTAACTGGCTGAGACAATTTATTAAACAACCCAAACATTTCTGGTTTCATATTCCCAGTGAAATTTCTGCTAAATTTGGGGGCGTTGAATTCCTGCTCAGATGTGACTATGACCCAAAAATATGACTCCTCTGTGGAATTGTAGATATGTACTATATAAACACAAATCAATATTCCTACAACACTGGCAAAATAAGGGCATTTGGTCTGTACTACACTTATTAGACAGCACAGGGAACATTTTAACTTTTGAAAATTTATGTGCTAAATATAACATAAATGATAAACGAGAGTATAACCAAGTTATTGAGGCAATATCTCAGACAGTTATACTAATGGCCTCAACTCTAAATAGATTTGGCTCTTGCCCAAATCTCCCTTTGCTTTTGGTAAATGGTTTCCACCTAGATGACTCAAAATTAAACAATTTAGCGATTAGAAAAATATTTAATAAAGAAATCTTCCCAGTAACAGTTTCTAGAGCTGCTATTCTTAATTTTTTCTCCAAAAAAGAAGCTCAAATTCTAAGATCTAAATTCTTTAAATTTCCTATTTCACCAAAAGCAAAAGAGATCCATTACAAAGTTTTAAATGGAATTTATCCCTCTGCTGAGTTTCTAAGTAAACGTTTTGGCTTTGAGAACAATAACTGTTCCTTTTGTAATGAACATATAGAAAGTACAGATCACATTTTCTTTTACTGTATGTACACTAATGCGTTTTGGGATGATTTTCATCACTGGTTATCCAAACATGTACCAACCCCTGTTTTTAACTGTCAGAATATTTTGTATGGCTTTATTATTAAGAACTCATTGCATGATATGTCTATTAACACCCTCGTAATCTTGGGAAAATTTTATGTACCCAGAAATAGATTTTTAAAATGCAAGCCAAATTTTAACGTATTTCATAAAGAACTCTGCCTTTTTTTTCTCATCACTGAAACACATGAAGAAGCGGAATGCTGTGAAACTCCACTGTTTGGTTGAGGATCGGAAACTCATGGAAAACCCCTAGAACTCTGGAGTGAAAAGACCCCCCCCCCCCGATTTCTCTTTTTGTCTACTTTTATTATGCTTTCATTTACTTTATCTTATTATTATTTACTACTCTTACTATTTTATTTTATCCTTGGTACCTCTTGTACGACTGTTGACTGAACTATTTATTTATTTATTTATTTATTTCTTCAGTATGAAGTTGTCAATTCTCTCATAGAATATTTTTTCAAGTATCTTGGAAAATTGCGGTAATAGTGAAATTGGTCTGTAGTTGGAGAGTTCCCCTCTGTCGCCTGTCTTGTAAATCGGAATTACTTTAGCTATTTTCATTGCATTGGGAAATATACCTGATTGGAGAGACAGGTTACAGATATACGTCAGTGGTTTCACTATGCATTCGATAACAGTTTTGACTAGTAGCATATCAATACCATCGCAGTCAGTAGATGTTTTACTTTTGAACGATTTAACAATTTCAATGACCTCTCTTTCGTCTGTGTTCTTTATGAAGATGGTGTCTTTTACAGCAGTGTTATTGCATATTGAATCACCTGTTGGCACCGTAGTGGGTATTTCTCGGGCCAGTTTAGGTCCAATGTTAACAAAAAAATTATTAAATTCATCTGCAGGTGAAGCTATATTCACATTCGGAGTCGATTTATTATTTTTTGGAATGTTAGTTGGGTAGCTGGTATTTCTGCTTTTATTTCCAAGGATACTGTTGATTATTGTCCATGTATTTTTAATATTGTCTTTGTTTTTTTCCAGTTCTTTACTGTAATAGTCTCTTTTACTACATCTTATTATATATGTTAACTTATTTTTGTATGTTTTATACCGCTGCTCTGCTTCTTTTGTCCTTTTCTTTATGAAAGCTTTATATAATAAATTTTTCTTTTTACACGCCTTTTGTAGTCCTTTGGTTAGCCATGGTTTGTCAGTAAATTTGTGTTTAAGCTTTTTTTTAACTAATGGGCAGTTTTTTTCATAAAGAGTGGTTACAATGTTTGTAAATGTGTCATAGGCTTCATTTACATCTGATACATAGACTTCTGTCCAGTCTTGCTTCAGCAAGTCCTCTTGCTGAACTACACAATTTAGGGGAAAAAAAGAAAAAAAAAACTTGTTAACTGCCATGTTTATCACCATCTATGTCATAATTCTGTACCTTCACCTTGTTCTCAATAAAGTTTGGAAAAAAAAAACAATTTGGCGCGGCCATAGATATAAAATGCTAGATTGGCAGTAGGTCACTGGAGCGCGAGATTTACGGCCGCCATATTGGTACAGGAATCACAACAAATCCACAGCTCAGCTTAACGCACAACACTCTGATTATGTCTTCATTTCTGTCACCATGGGATGAGACGCCGGGTTTTCCGGCGCTCAGACCAGTCCCTTCTCATCGCTGTCTCTCACTGGGCAGCGTCTCTGCGGGCTCCCAGCTGTCAGTGTTACAGGACGGCTGGGGCCCAATTAATCCTCATCAGCTGAGGCGCTGCTAATGAGGATAAAAAGGAGCAGCTTCGATCACTCTGGGCTGCGACTTAAGCACTGTTATGCTGGAACCCTTACGGTAAGTGTCGAGTATTTGTTTTTAAATAATTTAATGGCGTGTTGTCAAAAATAAAGGTAAAAACTCTGATTTTCATTTGGGAGGTCACTGATTTCTGTACATGCATGACTGCCATGAGTGTAATATGTATTGTAATTCAGTATCAATAGTTATGGCAATATTTCTCATGTGATATTAGTATACAGTGTTACATTGTGTTCTTTGTTACTGGGTCAGTATTGGTAGCCAATATTATCAACAATGAACTTTGGGTTCTTGTAACTAGTTTGGTAGTTACTCAAATAGCGTGAGGATAGTTTTTCTTTTTCCTGTATACACTTGGCCTAATGAAAGATTTAGGTTTATCAAACCATCTTTACACAATAATTACACATATATGTGTACAAACATCTACCTCCTGTATCAGACCAACATCATGAAGGTTTGCAGATAGTAATTTACAGATATTGTGGCACATATGTTTGGTTCATATCTCCCACAAATGTATGGCTTATGTGGATTAGGGCTTCACGTCTGGAGGAACAAAGAGTCTGGATCGACGGGGGCCGACAGGAGATGTCGAGGAGGTGTGAAGTCGGACCCTTGTCTCAGAGAGGAGGCCCTGGGGGCATCCCCGGAACATCGGAGAATAAGAGACAATGGTGAATCTTCAGAGACTTGCATTGTGATTAAATGTTTGCAGAAGCACCATGTGACTTGAGTTCTTAATCCCCCGGAGGTATAAGAATGTGATGTGACATGATTCTGCCTCTTCTTTCTATTTGAGAATGTTGGATGATTGTGTTCTGCAATAAAGCCGAACCTGACGAATGAACTCAGTCTCATCATTGAACACAACTTCCACAATATGTTATTTGAAAATTGAAACTTTACAGATAGAATTTTACATTACCTATTTCACATTTGTCTATTACAGGGAGGGGCTACAAGAAGATCTGGTGATGATTAATGCAGTCATATCTCATAGACATTACTATTTCTGTCTTATATTACATTTTGCCTGACATTACTATAAATATTTGCTATGATGGATAGGAGGGGACAGGGTGGATATTACGTGTGATGATGATGATGGGCTGGGCTCTGGGTTAAATTAATAAAGCCTACATCTACTGCTTTAAACTGTGTTTTGATTCAATTAACACTTCACCTCACTTTGCAATTGATTAATATGAGCTTGCTGCTTTCATGTTGAGTGCATTATTCTATGCACTGAATTTAATAAATTTGTAATGAACATTGGTGTATTGTATAAATTTGTTATGTGGGCCTAAAATCAATAAGAATTTCAAATTGATTTTAAACAACTGCTATACAGATCCAGGTAGATGGGGGGGGGGGGGGGAGTGTATAATGTCTGTCTAGTTAAATGAAGAAACTTGAATAATTGATTTGTAATTTTTTATTCTCTTTATTTCAAAGTTGACATATCTAGGCCAATTTGTATAGCACAGGCTGAAATATTTCTTTGATAAACATTTTTGACAATTGGGGGGGCAATAAGCTGGTTGCCTGGGGTGGCAAATATAACAAATACAGCCCAGGACAAAGTATGAATTAATCAATTTCGGCCATATATTTATGCATAAATGGCCACAATGAAAGAGGTAGGCTTAATTATTAATCAGGGGGTATGGTAACTTCTTTTTCAGCTCATTTGACAGTTCTTGATTGAGACACTGCAAAATGCCATAATTTAATAATTATGAAGCTCTTAAACACCTAATATTTATGCAGATTATGCTGAAAGTAAACCACTATGCGCTGTGTTGTACTGTGTTGTACTGTGTTGTAAACATGTTCACTGAAGCCTGTCAAACGTTTAACAAAGGAGAATGACCCAAGCAGGTGTCTGCACTGGACCACAGGGATGTGCTACAGATATCCTGTACCAAGATGGCGGACGCGCGTCACGCCACCGCAAGCACGGACTGGCCAGAGCTGCCAATCTAGCCTTTTATATCTATGGGCGCGGCACATCCCATAGATATGACACACTTCCTGTATCGGTCACATGATTTTTTCTTAAAGCGATACACGCATCAATACGGGGTTTGTTGTTGGTCCCATCACTACTTGACACTGTTTATAATAAAGCTCGGTTAAACTGTAGCAACCGTGTGCTTGCTTGTCTCAGTTATGGACATAAGGGAGCGGAGTGGTTTCAGCTGCTGATTGGAGACACCTGCAGCTGACTGGTGATTAACCTGGCTCTATTTAAACCAGCCTCACAGTGTCACTTTTCTCAGTGTGGTAACGCTACCACTAATTCAGTGGATTAAGCCTGAAAAATTTCATATTTTTTTTCTTGCTTCTGACCTGCTCTCTTTGTCTCCAGGAAGTTGACTCATTTCCTCCCAGCTTCAAGCTACAGCCATCTCTCAAAAGACTGCTGCCCTCAAGGCTCACCCTGCTTAGTGCCTACTTACTCCAATGCACCACCCTTTCCTGTCTAGACTCCTGGACTAACATTGTGACCCTTGGAGTTTCTCCTCCTAGAAATTAAGGATCTTGTGGTATATATCACTCAGATATTCCATACCTACATTGGTTAGAGCATGTGGAAATGTTTGGGACAACATATACAAAGGAACTTCACACCTCTGAAAGAACAAAGGAATCTCACCGCCGTGTGAAGACCCATGATGTCACAGGACGCCATGGCAATAGACTCGACACCTTCACCCCTGAGAGAGGAGAAGGTCTTCCCATCACCTCCCAAGGCGAAGGGAGGAGTTAACAGGACTAATGGGGGGATTTAGATAATGGGGAGATGTTACCTTTTTCAATGAGTGGACTCTGACATCAGCTGTTTCAATGAGTGGTGCCATGTGTGCTTGTATTTAACCAGCGAGCAAAGCAGAGATCTCTCTCTTGCCTTCTGCTAAGCTCTGCACCTGTTGAGATTTGATAGAGGAGCTATTCAATAAAAACCCTGTTTTTAATTCAAAGCCGCCTCGTTATTTCAGCTCCACTACACTGGTGACCCTTACGCGAGAATATGGACCGGAGGCGCTCTTCAAGCTGTTCATCCATGGTGGCTCTGGCACACGCCAGCGACGACGCAGACGAGGGAACAAGCAGACAGCTGTTCCCCGCGGCAGAGGGCACAGAGAGCTCAACCGAGCTCCAACACCGCCGCGAGAGCCGTAGAAACGCACTCTCACCCGGCGAACACGACAATGATGGTGTGCACGAACGCCGTCGCTGTCAAGCTGCCAGACTTCTGGAGAGAAGACCCTGCATCTTGGTTCCAGCAAGCCGAAGCCCAGTTTATACTGGCGGGTATCACAGCAGATGATACCAAATTTTATCACATCATCTCCAAGCTCGACTCCGCAACTTCGAAGTGTGTGCGGAGCTTGGTCCAGCAACCACCAACCCGGGACAAATATGAGACACTCAAGGTGACCATCGTGGCGAATTATGTCCCGTCAGTGGAGGAAAGAGCCGAGAGAATCCTGGCGGTCTACGGCCACAGAGGGGGCAATCCAAGGACCCTCATGGAGGATTTGCTACAACTCAAGGAGGAGGATAATGATAATTTCCTTCTCCAATTCATTTTCCTCAGCACGCTACCACCGCATTTGAGAGGGACACTCGCCAGGATGAAGTGCAATAACCATCAGGATTTCCACACACTGGCCAACGAGGCTTACCGGCTCGTCAACGCCTGCAGAGAACGGACACCCACAGTGGCATCCGCAGATCTGAGAACTGACACCCCGAGCCTTGGAGAGACTCAACCCACGGTGACAGCGGCGCGGCCCAAGCGCAACGAGCAGAACGACGTCTGCTATTATCACCACCGCTTCACAGAGAAAGCCCGCAAATGCGTTCCCCCCTGCAAGTTTACGAGGTCGGGGAAATGCCAAAGCCGAAGGCCATTAACAGCAGCAGTTCTCAGCGAGAAGAATAAGCTGTTATACGTGACGGATGGATACACAGGCAAGCAGTTTCTCATCGACACGGGAGCTCAGCTGAGTTTCGTCATGCCCTCCCACGCAGAGCGAACCATGGGCACCCGGGGCAACGGAGCAGTGGCAGCCAATGGCTCTGACATCGACACGTTCGGGGAAAAGAGCCTGCACCTCCTCATCCACGGCCGCAGCTACAGATGGACATTTGTTGTAGCAGCGGTGAGCTTTAACTTGTTAGGCGCAGATTTTCTGTGTGCACATGGGTTATTAGTGGATCTTGCAAATAGGCGCCTGGTTAATGCACTCTCTTTTGCTTCTATTCCATGCTCAGCTCGAGTTTCTCCACCACCTGTGCAGGCCAACGTCACTACGGCAGGAGGTAAGTTTGAGCAACTCCTCACCCAATTTCCAGCACTCACAACCCCCAAATTCTCAGCCACTGTAGCCAAACACGGGGTTAAACACTTCATTCCAACAAACGGACCTCCCGTTTTTGCCAAAGCTCGCCGCTTAGACGCGGCCAAGCTCAACATAGCAAGGGACGAATTTGCAGCTCTTGAAAAATTAGGCATTTGCCGACGTTCAAAGAGCCCTTGGGCCTCACCACTTCACATGGTCCCGAAATCCGACGGTTCTTGGAGACCGTGCGGAGATTACCGCAGGCTAAACAATGCTACAGCGCATGACCGCTACCCCATTCCTCACATTCAGGATTTTTCATTGCATTTAGCAGGTGCGCGCATTTTTTCAAAAATAGACTTAGTCCGCGGTTATCACCAGGTCCCAGTCCGAGCTGAAGATATTCCTAAAACAGCGGTTATAACCCCTTTCAGCCTTTTTGAATTTCTAAGAATGCCATTCGGCCTCAAAGGCGCAGCTCAAACTTTTCAACGGATGATGGACGCAGTCCTACGCGACCTACCCTTTGTTTTTGTCTACCTCGATGACATGCTTGTAGCCAGTTCATCCGAGGAAGAACATGAACAGCACCTCACTACCGTTTTTCAGAGGCTGGAAGAGCACGGACTTATAATCAATCCAGCCAAATGCAAATTCGGCGTATCACAAATTGATTTTTTGGGACATAGGGTCTCCCCGGCAGGGGCAATTCCGCTTCCAGACAAAGTTCGTGCGATAGAAAGTTTTCCACGGCCTCAAACGGTTAAGTCGCTACAGGAATTTTTGGGGATGGTTAATTTTTACAACCGTTTCCTCCCCCACGCAGCTCAGCTCATGCAACCCCTATATGACGCGCTCAGAAAAAAGAAAGCTTCCAACGCGGTCGAATGGACCCCGGAGCGCGAACGCGCTTTCGCGGAAGTAAAAAGCGCCCTAGCTAACGCCACAATGTTAGTCCACCCAGATTCCTCAGCCCGCATTGCTCTAACCACAGATGCTTCAGACCTGGCTATAGGGGCAGTTGTAGAACAACTTGTCAGTGGAGTCTGGCAACCTTTAGCATTCTTTAGCAAATCGCTAAACCCTACTGAACGCAAATACAGCACTTTTGACAGAGAGCTGCTGGCGCTTCATTTGTCCATCCGCCACTTCCAGTTTTGGTTAGAAGGGCGGAGTTTCACGGCTTTTGTGGACCATAAGCCGCTCACTTTTGCTATGGCTAAAATTTCAGAACCATGGTCAGGCAGACAGCAAAGACAGCTAGCTGCGATTTCAGAGTTCACCACAGACATTCGACACGTAGCAGGCAAACTTAACGTAGTAGCTGACTGTCTCTCCCGTGCTGTGGCACCGCCAGAGCACGAGGAGACAGATTACACTGTTTCAGCAGCTGAGCTTTTCTCTAACGCAAACACATATGCAGCACCTATCCATGAAGGGATAGATTATGCAGCCATGGCGGAAGAGCAAGGTAGTGATGCGGACGTGCGCACGCTCCTGTCTGGACCAACAGGGTTAAGGCTGGAGGAAAAAGGGTTGCGCGACGGCATGCCCCCCCCCTAATATGCGATGTTTCAACCGGCCGACCTCGCCCGTTAGTACCAGCTGCTTGGCGCCGCCGCATTTTCGACGCAATTCACTCCCTCGCGCACCCAGGTGTGCGCGCCTCGGTCAAAATGGTTGCCGAAAAGTTTGTGTGGCCAGGCCTACGCAAAAACGTAAAAGAATGGGCAAAAACTTGCATTCCTTGTCAGCGCGCCAAAGTACACAAACACACTAAAGCCCCTCTGGAGCCTTTTCCAATCCCTGCTAGAAGGTTCGACCACATTCATGTCGACCTCGTGGGGCCGCTGCCTTCCTCCCAAAGTTTCACACACCTGCTAACAATGATAGACCGCACCACGCGCTGGCCAGAGGCAGTCCCGCTAGCGGTAACCACAGCGGAGGAAGTCGCTCGCGTTTTTCTAACAAATTGGGTGGCACGTTTCGGCGTCCCATCAGACATCACGTCAGATAGGGGGCCTCAATTTGTCTCAGAGCTCTGGTCAGCCATGTCCAACAGTTTAGGGGCAACAATTCACCGTACCACCGCTTATCACCCTCAGGCTAATGGGTTATGCGAGCGTTTTCACAGGTCCTTAAAGGCCGCCCTCAGGGCCTCATTAACGGACACAAATTGGGTAAATAAACTTCCCTGGGTTTTATTGGGGTTGCGTGCGGCACCTAAAGAGGATTTAGATGCTTCCCCTGCAGAATTAGTCTTCGCTCAGCCTATCAGACTACCAGGTGAATTTTTACCAGAAAACCCGGAACCAGGGCACCTCCTGGTCCCAAGGTTTTTAGGCAGTAACAGTCCGGACTTTCTCCACGGTCCAGCTCATCACTCCTTTCCACGAGTTTTTGTTCCTCAAACTTTAAAAAACGCTGAGTTTGTTTTTGTTAAGCATGAAGCTCTAAAACCAACGTTACGCCCAGTATACGATGGCCCGTTCAGAGTGCTGGAAAATGGTGACAAACACTTTGTGCTTGATTATGGGGATAGAAATGAAACGGTCAGCATTGACAGACTCAAACCTGCCTTCTTGTTGAGAGATGGACCTGCACAGCTGGCCCGAGCACCTCGGCGAGGTAGACCCCCCAAGGAGAAAGTCTCAGCCCCCAGGCAGGGAACAGATAATCTCTCTCCTTCCCACACTGCAGATTCCTCACAACAAGGTCCCAGCAGGACGCCTAAACCAACCTACAGCAGCTTTGGGAGAAGATTGAAACCCAGACTACTCAGGGACTGATTACACCACTATGCAAATTTTCGCTAATTGTGCCGCAACAGTTTAGGACTGATTTATGATTATACTATGCCGTTATGTTTTCACTGAACTCTCTTAGGAGCATGGCTGCTTGAAAGTTTCTTCTGTGGCAACAGCTGTAACACGTAGTATGTCTTCGTAATTACCCTAGACTGTGAATCTTTCTGTGTTCCTTCATAGTTGTTTGGGGGGCCTGTGGTATATATCACTCAGATATTCCATACCTACATTGGTTAGAGCATGTGGAAATGTTTGGGACAACATATACAAAGGAACTTCACACCTCTGAAAGAACAAAGGAATCTCACCGCCGTGTGAAGACCCATGACGTCACAGGACGCCATGGCAACAGACTCGACACCTTCACCCCTGAGAGAGGAGAAGGTCTTCCCATCACCTCCCAAGGCGAAGGGAGGAGTTAACAGGACTAATGGGGGGATTTAGATAATGGGGAGATGTTACCTTTTTCAATGAGTGGACTCTGACATCAGCTGTTTCAATGAGTGGTGCCATGTGTGCTTGTATTTAACCAGCGAGCAAAGCAGAGATCTCTCTCTTGCCTTCTGCTAAGCTCTGCACCTGTTGAGATTTGATAGAGGAGCTATTCAATAAAAACCCTGTTTTTAATTCAAAGCCGCCTCGTTATTTCAGCTCCACTACAGATCTCTACATTAAGGACACCATTGTGTTAACCTTTCCTGCCTTTCGTCTCCTAACCGTGGTTGGGGGACACAGGGGAGATCTGTCTTCTCCAGGGCCGGAGGCAGCTCTTCCTCCGGGGTCAACTCCCGAGTAAACCTCACACTTATTAAAAATGGTATGGTGGTACACAGAAGCAAAGGCCGTTTTGCTGAAGCGTTGGGGCTTTATTCACACACCGCACTGTTAATAGCAGCAATTTTTACCTGCTCCGGTCGCCTCGCTCTATCTCCACTCATCCGCCAACTCACACACACCATTCGATTCTCGGGGCCATTCCACACACACGGGGGCGTGCCTCGGCTGCGCGCACGCACTCACTCACTCACGTTCACGCACTGAGCTACTCTATCTAAACACATGAACCAGACACATCCTACAACACTACCCCCACCATGGACTGGCAATTAACATTAATTCCATTCCATCCAAACAATATAAAACTGGTGCACAATCTCTATATCTGTAGACCTAAAAAAAAAATGTGAAGAGATAGCAGTGTCCAATGTATTACAGGAATTCAAATAGGTAGGTTATACTATGACAAGTGTCTATGCAGTGATAAAGAAATTAGCTCGTTTAGCAGTGAAAACATGAGGGACAAATACATTGGAATACAATTGTTTCTAATTAAACAAGGAATACATTACACTTTTAAAACCTATTTCTTGGCGACCGGGAGTAATATTGTCCAGCTAATCAAAATACAATACATTCAAATGAAATAAGATAAGATAAGATAAGATAAGCCTTTATTAGTCCCACAACGGGGAAATTCCAGGATTGCAACAGCACAGGGATAGCAACACTCAGAGCAACAATCAGAAGGCAAGAAAAAAACAAGCAAGCAAGAGCGGCTAATATACATATGTACATATTACTATAAAATAAATATATACACACACACACACAGACACACAGTGCAGAGCATTGTAGCTGGATGGAATAAATATATGAGTATATGAACACACAGTGCAGAGCATTGTAGCTAGATGGAATAAATATGTAAATATATAAACACCCACAGTACGGAGCATTGCAGCTAGGTGTAATAAATATGCAAGTATATAAACACACACAGTGCGGAGCAATGTAGCTAGATGGAATAATATGTAGATATATAAAAACACAGTGCGGAGCATTGTAGCTAGATGGAATAAATATGTGAATATATAAACACACACAGTGCAGAGCATTGTTGCTAGATGGGATGAAACAGCATAACCGTCTACTTAGTTATCCTACATGGTATGATTATGTGCCCATACATATTCTCACCCTCCATAGCGACCGGTATGTTCCTAGTTGTATGCCGGAGGGGACCATTGTGTAAGTCTATTGCATCTTTTGCATTCAAAAAACTATTAGTTTGTTACGTCTTTTTGCTATCTCTGCGAGCAGCCCTGCTTAGGTTGTACAGTCTGACAGCCGTTGGTAGGAAGGACCTACGAAACCTCTCGGTTGTGCACCTGGGATGATGTAGTCTGCTGCTAAATGAGCTCCTCAGTGCATCCAGTATGTCCTGCATAGGGTGGAACTCGGACTCCAGCAGAGATGACAGTTTAGCCACCGTCCTTCTCTCTCCTATCTCCTCCATCGGATCAAGGCGCTGCCCCAGGACAGAGCTAGCTTTCTTAATCAGTTTGTTCAGTCTCTTCCTATCGGCTGCAGTAATGCCACTGCCCCAGCAGACCACTCCAAAAGTGATGGCTGATGCCACCACCGTGTCATAGAATGACTTCAGCAGCGCCCCTTGTACACCAAAAGACCTGAGTCTCCTCAGCAGGAACAGCCTGCGCTGTCCCTTCTTGTAGAGTGCGTCAGTATTGTGTGACCAGTCTAGTTTATTGTTCAGATGAATACCCAGGTACTTATAGGATGTCACCATCTCGATGTCTGTTCCCTGTATATTTACTGGTGCTGTGAGGGGCTGCCCATGCCTGCGGCAGTCCACCACCAGCTCCTTAGTTTTCCTCACGTTGATCTGGAGGCAGTTCCGATGGCACCAGTCCACGAAGTCCTGGATAAGCCCTCTGTACTCAGCTTCATCTCCATTGGAGATGAGGCCAACGATCGCAGAGTCATCAGAGAACTTCTGTAGATGGCAGTGTGTTGTGTTGTGTGAGAAGTCTGCAGTATAAAGAGTGAACAGGAAGGGAGCCAGCACCGTTCCCTGGGGGGCCCCCGTGCTACTGATGATCGTGTCGGACACACAGTCCCGGGTTCTCACAAACTGAGGCCGGTTTGTGAGGTAGTCCAGGATCCATGATGACAGGTGCTGGTCCACCCCTGCTCGCAGCAGCTTGTCCTTCAGGATCATCGGTTGGATGGTGTTGAAAGCACTGGAGAAGTCAAAGAACATGATCCTCACCATATTCCCGGGCTTCTCCAGGTGGGACAGAGAACGGTGAAGGAGGAAGATCACCGCATCCTCCACCCCAATGCCATGCTGGTAGGCGAACTGGAGTGGATCCATCGCTGGTTCCACCAGGGGGCGGAGGTGAGCAAGGAGCAGTCTCTCCAGGGTCTTCATCAAGTGGGACGTCAAGGCCACCGGTCTGTAGCTGTTCAGGTCTTTGGGGTGGGAAGTTTTTGGTACAGGTACCACACAAGATGTTTTCCACAGCTGTGGTACCCTCCCCAGTTTCAGGCTCATGTTGAAGATATACGTCACAATCCCACACAGCTGGTCTGCACAGGACTTGAGGAGCTTTGCGCTGATGCCGTCCGGTCCCGGCACCTTCCTCGCTTTGATCTTCCTCAGCTCCGTCCTCACCTGGGTCTCGGTCAGGGTCAGGATGGGGGGCTGTGTGTTGGGAGTGGGGGGGTGTTGGTGGAGTGGGGAGTGGGCAGCAGGACTTGATTTCTTTAGAGGCAGCAGTGGTTGTTGTGCAGACAGGGGGGAGGGCGTTTGGTCAAATCTATTGAAAAACAGATTCAGGTTGTTCGCCCACTCCCTGCCCCCCGTGGCCTGGGGGGAGGTATTCTGGAGCCCCAAGATGGTTTTGCGGTTTCTCCAGACCCCGCTGATGTCGCTCTGTTGCAGCTTGTCCTCCATCTTCTTCCTGAAGCTGTCCTTGCCTTAAAGTGGACATTAGTATATGAAAGCATTGTCTCTTCAGCTTTTTTTTTTTAAACAAACGTATAGAACATTATAACTAGACTAGAGTCCAAAAATGTAAACTGGAGAGTCTCTAGTGCAAATATGAACTGCTACCATTGGCTCACTCAGTAACCCAGTCCCCGTAACGGTCCGGTCTTCTGCGCCGACGTTTGGGCCGTGGCACGTGCTGAGCCTGATGGTGTGGCTCTCCCACCGCACTCCCACCATGGTCAAATATCACATGGGAAGGAGTAGATGGAAGAGACCCGATCACATTGGGAACATTAGCAGGTGGAGTAGACGGCCGGGAATTGCTGGGGCCATCACTGGAGGCAGTAGCGAACAAGTTGTACAGGCTGAGGTCCTGGTCTGCTGGGTCCCCCTCCACAGCTGGTGGCAAGATCTCAAAAGGTGTCCAGTTCTGTGCTTGGTCCAGGACCCAAGTGTTGTCCAGCTGCTCACAGCTGCGGTAGTGTTTCAGTTGGTCATGGTGGATGACTTTGACTTTGGCTCTGGGGCTCTTTTGGATCCGGTAGACTAGATCATCCAACTGTCCCATAACAAAGAAGGGTCCATCGTAGGAGGGGAGGAACTTTTTGACTCTGTTTTTGACATGCTGTTGTAACGGTTCACGTCACAAGTGTAACGGCTCCTCTTTTTGGCACCCTTAAACGGCCGTGATCGGGAACATCAATGCATACGAGTGGGCAGCATAAGGACCACGATGACACCAGACTGCTATTTCCACAATTTATTCACTCCTGTAGATGAAATAAAACAAACTACATCACGCGCCGTCTGTACCTCGATCCCACACAGGCTCCCCCAGCAAAGCAACGCGATACTGTGTGGAAAAGGAGCTCTAAAATAATTTTACAATACAAAAAAAAAATAAATCACATTTTAAATAATAAGACTTTTCAAAACAAACATACCTGTAGATGAAATAAAACAAACTACATCACGCTCCGTCTGTACCTCGATCCCACACAGGCTCCTACATTTACAAAAACATGAATTACACAACGACACAAGCTGCTGGAGTCACCATAGAGCCTATATTGGCGCAAAACTCTAAAATGGCGCCTAGCAGACTCCTAATGTGCGCCGAAACATCCATAAAACTCTTATTTATAACACAAATAACAAAAAAAAATACACTACAGTGACATGTCAAATTAATAAGGAACAATTACAAACTAAGGTTACAGTTTAAATGATAAGACTAACGAACAATACAATCATTTAGTGCCAGCAGCGTTTTAAACACAACTTACCCCCAGCAAAGCAACGCGATACTGTGGGGAAAAGCTGAACTACCGGAGCCTCGGAGGTACAGGAAGAGCGGATGTGAGAAGTGTACCACCAAAATAAAACACTCAAGTAAAATAAAATTCACAACAATATAAAGTAAAACATAACTGAGAAAAAGAAATGCTTAAGGTACATTTTCAACTCCGTTACACCCACCCCACTGAATTTTATCGAACTTGAGCCATAGCTACACAGAACTCACCACAATACACGAAACACCCGGGGTTAGTTAAAGAACACCATCTGACAGAATATCCCACACAAGGACGAAGTGGCATGAGAGCAGCGCTTATCTCTCAACCCAACCACTGGTAATGGAGTGCCTTGTACACCCCACCAAAAACCCCAACTATTAGTGTAGTAAAGGCTCTTGAATAATAAAATAAAATAAAACAACTGAACACTAGAATACAAGGTCAAGTACACAAAAATATAGTCCACACATGTAACATTTAGTCAGTCAGGGTCTGAAACACAGACCTACAAACAGCCTTAACATTGAACTTGTCACGAATCACATCTTGCCTGGACATTGTCTGCACTAGTCTATTTACAGGTTTAATCAGGCGACCAAATCTTGACCTGATTTGAGATTGTGCACTCGGACGGTCACAATGTGTACGTGACGTCTGGTCAACGGTACAGCGAACAAGGGGAGTGTCTGTCTTTCTCTCGGAGTCAGGAACAGAAACTAGTTGACTGTCAAGTGTTTGTCCACCATGAATATCAGTAGCAGCTGGAGTCACAGGTCTAGAGTCAGAGGACATGGGATGATCTAAACCTTGAGCAACAGGTGCAACTGAAGAGTTCTGGGGGTCAGAGGACACACTTGTCGCATCAGAAACATCTACCTGTGACACAGATGGTTCAGGGAGCTGTGTGATCCACTCAACAGTTCTTCTTTCAGAGTCAACAGGTTCTGGATCAACTAATGGTTCACGTGTTTCTCCACATGAAGACGGATCACCTGTACCAGCCTCACTCTCTCCCTCGAAGAGGTCCACAGATGTGTCTCCCTCATCACCAATGTCTGCAGCTAAGGTTTCTGGAAGTAGGGTGGATGAACCATGGTTGGACACATCGCACACATCCGCCAGAGGAAGAAAATTTACCAGCATCAACAGATTCCTGTGGACCACTTTTGTCCGTCCAGTAAGAGTGTCACAAATTCTGTATGTATGGGTCTGTGGGTTCACATCCATTACAGTGTAAACAGTTGATTCCCACTTATCAGCAGTTTTCTTTTTGCCTCTCTCCTTTCTGTTGGCCAAAAGCACCCTGTCACCAATCTCAATCTTGGATCCTGTCACTTTCCTGCTGTAAAGATTAGCATGTCTGTGTTGCTCCTTAGCAGCACAGTCCTGAGCAACCATCATTGCTTCTTTTAGCTCACAAGTGAGAGTTGCCACATACTTGTCATAACTGGTTACATCAGCATCGCGAAGAACAGAATGAAACATGACATCTACTGGCAAACGGGGCACACGACCATACATGAGGTAAAACGGAGGAAAGCCAGTCGTCTCATGGGCTGTACAGTTGTACATAAATGTCAAAGTCTGCAACTGTCGTGGCCAGTTAGCTTTCACCTCAGGGGACAGTACACAAATCGTCCCACCCAGTGTCCTGTTAAACCGTTCGACACTCCCATTTCCCATTGGGTGGTAAGGGGTAGTGTGAGATTTCCTGACACCGGACACTTTGAGGAGTTCACTGATTATCAATCAAGAATCAAGATACACTACCGTTCAAAAGTTTGGGGTCACTTCTGCTCCCTTCCCTTCTGCTGGGATCGTCACTTCCTTGTGGTAACGTATCGTCACTTCCTGGTTTGCTGTCTGCCTGTGTGGTTTGCTCTCCAGCCACTAGCTATGGCTACTAGCTCTCTTTCCTCTCCTCCTCTGGTGTGCTCTCTCTGTCAGATGTTTAGCTACACCTCTGCCTCTTTTAGTGATAACGGTAAATGTAATAAATGTTGTCTTTTTGAGGCGCTCGAGGCGAGGTTGTCTGATTTGGAATCCTGGCTCCGCTGCATTGAAACACCGTCTGCGCCAGTTAATCTTGACGGACGCCCATTAGCTGCAGCGGAGCTAGCTAGCTTAGGCCCCCTTGTCAGCGGTCCCCCGGCTCTCTTCAGCAGCGAGGAGACTGGGTGGGTGACGGTGAGAAGGAAGCCTAGTCGCAAAGCCCCGGTACACCACCAACCTGTTCACGTTTCTAATCGTTTTTCCCCGCTCAGCGACACACCCACTGAGGAAAAAACTCTGATCATTGGCGACTCTGTAGTCAGAAACGTGAACCTAGAGACTCTAGCAGCCATAGTCAAATGCATTCCTGGGGCCAGAGCGGGCGACATCGAGTCAAATTTGAAAATGCTGGCTAAAAGTAACTAAATATTCCACAATTGTTATTCACGCCAGCATTAATGACATCCGTCTCCGGCAGTCGGAAGTCACGAAACTCAATATAGAATCGGTGTGTGACTTTGCAAAAACGATGTCTGCCACTGTAGTATTCTCTGGGCCCCTCCCCAATCTGACCAGTGATGACATGTTTAGCCGCTCATCATCCTTGAACCGCTGGCTGTCTGTGTGGTGTCCTAAAAATGATGTGGGCTACATTGACAATTGGAGCTCTTTTTGGGGAAAACCTGGTCTTATGAGACGAGACAGCATTCATCCCACTTTGGATGGTGCTTCTCATTTATCTAACAATCTGGCATCTTTTTTATCCAAATTTCCAAAACCCTGACTACTCAGAGTTGGGACCAGGAAGCAGAGTCGCAGTCTTACACGCCTCTTTGCAGCTCCTCTTCATCCACCACCCCTCAACTTAGCCCCTGTCTTCCCCATCAGAGAATCGTTGTCTGCTCCCTCCAAAGTAAATAAAAATATACTGTATAAGCATCCCAAAGTGATAAAGCAAAATATTGGTAAAACTCAAATTAAACATAAAGCCTGTAAACTGAATGATTTGGCCTCTGTTCCTCCTCATAATTTAAAAATTAAATGTGGTTTATTAAATATTAGGTCTCTAACTCCCAAGTCTCTGTTAGTCCATGATCTGTTAATTGATCATTAGATTGATTTAATTTCCCTTACAGAGACTTGGTTAGGGCAAGAGGATTATGTTGGTTTAAATGAATCAACTCCCTCTGGTTAGTTAAACTGTCAAAATCCCAGAAGTTCTGGTCGTGGAGGAGGAGTAGCAACAATTTACCATTCCAAATTACTAGTTAATGTAAAGCAAAAAGCATGTTATAATTCCTTTGAGGGCCTGGTCCTCAGTATTGGGCACTTTAGCAATTTTAGGTTAAACCCAATTTTATTTGCCATAGTTTATCGTCCCCCATCAACCTACTCAGAATTTTTATCCGAATTTGCTGATTTCTTAGCTGATTTAGTGCTGAAATCTGATAGAGTAATTATAGTAGGGGACTTTAATATACATGTGGATGTAGATAGTGACTGCCTTAATGTAGCATTTAATTCAATATTGGACTCGATTGGGTTTTCTCAGAAAGCAGGAAATTCTACTCATTACCTCCACCATACATTGGACCTTGTTCTGACATATGGCATAGAAATAGAAAATCTTGTAGTGTCTCCTCATAACCCTGTACTGTCAGACCATTGTCTGTTAACCTTTGTTTTTACTATTTCTGGCTATTTGGCTCCTAAAGAAAAATATTATTACAGTAGATGCCTCTCAGATGATGCTGTTACCAAATTTATGCAGATTGTTTCCTCTATGCCATGTGTCAACACAACGGAAATAAGCTATAGACAGCTTGCTCCTTCTGTAATTGATAACATGGTGGATAGTGTTTCAGCTTCTCTGCATCAGACTCTAGACTTGGTGGCCCCCTTAAAAAAGAAAAAGTCTAATCAGAGATTTCTAACTCCTTGGTTCAACACAGAAACTCGTAGCTTAAAACAGAAGACTCGTCAATTAGAAAGAAAATGGCGCTCCACTAATTTAGATGAAATCTATTTAGCTTGGAGAAATCATCTTTTAATTTATAAAAAATCTCTTAGAAAAGCTAGAACGAGTTATTACTCTGCATTAATAGAAGAGAACAAGAATAATCCCAGGTTTCTTTACAGTACTGTAGCCAGGTTGACAAAGAGTCAGGACTCTGTCAATCCTAGCATTCCCTTAGAGCTTACTAGTCAGGACTTTATGAACTTTTTAAATAATCAAATTTCATCCATCAGAGATAAAATCAATCAGATTCTTCCCACAGTTAACTTAAATACTGTAACTACTACAACTCCTTCTATTGATGTCTGTCTTGATGAGTTTACTCCAATCGACCTTTGTGAGTTAGACAAAATAGTTTCCTCATCCAAACCTTCAACTTGTCTTTTAGACCCTATTCCTACCAGGTTATTTAAAGAAGTCTTCCCACTTATTAGTAGCTTTATTCTTCATATAATCAATTCTTCATTAACTTTAGGCCATGTACCGCAGGCTTTTAAAACGGCTGTAATTAAACCCTTACTCAAAAAGCCAACGCTAGATCCAGGAGCTTTAGCTAACTATAGACCAATCTCTAATCTCCCTTTCATTTGAAAAATCTTAGAGTTGTTGCTACGCAATTATTTGACCACTTGCAGGGAAATGGTTTACTTGAAGAGTTTCAATCTGGGTTTAGAATCCATCATAGTACTGAAACAGCCTTAGCAAAGGTCACTAACGACCTCCTCATTGCATCTGATAATGGACTAGTTTCTGTACTTGTCCTTTTAGACCTTAGTGCAGCTTTTGATACTATCGATCATAATATTCTACTTGATAGATTAGAACACTATGTTGGACTTAATGGAACTTCGTTGCAGTGGTTTAGATCTTATTTATCTGATAGGTTCCAGTTTGTTCATGTAAATAATGAGTTTTCTTTCAACTCAAAGCTTAGTCATGGAGTTCCACAGGGATCTGTGCTAGGCCCTACTCTTTTTAGTTTATATATGCTTCCGTTAGGCAACATTATTAGAAAGCACTGTATACATTTTCATTGTTATGCAGATGACACACAATTATACCTGTCAATGAAGCCAGATGATAGTAATCAATTAGCCAAGTTAGAAGCCTGTCTTAAGGAAATCAAAGCTTGGATGACTTGTAATTTCCTGCTATTAAATTCAGATAAGACTGAAGTCATTCTTGTTGGTCCAAAAAACCTTAGAAACTCCTTTCCAAATCAAACTTTCAGTTTGGATGCAGTTACTCTTTCTCTTAATAGCTCTGTGAGGAACCTTGGAGTTATTTTTGATCAGGATTTGTCCTTCAATTCACATATTAAATTTGTTTCTAAGACTGCCTTCTATCATTTGCGTAATATTGCCAAGATTAGGAGCATCTTGTCTCAGAGTGATGCTGAGAAACTGATCCACGCTTTTGTTAGCTCGAGATTAGATTATTGTAATTCTTTATTATCAGGCTGTCCTAAAACATCTTTAAAAAGTCTTCAGCTGATGCAAAATGCTGCAGCAAGAGTTTTAACAGGTACTAGAAAGAGAGATCATATCTCTCAGGTTCTGGCCTCCCTTCATTGGCTTCCCATAGAGTTTAGAATTAAGTTTAAAATCCTTCTTCTTACTTACAAAGCTCTAAACAATCAGGCTCCTTTTTAGTTAAAAGATCTGATACTACCGTATTATCCTAACAGAGCACTACGCTCCCAAAATGCAGGATTACTTGTAATAACTAGAATCTCCAAAAGTACAATGGGAAGCAGAGCCTTCAGTTTTCAAGCTCCTCTCCTGTGGAATCAGCTGCCAATCTGGATTCGGGAGTCAGACTCGATCTCTGTTTTTAAGAATAGGGCTAAAACCTACCTTTTTGATGTAGCCTACAATTAGGGAGGGATCATGTGTTTCTGAACCCTCCCTTAGTTATGCTGCTAATAGGTTTAGTCAGCCGAGGGACCTCCAGTAATGCACTGGGCCTCACTCCTTTCCTCACTCTCAATGAAATATTTTTTTTGCTGGTCATTAACATTTGTTTGTTCTCTCCCATAGATTGAGTCCCCATCGTGCTGTTCGCTCTCTACATGTCTGTTCTTTTCTTCTTCTCTATCCCCTCACCCCCCAGCCAGTCGCAGCAGATGACTGCCGCTCCCTGAGCCTGGTTCTGCTGGAGGTTTCTTCCTGTTAAAAGGGAGTTTTTCCTCTCCATCGTCGCCAAGTGCTTGATCACAGGGGATCGCTTGATTGCTGGGGTCTTTCTGCAACTGTGGGGGTCCCCCCCTACAGCTGATAGTGCTATGAGATGACTGTTGTTGTGAAATGGCGCTATATAAATAAAGTTGAATTGAATTGAATTGAATTGATTAATTGACTTTCAAAATTAGGACCTTGGTCACTGTGGATTCTTTCTGGGAATCCAAAGACACAAAAGTACTTGTTCCACAGAACATTTGCCACTTGCTTAGCTGTTTGATCCTTACAAGGAAAGGCCTGAGCCATCCTGGTAAAGTGATCTGTTATCACTAGGACATCAATAGACTTGTTCCTAGAGTCTTCAGCTGACCAAAAGTCAATGCAGACCAGCTCCAGCTGTCTAGATGACAAGATGCTCTCTAAGGGAGCTCGTCCCTCAGGTTCAGCTGACTTGCTGAGGACACAACGCTGGCAGTGTCTGACATGGTCTCTCACATCTCTCTCAAGGGTCAGCCAGAAAAATCTCTGTCTGGATAAACTGAGGGTTCGCGACTGGGCTTGATGACCAGCATCATCATGCACGCCTTTCAACACCTCATCCTTAAGTGAGTCTGGGACAACATACTGAAGCCGTTTGGACTTGGTTCTCTGGTCTCTTGAAACTCTGTACAGAACACCATTGCTCACAGATAGCTTATCCCAGTGTTTCAGATATTTAATCACTGAAAATGATTCTTTCACTCTTTCTCTCCTTGAGTGTCTCTGATGTCTTTCAACATAAAACAGGACGCGAGAAAGAGTTCCATCCTCCAACTGTTTGTCACGCAAAGCCTTTTCAGAATAGGCAGACAACGGGTCTTGACCTGGTGGGACTAACTGGGGCAAAAACTGCAAGGCTTCAATTGCCCGGGCCCTCGGACCAGCATCCCACTCAATATGTGACTGCATCACAGCAGACACTTCTTCTGAATTCACAATCTGAGTGTGTACCCGGGAGGTATGAGCATTGTAACACATCGCATCCACGTGATCACTGGATGAACGAAAAGCATCCTGAACAGAGGCAGTAGACACATTTTTGACTTCACTGAGGAGTTTCACATATGGTTCATTGAACAGTCTGTGACCAATACTTTCCAATACTGACCAATACTTTCCTTGACAAAAGGCACACGGCTTAATGCATCAGCCACTATGTTCTGCCGCCCTGGAACATACTTTATGTCAAAGTCATACGCAGCCAACTTGGCTACCCAGCGTTGCTCACAACAGTCTAACTTGGGCTTTGTCAATATGTGAGTCAAAGGATTGTTGTCAGTCCAAACAGTGAATTTGTGACCCTTTAGCCAATGACTAAACTTGTCAGTGATAGACCATTTCAAAGCCAGAAATTCCAGTCGGTGCGCTGGATAGTTTTTCTGAGACTGTGTCAGTGACTTACTGGCAAAAGCAATAGGTCTGGCATGACTTTCACCTTCCTGGACTTGGGACAGAACAGCACCTATCCCATCCAGAGATGCATCAGTTGAAAGCATGAAGGGACGGTCAAAGTTAGGATGAGCCAAGACCACAGTGTTAACAAGTGCAGATTTGAGACTTTCAAAGGCATGTATGTGCTCTTGGGTCCAATCAGAAGCACAAAGCTTTCTGCAAGCCATCTTGGTTTTCTTACATCTGCCTTTAAATTTTCCACCTTTCAACAGGCTGAACAATGGCTTGGCAATGGCAGAATATCCTGGCACAAAATGCTGATAGTAATTAACCATCCCCAAGAAGGATCTAAGTCTTTTTTGGGACGGTGTCACACCATCAGCGTCCATAAGGTCAGCACAAGTCATTTTTGCGATGTTTTCAACCTTACTAGGGTCGGTTGAAACACCATTCTCATCAATTACGTGACCAAGAAACCTCACAGATCTCCTGAGAAAAAAACACTTTTTGGGTGCCAACTTCAAGTTGTGCCTACGCAGCCTGCTGAACACCATCTCAAGGCGCAGCAATGCACTCTCCTCATCAGATGCAAAAATCAGCAGATCATCCAAATAGCACAACAAAGTCAAATAATTCTGGTCACCAAAAATGGCAGTCATCATGCGCATAAAACTAGCAGGACTATTGCATAATCCCTGGGGCAGGCGATTGTACTCATACAAGCCCATTGGAGTGGTAAAAGCAGAATACTTCCTGTCATCATGAAGCGGCATGTTGTAGAAGCTGGACGTTAAATCCACTGTGCTGAAGAGGCAGTTACCTCCCAGTGCTGCCAGACAATCTGCCTGGTGAGGGAGAGGGTGAGCGTCTTTCAGAGTCCTCTTATTCAGCCAGCGAAAATCCGTGCAGATGCGGAAGTCGCCATTCTTTTTCCACACAAGAACCAGAGGAGATGCATACTCGCTAGCTGATTTCCTGATGTCTTTTTCCTCCATTTCATTTAGCACCTGTCTTAATTTCTGATACTGACTAGGGGGTACACGCCTGTATGGGAGTCTGAATGGTTTATCATCAGATAAATGTATGCAGTGTACAAAGCCCTTAGCTTCTCCACAGTCTAGGTGGTGGCGTGAAAAGACATCCTCGTACTGAAGTACCAAGTCAGCCATTCTCTTTTTGCAGTCCTCTGACACTTGGCATGCATTTATGTCTATGTCACAAAGCCCCACTGACTTGAGTTTTTCTTTTACAGACTCCATACCAGCATCACATGCCGTTGTAGACTGTGTGTAGCAGGTCACTGGTACACTAGACTGCTCAGCTGCGTCCATGTTTTCAAGGGCTACACATGTGTAGACGTCAACTAGCTTCGCATTGCGCCGTAACAACACAGGCTTGTTGGACGTGTTGATGAGTTTGAGCGGGACCCACCTGTCACCCCACATAGGAGTTACAATCTTAGCTACTAGGACACCCCTAGGAGCTGAACGAGAAGATGTGGGCTCTGTCATGACTGTACTGCCTGGAGATACAACAGTGTCTTTCGGCAATTTACCCCAAACAAGGTACTCACATACCTGCCAACTTTTCAAACCTGAAAAGCCTAGTAGCTAGCCGGGGTCCAGGGGCCGATGCTAATGCTAATAATGCTAATGCTAATAATAATAATGCTAATATTTGCCAAACAAATATTAGCATTAAATCTAGTTAAATGTAGCTAACAACCTCATATTTCTTCAGCTTTCAAACCTGAAAAGCCTAGTAGCTAGCCGGGGTACAGGGGCCACAGGCCCCGGTAGGTCCAGGACAAAGTCCTGGTGGGGGGTTCAGGGGGGGCAAAGCCCCCCCCCGACGCCAAACAAATATTAGCATTAAATCAAGTTAGAATGTAGCTAACAACCTCATATTTCTTCAACTTTCAAACCTGAAAAGCCTAGTAGCTAGCCGGGGTCCAGGGGCCGCAGTGTCAAACAAATATTAGCATTTGACATAGAAGTCACATATTAATTATATTAAAGGTAAAATATTTAAATCAATTGCAATACTACACAGAGCGAAATATTTGCTCAATCAACCCACATTATATACTTTGTATCATTCATTAATACTCCCATACATGACATATTGTACTGAAGTATGGCGAAATACATATAAAACAAACATATATCCAGTCTTTATGCTTCAGAAGAGAGCTATTAGAATAATAAACAAAGCTGCTTACAGGGAACCAACAAATCCACTTTTTCTTAAATTAAAAGCTCTCAAGTTGAAAGATCTGGTTGACTTTAAAACTGCAGTAATAATGTTTAAAGCTAAGAATCTATCACTGCCCGCAAATATCCAAAAGTTGTTCCAAATAAGGGAGAAACAATATCATTTCAGAGGAACATGTATATTTCAAAAACCTTCAGTGAGAACTACCACCAAGCAACACTGTGTTTCAGTGCAAGGAGTCAGATTATGGAACGATTTTGGACCTGAATTAAAATCATGTACAACGCTTGGACAATTTAAACAAAAACTAAAGGAAGAAATACTCCAAACATATATACAAGATGACATGTAAAATCACATAAGGATCGTCATATCCAGTCTGTGTTGTGTTGTTACTTAGGTTTTTTTTGTCACATTTTGTCTTAGCTTTGTTCCGAATTGTAATCGCTCTTGTTTTGTTTTTCTTTTGAATTCTTGGATGGAATATGGGTGGGCAATATAAGCTGCGGCTTCAGCCATCACCCATTTCAGATAACTTATGTTGAACTGTATAATCAGAGGAGTTCTTGTTTAATTTGACCTTGTTGGATTTTTTCGCCTTTGTTATATTATTCTGTTTCTTTTTAATCTTTACTTTTAATCTATCCGAAATAAAGATTCATTCATTCATTAAATTTGCATTCAAAAGACTATCTTAACACTGCATAGAACTTCAAATAGGCCAGATGTGATGTATTATGAATACTAGAAAAGCACTCGGAGAGCGCAGACCTCCGCCAAGCGCCACAGTTCCCCCCATACAGTGTTTAACATCATAAATAAAATATTGAAAATGGCCCTCTCTCACAATGTTAAATAAAAAAATAAAAAAAAGGATCCTTTAAAAAATTCCTGGATCCAGACGGTGATCCGGATCACCACCAAAATCTAATCATCTGTAGGATACCCCATTTCTGACAATCTGTGAAAATTTCATGAAAATCCGTCCATAGCTTTTTGAATTATCTTGCTAACAAAGAAACAAACAAACAGACAAACCAACGCTGATGATCACATAACCTCCTTGGCGGAGGTAACTAGAAGACTAGAAATATCAGCAGGGTATACTAGCACTGTATAACACACGTGCGTAAATGACAGCAAAATCGCTCTGATATTTTATGTGTTTACATGATACACCAAACATGACAAGGCTTGCAATTACACAGCACATGTTCTTCAGAATCTTAGGCATTATATAAAATGTATTCTCCCTTTAGATTTCGAATCCATGGTCCATTTGCCAGGATTGAAGTGCAGTCGCGAACGTCTGCAGCAGTTTACATCGTGTTTACATCTCGCCATGTGCGCACGCCTCTCCGGGATTTCGCGCGAGAATAGAAACCTCAATACCCTCAATAGTGATAGCGTTAGCTTAGCAAACGCTTCAGGTAAAGCGTAGCAGCGAACCACGAAAAGAAACACGACTCAGTTTACTCACAGAGTCCGGTGAAAGGCGAATAAAGGGGTATTTCTAGTTCAAAAGCTGGTTCAACCAAGGTGGAGATTCGGCCTGTGCGTGTGCATCACAAATGTTGATCCGATATTCGCTGTTGGTTATTTTAGTGGCAAAATCAGTAACTTTGTCTCAGCACTGAAAGTGTGACTATCCCGGCCGCCATCACGTGTTGCTCTGTTCTAAATTTAGATACGATTCCTAACGATCTCGTGTTTGGAATTGTTTTCGTGTTTTTTTTACGAGTTAAAATTTTTGACTGAATTTTTAGTGAAAAACCGTAATTTTGATTAATAAAACCGTAACCCGGAATGGGGTCTTGAAAACTGGAACCATTACGGCAAAACCGGAGTAGTTGGCAGGTATGTACTCACGCCCAGGTTCAAGGTAGGTGGCTGAGTTACATCTGACAGTACCAACTTCGTCAGGAATGTCGTTTCCTTTCCAGGGGTTCAAACCAGTGAGCATAGACAAGAACTGCTCAGCTTCTGGTTCTGCAGTTGGGCAGGGGCCAGACACTGTTTTCCAATAGGACTTGCATTGTTTTGAATGGTGTAGGATGTGCTTTATTACATTGGTACCAATAATCAACTCATCACGCTGACCACAGACAACCAGAGTGGGGACCAGCATTTTACAACCATACACCTCCATCACAATGTCAAAAGCACTCTTTGGCCTGACACGCTGTCCGCCACACCCAACCAGCATCACATTCACATCAATCTGGTTGTCATTTGTTATCACTCCAGCAGTTCTCAGTTTCTTCTCTGCATCCTCGTTGATACTGCAGGCCATGGAGCCACTGTCCAGCATGCCATCAATTATCACTGCACCACCAAAAGCTACTGGTGTGTAGAAAAGGCTGGAACTATTGCCAATAATGTGAATGTTCTGATACACAACAGCTACATCATCGCATGAGCTTCTCACCGATGCAAGAATCGACTCGGCATCAGATGTGTCACTGCAGTGGGAGCTTGAGTTGAGACCCGCACTGCCTCCCTCCAAGTACAGGTCAGTTAGTTTTCCCTGAGACAGAGAAGGAGGCTGACAGTTGTTGTTGGGACAGGCCAGTCTGGTATGACCAGAGGAAAGACAGGTAAAACACAGTTTCTCAGACATGCAATGTGAAATGGTGGAGTGACGTGTGTCATTACAGACCTTACAAGTTGCTTCTCTGGGGCGTCTCTGACGAGGGGCACATTTAAATCTGTTGCTCTCAGTCGGGTGAGGAATTGTACACTGCTGCAACTTCTCCATCATTTCCTGAAACATGTTAACCATGTGACCAAGGAGCCTCTCCTCTGACTGTTGGAGATTTTGAGCAACAACCGGCACACTAGCACAATCTGAGTTGAGGGTATTTGGGCTAGGGTCAGAGATGGGGAATGGAGAGGGACCCTGACATGTAAACTGTCGGGTTTGAGAAAGTAAAGAGGGAATGACTGGGGTGTGGCACTGTTCTGGCATGGTCATGGCTGAAGACGGCAACCAGGGTTTGTCAGATGTTACAGTGGCTGTGTGACTCATTAGCTGTGGACCATCAGGTGCTCTGGCACTAGCTCTAACCTCTCTCTGATAATCGTCAATTCTCAACTGAACATCACGTGAGGTCCATTCATGAGGTGGTTTCCACTTCAAGGTGCAAGACAGATCAGGATCAGGACAATTTTTGACGAACATGATAGCAACCTCTTGGCTCACGTCCTCAGTCTGCTTGCCTTGTCTACGCAGGCCCTCGAGAGCCAGGTCAGCTGCTTTGTTCAGCCTTATCCAGTAGTCCACTGGGTTTTCTCTGTGCCTGGGCAGGGTTGCATAAAAATCTGCGAGCGGAAGACATGAGGAGGCATCACAGAAGTAACGGAGAAGAACATCATAGATTATCTCAGGTTCCTTTTTAGCATCTAGCTCCAGGTCACTACGCAGGGCAACTTTCACAACATCTTTGGCTTTGCCCAATAAATGACTCATTATTTCTCCTGCTTGCTCACACACAGGAATCTCTCTCTTTTTGAGGTCAGTCTTAGTCAAGTCAATCCAGTCCCGAACTGAATATTTGTCAGTACCGTCACCTCTAAATGTTCGTAGTTCTCTGTCTGACTTAACATGGACAGTCACATGTGGAGGGTCATATTTGGTAACATCACAAAGTGCAGTTCAATCAGTAGGAGAAGTCTGGTTGTCATTAGTCATATTCACAACACCAGCAGACATTAATTTAGTAACTATAGACTCGCCAATTTGAGCACCAAGCTGCCCCACCATATCTGTAAATTGTTCAATGGCACCAACATTACTGCAGGGTGTGGAAACATGAGGACCTTCACTCATGAACTCACCAACAGGAATACAACCTGGGCTCTGACCTAACCCAGTATCCCCACCACTGTTCATAAATGTCGAATGTCCCACACCTCTACTATTAGTAATATTGCTGCGCCAAACACCTCTTCCTTTTGGCAAAACCAGTGTTGTATAATTATCCATGTCTCTTTTTTTTTTTTGACCTACTTTACACAGTGAAATTTTCTTGCGTTGTGACTAACTCCAAAATAAAGTGGCATATATCACAGTACAGAATCACAATTATTACTACTTCAAATACTATAAATGTACTGTGGGTAATCATATAAAATGTATTTCAATAGTCCTGTATATGTCTGACCACATATACGTCCCAGCCTAGACCTAAGCAGGTGATGCAGCATCCATGGTGACCGGCGTCAAGCTGATCTGAAGAT
Organism: Pholidichthys leucotaenia; assembly: GCA_020510985.1. Lineage (NCBI taxonomy): Eukaryota > Metazoa > Chordata > Actinopteri > Cichliformes > Pholidichthyidae > Pholidichthys > Pholidichthys leucotaenia. Next base: position 71,688,460 of record CM035843.1, read on the forward strand.
CCAAGGGTCACTGGCACCAGTGTAACGGTTCACGTCACAAGTGTAACGGCTCCTCTTTTTGGCACCCTTAAACGGCCGTGATCGGGAACATCAATGCATACGAGTGGGCAGCATAAGGACCACGATGACACCAGACTGCTATTTCCACAATTTATTCACTCCTGTAGATGAAATAAAATAAACTACATCATGCTCCATCTGTACCTCGATCCCACACAGGCTCCCCCAGCAAAGCAACGCGATACTGTGTGGAAAAGGAGCTCTAAAATAATTTCACAATTCAAAAAAAAATAAATCACATTTCAAATAATAAGATTTTTCAAAACAAACATACCTGTAGATGAAATAAAACAAACTACATCACGCTCCGTCTGTACCTCGATCCCACACAGGCTCCTACATTTACAAAAACATGAATTACACAACGACACAAGCTGCTGGAGTCACCATAGAGCCTATATTGGCGCGAAACTCTAAAATGGTGCCTAGCGGACTCCTAATGTGTGCCGAAACATCCATAAAACTCTTATTTATAACACAAATAACAAAAAAAAATACACTACAGTGACATGTCAAATTAATAAGGAACAATTACAAACTAAGGTTACAGTTTAAATGATAAGACTAACGAACAATACAATCATTTAGTGCCAGCAGCGTTTTAAACACAACTTACCCCCAGCAAAGCAACGCGATACTGTGGGGAAAAGCTGAACTACCGGAGCCTCGGAGGTACAGGAAGAGTGGATGTGAGAAGTGTACCACCAAAATAAAACACTCAAGTAAAATAAAATTCACAACAATATAAAGTAAAACATAACTAAGAAAAAGAAATGCTTAAGGTACATTTTCAACTCCGTTACACCGTGTTCCTTTGATGAGGTACCACACTGCATCTCCGACTTTGTACTGTATGTGGCAAGTGTTTTTGTCATATTGTGTTTTTGCACGTGTGACTGACTCACCCAGGGTTTCTCGAGTAATGTTGTGAGCCAGCTCCAGCCGCTCGCGTATTTGTTGCACGTACTCTGGGGCTGAAGGTGCATTGTCAGAGTCCGGGGGCAGACTGGCTACAAGGTCAACTGGCTCATTTATTTCACGTCCAAACATCATATAGTTGGGGATGAAACCAGTAGCACTGTACTTGGTCGCTCTGTAGGCCATAACTGCATATGGGGTCATCAGGTCCCAATCCCAGTGACAGCGTTCTGCAGTAGAGGCCAAGATCTTTTGAAGTGTGGCATTGAAACGCTCAACCTGGCCATCTGACTGTGGTCTGAATGGCGTAGTGTGGGTTTTCTCAATGCCAAATAGACGGCACATTTCTTGAAACACCTCTGATTCAAAATTGCGCCCTTGGTCGCTGTGCAAAGAGTGAGGCATTCCGAAGCGGCACACCCATTCTGTTGCAACAACGCGTGCCACGGTGACAGCCTTTTCATCTGGGATAGGAAATGCTTCAGCCCATTTTGTGAAATACTCCTGTATTACGAGCACATAGCTGTTTTTGCGTTCTGTCTCATTGAGTGGGCCTATAATGTCCAGTGCAATGCGCTCCATGGGGGCTCCGACCCTGACAGTTCCCATGGGCACTTGTGGCGTTTTGTGGGGTCTGGCTCTGCATGCACAGTTGGTACAAGTCCGGCACCAGAGGGCCACGTCTTCTCTCATGTGGTACCAGTAGTATCTGGTTTGAAGTCTGGCCACAGTCCGTTCAATACCAAAATGTCCACCTATTGGCCCCTCGTGCATCTGGCACATGACGTCGGTTTGCATTTTGCGTGGCAGGACAATTTGGGGGTAGTACTGTGTGTCATCCAAACAGTAAAAACGGCGGACCAGAACTCCATCTCGGAAATACAGTCTTTTCCATTGACTCCAGTATGTTTTGGTGGCTGGACTGCGAGGGGCAACTGTGGTCCAGGGAGGGCGCTCACTGCTGGCCTCTAACCAAGCTTTTATTGGTGCAATGTCTGTATCAGTGGCTTGGGTCTGGCACAACTCTTCCATAGTCCAGCCAGGAAACAGTGTGGTCTCGTTTGTATTCGTCACATAAATTGTCTCTTTTAGTTTTAAAGTGTCTGTATTGGTAAAGCTGTCTGCACTTACCCCCACCGGACTCACAGCTGTAGCTGTAGGGCATGTCTCTACCCCCACCGGACTCACGGCTGTAGTTGTAGGGCATGTCTCTACCCCCACCGGACTCAGCGACAGGGAGCTGGTGTCGGAGTCCAATTCACACTGAATGGCTTGGTGGCTTGTGATCTCGGCTGTGAGGAGGGGGTCCTGCAGTTTACAAGGACAGGACTGGTGGCAGGGCTGCGGGAGAGACTGTCAGCATTAGTGTGTAAGGGACCTGGGCGATGAATGATTTCAAACTCGTACTCTGCTAGCTTCTCAAGCCACCGGGCTAACTGACCTTCTGGCTCTTTCATTCGGGTTAACCAACGCAGGCTGCTGTGGTCGGTACGTACTTTGAAAGGCCGCCCCCAAGTAGATACTGCCGAAAATGTGACGTGAAATCGACAATGGCTAGCAGCTCTCGTCTTGTAGTGCAATAGTTCTGTTCAGCTTTGGCTAGTTTGCGGCTGCCATATGCCAACACACGTTCCGCGCCATCCTGCATCTGTGAGAGGACGGCGCCGATGCCTGTGTCACTAGCATCGGTGTCCAAGATCATTTCACCATGGTCCAGTGGGTAGCCTAGGACAGGGGCTGTGGTGAGGCGGTGCTTGAGCGTGTTGAAAGCAGCTTGGTGTTCAGCGTGCCACTAGAAATGTGCGTTTTTCCTTGTCAGGTTGTGTAACAGTTTGGCAATGGAGGCAAAGTCTTTCACAAACCTGCAATAGTAGGAGGCGAGGCCAATGAAACGTCGGACCTCTTGGACCGATGTGGGAGTGGGCCAAGCTTGGACTTTGTGGACTTTATTGGGGTCAGTGGCTACACCGTGCTTGGACACAATGTGACCTAGATAAGCCACTTGGCGGCGGAAGAGGCAGCATTTGGCTGGTTTTAGTTTGAGGTTTGCATGTTTAAGTCTCTGGAACACCTTACTCAGCCGCTGCAGCATCTCGGACACATCCTTGGCCAGCACGATGATGTCATCCAAGAAGACGAGGCAGGTCTCCCACTGCATGCCGGCAAGGACGCGGTCCATAAGGCGTTGGAACGTCGCTGGCACATTGCATAACCCAAATGGCATAATGTTCCATTCAAACAGCCCATTTCGGGTGCAAAAGGCGGCTGCGCGGCGAGTTCTTGGAGTCAGCTCGACTTGCCAGTAACCTGAAGCAAGGTCCAAGGTGCTGAACCATTTGGCGGTGGCGAGGGTGTCTAATGTGTCTTGGATGCGGGGTAGCGGGTACGCGTCAGTGATGGTGCGGTCGTTGAGTGTTCTATAGTCTATACAAAGACGGTAAGTCCCATCCTTTTTACGTACCATAACAATCGGTGAGGCCCAACTGCTGTGGCTGCGGGTGGCGAGGCCGTTCTGGAGGCTCTCACGGATCTGCTGGTCTGCGTGTTGCTGCTTTTCCCCAGCCATGCGACGAGGGGGCTGCTTCACAGGAGCTCCAGGCCGGGTTATGATGTCGTGCTGCACAAGACTGGTCTGTCCCAGGTCACCGGGCCCTCTGGAAAACACATTTTCATCGGCACACAACAGGTTAGACAGTTCAAGTTTTTCATTGTCATTAAGCTCAGTGGAACTCTGGACATAGAGCTCCTGGAGGTGGTCTGGGACTGCAGGGGAGCTAGCTGGGAAGTCTGCCACTGGGGAGGCACTGGGCGGGGGAAGAGCTTCAGCTGGCTGGAGGATGCCTGCAATGGCACCTTCTTTAATAGTGACGGCCTTGTTGCCAGGGTTAAAGAGGCGTAGTGGAACAACATTAGTGGGCTGAGCATTGACTAGGACCCTGGCAATGAGTATTTTGTGCTTCTCAACAAAGCCTTTTGTGGGGCTGAGCATCATGTCTCCCTGAGCTGCTTTGCCACAAGGCACAGTGCCCTTGACTAGGTACTCCTGTCCAGGTTCAACCACGACAGTTCTGGCTACTCTCACAGCATGCGACTTTGGGACAGTCTCTGGGTGAAAGTATGGCACTTCTTCTCCAAACAGCACTATGCGGCGCTTACCAAAATCAAGGCGGGCCTCGGCTTGGGTGAGGAATGGGTGGCCCAGCAGTACTTCATTGCCCGTTATGTCCGCCACGAGGAAGTCCACTTCAACTTGCCAGTTGTTAATACTGACAGGTATTTTGGCCTCACCACGCATGAGCATGTCTCCTGGTCCCACCCCGAGCAGAGTCTCTATGATGGATGACCGTAGTAGGGGTCTCATGTCTCGGTGAATGGCATTGTAATGGTGAAGGGGCAGCACATTCCTCCGCGCCCCACTGTCCAAGACTGCGTACACCTCCAGTTCATATATGCGCATGTGGATGCTCATGTCACGACTCTGGCCTTTAAAGTGGAGCACAGTGGCCTGTGGGCTTCCCTGGGGAGTGCTCGGAATGAAAGTCTTTGCATTTCTTTGAGGGGATGAACACTGGCTCTGTTTGTGACCCCAGCCCTTACAGTTATGGCAGCGAATGTCACCCTTTTTAAAGTTCTTGTGTTGCCCTGGTGTTTTTGCAGACGTGGGTGGAGCAAAGCGATTGGGTGAGGAGCTAGCTGCAGGTGTAGTGGCAGTTACAGTCTCATTCTCGTCTCTTTCTCTGACAACAGCGGCCTGGGGCCTGCGTTCAGTGAGGTTACGGGCCCCTGGCTGCATGACGCTAGTGATATAGGGCGCAGCTCTCTTTGTGGTTTCATGGCGATGGGCTTTCTCGTACGCTCTGGCTAGTGAGGCTGAACGTTCTTCTAACAGTTTTTGGATTAGCTCTGCATCGCCCAGGCCATTTGTGAAAACTTCAACAGCTATAGCATCTTGCTCAGCCTCTGACCAATTTCCATAAGCTACAGCTACTTTCCCATAAATGTCATCTCTGAACACATGAAGGGCCTCACCAAATTTGCGTACTCTTTGCCTCAGTTCCACTGCCACAGCCGCTGAGTGATATGAGGAAGGGCCGTATGCAGTTTCGAGTTCCTCCAGCAGGCGGCAGTAGTCCCATTTGGATGAACGAGGGTTTCTGTGGATGATGGCGCCTGCAGCTCCAACAAGGCAGAATTTCAGCTGGATGGCCATTGTCTTTTCTGACCAGTGATTTGCCTCTGTGCAGCTCTCAAATCTGTGCAGGAACTCTTTCCATGGTGTGCTGCCGTCGTACTGGCCTGGACGTAGAGTGGGGACTCTTTCTTTGGGATCATAGTCCTCATCACTGTCCGATAAGAGGCTGACGGGGCGCAGAGCGGCTCTTATGTGTATGTGAGTGACAGGAATGGCTCAATGGTGAATGCCCCTGTTTATCAGTCTCCTCCGAATTGATGTAAGGAGTAGACATGGGGAGCGTACCTGCTTTTGGCTTGGAAGTAGCCAGTGTGCTGTGTACAAAACTTCTCATGTGAGCAGTGGCAAAGGGGTTTGTATCTGCATAATACAACTTTAACGATGTGTTTGGAGCAGGATTCGGGGGCACGTAAATGTCTAGGCCTCCCACGGGGGCGCGGCTTTGTTTGTCGGCTCTGAAAAAGGGATTTGTGGGGGCAAATTGAGCAGGGCTGCCGAATGGCGCTGTTGTAAGATGTGCCTAATGCAGGTGTTTAGAAAGGACAGCTCAGTGCGTGAACGTGAGTGAGTGCGTGCGTGCAGCCGAGGCGCGCCCCAGGGGTGTGTGGAACGGCCCCGACGAGTGAACGGTGTGTATGATTTTGGGCGGATGAGAGACAGAGAGCGAGGCGACTGGAGCAGGTAGAAATGGTTGCTAATAATATTGCAGTCTGTGAATAAAGCCCCAATGCTTCAGTGAAACGGCCTGTGTTTCTGTGCACCACAATACCGTTATTAACAAGAGTGAGGTTTTACTCGGGAGTTGACCGCGGAGGAGGAAAAGCGCCTCCGGCCCTGGAGAAGACAGATCTCCCCTGCGTCCCCCAACCACGGTTAGGAGACGAGAAGCAGGAACGGTTAACACTGGCGACCACGAAGGGACTCTCACGCTGTTAAGAGGGTGGTGAGTACCGAACGCAAAGGACAGCGGCAGCTGGGCCGAGTGACTGTGATGGCAGCTAAGCTAATGAGACATGGCGGCCGCTCGCTATCCCGCCGATATCTACAGACAAGAAACTACTCAAACCCGTTCATGTCGCTGGCTAATCGTCAGGAGTGCAGACGAGGTGCTGTGAGGGCTCATGAATGTCGGGCTGAGACGAAGTGTGGACATTGTGGCCCATTTCTGTGTGATGAGAGCTGCGCGGGCGCACCTGTTGATGGAGAGGATTTGTTCGCGCCATTCGGCAGCCCCGCGCAATTTGCCACCGGCTGTGGACGGGGACCCAGCAGACCAGGACCTCAGCCTGTACAACCTGTTCGCTACCGCCTCCAGTGATGGCCCCAGCAGTTCCCGGCCGTCCACTCCACCTGCTAATGCCCCCAATGTGATCGGGTCTCTTCCACCCACTCCTTCCCATGTGATATTTGGCCATGGTGGGGGTGCGGTGGGAGAACCACGCCATCAGGCTCAGCACGTGTCACGGCCCAAACGTTGGCGCAGAGGACCGGACCGTTACGGGGACTGGGTTACTGAGTGAGCCAACTGTAGCAGTTCCTGTTTGCACTAGAGACTCTCCAGTTCACATTTTTGGACTCTAGTTTGGTTATAATGTTCTGTATGTTTGTTTAAAAAAAAAAAGCTGAAGTGACAATGCTTTCATATACCAACATGCATTTTATTCCATTTGAATGTATTGTATTCTGATTAGTTAGACAGTATTACTCCCGGTCGCCAAGAAATAGGTTTTCAGAATGTAATGTACTCCTTGTTTAATTAGAAGCAATGGTATTTCAATGTATTTGCCCCTCACGTTTTCACTGCCAAATGAGCTAGTTTTACCACTGCATAGATACTCGTAACCTACCTACCTATTTGAATCCCTGTTATATATTGGACACTGCTACTGCTAGGCATACGAATGTAGAGAGTGTGTACCAATTTTATATGGTTTGGATGGAATGGAATTAATATTAATTGCCAATCCATGGTGGGGGTAGTGTTGTAAGATGTGCCTAATGCATGTGTTTAGATAGGACAGCTCAGTGCGTGAACGTGGGTGAGTGAGTGCGTGCGCGCAGCCGAGGCGCGCCCCGGCGGTGTGTGTGGAACGGCCCCGACGAGTGAACGGTGTGTGTGATTTTGGGCGGATGAGAGACAGAGAGCGAGGCGACCGGAGCAGGTAGAAATCATTGCTATCAACTGTGCAGTCTGTAAATAAAGCCCCAACGCTTCAGCAATACGGCCTGTGCCTCTGTGTACCACCATATCCTATTTAACAAGAGTGGGGTTTTACTCGGGAGTTGATCCCGGAGGAAAAAAGCGCCTCCGGCCCTGGAGAAGACGGATCTCCCCTGCGTCCCCCAACCACGGTTAGGAGACGAGAGGCAGGAACGGTTAACACTGGCGACCACGAAGGGACTCTCACGTTGTTAAGAGGGTGGTGAGTACCGAACGCAAAGGACCGCGGCAGCTGGGCTGAGTGACTGTGATGGCAGCTAAGCTAATGAGACATGGCGGCCACTCGCTATCCCGCCAATATCTACAGACAAGATACTAACTACTCAAACCCGTTCATGTCGCTGGCTAATCGTCAGGAGTGCAGACGAGGTGCTGTGAGGGCTCATGAATGTCGGGCTGAGACGAAGTGTGGACATTGTGGCCCATTTCTGTGTGATGAGAGCTGCGCGGGCGCACCTGTTGATGGAGAGGATTTGTTCGCGCCATTCGGCAGCCCCGCTCAATTTGCCACCGGCTGTGGACGGGGACCCAGAAGACCAGGACCTCAGCCTGTACAACCTGTTCGCTACCGCCTCCAGTGATGGCCCCAGCAGTTCCCGGCCGTCCACTCCACCTACTAATGCTCCCAATGTGATCGGGTCTCTTCCACCCACTCCTTCCCATGTGATATTTGGCCATGGTGGGGGTGCGGTGGGAGAACCACGCCATCAGGCTCAGCATGTGTCACGGCCCAAACGTCGGCGCAGAGGACCGGACCGTTACGGGGACTGGGTTACTGAGTGAGCCAACTGTGGTAGTTCCTGTTTGCACTAGAGACTCTCCAGTTCACATTTTTGGACTCTAGTCTGGTTATAATGTTCTATATGTTTGTTAAAAAAAAAAAAAGCTGAAGTGACAATGCTTTCATATACCACATGCACTTTATTTCATTTGAATGTATTGTATGCTGATTAGTTTAGTAATACTCCCGGTCGCCTAGAAATAGGGTTTCAGAATGTAATGTACTCCTTGTTTAATTAGAAACAATGGTATTTCAATGTATTTGCCCCTCACGTTTTCACTGCCAAATGAGCTAGTTTTACCACTGCATAGATACTCGTAACCTACCAACCTATTTGAATCCCTGTTATATATTGGACACTGCTACTGCTAGGCGTACAAATGTAGAGAGTGTGTACCAATTTTATATGGTTTGGATGGAATGGAATTAGTGTTAATTGCCAATCCATGGTGGGGGTAGTGTTGTAAGATGTGCCTAATGCAGGTGTTTAGAAAGGACAGCTCAGTGCGTGAACGTGAGTGAGTGAGTGCGCGCAGCCGTGGCACGCCCCAGGGGTGTGTGGAACGGCCCCGACGAGTGAACGGTGTGTATGATTTTGGGCGGATGAGAGACAGAGAGCGAGGCGACCGGAGCAGGTAAAAATGGTTGCTAATAATATTGCAGTCTATGAATAAAGCCCCAACGCTTCAGCGAGACGGCCTGTGTTTCTGTGCACCACAATACCGTTATTAACAAGAGTGAGGTTTTACTCGGGAGTTGACCCCGGAGGAGGAAAAGCGCCTCCGGCCCTGGAGAAGACACATCTCCCCTGCGTCCCCCAACCACGGTTAGGAGACCAGAAGCAGGAATGGTTAACAGCGCGAACAAATCTTCTCCATTAACAAGTGTGTTTGCGCAGCTTTCATCACACAGAAATGGGTTATAATGTCCACACTTCGTCTCAGCCTGACATTCATGAGCTTCCACAGCCTTGTCTGTATTCCTGATTATTACTTAGCGACATAAACAGGTTTGAGTAGTTCGTTTCTTGTATGTAAATATCGGCGGGATAGCGAGCGGCCGCCATGTCGCATTAGCTTAGCTGCTATCACCGTCACTCGGCCTAGTTGTTGTTGTCTTTTTCTTTTAGTACTCACCACCCTCTTAACAACGTGAGAGTCCCTTGGTGGTCGCCAGTATTAACCTTTCCTGCCTTTCGTCTCCTAACCGTGGTTGGGGGACGCAGGGGAGATCTGTCTTCTCCAGGGCCGGAGGCAGCTCTTCCTCCGGGGTCAACTCCCGAGTAAACCTCACACTTGTTACCTCCGCCAGGCCGAAAAGGCCAGGAGGAGGTTATGTTTTTGCCGGGGTTTGTCTGTGTGTTTGTCTGTCTGTCTGTCTGTCTGTTTGTCTGTTGGTTAGCAAGATAACTCAAAAAATCTTGGACGGATTTCCATGAAACTTTCAGGCGTTGTTGGAAATGGTACAAGGAAGAACTGATTAAATTTTGGGGGTGATCCGGTTCACCGTCTGGATACAGGAATTTTTTAAAGCATTTTTCATTCAACACTGTGACATACAGCCATTTTCAACATGTGCGCAGGCGCAATGGAGGGCGCTGGTCGTCGTGTCTGCAACACAAACTCCGCGTTCTTCAACGTTTTAGGCACAAAAGGACGCGGAAAACACTGCTGGCCTGGGCCTGCCAGCGTGCCTGTGTTTGCGCGCAACTGCAAAACCTCACACGGGCAGCTGTCCGCCGACGGATTCTTTGGCAGAAATTCCCCGGCCAGCCATAGGAGCTGCGCGGGCAGCCATAGGCGCTGCGCAAAAACGAGCTCTCTGCCGGCGAAGCTTCTAAATTCTCGTTTGCCGCGGAGCGCAACCCCCAAAAAAATAATACTGTAGCGAACTCAATATGAGCACCCTACTTGGCTTGCCAAGTGGGTTGACCCTATTGGCGACACAGGTAGAGTGCGGGACTCCAGAGCGGAAGGCGTGAGTTCGAACCTCCCGGTGGGACGTCGCCATGTTGAGCAGCACGTTACAATATAATATAAAACCCACGGCAACCTGTCTACCCAATTTGCATCCGTCAGTGGAGGAGATGGACGCAACACTTCAGTTTATTACCTCCGCCAAGGAGGCAATGCTTTTACTACTGAACCACTAATCCTATCACTATCAGATTGATTGTCATTGATTAATTGTGTGTTTATTGCACTGTCCCTGTCAAATACACAAATAATCATTGTGAATCCAATTGCTAGTCATATGTTTACATGCTCAAGGAATCTGAAAACGTACACACAAACACTGTATGGGGGGAATTGTGGCGCTTGGCGGAGGTCTGCGCTCTCCGAGTGCTTTTCTAGTTAAAAATGGTATGGTGGTACACAGAAGCACAGGCCGTTTTGCTGAAGCATTGGGGCTTTATTCACACACCGCACTGTTAATAGCAGCAATTTTTACCTGCTCCGGTCGCCTCGCTCTCTCTCCACTCATCCGCCAATTCACACACACCGTTCGCTTCTTGGGGCCATTCCACACACACGGGGGCATGCCTCGGCTGCGCGCACGCACTCACTCACTCACGTTCACGCACTGAGCTGCCCTATCTAAATACATGAACCAGACACATCCTACAACAATTGCCTGGTAAATAACCAAGCACTCTCAATTAATACTCACCAAGACTGCCTACTTATCATGCTCACCACACCTCTCCTTTTCTAGAAGCCCTTTATTCACCTGAGCTCCTATAGTACGGAACCCTCTGTGACTTGCCTCCATTGCAACATATTCATTCACCTGCTTTCAATAAAACTCATTAAACCAGCTCCTGAGGCTGTTCCTGCTTTTAATAATAGCTTAGATTTGTATAGCACCTTTCAAAATACCCAAGGTTTGGGGTTCTATTACTTAATTATGACAAACGGTGCTCCTATTTTTGACCTAACTTTGAAGTGGGATTTTCAGCAGTGTTGGCAACCAAAAGGAAAGGTTGGAATAGACTTTGACATAAGGAGTCCATTCAGGAGTCACTTTTTCCAATCACCCCAAGATGGGATAGTCTCCTCTCAGCGAAATGAGCTCCGGGATCTTACTGAAGTTTTTGGAAACAAATACTTATATATGCATGATGCTAATCCTACTATTAATCCCACCAAGAAGAGGAAGGTTACAGTGCTGCTTTAGAGAGAGACGGAGAGAGAAAGAAAAAGATCATTTCTAAACCATAGGTATTTAAAAAGGTAGCATCTGTCCTCCATCATCTAATGAGCACAGCACTTGTTTTATGGAAGAAGACTCAAAGGGAATATGTTATCCTGAGATGGTTCAGAATAAAACAAAGATGGACTTGCAATGACATACGTGACTCAAAGAAATACTATTGTGCATGTGTGTATATATGGAGGTAAATTAGTCTTTAGAATTTCCACACTAAGTATCCTCACATTTATTTGGAAAAAAATATCTCCCTCATGTCTGGTAACGGTTGAAGAAATACACTCCTCGATGTCAATTTATATTTTAATGACAAAGATGAAGGAGCCCTGCAGGGATACAAATATACAAATATAAAATGACCGCGGCAACTAATTGTGGAAATATGTAATAAAGAAACCAACATAACTGAATATAACTAACAGAATAAGTAATGAAGCAGAGAAACTTACAGTAACAAAGTCGGTAACTTGATGCAGAGGTTGTGTCATGAACAAAGGGGAAGCATGAGACAGAACAACAAACAAAATGGATGACTATCCCCTATCGTTCCATAATATATTCCTTTGTGGCCCCTAGTGGCCGGAGGTAAACTCTACATCCCCCCCAGTCCGGAAACCAACAAACTGGAAGAGGTAGACGGACTCAATCCTATACCCAATGGCCCGTCTCAGGTTCATAGCGCTTGGGCGGCCTCCTCGGGCGGCACAGCTGACGGGGTTGGGGCGATGCTGACGGTGGCCGTGACGCAGGAGATGGAACGGTTGGGGTTGAGACTGTCAGGGCAGGTACCACTTGGGTGTCGGTTGCAGGGGCAGCCTCATCGCAGGGTTCCGGCACAGATGTGTCCCGAGCCGAGTTAGGGTGCTCGTCCGCTGACAGCTGAGAGCCCGGGTGGATATGTGGATACTCTCCCGCCAGGGCATAGGGTGCCGGCAATGGGGCAGCTGGTTGCACATGGGAATGGGGGGTCGCTGGTGTGAAGGCACGAAGGAACCGCCGGTTGCGTAAAGTGAGACGTCCCGATCCGTCAACCTTGACGCGATACTGATCATGACCCAGGGACTCCACCACTACTCCTGACCTGTCCCACTTGTTAGGGCTCGGACCCAACTGATTCTGGAGGAACACCGACTCGCCAAGTGCCAGTGGTCGGAGTGGTCTCGAGTGTGTCTGTAGGGACTCAGTGGTACGGGACAGGCGGGTCCGGAGGGCATCCTCCTTTGCCATCCACGCCTGGCGCCAGAGTGGTCGGACATACGGGTTAGAGAACTTCTCCAGCCGGTTGACAAAGGGGAGGGAATCGCGAAGGGGGTGACCAAAAATGATTTGCGCCGGGGAGAGGTGGCAGTTAGGGTTGGGCGTGTTGCGCAATTGCAATATAGCACGCAGAAAGCGGCCGTGATCGAGGCTGCCTGTCGGGCCAGTATTGGACATTAAATGATGCTTAGCAGTCTTCACAGCAACCTCCGCTCTCCCATTCGACTGTGGAAAACCAACTGAAGAGACACGATGCCTGACATGCCATAAGCGCAGGAAGTTCTTTGTGTGGCCTGTCATAAACTCTGGACCACCATCGCTGGAAAGTTCTTCAGGAACGCCAAAGGTAGCGAAGAAGGAGCGGAGGTGGCAAACTAGGCCTGCCGAGCCTCCCAGGTCCGTGCCAGCTGAAGAGCTAAGAACTTCCACCCAACCTGACAGTCGATCGCCAACAACCAAGTAGTGGCGGCCCCCATAGTCAAAAAAATCAGCGAACACCGCCTCGAAAGGTGTGGATGGAGGTGGGGACGGCAGGGGGGGCGTAGCCGCCTGCGAAGGGGCATTCCGATTGCAGTCAGCACATCCATATCTGGTGGCCTGAATGTCTTTGGACATTCCAGGCCAATAGACTATGGCACGGGCACGGTTTTCCATAGCAGAAACGCCTTGGTGAGCAGCATGGAGGTGCCGAAGGATTCTGTCCCGGAGGGACGGAGGGACCACCACACGGTCACGATACAGCAGCACACCATCCTGAGCATAGATGGCCTCACACACTGGAGATAGGTCCGCCAGGGCAGGGTCATTTGCATCGACCACACCATCGTGTTCAATGAGGTGTAGTAGCCAGGCAAAGCATGTGTCCGCAGCCGTCTCTTGTGCTAGGAGAGGCCAGGAAATTGCTCCAAGTTCCTGAGCGTCATCACGGATGGAAGCCATCAACGCTGATTCCACGGCATCGGGCACACTCCATGACCCTAACGAGAACACGTCCGCCGATCCCGAGGGCGAGGGATGCCTTGAGGTGGCATCAGCAGCATGGTTACTCTTGCCAGGCAGGTGCACTATGTCGAAGCGCCACGGAAGGGTACGTTGCTTGAGTCTGAAGAGACGAGAGTTTGTGATCTCATCCAGTGTACGGTCACCGAAAATCTTCACTAGCGGCTTGTGATCGGTGACCACGACGAGGTTGTCACAGCCCTGTGTGAAGTACCTTGTCTGCTCAAGGCCCCTGGCCACCACCAGGGCCTCACCCTCGATGGCAGCATAACGTTGTTCTGCTGAGGACAGGAATCGGGAACCAGCCAGGGTAATCTTCCAACCCCCCAAGCAACAGTCCGGTGCGCCAGAGGTACAGTTACAATGTTGTTGTAGAAGGAAGTAACCGATACCTCGCCTGGACCAGTCTGGGCGGAGACAGGTACGTTTCTCCATGTTGTAGATCTCCACGCCCTTGCAGATGGCACCAACAATGGCTTCTTTGGATTTCTGGAAGGCCTCCTCCAGTTCAGACGACCATGAAAACTTACAACGTGGGCTGAGGAACGGTTTGAATGGCGCCATCGTGTCACGTAGCTGAGCATAGTTGGTCACTTGGTTGACGAGGCCAAACCAGCTCCTAATATCTGTCGTGGATTCCGGGGTGGGGAAGTCTCTGATAGCATCCAAATACTTCGGGAGCGGCTCGATAGTGGTGTCTGAGACCCTGAAACCAGCAAAGTCGACGGCCCTCTCCGCAAACTGGAACTTGTCTGCATTCAAAATGATGCCTGATCGGCCAACACGTGTGAGAAAGTCAATGGTCCTCCACCAGTGCTGCACTAGGTCAGTGTCATAGTGGACAGTATCATCCACACAACGTTCTTTGCGCTCAAAGTCCGAGAGGACAGCATCGAAGCGCCGGTTGTACCCATCCCCCGATGACAGAAAACCTTGTGGTGCCCTGGTGTACCGCCATCGTCCGAAGGGTGTGATAAAGGTGGTAAGGTGACGGTCAGATTCACGTAGGGGTACACTGTGGTAGCCATTCCAGGCGTCGGTGACAGTCTTCCAGGTGTCTTTCGGGATACGTCGCGCGAGTTGGAATGGGGATTCAGTGGCGAAGGTCTCCCATTGACAAAACTTGTTAAGAGGCGAGAGGTCCACCGTCCTCCGCGGGGAGCCGTCATGTTTACGAGTGACTACCATACGATGGCACCAAGTCACCGGCTCACCGTATGGGACACGCTCAATAACACCAAGGGCCTCATCCCGAAGAAGGTCATCATAGACCCTCTGCTGCCAGTGTATGGGGACGACGGCAGCTGTGTGGCACGCTCTCGGTGTGGCAGCCGGGTCCACATGTATTTCGATGGGTGGTCCTTCCATGCACGGCAACGCTTGATGAGGGCATGTATTGAATGTAGACGAAGCATATCTTTTGAGCAGCCATTCTTTCATTCGACCATTATTCTCTGGGGTGCAGGGGAACGGTAGCTCTGTAGGGCGTGGTGGGGGTACCGTACGCTGGGGACATGGACACTGAGCGCTCTGAGGACTAGAAGGACCCATAAAGCCACTGATCGTGGACCGTGTAGCATTAGAGGACGAGGGCTGGTCACACGTGCTAGGGTTGTCAGAACCCCGTGTACCGTCGTGTTCCACCCCATGGCTACCTAATGGGAAGTCCAAGGGCAAGAGGCCAAGGTTGAGTAATGACTCATGGGAGAGGTACATGGCTTGGACAGAGCTACTCACATATATCATGGAGCGGCAGGACGATCCCACACCACAGCTGGGGGCTGTTGAGAGCCTTGCAAAAAATGCCCCTTCAATGGCGATAGGGGACCGGTTGGCAGCAGACAGGCTAAGATTGACAGGGTGCAAGACATCGCGTGGGAATCCACAAGCCAGGAACTCCTGCAGGGACCAGAGGTCGGACTGCGCGCCAGTGTCCGCGATGGCAGATATCCTTGCCTCGTTAACTGAATCACGGGTGCTGGTGCCGCCGCCCTGTCCATCTGGCTCATCAACAGCGACAATGATCGACACACGGGGGTGGTCTCTCAGTCTGGCACACCGCCACTCGCCCCTCGAAAAAATGTGGTGCCCGAGTGTAACGGGTGAGGGTTCGGGGACACTGACACGAGTCTTCGGGATAGGGCGTCGGCCGGTACGGGCCCCAGCATGAACCGAAGAAATCTGGGAGATTGGCTCACACTCGACGGCGGCGTGCTGACTGTCTATAGCAGGTGTGTTACGATTCCTACGCCGACGGGCCTTGTAGCAGTCAATACAAACTCGGTGGGGCTTAGTGGATCCCTCAGTAAAGGCCTTGAAGAAGCATTTGCAGTCCAGGCACACGGCTTGTCTGGCCTTGTCAACTGGGGATGGGGCGGCACCCAATGGTGGACTTTTCCTCAGGCGCTGGAATGAAGACACAGCTGATAGGGTAGGTGATGGAAGAGCGTTGCGGGCCATTTCCTTGTTTTCGACAAGCGCAATCACATCATTAACTGGCTTGCACAGTACGTCTGGTGTCCCCAGTGTCTCGCGGCATATGTCCGAGTCATATATACCATTAACCAAAACATCGCGGATGACGTGGTCAGTGTAGTTCACATTTTTGCCACACTCACATACCGCGTTGTAGGCGCACGTCTCCGCCTTGCCCCGCACTCTGGCAGAGAACGCGCGAAACGCTTCATCACGTTCCTGGTGTAACTGAAGCAGCTCAGTGCGTAGGACAGAGGTGGCTACTGGAATGACAGCCAGGGAGCGCATGGCGGCGAAAAGATCTGGCAGGGGTCCGGAAGCTGTGTTGGGATTGGCTTTCAACAGGTTGTCTCCGAGCTCTGGGCCGGCGCACTGGAACAGCTGGAAAGGAGCTTGTGCATCCTCTATGCTCGAACCGGTGCGGAAAACATCCCAACGACGGGTGAATATATTCCATTCCTCTGCCGATATGCCCACGTCAACTCTAGGGCGATCTAACTTCGGACCATGAAAAGATGGGGGTTGGACGGGCGCCTGGATAGAAGGGCTCTGATGATTAAATCCATGATTTGTCAGCAAAGCAATGGCGAGGGCTTCAGACACTTCGCCCGTCTTGAAATCACAACCAGGGACAGTGCATTCAACGACGACCATGGCTCCTTCATGAAGAAATACACTCCTCGATGTCAATTTATATTTTAATGACAAAGATGAAGGAGCCCTGCAGGGATACAAATATACAAATATAAAATGGCCGCGGCAACTAATTGTGGAAATATGTAATAAAGAAACCAACATAACTGAATATAACTAACAGAATAAGTAATGAAGCAGAGAAACTTACAGTAACAAAGTCGGTAACTTGATGCAGAGGTTGTGTCATGAACAAAGGGGAAGCATGAGACAGAACAACAAACAAAATGGATGACTATCCCCTATCGTTCCATAATATATTCCTTTGTGGCCCCTAGTGGCCGGAGGTAAACTCTACAACGGTGACACCCAGTGGCTTAAAGCTGAATGACAAGTGTTGACTGCTGGTGATAAAAGAAATATCCAAATGCACAATAGTTAGCTGACATTAACCACACAATACTGTTAAATACAATCATTAATAGTCACTTAAATCCACACCCTTCTAGTGAAACATAGACACACATGGGTGAGGACCAAAAACATTAGATCAGTTAATTCACATTACACCGAATAACATGTGAAGACAAAATTAAACATTTAACTTACTAACTAACCTGCACTTATATAGCGCTTTTCTAGTCACAAAGACCACTCAAAGCGCTTTCACTAGTACTAACCCTCTATTCTAAGGGCCTATAGGAAACAGATATCTAGGGACAATTTAGAGCAGCCAATTAACCTAACATGCATGTCTTTGGATTGGATTGGATTTCACACACTGAATACGTAAAAGGAAAAATATCTAAAAAAAAAAAAAAATAGGTAGAAACAGAACTGCCAAGGAAAGGTCAGAATTGCTTTTGTTAAAATGTTTTTTTTAGCTACATATAACAAGGTAACGTTTAGACTATTACAATAATACCCTCCTACAATACAGTTACATTTATATTTAATACTTCAAGCCTTTTCAGGATGACCATTTTTGTTTCAAATTAAGGACCAAATTTAGAACATGGGGAAATAAATCCACTATTAAATATGTTTTAATTAGCAAGGCTGATAGGAAAAACACAACAGTCCAAGAAAACAAAACAAAAACTAAAAAATACAGATTGTAAATCCTGCCAACTCACACAGAAAAGGCAAAAACTGTGAACAACACCACTGAACATTCTGACAAAAACAGTAGAGTCAAAAATATCTTGTAAGAAGTTAGAGGCAGGATACGACAAAAGACACAGGAATCATTAATTAACAAGTTTAAACAAAAAATAACTTAAAGTAGGACATTCAAAAACCATAAATAAAAATGAGTAAGTAGAAAACAAAAGAGGAACTAAACCCTTACAAATGTACACCCTCCAACCCCCACCACTACAGGAAGTGCAATATTACTGAGCGAGAGCTCACCACGACAGGAATCAGACTGGGGTAACTCAAAAATACATTTTGAGCAATTTTTGTCCAAACAAATCTATGAGGAGCCCAAAATCACAACTGAACCTGAAAATGAAGGTAAAACAGCAAAGTTATAGGGACAGGCAGGCCTGTTAACATTCATAATTGAGTTTTTTTCCCCATCTAGCTACAGAGCAGCATGTCATTGATCTCTGGTTTGAACAACAGACAGTTCCTCATTCAGGCCCAAACACAGACTCCTTAAATCATATACATTCCTTGACTCCACTGAAAGAAGCAGCTGAACAACACGTTCCCTCTGATGTTGATGTTCAAGCTTACATTTTACTGAGAACATTAAGCTTGAAACATCCCTGTCATGCCCTCCATAAAATTTAAACAACTCTGCTCATTTCTGGGATTAAGAGGTAATTTTATTGACATTGCATCAGTCGTCGTTGCTTTTCGGAGAGCAAAAAGGCAAGGCGGACCTCCACACAGCATGACAATCTTTAAAAACACCTCAGATGTGTTGCGTTTGTTATGCAGCAGTGGCTTCACCGACCGAGCTATCCTCTGATGTCCTTCCTTTGGAGCCCATGCTTTGAAACTAAAAACATTTAAGCACAATCTCTCCATTGTCTCCGTTTAGCTTTCATTTGAATGTCTTGACTGATTAGGTGTGGCCATAGATTGAATTCAGCCTCTCTTGGTACTCACTCCTCTCGTTGTTATTCACCCTTTCAGCCGTGTCACCTTGCAGTTGATGGAGAGCCATCTATAAATGTGGAGAATGAAAATGATCAACACAATCTCTCAGACAGGAAATGGAGCAAAGACGTGAACGTTTAAAAGACTGCAACATTTTTACTGACCTCTGCTGTCATCTGAGGAGGAATCTGGTCTGGGCTTAGATGTTCTCGTGTTGAGCACCGGCATTTTCTGCCAAGACAAAAAAGCAGGGAAAAAAGAAGTAACTTTTATAATATCTTCTAGTTTTGTCATTTGTCATCTTCACACAGGACTTATAACGGTCACAGAAGCATGTATGTGTCTAAACATACTGTATATGTATTGTACACAAGCTGAAAGAAAAGTTTTGGTGTTGCATTTAGTAACTGTTGCTGTGAAAGTCATGTGGGTTCTCAGGTCCATTGTGTCAACAGTCGCTTTGTCTCCACAACAGCCACACCACCACATTTATGCAGCCATCTGTGCTCAGACATTGTTCTTCTCTTTATGCAGCAACTCCAGCTACACATTAAAACATATAGATATTCTCTTTAGGAAGAATTAATTTGATGGATCTTGTGTCTGTCCGACCCCAATATACTGTAGACAACTGGCTATTAGGCAGCATAACAGACTTTAAAACTGATAAAAAGCATCTTCAGCAAAGAGTGATAAAACATTAGTGAGTGTAGTGTCAGAATGGTATTTCAGATTTTCATGTCAAATTACTTTTTCTTTCATTCATTCAGCAACGAGACAAAATGCTTTCACCACACACAATGTGCTGTTTTGTCTATGTTTAAGTTTACCAAGCCCAGAAATGCTGGATTTAATTTTTAAAATATCTAACCTATGTATAGGCCATTGTTTGCATCAGTTTCATCATTGTGACCATGAACTTAATTCCCATCATCACCACTTCCTCCTAACACTGAACCATATACTAACCAGTCCAGCTGTGCAATAAAGCACCAAAGGATCCAAGTGCAATAAAGGTCCAAAGGATTTGTATAATACTTTTTGGACCTTTTGTATTGAGCTGTTAATTGATACTGCCTCAATTTTTGTGTCCTGACTCTGGAGTTACATCAACATTATCTGCAAACTTCTGTCTTTTTCTTTAATTCAATAATACAAACACCAATGGTTAAAACGCCTGAATTTAACCTGTGCAATCTATACCACAAATGATATTCAATTTACTTTATGATTTTGAGTTTTTGGCTGACAGAAGTCTCTCAATATGAAATCATTAGTTGTAATTTATGTAAACACTGATATCCACAGTTTCACCCAGTTCTGTACATTGTAGGTCAGTCTCCTTTTATAACTGTTCTGCATCATAACAGAAAAACAGCTACACTCATGATTTCATATTTACATTTTTGGAGTCCAAGCATTTTACTCACCTGCAGAGGCAGACAGCTGAAGTGATGGTAAATAGTAGCAGCCCAAATACAAGTGGGAGAATAATATATAAACTGTTTCCTGCATAGAATCAGATTAGAATTATATTGCAGCTGTACTATGGTTTTACATTATTATTCCCACTTAGGTCTCTACCTACCTGTGAGTTTTTCAGACACAGTTAAAGTCCATCTAATACTGTGTAGGCCGTCTGTATAAATTACTTCACATGTATAATTTCCCTCATCATCATGTTGAGCACTAAAAATAGTTAGCTTTGTAGGTAAGCCAGGCTCTATTTTCAGTCTGTGAGAGGAGAAATTTGAAAAATTCTCTTTACGGCCAGGGTCATATGTAAAGAAAGATTTGTTTTTAATCAATTTAATCAGTGTAACATTCTTCTCCTCCTTTGATATGTTGCAAGTGAACACGACCTGGTCTCCTCTGAACACTTTCATCACGATGTGCTCATTTCTTGGAGTTTCTAAAAGTTAAAGAAAGCAATTAACCACTATGAAATTCATGCAATTAGATAATTAAGTTTAAAAAAATCTACACTGTACCTGCGAAGACATGACACATCAGCACCATTTGAGCGGTGAACACTGCTGCTCTGCTACAGCTGAACATCGTGACTAACACACTACAACTTTACCTGCAGCTTAAAATGAATTTGAGGAGGAGACTGAGGACAGGAAGTGGTTGGTTGCTGTTCTGGTGAACTCAACTTCTTTTAAAAAGTGTCTATTTACGTGACAACAAATCCAGACAGCAGCATGTTCCTAAAAGTGAAATGAGGGATGCAAAATATAAACTGGAAATAGCTGTCTGTCGTTTAGTAACTCAAAATGAAATGGATGATTCCGAGATGTGCTGTTAGGAGCCAGTTTTCCAGGAAGACCACAGGAACATCAAATCTGTCACACTTTACTCACACGGTGTGCAGATTGAGTGCCTCCTCACATTTGTGCATCAACTTACAAACATGATACCAATGATTTTGTCACAATGTGCAGGTTGTGATTTAATTAGAAATGCTCCTAAATGTGTTGGTTCCCCTTTTTATCCAAGAAACCTCTTTGAGGTCGTCTGCCAGTCTTCAAAAGGGATACTAATATATCACCTACGGGAGCATAGTGTCTCATCTAACCACATTCCGTCAATTAAAACTGCTGAACAGACAACTTCCTGACTTCTTTGTGCTGTGGTCTTGTAGGTGCATGGATATTTTAACATCATGTTAACATGCCCTCTATAGATCAACACCCCACCATTTCATCAACATACAGTAACTGTGCATGCATTTACAAAAATAATGTGTGAACGCCATTGTGCTTTAAATAATTTAAGAGCTTCATTAAACTTTGCAGCTTTGACAAAGAATTCATACTAATTACAGCAGTCATGCAGTATACTGCAGCACTAGAATAACTGAAACTACAATTAAATTTTATACAGTCAGTCAAGTTTAAGTTTATGTAGGCCATTGATATGATTCGTTGTCTTTATCTCCATTATGATTTGCATAATGAGGGACTACCGCTATATAAGATGTCTCTCATTTCCTATATTCATGCCCACACAAACCAAACTGAATTTTCAACGAGAACCAGAACAGGAAGCTCTTTTCTATAGGTGTCAGAATTAACTTTAAAGTCCATGTACTGTCTGTAACTCTTTAGATTAGCAAAGATGCATTGTGGAGCACAAACATACCAATGTCACAGGGATGCAGATTGAGTCTTTTATTATGTTATTGCATCTATTTGTTAATTATGGTGTCAGTCATTATGCTTATACTGTATGGTGGAACACTACAACAAAAACAACAGCAAACTAAATGTTGAAAGACAGGAAAACTTTCATAACAGGTGACAAAATACGACATCATTATAAGTACAAATAAACTTAACACCTAGATTGGCACAGAGCATGGAGGGAGATTCACTGAAGTCAATTCCAATGATGTCGCTCTTAAAAGAGCATGGAAACACTATTATTATTACTTCCGCCAAGGGAGGACCAAGGGAATGTTTTTAGTGGCGTTGGTTGGTTGGTTTGTCTTTTAGCAACATAACTCAAAAAGTTAACAGATTTTGATGAAATTTTCAGGAAAGGTGTGTAACAGCATGGGGAACAGATGATTAGATTATGGTGGTGATTCGGCTCACGATCTGTGTGCAGGGATTTTTGAATATTATTTTTATACAGTCGTGAAAAAATTTGGACACCCCTTTAAATATTCAGTTCTTTATTAAGAAATGTTCACATATCTATGTCTATCCTTATTTCTGCTTTTATTTGCATTTTTTTTACATTTATTTTATCCATTGTAAGTTTGAATGAATGTGGGGGTGGTATCCTAACAAAGATGGGGGGTGTCCTAATTTATTCCTCACTATTTCTTTAGAATTACATTTTACAGAAAAATTGAAAAAAATAAAGTCTTTAATTCATTTTTAATTGCTTAGTTGTAGTACGTGAATCTCCCAGTATTTTTAACAGTGATATTAAATATCCATATGTCCAAATATGTTTAAAAAAACCACACAGGCTGATACAGGGTGTCCTAATTTTTTCACGACTGTATATCAATATGGCGTTTTTCATGTATTGCCCCTTTAAGAAGTGTCCACTGAGTTACCCCATAAGGCCACATGCCTCGGCAACCCAGAAGCCAAACACTGCAGAAAAAGTATGTGTCATGCCTGGCTCTCACGAGGTAGAAAGGAGATGCGTGGGCGACCAGTGAGTTTGCGTAATTTATTAACGTTAACACACAAAATACAAATACAAAGTAAAGAGCCTCGTGGGGCTATCACACGCACAAGCCGCACGCGCAAGCTCGCACGCCGAGCCACAGCACTTACTTAGGGTGTAGCGCCGAGGTAACGGGGAACTGAAGCTGGACATGGGAGCTCCAGTCGCGGAAACACGGGGCACGTCCTTCCGTAGTGAGGTCGCAGGGAGGAGTAACTCTCAGCTGCTTGTTTAAAAGGAAAGGGAACCCAATCAGAAGCGGGGAAGATGATTAACAATAATGGGAGACAGCTGTCCCAGAGCAGCTGAACTAGACAGCTGGAGATCAGCTGGGCGCTGTCAAACTACGGGCCTAGTAAGACCCGGCACGGACTAGCACGGAGCAGGAGCGAGACTGGACAACCTGAACGCGGAGAAGGATAGCGTTCAGGTCGTGACAGTACTCCTCCCCCGAGCCGCGCCTCCTGGCGCAGGCTTAACCCCCCCCCCCCCCCACCGAGGGGAAGACCAGGGAGGGCGGTGGGGGCCAGGTCTGGGGGAAAGCGAGGGACAAGGAAAAGGAGGGAGAGAAGAAAAAGAAAACCTAGGTAACAGTATAGACTCTGACACCATAATAATTTCAAACAGCAAATAACTATCACCCCCTCCCTCTGCAGAGGTCAGACTGTCAATGCAGGTAACCACAGGAGGTGGGGAAAAACGACAAGAACCAAGATACATGGGCACAGCGACATAGTCATGGGAAAAAAAAAAAAGGGAAAAAAAACTCACAATAACTTAAGGCGAGGACAAGACAAAACTCATGTCCCGAAGGTCAGAAAACTACAAAACTCTGAACATCTGGTTGAAGTAGACTCTTACACACGTAAACCCCGACCAACACAGAATATATAAGGAAGCAATTTGGGCATAAGACCTAAAAATAGAGCCAGAGGCCGCAAACTGGCATAAGGATACAAAAAATCAACTCCTCAATCACGTATTAGCACAAAACAGAAAGTCAAACAGTCTGGAGGAGGATATAGATGCAGATGAACATGTGAGGCAAAAGCTACTTAAAGGGCTAACTGAAAAAAGAGATCATACTGGGATTAAAAAACATAGAA
This sequence comes from Pholidichthys leucotaenia, assembly GCA_020510985.1. NCBI lineage: Eukaryota > Metazoa > Chordata > Actinopteri > Cichliformes > Pholidichthyidae > Pholidichthys > Pholidichthys leucotaenia. The sequence continues at coordinate 71,712,612 of CM035843.1, forward strand.
AATAGTCAAGGAAATCTTACTTGTAATGACACCACAATAAGGACTCTAGGGCAGAACGTTGTTTGATGTCCTGAATAGGGTTAAATAAAGGAGGACAATCAAACAAGGCTATGAACAGTCAGTCAGTTCATCCAGGAACGTCAGCAGGTGGAGCGGGGCAGGCGGTGACAGCTTGTCCGGCGGGCGACCCGAACTCCACCAGGCCAGGAACCACAATACCAGTTCGGGCGGCCTACCAGAGTCCCAGGCTAGGAGACACAGTTTCTCCGGAGGCCGACCCAGAACACCGAACCAGCCAGACGGCTCCCCAGGCGGTCGTCCCGTGACCTCAGACCACCGAGAGCTGAGGGAGAAGTTTTGGTGCAGCTTCCTCCCTGAGGGAAAAGGCAGGAGGAAACTGACCCGGGTGAGAGAAACCCCAACAGTGGCAGGGGGAGAGGAGATGGAGGCAAGGGGCAACGTCAGCCTGACATCTGAAGAACACATGGGCAGGGGGAAACTGGCCCGGATGAGAGGAACCCCAACAGCGGCAGGAGGAGAGATGATGGAGGCAAGGGACGAAGTCAGCCTGACGTCAGGCGAACACAATCCTCCAGCTCCCCCACTGACCTTTACCCGGACCGGCGCAGCACCCCCGGTGGACCCCGATCGGGCTGGCGCAGCACCCCCAGTGGACCCCGATCGGGCCGGCGCAGCACCCTCGGTGGAACCCCGATCGGGCCGGTGCAACACTCCCGGTGGACCCCGATCGGGCCAGAACAGCACTCCCGGTGGACCCCGATTGGGCCGGAACAGCACTCCCGGTGGACCCCAACTGGACCGGCGAAGCACTCCCGGTGGACCCCAACTGGACCGGCGAAGCACTCCTGGTGGACCCCAACTGAACCGGCGAAGCACTCCCGGTGGACCCCAACTGGACCGGCGAAGCACTCCCGGTGGACCCCAACTGGACCGGTGAAGCACTTCCGGGCGCAGCATCTGAGGCGAACACCATGCAGCGAACCGGAACCTCCGAGGTGGCACCCAGAGCAGATTCGTCTCCAGTGACCCTGGGGAGAGGCTCAGAGGGACAAAAGGAACTGGAATCAGGATCACCGGCAGCGGCAGAGCCCGGCGAGACAGGCTCGAGCGCAGCAGAAGGCTGCACCCGGCTCGCCCCCCCGAGAGACAGGCAATAATGCTCCAGAAAATAGATGAGAGAGAGAAAATAGAGCACTCGCCTGATCTCAGGTTCTACCGCCATCCAGGACTTCGATGCTCCGGGTTCAGCGTGCAGGACTCCGTCCTCTGGCTCCCACTCGACTGCGAATGGCTCCGCAGCCGGCACGATGGTATCCACAGTCAGACGACCTCCAAGCGCCGAAGACCACTTCGACAGCCCGCGTGGCATGGAGGCCGGAGATCTGGGCTCTGCTGGGCCGAACCATTCCTCCGTGGAGACCCGGGGACGCTTAATCGTCGGCGCTGGCTCCAACAGGCAGTTAGACCTTCTCCTCTGCCCATGGCGTGGCTGCGGGGCTGGGGCGAAACCTTCCAGGGCCGCAGGCCTCCTCCTCGCGCGGCGGTGCAGACCTGGCACCGGGGCACACTCGGGGGGAAGAGACACAGAGGACGCAGGTTCATATTTTACTTTTGCAGCGGGAGGAGAGAGCTCAGGGGACTGTGAACCCTGAACTCCTCCCCCAGGAATCAAACAAGGCAATTCACTCATAATGGGAGGAGAATGAAAAGACACTTGCCTGATTCCCGGAGAGTCGGTGGAATCCGCTGCAAGGGACTTGAGTCTTTCCTCTCCCAGCCGGATGGAGGTGGAGGACCCCCCGGACAGACGAGGTGGTGCCTCTCGCACCGGATCGGGACCGGGGACACCTGGAGGTGAATTCGCGCTGTTCTCAGCAGCCAGAGTGAATGACGAAGAGGGGAAAGAAACAGCTGAGGAGAACCGGGGGCCCAGAGCTGACGGGACAGCGGGAAGAGCGGGCCCAGGAGCGGGAGCAGCTGATTCGCTTCTTCGGCGAGACACGGGAGCTACAGCAGGCTGTGAGGCGAAATTCATATGGTTTCCTGGAGCGGGATCTGGACGGGGCTCTCGCTGAGATGTTCGGGGAATTTGGGAGCGACGTCTTCTGAATGTGAGATCGGGGAAACGCCGCTCCTGTACAGAGACCGAAGCCAACAGGTCAGCGTATCCCGGATAATCATTCAGCTCAGGGTTCTTCTCAACCAGCCTGACCGCCGCTGTCACGTGCTTCATGGCTACGGGGGGACAGGCGGCGGAACAAGCGGCTGCCACTCGGTCCGCAATGCGAATCGCTGTCAACCTTATCTTCTCCGGGGAAACCCCGGTTGACGTCACTCTACCTTGGGGATTACCCCTGGGTGAGGTGAACTCCTGGACTGGATCGGCGGCAGGAGCGAGATTCCGAAGCGAGGAGCGATGGTGTTCTGTCTTCGGCTTCCTGCCGGGGTTCTCCTCCAGCCTACGGAGTCTCTCCCAGGCCACAGAGATGTCTATCCTCCTCGCCTTAACCTCGGGGAGATGGAAGTAGCGAGGGAAATTGTTAATCATGTTCTCGGCGAGCTCCAGACACCAGCATATCTCGCTGGGAGTATCGTAGAGGTCCGTGGTGAAAAGCGTCCCATCCACAAGGTCCAGAGCCTCCGAGAGATCGTGGCCTGGGTCCGCATACACCTCCTGGAGGGAGACATAATACCAGCTTGCCTGCACCCAGAGGAAGGAAAAAACAACAAGTCCCACAACAAACTCACGGTCGCAGACGTCTCAGTCTGGCTGCGACCTACTGTCATGCCTGGCTCTCACGAGCCAGAAAGGAGATGCGTGGGCGACCAGTGAGTTTGCGTAATTTATTAACGTTAACACACAAAATACAAATACAAAGTAAAGAGCCTCGTGGGGCTATCACACACACAACACTAGATAACAAATAGAAAGGAAAAGAGCCGTGTGGGGCTAAAATACGCACAGAACTAAGGACAATGTACAACCCAGGAAGAAAGGCTTGAAAGGCGGCGAGGGGAAACACACGCCGAGCCGCAGCACTTACTTAGGGTGTAGCGCTGAGGTAACGGGGAACTGAAGCTGGACATGGGAGCTCCAGTCGCGGAAACACGGGGCACGTCCTTCCGTAGTGAGGTCGCAGGGAGGAGTAACTCTCAGCTGCTTGTTTAAAAGGGAAGGGAACCCAATCAGAAGCGGGGAAGATGATTAACAATAATGGGAGACAGCTGTCCCAGAGCAGCTGAACTAGACAGCTGGAGATCAGCTGGGTGCTGTCAAACTACGGGCCTAGTAAGACCCGGCACGGACTAGCACGGAGCAGGAGCGACACTGGACAACCTGAACACGGAGAAGGATAGCGTTCAGGTCGTGACAGTATGAGGGGACGTGTCCACCAAACTCATTTTTCCTGCTGTGAGCGACTATTTTCTATTCCTTCTCAATGTAGTCCAGCGTTTACAGCGCTGAGCGCCCTCGGCACTGAAACGCTTTGAGCAGTGGACGCTTTTTGTCACGGTTCTCAGGGCTGAAAAAAGTTCAACTTGTCACACTACTGTACAGCTGCACTCATCAATGTCAGACCTTTCTAAGCAGCTAATCAGAATTAAGGAAGGGCGGGACATAGGACACCAGTACAGCAGGATGAGAATGGGAGGTGACGTGGAGGAGGTGGAGGCTGAACTATGCTGCATCAAACAACCTTGTACTCTTTGATCTGACACTAAAAGGATATCATGGTCAAAATTTGAAAGCAAATGCTTGAAGGACCATGTCCACATCTGTCGGAGTGCTAGGTGAGTGTTTGTGCCTTTTTCATGGTCATATTTCTTACAAGTTTGTTGCTGTAGATGATATGGATACTATGTGAATTTGTAGTTGATAATTGCAAAAAAATGGTCTGATACCACACTATTGTGTAATATTGCTTAGTAATTATGAACCTTGTCAATAAACCGTAATGGAGAAGAGGGGAGGAAAAAAAAATGAAAACCAACCTGAAAGATTCAATAAACCATGATGTTGATTTAAGGTGGAATTGCCCAGCCCCAATGTATGGTCAATACAAATATGACAGTCTTGTTATTATTATTATTATTATTATTATTATTATTATGTCGTGGACCCCGAGTTACCAGCGGTATCGGAGAGGAGCGGTCGGGCCGTGGTTTGTGGGACCGGCTGGTTCCGAGAGTGGTGGATGATGCAGTATGGAACGAATCTTGGTCTAGTATTCTGGGAAATGAACAGGACCAATCCCACTCAGGGCCATCGCGGGAGGGTTCCGGTGCCAGGGCCCAAGTTACCCTGGATGAGGGATCTGGGTGGCACAGTGGAACACCTGTGATGGCGGGTGGAGCCGAAAGGATGGCTCTCTCTTTCAGCTGTCCAATGACTCATGGAGACGTGCCAACGAGGAGAAGGAGGTGTTGGGGCCCCGACGTAGTTCATCTCCTGGGGTGAAGCGAAGAAGAAGCTCTGGACGGGACCTGTGGGATGGGTCTCCGGAGGGTGGTTTCTCCATCGGGACTGTGTGGTGGTAGGGGGGCAATGGGTTATGTTGAAAGTTATGATGTGAATTGCCCGAGCCACATAGCCTATATGTTCCACACATAGTTAATATGTGAATTGCTCTAGTTGGTTTAAAAAAAAAAAAGAAAAACAAAATGATGATTGTCTTATCGTGTTTAATACATGGTTGATGTGTGGTTGGCCCAAGGTACGAGTTAATTATAGCATTGTGTTTAACACATGAAGTTGCTGAGAGGGCTGTCCAGGTTTTGGGGTGTTCATAGCATGACGTGGGTGTGGATATTGACATATGTGTTTTGAATTCATGTTTAAGGGTTTATCCTGTTTGTATTTATGTTTACGGGATTGTTTGATGTTAAAAGTAATAACACGGCAGGGTTTTTCATTTCTCGTCAGCCTCCGTCGGTCTATGATGACCATGGAAGAGAATCCTAAACGTCTACTCTGCTGGAACAGCACCACCTGTGGCTGAACAGGCCGATGCGCGAATGGCAGTCCCTGTCACACAGGTCGCACTTGTGGGTGGTCTCCGTGCTGCTGGGTCTGTGGCGGTTCTTCCTGCGGGTCCTTTTTTCATCTGCTGCAGCAGTCAGTCTGTCTTCACCCGCCTTGAGCTGTCTGGTCAGGGTGCCTCTCCATTTGGAGTGGTCCATTGCAAGGTCCTCCCAGCGCTCTGTGTTGATCTCCAGGGCCTTCATGTCTCTCTTGCAGACGTCTCTAAAGCGCAGCTGTGGGCGTCCAACGTCTCTCCTGCCAGTCGCCAGTTCTCCTTAGAGGACGTCTTTGAGGATTCTGCCATCCTCCATACGGTGAACGTGGCCTAGCCAGCAGAGCCTGTGCTGCCTGGGTAGAGTGAACATAGAGGGAAGGCCGGCGCAGGACAGAACTTCTGTGTTGGGCACTTTGTCCTGCCAAGATATGTCCAGGATGTGGCGAATGCAGCGCAAGTGGAAGGAGTTCAGTCTCTTTTCCTGCCGGGCGTATGTTGTCCACGTCTCACTCCCATAGAGCAGTGTGCTGATGACGCAGGCGTTGTACACTGCCATCTTCGTCTTGACAGAGAGTTTGGGATTCTCCCACTTTCGTGTGGTGAGGTGAGCGAGTGTGAAGGCTGATTTTCCAATCCTCTTGTCGATCTCTGTATCAAGGGAGAGGTTGTTGCTGATTGTGGACCCCAGGTACGTGAACTGATTCACGACCTCCAGCTCGTAGTCGTCGATGGTGATGGTTGGTGGTGCTTCTGTGCCTTGCGCCAAGACGTTAGTCTTCTTCAGGCTGATGGTAAGCCCGAAGTCCTTGCATGCCTGGGAGAAGCGGTCCATCAGGGTCTGAAGCTCCTGCTGTGTGTGGGTTGCAACTGCAGCGTCATCTGTGAACAGCATGTCTCCGATTAGAGCCTCGCATACTTTGGTTCTGGCTTTCAGGCGGGCGAGGTTGAAAAGCCTGCCATCAGATCTTGTGTGCAGGTAGATTCCCTCTGTTGCTGTGCTGAAGGCATGCCTCAGGAGCATAGCAAAGAAAATCCCAAAGAGGGTTGGCGCAAGTACACAGCCCTGTTTCACTCCGCTGCGTATGTTGAATGGCTCTGAGACGTTGCCATCGTGCTGCACTATCCCCTGCATGTTGGTGTGAAACGATTCGATGAGGCTTTGCAACTTTGGTGGGCATCCTATCTTTGGCAGGATCTTGAAAAGGCCCTCTCTGCTGACCAGATCAAACGCTTTGGTGAGGTCGATGAAGGCGACGTACAGGGGCATGTTCTGTTCTCTGCATTTCTCCTGGAGTTGGCGGATGGAGAATATCATGTCTACCGTCGATCACTCAGCGCGGAAGCCACACTGAGACTCGGGGTAGACACGTTCGGCAAGCTTCTGTAGACGAACGAGAACAACTCGTGCATAGACTTTGCCAACAACGCTGAGGAGGGAGATACCCCTGTAGTTGTTGCAGTCGCTTCTCTCCCCTTTGTTTTTGTAGAGGGTGATGATCTTGGTGTCCCTCATGTCCTGTGGTACGGCACCTTCCTTCCAGCACTGGCAGAGGACGTCATGCAATGGCAGCAGTAGGGCGGTCTTGCAGTGCTTGATCAGGTCGGGGGGTATGCCGTCGTTGCCGGGTGCCTTGCTAGCAGCCAAGTTATCAATGGCCTTGCTGATTTCGTCGATGGTTGGCTCGGCGTCAAGTTCATCCATGGATGGCAGGCAGTCGATGGCATCATGGGCTGACGGTGTCACGGTGTTTTGTCTGGAGTAGAGGTCGGAGTAGTGTTCCACCCATCTCTCCATCTGCTTGTTCTTTTCTGTGATCATCTCCCCAGTGGAGGATTTGAGGGGGGCCGTCTTGCTCTGAGCCAGACCAAGTGCTTTCTTGATGCCATCCTACATACCACGGATGTTCCCTGTTATGGCAGCGGTTTGAATGTCTTGGGATTGTTTGATGTTAAAAGTAGGAACACGGCAGGGTTTTTCATTTCATTGACTGTATATAATAATAAAGATGGCAAAATAATCCATCTAGACGTATGGGGGTGGGACAGTAGTCCACCTGTCCCCCTCTAGTTTTAGTTATTTGTGTGCATGGATAGGCCTTAATTATTCTGTTTTTTAGTGTGTGATTCTGGTTATAAATGTGGGAGGGCCTAAATGGATGGCCTAAATAACTGACTGGGGCATGTTTAAAAGAGCCACACATGATCTTAATGAGTACACATACACTGTGAACTCATATATCAACTTCTGTGAGGAGAGCATTCTCCCATCGCGCACCAGGGTGAGATATTCTAATGACAAGCCTTGGTTCACAGCTAAGCTCAGACGGATCAGGAAGGAGAAGGAAGCAGCGTTGAAAAGTGGAGACAGGGACTGCTACAGGGAGGTCAAATATCGGTTTAACAGAGAGCTGAGGAGAGCTAAATCTGTGTACTCTGAGATACTCCAGCAGCAGTTCACTGCTAATGACTCGGCTTCTGTGTGGAGAGGACTGAGGTAAATCACCAACTATCGGCCTCAGGCTTCTAAGGGTCAGGATGACAAAGCCCTTTGTCAAAGACTGTCCCAACACTATGCCCGTTTTGACACCTCGTCAGCTGTGTCCAACTCACCCACTCCACCCAGCTCCACTGCCTCCTCAGCCCCTAATTCATCAAAAGCGGTCCCCCCTCCTCCTCCTCCTCCTCCCCCCCTCCCCTTGTCATCAGTGAGCAGGACGTGCACAGACAGTTCTCCAGACTGAACCCGCGCAAGGCCCCCGGGCCGGACGGTGTGTCTCCCTCCACCCTGAGACACTGTGCGAAAGAGCTGGCTCCTGTCTTCACAGACATTTTTAACACCTCCCTTAAGCAATGTCACGTGCCGACCTGCCTCAAATCCTCCACCATCATCCCTGTCCCCAAGAAGCCACGGATTACTGGACTTAACGACTACAGACCTGTAGCGCTCACCTCTGTAGTCATGAAGTCCTTTGAGCGCCTGGTCCTGTCTCACCTCAAGTCCATCACCACACCCCTCCTAGACCCGCTGCAGTTTGCCTACCGTGCTAACAGGTCTGTGGACGACGCAGTCAACCTGGCCCTCCACTCCATCCTGCAGCACCTGGACTCCCCGGGAACCTATGCCAGGATTCTGTTTGTGGACTTCAGCTCCGCATTCAACACCATCCGCCCCGATCTGCTCCAGGACAAGTTGTCCCTGCTCAACGTGCCTGACTCCCTCTGCAGGTGGATCACCGACTTCCTGACGGACCGGAGACAGCATGTGCGCCTGGGGAAGTCTGTCTCAGACTCTGTTAGCATCAGCATTGGATCACCCCAGGGCTGTGTACTTTCCCCCCTACTCTTCTCCCTTTATACCAACTCCTGCACCTCCTCCCACCAGTCTGTTAAGCTGATTAAGTTTGCGGACGACACCACCCTCATCGGGCTCATCTCCAACGGCGACGAGTCCGCCTACAGGGAAGAGGTGGCCCAGCTGGTGTCCTGGTGCAGCCACAACAACCTGCAGCTGAATGCTCTGAAGACAGCAGAGATGATTGTGGACTTCAGGAAAGTCACATCCCCCCTGCCCCCCCTCACCATCACAGGCTCTCCCATCACCTTTGCAGATTCCTTCCGCTTCTTGGGCACCACCATCACCCGAGACCTCAAATGGGAGCCAACCATCAGCTCCCTCATCAAAAAGGCCCAGCAGAGGATGTTCTTTCTGCGGCAGCTGAGGAAGCTCAAGCTACCCACCAAGATGTTTGTGCAGTTCTACACGGCCATCATCGAGTCCATCCTCACCTCCTCCATAACTGTGTGGTACGCAGGAGCCACTGCCAGGGACAGACTAAGGCTGCAGCGTGTTGTGCGCACTGCTGAGAAGGTGATAGGCTGCAAACTCCCATCTCTCCAGGACCTGTACATCTCCAGGACTCGGAGGCGTGCTGGCCGGATCATAGCCGATCCTTCACATCCTGGTCACGTGCTGTTTGCCCCCCTCCCCTCAGGTAGAAGGCTTCGGTCCATTCGGACTAAAACCTCCCGGCACATGAACAGCTTCTTCCCCTCTGCCATCAGACTGCTGAACACTAAGTGACTTTTGACTCTCGTGCACTATGTACAGCAGCTCAACCAGACTCATCAATCACCACTGTTTTTCTGTTGCATTATTGACTGCACTATGTGGTACTTCACATTATCTGCTACATGCTAACTTTTTAAACTGCCTTGACTAGTACTACTCATTATTACTAGTATTATTATTATTATTACTTATTATTACTTATTTTTCTACACTTATTGCACGTTTCTAGTCCTTTAGTTTTTTATTTTATCCCTTTTTCTCATTATGTTTTTAATGTTGCAGCATGGCACCGAGACAAATTCCTAGTTTGTGTATCACATGAACAATGGCAATAAATCTGATTCTGATTCTGATTCTGATTCTGATGGAGTGTGTGTGTGTTTTGGACTTTTCTGAAGGGGGGGTGTGATGTTGTGGGCTCATGGAGTGGGACTTCTCCACCCAGAGAAGAAGGCAGCTGGGGAAGGGGGGAACAATGGACCAAAAGAGGAGGTGTCACTGGGGGTGATCAGACGAGATAGTAAGGACTATAACACCCCCCCCACCCCCGGGGGGAGAAGAGTAAATGCCGGAGCCTCTGGAAAAAGAAGGGTGTGAGAGTAGCACCGGCGTTATGTCATGTTAATGTGCCACACAGGCTTTGTTCTAGACACAATGTATGAGGGTCGGAAGTTTCGGGTCTCAATGCATGGTATTAAAGATATAAAAGTGGAATGTACAGAGACCCGGGACTCGCTTTTGCTGTACTTTGTGTTGGAGAAAGAAGAAAAAATGTATATCGTGATATATATTGCTATCGTGATACAAGTTGACTTATATCATGATGTGAAATTTTTGTCATATCGCACAGCCCTGGGTTCTATATATACAGTATAGGGCTGTCACTATAACCTCGCTACTGACAAGCTGACCACACAGGTTGCCAAGCAACCATAATAGCTGCAGCTGGTTTGTCCTACGTTTTTCATGTGAATGTGCACCCCCCCCCACACACACACACACATAAATTTTGTTTTTCTGTAAATCTGCAGCTCTTTGACCGGCTGTTCCCGATGTTATGACCTCAGCCGGAGATGACACCGAGTTAAGTTTAGGTGCCTGTATTTTAAACAAATTATAAGCTAAAAAGGTTGGCAGATTTTTTTTCCCCCGACTGCTCTCCCTTCCACCAGCTGAGGCTGTTTGTGTCTGTTCATCAGTGTAGGATATTTTCCTCTGAAAACAACAGACTCCGTGTTGGAAACTCTGCAGAGTGGCTCTTTCTCTACCCACAACACCGGGCAGGAAGCTCCAGCGGTCACATCTGCCCCGGGTTCACGGAGCCCCGTCACTGCAGTGTGGGTGAGCAGTTTCAGCTATTCAACTGTACATTAATTTGAGGATATTCTCCAACCTATTAATTATTTTGTTGCTGCTCTTCACAAATTAACTACAACCCTTTAATTCGTTTTTAAAATGCATGCCTCCGACGGCAGGCTGCTGTGGCTGTCGGAAAGTTGGTGACAGAAAAACTTATTAGAAATAAATTTAAATCAAACTCACCACTGCTGCTAAAAATAGTCTCTGTGCTGTTTTTAAACTGTAGCTCTCTTCTATGCTATTTTTTTCTGGTGAATGTACCTTCCCCGCCCCCACATACATTTAATATATTTTCCACACATTTACAGCTTCCTTTCAAGTAAATTTCTGAATTTTTCCGCTTAGTCAAAAAACAGTGCGGTACATACAAAAAATAAGGCAAAACAAGAAAAACTTACAGACCGTAGCACTCATGAGCTGGCTTGGCTCAGGAGGAAATGAGGAGGTGATCAGAGTGATGATCAGGCAGAGAATAATCCAGACAATAACCAGTTTTGGTACATGCAGTCTTGCCGCACCAACACAGTGAAAAGGCAGTGCTTCAATACATGGAAGAGGAAGAGCTGCAGGTGTGAGTCACTGAGCGAGCAGGTAACCTAATTAGCCCAACTCCTCCCAGCTGGACTGAGGGAGCACCAGACTGTGAGCAATTAGAGGGAGTGTCTGGGAAAAGGGGAGGCCCACATGAAAACAACCCAAAAATATATACAGAGAACTATCCATCCATCCATCCATCCATCCATCCATCCATCTTCCACCGCTTTTCTGGAGGTCCGGGTTGCGGAGGCAGCAGTTCAAGCAGAGAAGCCCAGACTTCCCTCTCCCCAGCCACCTGCTCCAGCTCTTCAGAGAGGATACCAAGGCGTTCCCAGACCAGCTGGGAGACATAGTCTCTCCACCGAGTCCTGGGTCTGCCCCGGGGTCTCCTCCCAGTGGGACATGCCCGAAACACCTCAAATGGGAGGCGTCCAGGACGCATCCTAATCAGATGCCCATACCACCTCAACTGACTCCTTTCAATGTGGATAAGCAGCGGTTCTACCCTGAGCCTCTCCCGGATGACTGAGCTCCTCACCCTATCTCTGAGGGTGAGTCTGGCAATCCTATGGAGAAAGCTCATTTCCGCCGCTTGTATCCGCGATCTTATCCTTTCGGTCATTATCCAACGCTCGTGACCATAGGTGAGAGTAGGAACATAGATTGACTGGTAAATCGACAGCTTTGCCTTAGAACTAAGCTCCCTCTTCACCACAACAGACCGGTACAGTGTCCACATCACTGCAGATGCTGCTCCAATCCGTCTGTCAATCTGTCGCTCCATTTTCCCCTCACTCTTGAATAAGACCCCAAGATACTTAAACTCCTCCACTTGGGGCAGGAGCCTGTCCCCAACCCAGAAAGGACAATCCACCTTTTTCCGGCTGAGGACCATGGACTCGGACTTGGAGGTGCTGATTCTCATCCCAGCCACTTCACACTCAGCGGCAAACCATCCCAGCAAGAGCTGTAGGTCATTGCTGAATGAAGCCAACAGGACAACATTGTCATGCCTGGCTCTCACGAGCCAGAAAGGAGACGCGAGGGCGACCAGTGAGTTTGCGTAATTTATTAATATAAACACAAAGAGTATAAAATAAGTAAAGAGCCACGTGGGGCTAAAACACGCACAGAACTAAGGACAATGTACAACCCAGAGAGAAAGGCTAGAGAGGCGGCGAGAGGAAACACACGCCGAGCCGCAGCACTTACTAAGGGTGTAGCGCCGAGGTAACGGGGAACAGGGCACGTCCTTCCTTAGTGAGGTCGCAGCGAGGAGTAACTCTCGGCTGCTCACTTAAGTGGGGAAGAGAACCCAATCAGAAGCGGGGGAGATAATTATCTAAGATGGGAGACAGCTGTCCCAGAGCAGCTGAACTAGACAGCTGGAGATCAGCTGGGCGCTGTCAAACTACGGGCCTAGTAAGACCCGGCACGGAATAGCATGGAGCAGGAGTGACACTGGACAACCTGAACGCGGAGAAGGATAGCGTTCAGGTCGTGACAAACATCATCTGCAAACAACAGAGATGAGATCTTGTGGTCACTAAGCATGACACCCTCCATTCCCTGGCTGCGCCTAGAAATCCTGTCCATAAAAGTTATGAACAGGATCGGTGACAAAGGGCAACCCTGGCGGATTCCAACTCTCACTGGGAATGAGTCCGACCGAGTGTTGGCAATGCAAACCAAACTCTCACAATGGTCGTACAGAGACCGAATAGCTTGTAACAACAAGCCCGATACCCTATACTCCCAAGCACCCCCCACAAAAAAACATGAGGGACGCGGTAAAATCCCTTCTCCAAGTGCACAAAACACATGTAAACTGGTTGGGCAAACTCCCACGAACCGTCGAGAATTCTCGAGAGGGTAAAGAGCTGGTCCAAAGTGCCACAGCCAAGACGAAAACCACATTGCTCGTCCTGAATTCGAGGTTCGACCAACGGCTGGACTCTCCTCTCCAGTACCTTGGTATAGACCTTCCCAGGGAGGCTGAGGAGTGTGATCCCTCTAAAGTTGGAACACACCCTCCGGTCCCCTTTTTTGAAAAGAGGAACCACCACCCCGGTTTGCCATGTCAAAGGCACTGCCCCCAACCTCCACGCAATGTTGCAGAGGCATGTCAACCATGACAGCCCAACAACATCCGGGGCCTTGAGGTACTCAGGGCGAATCTCGTGCACACCTGGGGCCCAGCCACCAAGGAGATTTTTAACCACGTTGGTGACCTTAGCCTCTGTAATAGGCGAGTCCACAAACCCTGCTTCCTCTGTGAAAGGCGTATCAGTGGGATTGAGGAGATCCTCGAAGTATTCCTTCCACCTCCTGACGATGTCCCCAGTCGAAGTCAACAGCGCCTCATCCGCACCATACGCAGTGTGGACAGGGAGCTGCTTTCCCCTCCTGAGCCGCCGGACAGTTTGCCGGAATCTCTTCGAGGATGACCAAAAGTCTTGTTCCATGGCCTCACCGAACTCCTCCCATACCCGGGTTTTTGCTTCAGCAACCACCCGAGCTGCACTCCGCTTGGCCTGCCAGTAGACCTCAGCTGCTTCGGGAGTCCCACAAGCCAACCAAGCTTGATAGGACTCCTTCTTCAGCTTAATGGCCCCCCTCACCACTGGTGTCCACCACTTGGTTCGGGGGTTGCCACCACGAGATGAACCAACCACCTTGTGGCCGCAGCTCTGGGCTGCCGCTTCAACAACAGAGGTGGAGAACATGGCCCATTCAGACTCCATGTCTCCAGACTCCCTTGGAATGTGGTTGAAGTTCTTCCGGAGGTGTGAGGTGAAGACCTCCTGGACAATGGCCTCAGCCAGATGTTCCCAGCACACCCTAACTATACATTTGGGTCTACCAGGTCTGAATGGCTTCCTCCCCTGCCATTGAATCCAACTCACTACCAGGTTGTGATCAGTTGACAGCTCTGCACCTCTCTTTACCCGAGTGTCCAAGACATATGGTCGCAGGTCTGATGACACGATAACAAAATCAATCATCAACCTGTGACCTAGGTTGTCCTGGTGCCAGGTGCACATATGGACACCCTTATGCTTGAACATGGTGTCCGTTATGGACAAACTGTGGTTAGCACAAAAGTCCAATAACTGAACACCACTCGGGTTCAGATTGGGCAGGCCGTTCCTCCCATTCACCCCCCTCCAGGATTCACTGTCGTTGCCCACGTGCGCATTGAGTCCCCCAGTAGGACAATGGAGCCTCCAAGAGAAGCACCCTCCAGCACCCCAGTCACAGACTCCAAAAAGGGTGGGTACTCTGAAACATCATTTGGTGCATAGACACAAATGATGGTCAGGACCCGTTTCCCAACCCAAAGGTGCAGGGAAGCAACCCTTTCATCCACCGGGGAAAACTCCAATATAGAGGCAGCAAGGTGGAGGGATACAAGAATACCCACCCCTGCTTGTTGCCTCTCGCCCGGGGCAATTCCAGAAAAGGCCAAGCTCCAACCCCTCTCCAGGAGACTTGTTCCGGAACCGGAGCTGTGTGTTGAGGTGAGGCCAACTATATCCAGCCGGTATCTCTCAACCTCATACACCAGCTCAGGCTCCTTTCCCACCAGAGAGGTGACATTCCACGTACCAAAAGCCAGTTTAGAAAGCTTGGGATCAGTCCACCAAGGTCTCCACCTTTGACCGCCAGCTAATCCACAGAGCACCGGAACCCCATGATCCCTCCTGCAGGTGGTGAGCCCACTGGAGGGCAGACCCATGTAACTCCTTCGGGCTGAGCCCGGCCTGGTCCCATGGGTGGAAACCCAGCCACCAGACGCTAGCCATCAAGCTCCTCCCCCAGGCCTGGCTCCAGGGTGGGGCCCCGGTACAATACAGAGAACTAACAAAATCAAATTAATCACACATACCACACTTAAGAATAAAGTGAGGGTCTGAGCTCAGTAAAAACATGAGCTCAGACACATGACATGTACTTTCGGGGAGACAGTTTTTGGTGGACTCTTGCTCCCAGAAGAGCCTCATCCTGCCAGTCAATGCAGACAGGGTGGCAGGAGGCAGCGGTCCCGAGCTGACGGCCGCCAACGGATTCACCATCAGGACATTTGGCGAACGGACACTGACGATTTGCTTACACGGACGTAACTTCAGTGGGACTTTGTGATAGATGCATGTTCTGACCCGATTTTAGGCGCAGATTTTTTATGTGCTTATGGGTTGTTAGTCGATGCTGCTAATAGGAGATTAGTGGACATTGTCTCTTTTACCTCACTGCCCTGTACAGCTGGGGGAGCTGGGTCGACAACACTGGCTAACGTTATAGCTCCAGGGGGTAAGTACCAACATTTACTCACACAGTTCCCAGCACTCACGGTCCCCACTTTTTCGGCTACAGTAATGAAACACGAGGTCGAACACTTTATAACGACAAAATGCCCGCCGGTGTTTGCACGACCGCTGAGTTTGTGAGAGCACTACAGGAGTTTTTGGCAATGGTTAATTTTTATAACCGCTTCCTTCCCCAGGCAGCCCACCTGATGCAGTCGTTGTATGTCATGCTTAAAAAAAAAAGAAGCCCGCGGAAACTATCGACTGGACTCCCAAGCGAGTCCAGGCTTTTACAAACGCCAGAACAGTGCTGGCAGATGCTGCATTGTTAGCCCACTCGGCTCCGTCTGCACGGATGACGTTCACTGCGGACGCGTCTGATGTTGCCATGGGGCAGTGGTGGAGCAGTATGTCTCAGGTTTGTGGCAGCCGCTCTCATTTTTCAACCGAACTTTGCTCAACAACGAACGCAAATACAGCACGTTCGATAGAGAATTGCTGGCTCTCCACCTGGCGACAGTTTTGGCTACAGGGGCACGAGTTCACCGCGTTCATGGACTATAAGCTGCTGACGTATGCAATGTCCAAGGTGTCGGAACAGTGGTCGGCCCAGCACCAACAGCATTTGGCCGCGATTTCGGAGTTTACAACCGACATTCAACACGCCGCCGGTAAGTTTAATGTTGTGGCCGAATGTCTGTCACACACATTAGTCTCCCCGGTCTATATGGGAATAGATTTCCCTGAGATGGCCGGGGAACAAGCCAGGGACACGGACATTTGTGTGCTCCAGTCTGCACCTACTGGATTAAAGCTGGAGAGCAGGGTGGTGCAAGAAGAGTGCCCTCCCTTGCTCTGCGATGTCTCCACCGGCCACCGGTGCCCGGTGGTTCCGAGCTCTTGGCACGTCACATTTTTGACTCGGTCCACTCCCTTTCACATCCGGCAGTGCGCACTTTGGTGAAGCTAGTGGGGGTGAAATTCGTTTGGCTGCACTTGCGCAAGGACGTGAAAGAGTGGGCTGCAGCTTGCATCGTGTGCCAGCGGGCCAAAGTGCACAAGCACACCAGAGCCCCCCTCGAGCCGTTCCAAATCCCGGCAAGGAGGTTTGACCACGTCCACGTGGATTTGGTGGGACCTCTCCCGCTGTTGCAAGGTTTCACGCACCCTTTCACAATTGTGGACTGCACCACGCACTGGTCTGAAGTGGTCCTGCTGGCTTCTACCATGTCTGCAAACGTGGCTCATGCTATTTTGTCAGCTTGGGTTGCACGGTTCGGATCCCCGTCAGATATCACTTCCGACAGGGGTCCACAATTTGTTTCGGAACTCTGGTCTGCGAGAGCCCAGAGCCTGGGGGTCAAAATTCACCACACTACTGCATACAACCCCCAGGCTAACGGGTTATGCGAGCGTTTTCATAGGTCGCTTAAAGCAGCGCTCAGAGCTTCGCTCACAGACACAAACTGGGTCGATCGCCTGCCCTGGGTTCTTTTGGGGTTGTGCTTCGCACCTAAGGAGGATTTGGCAGCCTCCCCAGCAGAACTCGTTTTTTTGTCAGCCGCTGCAGATCCCCAGAGAGTTTTTACCGAAAAACCCTGCACCTGAGGCTGATCCGCCCGTGCAATTTTTGCACAGTACAGAGGCTTTTAACGTACTAGGCCCAGCCCACCATTGTTTTCCCCACACCTTCATCCGAAAAAGCTTGCAGAATGCCAGTTTTGTTTTTGTCAGGCATGATGTGCACCTGACCCTGCTGCATCCACCGTAAGACAGACTGTTCAGGGCGTTGTAACCTGGAGCGAAGCATTTTGTGTTAGACTTGGGGGGGGGGGGTGCGTAGGGAGACCGTCTGCACTGACAGGCTGAAGCCCGCTTTTATGTTGGAAGACGAGCAGGTGGTGTTGGCCCAAGCTCCCCAGCGCGGACACCCACCATTGGTGGCTCCGCAAGTTGGTGATCCCTCGGCAGGGACCTGCGCTCGCGAAGCTGATGTTTTTTCTCCCCCTCCCTTTTTCCCTCCACAGACTGACATGCCCTCCTGTACACCCCACCAGCAGAGCGGTTCGACTGGATCGGCGACCCCCTGCTACAGACGCTATTGGCGCCGGCTCAAGCCCAAAGGACCGGGGGTTAGTGCCCTTTCTGGGTGTTGGGGGGGGGGGCTGTGTAGGGGCATGGAGTGGGACTTCTCCACCCAGAGAAGAAGGCAGCTAGGGAAGGGGGGAACAATGAACCGAAAGAGGAGGTGTCACGGGGGGGTATCAGATGAGACAGTAAGGACTATGCCCCCCCTCCCCCTGAGGAGAGGAGTAAATGACGGAGCTGCTGGAAAAAGAAGGCTGTGAGAGCAGCGCCGGCATTATGCCATGTTAATGTGCCACACAGGCTTTGTTCTAGACACATTGTATGATGGTCAGAAGTACTGGGTCTCAATGCATGGCATAAAAGATATAACAGAGGAATGCACAGAGACCCAGGATTCGCTTTTGCTGCACTATATTTTGGAGAAAGAATAAAGTTTCTGTGTTGTTCAGCTCATTGCCTCGCCTGCTTCCTTTCTCCACAATGTAATAAATATAGTTAATATTATATTATTGTGTGTTGTGGGTGCTGGCTTCACCTTTCCAGTTCCACCGTCATCCACAGTATAAAAGGCTGATGCGGTAGAGGGACGGTCTCTTTTGACCTTGCCTCTACCTCGATAGGAGCGCCTTGTGTCACTGTGAGTCACCCATTAAAGTTATTTTGTATTGCATCTCTGGCCTCGTTATTGAAGTACTGGTTATGGACATAACAAAAACCCCTTCAGCTTTAGAGGCTGAGGGGTAATTAAAAAGTGCATTTCACAGAAACGAGAATGCAAATAGTACCTTTCAGACAATCATTGGGGTATAGCATACATATGAGTGATATATGATAGGACACAGAGGTAGAGGTATATGGAAAGAAACAAATAAATTCACTTCCAGTAATGACATTGAAAATGTTATCAAAATAATACACAAAATTTATTGTTTAGAGTCATTTTTTCTAACCATCAGAACATGTTTTTCCTCATTCTCTTTGGTCAAACTGCATTGAGAATTCATTCATTCATTCATTCATCTTCTTCCGCTTAATCCTTTTCGGGTCGCGGGGGGCTGGAGCCTATCCCAGCTTCTTTGGGCGAGAGGCAGGGTACACCCTGGACAGATTGCCAGTCCATCACAGGGCCAACACAGAGAAACACACAAACATTCACACTCACAGTCATGCCTAAGGACAATTTAGAATCCCCAGTTTGGTGCCAATTAACCTAACTTGCATGTTTTTGGCATGTGGGAGGAAACCAGAGAAATCACGGAGTAAACCCACGCAGACACAGGGAGAACATGCAAACTTCACACAGATCACTGTTGGTCAGAGGCTGGGATCAAACCCAGGATCCCCCGCCCAAGGGTGAGTTGCTGTGCTGCCGCAGTGCTAACCACTCCGCCACCGTGCCGCCCCATTCAATTATGCAGTATATGAATGTCTTTTAGTAAACTATTTTCTTGAATTTCAGTGTCATCTCAACTCCTTTCAAAGTTATGGAGAAATTCATACAAGGACACTGAAGCATTTTTTTTTCATGTGCATTGGAAAATCAAATGCCTTTTCCCCTTTTTGTTAGATTTCTTTTCTTCTTGCTGTTGTGTTAATGCCATATATTTTTGTGTTTACCACTTCAGGCCAGCATCATAAAGTTTAATTTCATTGAGACATCCAAAACAAGTCTGACTGTTGAACTGAAGCTTTGGTTGAGGAACTGAGGGTTCAGCTGCATTAAAAAAAGGATTGTTTCTGCTCCTCTAGTACACCTTTCTATGACAAAACAACGCTGCAAGGAATACTGAATAACATTTTGAAGGAAAAATACATCTTTCAAAGAAGCCATGCACAAGGTTATCCATGAGCCTGAAACTTTGGCAAACAAAAGAGCATAAACTTTGGACATTTTGCTTTTAAAATTTAATGGAAGAAGAAGCACACACATACAAATGAAAAGCCCCTGGGGTCAAGTAAACCACAGCAAATATTAAATAGGTATATGCACCCAGAGAGGATGAAGTTATTGACAGCGGATGGCTGGCAGCCCAACAAAGTCCTTGATTCCTTTATATTCAAAATTCTGCATTGCCCCTATTAATCACTCCTTAATTACTCCACAGTGGAGCATCCACACCAACAATGGTTTCTAATCATAAAACACTAAAATCATTAGCATGTTTCATCATTAATCTTTCAGTACATTAGCTGAAAAGGTCTGGCTGCCTTGACGGGATGAAGAAATTCTTTGTGTATGATTTTATTATGGTAGAATTCTGGAAACAAATGAAGGCTATGAGCTCCCACCGGTCTGTCAGATCAAACACTATTGATGGTGTGACTGGTGACGTTAATATTTCTGAAAAGTGGAAATGTCAACATGAAGCTATTTTCAACTCAGTCAAGAATGTTTCAATGAAGGATTCTGTTATGCACGATATTCGTCTGTATAACGACATGTTTGACGCCTCTGATATTTCTGTTGTTACTCCTGTTGAAGTTGAGTCACTGATCAAAGTTCTCAAGAAAGACAAATCAGCTGGCCCTGACTGTCTCACCAGTGAATGCCTCGTCAACGCTGATTTCAATTTGTGTATTTTGTTGTCATTACGCTTTAACTGTATGTTTGTTCATGGTTACATGCCAGATATGTTGATGGACTCTGTTATTATTCCCTTGGTGAAAAACAAGTGTGCCAGTCTTTCTGATATGAACAACTACAGACCTATAGCTATTGCAAATGTTATATCTAAACTGTTAGAGGGCTTAATCCTGAACAGAATTGAGGATTATCTGTGGACAAACGACAATCAGTTTGGTTTCAAGTCAGCTCTTTCAACTGACAAGGCTGTTTACCTACTTCATGAATTTGTTAACTACTTCAGAAGCCATTCCACTACTGTATATGCTACGTTCCTAGATGCTAGCAAAGCCTTTGACAGGATTAACCACTGGTGTTTGTTCAGAAAATTGATCGATCGAGGTATTCCTATTTACATTGTCAGCATCCTGCTATTCTGGTACAGAAGGCAGTCTATGGTTGTTAGGTGGGGCAATGTCACCTCATCCAAATTTCATGTGACCAATGGCGTTAAACAAGGTGGTTTACTGTCACCCTTGCTGTTCAATGTCTATGTTGATGATCTCAGTGTACTGTTGAACAATACTAATGTGGGTGGCTCCTTTAACGGTGCACTGTTAAATCACATTTTCTACGCTGATGACCTCTGTTTGTTAAGTTTGTCTACAGCAGCGATGCAACATCTCCTTTCGGTATGTGAAAAATTTGGTGAAAAAAATGACATCTTGTTCAACTGTACTAAATCTATGTGTATGGCTTTCAAACCAAAGGGTGTCATTACGTCGAATCCTGTTATGTCACTTTGTGGGAATAGCTTGATCTTTGTTGAAAAAGTCAAATACCTAGGTGTGTGGATTGAATCTGATAAGACCAATGTTGATTGTAACAGGCATCTCAGGAAACTGTATGCTCAAACAAATTTACTGTTGCGAAATTTCCATAGATGTTCTCCTGATGTCAAATGCATGTTGTTCAAGACCTTCTGTACCTCAATGTACTGCTCGCCTCTTTGGTTTAATAGCAATGCTGCTGTTAGGAACAAAATCCGCATTGCTTATAATAACTCCCTAAGAAGGTTGTTAGGTGTACCACGAAGGTCGAGTGCAAGCATGATGTTTGTGTCTGTGAACATTCCGTCTTTTGGCGAACTGATACGTAAGAATGTTTACAGTTTTATGAGAAGGTTGCTGGCATGTAACAATCATCTTATATCAGCAATTGTCAACTCGTCACTCACACTTCACTCCAGCATTTGGAAGTGGTGGCGCTCCATATTATACTGAGCCCATTACTGTATGGTATTGTTGTTACAAGATCGCCGAGTGTCTGCTGATCTGTATATACTTTTATTTTATCTGTTTATCTTTTTTCTACTTGTTTTGGTTTTGCCCTTGCTATGAACCCTAAGTTTGAAATAAACGTTTGAATTTGAATTTGAATTTATTAAAGTGAAGGATTGTCTTATCTGGAAATAAAAACCAAAGCAAGAATGAAGCAACAACTACAACTAGAAATTTTACATTTGACACTTTATTTGTGAATATTTGTTGTGTTCCTGCAAATTAAAAATGTGAAAATGCTTCCAGCTTGTACAAAACATCAATATTTCATTGTGCCAGTGCCCTCTAGTGGTCATGTATGTTATGACCATAAATGGCCTGTGACCATAAACCAAAAGTCTGAACATTCAGTCGTTGTTATTCACCCTTTAATAAGCCGTGTCACCTTGCAGTTGATAGAGAGTCATCTATAAATGTGGAGAATGAAAATGATCAACACAATCTCTCGGACAGGAAATGGAGCAAAGACGTGAACATTTAAAAGACTGCTGTGGCGGGTTGATTCAACCCCCACAACACACAGAGACAGTCAGCTCGCACTCCTGGGTTTTTTCCGCTGCATGCTGTGAAGTAATCTGCCGTTTATGCATTTTACTGCTGTGAGGTTAAGGTGTCATCCATGCATTGTGTTCATGCATCCTGTCTGTACCTCTGATATGCAAATGCCCAGACTGACTGCTGTGAAGGTCTTTGATGTATTGTCTGAGTTGGGTATATATGCTGTACCATTCTGCAATTCTCTCTTTCAATATCTCATTCTGATTCCTGTAACTGCTGCTAACACACACAGTGTCTCTTTGCCTGAGAGCCTGAGGACATCACCTCAGCCCGCAGCACGAGGGCTGGGGAGGTGTTCCAATGAAGGCGGTATGATTCAATAAACCAACTTAAAACTCCATCGCTGCCTTTATTTTATCATCCGCTTCACTGCAACATTTTTACTGACCTCTGCTGTCATCTGAGGAGGAATCTGGTCTGGGCTTAGATGTTTTCGTGTTGAGCACCGGCATTTTCTGCCAAGACAAAAAAGCGGGGAAAAAAAGAAGTAACTTTTATAATATCTTCTAGTTTCGTCATTTGTCATCTTTACACAGGACTTATAACGGTCACAGAAGCATGTATGTGTCTAAACATATATGTATTGTACACAAGCTGAAAGAAAAGTTTTGGTGTTGCATTTAGTAAGTGTTGCTGTGAAAGTCATGTGGGTTCTCAGGTCCATTGTGGCAACAGTCGCTTTGTCTCCACAACAGCTGCCCCACCACATTTATGCAGCCATCTGTACTCAGACATTGTTCTTCTCTTTATGCAGCAACTCCAGCTACACATTAAAACATACAGATATTCTCTTTAGGAAGCATTAATTTGATGGATGTTGTGTCTGTCCGACCCCAATATACTGTAGACAACTGGCTATCAGGCAGCATAACAGACTTTAAAAGCATCTTCAGCAAAGTGTGATAAAGCATTAGTGAGTGTAGTGTCAGAATGGTATTTCAGATTTTCATGTCAAATTACTTTTTCTTTCATTCATTCAGCAACGAGACAAAATGCTTTCACCCCACACAATGTGCTTTTTTGTTTATGTTTAAGTATACCAAGGCCAGAAATGTTGGATTTAATTTTTAAAATATTTAACCTATGTATAGGCCATTGTTTGCATCAGTTTCATCATTGTGACCATGAACTTAATTCCCATCATCACCACTTCCTCCTAACACTGAACCATATACTAACCAGTCCAGCTGTGTAATAAAGCACACAGTCCAAAGGATTTGTATAATACTTTTTGGACCTTTTGTATTGAGCTGTTAATTGATACTGCCTCAATTTTTGTGTCCTGACTCTGGAGTTACATTGTGATCCATCCATCCATCCATCTTCTACCGCTTTTCCGGAGGTCCGGGTCTGCCTCCGGGTTACATTGTGGAAATGTGAAAATGCTGCAGCAAGAGTTTTAACAGGTTCTAGAAACAGAGATCATATCTCTCCGGTTCTGGCCTCCCTTCATTGGCTTCCCATAGAGTTTAGAATTAAGTTTAAAATCCTTCTTCTTACTTACAAAGCTCTAAACAATCAGGCTCCTTTTTATTTAAAAGATCTGATACTACCGTATTATCCTAACAGAGCACTACGCTCCCAAAATGCAGGATTACTTGTAATACCTAGAATCTCCAAAAGTACAATGGGAGGCAGAGCCTTCAGTTATCAAGCTCCTCTCCTGTGGAATCAGCTGCCAATCTGGATTCGGGAGTCAGACTCGATCTCTGTTTTTAAGAATAGGGCTAAAACCTACCTTTTTGATATAGCCTACAATTAGGGAGGGATCATGTGTTTCTGAACCCTCCCTTAGTTATGCTGCTATTAGGTTTAGTCAGCCGGGGGACCTCCAGTAATGCACTGGGCCTCACTCCTTTCCTCACTCTCTATGAAATATTTTTTTTTTTTTGCTGGTCATTAACATTTGTTTGTTCTCTCCCATAGATTGAGTCCCCATCGTGCTGTTTGCTCTCTACATGTCTGTTCTTTTCTTCTTCTCTATCCCCTCACCCCCCAGCCAGTCGCGGCAGATGACTGCCCCTCCCTGAGCCTGGTTCTGCTGGAGGTTTCTTCACTATTTCTGATTATTTGACTCCTAAAGAAAAATATTACTACAGCAGATGTCTTTCAGATGACGTTGTTACCAAATTTTTGCAGATTGTCTCCTCTATACCATGGGTCAACACAATGGAAATAAAAGATGGAGAGCCTGCTCCTTTCATAATTGATAGCAAGGTAGATAGTGTGACAGCCTCTCTGCATCAGACTCCAGACTTGGCGGCCACTTTAAAAAAGAAAAAGTCTAATCAGAGATTTCTAACCCCTTGGTTTAACACAGAAACTCGTAGAAGACTCGTCAATTAGAAAGAAATGGCGTTCCACTAATTTAGATGAATTCTATTTAGCTTGGAGAAATCAGCTTCTAATTTATAAAAAATCTCTTAGAAAAGCTAGAACTGTTATGACCCGAGCGCCGGTTCTGATCGCACTCGGGCTAAGTTATGTTTCGCTGCCGGCCTTGACAGTTGCGGGCTGTATTCTGGCCTCACCGGGCTCTTATTGTGAAAGTGCTCGGTGGGGCTTCCGCCTGTCAACGGTCGGTCAGCTGTTTGTAATTACCGTCGTTAGTGCTTCGTCGTCTTAAGCCCGGCACTGGCGGCGGTAAGACGCAGCAGTGTCAGTCGTTCTTCGTCTGAGCTACGGATGCCTTGGACTGTTACCTACCTCGTCTGCCTGTGGTTGACCGTCGCTTCCCCAGGACCAGTAAGTGAGCTGTTAGCCTTACCCCTCCCAGTGTGAGTAGACCTCTGTGTGTCTCTGCCTCAGCAGCCTGTGTAGCCATTACTCCAACAACCATTGCCTGGGTATGACCGTCTCCTCCTAAGGACCTGTAAGAGAGCTGTTTAGCCTTACGCCTCCGGATGTGTGTAGACTTATGTGTCATTGCCCCTGCATCTTGTGTTGTTACTTTTTCACCGTAATAAAACTCACTGAAAACTCACTGGTGACTGTGTGGCGTCTTATGGTGGCTCGCGAGGGCCACCACATGACAGTACACTGCTGCCAAAAACGGCGTTTACGGTGACGCCAACCCGAGACGCAATTCACCAGTGGGTTCGAGTTTTTGGACATTTGCTTTTTCCTGTCTGGGTACTGTGTATGTGAAGAATGCCGTCGCGGAGGGGCCGCGTTTGGAGTCCGAGCCGTGAGCTGACAGGTGTGCTGGAAGTCGTGGATGAGCTGCTCATCTCCGC
This sequence comes from Pholidichthys leucotaenia, assembly GCA_020510985.1. Classification (NCBI taxonomy): domain Eukaryota; kingdom Metazoa; phylum Chordata; class Actinopteri; order Cichliformes; family Pholidichthyidae; genus Pholidichthys; species Pholidichthys leucotaenia. Next base: position 71,737,708 of record CM035843.1, read on the forward strand.
TTCCCTGCTGGATTATGACCACGGCATACACTGGTACCTGGATGCCGCCGAAGATATTCTTTGTCATCTCTCTCCCCGCTACGCCGACCACCCGGAAGTCGATGCGAGGAGGGAAGACATCGCCGTGCAACGCGAAATATACCTGATGATGGAGGAGGAATGCGGCATGAAGCAGGAGAAGAGGCACTCCTGCTCTTTGCCTACGGATCCCAATCCTGTCCTTGATCCGTTTCGGGAGTTCGCACCGTCTGGGGGCCGGCGAAGGCGTCGGCGCCATGGCCGGGCGCATCTTCAGCAAGCTCCTGCTCCGAATCCAGTTCCGGGCCGCCGGGATGACTCCCTCAATCAGCCAGCTGCTGTGAGTGAGCTGAGTCCTGTGCCGGTGGGCTCCATCCATGGGTCCTTTTCTACTACCCAGCGAGCGAGGGAAGGAGCAATGTCCGCTACAGCTGATACCATCTTTCCTCCGGGAGACAGGCAAGTCCAATTTCACTGTCCTATTTTTCATAGTGATCTGTCTTGTCTGGCTCCTGGGGGTGAAGCTCGGGGTTCGCAGCTCCCTGAGTTTCTTTCCCCAGCTGTAGCCATTTGTATTAAACCTGCTGCCTCTGTGTCTCCTCCTGCTGAGCGGTCCTCGGCGTTAGTCCCACGCCGTCGAACGGGGGGAGGCCTGCGGCTCTGGGAAATATCCTGGCCCTGCAGCCTTGTTTTGGACAGAGGAGGAGAATGGACTGCGATGAGGAGCCAGAGCCGACGAGAGAGCGTCCCCAGGGGTCCTCAGGGATGCAGCCCGAGTCAGCAGGTCCAGGGTCCTCTGCCCCCACGCCATACGGGTTATTGGCGTGGACGCCAGCACGAGAGGATCCAGCTGCAGAGACCATCAGGCCAGCTGTGGAACCCGACGCAGCCGAGTGGGAGCCCGACGACGAGCGTCTTCCTGAACCTGGATCGACGAAGTCCTGGACGGCTCCAGAGCCCGAGTGCAGGCAAGTGCTCTTTCTTGTTTTCCTGTATGGTGTGTTAGAGCATTTTTGCCTGCCTCATGGGGAGGCGAGTGAGGGGCAGCCGTCCGCTGCACCCGAGCTCGTCTCGCTGGGCTCTGGCACTGCCGGTGGAACTGATCCTGGTCCTCTTCTGTTTTCTGAGCACCTGCACAGCGTTACCGGTCCGGAGCCAGTCAAGGTCACGGGACTGGGGGTTCCAGGTTCGGAGATGGAGGTCGTCGCTGGAGCAGTCCTGACCCAGTCGGGGTCCGACGTGTGGGCTGAGGTGACCCAGTCAGGGTCCGACGCGTGGGCCGAGGTGACCCAGTCGGGGTCCGACGCGTGGGCCGAGGTGACCCAGTCGGGGTCCGACGTGGGTGCAGCGATGACCCAATCGGGGTCCGACGAGGTCCAGTGGGGGTCCAGCGCAGGTGCGGCTGTGACCCAATCAGGATTCGAGGGTGTCCAAGTCTTTGGTTGTTCCCTTCTCAGGAGCCACCAGCTGGGGGCCGTTAGAGGTTTGTGTTTGGCAGATCGGCGCTCTCCTGTCTTGTCGTCTTCAGGCAGGCGGCTGCATGCATTTCCTCCACGGTCCTGGTAGTTGTGGGATGCGGGTCGGCCACCTGAGGAACTGCTTGGTGCGTTCAGCGTCTTGGGTCGGCCACCCAATAAACTTTGTTTGCTACGGGGTGACCTGGTTCGGCCACCAGAGGACTTGTTTCTGGGGGCCTGGGACTGGGGTAGGCCACCTGATCATGTACTGTGTTGTGGGACTATCTGTGGGCCCATACGGTGCCTAGTCATGTCAAGTACATTTAGCAATTTTTTTTTGTTGTTTCACGTAGTCTAGTCATAGTCAAGCCAAAGCAATTTTAGATTGCCTCAAGTTTTTTTTTGAAGGCCACAGTCTGGTCAAAGTTAAGTCAAAGCAATTTTAGATTGCCTCATGTTTCCTTTTTTTTGGGAAAGCCACAGTTTAGTCATAGTCAAGTTAAGTCAAGCAATTTTAAATTGCTCCATGGTTTTTTTTTGTAAGCCACAGTCTATCTATAGCTAAGTTATGTCTGAGCAATTTTAGGTTGCCTCATGTTTTTTTTGAAAGCCACGGCCTAGTCATAGCCAAGTTATGTTCAAAGCAATTTTAGTTTGCTCCATGTGTGTTTGCATGTATTTCTTGTTTTGTTTGTGCTTAGGTTGCCTCATGTTTTTTTTTTGAAAGTCACGGTCTAGTCGTAGTCACGTTATGCCAAGCAATTCTAGATTGCTCCATGTGTGTTTCCATGTATTTTATTTTTGTTCCATAGTTATCATGTATTTAGGTTGTTTGGGAGTATGTTTTTGGCATGTTTAGTTTGGGTTTTTGAAGAGATCCTTACTTTGAATTCTTTACCACGTGGGATTATGTACTTTTGGAATTAGGCGGGTTGTCTGTTGTCCCTGTGGGAAGACATTCGGTGTCAGGTACTTATGCTCTTTTTGGTTTTGTATCCCTTGTATTTTTAGTCATGTCTTGTTTTCTTCTGGTTTCGTCATGGTTCCGGGGGAAATTGATGTATTCTTTTTCCTTTGGTTTAGGGTTGGTTTCTCTCCCTCCGCACCTGTCCCCCAACCTCCCACCCTGGGGGGGCGGGGGGGGTCAGGGTGGTTCCTTGGGGCGTTCGGAGTCCGCCCGTGGAGGGAGGGTACTGTTATGACCCGAGTGCTGGTTCTGATCGTGCTTGGGCTAAGTTATGTTTCGCTGCCGGCCTTGACAGTTGCGGGCTGTATTCTGGCCTCACCGGGCTCTTATTGTCAAAGTGCTCGGTGGGGCTTCCGCCTGTCAACGTTCGGTCAGCTGTTTGTAATTACCGTTGTTAGTGCTTTGCCGTCTTAAGCCCGGCACTGGCGGCGGTAAGACGCAGCAGTGTCAGTCGTTCTTCGTCTGAGCTACGGATGCCTTGGACTGTTACCTACCTCGTCTGCCTGTGGTTGACCGTCGCTTCCCCAGGACCAGTAAGTGAGCTGTTAGCCTTACCCCTCCCGGTGTGAGTAGACCTCTGTGTATCTCTGCCTCAGCAGCCTGTGTAGCCATTACTCCAACAACCATTGCCTGTGTATGACCGTCTCCTCCTAAGGACCTGTAAGAGAGCTGTTTAGCCTTACGCCTCCGGATGTGTGTAGACTTAGGTGTCATTGCCCCTGCATCTTGTGTTGTTACTTTTTCACCATAATAAAACCCACTGAAAACTCACTGGTGACTGTGTGGCGTCTTATGGTGGCTCGCGAGGGCCACCACATGACAAGAACAAGTTATTACTCTGCATTAATTGAAGAGAATAAGAATAATCCCAGGTTTCTGTTCAACACTATAGCCAGGCTGACAAAGAGTCAGGGCTCTGTCAATCCTCGCATCCCCTAGAGCTTTCTCGTCAGTACTTTTTGAACTTTTTCAATCATAAAATTGTATCTATTAGAGATAAATCAGTCAGATTTATCTTTCCCGCCTTTCCCGTGACCAGGTGTGCCGCAAGGCAGCGGAGGTTTGAAATCAGGGTTTACCTTCCCCTAGATGGGCTACCTTCCCAGGTTGACGAGCCACCATCTACCCGAAGCATCTGGTTTTAAGGCACCAGAGATCCGCCCTCGCCCCTTCTCCTATTAGTAAAAGCAGTTCCGCCAGGCTTAGAGACTAAACCACACGGGCAGGCTAGGAGTTGGACTTAGTTGTCAGAGGCTTTTCGAGACGCACGCCATAAGGAGCATTTTATGAGCACTGGGAGCTTAACCCCAGTGCCGCTCCTGCCTATGACAACCTTGGAACCTTGGAACCAGAAGTTCTGTCCCGCGCCGGGCTTCCCTCCATGTTCACTCTACTCAGGCAGCACAGGCTCCACTGGCTAGGCCACGTTCACCGTATGGAGGATGGCAGAATCCCCAAAGACATCCTCTACGGAGAACTGGCGACTGGCAGGAGAGACGTTGGCCACCCACAGCTGCTCTTTAGAGACGTCTGCAAGAGAGACATGAAGGCCCTGGAGATCAACACAGAGCGCTGGGAGGACCTTGCAATGGACCACTCCAAATGGAGAGGCACCCTGACCAGACAGCTCAAGGCAGGTGAAGAGAGACTGGCTGCTGCAGCAGATGAAAAAAGGACCCGCAGGAAGAACCGCCACAGATCCAATAGCACGGAGACCACCCACAAGTGCGACCTGTGTGACAGGGACTGCCATTCGCGCATCGGCCTGTTCAGCCACAGGTGGTGCTGTTCCAGCAGAGTAGACGTTTAGGATTCTCTTCCATAGTCATCATAGACCGACGGAGGCCGACGGGGGGGCGTTCCACTAATTTAGATGAATTCTATTTAGCTTGGAGAAATCAGCTTCGAATTTATAAAAAAATCTCTTAGAAAAGCTAGAACAAGTTATTACTCTGCATTAATAGAAGAGAATTCTTCTATTAATGTTTTAATGTCTCTCTCTTCTTCTTCCGGCTATCAGAGAGAGCAGACGCATTTCTCTTCCTCTCCTTTCTCCTCCTCCCTTTACTGATCCCAGCTTGCTGTGTTCTGTCTGTGTCTCGCTCATCTTCTGCTGCATCTCGATCCAAACGGAAATTATGGAAATTACAGAACTGAGTTGGGCTTTAATGCTATTGACACCACTTTTCAACAGAAATTCGGGCTAGGGGGAGCCCAAGTGGAGAGACTCATGGAACAATTGAAACTCATGTGTCTGCGTGATTCGATTGAAGATGTGGAAGACATCATGCTTCATGATCACAGGATTTCTGTTGTTTGGCTCTGGAGTTTTCCTGGTGTATCGAAAATTTAAGATGTTGGATGAGCTAATCAAAATGCGGACCCGGTGTAGCTCCCTCAACAAATTCGACCAGCTGGGGGGAGCACTGATAGCGGCAAATGTGACTAACATGGAAATTACCATCTGGCATGCACTGAAGAGAGATGGACTCTGTGGACATGTTTATCTGTGTTTCGGAAGGTGGATAACATCTTGAGTCGCTAGGTGGTCTCCAGGGAATGATTTTAAAGCCTGTGTAAATTGTGATGCACAGAATCGCATAAGAGAGGAAATTTCTATGCTCTAAGTGAACTGTGCTTATCAGGCCTTGATTCGGCGTCCTTCCTCCAGGAGAAGAGATAAAGCAGAAGGGAGTTTGGCTTCTCCCTAACCCAAACACTGATGTGCAGCAACTGAACTCTCTAAGGACAGCGTTATCAGGACACTAAAGACATAACATCTAGCCGTTGCCGAGGAGAGAGGATTTGTTGTCCACCAGTAACTGATATTTCACACACTGCATTCACACTATCACTACCACTGACATACACACACTGGTCTCTCTCTTGCTTTGTTAATGTGTGATCTGTATTGTCTGCTAGCTGTGCATTAGAGGGATCTTTTCTATGTGATCACAATCTTGCTCATACGAGCTTTATTTTGATAAACTATGTTTTTTCTCTCTGCCCAATGTGTCATCCCCTCCCCCTTCCCCTCTTTACCCCTCACTGTTTGATGAGGCACCTTGCATGGCTGCCGTGTCATTTATTTATTTAGCGAATGCAAAGTCCTTAAGCCAAGCAGTTGCCTCCTGGTTTGCTGTATGGAGGGTGTGTAATCCTCCTTCCAGTCTTTGGAGCGGGCAAGCCTCTATGATGTGTTCCATAGTTTGCTCCTCTCCACATGCGCACAGTGGGCTAGGGCTACTGCCCCATCTGTGAAGGCTGGCCAAGCAGGGGCCATGTCCAGTCCTGAAGCGATTGAGTGTAGACCACTGTCTCCTTGGGAGGTTGGTGCCCGGGACCTGTTGGTTGGGGTTTATCACCAGCTGTTTGTTTGGGACCTCCTTGGTCTCCCATTCCTCTTGCCAAGCTGTCTGGATGGTAAAGTCAGCTGGGGGAGGGTTTTTCCAAATCGGCCGTCTGGATGAAAGTCGGGCAGTGGGTGGGGTGTAGATATCTGCATGGATTGGTAAGTGAGGAAAATCTTTAACTTTTTGGAGCATCCTTTGAGTTAATGCTGCTCGCCGGATGTGTGGAGGGGCTATGTTTGACAGTACAGAGAGCCAGGGGAGTGGTGTTGAGCGGATTGTTCCAGTTATAGTTCTCATGGTTGAGTTGAGCTGGGTGTCTACATGGTGTGTGTAAGATGACCTGGACCAGACAGGGGCACAATATTCTGCTACAGAGTATGAAAGGGCCAGTGCTGAGGTGCGCAGGGGGGAGACTGCCGCCCCCCATTTTGCACCAGCGAGCTTGCAGAGCAGGTTGTTTCGTACTTTCACCTTAGCAGCCGTCCCCTTTAGATGTTCCTTGAAGGATAAGGTCCTATCAAGGGTCACTCCAAGATAAGTTGGATTTGGGGCATGCTTAAGCTTGAGTCCGCTCAGGTGGATGTTTAGTTCTCTGGCAGCTTTTGCATTGTGGAGATGAAATACACTGGAGACGGTTTTTGCTGGGCTTGGTTTTAGGCGCCAGATTTGCAGAACTGGTCCAGTTTAGCAAGATCTTCCGTGAGCACCCGTTCCAGTGGTTCAAAGTCTGGTGCTTGGAATGCCAAACAGATGTCGTCTGCATAGATGAATTTGCGGGATTTTGTAGTAGGCAGGTCGTTTATGTAGAGGTTGAACAGAGTTGGAGCTAGAACTGAGCCTTGTGGGAGTCCGTTTTTCTGCATTCGCCATGTACTTGTGTTCTGATTGAGGTGGACTCTGAACCTTCGGTTGGTCAGCAGGGTTTTTATAATTGCTGTTGCCCAAGCAGGGATCGCCTTTTTAAGTTTCAGGAGGAGGCCTTTGTGCCAGACCGTATCATAGGCGGCTGTAAGATCGAGAAACACAGCCCCTGTCTTCAGTCTGCTCTCGAAGCAGCACGGTGCAGCACGGGCAGCACGGTGGTGCAGTGGTTAGCACTGTTGCCTTACAGCTAGAAGGTTCCTGGTTCGAATCCCCAGGCTGGCAGGGGTTGGAACCTTTCTGTATGGAGTTTGCATGTTCTCCCTGTGCTGCGTGGGTTAACTCCGGGGGCTCCGGTTTCCTCCCACAATCCAAAGACATGCATGTTAGGTTAATTGGTTGTTCTAAATTGTCCCTAGATATCTCAGAATCAGAATCAGAATCAGAATCAGGTTTATTGCCATTGTTCATGTGATACACAAACTAGGAATTTGTCTCGGAATCTGTTTCCTATAGGCCCTTAGAATAGAGGGTTAGTACTAGTGAAAGCGCTTTGAGTGGTCTTTGTGACTAGAAAAGCGCTATATAAGTGCAGGTTAGTTAGTTAGTTAGAAGCCATTTTCAATGAAGGTGGTTAGGGCCAGTACTTGTTCTCCTGTACTGTGGTCCTTGCGGAAACCTGCTTGATCCACACTTAGAATATCCTCTATTTCTGGGGAAATGCGTTGCAGTATTAGGCGCTCCATGATTTTGTAAGGAACGCTGAGTAGGGAGATTGGGCGGTAGCTTGCTGGTAGTTTGTGGTCTTTGCCAGGTTTTGGGATGGCAATGACCTTTGCTGTCCGCCATTTCTTTGGGATCGAGTTTGTTTGTGTGATCCTTGTGTAGAATTGTGTCAACCAGGTTAGGGCTCGAGGGCCAAGATTTTTCATGAATTCTGGGAAGATGTTATCGTATCCTGCTGCCTTTCCACATTTCAGGCCCTGTAGGACTTTCTCCAGTTCAGCAGCCTCGAAGGGTTCAGGGTTCGTTTCCTCTACAGGCATTTTTTGGTGTTTTTTTTAGCTCAGTTGTAACTGCTCTTCTGGTGTCTTTGTCTTGGGGTGCTTTGGCGATAGTCAGTAGGTGGGATACAACTTGGTTGGGTGTGACGGATGCTCGGCTTTGGCTAGGGGGCTTCTGTGCAGCTCCTAGGCGACGGATGAGGCTCCAACATTTCCTGCTAGAGTGGGTAAAGCTCCGGTCAGCAACTGTCTCCTCCCATTTCTTTCGCCGGGCTGTATTTAGCGATTCAATGAGATGGTCTGCTATCTCTGGGTCCCCTGATGTTTGATAGGATTGTAGGAGGGCAGCACTTTCTCCGTCCAAACATGGGACATAGAGGGGTCGGTAGCCTCGTGGGATTGCAGTATGGGCAGCCTTGAAGATTGCGCTGCAGAAGCGGTTGTATGCTTCATCTACAGTGATGGTGTGGAGTGGGATGGTAACAACGCTCCGGTCCAGAGTTTCACTGAATTTCTTCCAGTTGGCTTTGCGGAAGTTCCAGCGCATCTTCCTTGGGCTGTATATGACTGGAAGTTGTAGGCCAATGTGTACAAGCAGGGGCCGGTGTTGGCTGTGTGGAAAATCATCAAGAATGAGGATCTGTGTAGGATATGGCTCCCCATTCAAAGAGCTGACCCAACACAGGTCAGGAGAATAGTCCTTCTTCCACCTAGCAGAGTGGAAGGTTCCTCTTTGTTTGGGGTTGTATATCAAAGCGAGGTCATTTCTGGATGCCCAGTCTGAAAGTGCCTCCCCATCACTGTCCACTGCTGGGTACCCCCAGTCAGGGTGATGGCTGTTAAAGTCCACCCCCTTATAGATGGCAGGGTGGGGTAGGGTGGGTAAGACCTGCAGATCCCAGTTGGCATTAGGGGGCTTGTACACATTGACAATATGGAAGCCACCAATGATTATGGTGTCTGAGAAATGTGTTGTTATCAGGTGATTTGCTTCAACTATGTCAGAACGCACATAGGTGGCACGTCCATGTTTAGCATGTAGAACATAGCACAGGAGGTCAAAGCCTTTGATGGTGAAGCGGCCAGCTTCCTCTGTGCCAATATGAGTCTCTTGGAGGCAGATTACATGTCGTGTCATTAGGAAGTGCTTATCGAGCGCTCCTAATGTCAAGTCAAATTCCTCGTATGTTTTTAACATGCTTGGCAATAAAGTTCATTCTGATTCTGATTCTGATTCTGAATAAGAATAATCCCAGGTTTCTTTTCAACACTATAGCCAGGCTGACAAAGAGTCAGGACTCTGTCAATCCTCGCATCCCCTAGAGCTTTCTAGCCAGTACTTTTTGAACTTTTTCAATCATAAAATTGTATCTATTAGAGATAGATCAGTCAGATTCTTCCCACTGTAAACTTAAGTACAGCAATTACTACAACTCCTTCAATTGATATCTATTTAGATAAGTTCACTCCAACTGACCTTTTAGAGTTAGATAAAATAATCTCCTCATCCAAGCCTTCAACTTGTCTTTTAGACCCTATTCCTACCAGGTTATTTTAAAAAGTCTTCCCATTTATTGGCAGCTGTATTTTTCAAATAATCAATTCTTCTTTAACTTTAGGTCATGTAACGCATTCTTTGTCATGGGTGGCTCTCGCGAGCCACCATAAGACGCCACACAGTCACCAGTGAGTTCAGTGAGAGTTTTTATAATTGCTGTTGCCCAAGCAGGGATCGCCTTTATAGGTTTCAGGAGGAGGCCTTTGTGCCAGACCGTATCATAGGCGGCTGTAAGATCGAGAAACACAGCCCCTGTCTTCAGTCTGCTCTCGAAGCCATTTTCAATGAAGGTGGTTAGGGCCAGTACTTGTTCTCCTGTACTGCGGTCCTTGCGGAAACCTGCTTGATCCACACTTAGAATATCCTCTATTTCTGGGGAAATGCATTGCAGTATTAGGCGCTCCATGATTTTGTAAGGAACGCTGAGTAGGGAGATTGGGCGGTAGCTTGCTGGTAGTTTGTGGTCTTTGCCAGGTTTTGGGATGGCAATGACCTTTGCTGTCCGCCATTTCTTTGGGATCGAGTTCGTTTGTGTGATCCTTGTGTAGAATTGTGTCAACCAGGTTAGGGCTCGGGGGCCAAGATTCTTCATGAATTCTGGGAAGATGTTATCGTATCCTGCTGCCTTTCCACATTTCAGGCCCTGTAGGACTTTCTCCAGTTCAGCAGCCTCGAAGGGTTCAGGGTTCGTTTCCTCTACAGGCATTTTTTGGTGTTTTTTTAGCTCAGTTGTAACTGCTCTTCTGGTGTCTTTGTCTTGGGGTGCTTTGGCGATAGTCAGTAGGTGGGATGCAACTTGGTTGGGTGTGACGGATGCTCGGCTTTGGCTAGGGGGCTTCTGTGCAGCTCCTAGGCGACGGATGAGGCTCCAACATTTCCTGCTAGAGTGGGTAAAGCTCCGGTCAGCAACTGTCTCCTCCCATTTCTTTCGCCGGGCTGTATTTAGCGATTCAATGAGAAATTATAAAAACCCTGCTGATCAACCGAAGGTTCAGAGTCCACCTCAGTCAGAACACAAGTGCATGGAGAATGCAGAAAAACGGACTCCCACAAGGCTCAGTTCTAGCTCCAACTCTGTTCAACCTCTACATAAACGACCTGCCTACTACTGTCACGACCTGAACTATCTTTGCTCTGCGTTCAGGTTGTCCAGTTCGCTCCTGCTCCGGGGTAGTCCGTGCCGGGTCTTCCATGGCCCGCTCTTTGACAGCGCCCAGCTGATTGCCAGCTGTCTAGTTCAGCTGCGCTGGGACAGCTGTCTCCTATTCCCAAATCATCTCCCCCATTTAAGCGAGCAGCCGAGAGTTACTCATCGCTGCGACCTCGCTTTGGAAAGACTCATCTTGTGTTTCCACGACTGCTAGCTCCTCCGCCTAGCTGCAGTTCGCCGTTACCTCGGCGTCTTCCCCAGTGTTAGTGCTGCGACTCGGCGAGTATTTTTTCCCTCGCCGCCCCTCTAGCCTTTCTCCCTGGGTGGTATGTACCTTTAGTTCTGTGTGTGTTTTTGCCCCACGTGGCTCTTTATTTTGCTGTTCGTTATTTAGTGTAGTGTGTGTTTTGTTCTAATAAATTACGCCAACTCACTGGTCGCCCTCGAATCTCTTTCCTGGCTCGTGAGAGCCAGAGTTATGATAACTACAAATTCCCGCAAATTCATCTATGCAGACGACATCTGTTTGGCATTCCAAGCACCAGACTTTGAACCACTGGAACGGGTGCTCACGGAAGATCTTGCTAAACTGGACCAGTTCTGCAAAATCTGGCGCCTAAAACCAAGCCCAGCAAAAACCGTCTCCAGTGTATTTCATCTCCACAATGCAAAAGCTGCCAGAGAACTAAACATCCACCTGAGCGGACTCAAGCTTAAGCATGCCCCAAATCCAACTTATCTTGGAGTGACCCTTGATAGGACCTTATCCTTCAAGGAACATCTAAAGGGGAGGGCTGCTAAGGTGAAAGTACGAAACAACCTGCTCTGCAAGCTCGCTGGTGCAAAATGGGGGGTGGCAGTCTCCACCCTGCGCACCTCAGCACTGGCCCTTTCATACTCTGTAGCAGAATATTGTGCCCCTGTCTGGTCCAGGTCATCTTACACACACCATGTAGACACCCAGCTCAACTCAACCATGAGAACTATAACTGGAACAATCCGCTCAACACCACTCCCCTGGCTCTCTGTACTGTCAAACATAGCCCCTCCACACATCCGGCGAGCAGCATTAACTCAAAGGATGCTCCAAAAAGTTAAAGATTTTCCTCACTTACCAATCCATGCAGATATCTACACCCCACCCACTGCCCGACTTTCATCCAGACGGCCGATTTGGAAAAACCCTCCCCCAGCTGACTTTACCATCCAGACAGCTTGGCAAGAGGAATGGGAAACCAAGGAGGTCCCAAACAAACAGCTGGTGATAAACCCCAACCAACAGGTCCCGGGCACCAACCTCCCAAGGAGACAGTGGTCTACACTCAATCGCTTCAGGACTGGACATGGCCCCTGCTTGGCCAGCCTTCACAGATGGGGCAGTAGCCCTAGCCCACTGTGCGCATGTGGAGAGGAGCAAACAATGGAACACATCATAGAGGCTTGCCCGCTCCAAAGACTGGAAGGAGGATTACACACCCTCCATACAGCAAACCAGGAGGCAACTGCTTGGCTTAAGGACTTTGCATTCGCTAAATAAATAAATAGTGAGAGTTTTATTTACGGTGAAAAATAGTACAACACAGACTGCTGAGACAATGACACTTAAGTCTACACACAACAGGAGGTGTAAGGCTAACAGCTCACTACAGGTCCAGAGAAGGAGACGGTCAAACACAGACAGACGAGGTTGGTGAAGTACGATACACAGGCTGCTAAGGCAGAGACTCACAGAGATCAATTCACACTGGGAGGGGTAAGGCTCTACAGCTCACTTACTGGTCCAGAGGAACGATGGTCAAACCATAAGCAGACAAGGTAGGAATTAGTCCAAAGCATCCGTAGCATGACGGAGAGTGAACAGACACTGCTGCCAGGATGCGGTCGCCAGCGCAGGTTAAAGTAGTCCATCACTAACGACCACAAATGCAGCGCAGCTCTTCAGGGTTTGACAGCTGAGCGGAAGCCTCCCCGAGCACTGTCACAATAAGAGCTCGGAGAGCTAGGATAACAACGCCGCTGTCAAACCCTGACAGGAATACCCCGAGCACCATGACCTAGTGCTCGGGTCATGACAGTTGCCCCCCCTCACTTGACGGGCTCCGAACGTCTAGTAACACCTAGCCCCCCCCCCCCCCGGATTGAGGAACAGGCAAGGAGGGAGCCAAACAAAACCTAACCAGACCCAAACAGAAAGGGAAAAGAATACATCACCCGACATATCCAATCAATTTCCCCCCAGAACAATGACAAGAGAAAACAAACCCGGGAAAAAACAAAACAAAACAAGACATGACTACAAAACAAGGGAAAAGTAATCATACAAAGCAAAAAACACCTGACACCGAAAGTTTTCCCACCGAGACCACAGACAACCCGTCTAACTCCAGTATACATAACCTAGCCAAAAATAAACTCTCAAACACACGGTAACTATGGAAACCGAAACAAGAAATAGATGCAAACACATGATAATTATGGAAAAAAAAAGGAAACAAGAAATACTAACACGGTAACTAAGGAAAACAGGAACAAGAAATAAATGCAAACACATAACTATGGGAAAAAGGAAACAATACATGCTAACACACGGTGACTATGGAAAAACAAAAAAAAACAAGAAAACACATGGTAACTAGGAAAAAGGACAACAAGAAATATGTGCTACACACAGTGACTATGGAAAAACAAAAAACACAAACGAAGCCAGAAATACATGCAAACACCCGGTAACTATGGACAAAAACCCCATACTATAGCCCCTCAAAAGAAAGAGGGGAGGACAAAAACAAAAAGCAACAAAACCAAACTATGGACTGCAAACACACATGAGGCAATCAAAATTGTTCTACATAACAAACCAGACTATGGATTGCAAAACACACATGAGGCAAACTAAATTGCTTTACATAACCTTGACATAACCAGACTATGGACTGTAAACACACATGAGGCAATCAAAATTGCTCTACGTAACCTTGACATAATCCTGACACCGTATGGGCCAAAACAAAAGATGATCGGTGGAGATCCAACGCTCCCCAGGCAGAGCTCCGGCGACCTCCCTGCCTCCGATGGCCCACGGATAGTCCCACAAAACAGTACATGATCAGGCGGCCTGCCCCAGTCCCAGGCCCCAAGAAACAAGTCCTCTGGTGGCCGAACCAGGCCACCCAGTAGCAAACACAGTTTATTGGGTGACCAACCCAAGACGCCGAACGCACAAAGCAGTTCCTCGGGTGGCCGACCCGCATCCCACAACCACCAGGACCGTGGAGGGATAGCATGCGGACGCCCGCCTAATGAAGACAAGACATGAGAGCGCCAGCCTGCCAGAAGAAAACCTCCAATGGCCCCCATCTGGTGGCTCCTGAGAGGGGAACAATCAGAAAAATGGGTCCACCTGACATCAGGTGGTAACGGGTCTGCGGCTCCTCCACCGATCTCGGTCCAGAGTGATGCGATCGTCGCAGCTCCACCTGTATCAGATTCTGGCTGGATCACAGCTGCACCCGCGTCGGACCCCGATTGGGTCACAGCAGTGCCAACGTCGGACCCCGATTGGACCTCCTCGAACCCTGATTGGGTCGCAGCCGCACCTGTGCTGGAACCCCACTGGACCTCGTCGGACCCCAATTGGGTCAACTCAGCCCACGCGTCGGACCCCAACTGGGTCAGGACGGACCCCGATTGGGTCACCGCTGCACCCACATTGGACCCCGACTGGGTCACCTCGGCCCACGCGTCGGACCCCGACTGGGTCGGTACTGCACCGGCGACGACCTCCACCCCCGAACCTGGGACCTCCAGTCCTGTGACCTCGACAGACTCCAAACCGGTAACACTGTGGAGGGGCTCAGAGAACAGGAGAGGACCGGGATCAGTTCCACCGGCAGCGCCAGAGCCCAGCGAGACGAGCTCGGGTGCAGCAGACGGCTGTCCCTCGCTCGCCTCCCCATGAGGCAGGCAAAAATGCTCTAACACACCACAAAGGAAAACAAAGAAGAGCACTTGCCTGCACTCGGGCTCTGGAGCCGTCCAGGACTTCGTCGATCCGGGTTCAGGTAGACGCTCATCGTCGGGCTCCCACTCGGCTGTGTCGGGTGCCACAGCCGGCCTGATGGTTTCTGCAGCTGGATCCCCTCACGTCGATGTCCACACTGATAACCCGCATGATGTGGAGGCAGGGGACCCTCGACCTGCTGACTCGGGCTGCATCTCTGAGGAAGCCTGGGGATGCTTGCTCGTCGGCTCTGGCTCCTCACTGCAGTCCGTTCTCCTCCTCTGTCCACCACAAGGCTGCAGGGCTGGGATATCTCCCAGAGCCGCAGGCCTCCCCCTCATCTGACGGCATGGAACTGACGCCGAGGACCGCTCAGCAGGAGGAAACACAGAGGCAGCAGGTTCAGTACAATTGGCTACAGCTGGAGAAGGAAACTTGGGGAGCTGCGAACCCTGAGCTTCACCCCCAGGAGTCAGACAAGACAGATCACTATGATGAATAGGAAAGTGAAACTGAACTTGCCTGTGTCCCGAAGGGAAGATGGTGCCAGCTGTAGAGGACGTTGCTCCTTCCCTCGCTCGCTGGAATGTAAAACAGGACCCATGGACAGAGCTCACCGGCGCAGGACTCAGATCACTCTCAGCAGCTGGCTGATTGAGTGGGTCATTCCGGCGGCCTGGAACTGGATCCGGAACAGGAGCATGCTGAAGACGTGCTCGGCCGCGGCGCCGACGCCTCCGCTGGCCCCCAGATGGTGCAAACTCCAGGACTGGATCAAGGACGGGATCAGGATCCGTAGGCCAAGAGCAGGAGTGCCTCTTCTCCTGCTTTATGTCGCGTTCCTCCTCCAGCATCAGGAATATCTCGCGTTGCGCGGCGATATCTTCCCTCCTCGCGTCGACTTCTGGGTGGTCGGCCCAGCGGGGAGAGAGATGACGAAGAACGTCTTCAGCAGCGTCTAGGTACCATTGTATGCCGTGATGGTAATCAAGCAGGGAAGCGGAGATGAGCATCTCATCCACGACTTCCAGAATGCCTGTCAGCTCGTGGCTCGGGCTCCAAGCGCGGCCCCTCCGCGACGGCATTCCTCCCACACACACAGTACCCAGACAGAAACAGCAATTGTCCAAAAAACTCGAACTCACTGGTGAATTGCGTCTCGGGTTGGCGTCACTGTAAACGCCGTTTTGGCAGCAGTGTACTGTCATGGGTGGCTCTCGCGAGCCACCATAAGACGCCACACAGTCACCAGTGAGTTCAGTGAGAGTTTTATTTACGGTGAAAAATAGTACAACACAGGCTGCTGAGACAATGACACTTAAGTCTACACACAACAGGAGGCGTAAGGCTAACAGCTCACTATAGGTCCAGAGAAGGAGACGGTCAAACACAGACAGACGAGGTTGGTGAAGTACGTTACACAGGCTGCTAAGGCAGAGACTCACAGAGATCAATTCACACTGGGAGGGGTAAGGCTCTACAGCTCACTTACTGGTCCAGAGGAACGACGGTCAAACCATAAGCAGACGAGGTAGGAATTAGTCCAAAGCATCCGTAGCATGACGGAGAGTGAACAGACACTGCTGCCAGGATGCGGTCGCCAGCACGGGTTAAAGTAGTCCATCGCTAACGAACACAAATGCAGCACAGCTGTTCGGGGTTTGACAGCTGAGCGGAAGCCTCCCCGAGCACTGTCACAATAAGAGCTCGGAGAGCTAGGATAACAACGCCGCTGTCAAACCCTGACAGGAATAACCCGAGCACCATGACCTAGTGCTTGGGTCATGACATTCTTTTAAAATTGTTGTAATTAAACCCTTACTCAAAAAGCCAACACTCGATCCAGGAGTTCTGGCTAACTATTGACCAATCTCTAATCTGCCTTTCATTTCAAAAATCTTAGAAAGAGTAGCTGCTACGCAATTATTTGACCAATTGCAGGGAAATGGTCTATTTGAAGAGTTTCAGTCTGGGTTCAGAATTCATCACAGCACTGCAACAGCCTTAGTGAAGGTAACTAATGACCTCCTTATCGCATCTGATAATGGACTCATTTCTGTACTTGTCTTTTTAGATTTTAGTGCAGCCTTTGATACTATTGATCATGATATTCTACTTGATAGATTAGAACACTATGTTGGACTAAATGGAACTTCGCTGCAGTGGTTTAGATCTTATTTGTCCAATAGACTTCAGTTTGTTCATATCAACAATGAGTTTTCTTCCAACTCTAAGCTCAGTCATGGAGTTCCACAGGGATCTGTTTTAGGCCCTACTTTTTTTAGTTAATATATGCTTCCATTAGCCAGCATCAATAGAAACCACTGTATACATTTTCATTGTTACGCAGATGACACACAATTATACCTGTCAATGAAGCTTGATGATTGTAATCAAGTAGCCAAGTTAGAAGCCTGTCTTAAGGAAATCAAAGCTTGGGTGGCTTGTAATTTTCTGCTATTAAACCCAGATAAGACTGAAGTCATTCTTGTTGGTCAAAAAAATCTTAGAAATACCTTTCTGTCATGGATGTCTCTTGCGGGGCAACATTGAGACACCATAGTCTAACCAGTGAGTTTGCATATTTATTAATAAAAAACAAGACTGACAAAATAAACCGCCACAAGGGGAAAAACACGAACAACGACTAAGGCACAAGACAATAGGCTAAGAGGAGGAATAACACTTACTGGAAATAATGAACCATAAAGGAGACTGGAGTTGGGGTTAGGAACTCCAGTCAAACGTTGTGAAGGCCGCAGTGAGGAGTAACCTCAGCTGCTCCCTTAAATGAAGACACAGCACCAATCAGAAAAGGGGAATGTACTTAAATGAAATGACAAACAGCTGTCACCACGTGACTCGGCTTTGACAGCCGGAAGTCCCATCGTGATGCTGTCAAAATAAGAGCCCAGACGAAGGCCACATTGTCAAGGCTCAAAATGAGATGAAACAGGGAAAATACTGGACAACCCAAGCGTGGATCGAATCGGCGCCCAGGCCATAACAGTACCCCCCGTTCACAAAGTGCATTCCAGGCGCAAACGTGATATCCAAGCCCCCCCCCCACCCCCCACCCCCCACCCCAACCAGAAAGCTACCAGGACTGACCCAGGGAGGGCGGAGGGGGAAACAGGCCAGGAGGGAGAGAACCAAAAAAATTAAGAAATGACTACACCAGAAAAAAGAAAAAAAAACACACAACGGACGGGCAACAAAAATAACTAATAAACTGGTGAGGATAAACACAGAAACCAAAGTCCGAACATACTACAAGGAAAATCCTCAAACACAGCTGAATCAAATAAACAAATATGACCGAACGCCAGACAGTGGCAAAGCAAGGGGCGGTGGAGTGATAATGTATGTTAACAACAACTGGTGCAGACCGGGACATATCACTGTTAAACAACGACACTGCAGCAAAGACATTGAGTTGCTAGCTGTTAGCATGAGGCCTACATATCTCCCGAGAGAACACTCACACGTGATCTGCATTGTTGTTGATGCAAATCCGACGGCGAACGCTGGGACAGCGCGTGACGTCATCCATTCAGTAACCAGCAGGCTGCAGACAGAACACCCAGATGCTCTTCTCCTCATCTCAGGCGATTTCAACCATGTTTCACTGTCTCCCATTCTACCCACGTTCACCCAGTATGTCACATGCCACACTAGAGACAATAAAACACTGGACTTATTCTACGCAAACACTAAGGAGGCGTACACCTCATCACAACTCCCCCCACTCGGGAGATCGGATCACAACTTGGTTCATCTCCGGCCGGTGTACAAACCCCTAGTGCACAGACAACCTCCGGCCATGCACACTGTGGAGTTATGGTCTGAGGAGACAATGGACACTCTAAAGGACTGTTTTGAAGCCACCGCCTGGAAGCAGCTCTGCGATCCACATGGTGAGGACATCGATGGCCTCATTCACACCTTCACGGGCTACCTCAGCTTCTGTGTGGACAAATCCGTTCCCACCAAGACCATACGGTGTCACTCAAACAACAAACCCTGGATCAACCCTGAGATAAAAACACTTCTGAGAGAGAAGAAGAGGATCTTCAGGTCGGGGAACAGGGAGATGCTGAAGTCCGTACAGAGGGAGCTGAGGAGAAAGATCAGAGAAGGCAAGGACAGCTTCAGGAAGAAGATGGAGGACAAGCTGCAACAGAGCGACATCAGCGGGGTCTGGAGAAACCTCAAAACCATCTCGGGGCTCCAGAATACCTCCCCCCAGGCCACGGGGGGCAGGGAGTGGGCGAACAACCTGAATCTGTTTTTCAATAGATTTGACCAACCGCCCTCCCCCCTGTCTGCACAACAACCACTGCTGCCTCTAAAGAAATCAAGTCCCGCTGCCCTCTCCCCACTCCACCAACACCCCCCAACTCCCAACACACAGTCCCCCATCCTGACCCTGACCAAGACCCAGGTGAGGACGGAGCTGAGGAAGATCAAAGCGAGGAAGGCGCCGGGACCAGACGGCATCAGCGCAAAGCTCCTCAAGTCCTGTGCAGACCAGCTGTGTGGGATTGTGACGTATATCTTCAACATGAGCCTGAAACTGGGGAGGGTACCACAGCTGTGGAAAACATCGTGTGTGGTACCTGTACCAAAAACTTCCCACCCCAAAGACCTGAACAGCTACAGACCGGTGGCCTTGACGTCCCACTTGATGAAGACCCTGGAGAGACTGCTCCTTGCTCACCTCCGCCCCCTGGTGGAACCAGCGATGGATCCACTCCAGTTCGCCTACCAGCATGGCATTGGGGTGGAGGATGCGGTGATCTTCCTCCTTCACTGTTCTCTGTCCCACCTGGAGAAGCCCGGGAATATGGTGAGGATCATGTTCTTTGACTTCTCCAGTGCTTTCAACACCATCCAACCGATGATCCTGAAGGACAAGCTGCTGCGCGCAGGGGTGGACCAGCACCTGTCATCATGGATCCTGGACTACCTCACGAACCGGCCTCAGTTTGTGAGAACCCGGGACTGTGTGTCCGACACGATCATCAGTAGCACGGGGGCCCCCCAGGGAACGGTGCTGGCTCCCTTCCTGTTCACTCTTTATACTGCGGACTTCTCACACAACACAACACACTGCCATCTACAGAAGTTCTCTGATGACTCTGCGATCGTTGGCCTCATCTCCAATGGAGATGAAGCTGAGTACAGAGGGCTTATCCAGGACTTCGTGGACTGGTGCCATCGGAACTGCCTCCAGATCAACGCGAGGAAAACCAAGGAGCTGGTGGTGGACTGCCGCAGGCATGGGCAGCCCCTCACAGCACCAGTAAATATACAGGGAACAGACATCGAGATGGTGACATCCTATAAGTACCTGGGTGTTCATCTGAACAATAAACTAGACTGGTCACACAATACTGACGCACTCTACAAGAAGGGACAGCGCAGGCTGTTCCTGCTGAGGAGACTCAGGTCTTTTGGTGTACAAGGGGCGCTGCTGAAGTCATTCTATGACACGGTGGTGGCATCAGCCATCACTTTTGGAGTGGTCTGCTGGGGCAGTGGCATTACTGCAGCCGATAGGAAGAGACTAAACAAACTGATTAAGAAAGCTAGCTCTGTCCTGGGGCAGCGCCTTGATCCGATGGAGGAGATAGGAGAGAGAAGGACGGTGGCTAAACTGTCATCTCTGCTGGAGTCCGAGTTCCACCCTATGCAGGACATACTGGATGCACTGAGGAGCTCATTTAGCAGCAGACTACATCATCCCAGGTGCACAACCGTGAGGTTTCGTAGGTCCTTCCTACCAACGGCTGTCAGACTGTACAACCTAAGCAGGGCTGCTCGCAGAGATAGCAAAAAGACGTAACAAACTAATAGTTTTTTGAATGCAAAAGATGCAATAGACTTACACAATGGTCCCCTCCGGCATACAACTAGGAACATACCGGTCGCTATGGAGGGTGAGAATATGTATGGGCACATAATCATACCATGTAGGATAACTAAGTAGACGGTTATGCTGTTTCATCCCATCTAGCAACAATGCTCTGCACTGTGTGTGTTTATATATTTACATATTTATTCCATCTAGCTACAATGCTCAGCACTGGGTGTGTTTATATTTAGTAGTAGTAGTAGATTAGTTTATTTGACAGGGACAGTGCAATAAACATAGACAATTAATCAAAGACAATCAATCTGATGTGTTGCACATAGAGTGTATAGCTAATTAGCTAATTTGCAACTCTTGTCCCTGGATGGGCTTTAGAAAAAAGAATCAAGATAAAAAATATACACAATAACCACATACATCAATGCAGAAAAATTATAAATACACAGTTATAAATATTATAAATATTATAAATACACAAATATAACAGCCTGACTCACATTTAACATAAATATTATAAATATTATAAATACACAAATATAACAGCCTGACTCACATTTAACACATATAACATCACTCACATTTGCCTATTTCAGGCCTTCCTCCCTCCGTCACTCACTATAAACAAACACATTTATTCCTTCCCTTCATTCACTCTCACTTTGCAGACAAATAATTCATACATGAGTACATTCTTGTTTATTTTTCAGCCAGTTTTTAACATTTTTAGTGAATGTTTTAAAGTCCGTTATTATTTTAATTTCATTTGGCATTGTGTTCCAGATGTGACTGCCCTTTATAGAGAAAGCTGTTTGTCCAAATGTGGTTCTGCGGTGGAATATTTTACAGTTATTGTTAACAGAACTCCTGGTGGCTCTGCTGCTGTCCTGTCTTTGGACGGAACCAGCAAGTGGCTCGGGTGCTGATTTATGGAAACATTTGAACGTTAATTTCAGAAGACAGAGGTCAATGAAGCTCTCAAAACTCAATAGGTTGTATTTTTTTAAAACATTACAGTGATGCCACCTAATGGGCTTTTTGTCCAAGATTTTTAGGGTTTGATTATATAATGAACCTATATGTCTTATTGTGGAAGGGGCTGCTTGAGCCCAGACTGTCAAACAGTATGATATATGAGAAAAAACCATAGAATGCATATACAGTGCAGCTGCTTCGTAAGGTATGTAATATCTAATTAATTTAAAGCAGTTCAGATTTTTTTTTACTGTTTTTGAAATTTTCTTTATATGAAGATTAAATTTGAGTTGAGGATCTAGTACAATGCCAAGGTATTTGAATTCTGTAGCTAAACTGATGTCATGATCATGTATATTAACTTTAAAATGTTGCAGGTTACATTTTTTGATTGAAAAGCACATTGAGACTGTTTTCTGAAGGTTCAGCAATAGATGGTTCTTGAGGAGCCACTCTTGGACATCAACCATACTTGTAGACAGTACATCTGCAGCCTGTGCTGGAGTCTTGGCAGCTGTGTAAATAACTGCATCATCTGCATAAAGTTGGCATGTTGCAGCTGAGCAGTGTAACGGCAAGTCATTAATAAAAATGCTGAAAAGTAAAGGACCAAGAATGGACCCTTGTGGGATACCCATGCGGTTGTTTAAAAATGAGGATTTATCCTGGTGAACTTTTACACACTGTTCTCTATTCTGGAGATAAGATGCAAACCATTCTAATGTATTTGGGGAGAAGTTAAAAGATACCATTTTGGATAAAAGCAAACTGTGGTTTACAGTATCAAAAGCCTTTTTGAGATCTAGAAAAACAGCTCCTACCACATTACCCCTGTCCAAGGACTGTTTGACGTTTTCAATAAGGCAACAATTTGCTGTTTCTGTTGAGTATCCTGGTCTAAAACCAAATTGATGTGGATGAAGAAGTTGACTGTCTTGTAAGTAGTCTATCAGCTGTGTAGCTACAACTTTTTCAAGAACCTTAGATAGGACTGGTAAGATAGAGATTGGGCGGTAATTGCATATATCGTCTTTACTGCCTGATTTATGAACTGGTATGACGACAGCTTTTTTCCAGCCAGATGGAAATGTACTAGACCTAATGGAGAGATTAATGAGATGAGTCAGTGGTTTGATTAATATTTTGCTGTGCATTTTGAGAAAGGAGGTGCTCATATTGTAGATATCATTAGTTTTTGAGTTTGACAGTGTTTTAACAATACCAGCAATTAACTTCTCATTTACCTCATCGATGTGAAAAGTATCTGTTGGAAGTATGGAATTTGTGTTGCTGAGCACATTTGGCAGCACAAAAATTTTTGTTAGGTCTTCCACAGAGCCCACAAAGTGTGAATTAAATTCATTTGCCAAAGTAGCCTTGTCACTGACGGTCTTGCCATTGATTCTGAGTTCCTTTACCCCCTTCTGATCGTGTTTATATTTATATATCTATATATTTATTCCATCTAGCTACAATGCTCCGCACTGTGTTTTTATATATCTACATATTATTCCATCTAGCTACATTGCTCCGCACTGTGTGTGTTTATATACTTGCATATTTATTCCACCTAGCTGCAATGCTCCGTACTGTGGGTGTTTATATATTTACATATTTATTCCATCTAGCTACAATGCTCTGCACTGTGTTCATATATTCATATATTTATTCCATCCAGCTACAATGCTCTGCACTGTGTGTCTGTGTGTGTGTGTATATATATATATTTTATAGTAATATGTACATATGTATATTAGCTGCTCTTGCTTGCTTGTTTTTTTCTTGCCTTCTGATTGTTGCTCTGAGTGTTGCTATCCCTGTGCTGTTGCAATCCTGGAATTTCCCCGTTGTGGGACTAATAAAGGCTTATCTTATCTTATCTTATCTTAAATATACACAGCATCCTGCCTGGTAAGGAAACAAGAGGAGCCAAAATTCAGGTACATTTCCAAAAATACAGGTACCCTGTACATACTAAGGAAAAAAAAACTCAAAAGCATGGAAACCAAGATACAGGTACATTTAAAAAAAAATATATATATATATATATATGCAAGTACCATTTACCCACCAAGGGGAGAAACAAAACTCATAAGAGAACCAAGATACAGGTACATTCAATTCAATTCAACACAACTTTATTTATATAGCACCATTTCACAACAACAGTCAACTCATAGCACTTTCAAATGTAGGGGAAACCCCCACAATTGCAGAAAGACCCCAGCAATCAGGCGATCCCCTGTGAGCAAGCGCTTGGCGGTGGTGGAGAGGAAAAACTCCCTTTTAACAGGAAGAAACCTCCAGCAGAACCAGGCTCAGGGAGGGGCAGTCATCTGCTGCGACTGGCTGGGGGGTGAGGGGATAAAGGAGAAGAAAAGAACAAACATGTAGAGAGCAAACAGCACGATGGAGACTCAATCTATATAACTATATCAAAAAGAAAGGTTTTAACCGTATTCTTAAAAACAGAGATCAAGTCTGACTCCCAAATCCTGATTGGCAGCTGGTTCCACAAGAGAGGAACTTGATAACTGAAGGCTCTGCCCCCATTGTACTTTTGGAGATTCTAGGTATTACAAGTAATCCAGCATTTTGGGAGCATAGTGCTCTGTTAGGATAATAGGGTAATATCAGTTCTTTTAAATAAAAAGGGGCCTTATTGTTTAGAGCTTTGAAAGTGAGAAGAAGGATTTTAAACTTAATTCTAAACTCTATGGGAAGCCAATGAAGGGAGGCCAAAACCGGAGAGATATGATCTCTCTTTCTAGTACATGTTAAAATGCTTGCTGTAGCATTTTGGATCAATTGAAGACTTTTTAGAGATGTTTTAGGACAACCTGATTATAAAGAGTTACAATAATCTAATCTAGAGCTAACAAAAGTGTGGATCAGTTTCTCAGCATCACTCTGAGACAAGATGCTCCTAATCTTGGCAATATTACGCAAATGATAGAAGGCAGCCTTAGAAACAAATTTAATATGTGAATTGAAAAACAGATCTTGATCAAAAATAACTCCAAGGTTCCTCACAGAGCTATTAAGAGAAAGAGTAACTGCATCCAAACTAAAAGTTTGATTTGGACTTCCAGTTATGGCCGCCGCGTAGAAGGACGTGCTTCACTCTACTCTGCTCCTAAAAAAAAAAATTTAAAAAAAATCGGCAAATAACTCTCTCATTTGGAACAAAACCTACCCCAACGTTTGGGCGAGGACATGCCGGTAAAGCCTAAGGCTGGGAAATTAGGTGGAGGAAAAACTGAATCGCCAAAACAGTCCAAATTAACGGACTTTCACGTCTGTGACGCAGCAGAGAAATCCCCAAATATGGCGGAGGAAGCTAGCGGTGGTGCAGTGACTACTGGCGACGGCACAGGTGCGGTGCTCACTGCCATTAGTTCAATGAGAGCAGACTTTTCCTCTAAACTTGACGGGATTATTGCAGCGATAGAGGGAATGAAAAAGGAGTTGGGCGACTGTGTGGAACGTGTTTCGCAGGTGGAGCACCGAATTTCCAGTGCTGAGGATGACGTCTCCGGCCTACAATTAAAGGTGCGCACATTGGAATTAAAAAATAAACGTCTGGAAGATAATGTCCTGGATTTAGAATCCCGGTCGAGACGGAACAACCTGAGGCTGGTGGGTCTCCCGGAGAGAACGGAGGGTCTGGATCCATGTTCCTTTTTGGAAAAGTGGATCCCAGAAGCGCTGAACAATGCGGAGCTGCAATCATCAGTTGTCTTAGAAAGCGCCCACCGAATCAGCCCACCGAGAGATAATAAGACATCACCTAGGACGCTAATTATGAAGTTCCTCAGCTACAGAGACAGGATGATGATCTCCAACGCAGCGCGAGCCAAAGGAGAAATTAAATACCAGGATCAACAGGTGCGGTTCTACCCAGATTTGGCCACAGGAATCCAACAATTAAGGAAACAGTTCGACCCCGCCCGTAAAGAGCTGCGCAACCTTGGGATTCGTCATGGAGGGATTTATCCTGCAAGACTGTTGGTCACGTATAAGGGCAGAACCCACATCTTCAAGACCCCTGAGGAGATGCAGGAGTTCATCAAGAAGATCCAAGAGAGAGACTGGTGGGAGCTAAGCATGAACAAAATATAAGGTAGAATATTTAAGCATTTGCACAGGCATCTGACTGATCTGAAGCATATAGCAAGTTTACAAAATATAGATTGTATTATATAATAAAAAAAAAACCTATGATGTACAAAGTTGCTATAAAATTTAGGAGTTACATTTGAAAACTACAGAAGAGAGTTAATGTTACGTCATTAAAAGCAGTAGAGTCAGGGTGATTGAGAGGAAAAAGAAAGAGTGGTTTGGCTGGTCCTCGCGGGTGTGGAGCAGTCAATGGCTATAGCGGGAGACGGATTACCACGAATGTGGGAAGGGGGAATTTGTTTGTGTGTAGTTTGTAGGATGAATGTTCAACCACTCATGTTTTTGCTTCTTTGTGTGAGCATGTTTGTATTGCGAGGTAATCTCAAACTCCTTATTGATCATAGACCAAAGCGTTAATCTCAATTTAACCTCATGGAATTGCAGAGGTCTACAAAATTTAAAAAAACTTAAACAAGTTTTGAATAAAATAAAAGACATGGGTTCAAAAATTGTGTTTTTACAAGAAACTCATCTAATAGAGGAGGATGTAAAAAGAATTAGGAGAAGATGGCAAGGAAGTGTATTCACCTCATCATTTTCATCCCGAGCCAGGGGAGTTATGACTCTCATACATAAATCAGTCCCATTTCAAGTGAAAAATGTAATTGGAGACAAATTTGGAAGATATCTAATCATTCAAGGATCTTTGTTATTAGAAAATATAAATTTGGTGAACTTATACGGTCCCAATATAGATGATCAAAATTTCTTTACTAATTTATTCCTTATTTTATCTTCACTTACAGGGCAACATATAATAGCAGGGGATTTTAACTGTACATTGAATCCTGGTATAGATAGATCAATGGGACTAGATTGTACGCACAATGGATGCAGGATGATCATTAATCATTTTATGGAAGAATTGAGATTGTTAGATATATGGAGAGAAATGAAACCACGAGTTAAAGCCTATTCTTGTTATTCTAATAGCTACAAGACATTCTCATGTATTGACTATTTTTTGATCTCCACAGAATTAAGGTCCAAGATTCAAAACTGCTTCTATGATAATATTGTGATCTCTGATCATGCACCCTGCTGTCTAATACATGTAGATAAGAAATTGACAAAGGAACCAGGTAGGTGGCAAATTCAGCATAAATGGCTTCAGGATGAGGAATTTGTTAAGTACATAGAAAAACAGATAGATGAGTTCTTTGATATCAATACTACACAAACATCAGCATGTATAAAGTGGGAGGCTTTCAAAGCTTTTATTAGGGGGCATATTATTAGTTATACAGGTTCAAAATCTAAGAAGACTCGAGAGGAGAGAGTCCAATTGGAACATAAAATAAAAATTCTTCAAGAAAAAGTGTATGCAGGAAGTGAACCAAAGTTAGAGAACGAATTACTGATTCTGAGAGCTGAATATGACAAAAAATCAGCGAATAGAGCTGCCTCGAGTCTTCTAAGATTGAAGCAATCTTTTTATGAACAAGGTGAAAAATCAGGAAAATTATTGGCATGGCAGATTAAACAATTAGAATTAAAAACACCAATTACCAGTATTATAAGTAACGGACAGCCAGTTGTAGATCCTTTAGAAATTAATAGTGCCTTTAGAGATTATTATGAAAAATTATATAATACAAAAAATGAAACTGACTTAACAAAACTAAATGGGTTTTTATACGGATTATCTATACCGTGTATTCCAAATGAAAACAGGGAGTCTAAAATTAGTCAAGAAGAAGTTGGGCAAGCCATTGATAATATGAAATCAGGAAAAAGTGCAGGACCAGATGGTCTTCCAGTTGACCTCTATAAAAAATTTAAGAATAAATTAATAAAACCATTTTTGGAAATGGTTTTAGAAGCATTTCAAAATAGTAATTTACCACCATACATGAATAATGCCTTAATTATACTGTTGCCAAAACCAGGTAAACCCTCTAATAAATGTGAAAATATGAGACCAATAAGCCTATTAAATGCTGACCTTAAGATAATCTGTAAAATTTTAGCAAGACGACTACAGGAAATATTACCAAATATTATTAACCGAGATCAGAATGGCTTTATAAAGGGAAGACAAGGCTTCCATAATGTAAGAAGACTATTTAATATTATCTATTCTAATAAAGAAGCACCGGATACAGATCTCCTATCATTGGACGCCGAAAAGGCCTTTGATAGGGTCGAATGGCCCTTTCTTTTTGAAGTTTTACAAAGGTTTGGACTTGGAAATAATTTCATAAAATGGGTTCAGATAATATACAATAATGCTACAGCAGAAATCCTAACAAACAGCAATATTTCAAAATCAATAAATATCAATAGAGGATGTCGACAAGGCTGTCCACTTTCACCTTTACTGTTTACTATGGCAATTGAACCTTTAGCGATGGCAGTACGTTTACATCCACAAATATATGGAATTAAAGTAGGACCAACAGAACATAAAATCTAGCTGTATGCCAATGACATAATTTTGTTTATGTCGAATCTTAAAAAATAAAAAAGTTTAAATATTTAGGAATTCAAATTGTGCCTAAGCTAGAATTAGTCGCCAGTACCAACTATGAAACCTTAATGACAGACATTAATGAGTTATTTCAGAGATGGATGTCACTACCAATGTCGATGATCGGGAGAATCAATATACTTAAAAGTAATATTTTACCCAAAATACTTTATTTATTTCAATACATTCCTTTACCACCACCTTCAGATCTATTCTCAAGAATTAAAAAAAAGTTAATGGAATTTTTATGGAACAATAGGAAGTGTCACCATGGGATGAGACGCCGTCTCGGCGCTCAGCCCATGTTTCTCCTCATCCCTGCTTCTCATTGAGCAGCGTCTCAGCAGGCTCCCAGCTGGCAGCATTACGGGACGGCTGGGGCCAATTAATCCTCATTAGCTGGGGCACTGCCAATGAGAATAAATAGGAGCAGCCTCGATCACTCGAGGCTGCGACATAAGCACTGCTAGGCTGAAGTCCCTACATCTGGTGTCAGTCTTCTACTCCTATTACAGCATTCCTACGAGTGTTACCCGCTGTGAGTATGTATGCCTTGTTACCCTTACGTCCGGTGCGAGCTCCCTGCTCCTGTGTTGTGCAACTCAAGAGTATTCCTCTGTACGAGTACCTGTGCTTTCCTCATCCCTCACCCCTTTCCTTTAATAAAACATCACGACTCACTGGCTCGCCCTTGGCTCTCATTGCATGGCTCCCTAGAGCCCCGCGTGACAGTATGTCGCAGCCAGACGAGTTGCCGGCGGCCGTGAGTTGCTGTGGAATTGTACCTTTCTGTCCGGGTGTCAGCGCTGCTAGCATGCCGTTTCCCAGGAGTCACGTCTGACGCCAGGGCGACGAGCTGTGGTCCATCTCGAGGGCTGTCGACAGGACGCTCTTCACCCTGTACGACGCCTCCAACTTGAGACGCTGGCATCCGGGCCATGCTGAGGATTCCCTGGACTGTCACCCTCGTTCCTTGTTCCATCTCGAGGTCAGTGCCAGGGTTGACACCATGGTCACACAGCGAGAGAAGCTCCGCGGGTTGGATGGAAACCCCGGCAGAACGCCGAAGTGGATGACGTTGCCCCCCGCTTCGGGATCCCGTTCCTGCTGCAATTCCAGCCCGGGAGTTCGCGCCACCCAGAGGGCTTCCCCCGTTCTGCACCACGTCACTCGGGATTCCCTCCATGGAGCCGCACCTGACAGCAGTTACGTCTGGGACCGAGCGGCTGACGCGATTCCCGCTGTGCATCCATTCACCATCTGCAGGCACATGGCGGCAGCAGTGAGATTGGTGGAGAGGACTCCAGAGCAACGAAGCCTTCCCAAGCTCAATGCCTTCCTCGCCTCGGTCTCTGATCAGGAGCAGCGATTCCTGGGTTCCCCCCTCGCTTCGTCCCCTGGGAGAAGTCGTCGTCACAACGCCAAGTCACCTCTGCACGACCCCCTTCCGGATCCAGTTCTGGGCTGCCGCCAGGACCGTTCCCCCCACGCAGCTGTCACCTCTTCGTCTCGTCAGCGTGGAGTTTTCACAGCCTCGTTCCCTGAGCCTCGTTCCCCCGCTGTCACTCCTGGACATTCGGGCTGGCTCACCCCGGCTGTTTCCCCCTCCTCCTCGACGCGCTTCCTGACTGCTGTGTGTGCCTGGAATCTCGGCCTGGTGAGGTCTCTGCTGGAGACTACGCGAACGATCCTCAGACGATTTCCCAGGGGGTCCTCCGTTATCGCCGGGCGGGGAGAGGAAGAAGCAGTGTCCACCACAGCAGGCAATATCCAACCTTCAGGAGACAGGCAAGTCATAGTTTATTCACATCAGCTTAATGATTTGCTCTGTCACATTCCTGGAGGAGGAGTTCAGGGTTCGCAGCTCCCTGAACTCCCCCCACCTGCTGTAACCTGTGTTCCTAATCCTGCATCCTCTGTGTCTCTCTCCGCCGAGCGATCCCCGGCTCCGGGTCAACGTGGTGGGATAAGGTGAGGGCCTGCCAGCTACGTTGTGGACGGAGGAGGAAGACTGACTGCTGCATGGAGCCTGCGCCGTCGTTTAAGCGTCCCCGGGTCTCCACGGAGGAGCGGTTCGGTCCAGCGGGACGAGACTCTTCTGGCTTCACGCTGTGTAGATCATCGGCGGGGTTACCGGAGCTGGAGGAGCCTCAAGCTGCGCTGACCATTGTGCTGGCTGCGGGGCCCGATGCAGCCGAGTGGGAGTCTGACAACGACGTCCGGACGATGGATCCTGGATCTTCGCAGTCCTGGACGGCGTCGGGACCCGAGATCAGGCGAGTGCTCTCCTCTCTTTTCTCTCTCTATTTCTCTGAGCACTTTAGCCTGTCTCTAGCGGGGATGAGCCGGGTGCAGCCGCCCGCTGCATCCGAGCTCGTTTCGCCGGGTTCTGGCGCTGCCGGTGATCCTGATCCCGGTTCTGTTCTTTCTCCCGAGCCTTCTTCCAGGGTCACCGGCGAGGAGTTGCCGTTCCTTGTGATGCTGGAGGGTCCAGGTTCAACGTTGGAGGTCAGTTCTGGTGCGGTGCTGACCCAGTTGGGGTCCATCGTGGGTGCTACTCCAGCGGTATCCGATGTGGGTTCGCCCGAGACCCAATCGGGGTCCGACGTGGGTGCAGCTCCAGCAGTGTTCGACGTGGGTTCGCCTAAGGCCCAATCGGGGTCCGACGTGGGTGCTGCTCCGGTATTGTCCAGGTCCGGTGAGGAGGTGGCTGTTTCCCTGCGGCCTGACGCTCGTCGCCCTCATCATCGGCTCTCCCCTGAACCTTTTCCACCGGGGCCCGCTTTGACCCTTTGTCCGTCTCAACGGTCCTGGTGGTTGAGTGATGCGGGTCGACGGCCCGACCCGCAAGACTTTCGGTTCGGCGATCTGGTCCAACCCCCCGACGAACTGTGTTTGCTTCTGGGTAGCCTGGCTCGGCTGCCGGTGGACTGGTTTCCTGGGATCTGGGTTTGGAGTTCGCTGTCCGAACATTTCCCTTTCCCGGTTCGCCAACTGGACAATGGGCGGGGAGATCTCCGGAGCCATCTCGGCCATTCTTGGACTCTGCCTGTCATATTCCTTGGGTGTCGCTTATTTTTGTTATGGTCACTCGGGTGTAATATTCTGTCCTTTTGGTGAATATATATTCATAGTGCTGTGTATAGTTTTCTATTGTCCGTACTCAGCATTTTCCTTTTTGCGTCTTGTTCGTAGCCTTGTCTGTGCGTTATAGAGTTATGTGTTTTTGTTTCCCACCTAACCATACTCTGTAATGATCCGTTTGTCCCTGTCACCTTCACTCCTCTAGGTGACTATGTGTGGGTATATGTATTTAGTGCTGGGTATTGCGTTCTCCCCTTATTGACCATACTCAGCATTTTCCCTCTTGTTATCCTGTTCCTACCCTTATTATTGTTATTTCCCTAGGTGCCCCTTTTGTATATAGCACTGTGTATCGTTTTCCCATCACCTGTACTCAGCGTTTTGGTTTTTTTTGTCCTGTTCCTGGTCTTGTTTTTTGCATTATGGAGTAGTATGTCTGTTCATTTTTACCCATACTCTGTAATTGCTTTATTCATTTTTGTCACCCTTTTGGTGGGTTTTGTCTCTTTTCCTTTACCCTGTTCTACACGTCATTTGTGTGTTTTGAGCAGTGGTCTTTGTCTGGCGCCATCCTTAGTATTTTTTCCCCATCTGCGCCCTGGGTTTTTTTTGTGCGATGTAGAGTATTTGTTTTTTTTTTTTCTTCTCTTTTCTCTGCCCTGTTACTCTACATTGGTCCATTGGTGTTGTCCTTCCCTTTGCTTCTCCCCCTCCGGTCCTGCCTCCCTTCCACCCACCCTAGGTGGGGGGGGGGGGCTGGGATGTTTCTGGTCGTTCAGGAGCCCGACCTTGAGGAGGAGGCTCTGTCACCATGGGATGAGATGCCGTCTCGGCGCTCAGCCCTTGTTTCTCCTCATCCCTGCTTCTCATTGAGTAGCGTCTCAGCAGGCTCCCAGCTGGCAGCATTACGGGACGGCTGGGGCCAATTAATCCTCATCAGCTGGGGCGCTGCCAATGAGAATAAATAGGAGCAGCCTCGATCACTCGGGGCTGCGACATAAGCACTGCTAGGCTGAAGCCCCTACGTCTGGTGTCATTCTTCTACTCCTATTACAGCATTCTTATGAGTGTTACCCGCTGTGAGTATGTATGCCTTGTTACCCTTACGTCCGGTGCGAGCTCCCTGCTCCTGTGTTGTGCAACTCAAGAGTGTTCCTCTGTACGAGTACCTGTGCTTTCCTCATCCCTCACCCCTTTCCTTTAATAAAACATCACGACTCACTGGCTCGCCCTTGGCTCTCATTGCGTGGCTCCCTAGAGCCCCGCGTGACAGGAAGGCTAGATTACGTCTGTCCTTACTATATTTACCATTTGATCGTGGAGGTCTGAAATGTCCAAACTTTATGTTGTATTACTGGTCAGCACAACTGAGGTCTATGACATATTATTTTTCATCAAATTATCTCCCTCACTGGACTGAAAGGGAATCGTACAATTTACCTTTACCTCTTCCCTTATTCATATACTCAGACTCGGCAAAAAAATTACAGAAACAAGTTAAAAATCCATTTGTAAAGCATATGATCAAAATATGGTGTGAAACCACAAAATATTTAAAAGAACCGCACTTACTGTCACAATTTAGCCCAATATGGGGTAATCCATCCATCCATCTTCTTCCGCTTAATCCTTTTCGGGTCGCGGGGGGGCTGGAGCCTATCCCAGCATCTTTTGGGCGAGAGGCAGGGTTCACCCTGGACAGATCGCCAGTCCATCGCAGGGCCAACACAGAGACAGACAACCATTCACTCTCACAGTCATACCTAAGGACAATTTAGAATCCCCAGTTTTGATGCCAATTAACCTAACTTGCATGTTTTTGGCATGTGGGAGGAAACCGGAGAAATCCCGGAGTAAACCCACGCAGACACGGGGAGAACATGCAAACTCCACACAGATCACTGTTGGCTGGGGGCTGGGATTGAACCCAGGATCCCCCGGCCAAGGGTGAGTTGCTTATGGGGTAATCAATATTTTAAACCAGGGAGAGCGGATGCTGTATTTAAAGTATGGAATTTAAAAGGGATTCAAAAGATTCAAGACTTATATCTGTCATGTTCAGATAACATAATGTCTTTTGAAGAACTGAGGATCAAATTTAATCTTAATAGAACACATTTTTTTAAATATCTTCAGCTTAGGAACTTTATTCGATCAAATCAAAATAATGCTCTCATCCGACCTACTTATTCATCCTTGGAAAAAATTTTGACGAAAGATAGTAAGAGAAAGGGTATTATTTCAGAGTTTTATAACTCATTGACACTATTCTCAAGTGAAAACTCACAGAAAAGATTGAATTATTGGAAAGAAGACCTGCAAACTGAAATTTCAGAGGAACCAATGGGGAATTGGCTTGTACAGAAGCTCAAACCAAATCAATAAATGTACGTCTTAAATTGATACATTTTAAATGGTTAATGCGGATGTATGTTACACAGGTGGAGTTAAATAGATATAACAAAAACATACCAGATACGTGCACAAAATGAATGGAAAGTAAAGGAACCCTATTTCATTGTTTATGGGAATGTAGAAAAATTAGAATGTTTTGGGAAGAGGTGAGGGTAACAATTGAAAAAAATAATTTCAGAACAAATCATATTGAATCCTAAATTGTTTTTGTTGGGTCTGTATCCAGAAAAGCATAACTTTAACAAGAGTGAAAGAGCATTCATAGACCTCAGTTTGCTTAACGCCAAAAAATGTATAGCACTACTGTGGAAAAAGACTCATAGACCAGATGTGACTCAGTGGTTAAGACAGATGTTAACAAACCTTCCACTAGAAAGAATAACATACATACTGAAATCAAAGGAAATTGTGTTTGAGAATATATGGAGACCTTTCACTGATTATGTAAAGAATTTAAACATAACTTTTGAAGAAGAAGGTGAATGATGTGTGTGGACCTTGCAAATTCCAAACTGGTGAATGTATAATATGTATACTTATGTAATGGATTGCCTAGACTAAACAGAGGAGCATTGTTGAAGACCTGCCTTAGTTAGTGGTTGTTGGTGTTTTTAGAACAATTTTTATTTTTATTTTTTTTTTTTAATTACTTTAGTGTTAGTGTTTGATTGTGTTGTGTTTGTAAAAAAGGTTCAATAAAAAATATTGTGGAAAAAAAAAAGTTTGATTTGGAAAGGTATTTCTAAGGTTTTTTTGGACCAACAGGAATGACTTCAGTCTTATCTGAATTTAAGAGCAGGAAATTACAAGTCATCCAAGCTTTGATTTCCTTAAGACAGGCTTCTAACTTAGCTAACTGATTACTATCATCTGGCTTCATTGACAGGTATAACTGTGTGTCATCTGCATAACAATGAAAATGTATACAGTGCTTTCTAATAATGTTGCCTAACAGAAGCATATATAAACTAAAAAGAGAAGGGACTAGCACAGATCCCTGTGGAACTCCATGACTGAGCTTTGAGTTGGAAGAAAACTCATTATTGACATGAATAAACCTGAACCTATCAGATAAATAAGATCTAAACCACTGCAACGAAGTTCCATTAAGTCCAACATAGTGTTCTAATCTATCAAGTAGAATATTATGATCGATAGTATCAAAAGCTGCGCTAAGGTCTAAAAGGACAAGCACAGAAACAATTCCATTATCAGATGCAATCGGGAGTTCATTAGTGACCTTCACTAATGCTGCTTCAGTACTATGATGGATTCTAAACCCAGATTGAAACTCTTCAAATAGACCATTTCCCTGCAAGTGGTCAAATAATTGCATAGCAACAACTCTTTCCAAGATTTTTGAAATGAAAGGGAGATTAGAGATTAGCCTATAGTTAGCTAAAACTCCTGGATCCAACATTGGCTTTTTGAGTAAAGGTTTAATTACAGCAGTTTTAAAAGTCTGTGGTACATGGCCTAAAGTTAATGAAGAATTGATTATTTGAAGAATAAAGCTATCAATAAATGGGAAGACTTCTTTAAATAACCTGGTAGGAATAGGGTCTAAAAGACAAGTTGAAGGCTTGGATGAGGAAACTATTTTGTCTAACTCTAAAAGGTCAGTTGGAGTAAACTGATCAAAACAGATGTCATTTGAAGGAGTTGTAGTAGTTACTGTATTTAAGTTAACAGTGGGAAGAATCTGACTGATTTTATCTCTGATAGATGAAATTTTATGATGGAAAAAGTTCATAAAGTCCTGACTAGTAAGCTCTAAGGGAATGCTGGGATTGACAGAGTCCTGACTCTTTGTCAGCCTGGCTACAGTGCTGAAAAGTAACCTGGGATTATTCTTGTTCTCTTCTATTAATGCAGAATAATAACTCATTCTAGCTTTTCTAAGAGATTTTTTATACGTAAATGAAAAGATGATTTCTCCAAGCTAAATAGATTCCATCTAAATTAGTGGAGCGCCATTTTCTTTCGAACTGACGAGTCTTCTGTTTTAAGCTATGAATTTCTGTGTTGAACCAAGGGGTTAGAAATCTCTGATTAGACTTTTTCTTTTTTAAGGGGGCCACCATGTCTAGAGTCTGATGCAGAAAAGCTGTAAAACTATCTACCATGCTATCAATTACAGAAGGAGCAAGCTGTCTATAGCTTATTTCCGTTGTGTTGACACATGGCATAGAAGAAACAATCTGCATAAATTTGGTAACAGCATCATCTGAGAGGCATCTACTGTAGTAATATTTTCCCTTAGGAGCCAAATAGTCAGAAATAGTAAAATCAAAGGTTAACAGACAATGGTCTGACAGTACAGGGTTATGAGGAGACACTACCAGATTTTCTATTTCTATGCCATATGTCAGAACAAGGTCCAACGTGTGGTGGAGATAATGGGTAGAATTTCCTACTTTCTGGGAAAACCCCATTGAGTCTAATATTGAATTAAATGCCAAATTAAGGCAATCACTATCTACATCTACATGTATATTAAAGTCCCCTACTATACTTATTCTATCTGATTTCAGCACTAAATCAGCTAAGAATTCAGCAAATTCGGATAAAAACTCTGAGTAGGTTGATGGAGGACGATAAACTATGGCAAACAAAATTGGGTTTAGCCTGAAATTGCTAAAATGCCCAATACTGAAGACCAGGCCCTCAAAGGAATTATAACACATTTTTTGCTTTACATTAACTAGTAATTTGGAATGGTAAATTGTCGCTACTCCTCCTCCATGACCAGAACTTCTGGGATTTTGACAGTTTAAATAACCAGAGGGAGTTGATTCATTTAAACCAACATAATCCTCTTGTCCTAACCAAGTCTCTGTAAGGGATATTAACTCAATCTGATGATCAATTAACAGATCATGGACTAGCAGAGACTTGGGAGTTAGAGACCTAATATTTAACAAGCCACATTTAATTTTTAAATTATGAGGAGGAACAGAGGCCAAATCATTCAGTTTAGAGGCTTCATGTTTAATTTGAGTTTTACCAACTTTTTGTTTAATCACTCTGGGATGCTTATACATTATATTTGTATTTACTTTGGAGGGCGCAGACAGTGGTTCTCTGATGGGGAAGACGGGCTAAGTTGAGGGGTGGCGGATGAAAAGGAGCTGCAGTGAGTCGTGGAAGACTGCGATTCTGCTTCCTGGTCCAAACTCTGAGTTGTCAAGGTTTTGGAAATTTGGATAAAAATGATGCCAGATTGTTAGATAAATGAGATGCACCATCCAAAGTGGGATGGATACCGTCTCTTCTAATAAGACCAGGATTTCCCAAAAATGAGTTCCAATTTTCAATGTAGCCCACATCGTTTGCAGGACACCACACAGACAGCTAGAAGTTGAAGGATGACAAGCGGCTAAACATGTCATCACTGGTCAGATTGGGGAGGGGCCCAGATAATACTACAGAGGCAGACATTATTTTGGCAAAGTCACACACCGATTCCACGTTAAGTTTTGAGACTTCCGACTGCCGGAGTCGGACGTCATTAATGCCGGCGTGGATAACAATTGTGGAGTATTTACAGTTACTTTTAAGATAAGATAAGATAAGATAAGATAAGCCTTTATTAGTCCCACAACGGGGAAATTCCAGGATTGCAACAGCACAGGGATAGCAACACTCAGAGCAACAATCAGAAGGCAAGAAAAAAAAACAAGCAAGCAAGAGCAGCTAATATACATATGTACATATTACTATAAAATATATATATACACACACACAGACACACAGTGCAGAGCATTGTAGCTGGATGGAATAAATATATGAATATATAAACACACAGTGCAGAGCATTGTAGCTAGATGGAATAAATATGTAAATATATAAACACCCACAGTACGGAGCATTGCAGCTAGGTGGAATAAATATGTAAGTATATAAACACACACAGTGCGGAGCATTGTAGCTAGATGGAATAAATATATAGATATATAAAAACACAGTGCGGAGCATTGTAGCTAGATGGAATAAATATATAGATATATAAATATGAACACACCCAGTGCTGAGCATTGTAGCTAGATGGAATAAATATGTAAATATATAAACACACGCAGTGCAGAGCATTGTTGCTAGATGGGATGAAACAGCATAACCCTCTACTTAGTTATCCTACATGGTATGATTATGTGCCCATACATATTCTCACCCTCCATAGCGACCGGTATTTTCCTAGTTGTATGCCGGAGGGGACCATTGTGTAAGTCTATTGCATCTTTTGCATTTAAAAACTATTAGTTTGTTACGTCTTTTTGCTATCTCTGCGAGCAGCCCTGCTTAGGTTGTACAGTCTGACAGCCGTTGGTAGGAAGGACCTACGAAACCTCTCAGTTGTGCACCTGGGATGATGTAGTCTGCTGCTAAATGAGCTCCTCAGTGCATTCAGTACGTCCTGCATAGGGTGGAACTCGGACTCCAGCAGAGATGACAGTTTAGCCACCGTCCTTCTCTCTCCTATCTCCTCCACCGGATCAAGGCGCTGCCCCAGGACAGAGCTAGCTTTCTTAATCAGTTTGTTCAGTCTCTTCCTATCGGCTGCTGTAATGCCACTGCCCCAGCAGACCACTCCAAAAGTGATGGCTGATGCCACCACCGTGTCATAGAATGTCTTCAGCAGCGCCCCTTGTACACCAAAAGACCTGAGTCTCCTCAGCAGGAACAGCCTGCGCTGTCCCTTCTTGTAGAGTGCGTCAGTATTGTGTGACCAGTCTAGTTTATTGTTCAGATGAACACCCAGGTACTTATAGGATGTCACCATCTCGATGTCTGTTCCCTGTATATTTACTGGTGCTGTGAGGGGCTGCCCATGCCTGCGGCAGTCCACCACCAGCTCCTTAGTTTTCCTTGCGTTGATCTGGAGGCAGTTCCGATGGCACCAGTCTACGAAGTCCTGGATAAGCCCTCTGTACTCAGCTTCATTTCCATTGGAGATGAGGCCAACGATCGCAGAGTCATCAGAGAACTTCTGTAGATGGCAGTGTGTTGTGTTGTGTGAGAAGTCCGCAGTATAAAGAGTGAACAGGAAGGGAGCCAGCACCGTTCCCTGGGGGGCCCCCGTGCTACTGATGATCGTGTCGGACACACAGTCCCGGGTTCTCTTTTAGCCAGCATTTTCAAATTTGACTCAATGTCGCCTGCTCTGGCCCCAGGAATGCATTTGGCTAGGGCCGCTGGAGTCTCTAGGTTCATGCTTCTGACTACAGAGTTGCCAATAATCAGAGTTTTTTCCTCAGCGGGTGTGTCGCTGAGGGGGAAAAGTGATTAGAAACATGAACAGGTTGGTGCGGCTAGGCTTCCTTCTCACCATCACCCACCCAGTTTCCTCGCTGCTGAGGAGGACTGGAGGACCGCTAACAGGCCGTCCTATGCTAGGGAGCTCCGCTGCAGCTAAGGGATTACATTTACCGTGATCACTAAAAGAGGCAGAGGTGTAGCTAAACATCTGACAGAGAGAGCAAACCAGAGGAGGAGAGGAAGGAGAGCTAGTAGCCATAGCTAGTGGCTAACCCGAAGCTAACAAAAACACCGATGAAAGGTGAACAGAAGGCTAAAGAGGGTGATTAGATGACACTGAGTGCGCACACAAGTGCAGGAGGCTTGATAAACAGAAGTGAGAGCTGACGGTAGATGGAAAAAAATTATTAAAATACAATTAAAGACTTCCGGTTATGGCGGCCGCCTAGAAGGACACGTATCACTCTGCTCTGCTCCTGGAAATAAAGATTCGGCAAATAACTCTCTCATTTGGAACAGAACTTTTCCCAGCGTTTGGGTGAGGATATGCCGGTGAAGACTAAGGCTGGGAAATCAGGAGGGGGAAAAATTGAATCGCCGAAGCAGTCCAAATTAACGGACTTTAAAGTTTGTGGCGCAGTAGAAAAAGCTGCGGATATGGCGGATGAAACTAGCGGTGGTGCGGTAATTGCTGACGATGGCGGCACAGGTGCAGTGCTGGCTGCCATTAGCTCAATGAGAGCAGACTTTTCCGCTAAACTTGATGGGATTATGGCAGCGTTGGATGCAATGAGAAAGGAGTTGGGTGACTGCGTGGAGCGAGTGACGCAGGCGGAGCTTCGTGTTTCAAGTGCGGAGGATGAAATCAGCGGACTTCAAATAAAGGTGCGCACTTTGGAAAAAAAAATAAAGATCTGGAAAATAGCGTTCTGGACTTGGAATCCCGGTCCAGACGGAACAACCTGAGGCTGGTGGGTTTACCGGAGGGAGCCGAAGGTCGTGATTCATGCTCCTTTTTGGAGGGGTGGATCCCGGAGGCGCTGAACAACGCGGAGCTAAAATCATCAGTCGTCTTGGAAAGCTCCCACCGAATTGGCCCACCGAGAGGTAACAAGGCAGCACCGAGGATGTTAATTATGAAGTTTCTCAGCTACAGAGACAGGATGACGATCTCCAACGCGGTGCGGGCCAAAGGAGAAATTAAGTACCAAGATCAGCAGGTGTGGTTCTACCCAGATTTGGCCTCAGGAATCCAACAATTAAGGAAGCAGTTTGACCCCATCCGCAAAGAACTGCGCAACCTTGAGATTCGTCATGGAGTGATTCACCCTGCAAGACTTCTGGTCACATATGAGGGCAGAACACACATCTTCAAGACCCCCGAGGAGGCGCAGGAGCTCATAAAGAAGATCCAGGAAGAGACTGGTGGGAGCTAAGCATGAACAGAATATAGGGTAGAATATTTGAGCATTTAACTGATTAGAAGCATATAACAAGATTACAAAATATAGATTGTATTACATATTAAAAAAAAAAAAAGTACAAAATTGCTAAAAAATTTTGGAGTTAAATTGGAAAATTACAGAAGAGAGTTAATGTTACGTTATTAAAAGCAGTAGAGTTAGGGTGATTGGGAGGATGAAGAAGGAGTGGCTTTGGTTGATCCTCGTGGGTGTGGAACGGTCGATGGCTATATCGGGAGATGGAATTTTTCTTTTGTTTTTGGGGGGATTGCCACAAATGTGGGAAGGGGGAATTTGTTTGTGTGTAGTTTGTAGGGTGAATGTCCAACCACTCATTTTTTTGCTTTTCTGTTTGAGCATGTTTACACTGCAAGGTAATCCCAAACTCCCTATTGATCATAAATCAAAGTGTTAATCTTAATTTAACTTCATGGAATTGCAGAGGTCTACAAAATTTAAAAAAACTTAAACAAGTTATGAATAAAATAAAAGACATGGGTTCAAAAATTGTGTTTTTACAAGAAACTCATCTAATAGAGGAAGATGTAAAAAGAATTAGGAGTAGATGGCAAGGAAATGTTTTCACCTCATCATTTTCATCCCGAGCCAGGGGAGTTATGATTCTCACACATAAATCAGTCCCATTTCAAGTGAAAAATGTAATTGGAGACAAATTTGGAAGATATGTAATCATTCAAGGATCTTTGCTATTAGAAAACATAAATTTGGTGAACTTATATGGTCCCAATATAGATGATCAAAAGTTCTTTGCTAATTTATTTCTTATCTTATCATCACTTACAGGGCAACATATAATAGCAGGGGATTTTAATTGTACATTGAATCCTGGTATAGATAGATCAACAGGACTGGACTGTACGCACAATGGATGTAGGATGACCATTAATCATTTTATGAAAGAATTGAAATTGATAGATATATGGAGAGAAATGAAACCACAAGTTAAAGCATACTCTTGTTATTCCAATACCTACAAGACATTCTCACGTATAGATTATTTTTTGATCTCCACAGAATTAAGGTCCAAGATTCAAAACTGTTTTTATGATAACATCGTGATCTCTGATCATGCACCTTGCTGTCTAATATATGTAGATAAGAAATTGACAAAGGAACCAGGTAGATGGCAATTTCAGCATAAATGGCTTCAGGATGAGGAATTTGTTAAGTACATAGAAAAACAGATAGAAGAGTTCTTTGATATCAATACTACACAAACATCGGCATGTGTAAAGTGGGAGGCTTTCAAAGCTTTTATTAGGGGACATATTATTAGTTATACAGGTTCAAAATCTAAGAAGACTCGAGAGGAGAGAGTCCACTTGGAACATAAAATAAAAATTCTTCAAGAAAGAGTATATGCAGGAAGAGATCCAAGGTTGGAGAACGAATTACTGATTTTGAGAGCTGAATATGACAAAAAATCAGCGAATAGAGCTGCCTCGATTCTTCTAAGATTGAAACAATCTTTTTATGAACAAGGTGAAAAATCAGGAAAGTTATTGGCATGGCAGATTAAACAATTAGAATCTAAAACACCAATTACCAGTATTATAAGTAACGGACAGGTAGTTATAGATCCTTTAGAAATTAATAGAGCCTTTAGAGATTACTATGAAAAATTATATGATACCAAAAATGAATCTGACTTAACAAAACTACATGGGTTTTTGAACGAACTATTTATACCATGTATTCCAAATGAAAATAGGGAGATACTGGAGTCTAAAATTAGTCAAGAAGAAGTTGGACTAGCTATTGATAATATGAAATCAGGAAAAAGTGCAGGACCAGATGGTCTTCCAGTTGACCTTTATAAAAAATTTAAGAATAAATTAACAAAACCTTTTTTGGAAATGGTTTTAGAAGCATTTCAAAATAGTAATTTACCATCATATATGAATAATGCCTTAATTATACTGTTGCCAAAACCAGGTAAGCCCTCTAATAAATGTGAAAATATGAGACCAATAAGCCTATTAAATGCCGACCTTAAGATAATCTGTAAAATTTTGGCAAGACGAATACAAGAAATTTTGCCAAATATTATTAATCGAGATCAGAATGGCTTTATAAAGGGAAGACAAGGCTTCCATAATGTAAGAAGACTATTTAATATTATTTATTCTAATAAAGAAGCACCGGATACAGCTCTCTTATCACTGGATGCCGAAAAAGCCTTTGATAGAGTTGAATGGCCCTTTCTTTTTGAAGTCTTACAAAGGTTTGGACTTGGAAATAATTTCATAAAATGGGTTCAGATAATATATAATAATGCTACTGCAGAAATCCTAACAAATAACAATATCTCAAAATCAATAAAAATCAATAGAGGATGTCGACAAGGCTGTCCACTTTCACCTTTACTGTTTACTATGGCAATTGAACCTTTAGCGATGGCGATACGTCTACAGTCACAAATATATGGAATTAAAGTTGGACCAACAGAACATAAAATCTCCCTGTATGTCGATGACATAATTTTGTTTATGTCGAATCTTAAAAAATCAATTCCGACCTTGTTGAATTTAATAAAGAATTTTGGGGAAATATCAGGATATAAAATAAATAAAACTAAATCTTCAATATTAATGCTAAATGAGACCCAGAGAAATTACCCAGCCCCTGAGGTAAATCAATTCAATGTTGTAAATCAGTTTAAATATTTAGGAATCCAAATTGTGCCTAAGCTAGAATCAATCGCCAGTGTCAATTATGAAGCCTTAATGACAGATATTGATGAGTTACTTCAGAGATGGATGTCACTACCAATGTCGATGATCGGGAGAATTAATATACTTAAAAGTAATATCTTAC
This sequence comes from Pholidichthys leucotaenia, assembly GCA_020510985.1. Taxonomy (NCBI): domain Eukaryota; kingdom Metazoa; phylum Chordata; class Actinopteri; order Cichliformes; family Pholidichthyidae; genus Pholidichthys; species Pholidichthys leucotaenia. The sequence continues at coordinate 71,780,634 of CM035843.1, forward strand.
CTAAAATACTTTATTTATTTCAATACATTCCCTTACCACCACCTTTAGATTTATTCTCAAGAATTTAAAAAAAAGTTAGTGGAATTTATATGGAACAACAGGAGGGCTAGATTACGTCTGTCTTTATTATATTTACCATTTGATCGTGGAGGTCTGAAATGTCCAAATTTTATGTTGTATTATTGGTCGGCACAACTGAGGTCTATGACATATTATTTTTCATCAAATGATCTCCCTCACTGGACTGAAATGGAATCATACAATTTACCTTTACCTCTTCCCATATTCATATACTCAGATTCGGCAAAAAAATTACAAAAACAAGTTAAAAATCCATTTGTAAAGCATATGATTAAAATATGGTGTGAAGCTAAAAACTATTTAAAAGAACCACAGTTATTGTCACAATTTAGTCCAATATGGGGTAATCAATATTTTAAACCAGGGAGAGCGGACGCTGTATTTAAAGTATGGAATTTAAAAGGGATACAAAAGATTCAGGATTTATATTTGCCATGTGCAGAAAACATAATGTCTTTTGAAGAGCTGAGGATCAAATTTAATCTCAATAGAACACATTTTTTTAAATATCTTCAACTTAGAAACTTTATTCGATCAAATCAAAATAAAGCTCTCACTCGACCTATCTATTCATCCTTGGAAAAAATGTTGATGAAAGATAGTAAAAGAAAGGGTATTATTTCAGAGTTTTATAACTCATTGACACTATTTTCAAGTGAAAATTCACTGAAAAGATTAAACTACTGGAAAGAAGATCTGCAAACTGAAATTTCAGAGGAACAATGGGAATTGGCTTGTACAGAAGCTCAAACCAAATCAATAAATGTACGCCTTAAATTGATACATTTCAAATGGTTAATGCGGATGTATGTTACACCGGAGGAGTTAAATAAATATAACAAAAATATACCAGATACATGCACAAAGTGCATGGAAAGTAAAGGAACTCTATTTCATTGTGTATGGGAATGTAGATTAATAAGAATGTTTTGGGAAGAGGTGAGGGTAACAATTGAAAAAATAATCTTAAAACAAATCATATTGAATCCTAAACTGTTTTTGTTGGGTCTGTACCCAGAAAAGCATAATTTTAATAAAAGTGAAAGAACATTCATAGACCTCAGTTTGCTTAATGCCAAAAAATGTATTGCACTATTATGGAAAAAAACTCATAGACCAGATGTGACTCAGTGGTTAAGACAGATGTTAACAAACCTTCCATTAGAAAAAATAACATATATACTGAAATCAAAGGAAATTGTGTTTGAGAATATATGGAGACGTTTTATTGATTATGTAAAAAATTTAAACATAACTCTTGAAGAAGAAGGTGAATGATGTGTGTGGACCTTGTAAATTCCAAACTGGTCAACATAATATGTATACTGTACTTATGTATTGGATTGTCTAGACTAAACAGAGGAGCATTGTTGAAGATTTGATTTTGTTGGTGGTTGTTGGTGTTTTTTAGTGCATTTTTTTTGTAGTACTTTAGTGTTAGTGTTTGATTGTTTGTATCATGTTTGTTAAAAAAAAAGGTTCAATAAAGATATTGTGGAAAAAAAAATACAATTAAAGGCAAAATCCTCGGGAGAATGAGGAGAGCAAACCACAGACAGCCAGCAACACAGGAAGTGACGATACATTACTACAGGAACACCTCAGCAGTACAGTACAAAAAAGAAAAAACAAATACCATATAACCACTGAGGGGAAGAAAAAAAAAACTCAAACGCTACAGAGTAGGTCAACAAAACTACAGATACAGTCTCATACAATAAACCAGGCAAAGACAAAAAAGGAGCATCCCTTCAAACTCACAGAAAAAAAACCCCACAACTTACAGGGATGCCGGCAGGTAGAACACAGAGACAAAAAAAGGCAGTTTGGGCGGTCTACCTGCATCCAGATTCCAAATTGTTGGAAGGGAAAAAAGCAGTTCGGGCGGCCGACCCCAGTCCCAGGCCCGGAGAAACAGTACCTCAGGCGGCCGGACCAGGTCACCAAACCAACAAGGTAGTCCTTCGGGCAGCTGACCCAGAACGCCAAACTGGCGAAGCAGTCTCCCGGGCGGTCGACCCGCATCTTTAGGCCACCAGGACCGGAGGGGAGAACTCGGAGGCAGCCTCCCTACCGAGAGGAATAGCGAGGGGAAGCCGAGCCGAATACGGGGAACCCCAGCGGCACCCGGTGGAGGAAGATTGAGGGAAAGATGAGGGACCAGTCCGGTGTCAGATGGCAGAGGATCTGCAGCTCCTTCACTGACGTGGAACTGAACCAGCGCTGCGCCCTTGGTGGACCCTGATTGGGCCAGCGCTGCACCCACGACGGACACCGATCAGGCCCGAGCAGCACCCACAACGGACCCCGACTGGGACAGCGCAGCTCCAGGGATGACCTCCGAGCACGAACCTGGAGCCTTCTTGACGATGACCGGAGCTGATTCGTCACCAGTGACCCCGGGAGAAGACTCAGTAAAAACAAAGAAAACCGGGATCAGGATCACCGGCAGCGGCAGCGGCAGAGCCTGGTGAGACAAGCTCGGATACACCCAGCTCGTTTCCACGAGAGACAGGCAATAATGCTGCAGAACTGAAAAGAGAAAGACAAAATATAGCACTTGCCTGATCTCGGGCTCTACCGCTGTCCAGGACTCCGACGATCCAGGCTCAATGATCTGGAGGTCCATTCCTAGTTCTGACTCGACTGCAACGGGCTCCGCAGCCGGCATGATGGTTGTCACAGTCTGGGGACTCCCTGACGCTGAAGTCCACGCCAAGGGCCCGCACGGTGTGGTGGCAGGGAGTCCGTGACCTGCTGGGTCTGACTGCTCCTCCATGGAGACCCTGGGACGCTTGATCGTTGGCGCAGGCTCCAAACGACAGTCCACCCTCCTCCTCTGCCCGTGACGTGGCTGTGGGGCGGGCACCAGGCTCTCCAGGGCTGCAGGCTCCTTCTTCGTCCAATGGTCTATTCCTGGCACCGGGGGATGCTCACAGAGAAGGGAAGCAGACACAGAGGATGCAGGTTCAATATTTATGGCTACAACAGGTGGAGGGAACTCAGGGGACTGTGAACCCCGAACTCCACCCCCAGGAGTCAGGCAAGGCAATTCATTATAGGGAGTGAGAGAATGAAACAGCACTTGCCTGTTCTCCAGAGGGCCCATGGTGACTGCTGTAGTGGGCTTGGTTCTCCCCTTTCTCCTATGAATGGTGACGGGGGGCCAGCCCCCCGGGAAGATGAAAAGGAGCCGCTCTCACTGGACCAGAGACAGGCGCAGCCGGAGAAGGACTCGTTGGGCTCAATGCAGCTGGAGAGAGAGCGCCGAGGAGGAGGGAGGAGCAGCCAAGGCAGTCCAGGGACGAGGAGCAGATGAGCAGAACAGTGGGAAAGAATGACCCGGAGGCTGAGGCTGCCGTCTGTCCCTTCCGTTGTGACACAGGCATAACAGCTGGCTGGTAGGCAAAGTTCTCAAGGATTCAGGATTTGGCTGGGATGGAAGGAAGAGCGAGCTTCAGCCACACGGCCCCGGATGAGCTCAGCTGCCCACTGCGTCTCTTCACAGGGGGTCCCGGCTGTGCTCTTCCTCTGCTGCGGACGGAGACGACCCTTCGGTGACATAGAACCCTGGGCTGGATGGGTGGCAGGAACCTGATCCCGTCGTGAGGAGCGGAGATGCCTCACCATCGGCTCTGGCTTCGGCTTCCTGCTGGAACTGTTCTCATTCCCATGGATCCCCCTCCAAAGTATAGCAATTTCAGCCATCCTCTCCATGCCCTCAGTGTGATCAGCAAGGCGAGGGTTGCGTTTAATTGCCGCCTCTGCGAGGTCCAAGTACCAGCGTGCGTCGAAGGAAGTGAAGGGCCTACAAGCATCGGCGAGGAAGTAGTCTACATCTCTGAGGGCGATGATCAGCTCGTAGCCCAAGTCCAAGGAGTAGCCCTTTCCTAGCGACGCCATTTCCCAACACGCTGGTACAAGGAATAAAAGGGGAAAAACTAAAAGCCCAAAAAAACAAACTCAGGGTGACCGGCGTCTCATTTGGCTGCGACCTACTGTCATGGATGTCCCTTGTGGGGCAACATTGAGACGGTCAACCAGTAGTCTGCATATCTATTAATAAAAAACAAGACTGACAAAATAAACTGCCACGATGGGCAAAACACGAACAACGACTAAGGCACGAGACAATAGGCTAAGAGGAGGAATAACACTTACTGGAAATAATGAACTATAAAGGAGACTGGAGTCGGGGTTTGGAACTCCAGTCAAACGTTGTGAAGGTCGCAGCGAGGAGCAAGCCTCAGCTGCTCTCTTAAATGAAGACACAGCACCAATCAGAAAAGGGGAATGTAATTAAATGAAATGATAAACAGCTATCACCACGCGACTCGGCTTTGACGGCCGGAAGTCCCGTCGTGATGTTGTCAAAATAAGAACTCAGACGAAGGCCACAATAACAAGGCTCGAAATGACATGAAACGGGGAAAATACTGGACAACCCGAGCGTGGATGGAATCAGCTCCTAGGCCATAACACTTTCCAAATCAAACTCTTAATTTGGATGCCGCTACTCTTACTCTGAGTAGTTCTGTGAGGAACGTTGGAGTGATTTTTGATCAAGATCTGTTTTTTAATTCACATATTAAATTTGTTTCTAAGACCGTCTTCTATCATCTGCACAATATTGCCAAGATTAGGAGCATCTTGTCTCTGAATGATGCTGAGAAACTGATCCACGCTTTTGTTAGCTCTAGATTAGATTACTGTAACTCGTTATTATCAGGTTGTCCTAAAATATCTTTAAAAAGTCTTCAGTTGATCCAAAATGCTGCTGCAAGAGTTTTAACAGGTACTAGAAAGAGAGATCATATCTCTCCGGTTCTGGCCTCCCTTCAATGGCTTCCCATAGAGTTTAGAATTAAGTTTAAAATCCTTCTTCACACTTACAAAGCCCTTAATAATCAGGCCCCCTTTAATATGAAAGATCTGATATTACCCTATCATCCTAACAGAGCATTATGCTCCCAAAATGCTGGATTACTTGTAATACCTAGAATCTCCAAAAGTACAATGGGAGGCGGAGCCTTCTGCTATCAAGCTCCTTTCCTGTGGAACCAGTGACCTGTCTGGGTTCGGGAGTCAGACTCGTTCTCTGTTTTTAAGAATAGGGCAAAAACCTTCCTCTTCAATATAGCCTACGATTAGGGAGGGATCTTGTGTCTCTTAACCCCCCTCTGTTTTGCTGTTAATAGATTTAGACTGCCGGGTAACCTCCAATAATGTACTTGGCTTCTCTCCATTAATGCTTGCTCTCTTTATGTCTGTCCTTTTCATCTTCTCTATCCCCTCACCCCCCAGCCAGTCGCAGCAGATGACTGCCCCTCCCTGAGCCTGGTTCTGTTGGAGGTTTCTTCCTGTTAAAAGGGAGTTTTTCCTCTCCACCGTTGCTAAGTGCTTGCTCACAGGGGACCGTCTGATTGCTGGGGTCTTTCTGCAGTTGTGGGGTTTTCCCTACATTTGAAAGTGCTATGAAATGACTGTTGTTGTGATATAATGCTATATAAATAAAGTTGAATTGAATTGAAAGACCACAGGAACATCAAATCTGTCACACTTTACCCACATGGTGTGCAGATTGAGTGCCTCCTCACATTTGTGCATCAACTTACAAACATGATGCCAATGATTTTGTCACAGTGTGCAGGTTGTGATTTAATTAGAAATGCTCCTAAATGTGTTGGTTCCCCTTTTTATCCAAGAAACCTCTTTGAGGTCGTCTGCCAGTCTTCAAAAGGGATACTAATATATCACCTACGGGAGCATAGTGTCTAATCTAACCACATTGTGTCAATTAAAACTGCTGAACAGACAACTTCCTGACTTCTTTGTGCTGTGGTCTTGTAGGTGCATGGATATTTTAAGATCATGTTAACATGCCCTCTATAGATCAACACCCCACCATTTCGTCAACATAACTGTGCATGCATTTACAAAAATAATGTGTGAGCGCTATGGTGCTTTAAATAATTTAAGAGCTTCATTAAACTTTGCAGCTTAGACAAAGAATTCATACTAATTACAACAGTCATGCGGTATACTGCAGCACTAGAATAACTGAAACTACAATTAAATTTTACAGTCAGTCAAGTTTAAGTTTATGTAGGCCATTGATATGATTCGTTGTCTTTATCTCCATTATGATTTGCATAATGAGGGACTGCCGCTATATAAGATGTCTCTCATTTCCTATATTCATGCCCACACAAACCAAACTGAATTTTCAACGAGAACCAGAACAGGAAGCTCTTTTCTATAGGTGTCAGAATTAACTTTAAAGTCCATGTACTGTCTGGAACTCTTTAGATTAGCAAAGATGTATTGTGGAGCACAAATATATCCATGTCACAGGGATGCAGATTGTTGCATCTATTTGTTAATTATGGTGTCAGTCATTATGCTTTTACTGTATGGTGGAACACTATAACAAAAACAACTGCAAACTAAATGTTGAAAGACAGGAAAACTTTCATAACACGTGACAAAATACGACATCATTATAAGTACAAACACTTAAACTTAACACCTAGATTGGCACAGAGCATGGAGGGAGATTCACTGAAGTCAACTCCAATGATGTCGCTCTTAAAAGAGCATGGAAACATTATTATTATTACTTCCGCCAAGGGAGGACCGAGGGAATGTTTTTAGTGGTGTTGGTTGGTTGGTTTGTCTTTTAGCAATATAAGTCAAAAAGTAATCAACAGATTTTGATGAACTTTTCAGGAAAGGTGTGTAACGGAATGGGGGACAGATGATTAGATTACGGTGGTGATTCGGATCACAATCTGTATGCAGGAATTTTTTGAATGTTATTTTTATACAGTCGTGAAAAAATTTGGACACCCCTTTAAATATTCAGTTCTTTATTAAGAAATATTCACATATCTATGTCTAACCTTGTTTTTGTTTTTATTTGCATTTTTTTTAACATTTATTTTATCCATTGTAAGTTTGAATGAATGTGGGGGTGTCCTAACAAAGATGGGGGTGTCCTAATTTATTCCTCACGATTTCTTTAGAATTACATTTCACAGAAAATTTGAAAAAAATAAAGTCTTTCATTCATTTTTAATTGTTTAGTTGTAGTACGTGAATCTCCCAGTATTTTTAACAGTGATATTAAATACCCATATGTCCAAATGTGTTTAAAAAACACACAGGCTGATACAGGGTGTCCTAATTTTTTCACATGACTGCATATTAATATGGCGTTTTTCATGTATTGCCTTTAAGACGTGTCCACTGAGTTACCCCATAGGGCCACATGCCTCGGCAACCCAGTAGCCAAACACTGCAGAAAAAGTATGAGGGGACGTGTCCACCAAACTCATTTTTCCTGCTTTGAGTGATTATTTTCTATTCCTTCTCTATGTAGTCCAGCGTTTACAGCGCTGAGCACCCTCGGCACTGAAACGCTTTAAGCAGTGGATGCTTTTTGTCGCGGTGCTCAGGCCTGAAAAAAGTTCAACTTGTCACACTGCTGTACAGCTGCGCTCGTCAATGTCAGACCTTTCTAAGAAGCCAATCAGAATTAAGGAAGGGCGGAACATAGGACACCGGTACAGCAAGATGAGAATGGGAGGTGACGTGGAGGAGGTGGAGGCTGAACTTTGCTGCATCAAACAACCCTGTACTCTTTGATCTGACACTAAAAGGATATCATGGTCAAAATTTGAAAGCAAACGCTTGGAGGACCATGTCCGCATCTGTCGGCGTGCTAGGTGAGTGTTTGTGCCTTTTTCATGGTCATAATTCTTATAAGTTTGTTGCAGTAGATAATATGGATACTATGTGAATTTGTAGTTGATAACTGCAAAAAAATGGTATGATACTGCACTGTTGTGTAATATTGCTTAGTTATTATGAACCCAACCATCCATCCACGGAACGCCACTCGGGTTCAGATCGGGCAGGCCGTTCCTCCCAGTCACCCCCCTCCAGGATTCACTGTCGTTGCCCACATGCGCATTGAATTCGCCCAGTAGGACAATGGAGTCTCCAAGAGGAGCACCCTCCAGCACCCCAGTCACAGACTCCAAAAAAGGGAGGGTACTCTGAAACATCATTTGGTACATAGGCACAAATGATGGTCAGGACCTGTTTCCCAACCCGAAGGCGCAGGGAAGCAACCCTTTCATCCACTGGGGAAAACTCCAATATAGAGGCAGCAAGGTGGGGGATACAAGAATACCCACCCCTGCTCGTCGCCTCTCACCCGGGGCAACTCCAGAAAAGGCCAAGCTCCAGCCCCTCTACAGAAGACCGGTTCCGGAACCAGAGCTGTGTGTTGAGGTGCTCGTATGCCAGCTCAGGCTCCTTCCCCACCAGAGAGGTGACATTCCACGTACCAAAAACCAGTTTAGAGAGCTTGGGATTAGTCTGCCAAGGTCTCCACCTTTGACCGCCACCTAATCCACATAGCACCGGACCCCCATGATCCCTTCTGCAGGTGGTGAGCCCAATGGAGGGTGGACCCATGTAACTCCTTCGGGCTGAGCCCGGCCGGGTCCCATGGGTGGAAACCCAGCCACCAGACGCTAGCCATCAAGCTCCTCCCCCAGGCCTTGCTCCAGGGTGGGGCCCTGGTAACCCCATACCGGGCGGGGTACACTGAATCCTTGATCTAGAATTTATCATGAGAGTCTGTTGGATCGTTCTTAGTCTGGCCCTTCACCCAGGACCAGTTTGTCTTGGGTGACCCTATCAGAGGCAAATTGCCCCGGACAACATAGCTCCTGGGATCACTGGGGCACGCAAACCCCCCACCACGATAAGGTGATGATCCATGAGGGGGTTATTATGAACCTTGTCAGTAAACTGTAATGGAGAAGAGGGGAGGGAAAAAAAATGAAAACCAACCTGAAAGATCAACAAACCATGATGTTGATTTAAGGTGGAATTGCCCAGCCCCAGTGTATGGTCAATACAATTATGACAGTCTTGTGACTATCATTATTATTATTATTATTATTATTATTATTATTATTATTATTATTATGTCGTGGACCCCGAGCTACCAGCGGTATCAGAGAGGAGTGGTGGGGCTGTGGTTTGTGGGACCAACCGGTTCCAACATAGTTGGACGATGCGGTATGGAACGAATCTTGGTCTAGTATTAAGGGAGATGAACAGGACCAATCCCACTCTGGGCCATGGCAGGAGGGTTCCAGTGCCAGGGCCCAAGTTACCCTGGATAAGGGATCTGGGCGGCACGGTGGAACGCCTGTGATGGTGGGTGGAGCCGAAAGGGTGGCTCTCTCTTTCAGCTGTCCAATGACTCATGGAGGCACCCCAACAAGCTGCAGCGCGCCAGCGAGGAGAAGGAGGTGTCGGGGCTCCGACGTGGTTCATCTCCTGGGTTGAAGCGAAGAAGAAGCTCTGGACGGAACCTGCAGGACAGGTCTCTGGAGTGTGGTTTCTCCATCGGGACTGTGTGGTGGTAGGGGGGCAATGGGTTATGTTGAATGTTATGATGTGAATTGCCCTAGCCACGTAGCCTATCTAGAGGCTTGGAAATAGTTAATAGTTATGTAAAAGGTGCTAAAAAGACATTTGGATAAAATAACAGGCACCCCTACAATTTTTAGTTTATCCCTTAATTGTTTTATTTTTCTACAATGCATTTGTAATTCATCTGGTTCCATTATAACTCATGTGAGTTGAGTGCAGTTCCGTATGCCAACCAATAGATGGCGCATGTCGCACAATGATAGAAAGTAGACTCGCGCACCAGAGGACGAAGAATAAACTCCTCTGTGTGAAGTAACGGCACGAAACGTGTTCCCTGTCTATTCTTCTATCACAGGTTGGTAAATACTAATAATTCAAGAGTGCAATATAAACTGTAAGAGTCCTAAGATGTCCGAGATTATATTGTGATAAGTGTAAGACAAAAAGCGGGTTTGTAAGGGTATTTCTGTTAAAGTTGATGTGTTGTTGTATAAGCTAACCTGCTAATGTTAATGATCGAGTGTATGGGACGCACCACAAAGGTGAAGTCCGCCCACATGTTAGGAACCATTTGATTACTTTATTTAAAGACTTTTATGAAACAGTTTTCATACAGTATGACATTTACTGGTTTTATTTGTCACCAAGTGTGCATATTTCGGGTGTATTGAATACTATTGTAAAAGTGTATTAGATACACAGTGGCCAGGTTAGTGCATTGTTAAGAATAACGCCACATACTGTACATTTATGACAGTGGTTAAAAGGATCAATTTAAATGTAAATTCATGGGTTATTGTTTAAAGTATAAATATTTGAACAAGTTAAAAGCTATATACATGGGAAGGACATGCAAACTCCAACAGTGATCTGTGTGGAGTTTGCATGTTCTCCCCGTGTTTGCGTGGGTTTACTCCGGGATTTCTCCGGTTTCTTCCCACATGCCAAAAACATGCAGGTTAGGGAGTTAAGGGGTGCTTACACATGCAGCGACCGGCAGCCGGTGGTTTGTCACCAGACTGCAAAACAAATCTACCTACGGGTACAAAATAAGTAATAAAAAATAAAAAGGAGATAAAAACAATAATTAATTTCATGTTAAGATCATTTGTTAAAAATGTTAAGTATACAGTTAATGTCACATCGAAAATTGTGATAAATGGACATGTTTGTGTTTTGTTTAATGGTGATGTGATCAGATAATGAGAGAGAAACTATGGACTTTGATAGTAAATACTAGTCAGTTGATGTTGGTCATGTGAATGATCTGGACGAAGGATAAACTCCTCTGTGTGAAGTAACGGCACGAAACGTGTTCCCTGTCTATTCTTCTATCACAGGTTGGAGAGTTGACTTCCACATGCACGTTGCCTCCTCCTGGGCCACTACCCAGGGGAACAACACCTGTATGTTCCACACATAGTTAATATGTGAATTGCCCTAGTTGGTTTAAAGAAAAAAGATAAAGAAAAACCAAACGATGATTGTCTTAGTGTGTTTAATACATGGTTGATGTGTGCATTACCCAGGTGACGCTGTTGCTATATCAATATGGGTAATACCTAAAAGTTGCTATGTGAAGTGCCCAATTTACAAAAGAATTTTACCAGGGTATTTAAGTCAAGATGGTAATGTCTGAATGGCCCAAGGTATGAGTTAATGATAGCATTGTGTTTAACACATGAAGTTGCTGAGAGGGCTGCCCAGGTTTTGGGGTGTTCATAGCATGACGTCGGTGTGGATATTGACTTATATGATGGTTGCCTTTTGAATTCATGTTTAAGGGTTTATCCTGTTTGTATTTATGTTTACGGGATTGTTTGATGTGCCGGAGCCACTGGAAGAAGAAGGGTGTGAGAGAGGTGCCAGTGTTATGTCCTGTTAATGTGCCACACAGGCTTTGTTCTAGACACAATGTATGATGGTTGGAAGTTTCGGGTGTCAATGCATGGTATTAAAGATATAAAAGTGTAATGTACAGAGACCCGGGATTGCTTTTGCTGTACTTTATGTTGGAGAAAGAATAAAGTTTCTGTGTCGTCTAGCTTCTTGCCTCACCTGCTTCCTTTCTCCACATTGGTGACCCCAAGACGTGCCATGGAAAGCGAGCCGAGCACCGCCCCGGAGACTACCTGGAGGGAGAGCACCAGCGCCATATGCGTGTTCCCAGTCAAGCTCCCAGACTTCTGGCTTAACAACCTGAACACATGGTTCTTGCACATAGAAGCCCAGTTCGCACTCCGTGGGATAATAACAGACGATATCAAGTATTACTACGTGGTCGCTGTGTTGGATGCGCACACCATGCAACAGGCGACGAGCCTGCTACAGGAGCTGCCAGCCCAAGGAAAATATGAAGCACTCAAGAAGATGCTTCTCCATTGCTATACCCTTTCTGACAGTGAGAGGCAGATAGAATCCTAACACGTTCGGAGTTAGGGGACAGATCAGCAGTGGAGCTCATGGAGAGCATGTTGACACTGAGGGGGAAGGATGATGAATCTTTCCTGTTCGTCCACCTGTTCCTCGGGAACCTACAAGCTACAGTGAGGGCGATCCTGGCCAACTCATGGCTGGTTGCTAAGGACAACCACGCCCGGGCGCAGGAAGTGGACCACATCATTTTGGTGACCAGAACTCTCAGTGTGCAGACAGTGGCACCAGCATCCATGACGGACTCCAGCGAGGTTGAGGAGCCGTTCGTGGTAGCTGGGACGAACACCAGGAGATGAAGGAATGGGGCGATCTGTTTTTATCATCGTCATTTCGGCTCGAATGCCCAATGCTGCCTGTCGCTATGCCAATTCAAGAAGCCAGGAAGACGTCACTGTCATGTTTGCCACTACGGGGCAGAGAGACAGACCCAAGCGCTGAATTGTGTTTGTGACGTTTATTAACAAAAAGAACATCGTCATCATCATCATCATAGCAGTCTGTCGGGGGCAACAATGACTGTTTCATTTAGGTCTGATCAGACTCCTCTATGCAGCTCTGTCCTTCGCTCTCCGTTGCCAGGAACTCCTTGCCTTGTTGGCCGGGGCGACGTCTGAGTTGGTATGAGTTGCTTTCTGACTGACCATTTCATGAAACTGATTGCAAAATATTTGAGTACCACTAGCTTTTGCTGGACTAGTGGCACATTCTTGGCAGATAGAGGTATTATCAGTGGCAAGGACAGGCCAAGACAAACCAGTATCTGTTGCAGTGACTGAGCAGATGATAGGTTTGTTTATCTCTGCTCTTTGTATAGTGCATGTCACGATGCACTGACTGGCAAAAGTCCACCACAGACCTTGTGACAGATGTGCTTATCTGCCAGGATGTCCAGTCTCCATTTTATTCAGTTTGATAAGAAGTCCATCCCTCCATAGTGAGTCACAAGCCCCTCAAAATCCAGATAAACTACAACCATTACTTCTTTCATAGTGCACACTATACAGTATTAAGTTTGGTAAATTATAAAACCTTCCATTGTCTGTAGTAAAAACTGTCACGCCTCGCCGCCCATCTGCGGCGCCAGCTGCACGCACACCTGCACCTCATCAGCGGCGAGGGATTTAAGCCGCCTCGCCCTGGGCTTTGGCCTGAAGCCGACAGTCTTCACTCACCTCCCTTGCTGCAAGGAATCCCAACCGCTCAGCAAGCATTCAAGTAAGAATCTCTTACCTCCTTCTTCTCCTCGTCTGCTCCCCTGTGCACAGGTGGATTTCCTGGCGGCAGACCACTCCCCTCCATCACCGTTCCCTCGCTGCTGCACCGGGCACTCCAGGTCGCTGTCTTCCGGGCTTCACCCTTGCTGTGCCAGCCACCTGCCATTTCCAAGTAAGCCAGTCATCATTATCATATCTCCTGTGTTGGTGTGGTGCCCGTTACCCTTCTCCCTTTGCTTCTCCCATAGGGTTGTCCGGCTGTACAGCCTCCTGCCTCCGTGCCCGACGCAGACGCCACCACCAACACATTTACATCTCGCAGACACACACTCATACACACTTGTTGCTAATAAAGCTATTAGATCTACCCTGAGCCTGCGTGTGTGTCTCCTGAGCCGTGCATTATGTCAGTACGGCTTCAACAGAGCGGCTCGGCAGACGGCGGGCTCACACGCCGACTTTTCACCCTCGAGGCTCGGGTGGACCTAATAGCCCACCAGCAACAGGTGATTTTAAATCAATTATCTATCATCACTAACCGATTGGACCGCTTGGACCCCCAACAGCCGTTCCCCCCGGCTCGTCAGGGCGGCGCGGCTCCTGCTGCTCCAGCGGCCGTCCAGTCTGCTCCGGCAGCACCGGTTCGGCTCACACCCATTCCGACCCCCGCCCGCTTTAGCGGTAAGCTCGGCGGAGCACGGGGGTTTATAATGCAATGTGAGTCCGTGTTCCACCGTGTGCCCGGAGATTTTCCCTCAGACCATAGCCGAATTGGCTACATAGGGAATCTCCTGGAGGGGCGAGCGCTTACTTGGGCTTACGCCATAATGGCGAAGCCCAGTTACGCCACCCTCACCTATGGCCAATTCGTGAGACTGTTCCTGGAGGTCTTTGATCATTCTCGTACAGAGAGCGTTCAGGTCGATCGGCTTCTCAGCCTCCAGCAGGGAAGCTGGTCGGCAGCTGATTACGCGATCGACTTCCGGGTAGCGGCGGAGGAGGTTGGCTGGGGAGAACGTTCTCTCTGCGGCATCTTCCTCCGCAGTCTCAGTGATGGTCTGAGGGACGAACTGGCTGGGCGGGACATCCCGGAGACTTTAGCGGAGCTAACATCCCTAGCCATCAGCCTGGATAACAGGTTGCGCGAGCGCACCTCAGAGCGGAAGTCGTCTTCTTCTCGCCCTCGTGGTGCCTCGTCGCGCCTGTCCCAAGCTCGCCCCCTGGCGTTGCCGTCACCATCGCGCCCCGAGGAGTCAGAGCCGATGGTGACGGGCTGGACAAAGCTCCCTCCTGCGGAGAAACAACGCCGCCGTGAGTTGGGTCTCTGCATGTATTGCGGAGACAGCCAACACACGGTGGAACTTTGTCCACAGAAGCCAAACGGGGAGGTCTGCGAGTCACTGTAGGGGGCCTCGCGGACGTCAATCGGTTAAATCCCCTCTCCCAATTGAAGCTACCCGTCCGGTTTTGTCACAACCCCACTGGGCACCTCACCTACGCACTGGTGGATTCGGGCGCAGAGGGCAGCTTTATTTCACAAAGCCTGGCAACCCGATTGGGCATCCGTTGCCAAGTCCTCAAATCTCCTCTCGCCCTGATCAACCTCTCCCATGTCTCCCTGGGGAGAGTTACACACCAGACCGTCCCTGTTCCTGTGATCATCTCTGGGAACCACCGGGAAGAAATCACTTTCTACGTCCTCCCCAACTCTGTGTCGCCCGTCATCCTGGGGTACCCCTGGCTTCGCCTCCATAACCCCGTCCTGGATTGGAAGTCCGCCAGGGTATCGGCATGGAGTTCCTTCTGCATGAGCACCTGCCTGCAATCCGCTGCCTGCTCCCCGTCCTCTTCTCCAACTCCTAAGGACGCCGCGCCTCCGGATCTCTCCCTGGTGCCATCAGAATTTTACGACCTGGGTATGGTATTCAGCAAGTCCAAGGCGATGTCTCTTCCTCCACACAGGCCCTACGTCTGTGCAATTAACATCCGCCAGGGGGCACCCTTACCCTCTGGGCGACTCTACAGCCTGTCGGCGCCGGAGAAGGAGGCCATGAATTCCTACCTCAAGGAATCGCTGAGTGCTGGAATTATCCGCCCCTCGTCATCACCGTTAGGCGCTGGATTCTTCTTCGTGGGCAAGAAGGACGGTTCCCTCCGTCCTTGTATCGACTACCCGCGCCCTGAATGATAT